>CM020233.1:11437500-12637500 GCA_009819775.1 Phoenicopterus ruber ruber | reverse complement strand
TCAAATCATTTCTCTTAACGTAGTATCTGACAAGTCCATCTGGCAGCAACTGCTACCCTGCAAGTACCAAAGCCCCGTGACAGACAGGCGGTGCCTGGGGACAGAGAGCGCCGGGAGTGCCAGGAAAACCCCCTACCTTCTCTTCAGCAAAGCTTTCGCTTCCTCCTTTCTGTCCTAAAGGGCTTGAATTCCCCATCACAATCCCTGGTCTCCTTCCAACGGAAGAAAGGTTTTCCCTTACTCCACTGCAATCCACCTTTAGGAAGCCCATACAAGTGCTCATGCCCAAGATCCCACCTCCTACGGCCATCTCCCACCACTCCTGCACCGTGTCAGGTACTACAGGGTTTGCGACAAGCCGCTGTTGGGCTGGAGAAGGCAAAAGGCGAGCGGCTCGCAGAGCAAGGACGGGGCAGAGCGGGGTCTCTCACCCCTTCCTGTTTTGCTTTACCGAACCCCTTTTCTTACTCAAATACTTCCTGTTTCTTTTCGGTGAAGTCAGATGAATTATTTTCATGACTTGCCCAGGGAAAGCTGAGCTAATTACCTCAAACTAACACCTTAAGGTAGGTCAGCACATTTACAGCAAAAAAACAAGCAGGAGGAAATTGCTCAAAGCCGGCTCCCCACGCACGAGCAGAAGGAGCTGCCGATGGCTGGGTTTCACGGTTCTTGCCCTGCTGCTGATGGGCAAAGCCTGTTTGCTGTAGGTTTAAGGGGAAAGAACAGGCCTTTCTAGCTCACTAGAAGCAGCACGCGAGAAGCCCCGGCGACGAGGCGCTCCCCTGGCTCAGGCTCCCGCCCCTGCCGTGCCCCGCGGCGGCCAGCCCCCGCCTCACCACTTTGAGGTTTGCCTCCTGCAGCTTCCGGGCTCTCTCCTCCAGGCGCTTGGCGATCACCGCCAGCTCCGCGTTCTTCCTCTTCAGGTGCTTCACCTTCTCCTCCGTCTGGGGGAAGCAGCTCCTGCGCTACATAACAGAAGGAGAGGCTTGAGGTGAAGCCCCCGCTCGGCTCCCAGCTGCGCGCCGGGGGTGCTGGGGAAGCCCACGTCCCCGGCCCCGCCTGACCCGCTCGGTGCCCACGGGGCTTTTCCCAGCCAGGGCTTGGCCTGTTCTCCTCAAACTGTCCCAACCATCAAACACCGACCTCTGCTCCTGTTGCCTCTCCAGTCACCGAAACCTGTGTTTTTCCCGGTATTTTTGTTCCTGTGACCTCTCGGTCCCCGTGAGCTGCCCCTCGCCCCACCCCAGGCCGCCCCGCGTGGTCCCTCTCCATCCGCAGCCCGCTCGCTGCAGGCTCTGCCGCGGCCGCCTGGGACTCGGCACCTCTCCAGCATCCGTCTGTCCCGGCCGCCCACCCTTTGGGCTTTCTCTTCCAAAGTCTTCCCAGTTTATTTCCCCGGGGTTACAGGACTCAACACATCGCTGCAGATTTGTGCTGCACAACCGCTGCCAGCTTCGCCGTTGTCCTTCTTCTTGTGACACCGAAGCATGAGTTGGGGGAACGGGGAGAAAGCGGCAAAGGACTTCATGATGTTTGCAAAGCAAATTTCCTTTTTCTTCCTATTGATTCTGTTCGCTCTTAATCCCCTTTTATTTGTTATCTGTCCGTTTCAATAAGCTGCCGCTTGCCGATGGCTCCTTCTCTCAAGGTCGTACCCAGATGTGTTGTGCTGTCTTTTCACATCAGCAAAAATGTCAGGTCAGCTGGTCCTTCCAATTATTTTCCTCCCTACCCCTGTGAGATCCCACCACGGGCACTTGCTGCTTTCTCTGCTCTTCTTCAGCCGGAAGAGCGAGGCTGATTTTTGAGAGTACGATTTGAAGGTTACACGACAGTGCTTTGCTAAAACCCGGATGACTGATAAGGGGTAACCCCCCAGCGTGCAGGTCATACTGGATTTATGCTTTTAGCCTAAGAAAATTATCTAAAATACGCCTTTTGAATTTGGTGATACAAATCTGAAAAGCTGAGCGATCAAATTTCCAGGGGCCCAGGGCGGCCGCATCCCCACGCCGCGGGGCTGACGCTCGCCAGGGAGGACGCAGGAGGGGAACATCCCCCCTTCGTACTTGCGAGGGGCCTGGCTGCCCGCCGTGGCCCCGGGGAGCGGGAGGGGGAGCGGGACGCTGCTGTGGCAGCCCCGCGTGGCTTTGGGTGCTGGGCGTGCAGCTGGGGAGGAGGCGGGTGCCGAGCTCCCGTGGGAGCAGGGGGCAGTGCTGCACTGTCACCCAGCGCCGAGGCCGAGTGAATCAGTGTTTCTGCTTTTCCAATTAAAGAGGAAATAAGAGCGACTTCCCCCTCCCCTGCCGCCAGCTCGCTGCTGCCTTGGTCTCTGCCCGCTCTCACGGGCGGCTCTGTTAAAGCCTCTTGTGGTTTCCAGCAGGCAAGGAGCACCAAAGATGGCAGAGAGGGCAGCAGAGGGTCCCGGCTCTGCTCGGCATCGCGAGGAAGGGGTCCTGCCCGAGCCAACGGCGGGTGCAGTGCGAAGGCACCCAGCGCACCAAAACCACCCAGGCCCCTTTTCCCCCCGGCCCTCCCCAGCCCACCTGTGGCCGCATCTCTTGGAGCTGGCGGCAGACGGCAGCTCGCCCCGGCCAAAACTCCCTCCCCACGGAGCATCCCGTGCCGGCAGCCGGCCCAGCACCCGGCCAGGGCGCGGGCCGGGGCTGCATCCTCTGCTCACCAGCAAGCTGTTCTCCTCGGCCAGGCTGGAGCAGCGGTGCCGCAGGTCCTCCAGCGCGCTCAGGAGCTTCGTGTTCTGGCTCACGAGGAAGCCATAGTCAGCCCCACTCTGCAAAACAGCACGGGAGAGGCAAGACAGGGCTTCACCTGCCCGGGGCAAGGGGAGAGGGACCGCAGCTGCATGCCTGCCTCGGCCCCGCAGCGAGCCCAGCCGGGCTGCGCAGAGCTGGGGTGCAGGCAGCGAAGGGGCAGGGTGGGATGGGGAGGCTGATTTCAAGAGGAGGCGAGGGGCTGCACGTCCTTTGGGGGATGAGTGGCCTTCAGGGCTGGGCTACATCGCCTGTGGGTGACAGCTACTGTCTCCATAGCTTTAAAGACGGTTTCAATTTGCACCAGGGGAAAAAAGCCCAGACCCTCACGTTGTCCTCAGCCACTTGCGTTTTGCCATGGTACCCTCTAAACTAGCTCTAGTTAAACACTAGCAGAGCCAGCAAGAGCCAGGCAGGCAGAGCGCAAGCCAAGACACCCCAACACGTGCGCTGCTCCCCACGGCTCAGGGACCCGGCGGCCTCCAGCACCACGTGGCTTTCAGAGGCGACGAGAGCTCCTCGCCCGCCTCCCCATGTCAGCTCCCCCGGTTTGGCCCAGGAGCCCGGCCCCGGGCTCTGCCCTCTCTGTGTCAGCCTCGGCTCCGGAAGACGGTGACATGCCGGATTTCTTTGCAAAACACCACCTTAATTTTGTCACATCAAAAGCAGCAGCAGCTCTGCCGGGAGCTGTATATATAGCTTTGTGGTTACTGCTTCCTGCTCAGAGCCGCTCGCCGCAGGCTTGCTGCCGAAGCAGGCTCCCAGAAAGTGTGTTTGTGCGTTAGCAAAGCTCGTAGCCAAGCTATTGCTTCACAGCTGCCATATGGCAGCAGCAAGCCGCGCACCTCGGGAAGACCGGGCCAGATGTTTTCCCAGCAGCCAGGCAGGTCTCGCAGGACCCTCTCCCAGTGCCACAAAGTCTTTGCTGGTGCCACTGAACGGCTGCGACCTTCCCAGTGCACAGCTCGGCTTCTGCAGCTTGCAAGCCAAGGCTACGAGGGAAATGTCCCTCGGCTACCGAAGAAATGCTGCCCAAGCTTTCTGGGTAGCAAGAAGTCAGACAGGCAGCTCACGGCACTCAGGTGAGCTCGAGGAGGTCTGAGGCTGGCTAAAACTCACTACACTTTCGAGCAATACTTCTCAATCACATCCATTGGAGAAATAGGGCAGGAGACCAGTGCCACAAAGTCCACCCCATTGAATCCCCCGGCGTGGCTGCTGTGCCCGTGCCGTGACGCTCCCAGCCTCTCACGCCTGTATGGAAACGCCTTGGCAAAGCAGGAAGGGAAAACACAACTGAAGGAGACTGAAAAACAAACAAGAAAAACCCTCAGAAGACAACAACCAGCCCTCCCCACCAGCCTCACGTGGTGTCCTCAGGTCCCACCAGCCCTCTGAGACACCAGGAGGGGACATTAGGTGCCATGAGATGACAGGCATTTGGCAGAGTGGTTTGTAGGTGTCCACCCTGCAGAAATCCCAGGGTTTGAGAAAGCGGGAGTGAAATGCCCCACGGAAGGAGATTGTGCCACTTTCCACTTATGAGAAAGCAAAAATATATTTTCCTCTATTCTTTTTTTTTCCTCCCCTAGGCATGAAGGTGCAGTTACTGCCGCAGTCCCCGGGGACATCGCCCCACATCAGCCCCCAGGCACCTGGGTGCCCTCTCCCGCTCTCCAACCACTCGGGGCTGCTCCCAAGGGTGATCAGGGCAGGGCCAGGAACCAAGGAGCTCCCCAAACTCGGTGGCCTGGGGGAGCCAAGAAGCTCCCCCGGGAGCCAAGCACCCTGCCTGGTGCAGTGCTCTGGGCAGAGAGACCCAGTACCAGATCCTGCGGCATCGGTCCCATCCCCGTAGCTTTACAGGGACAGCAAGGTGTCCCTGAGAATATTTCCCCCATCGCCAGCTCCAGGAACAGCAAAGCACCTCCTCGGGCTGGGCACCCATGCAGGGGACGCTGCGGGTGCTGATGGGGGACAGAGCAGGGTGGGCGCTCGGGCGGGGGGCTCCTACCGCACCTCCCATGGCAGTGCCTTGGGCTGGTTCGCTGCTGCCATCCCCGGAGCCAAGCAGGCAGCCCCTGGGATGAAGTCAAAATGCATTATTTCCGTCTCCTTGCCGCTGCCGAGAGGCCTCGAGCTTGTCTGTGCTCGCTTGCACTGAGACAGGCCGAGCAAACTCAGCCAGCGACCCCTGCACTTGGGACGGGAGCTGGAGAGCTCGTGCGGAGGAGCTGACGTGCTCCCGCCTCTCCCGTCAGGCAGCGAGGACTTCTGACGTCGTCAGCCCAGGGTTTCTGCAGGCGACAATCAGCACTTCCAGCATGGCAGGGGGATCTTCTGGGGACCTACATCCAAAGTTTTGTGTTTGAAACATCTTTTCTGTAGCTATAAAACATCATCTTCATGGGAGCAGGATGCAAAAACTCACAACCGCTCACCTTCATCCTACCAGGCTGTCCCCAGTTCAGCCCAGGTTTTGGCCACGACTCCGGAGCCCATGATGTGGCAAAGGCTGGGATGTCCTAGACCACGCAGAGATCTTTCCAGTTCCCTGGGTGTTGCAGGACGCCCGGGTGAGGTTGCTGCGGGGCTGGAGAGCGTGGCTGTGTGCTCCAGGCTGGGTCAGGCAGGCAGCCAAGCCTCCCCCCTGCCAGCACGTCCTGCTGCGGCCGCAGCTCCTTGGGGCTTTGCCCAGAGAGGCACAAGTGGCATCTGCAGCGAGAAGACGTGGAGGCAGGAGATCCTTGCCGTGCCAGGACGTCTGTCCCACGCAGGCACCGCACTGCCCGGGAGAGCTTTGCCAAACCCCCCCAGTGCTGAGCCGGCGCTGGCTGCATCGGCTGGACCCTCCTCCAAGACCGCGTAGAGCCTGGAACCGAAGGACTGTCTAGACGTCATCCCATGCTCATTAAACATTCATTTCCTATAATGAAATAGCTTTTAATTTATTAACCGCTCCATCGTTCCTCAAGGTTCCCACGCTGCGCGGTGCAGCCTCGCTGCAGGCCACGCTCGTGGCCCCGTGGATGGTGCTTTTCGAAGGGAGCTGAGGAAATCATTAGGGAGAAGAGGCACAGAGGCTGCCCCCGAAGCGACTCGTCTTGATAAAGACACGCAGAAGTGCCGGCAGGAGCTGAAATCCAAAAGCATCCCTTGGTCAGGGAGGTTTTTGGTGAGCTGGAGTTGGCAGGAGCCGAGGCAGAGCCAACACTGCGGGGCGGCAGGGAGGGGCTCTGGGCAGTCACGTCCCCCAGATCAGGAGTGTCCTCGGCCACTAAAAAATGAACCCAAGTGACACGTTCTTTGGCCATGGGGGAAATTTTCTAAAACCAGAGCAAGGCAGGAGAAGAGCAGCAGGGATGCTGAGGGAGGAGAGCAGACGGCAGCTCCCCGTGCAGCACGCACGCGGCTTTGAAGTCTCCCGTTACAGGGAAAACATCATCATCTGTCGCCTCTTTTGGCAGGTAGAGCCCAAAATACAGTTTCTTCAGGATGCGTCAAGAATGAGCAAACAAAGGCAGGCCTCAGCGTGGCAGCTGCAGGAAGGCTGCTGCTTTTTCACCTGAAAACTTCAAAAAGCAACGGAAAGCTGCAGCAGCTTTTGCAGGGAAAGGTGCCCAGCCAGGCTGCTAAATGGGTCACGCAGTCGAAATCCCCCTGGAGCACCCAGCATCCAGCGCAGCCTTTAAAGTCCTGCGGAAAACTTGCAGGAAGCCATTTGGGGGACAGTAAATCAAAGCGCAGCGAGAACAGACGCTGCGTGCAGCGGCTGCTCTGCAATGCGGCTGGGGCTGCCGGTGCCTCGCGGCACGGCCTGGCACGGACCAGCCGAGAGGGCTTCCCCATGCCAGCCCCGGGGAACATGCCAAAGTCTAAGCCCAGCCTTGTTTTAAAATCCCTGCGGAGAACCAGATGCGGAAGAGGAATTTACCAGGTGGCGCCACGAGCGGGAGGTCTCAGGTGGCTTTTGGAAACAGGCAGTCTTACGGCTGATTTTAAAACACATACAATTTCAAGATATATAAAACAACTACAGTCTGAAGGTGTGCCTGCAGTGACGCCCCCGCCTGCAGCAGATACGGGTCCAGCTGCTGGGTTTGCTTCACAAAAGCCATCTCTGAAAACCAGCCCCCCCTTTGCAGACCTATTTCCTAGGTGACACTACACCAGCTCTCCTGCTATCTTGGATACATTAAACCCACCGCTTCTCCTTCATTTGCAATCATTGTCACCGAGCCTCCACCATGTCAAAGCCCTTTAGGTGTTCGTTCCAGCTGACTTTGGTAATTAGTTTCCTCAACTTCTCAATCCTCGCCACTCGGAAATGAAACCTGTCATTGCCAATCCATTTTCTCCTCTTCCATCCAGTTTCAAGGGAATTGGCTCCTGCACAGAACAAAGTTATTTTCCATGGGCTGCTCTTCTGCAGCGCCTTCCCTGCGTGTCTAAAGCAAGACAAAAATAGCATCACCTCCTGTTCGGTCAGTGAGCGAGAGCAAAACCCATCCGCGGCCGCTGCCAGCACAGCGAGCACACCTCGCGCCGCGGCGAGCATCACCTCAGCGGGGGTAAAAGGGGTATTTGCGTTAAAGGTATGGGAGGAGTCAGAGTCACGCCTGGGATGCAGCCGGGACTGTTCTGCCACTCCTTTGACAGGCAGTCTGCGTCCCACAGCGCTTGTTCTGCTTCCTTCATTTTGCGCCAGGTTCCTGGTTTCAGACACAAACATCTTCGTTCTTCCGTTGACTCCATGGCACTTCCCCACCAGCTCCTCGCCCTGCGCGTTGCCAACTCCCGTTTCCATGAGCCAGCATTTTCTCCCGCTGCCCGTCCCTCTTCCAGCCTACCACTTGCCCTTACTTATGCGATTTCCTCATTTATCTGATTGTTATCACCCCATGTAACAGATTCACGGAAGAAAAAATCCATCCGAGGCTATTAACTTCAAAGATACCGCCTCCGGCGTGGGGAGTGCTGGAGCCACAACTTGCAAGGTATTAAGGGAATATTCAGGGGAACATTCAGTATGTGTTTGCTTTTTCTTACGCTTTCCCCAGGCGTCCTCTCCTCCACACCCTCTGACCACTGCCAGCTCTTCATACGCTCCTCACAGTGTGTTTAAAATGAGATACGCAGCTAAAATTGGAGTCTCGCAAATTCCCGTCCTCTCTATCTTTAAAGCCTCTTACGAAAGCACCATCATCGGTCCCAGGAAAACAAACTCAGCTACTCCAGGAGGAGAAAAATCAGCTCAGTAGCCCTGATCGCCCTGGCTCGGCTGCCCTGTGGTGAGCTCAGCTTCTCCAGTCTCCCCAACCAGGGAGAAATTAATGTTCCTGCAAAACTGAGACAAGGAGGAATGTGAGTGGAAAATAAACTCTCAGGGCCGAGGCAGAGCGTCAGCGCTCCAAAAGCCAAGGCTGCAGCCGGGTCCAGCGTGCAATGCAGCACGATTTCTCACCTTTAACAGCAAATCCAAAATACAAGAGGTTTTGCAAGCAGATGAGAGCAAATGACACCGACATACCGCACGGCTGCTGGAAAGGCAGCTCTGAACCGCTCCCCACGTACTGCGCACGCGTTTCTTCATCTTTCACAATCAGACATAAAACAGGGCAGTCGGTTGAGAGGGACGGAGGATTTGAAGAAACCCTTTCCTTTCCGCCAAGGCCAGCCTGTGCCCGTGCCGCAGAGCCCAGCACGGGGACCCACAGCAAGCAGTGCTCCCGGGGATGGACCCCGCGGGGACCCTCGCAGGGGAAGGGTCCTGCTCGGGGTGCAGGTGCTCATCTGGCTGGACAGCTGCTGGTATCATCACTCCTAGAGTTGCTCCTCGCCCTGCTCTCGGGTGTGGTACAGAGACCTGTAACCCATGCTCCTGCCAGCTGGCCATTACCTGCCTAACGCAGAAGCGCGACAGGGTATGGGTGGCCCTGGACAGGCTTTCCCCAACCTCCCTCCACGTTAAACACAAACCTTTTTGCAAACCCAGGGTGTGTGCAGGCAGAAACCGCGGGTGATGATTGCTGGGATGTGATCCATCTCGGTTACCAGATAACCTCCAGCACGGGGCTGTGCAAAGCAAGCTCCTCAAGCACAACAGCAGCATCACCCTCCTGCCCCTCACTTGGTGACCCCTGGGCACCCTGTGTCCCTTGTAGAGCCTTTTCCCACCTACACACCTTCTGAGAAAGATGTCTGCGTTTCGCAGGACGAGAAACACGTACAAAGCCTGTTCTACCAACTACTGTCTTAACATTAATGTACAAGCTTCTCGTTTGCCTCTTACCAGCTTTCAGAAAGACTGGGCCCAGCCCCACTCCGGGAAAGCAGGACTGTGCTCCATCCCCACCACGGTCAGGGGACACTAACGGCATCTCTGTTTCATTGCATGGCTCGGAAGTGTACGAAAGCCAGGCTGTATACCATAAAACCTAGTTTGGTTGTAAAATTCAGGAGCCCGATCATGAGCCAAGACAGCCAAGCTACCTTTTTCCCCCATTGCAGATTTTTCTGGGTGCTGCTGAGCAAGTCATGGAATCTGCAGAGAAGTAGGCTCAAGCAACAGCATTTCCACTAGAAAAAAACGCAAAACGTAGAAGAAGTGGGAAGTAAATGTGTTAACATCTTCAGTGCAAACACAGAAAGACTTCGCAACCTCTGCTTCTTGCGTGCTCACGCACGTTGCCAATCATTTGAGCTAAAACATGGGTATCGGCTTCCTATAGCAATTTTGGGGGCTTTTTGCTGTTTAGCTCTGAGCAAAGGCCAGCCTGCAGCTCCCAGCACTGCAGGCTCAGGCCCAGACAGCCCCAAGGTCTTTGTGCAGCATCTGGACTCTCTTATTGGATGCCACATGTCAGATAATTCTATTTTTTAGCATGCACAATAGAAAAAAAACCCTGGGGAAGAATGATAAAATTTAGCTCTTTCCAGGTTTGGTATTTTGATGGCTGGAGTGGGGACAATTGTTTTCTGATATCTCATCTTTCTTGCAACAGAAACTCTAATCCAAAGAAACACTCCCTGGAAAGGCGTGAGACTTCGGGACTGACAAATGCACGTGGGAACAAAGCCCCGGGCTGCGTCAGGGCTTCACCCTGGAAAGCCACTGAGCTGCAGGTCAGTAAGTCCCCTACCCATGCAGAAGTGCCACAGGACCACAGCTTGAAAAGTTACTGCCAGGTCTCCTTCCCGCCTCAGAGCCTCAGCAACAGTATTCGTGGTCTCACAAGTTGGGTTTTGCTGAGCGGAGAGACTGGATTACCCACCACGTTCCGCTCTGAAGAGGCAGATGTGCTCTTCCACCTTGGGAGATACACCATGGAGCTCGAGCGGCGGATTTGGTATGCGCAGCTCAGTGTTTGCCCAGGTATCTGCTCCACAGCTCTCCCCTGCCTGTACCTGTGTTCCAGATGACTTGCAGTTTCCCAGGGGCCAAGGGCATCTCTTCTGCTTGGGTCAGGTTTGGTTAAAAACTGTTCTAATTGCTCGGACTCTGGCACACGGGGAACGGTGTTCCTTGCCCCTCTCAGTAAAGCAAAAAAATCATTTGGGGCGATTCTAGGATTTTGTCCTGGACTGAGAAGACCCAAATCTCTAATAGCTAAGAGATGGAGGACAAAAATCATCCCCTTGCACCGCTCACAAGAGCCAAAGGTGCTGTTCAGTGGTCGATATGGAAACGTGAAGGGCAAAAGCAGCAGGAGAATTACAAACTGATGCCCAAAGGGGTATTTTCCCAGAACTGCTAAGCAGATGGCTGGGACGCAGAACGCCTGCACTCACAGCCGAAGGAGGGCATCAAGGCTGCCAGCATTGCACATGCCGTTTCCCTTCACGTTATCCCAGCAGGAAGGAAGAATACAGCCACAGGACACCCAAAACAAGGAAGCAAAGACATTGGCGAGTCCCCTCACCAAAAATTTACAGAGGGTGAAATGAGAAAGATGCTGAGGCAAAAGATCACGGTGCAGTAATGGCCAACACTGACATGGTGTGGCAGCCCTGTCCCAAAACCAGTTGGTCATCACCAGTCCAGAGGAGCCAAGGACACGGTGAGGAGGCAACGGCTGGTGTCCCTCATCCTCCACGTCCCACACAAGTGACTGGCCAAGCCACTTGGACATGTCTTTGTACAGAGGGTATGAGCTTACTCAGAAAGACAGGTAAAATACAAATTACCTTCCCCTTCCACACAGTCTCACTTTGCGTTTCCTTCCATTCCTTCCTACAAATAAAGTGGCGCTGGCTTCATGGCAGGCGGCTAGCTGGGCTTGGCCGTACACTCACGGCGCTTGCAGAGAACACCACTAAGTCATTTGCATGAGGCTGAGCGTTGCCAAGACAAGAAAAATTAATTTACTCAGATTTTGAGCAAGATGGAGTACTGTCTTTTCCTAATTGGGACTGAAGGAAACGGTGTCTGTAACAGCACGAACTGGCTTCATTGCCCAGGAAGACCTTCTCGCCCTCCTGCCATCTTTTATTCTGCTGACCTACCCGTTCTCGGCAAGGGTACAGCTCCACACACCCTCAGACGGTAAATGAATAGTTTTCCATCTTTGCCAAAGGAAAATTTGAAGCTCTTGAAATGCTGCGAATTCCTGCAAAAGGCACTGAGCTTATTGTTAAATGCAGCTTGGCCTGAACACTTGACATGGAGGATCTTTACCAGCATCTTACAATTCTCACTGTAGCTGCGCCTTGAGTTACCAAGCCCCCCTGGGAGAAACAGCTTCTTTTGTGGATGTTTAAATTCCTGCTTATTGGGGGGCTTCTTGGTTTAAGCATTTTCTTTGGGATTTTACAGGTTTTATTGAATATCCTCAGCTCCATCTGACCTCAGGGGAAGCTGAGGTTTGGCTTTTAAGAAATTCAGATCCAAAGCAGCCTCTTGAGATCGAGAAGCAGTCACGACAGCCAACTCCGAGCACCCCAGCTGTGCTCCTTGCTTGTGTGGCTCATGGGATGCCAGAACAGGGACGTGGTCAGCCCCTGAGCTTATCCCTTCTGTAAGTGCAGCTGGGGAGGTTGGGGGGCGCGTAGTCCTGGAAGGGAAGGATGCTGGGAACATGCCAAATTCGAATTACATTGCTCCTCTCCCCTCTACCAATTTAGGGCGTCAGGAGGGAGCCTTCACTTCAGCAACCCGCTCCCAAACCATCCCAAGTTTCCAGGACCAAAGCAGATCCCTCTCGAGCAGCATCCCGAAAAGATGCAGACAACTGAGCTCTTGTGGGAAGTGCTCTAAAATCCGTCTGACAGCATTATGGGAGCTTCCCAGTTTCCAGCCGGGCTGTATCTGTGCCACTTTAACCCCATTCTTCCTACACAGACAATGTTTTTCCCCTTCTCTGATATTCTTTATTCTGACTGGGATCCTACACCTGCAGTGCCTGGAGATTCTCAGCAGGAAAATCATTTCTTACCCCTTGTGTCCACACAGAAATTTTGGAAAGCAAGACCAGAGCGATTTCGAAGGCGCAGGACCGAGCACACGCCGTGAGAGCCAGCGCCCCAGCAGCATCAGCAGCGTGGGGGGACGCATGCCTGTGCCGTCACTCGGCAGGGGAGCCAGGAGATCCTGCAGCGCGTTGCAGGCTGCAGACACGCAGCAAACGGATGGGAAGACACGGGCATGAGCGGCAACAAGGGAAACTCCCACCAGACCTATGGAGAATGTTCTTCTCCACGAGAGCACTGCAGCTTCGGGACAGGGCTAGGGAGGAGGTGGGATGCCAGCCCTTGGAGATATTCCACGCTCGCCTGGACAGGTGCTGCGCAGCCTCCTCCCGCTCTGGAGCCAGCCCTGCTCGGGGCAGGGGCGGGACGGGAGGCTCCAGGTGCGTCCCCCACCCCACCTCCTAACTCCAGGGACCCCTTGCCACCTCCCAAATGGGAGAAGGGCAACAGCTCTCCACCCTCAACACTCAGGAGGGACCTGAGCAAGAAAGCCGAGATGAACTTGGCCTATGGATAGTCTTAACATCTGCCCATAGATTGTCCCTGAGGGAATGGCAGAGCAATAGTGGCGGAGGCCAGGACACACGGCAAGAGCTTCATCATAAAATCAACATCTTTAATCAACTCTGTCAGCAACGAGCCCTCAGGAGGCTCTTCCCCGCACTAGGGATTGCTCCCTGGAGGCAGCTGTCCTGTTTGCATAATGCAGCTCTGACGTGCCAAGGACAAATGTCCTGAAGGAAGCCCAGCTCCGGCAGCAGGACACGCGGTGTGGCCCAGCCTGGCCAGGGAGAGCCACGCTGTCGGAGGGGAGCTGTGTGAGCATCCCCCCGTCCCCAGCTTAACACAGCACCTTGCTCCCTAGGAAGCGGGTTTGAGGATGTGGTTTCCACAGCCCAGCAGCACTGGCGCTTGGTCTGCCAGGGACAGCGGCGCTGAGCTCCCTCCTGGGTCTGAGCTGGAAGCCTTTCACATCGCTAAAGCCACTTTAGGAGGCTTTAGGAGGACTTCAGGAGGAAATGCTGGATTTTTTTTTCCAGGAAAAGACAAGTTAGCCTTCCTGGGGATCAACATCAATGTTAACGATGGTACCGCCATGGTACCACCACAGTAGCATCATGGTGGCACCACGGCACTGCCACAGTACAGCACCGTACCACCAGGTTCCACAGTGCCATCGGTGATACCACCACGGCACCGCCAGTCCCATCAAGTACCACCACGGGGCTGCCCTGGTACACTGGTACCGTGATGATACTACCCTGGTGCTGCCACAACCCCGTGGGAGTGGGAAGGGAAAAATGAGTCACCAACCAAGCCAGGAGCCTCCAGGATCACGGGTAAACACTCAGAACAGCCCAAGGACCAGGGAAACTGGATGGCAGGTGCTCAGCAGTCACCGCCGTAGAAACCAAGCGGGGTCGTCACCCCCTCCACCACCACCCATGTGCGCAGCTAGTGCCTGGGGGACCCACTGCAGGGGTCAGCCAGAGCTGGGTGCCGTTCGGCTGCTGGAGCACCCACAAACGCCCCTTTGCTCCCGCCGCCTGCCCCCTGCCACTCCCAGCCTCCCCGCCCAGGCTCCCCCCACGACACGGTGCCTTCCCCCTCCCTCGCCAGCCGGCTCGCCCAAAGGGAGAGAAGACAGTGAGTTTGGCACAACCGATTTCATCCTGGGGATGGATAGAAAAGGGGGGTGGGAGCAGAAATCCTTCCCATTCTGCTGCCCCAGGTTTTGGCTGGGGTGCTTCTGGAAGGGGCAGGGGCTGTGGTCAGAGGCAGACCAAGGACTGCACAGTTCAACGTGGCCTTTCCCTAAGCATCACGATAAACAGCCCTTCAAAAAAGACACATAAGAAACTGTGCTTGAGTGAAACCATTTTCTCTCCCAGTGGGATTCCAGCAGCTCGGTTTCTCCTGCGGCCGGTCCAGGCTGCTCTCCAGCCGGGCTCAGGAGCACAGTACAGGCTTGGCTCAAAAACCTCCTGCTAGACCCCGATCAGCTCTGCTCAGCTCTTCTCCCCCATCCTCAAGAAGAACAGGCCAAGAGCTTATCCCTCCCCTGGTTTAAAAGCACCGTGGAGCTACCCCAGCCCCCAGGGGATCCCAGGAAGGTGACTGATTTTACCCATGGGAAAGGAGGGCAAGCTGTCCTAAGCAGGGTAAGCTGATGAACTTTTGTGGCCTGGATCAAGGAGGTGAGACCCCAAGGGAGCCTTTTGAGCTGTTTTTAGAGACGTGCAAGGGGCCGGGCATTGTATTGCCTCGAGGGGCCCCGGTGCTGTCTGCAGGGACAGGGTCCTCCTGCGCTGCAGATGCCCCACGCCCTCCCAGGCCACCCCGAGCGGAGAGGGGGTGCTCTGGAAGGGGCTGGGAGGGAATCACGTCCCCGCCACTACCTGCAGAGCCATTGATGCTGCCGGAGCGAGGAGACGCCGCAGGGACAGCTCAGCCTTTGCTGGTGCAGGGGCTGTGTCTGCACCAGGTGGGCTCTGCCCAGCGCTGGCCCCATCAGGGCTCGGGTGAGACCCCGCACCAGCTCCAGCACCGGCCGGGGGAGAGGCAGCTGGACACCCCTGCGGAGCGGGAGCGAAGGCAGCAGCTCCTTGTCTCGCGTGCTGGTGCGTGGCAGCAGCGCTGGCAGCTCCCAGCCCCACAGGGAAGGTTTTGTGGGTGGCTCAGCCACAGCCAAGTGCAGCTATTTCCCATGCCCGTCTCGTACCAAGGTGACATCCCCCCAATGCCGCGACGCCTCTCCCCCCGAAACGCGCACGGCCGCACCCCGCCTGCCAGCATACGCACCCTGGCAGCTGCCTTACCTGGGGGGGTCTGTCTGTCCGGTCGCGTCCGAGCCCATCCATCGCTCGCAGCGGCCTAACGAGCTCCGGTGCGGAGCGAACCCGCTGGGGGTCCGGAGGGGGGCCGTGGAGGCTCCCCGGGGACGCTTCCTGGGGCTGGGGTGCTCCGGCCCCCTCCGGCCCCGGGGACAGCTGGCGGCTCGCCCTGTCGCCGTCACCCCCCACGCCTTCACGCGTGTCCAGGTCGGGGCAGGCGGAGGCCGCGGGGACGGCATCGCCCGCTGCCGGGGCTCCGCTCTGCCCCGCTGCCGGCTGCGGCGGGTCCGCGCCGGGCACCCCCCGCTCCGCGTCCTGCTCCTGCATGGCTGGGGCCGGGCGCTGCGCTCAGCCCGTGGCGGCGAGGGCTCCCCGTGGCTCCGGGAGCCGGCACGGAAACCCCGAAGGCATCAGAGCCGCGGCGGCGGGAGCAGCCCGGGCCGCGCTCGCTCCCGGCGGGGACGGGGACGAAGGCGGCGGCAGCGGCGGCGGCAGCAGCATCCCTGCGCCGGGGGAGGCTCCATCCCCGCCTGGATCCGCCGGCTCGGCGGGCGGGCGGCCGCCGCCCCCCCTCCACACCGTACAAAGGCTGCTGCCCGCCGCCCTCAGCCGCCCGCCGCCCCCGGCCCCATGCCCGCCGCCCGCCCGGACCGGGATGACGTAGCGGGGGGGCCGGGGGAGCTGCCGGCCCCTCACCGTGGCTTCGGGCAGCCCCCGGCGCAGACGCTGCCGAGTCATCACTATTAAGCCGGGCCGCGCACCCCGGGGGGCCGCGCCGCGCCCCGGGCCGCCAATAGCGGCGGCTCCGCCGGTTTCCATGGCAATGGCGCGGGAAGGGGGGTTGCTGCTATTGAGGAGGCAGCGGGGGGATGCGGCGGGGGGGGGGAGCGGCCGGGCTGACCCCCGTCCCCCCGCATCGCATCACCCCTCTGCACCCCAGGGGAGGGGCGCTCAGGGCCCCGCACCCCGCCGGGAGGGGGTTTGGGGGCAGCACCGGCCCGCAGCGCCCCGAGCAGGGAGGTCTGCTCCGGGGGACCCCCTGGGTTTCCCCCTTCCCTCCCGCTCTGGCGATCCCCGGGCACAAGAAGGGGCAGCTCGGCTCTGCCCCGGGGGTGCTCGCACGCCTTCCCCCTGGGCGAGCAGGACCTCAGCCCCCGCCGACACGGCCCACGGCACAGGCCCACGGCACCGGCCCACGGCGCGGCGTGCTGGAGAGAACCCGCTGCCCAAGACGCAGGCTGGGCCCTGGCCGCAGCGTGCCCAGGGCAGGGGCTGTGGTGGGCGAGAGGCAGAGGGTGGCGTGGGAACGGAGGGAGGTGGGGGGCTGACGCGATCCAGGGAGACAGGCGTTAGCGGCGTTAACGCTCTAGCGAAGCGGGGCACTGCCGTCTCTGAGCGTGCACACGGAGCAGGCAGGCGCGTGCTCCGTCTCTCCCTGCCGTGCTGCGTCTTTGATGGAGCTCACCCCATTCATCAGGCTGCGCAGCGTTAGCGACGCTCAGGGGAAGGCCACCAGGCCACCCTGGGGGACATCTGTCCATCCTTGCTCCCCAGCCCTCTCCAAAGCTTGAGCCACTGCAGGCCGAGGTTTGGCGATCCCAAAGCCCAGAGGGGGTGGCACAGACCTCATACCACCGCTGAGCCGCTGGGGACAGGTCCTGCCTCCCCACATCCCTCTGTGCGGCAACAACTCCCGGTCCCGCTGCTGGAGCCGCCCCGCTGCGCAGTGGGGACGGCATTCAGCATTTCGCAGCGTGTTGCTCCCGTTGTGGTCATGACTCCTGCACCAGGAAAGCCTGGCTTGGGGCTCCCGCTCTGGGGAGGCACAGTGCAGGGGGCCTTCGGTGCCCATTTCAGACACTGCTCTGTGAGCACCTCCTTTGAGAGCTTCATCAGCACATCCAGATGTGCACTGTGCAGATGTGTCAGCTCTTGGAACGGATGGCATTGGCTCTGTCTCCTCTGTGCCCGAGCAGAGACAGCGCAGGCAAATCACCACTGGAGTTATTTCTCACCGCTGACTGCAACGGGTGCAGATGACCCACTTAGATGGAGTCCTGCGCTGCGGGGAGGTGCCGCCAGCTCTAGCAGCCTCACATCTCGCAGCGTGCGGGACCCTGCCATCCCACCCGAACCCCAGATCTCCGAGCCGTCTGCGCGTAAGGGGCGCACGTGCCTGGTGGGGGGAAGCCCCAAGCTGGCGATGAGCAGTGGACGCAGCCAACGGACCAGAGGGAAGATTTCAGACAGCTGATCCCACCTTCCTGCATTTTCTGGTACTTGCGTATCTTCAAAACACCAGCTTAAGTGACACCCCAGCCCCCCCTCCAGGAGCAGCTCGGGATGAGTCCCACCACCTCCCGCTGCCAGGAGGAGCCCTGGATCCCCCCGCTCCCTGCCCATGACTGTTTCCCCCCCGGGGAGACACCAGGCAGGATCTCCGGGTGCTGCACAAGCGTGGGACAAGGCCCAGGTGCTGCACAGCTCGCTGACAAGACAGAGCAAGCAGGTTTAACGAGCAGGAGGCGAGAGGCAGCAGCGAGAAGGGAAATGCACCGCTGATAAGATCGCGTGGTTGCGAGCAGCGCGCGCCGCTCAGCGCAGCCTCCTTGGAAACCCTGCTCCGACACGTCTTGTTTTGCACTTCCACTGCCACGTGCTGCTCATGGTCTCTGCTCGTCTCGTCTGGGACCTGCTGCCGCCGCGGCCCCCTGGGCAGCTCTCTGCTTCTCCCACTCACCGCTGCCAGACCCACGTGGCTCCACGGCACTCCCGGGACCTGCTACCCTGGAGAAGGAGGGGCCAGGGACAACCCCCCGGGCCAACCCAGGCTCAATTTTAGGTCTCCCACAGCCTTCACCGAAGGTCCCAGTTAGGTGAGATGAAGGCCCTGGATGGGATGTCCACACACCGCCCAGCCCCAACCCTGGGGCGAGGATGTCTCCTGGGGCACTGAGCTTGGGCAGCTGGAGATGATCTTTCACACCTTGGCCAGCCTACAGCTATTTACCCAGGTGGACAAGTCATGGCTACGGACCATCCTTAGAGAAGAGAAATTCATCTGGGCTATTAAACACAGACTCAGTGGCTCAGGAGCTCCCTGAGCTGCAAGTCAATGAAGTCTTCATGAGAGCTATGGGGACAGGGTGCTACAGGCACCCCTGGTCCTCCAGGTCACCCAGGCATCTGCTGTGGGGCTGCACTCCCTGTAGAGGAGGTGGACCAAAGCATTTCCTAGAAAGACCTTTGAAGCTCTCCCAGGACGGGGGAAACCACAGGCTCAGGGAAAAGAGGCGATGATGTACAGCAACTGATGAAAAACAAGTGCTATCAGAGAGCTCAAGATCAACAGCTGAAGTCTGTGGAGATGAAAAAGGATCCCAGCAGAGCCCTCCAGCAGCACCCACTGCTCTCCGAAGGCCTCCAAGGAGCCAGACCTGTGCCTGGTGGTGCAGGGACAGGGGTACAGCGCATGGTCCCCCCGGGCCTCCTGCCCTCTTCTGTCAGGGAAGAGCAAGGATGGGGCTGCTCCACAGTAGGCAGCAAGTGAAAAGCCAAGCGTGACCCCAGCACACACAGGGTCCTCAAAATCCAGGGAGCCATCCCACTGCTTTTGAGCAGGACACCGATAACAGGGGCCATTGGCAGCCCCCAGACAAGATGAGATGAACCAGGACTAGGGACCCCAGCCAGGAGCAAGAGCAGACAGAGCCAGGACTACAGACATAGGTATGGGGTCCATCCAGGGTGCAGGGCCAGAGACAAGCTCCCTACAACGAGGATCTAGGGTCCATCCAGAAGACATGGCTGGAGACAAGCTTCCTACAACACAGATTCAGCGGCCATCTAGGAGACAGGACCAAGTACAAGTCCACCTACGGCACAGCTCAAACATAGACTGAAGACCCAGGGCTGAGCTTAAATGGTGCTCCTGGCCCAGGGGCAGCAGGTCCATGGGCTGGGGCTCCAGCTGAGGCTGCTCAGGGCACTTAAGACCAACTAGTGCCTGCCAGGTCCTGTCAAGCTCCACCTCTGGCTCTGGGGATGGTGTTTGGCGGGGACGGGAGGGTTCACGGGAGCTCCACTGCGGTCTCAGCTGGAGAAGGAGGCACGAGGACAAGCGCCCAGGGCCATGCCAGCCCTGGGGCCCTGTGCCCGGGCACGGGCATGGTGACACGTGTCAGCACCCAGTGGGCACCGACCCGTTTCCACCTTCTTTCCTGCAGACCCCTGGGGATGACCCCTCCTGCCTCTGTGTGCAAGCTCACACTAGTGACGCACGGTGACACGAGTGGGCGCCTGCTCTCCCAGCGGAGTCCGTCAGCTCCCACTTCCCACCTCCATGCACCCACCCTGGGGCCAGGACATGTCCCGGTGCTGCTCCATGGAGGAGACGTGAGCAGCCGCGTTGCCCACATTCGCTCTTCCCCCTCCTCCCACCACCCCCCGGCACGCGGACGCTGGGGGACCGTGCGGTGGAGCTTGGGGACGGAACCCCAGTTAAAAATAACCCAGCAGAAAAGGGGATGTGATGGGCTGGCTCTGCCGGGGGTCACGGTGCAGCCCCAGACACGGTGGCCTGGCCCAGCGCGGCGTGGAAACCCGGTCGCACGCACCAGGGCTGCTGTGGGAGAGGCTGGCTCTCGCCCCGGATGCCCGCAGAGCCTGGCTGGGCGGCTGTCGGTGCCTACAGCCCTCCCCAGAGCCGCCCCGACAGCACTGGGATGGGCACCCGCGGCCTCTGCAGCACCCGGAGCGGTCGCAGCCCCGGCCCCTGCCCTGCTCGCGGCATCTCTGGGTCTGCAGAGCAGCGGGGACCGGGGACCGTGCCGCCTGCCCGCCTCCGCGCATCAAACGGGGCAAGGATAAACGAGCCAAGGTCCTTCGGCGACCAGGAGCTCGCTCCAATATGGAGAGGACACGTCTCCTTGCGGGAACCTGCCAAAAGGCATTCAGTACGGGGCGGGGGCACTAAAAAATTGAGTTGTTTTTTTTAAAAAAAAGAAAAAAGTAGCAGTTTCTGTTTTGCTGCTCTCAGCAAGAAACGTGTTTCCAAACGTCTCTCCCGGCAGTGAGTGCTGAGTGGCTGTAATATTCGTAACCACAATAGTCCCCAATCAAAAACATTCAGTATTTATCCTTCCTAATACGTGAATATTCATTATTTGGAGGTGAACTTTCAGAAGTTTTGCATGTTAAAGACTTGGGCTTGCTTTTCCTTTCCAGCGCCCAACAAAACGAAAGCTGCTCGGGGCGGTCTGCGCGGGCTGCTTGGGGTTTTTTTTAGCCCTTTTTCGTTTTTACTGTTTGAAAACTTGCCTCCTTGTGACCATGACGACAGTTTTGATTTGATTTTTTTTCTTCCTCCTGCGTCCCCTTCGAGCAGTCACAAAGCCAGGGAACGTGGGAAAGCCGGGACAGCGAAGAGAAGCAAAACACCCTGGTCCTTCCTGGCCAGCCCAGGGAGGGGGTCAAAGTGAAAGAAAAATACGCCAAACTCAATAAAACCACCCACAAACGCTCCCGAAACCAGCACAGGAAGTTTTACAAAACGTGGAAATTTTCCATTAATGTTTGGGCTCAAAAAAGGAAAAAAAATGTGTATTTTTAATATATTTCTTTCTACTGTTTTTAGATGCCCTCTCCCACAGGCAGGAGATGGGGAGTCAAAGCCAAGGGCGAGGGTGCCTGGGGGGGGTGGGAGCTGATGTTTGGGGAACAGGGACCCTCCTCCTGTGTCCCTGGAAGCCGGGTTGGGTTTAGACGCCCCAGGAAGGACGGGCCGGGGGTGCGCGGCTGGAGGGGGACAGGGACTGTAGGAGCATCTCTGCTCCGCTCCGCATGGCATCACGGCCGTGCCCGGAGCTGCTGCAGGACACGGCAGCTTCGCCCGAGCCTTGGGGGACCGACGCTGAGAGCCCCGTGTCAATGGGCTGAGATTTGCCAGCTGCTCTTGAGCCATTTCCATCCACCCCACCCGCGGTCCCACCCACCCCCCCCCACGCTCCCCAAGGGCTTCAAACACGGTCTGCGGCAGCCTGCGAGCCCCAGTGCCTCCCGCTGCGGGACGACCCCGCTGCCGTGGCCCTGCGCCCTGCGGGGCTCTCCTCCGCGGTTTTGCATTTCCCAGGAATAGAATAAAAAATAAACAGTCCACAAGTCAATGCCGAAAGAGTTTTATTTAGCAGCCCCTCGCCCTGCGGCGCTCAGCAATCGTCCGGCAGCACAAAGCCACGCGGGAGCCCTCCTCCTCCTCCCGTGCCTCTCCCCATTGCACGTGGCCGCCACCGCCCTGCTCTTCCCGGGCCTTCGCCACATGGAAAGCGAAGATGGGGGAAGAAAATGGGAATTGGAGGCTTTGCTACCTACCTGGCCTCGCAGCGTGGCGCTCACTCCGACCCGGCGGGCCCCTCCACCGCGCACGCGGGGCACTGGGCCGCGTGGCCCCTCTCCCCCACGTGGCCGGTGTCTGGGTGCCAGAGGGACGGCGGGGACGAGCGGAGCATCCGCAGCCCCGGGAGGGTGGTGGTGCCCGTGGGGCGGGCGGCCGAGCGCGGGCACCCTCCCATGAGCCGGACGCAGCCCATCCTCTGCTCTCGGACCGCGCACAACTCGTGACGGGCACGCAGGTCGCGGCGGTGCTCTCTTCTCCGTAGCCCACAGTACACTCATCCATAAAGTAGGAAACACTACACCCTGCAGTGCTGTTTAGTAGTGCTTTCTACTTTATGGGTGACTGCACTGTCTCTCAGTCGGTGTCCAGCGGTTGATCTCCTCCAGCAAAGTGCTCGCTTCCGCCCGCGCGGGGCCACCTCCCGCACCCCGCGTGGCCCGGCCGTGGGGCCATCTTCCGTCTCCGCGTGGCCAGGGATGCGAATTGCAGGGCTGGTCTTGCCCCGGGGATAGAGGGCCCCTGCTGGCACCACCTCCCGCCTCCAGGAGCTGTGCCAGGCGTGGGGGACATCCTCGTCCCCGCAGGGGAGATCCTGCCTTGTGCTCCCTCATCTCCCTTAAAACCCCATCCTGGGCGCAGGGGACATCCTCACCTTGGCCCCACGGGTGAGACCCTACCTCATACCCCATCATCCTACCTCGAGCCCTATCCTGGGCACAAGGGACCTCCTCACCTTGTCCCCAAAGCAAGGAAGCCGCCTAATACGCCATCCTGGTCATAGGGGACAGCTTTGACTTGTCTCCAAAGGGGGACCCCACCTCAGACCCCATCCTGGTCATAGGAGACCACTTTGACTTGTCCCCAACGGGGGGACCCCACATCAGACCCCATCCTTGTCACAGAGAACCCCTTTGCCTTGTCCCTGCTGGTGGGGACTCCACCTCAGACCCCAGCATCCCCTCTCAGACCCCATCCTGGGCACAGAGAGTGTTTTTGCTTTGCCCCCATGGGGAGACCTCCACCTCATACCCCATCCTGTTCACAGAGGACCCCCTTGCCTTGTCCCCATGGGGGAGATCCCACCTCAAACCCCATCATTGTCCCTCAAATCCCATCTGCGTCACAGGACCCCCCCCTTGCCATGTCCCCATGAGAGGACGCCATCTAAATGGCACTCTGGTCACAGAGGACTCCTTTGCCTTGTCCCCGTGGTGGGGAGCCCACGGCGAACTCCATCCGCGTGACGGGGACCCCTTGCATTGCCTCGTCCCCACGGGGGAGACCTCACCTAAATGCCACTCTGGTCACAGAGGACCCTTTCGCCTTGTCCACATGGTGGGGAACCTATGGCAAACCCCATCCCTGTCATCCTCGCGATGTCCCCGTGGGGGACCACACCTCATCCCCCCACCCTCTTTACCAAAGACCCCCTTGCCCCATCCCCCTTGCCCTGAGGCCATGGGAGCTCCGTGGACTGGGGCTCCCCATGGGACCCCACCGCACCCCATCTGCCAGTCCCACGGAGACCCTTTTGATGCCCCCATTGCCCTTCGGGCCATGTGGTGGGGGTGACCCGGACGTCCTCGTACCCAAGGCCACACAGTTCCCCAGCCCCGACAGCCTCACCTGCCCCGCCAGCCTCCGCGTCCACCCGGTCCTGTCCCTGCTGCCACCGAAAACCCCTCGGGTGGCACTTCTGCTTCAGGCACTTCCCGCCTTCTCCCGCCCGCCCGCCAGCATGGCGCCGCCTCCCCCCGCACCGCCCCGCTGCGGCCGCTCCCCGGCGTGGGGGGAGCCCCCTTACCTGCCATCGGCCCCCGGCACCCACCACCCGCCTCGCAGCGGGATCAGGGCCGCGGCCGCCAGCACCCCAGGAGACCCCGCGCTGCTCCTCGAGCGCCACGTGGGCGCCTCGGATGGGTCCCCCCATTACCGGGTCGGGGCGCGAGTGGCCCACGCCGGGTGCCGATGGCCCGTGCCAGGTGCCGGTGACCCACGCTGGGTGCCGGTGGTGCATGCTGGATGCCGGTGGCCCACGCTGGGTGCCGGTGGTGCATGCCGGGTGCCGGTGCGGTGGGGTGCTGCGTGGGGTGATGGTGGTGGCCAGGGAGCAATGGGCCCCTGCGGGGAGCGGGGCCGCTTTTAACCCCATCCTGGCCACGTGGCCCCGACCACAGGAAGAGCCGTAGCTGCCGAGGAGATAACGGTGCACGGTCCCACCCAGCGCCACCCCACAGCCCGACCGCAGCCGGCCCTGCCGTGGGGCGAGGGGCGGCCGCTGCCGAGCGCCGGAAGCACCGGGGGCCGTTGCAAAGCAGCCGGTTACGCTCTCCTGGGCTTTGCTACTGGGAGTGACAAACATGTTTGTGCAAAAAAAAAAAAAAAAGAAAGAAAGAAAAAAAAAAAAGGCTGTTTGCACAGGGTGACAGTAACTGAATCCCCCCCCGCCGGCTGCGTGGGGGCCAGGATGGCCGCGCGGCTCCACCATGTCCCCTCGCCCCGTCCTGGTGGTGGGACCTGCACGGGGGCGAGATGTTCCTGAACATGGAGAGGCCTTATGGAGGGGCTGGCAGCCTGTGGCGGGGGTCTGCAGGATTCAGGGTGCTGCGCGGTGGCAGGGGCGAAGCAGGCGGGGACGCGGGTGCCAGCGGGCTGCGAGCCGTGAACCGGCTCTTTAGGAAACATGTTGCCCAAGAGACCTCCCGGAGCCTCTCACCCGCTCGGTGCTCTGCAACACCAGACCAGCGCCGGGGCAGCCGTAACGGCCGACGGGGACGTGAGGCCCTCGGGAGGGAAAGCAAAAGCCAGGTTTGCAGGGTCTGCACGCCCAGGTCACTGGCCGAAGCTGCACGAGGACGGCCGTCGCTGCCTGGTGGCACCGGGGCTGGAGCAGCCGCGGGACGTGGCACGGGGGGGCGTTTGCACGGCCAGCGCCACGCTGTATGCCGGAAGCACTCCCTGCCCGGTGCCGGGTGAAGCTGCCAGTTAAACTAGATTAAAAACTACGAGCTAAATCCCCAAAAGTGACTGTAAATGCAACCACCTCGGTCCATGCAATGGTTTTCATGCGGCTCTGCAAAAGGCTGTTTTTAGGCCGACACAATTCATTCTCTACATCAATAATCTGGACGGAAATGTGAAAAAAACCCCACTACTGGTGAGGTTTGCAGAAGGCAGGGGACAGCAAAGGCAAAAATAACTGAGCAGCAGCACAGTCAGAAGTGATTTGACTTGAGCAGCACGTGCGCTGATGACAGCAGGTAGAAGGGCTTTGGCGGAGAGGGAATTGGTCGAGAAACTCTTTCCAAACCGAGGTTGAAGAGTTTCACTCAAAAAAACCCCAGCAATGGCTGGAGTGAGCCTGTCCACCCGCCCAGCTGGCCCATCCCTGCACCTCCAGCCCCCAGAGGGCTGTCCTGTCTCCCACCCCTCGCTGGCCCCGTGCCCGTCTCCGTCCCTTATGGTCACTGAGCTGGGAACATCACGCTCCCCACACCAGCAAGAAATTCAACAGGGAAATCCAAGCAGCCATTGGTGATGTCTCTGCCAGGTCCGTTTGGCAGCAAATACAGCTCCAACCCGGGAGAGCATCGCTCTGCCTCACCGGAGGCATGTGGCGAGCAGCTCCTCGCCGGCAGCGCAGGCCACCACGTGCACGGCTGGTCCCACGTGGAGCTGGGCTAGGTGCCTCCTGAGGTCCCCGAACTAGCCCTCCTGGGGACACCTGAAATGTAGTGAGCAGGTTGTTCCGGACCCAAAGACCCCCCTGGAGGCAGCACCCAGCGCTGTCGGCCACCTCAGCGCCACGGGACGGTCCCCAGCAGCGGTGGGTGCCATCAGAGGGGCCAAGGTTGCACGGGGTACAGGCAACCGTGCTCTTACAGCAAAGCTGAGGAGCCTTTTTCGGGGCAGCCGGAGGGAGCTTTGGTCCCAGAGGTGCTGCTGAGGGACTTTCCCCCGTGCTACGGGGTTGAGGCCACGTTTCTTGCAGCGTGCCTTGCTTCGACAACAAGCTGGCCCCTCTAAATACAGGGGGCTGAGAGGCAGGAGGGGAAGGTGAGAAGCCAGGCCCTGGCAAGAAAAGGGCCACTTAGGGGTAACCGTGTTGCAAAGCAAGACCGAGATGTGTTTCCTAAAAGGAGGCAGCTGGGAGAGACCGCGCCAGAGGGCAAGATGTCAGGGGGAGGGCGAAGCACGTGGCCGGTGCCGGGGGAGGCTGCGGGGACCACCGCGGGGAGGGAGCTGCGCCCTCCCAAAACGGGGCTCTCCAGCAGAGCGCTGCCCACCACCTGCCCGTGCTGCTGCCGGCACCCAGCTGGGGCCCGGTGTGCCGGGGAGCCGAGCGGGAGGCCCGCGGGCGCCTTCCCGGCAGGGAAGTGGGGGGAGGCGACGCTTCCTCTTTCCCCGGCCGAGCACGGACGGGGGGACATGACATTTTGGGTGTCCCGAGCTGGTTTCCTTCTGCCAGAAGCAGCCACCCGCTGCCTGCGCTGCCTCTCGGAAGGAGGAAATCAGCAGATTCTGGTTCCTCGGGCTCAGACAAGGAGGTCTGAAAGTCTCCCAACTGATGATGAACTTACCACATTCCCCGGCCATTGGTTAATTTTACCGACCGGCAAACAAGGCTGCGGGAATTTCTACCCCAGCTCTTGGCCCCGGATCGCTGGTCCCGCTCTGCTCAGCACGCCTGGCCAAAATAGCTCCTGCAGAGCGCAGAGCACAGAGGCTTTTTGGGGTTGGAGGAGGCTGAAACGGCTGCGTTTCCTCCCCCAGGGACCTCGTGAGAGCGACTGGTCCCCCGCGCTCCCAGGGCCCCTCTCCGCACCCTGCCCACCCACTCGGCACTGCCCCGGGACTCTCCAATGGTGCTGGGTGCTGCTGCTCCCCAGGGTGCAGCTCCCCGACCTGCCGCAGCTCCCCAGCCCAAACCGTCTCCCACTGCGGCACCGCTCCCCCAGCTCTGCCCTCCCCTCCCCTTGCCTCAGGGTCCCAGATGCGGGTCGGACACCCGCAGCATCCCTGTGCACCCAGGGGTGCCACCCACCCAGGTTTTGCTTTGTATTGAGCACCAACGGTGCATCGCTGCCACCACCCCCTGGGACTCCGGCTCCCTGCTGCCCAGCGGGACACGGGCTGTTGCTTTTCCAGTAACTCTCCCAGTATCGGCAGGCGCAGGGGAGCGGGAGCCGGGGGCTCAGGAGGCAGCAGCGCCGCCAGCCCCGGCCCGTGGGCAGGGGGAAGGGCGCTTGTCGGGCGGCGCAGCCCGGGCGCTGCAAAAGCGCTGATATTTCTTATCGCACCTTGCAGCAACTTCCCCTCCTCGCCTGCGGTCGTGGCGCTCGCTGCACGCAGGGGAAGTGGCGGCCGGGCCGGCTGCCTTCGGCCCCGCGCTGCGTTTAAAGGAGACAAACTCCCGCCAGCGCCCCGGCCTGTGGACCCAGCCCTGCGCCGGGGGCAGGCAGCTGCCCGCTGCTCGGCCATGCGTGCATGGCTCCCGTCCATCCAGTGCTGCACGGGCCCTTGCAGCTGTGCCAAAGGAGGAGGAAGGGGGTGGTCTCACCCAAAGGCTCCCTGAGCCCCCTCCACTGCCCTGGGCCAGTGGGAAAGGCAGTCTGCTAGCCACTGGGTCCACAGCCACCGTGGCACAGACAGCCAGTAGAGTCTCCTGGCTGTGCCAGACCCCAACAGACCCACAGTGCCTCAGTTATGTCACTGTTAACACTGAGGCCTAATGACTGCGTTCCCAACATGAGCCACCAGCTCCCCTCTGAGAACAGGGGGCAGAGGCGCAGGGATGGGCACAGCTCACTCTGCTTTGCGGCGCAAGGGGTGGCCTCAAAAAGGACCCCTGGGACAGAGGGCTCCGACCTGGCGATGCTCCTGGAGAGCACAAGGAGCGCTGCTGCCGCACCGAAAGAAATCAACGGTGCCAAAACCAGCTCCTGAGAGCTTTTTGGATGGGCAGAGCATTGATCACTGCTGTCCTGCCGGGCACAACAGGGCACGAGGAAGAACTGCAGCAGCTGTGGCGTGGCCGAGCGCCCACCTCTGCACCCAAAGGAGAGGGGCTGCTGTGCCTGCAGGGCTGGGCTCGGGGTCAGACCCATCGGGGTGAGACCCGTCAGGCTGAGCCACGTTTCACCACCGGGCACCGGGACGCCAGCGGTGGGTGGGATGCTGGGGTGAGCCCCCCGTGTGCTCCCAGCCTGACCCCGCTGCCTGCACCCTGCCTGTCCCCCTGGGAAGCGCCGCTGCCAGCGGGGCCGAGGTTGGAGCGAGGCCGTTAAAAGTGAGTCAACTAGAAACTGCTGGGTAAAACAGGCGGCGAGCGGGAGGCAAATGAGAGCGCGAAGGGAAACCTCAAAAAGCCGAAGTGACGCGCCGGGGCGGGCGCGGGGGGACACACGGGTTAACGCGGGCGCCTCGCTTTGCCCATATATAGACAAATCGCAGCCCGTCTGCGCCAATGACGGGCGCGGGACCGTTGGGCTGGCGCCAGCGGGGCACAAAGTGCCCTGTCATTTTCCATGTCACCTGCTGCAACCGGCCTCGCAGGTGGGGGAAGGGGAGACCACGGGTCAGGGGGCCCGGCACCCCCGAAGAGGCCCCCCACGGCACCCGGCGCCGCACCGCGGCGGCACAGACGGGCAACTCCTGTTTCCCCCTTTCCCGCCTTAATCCAAGGGTTGCGCAAGCTCCCAGGGTGCTCGGCGCCAGGGCGGGCCCGTCTGGAATGGGGGATGCTCTGGGACGGAGCCCAGCAGCGATAGAGGGAAGGAGGGAAGAGTCGCCCCGCTGGGCTGTGGACCTCCTGGGGCAGGACGGGCTCAGGAGATGGGGGCTGAGCTCTGCAGCGTCAGTCCCTCCTTCCTCAGCGGTCCCTGCCCCCCAGGACAAGGCGTGGGAAAACCGAGCATCTCCGAGGTCTGGAGACCCCAAGGAGGGAGGACAGGCTCCTGGGGCTGCCAAGAAGCATCTCCCCAAGCCGGGCATTGATGGCACCTTTCCAGAGCGGGCCAGGCGATGCTGGGACAGCAGTATCAGAGCCCCCAGCCTGGCCGAGGGGCCGGATCCTGCTGACACCCTGCCCTGCACCACGCACCCGGGCTGCTTGGGGACCTGCTGGAGGACGTGCAATGTCCTTGCCCAGGGCACGTCCCAGAGCTCTGCTTGGGCACTCAGTGGCTCTTCTGCAACTGCCAGCACAGGAGGACCGTTCCCTTGGGGGGACAAAGCCCCTTCCAGCCCAGCACGTGCTTCGGGCAGAGCCTGGGTGATGCACGTCTGGCCAGGAGGAGGAAGGACAAATGCCACCTGGGATGGCACTCCCAGGAGGCCCGGGAGAGCTGGGGATGGGGTAGATACTCTCAGGTTCTCAAATCCCTCCTGTGCCTTCAGCTGAGGCCTCGCTTTGTCGTGTGCCCTAAGGAAACGTGCCCTCAGCACCTCCAGCGACCTCCACCATCGGGCTGAGACCCCGCTCTGCCCCACCGACCCTTGGCGTCTCCCCTCCCCGTGATGCAGAGCTGCGGGAGCAGACCGGGGAGGTGAGAGGAGGTCTCAGCCCAGAGGAGGTTTGGGACTCTCCACCAGCTGCTTGTGTCTCCCCAGCCACCAAAACCCCAACTCTGCCAGCAGACCGGTGGGTTTAGAGGGGTCCACCCTGAAGCAGCCGATGGCCTCTCTGCAGACAGCACTGGGCGTGCGAGGGGTGGCAGTACCTTCTTTTGCAGGCCTTTCTTCTGGAACCGATGGCCCACCAGCCTGCTGCTCCTTCACAGAGCAGAGCCTCCTCCTCCCACCGCAATTCCTGAGGGGCAAACGCCCGGAAGACCCATCACACATCAGCGCTCCCCATTTTCCCCACAGACCCCCTCAGCAGGGAACACGGCCCAGTTCCTCGCCCACGCGCCTCCATCGCCAGTGCCCCAGGGCCCCGTGGGACGGCACGCGTGGTGGCCATGCCTCGTTTCTGCCACGCTTTGAAAGCTTTCGTAGCTGCCTGCACCTCCGAAACCTGCACCCATCCCCTCTGCAGCCCGTCCAAACGGCTGCTGCTGAAACCTGGCTGTGGGCCTCCTCCTCTCCCCACCACATCAGACACGCTCGGGCACCTCGGTGGCTTCTGCCCACAGGCCCTAACGCAGAGGTGATGGGCAGGACGGGCCTCCCGTTGGTGGTGTGCCCTGCAGCTTTGCCATCTTCACTCCAGCAGTGTTTCACCCCGGCCCCGGGCCGGCAGCACGGGTACCTGGAGGTACCACCTCATCTTCCCCTGCACCTCCACCCTGCTAAGGTCTCCTCAGCCGGTTGCCAAGGAAAACGGTTTTAAGCTGGGGTTTGGGTTTGGGTTTTTCCCCCCAGCACCTACTGCCAAAGGCCCCTGAGCCCCGACTGCCGTCCCCACACCCCTGCGTTAGGCAGCCCCCCCCGGCGCACAGGGGCAGCTGGGAGGCACCTGGGAGAGTCTGAGCCCACGCGCTGGAAGGCAGCGAGGCAGCAAGTGAAAGCGGATTTAGGGCAAAGCAGGCCTGATCCTGCCGCAGCCGGCCCCGGGCAGCACCTCTGCCCGCCGGCCTTCACACCGGCACAGAGGTGACAACGGGGGAGGATGCCACGGTGGGCGCAGAGCATCCACGGGAGCAAAACTGGGGTCCTCACCCGCAGCCCCCCTTGGCCAGAGCCCAACGCGCTCTAACACGTGTCCTCCTCCGTCTGAAGCCCAGCTTGCCCAAGCTACAAGGCAAAGGCCAACGTGAGCCACTTCCAGCCCCGGGCGGTGGGGAGCGGCGTGCGTGGGCAGGTCCCCGTCCCCGGGGCGGCACACGGAGGGGCCCCCGCGCGGGTGGGGACGGCTCGGCCGGGCATTTCCCAGCGCCGCCGGCAGCTGCTTCACGTAGAAACACCGTGTGCTCTGCGGTTTTGGAAAGTCACTTTTCTCGCCCGGAGGGAGAGCCGGGGTATCAGTTCTCAAAACCCGCACAAAGAAATCCACTGGCTCGTGCTTCCTGCCTGCGCTGCCGGGGGCTGCCCCGGCCGCCCGAGAGCTGCCAGGCTCCTTCGGGTGCCAAACCTGCAGGATTTTCAGGCCTGGCTGAAATATTTTAGCGTCATTTGGTGCAGGGGGAGGAGCTGCCTTAAATTGACTCAGATCTACAGCTCCCTGCCTGGTTGACGCTTTCTCTCCCAATTACAGCCCGGGCTGCCGCTGCCGCACATTTTTCCTCCAATTTCTTCAACGTGAGAGCTCCCTGCCCTACTTTTCTCAGCAAATAAAGCTCCGCATCCATTTGCTTTTTGCTGCTACAAAACCCAGGCAGCTCCAGGGCTGAAGTCTAACTGAATTGCTCATTTCGGGTGCTTTGCAGAGGTCCAACGCTCGGCTCCGGCAGCCTGGGAGCAATGAATCACTTGGGCGGCGTGGGCTGGGAGATGCGGTGCAGACGTGGGCGAGCGAGCGAGCAAGCGCACGGGGAAGAGGCTCACCGAGCCAGCCCGATTAGAGGCACCAGGTTCTTGGAATCGCTGCGAGCTGCTGCAGGCAGAGGAGGTGCAACTCTCTTTGAAAGACCACGGGCGTTCAGCCCGTTTGCCTCACCGTTCTAGCTCTATTGCACTTGCACCACAGCCCCCGCCGGTCTTAACTCTATAGAACCTGGAGCGGTTGCGCTTCCTAGCGAGGGTGAGGTCCCTATGGGGTTTACAAGCCCCCTCCCTTTCCCCGAGAGGTGCAGCGTCAACACACGCTGCTCCTTGGGGACAATTTCCTAAGCAAAGCTCCGAGTCCTGGGCAGCGACCGTGTACTGCAAGCCTGCAGCTTCCCAGGAAGGGAGACGTGAACCACCATGCCCACGGACCCGCACCCGGAGCTGGCTCAACAAGCCCACCCTGCCCAGGGCCCTGCGAAGAGCTCTCTTGTCACCTCCTCTGCACTGTGGGGCCAGGGAACAAGGTGGCCCGGGACTGGGGAAGGGGTCCTGGTGCACCTCCAGCCTTGAATCAGCTCCAGCAGGGCCATGCCCACCCCTGGAGCCTGGCACGGGGGACACGACCTGCAGAACAGCCCCTGGGAAGCTGGTAGGGAGCAAAACATGCTGCGAAATACAGTGGAAAATGGAGATGTGCCTCAGGTCCATCTCCAGCAGCTTCACCCCAGCCCATGGCCACGCTCCAGCCCTGCTCCGCAAAGCCGTGCTGCCACCCCGTGGCACTTGAAGGGTGAGACTTCGGGGGCCGGGCGGGTTGTCCTCTGTCTCCCCGACATCCTTCCAACCTGGCTGGAGCCAAAACCTCGCTCCAGACTCATCTCCCTCCAACTGGAGGAGGAGCTGCCCAGCTCATCCTCCCTGACCCCTTTCCATCTGAACCTTGTCAGCCCTCATCAGCCTCACACGGCCGCCCAGCCAGCGCTGGCTGCGGCTTTCCCGGACCGTTCTGCTGGGGATGAACGCACCCCGGGGGGATCCCAGCTCGCCCCGTGCCTCACGGGGCACAGCCGGGCCGAAACCGCCCTCCAGGGCCTGGAGGTCCATGCCCAAAACGTCTAAACCTGAGCACCCTGGAGTCATGCCCCGGGCTGCTGGGACAGTCGCACCTCGCTCCCCCAGGCTCGACCTACCCAGGCTCGACCTACCGGGCGTTTCCAAGGCACATCTGCTGCCCGGTCTCTGCAGCCAGGCAAGCCTGGCAGGTGATTGTCAGGTAACTCAAGTGCTTTGGACATTCACCGAGGATGTGTGAAAGCCACTGTCTACTCCCTCCTCTGCCCGAGGATGTGAACCTCCTGCTTCATCTTCCCAAGAGGAGGCTCTAACCCCCAGGCCAGGGGCCGAAGTGCTCTCAGCTCTTCTCACCAGAGGCGATCCGTGCCTGGGGGGTCTGCTGGAGCCCAGAGCCCACCACCACCTCGACCTGCTCCTGGTCTGCACCGAGCAAATACTCTTGACTTCAGTGTTGTGTCTGCAAATCCCCAAGAGAAACGTGGTTTAAGACGTCTTTGTCTGCAGTGGTTCGTCTCGACTAACGCCGCGGCCCCCGCGCAGCCCCCCCGTGCTCACGGCAGCCTTCTCCAGCCACGCGTCCGCTGCGACACCCCGCAGGAAGCCGTGCTCTGGCTGACCTGCGCCGCCTGGGGCTCTTTTTCAGGGCCAGCTCTACAAACCAGCACAGGACAGAGAGCACGTCGCCTCCACGCTCCCCAACAGCGCCACGTTCCCTTCGCTGCAGCCGCTTTCATCCCAGATCAAATGCAGTTTTCAGGCTGTATTGGTTTTCTGCTGTTTTCTACAGAAAACAGAAATTGGGCTTCCCAGCTACAGGATTATCTCAGGAAAAAAAAAAAAAAGCTTATTCTTATTTCACAGAGCTACCGATCTCAGGCTCTGCCCTCAGACAAGCCACCTTTGTGATCAGTGGCTGTTGCCGAACTGGAACAAAAGAAATGAAGCCAGAGTCATCAGCTAAGGAGACCAAATCTCTCAGAGCCCATGCGCTGCAGACACCACCCACGCTGACACTCACAACCGCCAGACCTCGACAGACGCGAGGCTGGATGGGCGTTTCCACCCCTGCTTGCCGAAGCGACGACGTCCCCCCTCTGCAAGGCCCAGAGCTGCTTCCCGGCCACACCGGGGGTGGGTTCCTCTGGCCCCCCTGCCCTGGAGGCCAGCAACAGCCGACTGCGGGTCCTCCAGCCCACACCCACGTCCCTTCTACAGGACCCGGCAGGCCCAGGGCACCGCGATCTCCAGAGCACTGCCTGCACGTGAAATACGTAACAGCACCTTACCCATTCCACACGGCCGTGAGCCGTAAGGCACAAATCGCTAGTCTGCTTGTTCCTACAGCGAAAGGCACCTCAAATTCAGCCAAGGCAGGATCCCCCTTTCGAGACAGGAGTTTGGTCGACGGCACATGGAGAAGCGACGGCAATCGTAGGCTCCCAACAGGTTGGCAGGCAGGGGGCTGGGTGCGAAACTCCTCCCCACACCGTGCGCTGCCTGCGGCAGGTGAAACTAGTGACTGAGCACACAGACGGACTCAGCTCGGACAGGGCAGCATGTTTTATTGAAATATTTACACAGCTACATCCCAGCTCTCCTCTTTTCCACACCAACTGTAAAAACCTTGTGCGTCACCATTAAACACCGCTTTCCCAGACCTACTCACACCCTCCGCCTTGTCAAGGCTCAAAAAAATGTCTGTGGTCTGTGTGGGCAGACGGTGGTACGGCAGAGTCCAGAGGTACCGAGCGGGAGGAGCCGAGCCAGCACGTGCCCTCCGAGTCCAGGCCCACCTTCCCACATGCTAAAGCTAAAAGGTTTTGGAGCAGTGCCCCACGTGCCCGCTGCCTCTCCGAACGCAGCGCTGGGAATCCTCCAGGCAGCACAAGAGCCCCTTAGGTCTTTATAGCTGTGTCTCGGGACTTGTAAGCCACGCCACGGCTCTTCAGCTCTCGGACGATCCCTGCAGCAAGGAGACAAAACACATTTCAGTATTCTGTAGGGATGAGGAGCCCTGAAAAAAGCTGGCTGCTCTGTCACGTAGCCTTCATTGCAGAGATCAAGAACTGGACAATCGTCTTCTCCATTTCTTCTAATAGAACCATTAAGAGCGTTCCCTCTTCTAGTTTAAATGCTATCTAGGGATAGAGCTCCCAAACATCAACTCTTGCTTTGCCTTGGGAAAGAACCAGGTTGAGATTTTATTTACATTATTTTCTACCTGAAAATGTTTGAATATTATGACTGTACTGAACAGGTCAAGCTCTTAAGGGTAGCTCTTAAACCTTTCAGTCACTTCTGCGACCTGTCTGCGTGTCCCCCCATCTCAGTAACCCCACAAGAACTGCACTAGCAGAAGAGCACCACGGGGTTCAGCACGGCTCTCACCAGTGCCACGCACCGCGGGACAGCTCGCGAGGCCCACGAGTGCAGCCTGCTGGTTACCGCGCTCCCCAGGCCTCTCGCTCCTCCCCGAGACGCGAGGATGGGCCGAGCAAAGCCAAAGACAGCATCTCCCACCTGTACCCCCTCCGCCTGCCGCCCTGTGCTCCCTGCCTGCAGCCGCGCCGAGCTCGTGCCATCATCTGCTCTGCTCCAGTTATCTCAAACGTGCCCAAAGCTGTGCCGGCACGCCTCGGCTTCAAGCCTCACAATGTTCCAGCTCCTTCCCAACGCAGACAGCGGAGCTCAGGTCACAAATAAGGAGCCTGGGACTCCAGACACAAGCACAGCTGGGGATATGGGATTGCAGCGCTCCTGGGAAGGGGCACAGTCAGGGGTTTGCCCTGGCTCTACGTACAGGGCAGGGGCTCTCAGCTAGATGGACGACGCAGTTTCTGCTTTACAGAGATAAGGCCAACTCTCTACACTCTCCACTCAATTTATAAACGCACAAACCCCACCTCAACGTGAGCCCTCAGTGCAATACGATGATGGAAAGGGGTATCTGCTCACTGAGATTGCCACAACAGCACCCCATCCTACGGAACTCTTTTCTGTGGACAAACCCTCGTGTTTCCCTGCAGCTGAACAGTTTGAAACGCACCCACCTTCTGGAGCACCCCTTTAATCAGAATTTATCCCTCTGATGGCCTGCCTGGTATCACAGGTTTTATTCAGCAGCATTTTCAGTATCAGCTTCCGGCAGGCAGAACATTAAATGGCTGCAGGTAGAAAACCTGTCTGCAGAACACCCGAAACCACCCTCCCTCCCATTCAGCGTCTCCTTCTTGCAGTCACCTTGCCAATCCCTTCACCCACATGGCCTGTGCTCTGTTCACAATACAGCGTTCACTGAACCCCCAAATCCTGATTTCATCACGCAGGTACAGCGCAATACACCACCCAGTTTGTCACCTCGGAGATGGCTACAGCCCCAACACCTAAGGCACAGAATAACCCCTCGGCTGCCATCCGTGCAGGAGTCTCCTCTCAACACAAGCCAGCAGCGTTACCTTGGGGCAGGCGGCCGGTCACAGACACTGCGTAAACACCCGGCTTGAAGTTACCTGGGGGAAAGAAAACACTGAATTACCCCGCACGGGTGGGCAAGCATCCCTGCCAGCCCCTGCCTGCGCGAATGCCCCCTCCTCAGGAGCAGAAACCCCCTCCACAGCCCGAACAGCGGCTCCCACTGCCCCAGAGAAGGGTTTGCTGGAGAAAAGGGATCTCCAGCCCCCAAACCAGCTGGGAAAAACCACTCACTGATTCGCTGCCACTTGGAGACCCAGCTGTCCTCTGGGCTCATCATCGCGATGATCCTGCGGGAGGGACGGGAGTGAGGGGACATTTCCCGGCCAGATGCCACCGCGGCGTCCCCAGGCACCTCGGGGAACACGGCCGGCCCGGGCCCGGGCCCCACTCACCCGTCGAACGAGGAGCTGGTGCAGTCGTAGACCATCTCCCGGTTGCCCTTCATCTGCAGGTAGGCATCGCAGTTGTCGCAGCCGTCGTACTCGAACTGGTCGATGGTCTGAGGGGGGCAGAGGCGTCAGCGCGGGGCCAGGGAGGAGGGACGGGGCCCAGCCGGGCCGGGGGTGGCCGCAGGGGGCGGGGGAGTGAGGGGAGAGCCGGGCCGGGCCGGCGGGAGCCAGGGAGGCCTGCGCCGGGGGACGGGAGGGAGCCCCGGGAAGCGGGGAAACGCCCGGCGGGGAAGCGCCCAGAGGCCGGGGGAGGCCCGAGCCGGGCGGCAGGCGGGGGAGAAGGGCCCGGGCCGGGCGGGGATGGGATGGCTCGGGCCGGGGCACAAGGGAGGGGGCCGGGCGGGGAGCGGTCCCGGGGCCGGTCGCACCTTGACGAGGGAGCAGAGCAGGCAGGCGCGGAGGTGCCGCAGGTCCTTGGGGACGGTCTCCAGCGCCATCGCGCCGCCGCCGCCCGCGCTTCCGCCGCGCAGGCGCAGAGCGGGGTCGGGGCGGGCAGCGGGCTCGGCTCGGCTCGGCTCGGCTCGGCTCGGGCTCGGGCTCGGGCTCGGGCTCGGCTCGGCTCGGCTCGGGCTCGGCTCGGACTCGGCTCGGCTCGGCTCGGGCTCGGGGAGGCGGGCGCGGGGGCGCGGCCCGGGCAGGCCCCGCGGCTCCTGTCACGGCAGAGCCGGCCCGCGGGCCCGGCCGGAGCCTCCCGTCAGAGCGGGCCCGGCCCCGCCACCGGGCCGCTGCCGGGGCCGGGGCCGGGGCCGGGGCCGCGCCGTCCGAGCGATTTGTTTCCGTGGCATTGGACGGAGGCGCCTGCGGCAGCACAGCCCTGACGGCTCGGTAGAGAGAACAAAACCAGGCGAGCAGACCGGGTACATGGATAAATATATTAGTAAATAAATATATTTCTGAGCACATCAGCATATTCACACATCTTTGTTTTTATCGGACATAAATACACAGTTTTGCATATATATAAAACGTATTCTTCCTTTTTTTTTTGGGTCATAATTTATTCCCAAGCCCCAAGAGTCAGGACAGACTCAGCAAAAAACCCAAAACAACAACCAACAACAACAAAACCAAACCTATATTCACATTTCAAAAGGATCTGAACGTTCTAACAGGGAGAGCAGAGGCTCTGAGCAGGGAGGGGGGAGGTCCGGCACCCATCTCGGTGTGGGGGAGGTCCTGGGAAGACGGTGGTCCCTGGGGAAGGGCTGGGGCTTGGGTTTCGGACAGAGCGAGGTCAGGGTGCTCGGGCTTCCATCAGTTTTCAGCTGGGACTTTGGGCGCAACGAAGGAAAATGAGCTCCGCTTCATTGCAGTGATGCTGAAGAAATTCGGTGACAGAGCCCAAGGGTACTGAGCACTCAACAGCATCGCCCAGACGCGAGAGGAGCAGGAACGGAGAGCAGTCGTTCCCCGTTTTCTCAGATATTGCGTCTTCCCTTCCAGGCAGCCAAGGATGGTAGTCCATCTACTGAAGAGGATCTTAAAAACCACCTTCCCGGAGAGTTCCTCCCTCTCCTCCCACCTGAGACCCCGCCGAGGCAGACCTGCACGCTCTCATTCAGCTCAGCAAGCCCCGGGGAGGGGGAACCAGCATCTAGGGTGGCTGTGTTCTAGATGAAAAGGAGCAGCAGCATAAAATCAGGAAAGGAAAACACTTTGAAGCAGGCATTGCCCTGCCCAGCCCGGTAATACTGCAGTAGGGAGTAGAAAGGGTGCGTTAGTACTGACCACTTTCTCCAAGAAGCTTGGGGCTTGCCGCAGATTCAGAGCCCTCCAGAGGGGAGGACTTTTGGACTGCAAACGAGATGCTCGTTCCTTTGAGGCAGTGAAATGCATCCCTGGAGGCTCGCGGACTTCTTGACTCCTAAAGAAACCAGTGGGAGCACCCGGACTTCATGACCTTCCCCACTGTAAAGTTATCTGAGCGCTCCAGGATGGTCAAGGACGTAGGGAGCTGGTTGAGACAAGCCATGGACCACGTGCACAAGAAGTTGAACTGGGGGAATCTAGACCCGCTCCTGGGATTTTTTCCTCTAGTTTAGGACTGACTTTCCTGCAAGGGAGAAAATATCTGAGCTTGTGTCTTCTGCTTGCTCTGTAGGACAAGCAAGAAGAGCCTCAAAAGGTTAAAATATAATTCTTCTGGGTTCTTTGATGAAAGAAATTCAGCTGTTCTCTAGACTGAAAGGTCCTGCAGGTCACAGGAGACAAGGAATGAACGCTAGCAAGGGAATAATGTTTTGTTTAAAACAGTGCTATCGGCTGACTCTTAACACCATCACTTGAATGTCAGTGACTGATGAGCAGCTGGGACAAAGATGCCTTTTTCAAAGCTTAAGAGCAGCAAACCCTGTAAAAAACTTTCCTCACCAACGAAGGAAGGCAGAGGCAGGATTAGCCTGAACTGAGACGACCTCACCAGTGCGCGCTCTCAAACTGGAGAAGAAGCTGCTGCTTCAAAGGAAGACAGAGAAAGCTCACTGAGCACCGAGCAGACGGGGGAAGTCTGTCCCTACACCGGGTTTCAAACTGTCAGGAGTTACCTTCAGCTCCAGTGTTGCATCCTCGCCAATGCTTCGTTAGCATTAACTCTGGAAACACTCGGTGCCATATAAACGTGCACTTCACGTGGGAATCCAGCTAATTCTTTGGCCTGAAAGATCATTTCAGGCAATGAGCTCGACAGTCTAATCCCAGCTGTATGAAAACTGCTTGGGTTCTATATGTTCTGAATTTGGCAGGTTTTATTTTTCTTGAATGTCCCCAAATTATGAGATGTAGGAAATAAGAACTAGTGACATTCCAAAAAAACCCCCACAAATGGGAGGAAAAAAGAATTACAGCCTAGCAATTTCTCAAGTTTTCTCTCTCCATCATCAAAATGTTAGAAAAGGCAGAAGGGTATTTTGAAAAATTCCTTTGGAATTTTCAGGTGTCTCAGAAACAGGAAGATTTCAGGCGTCTCAGAAACAGGAAGATAAGGCTGGGTGATGGATCGGGCTCTGCTCTGCATTTATTATGGATGCTTTTGCTGGGAATTTTTGCTGTGTCTTGGGGCAACAAGGGAGGAAGGAGAGAAGCAGGAGCCATGTGAACTCAAGGCTTTTCCATGACGCCCGTGATGGGGGCATCTCAGGTTTGAAATACGCTCAACAAATGAGTTGCTCTTAACGGGGCTGGCCATCACACCTACTTTGAGGGTAGATGGCGGAGTCAGAGGATGAGTGAGAGACTTGTTCACATCGCCAGATGAGAGGGTGGATTCTTTGCCATGGAAAGAGTCTGACCCAGCTCCTTCCCAGAAATGCTGACATTGTCCCTGTGTCTTCACCTCTCCTGCTGCTGGCAAAACACAGCAAATGGCCAAGATGGTGTCAGCTGAGGGACGATGAAGTGATCAGAAGTGGTGAGAGCCACTCCATGGTTTCCCATGAAGTCAGAAGCAGCACGTTGCAGGGCAGACCTGTGAGTGCTGAGATGGAGAACAGCTTGTTCCTGTGTCTGAAATAAGAGTGGAAAAGCTAAATGAAGAAGTCTGGCTTTTGACCTAAGTGAGGAAATGAAGTCAGGAGCTACCAGGCCACAGAAAGTAATTTCTGCAGCTTTTGGTCTCGAAGGCTTGTTTATTTTTGAAGTGTTTAGCAAAACCTTCTGTGGCATAAACATGCCAAAATAGCAGCTTGCACTCACTCCGCGAGCTCTCCGGCTGGTGACTCCCACGGCCGGTCTCTGAGCGAGCCAGCCCACGCAGACAGATGCCACAGGATGAAGATGGGCTGCCTGTGCCTTCAAAGGAGAAGGGCACCTGGAGAACACGGCTCTGTGCTTGTGTGACCATCGCAACGTGGGAACATGTGAGGAGACCACAAGTGTCCCGTTGCTTATTTGCAGTCTGCATCTCGGCGTGGGCCAGGCAGGTCTGGGCTGGTTATTTTGTGTTGCTAGTGCAGAGAGCAAGATGTGAGCTCCTCTACGGCTGGCACGCTGAACATCTTTGTCCACTCCAGGTCTCCAGCAAGCAAACAGGCCAGTGTTTTATTAAACTGAGTGTTCATGGACATCCTGGACCTCCTCTTCAGATCCTGCATTCAAAGAAAAGGAAAAAGAAAAGTGTCAGCTGCAAGTAGCTACATGCTCCCGGACTCCGCAGCTGCTGCGGCCTTGACCCTGCAGTACAGAGAGCAGATGCTGCAGTGAAAGCCACTACGTTTCTCCCGGTATTTTGGAGGAACTTTTCTGGCCACCCCCCCAATCAGTTTATTCTTCTAAGTTAAAGCACAATAAAACATAAAGATAAGACGTCACGCTCCTCTTCAAATATTTCAGAAGATACAGGCTAAGGGCATGTTGCACCCCAAGATTCACAGTGCTACTAGATGTTTGCTTTTGAGGCTTTTTGATGTTTGCTCTTTGAGGAAAATCTGTACAGCCGTTTTAAAAATTATTAGCAACAGAAAATATCACCGATCCATATTCACACTGTGCCACAGCAGCACCTTTCAGGGACAGGGGACAACAACAACAGAAACTCCAGACAGCAAAAGCAGACTGCAAGCGATGTCTGCGTGCAAGAAAGGGATGGCACACGCGTTTTGCGGTTCAAGAGGTTGCACAAATTGCTTCTGAGTCCCAAACAAGCCAAACCCAAGGAGTGGTGGTTGGCCACAAATGCCAACGCCTCCTGCCCAGCCAGCAGGGACCGCAGCTCATGCTCTTCACCAGCCCCTTTCGCCTGGTGAATTATTGATGGGCAAGTGCTGAGTAGTTGACATTGAGACGTTCAGCGTAAGGGCTGCCTAGAACCTGGGCACCCCGAGGTACTGCTTCGGATCGTCCCTGTCTCTCTGAGTGACTGAGCGTTGACGCACACACCATGGTCCCTCTCCCAGATGTCTCCCAAGCCTGCCCAGAGCTCTCACGCAGGGTCAGCACAGCCCACTAAAGGCATACCTGCATTATTTTTCACATTTCCCTTTTCCTGAATGTTCCTGAGATCAAAAGGATACAAATGCCCATACAGATATTCATAGAGAGCAATCAAAACAACTCTTCAAAACAGTCACAGCAAATTTTTGTTTGTTATAAATCACCACCTACAGGAACGGGACCTCTGAAAATTAAAGATATGGGAAGAAAACAAATGAGGTTCTGTTTTAAAAATGTAGCTAATCGATGTGGGAAAATTAATACACAGACACACTGTTATACATATATATATGTATGCAGGCATGGCCACAGTACCAGAAGACAGAGTCTGAGCGTATCTGGCATTTGTGGTTTGTGTCACCGGAACACTGGCTAAGCCATCGCCAACTGCTTCTCACGTACACCAGCTTACGTGCAACATAGAGGAGACTTTACAGCTTCCATCACCCTGGGATCAGTCAGATGCCCTGAGTCTCAAATACCATTATTAAAGTATTTTCTGAAAACTGTGCCTGTGTGACTGTCCCGTTACACAAAAAGAAAGGTTCAAAAAAGGCCTTGAATCAGGAGACAGAGAGGTGGTGGATCCTGCGCTGCTGAACTGGCCATTGAGACCCGCACAGGGCAGTGACCTGAAGGAGCACGCCTTGGTGACACAACAGAAATCTTCTTCTTTGGGTACTGCGTTTTAATGGTGGTCTTTTTCTGCCCTCTAATCCCTTTCCCCCTCTCTAGTAAAGATCAAAGCCGTGACATGAAAGGGAAGGGCTAAGAGGATGAGCGGGAGACGGCGGCGAGGGGGAGGATGCTGACAGCGTGCTGCAGGAGGTGAGCTCTCCCAGAGAGAAATCGAGATTTCATCAGCCCGTGCTGGGAGTAATCTGGCTGTTCTGGGGCGAGATCTGTGCGTGCTGGGGTGGTTTAGGAAGCCATCTAGCTGTAATTCACTGCTAGTTGTCTGACTTCTCTTAAAAGGATCCATTCAGCATTGCTTGAGGATTGATCCTCCAGTGAAAGGATTCCAGGTATAGTCTCCCAGGCAAGAGAGGCAGGGAGGTATCTTTATGCAAACCCCACCAAGAAAAGCTGGTGGGGGTGCTCAAGGAAGTGGCATAAACTCCGAGATCATGCAAGCGTCTCTGGGATCATCTTCGGCGCCCTGGCAATGGCTGCGGGCAGCCTTATTCCCCGCGGTGGCACTGCACGGCACTGCCTGCACGAGTGGAGCTTCTCCAGAGGCTGCGGACCAAGCCTCAGCCTCACCTTGCTGCTGGGCGAGGTGAGCACCCACCTGGAGGGTGCTGCATCCCGCAGGAGCACCCTCAGCTTCTGGAAACCCTGGTTTAGGGACTTCCTGAGCCAGAGAGGGTATTTGCATCTCTGCATTTGATAGCCCTTGATGTAGGCTCTCGAACCCATTTGACTTCCGACACCTACGTCCTCTGGGCAACGAGCACCAGTTTCACTACGCACCGTGTGTTACCTTACTGGGTGTTTTAAAGCTTCTGGTTCCCATTTGATGCCACTGCTTATTTTGTTATGAGCACCAGTGAGTCTCTCTTATCTGCCTTCTCCCCTGCTCTCCTGATTTCATATCTTCTCTTTCATATCCTCTGCTACTCAGCTTTTTCACACTTGAAAGTCTCTATATTCTTTCTGTTTTCTCAGAAAAACCTCTGCCCCTCTCCCAACTCCGCTGTAGCCTTCTTTGAGAAGCGGTGCTCAGTGGCAGATGCTAGCCGTGAAAGCACCGCAGGCTTACGCAGTTGTACGACGGCACTTTCTGCTTGTCCTCTATTTGTTCCCAGCTAACTCCTAATAATAATTTGCTTTTTACTTATAAGTGGTTCTGCTTGTGTGCGGCATTTTGTGTTACTTACACAGGATTTCATCCACCGCTCTATTGCCCGATAACTCAGCAACGGGAGATCCTTCTGTAACGCTTTGTAACCAGTTTTAAAGCTGACAATCCTGAAGGATTTTGTCTTTTATAAACTTTGCTATCTCCGCTCCTTGTCCAGGATATTTATGAGCTTGCTGAAAGGTGCAGACAGCTGGAGAACTCCACTTGCCTCCTTCTCCGAGTAACTTTCCTCCATTAAGACTGATCTGCACTTTGTCTCCTACTTTTTAGCCAGTTATTTACCTATGAGAGCACCTTCCCTTTTATCCTCCGAGAGCTTCATTCCTCTCAAAGACCTGCAAGGTGTTATCTCTCTCTACAAAAGCTGTGTTGCCTCCTCCCCTGGTTTTCACATTTAGCCCTGTGCCTACAAGTCAGACCCTCCATTTGAATTTTTAACAATTTGCTTGGCAGGAAAGTCAGGCTCATCATTCTGTGACTTCAGCTGCTTCAAGCTGATATTGCCCTCAGCTCTTCCTTCTGGCTCAGGGCATGGGTAGCAGGTTGCTGTCCACGTTCGCAGTTCAGCCGGTTTGTGTCTGAGCCCCTGCACGATGCCCGGGTGAGTGATCTGTAGCCCTGGCAATTCGTTACTATCCACTTGATTGATGCGTTCCAGAAACGCTCATACTGATGATTTGATTTGTGAGGGACCCTCTGCCCCATGCCCTGAATGGAGATGTGCCAGGGTGAGAGCCTCCCCAAGCACTTCCACACCGATCGCTAGTGCAATGAATTCAGTTTGCTCCCTGCTGTGCAGTTACAGCCCTCGAACATCCCTCTTAGACCTGCGTTACCCCCTGGACCTGCAGAGCCTCTGGCAGCCGCCTTCCTTCTGATGGAGTTGAAAACATTTGCATTAATAGTCTGTCTCTTCTTCACAAGTGGCTTGTAGAAGTCTTTCCTGGCCTGCCTCACCGTGCCGCACTTGGCTTTGCATCCAGCCCTCTTCCGATTTCTTTGTCTAGCCGCACCTTCGCTTTGGAAGAACAGCTTCTTGCTTGTAATCGCCCCCTCTGCTCTGCTGCTTGCCCAGCCCTTTTCTGGGGCTTTAAACGATCCCTGGGCCCAAAAGCATCTTTTCTTTTGACTGCTTCTTTTAGTATTATTTGAAGAAGACTCTCATGTATATGTAGGCTCCTCTTCTGCAGCCTGTGCTAATGCTGCGTATTATAACACTAATACCATGCTCCTCCTTAGGCGCAATTGGGGATTTTTGTGTTACTTGTCATTGGACTTTACGGTCTCCTTAGCACAGAGCGTCCCTCCCATGCCACCAGAAGAGACACTCTGTAATTTCACCTGGGAATTACAGGGTCCCACTGTTTGGGGCTTTTTAAACTGTGTTTCCAAAAAGTTTATGTCAAAACTTTAATTTAAAGCTGGGCTTTCTAATTCATCCACTTATATTTTTAGCCTTACAACATTTACCTAGAGGCATATATGCATTTCTCCTTGGGGTCTTTTTGTGTCCTGCTTACATAAGACTGTCTATTGAGATTGTTCTTTGCTCTTTTTACTTGTTCTCTATTGATTTATATCCAGTCTCTTTCTAAGATGAAGAACTGATATGATTATAACTCAGAGGTTGTGTTATGTCAACCAATGTGTTTTCATCTTGACGGCTTTTCCGCATAAGCCCTGCATGAGCTCCCGCTCTCTTCAGCTTTCCTCAGTTCCTAGTAGAGTTGAATCCTTCCTTTCTATGTATTTTCTCCATCTTACAAGGAGATTCTGACTCTCTGGCTGGTCCTGAAAGTATCCACAGAAGCTTCTGCAGTCAAATAGACATAGTCACACTGCTTTCCAACACATCGGTTCTTCTAGCTCCTGGTAAAGGGAGCTGGGAGGGAAAACGGGCCGTGTGTGCTTGGGAGAGCACGCTGGCACGGCCGCTGGGTGGGTGTCAGAGAGCCCTCCCCGTCGCGCCAGCAGGAGGAGGTGGGCACAGATCTGGGCTGCTGGGACCATCTACAAAGAGACAGAGGCATCGCAGCACGGACGCTTGCAACGCCCTGGGCACGGCAGCACCCAGCGCCCCGCGCTAGGTGCACAGGCTCCTGCTCTGGGCACCCGGGGAGTCCTCCCAGTTTCATTTTGAAATGGGAGCTCAAAGCAACTCCTGAGCAGCCTGCCCTCACGCCGCGAGGGCTCTCGGCATGCAGAGGTCCCCTGCCGTGATCCTGGCAGGGCTGTGTCCTGGCGATGTCGCTGCCCACCACCTCCAACTCAGGGGACGTCAGCGCTCAGAGCTACTGCAAACCAGAGAGGCATCTCTGCCCTGCTGCCTCCTTATCTCTCGCGACAGCAGCATCCCTCCGGGCCCTTTGAAGAAACTCCTGCATCACCTATCTGCAGTGTCAGGCACTTCTGTGCCTGGGAAAAAAAAATCTGTTCCTGGGAGTCTGGGGGACCGGAGCGCCGCAGGCAGCCAGCGCCGTGCCCCCATCCAGCCTCTCCCCCTTCCCTGCTGCTCCTCGGCCGGCGCTCCAGCACCGGGAGCCTGGGTGTGGCGTAGGGCTGGATAGACGAGCATGGGGAGGAAGTTATTATCTCCCCGGCACAATGGGCACGGTGAGTCACGAGTTTAAGGCCAGCATTTGAACAGAAATTAGGCAGCTAGATCTGTATTTGGTACCTAAATCAAGATGATTTGCCCGAGGACCTGCAATGAGTCAGCGGCAGGGCGAGGAAGGGAGCCAGGCTCTGCTCGGAGCCAGCGCCTGCCCATGCCAGCGTGCAGGTTGCTGTATTCAGAGGAGCCTGAGAGAGCAAGACCTGGGAGCTAAACTCGGTTAGGTTCTTTCAAACAGCCTCGTCTCAAACGCATTTTCCCTCTCTTGGCGAGAGATGTACAGCAGTTAGGCAAAGGGCCAAACTTTAATTACGTCTGATTTCCAAAAGACACTAAAAAGCAACTCCCACGCAGCAGAGGCAGGTGAGAAATGAGGGATGTGCAAATCCATAAACTCATTCAGTCTGTTCTACTACTACCACCAGCCACGCACGCTTCCTTCCTTATTGATTCCAGTTAGCTGGGGCTGGCTAAAACAGCTAGAGCCCAATAAGCCTTAGCGATAATGACTCTGCCAGTAAGACATCCAGACGGGTGTAAGGACACCAAGAAATGTGGTCCCACCCCTTCCTTTGGGAGATATTCCAACTGCTAGAGACGTTTAGTTAAAAATAGGCACCTTATTTCTCATTTGTATTATTTCAGGATGAGACTGCGGGGTTTGGTGTGCTCATTAGCAGACTTGCTAATTGTTCAGGCCATCATCTCCAGACAGGTGAGCTCTCAAACGCTTCTGTTGTCAGAGGTCCTGTAGGAAAGCCCACCGTGAAGGTACCAGGTCTCCTGGCAGCCAGAGTACCCGCAGCAACCCGCCCTCATTCACCGGCTTGCTGCGAGAAGAGGCAAACACCAGACTTACCCCGACTGCCCTGCTGAGACGGGCAGGGAAGGTGAAGACTCAGACTGTGTCTGGGGGTGCCCGTCCCTGAGAAATCAGCAGGAAGCACGCGGTTTCCCTCCTGTCCTGACAACCCCTCCTCCTGCTTTTTCAGCTCTGAGCCGGACTGCGGCACTAAACACTTCCAGAGCGGCCGAGAGCCCGAGCCGCAGGGCAGGGGAGCGCTTGGGATCAGGGGCTGGACTTCGGGCGAGCAGCGGTAGCCAGCAGGATGGCTGTGAGGAACATGAGCATCGCAGACTTTGGGCAAGGCCGAGTCCTCGGGCAGGAGCGCGGGGTCGGGCTCCAGGGGACACTTTCTTTTCCTTCGGTGATGACGGCTCTGTAAGCTGTGTCTCAGGGGCAGCGGGACAGGGGATGTGCCGGCTGCTCCCGATTGTCTGGCGGCATCTACACCGAAGTCCAACCTGTTTGGAGAAGCGGAGGGGGCATGAGGGGGCTCCCGGCCTTGCGGGGGACAGGCTGGCTGTCCTGCCGGAGCTGCCTCCTGTAGCACAGCGCTGCTTTCCAGAGGCTGCTGACAGTGATGGCTTTTCTCAGTCCGCTTTTGTGTCCGAGCACCGTGGAAGCCAACCTTGGCCCCAGAGTACCGGGATTTGCGCTGCCCGGGCCCCTGCCCGGCCCGCCCAGGCGGGCAGTCTGCGTCTCTTCTGTAGTGATGGTGCTGGTGGTGGTGGTAGTGGATGTGGCTGAGCACCTGGGGCTTGGCCGGAGCAGCACCCCCAGGCACCATCAGGTCCAAGGACCTGGGCCGCGTCTCCCTCGGCGGCCGCGGCTGCTCCTGGCCATTGTCCGTAGCGGGTCCCTCCGAGCTGCAGTACACGAAGGGGTCGTAGTCGCTGCTGAGGGAGCTGCGGAAAGTGGAGCAGCTGCCGTGGATGCCCTGCAGGCTGATGTCCGTGCAGTTCAACATGGAGTCACTGGAGGAACCGTGGCAGGGCCCCGAGCTGGAGTCGCTGCCCGGCCCGTCTGCCAGGTACCCGCTGTGCTCCGTGAGATAGCTCTCCCCGGAGCCGCTGCTGTTGTGCTGGTGCCCGTGGCCGACCCCCCGGCGCAGGGCGGGTGCACGGTGCTGCTTCTGCGCCAGGGCCGCCTTGGGCCCCAGGCAGGGGGGCTGGGGCTGGAGAGAACAAGTCCTGTGGGGTGGCAGCGCCTGCCCGCACGCCAAGGGGTTGGGATGCTGCTGGCCCAGCAAACCCGGGGCCAGGGGGGACGGGTGGCCGCAGGCGGGCAGGGAGGTGGCTGGTCTGTAGGGCATGTAGTGGATGGTGCCAAAATCCAGCTGGGAGAGCTCCGGAGAGTGGAAGAAGGGGTTGGCATGGGCTGTCTCTGGGGTGAAGCTCCTGAGGTTCCTCTGAGGATACGCGTGTGGGAGGTGGTACAGGGCATGTCCCGGGTGCTGGCGGAAAAGGTGGAGTCGCCGTCCAGGCTCCATGTCCCGAGGGGCCAGCCTGGAGCCAGCGGCCGTGGCCTGGTCCACTGAGTCTCTGGCTGTGGAGAGAGAAGGGAGCATCCAGCATACGTCCCACAGCCCAGCTGCCGTAGCCCCAGCACCGGCGAGCCTCCACTGCACTCCCACTACAGCCCCACGTCCCACCCGTGTCCTGCAGCTCCTCACTGCCACCACCAAACCGTCTTGATGGTCCTGCACACCCAGCACCCTCCCCGCTGCCCCGACCCTCCGATCCCACCTCCCTTCCCCGCAGGTCCCAGGACTGGCAACCCCACCCCTTGGTGCAGGTCCCAGCCCAGGCCCAGCACCTCACTGTACACCGTGGGGACGTGGGGGCTCACACGCACAGGGACCCCCTCCCTGCACACACCGCCCCGTAAACCGCATGTACGGAGACAGATGCTCCTGCAACGTGCCGACTGTATGCGTCGCCCAAGGGTACGTGGACCTCCTGAGCACAGCCCCTGCACCCAACCCCGTCCCTGGCCAGGAAATGCCGTGTCTGAGCCCTACCAAGAATATTGAACATGCAAAGCGGACACGTGTGGTGTTGCTGCAGCCAGGGGTCAACACACTCCCGATGAAACTCGTGGGAGCACGAGATGATCCGCAGTTCCTAGAAAGAGGTGGGGAGAGGAGGAGGAAGGTGAGCAAGGAGAGCCATGTCCCAAGACCTGGACACAGAGAGGGGGCTCTCGTGATGGAAGCGAGCCTTGTAGGATGGAAAGACATCTAACGGCGAGCGATCTGCAGCCCCGCTTTGCCTGGAGGAGGCTCTGGAGCTGCTCGCTGTGTCCAGCTCTGGGGTGTGAAGGTCCAGAGGGGTGCTAGCCCTCGGGAATAGCGGGGTTTCAGCTGAGTGCTTTGGAAAAGCAAACTCCACTTTTGCCCCGTTGTTTCAACACGGACGCGTTATGGACATTTTGCCCTACAGCACAGCTGGAGACCTGTCTGTAGGGAACCTGCATCTGCAGGCGAGTGACTTCAGCAGGGGCAGGGCTTTTTGGCCAAGGGGCAGGCAGACCTTCGTCGGCACCGCTCCTTTCCCAGCCCTCAGGAGCTGCTGAAGGAAACATCCCAAGGGCCTCCCGCCCTGCCAGCCTGCTCAGCTCCCGCCGCAGCTCCCGCCGGAGCGCGGCCGGGGAGCTCAGAGCCGTGGCTAACCCACAGCCGTGTCCGCAGCCTACCTGGCCCTCGCTGAACTCCTCCAGGCAAATCGCGCAGACCGGGGCCGAGCTGCAGCTGCTGGCTGAGTCCCACCGCGACGCCTGCCGGCACCTTGCCTGGTACTTGCGCGTGGCCAGCTGCCTGATGGCCTGCATGGTCTGCTGCTGCAAGGAGTCCTGCCGGGGAGAAGGGAGGCTTTAAGGAGAGGCTCAGCTGTACCTTGCCATACTTCTCATTGCTCTTTGCTTTTGCAATGGGATTATCAGGGATTTGGGGGTGATACTAATTTCCAGAGGTGACTTTTCATCTAACCTGGCTTAACCAGAGTGAGCTTTGTCACCAGCAGGAGACATCTGGCACTGGACATTCAGAATCACTCAGCAGTGCTGAATTTTTAAGCCCCAAAGGCTTGTCTTTCTATAGGACAAATGGGGTATTCTCACATCTGGAAATACATCTGACTCTGGAAAGATGATTATTTAATTTGTTAGTTTCTATTAAAAATACTAAATCTTCTACTCTCTATCAATACAGGCAATACTGTTAAAATGAAGAGCTTGCAGGCCCGCTCTGCAGCTTTGGGTGCTGGGACAAGCTCTGAAAGGTGCTGGGAGTGCAGGCTGCAGTGCTGGTGGGGCGGCAGGAGGAGAGCAAGGCCACCGCACGAGGGACGCTGCCAGCCCCAGGATCCCTCCGCTCGTCCCTGGGCCGCTCCTGCCTCATGTGGCCACATCTTCAGTTCACACAGAGGCACGTTTCCCCTCCCAAACTCTGTCCGTTCCTGCCCTTCATGCGTTTCTGTTTGCTCAGACGCATCTGCTCCGTGAGATTCCTACCTGCGTCCTGTTCAGCTGGCACTTTGTGCGGACAACAAAAATCAAAATGATGACGACCACCGTGCTGACCACCGTGAGAAGAATCCACACGTCGTAGTCTGGCTGTTGGATAAAATGGGAAAGAAATTACCCTTGGGTGGCAGGGGTGGGAACTGGGGGCTAGGCAGGGGGATCCCCATCTCTTCCTGACCATCAGCCTTTGAATACATGATCCTTGGCCAAGCTCTACCTCCTTGCTCTTTACAGGTAAAAGAAAAAGGGTTCAGTCTTTCCTGCACATTCCAGCAGGAACGGAATTTCTCTCTCTTGCAGCATATCTAGAAGCCATGGTCTAAGGTAGCACAAGATGAGAAAGTCAAGGCTTGGTCTCACCTGAAGAGACAGGGAATCCCCTCGCCTCACTTGTGACGTTTAAGCAAAAGAAACTAAATAAGCTAAAAGCGCTTTTGAGCCTTTATTTGCAGCACGCCGCCTGAACGCTGCAGACAGGCAGCTCCTGCCAAGGGCTGGATCTCCATCCTTGGGGAGGAAAGCTCAGCATCTTTGGGAAAGTCCTATTCCATGGCATAGCAGCTTGGGAGGGGGGATACAGAAGGCAGTGGGAATGGTGTGTCTCACCCAAGCTGGTGGCTCCTTGACCTCTATCTTCACATGGGCCTCTCTGTTCTTGTTCACGACGCCCATGAGAAGCTCAGCATCGTGGCCCCTGATCAGAACCACAGGCTGACTCAGACCTCTGGGCTTTCTCAGCTGTAAAGAAACAAACACGGTGAGAGATGGTCCAGAAAAGCCTGAAAGAAGGACTGCCCCTGCGCCCCAGGCATGTCTGGTTCCTCCTGATGCTTTTTGCACGCACTTTAGAGACTGACTGCTCCCCCAAGCTTGCACCACCCCTCTGCGATGAAATCAGATGGAAGCTGCTCATCTTTCCCCAACTCTTCAGCATGGCTTTCTTCATGTCCTCCAATGGTGCCTCCTCATACACAACTGGACGCTGCTCTGGGTCTCTTGTGCTCCTCTTTCGAGCCCCTGTGCAAATGTTCTTGCTCTCTCCTCTCCCACGTGGTAACTGCTAACAACACGGCCGAGCGCTGCCCTCGCTACAGAAATGCTTCCCCTTCTTCTCCTGTGAGAGCTATGAGTGTCCCCTCTGTGATCTGCAGGACATGCTGTTTGTTTCTGATCACACCTGCAGTCTTCCACCATGGACACGCAGTCCAGGCAGCCTGGCACGGGCTGGCTCAGCAAGCGGCCGAGTCTGCTCTCCTCAAGATGGACCTGAATCAGGGTGCCCATCCGACCCCCTAACCGCTTCCCAGACCCTCACTGAGCAACCTCAGCGTCACCTCACGGGCCTGCGCTCGCTGCTGCATTTCTCTGGCATCAGAAATTAAGTTGTAAGTGCATGAAGGAACCACGAGGGATGGATCCAGCGAGCAGGAGACAGCCCAGAGTTTTGATCAGCTCAGGCACCAGCTCCCCTATCTGTCCTCTTATCTAATGCTGGATGCTTTTCATTATCCCTTGATTATTTCGACGGGGAACCTGTTCCTTTCCAGAGGTGACAGCAGTGTTGGTGGAAAGGACCTCTGGAGGTCTCTACACCAATGTTTAGCTTGCAGCAGGAGTATCACCAACAGCGTAGCAGGGTGGCCGTGACTTTGGCTTGAAAACTTGAGAAATCGTCTTTCCCCTAAGGTACACCAGGGCTGGCCGTACCAGGTGGGATCAGGCAGCCTGTGACTTCCCACGAGGAAGTATCCAGCTCCTGGCAGAACAGCTCAGTTGACCAGACGATGTCCTTTAAGAGCAGCCAGGTGCTGTTCACGAGCTGCTGCCCTGCCTGTGCTGCACGGAGATCTGGACGTGCCACGGCGCGAGCAAAAGAGAAAAGCACTGCCTGTGCGCGCGGATGAGCGGGGTGAGAGCCACCGTTCGCAGCCAGCCCGCAGTACCCCCCTGGGGCCTCCCACTGCGCGTTGGGGGCTGGTGGGTCCTGGCCTGGGCACATTCTGGGATGGGACAGGGCACTGTGGTTTGGCTGATAATATCAACGGGGTCTGTACCTGATCAGCAGCGCTTTCATCATCGGTAATGTCAAAAAGGATCGCACGGGCTCCACGCTCCCCCGCCAGCTTTGCCTGTCCAAAAGAACAGAAGCTTCAGTGGACATTTTATATTGTACATTTGTATTAACATCTACCACTGGGATATTTTGCCTCCCTGGCTCTTCACAGGAGAAAGAAGCACCTGCTGCTTAGATTAAGAAAATAGTTTACATCTTGGTTTCTGGACTTGTGTTGAGCTGCAGTGCCTGCTCTTGCTAGAGCTCTGCGGTTCATGGACCGTTTCTCCCTATAGTTGTGGAGAAAATTAGTTGCTGGGCTTGCAGTCACAGCAACCCATAAACCTAAACACCAAATCCCCCAGGTATCTGTGCCACGTGGCCCCTGGCTTCAGAGCGGGATTCGCTGGGGAGGGATCTGCAGCCCCATTAGCGCTCCTGACCACTACGCAACCCTCCCGTCCCAGGGCAGCAGAAACCTCTGCAGGTCCCCACTCCTCACCATGGCTGCACCAGCTGTGGGCTGTCCGTGGCCCTGACTCCCGTACACATTGCTCTCCCTGCTCCCCGTCCCCCACGTTTGTCAGGGAGAAGTTCAGGCGACGCCTGGGCTGCAGGTCTGGTCTAGGATTAGGAGTGGGGTGGCTTTTCGCAGCCCACCGGTTGCTGCGGTCCGAGGAGGAGAGCTTTGAGACCCACCCAAATGAGCATGCATGCCACCCCCGTGAGGCCAACGCACACTGCCCGGAGGAGCTCGCGGGGTCACCCACGTCCTCCCACCGAGCCCTTCGAGCCCTCCAGGAAGGCAGAGGCAGCCTCTTGTGAAAGGGAGACGGGAACGTGAACAAAGTGCAGGGCTGGGCCGCTGTTACTCATGCGGAGGCCTTTGATCTGCGCGTCCCCGAGCGCCTGTGCAAACAGGGAGCTGCCGGAGCTGCTGCAGCAGTTTACCCACTGCATTGCCAAACTCCAGCTCCGGGGCCAGAGGTCAGTGCCGCCGCTTCCCAGCTGCAATATCAAACGCAGGGCGCCGGCTGAGCGAAGGGAAGGGGCATTCCCGGCGCTGCGAGCAGCGGTGGAGCAGGTTCAGCTCCATCCCTCACTCGCAGGTGCCGGTCACCTCCAGGGACCTCGTCGGGGAGGAGCTGGGTGCCAGAGGCGGGGGCCTGGGGCTGGGGACAGGGACGGGAATGTGAATGGAGGGGCAGATGGTCAGGAAGACCGCGGAGGTCAAGGAGGCAGGGCTGAAGGCTCTGAGTCGCTGATGGGATTTGACACTCCTGGCTTTGGTATAACAGATGGAGAAACTGGAGAAGTGGGATCAGAGGCTCAGGGCAGGGATCAGAGACCGGGGTCCTGCCTGGGATCAAAGGAGCCTCAGCGTTTGCTGGCACCGAAGAAGAAACAGGACTTTCAGGTAGTGACTTCCACCCGTTGGAGCCAGTCAAGCTTCGATGAACAATGAACAGCTCTACAAAGATTTTATCCTGCTAAAGACACCAATGATGGGGAAATGAACAACCAAGACTGGACAAGTGACTCTTCCCAACATCCTTCTGACTCCTGTTGCACAGGGGACAACTTTTGTTCAGGCTATTCACAACCTGCTTGCCACAATCATTTTCCAAGTGCCTGCTGTCTTTGCATCGGATCTCTTCAGCCACATGGCACAGATGATCTCCCTCTTTGAGGACTGAAACACTTTTGGTGCAAATATGTATTTACAGGATGATTTAGGAGGTTTCAGCAGTCTGTCCACCAGACTTGCAACCAGTGGTTCACTCAGGAAAAAAAAATGCACCAAAAAAATCACAAATTATGCATCAGAAAGAAAAATAAATCACTTTGAATTGATTCCAGAGGTATTTTTCCATGCCTACCTCTCCCCTTGCAGACCAGACACCTTCCCTACTGGTTTTAGCTTTGGATGCTGAAGCAGTGCTAGAATTTAAGAGAGGAGAAGCAGAAAAGTGCATCAGGTGGCTGGTGGAGTTACCCTCGTGCTGGGCTGGACAGGGTTGTCTGTGTGCACTGCTTGGCTGGGTGACAGCTAACGCAGAGGTTATGATAACACTTTGCACATGGCTATTTTTATCATCACTGATATAGCGCTGCAATTCAACATGCAAAGCTCTACCGCACGAAACACATGCCGGGGAAAGGAGGCTCCTGCTCCAGCGAGCACCAGCCGTGTCCCACAGCTACAGCCCTGCTCTCGAGGAGAAGCATCGTCCAGGGATTCTGAGGAAGGGATCTGTATGATGCGCGGGGGAAGGAGTTTGGCAGAGGCTTCAGGAGGATGAAGAAGCGGACAGACCCTGACACAGAAGGACAGCAGTTGCAGGGGGGTGGAGGAGCCAAGGTACAAGGCAGAGGGAGGACCCAGGGAGGTGGCTGGCTGAAGGAGCATCTGCCTGTATTTCATGGCTAAACTACTCCCGTTTGGGGGGAGAAGAGCTGTGAGCCTCCCTGGGTGAGATCTTGGAGCAGGACTACCTGCAGGCAGGATGGCAACCGACGTCACGTTCAGCTGGATCTCAAAATCCTGTGTTGGATTTGGCTGTGGTAACAAAGCAATGATGACTAAAGGCCAGCGAACGGTCACACTATCAAGACATGAGCTTGGCAATGAACTGGGGGGTTTATTTGCTTTGGGGCGGTCAGTGGTCCTGGAGAAGGGATCAAGGCTAGTGAGGATGACCATGGTGCAGCAATGCAGCACGTCTTGTCCTCCCTGTGCAGACCTTCCTCAGCCGATTCCTGGACTCAGTAACACACTGGTACTTCCAGTACTGCGATCAGAGACTCAAAGATTAAGGACAAAACTAGCAAAAGAGTTTTTAAACCTTTTAGGTTCTTAAGTGGAAGATGAATGTTTGAAGCTGCCCTTTCCTCCCTGCTCAAGATCCTCCCCAGTAGCTGCAGTGACCAAACCAGCCATTGCTGCGCCCACCCGCAGCATCCGCCCCCGCAAGACGTGGCAGCCTGGGACCGCTATATTGCGATGGTCGTGTCCGGATGGGCATGGGGCAGCTGGAGTACCCGGCTGTGCTCCCTAAGGCACCTGCAGAGCCCCGGCTCTCCTCTCTGTCACGAGCTGCACTGGGTTCACCGTTGTCCCACCACTCCCGTGCACCATTAGCACGCGCAGGTGGGCCCAGGCCGTGTTCCAGATGTGTGCTAACTGACAGCAGCTCCATAGCTCCAGCGCATGAAGTGCTGGCTTGTGCTGACAGCTGGCATCAGCTCCAGAGCAGCACCAAACCAAACTTAGGCTTCCACCTTGGTCCAGAAAGGGACGGGCATTGCCGCCTGGCTGCCCGCACAGCTGGGGGGGGGAGCAGCCCCGAGGTGGCAAATCCGTCACAGCATCACATCCCCGTCCTTGCTTTTGTCACCGCAGCCTCTGCAAAACACCTGCTGTGCAGGAACAACGGCTTGGTACCAGTTCCGCCTGCCCGCCTCAGCTGAGCTGCAGGGGGGACAGCAGAGGACCCTGTCTCCAGCATGTCACCACCAGCAGAAAGCAGGTAACAGGGGCGGCATCACCTGAATGCAATCCAGATAAACCCAAGGAGAGCTAAACAAGGGTGCTTTTCATGTTTGGCCAGTGCTTGTGGAAAGTAACACAACATTTAGTACAGAGAAAATAAAAGGACACAGTGAACCACTGAAGAGAAAGCTCATGTCAGCCTTATCCACGCAGCTTTATCAGAGACACAAAGATTTTAAGGCTTAAAATGACCCTCGTTCCTACCTGACTTCCTTATTACCGGAGAATTGTACCAGTGACCTCAGCTTCTGACACAGTGACTGCTGTTTCACTAAGGTATCTCTTTCACAGGAGACCTGATCTGAAGGCCTTGGAGATGTCCCATCCCTTTGCAGGGCGGACGGTGGCCCGCGCCGTTAAAGACTCACGTCCCTCTGCTAGTTCGTCTGATTTGCATCTGTCTGAATTGCTCAGCGCTGATTCTTCACGTCCCTCATCCATGGAAGTATTACAGTACTATTTTTAAAGATAGAGCCACAGAAGGTGTTTTCTGTGTCCATGTTTTCCCACAGGACAGAGGACACGGGGAAACACGAGTCCCCCCAAGAGGCCAGCAAGCAAGGGGAGGCTGCAAAACAGGAGGGGCACGAGGCTGCCGGGCAGTAAAGCGTGTGGGATGCTGGGGTACGGTCTGAGCATCCCAGAGCAGTCAGGTCAGGGAAAACTCCACCGCACAAAGCCAGGCAGTCCGAAAAGTAAGGAGGGACGGGTATTGGGGATGGGTGGCACAGCGTCTCTCCCAAAGGACCCCTTGAGCCAAGGACCCTGCTCTGTCCTTGTCCTTTTCTCCACCTTCCAACAGCTCTTTCCTACCCTGCTGCCTCCTCCTGCTCTTACTCTTGCCTGCACCACGGGTTTCACGCCCCAGGTTGGTGCCATTCGGGGCATTTCTGCACCTACCTTGTTAGCCAGCGACAGGCAGGGGTTGGGATCCCGATCCGGCTGTTCCAGCTTGACAATGGTGATGAACCCCGATTCGGTGTGTTCATCCTCGCTGGTGTTGCACAGGGACAGCGGGTGGGACTGCAGGACAAAAGCAAAGGGAAACTCAGATTTTGGAGCTCAGTGGTGCCAAGGGTTGGCCCAAGCCCACTGCACCCTCTGTGCCGTAAGGACCTGCCCGGAGGGTGCAGGACACCCCTGCAGTGGGCATCACCGCCGCTGCCGCAGCCCACGGCCCTGTCCGAGTGCCAGTGAGGCTCTGAGTGCCACAAAAAGCAAATCACTCTCAAAGTTTTGGTCCCCCAAGAAAAACGTCCCAGAAAAAGGTGGAGTTTCTATCCCAGGCTGCACTCAGGCCTGGCTTTGTCCCAGTCACAGATACTCAAAGCCAGAGCAGCTCACAAGACCACAGCCCGTGACTTCTGGGACGGAGCATCCCGGCAGCACAGGCCTTGGTGCTGCAAGGAGTGCCGGCATCCTTGGGCCGCGGACTCTGCCTGCAGCCAGCTTGCTCCCTGCCAGCTGCGCTGCGCAAGGCGAAGGCACCGCAGCAAAAGCAAACTTCTGGTACCCTCGAAGATTCAGTACTTCTTGTTTCTCACCCACCAAACTCAACAACTTTATGATAAATTTGCAGAGGAAAAGCCAAAGGAAGGAGTGAAAAATCTGAAAGCAGGTAGAGAAGTACCAGGAGCGAGAAGGGAGAGGAAGAGCTCCCAGTAACCACATCCCCAGTCAGTCCTGGAAAAATGCTCATCAGCTCGAGCCAAACTGCTGGCAGAGGGGAGCTGGGACGGGACGGGGTCGAGGCACCGGGTCTGGGTACACACCTCTGCAGAGCATCCTACCGACGGGGACACAAGCTGTGGGGCTCACCCCTGCCGCGGCACTTGGTAGGGGTTTTGGTGGTAAAGCCCACTGGAGGTGAGCCTGTCCTGCTGCCGGGGCAGAGCTCGGACGGGCAGCGCCGGCGGCCGCATCCCGCTGACATCCACCGAGCGCTGCTCTGGCCCTGCCCAGGAAGCGCGTGGTTGCCTCTGATTTTTCAGTCTAGCGGTGAGGGACGATGGTCTTGTCCTGGACGGCGGGAGGTCGAAGGAAACTGCAATTTGGCTTTGGCTCCCTCTTGGGAGTCGCATCATCTTGCTTGAGCCGTCCCAGCTCCTCCTGAGAAAGCTGGCTGACGTCCTCCTCTCTGACTACGTTGTGTGTTTGAAGCACACAGCTTACGGTACGGAAAAGCCTGTAAATGCTCAGGTTGCTGGACAGCTTTTCGTACCGCATCAGGGTGTGGAAGTGTGGGAAACAAGCAAGAAAGCTCAACGTTATAATCCAGGAGGGTCAGGGCAGGCTTTGTACCTGGTGTCCCTCCAGAAGCACGCCTGGAAGGCTTGCCTCGCCTCCAGGTAATCCCGCAACAACATCCCCGTGCTGTGAAAAAAAAGGCTGTCGTCCGGGCAGATTTAAAAACAGGGGGAGGAGTTGTCAGAGCTGCCCAGGGACACTCCTCGGTCTCCATCCGCGCTTGGCCGTGTTGCCCCAGGGGCTGCGCGGCAGAATCGCTCCCATCCTCAGGCCGCTGCGTACCCCAGCGCGGACCCGGGGCACCCGGAGACGCGGGCTCACCCCTCGGCACGGGGCTGGCAGGAGCTGGGGAACGGGGCAGGCTTGGAAACAGCCGGATGGTGTTTCCTCCTCCCTGCCAGCCGCTTACTGCGGAATCCCGGTGGGGGGGAGAGGGAGAATGGGCTCATTTCACCCAACTTCAGACACGCCGATGTCGCCTTTTAATGTCCAAGCGGGGCAAGTCCTTCAGGGGAGCACGACCCCCCCGGGCCGTTTTCCGTCACGTCCTTCAGGAGGAGACGCACCGTGCCCGTGTCTCGCTGCCGTCAGCACAGGAGCGTAGGCGAGTTGCCCGGGCCACCGGCGTGGGAGTCTCAAAAGCCGCAGGAGACGAGCAGCACCTCCGCTCGCCCGGGGATGCGAAATGGCCTGGCCGGCCCTGGTGGGCAGCGGAGAGGAGAGCTCTGCCTGCCGGACCCTCTGCGGCCGGGGCGGTCGGGGGGGACGGTGCCGGCGACCGGCGGGGGCTGCGTGCCCGGAGCCGGCCCGGGCGCGGCTGGAGCATCGCGCCGCGCGTGTCCCCGCGTGTCCCCGCGTCCCGAGAGGCCGCTCCTCGCCCCGCCAGCCCGGCCAAAGCCCCCGGGGCTGCAGCAGGAGCCGCCGCCGCTTGGTGGGGCTCTTGGCCGGATCCGCCGCTCCCGGCCGAGCCCACGGGGGACGCGGGGCGCCCACGGGGGCGCCGCTCGGGGCCCCCCCCTCCCGGCTGCGGCCGCCCAGGGCCCCCCCCGAGCCCGGCTGGAGCCCGGCGGAGGCTCCTCCCGGAGACCACGGCTCCGTTATCCCCCCGCCCCGCGCAGCCCCCCGCGCCGGTGCCCACCCGCGCTCGGGCGTCGGGGTGTCCCCGGGGGGTGGTTTGCAGAGATCGCCCCCCCGACCGCGTGGTTGTCCCCGCTAGAAAAGCGCGAGGCCGTCACGGGGGTGGTTTTGCGCAGCCTGTGCTGTGAGACACCCCGGCACTGCAGCATCGGGGGCCCTGCGGAACCACCGCGCTACGTTTTGTAGCACCAAGTCTCGCGCCGCAAAACAAGGACAGGTCTTACAAAGCCACGAAAGCGAGTTAAAATGGTGCGGATTAAAAAACCCCCAACAAACCCACGACCACAGACATTTGCCCGGATTTTGAGGTAGGTAACACCTACAGTCAGAAGGGCATAACGAAATCAAACTCCAGGCTCCCGCCGAACCTTCAGGAGCCGAGACCGAGGTGTAAGAGTCGGCACCGCGAGCGTGCGCTACGACATAACCTGCCACGCTTTAAAACGTGGCCCAGGGCAGCTCGGCGCTGATGAACCGCTGTGGGCCTTTGACTCACACTCCCTCATCCGTCTTTCTCTTGGGGTCTTCCTCTCTAAACCGTAGCGGTATTAGAAGAAAAATGTCAAAATGGTATATAATTTAGACTTCAGACTTAAAAACGCGCAATTGCACTAAGCCAAGCACCATAAACTCTAGAAATTCAGGTTTCCGGGGAAGCAATCAAATCTGTTATGACTTCGGAGTGTTCAGGAAGGCTCCCGAATAGCCCCGTGCTTCACTCGAGCAACGGCACTGCTGCCCACCAAGACCAACGTGGCACCGAAGCGCCCGTGATGCCGCTGGCTCTGTCGTTACCTTTACACTCTGTCTGCTTGATGGGGAGTTCTCCGGCTTTTGGTTAATGTATCATTTTAATAATCACAGAAAAACACAAAACAGGAAATGCAAAGAGCGTCTCGTGATACTTCTACTAATGCAGAGATAACCCTCCTGCCAGTGTTACCGGGCCTCCACCGGCTGCTCCCGGAGCCCGGAGGAGCCCAGGCCGCCGGCGCCGGGGAAGAAGTGGCACCTCCCGGCGCTGCAGGAGTGGTGTCCAGCCCCGGGCGGGGACGGCCTGGGGTGCTGCGACGCTCCTGGGCAGCGACGGCACCGGGCGAGGGACAGCCCTGCGTGCTGAGCACGGAGCAGGCTGACGAGGATTGCTGGGCCTGGTCGTGGCATTAGTGACGGACACTGGGAGTAACAGCCAGAAGCGAAGCGAAGCTTCTGCAGCTCCAAACGAGCATGGGGAGCACATATAAAGTGCTGGCAGCCGTCCTGGAGGGGACCCAGGCAGTAAATCCAGAGGGAGATGTGCTGATGAATGCACCAAAGCCTTCCTTTTGATTTTGTACTTCTCCTCTTTCCCTCTGGGACACCCACCCTCCCTGGCCAAGCAAGGGTCCTTTGCCTCGGGCACTGCTGCCGGGGCAGAGCTGCACCCATAAAGCTCGGCAGGCAGCCGAGACAGCGCCAGGGGGACAACACCACGCGGGATCCTGGCCAGCTGAGACCCCTCCTCACGCAGGCAGCTGCCCATGTGGCTGAGGCCGCCTAGAGCCCCCCTCGTCACTCGTAACGAGTCCCTCGTCAGGCACTCATCACCTCTGGAGGCTTCCTCAGCACGCTGCCCGAGACGACCAGGGGGCAGCGCGGGGGGATCCTTCTTTGTGCAAGGGACACACATCATCCACCCAAGCAACACGCTCCACTCGTCTCTGCTCCGGACCCTCCTCTTCCCTCTCGTCCTACCGTCTTCTCCTCCCGGTTGGTGCCGTACGGGCAACTCATCAAGCAGCAGCGAAGCAGCAAGACCCGGCTCTCACTGCCCACCTCCTACAACCACATTTCTCGGCGCTCCCACTGCCCTGACCCTCGCATTACGAGTGAGTGATCAGGGCTGCACGTTGTGCTCACACGGCAAGAGCATACTGGAAAATAGTCTGAGGATGACGCGGAAACCCAAATATTATGAGATTCCTCAAGGCAGAGGCCTCATGCCCCCAGAGGTGGCCCTGGCGGCAGGAGCGAAGGGTTTTGGCAGGCAGGGGACCCCCCACTCTGCTGGGCTCCACACCTCTGCGGCACCGACTGCCACGACCAAGAAGCCGTTTCTCCGTACAGAAAACCTCTCTGGTCTAGAAGCCAAAGGAACGGCAAAATTCAGTCACTGGAGAGAGGAGGTATGTTCATATCCAAAATTAAAGAGGTCTTGTGCACGTTGCCTAGATCCTACCCCCGGCCCTGAACCAGCGCTCCGCTCCTGGGGGCTCTCGGGCAGCAGAAGGACCTCGCCGGGCGTTTGCCGGACCCTGCAGTGCTGCTCCACTTGGGGCTTCCCTGCTCATACCGATGCTCTGCCAGACCTTTCTCCAGGACGGTCCCTGCCGGGCTCCGCGCTGCTGGGATCCAGAGGTGGGGCTGGGATTTGCCAGTTCCCTGACAGGGTTTGGACCCGGTTGTGGGCGATTCAGCGCTGCCAGCTCTGCCCGTACCCTGGCCCTGGCCCTGCTCGTGAGACACTGTCATCCAGACCTGTGAACCCTCGGGCTTTGTCACTCCATCTCTCCCTGTCACCACATCCCTCCTGTCACCCCTTCAATAGAATGCAGAGCTCCTCTGCATCCCTACGTACTTGCTACCACTTTTTTTTTTCCTGTTTCCTTACCCTATGGCATCTCCTTCTTCTCTGCCTTTTCCATCCACACTACCTCTCCTAAAATACCGAATTTCTCTTTTCTAACTTGTCCTTGCCATCTTTCCCACTTTATCCCCTCTAGACCCGCTATCTTCACACCAACCCATCGCTCCCGCCGTGCCAGCACAGGTCAGGAGCAGCCAGGAGCTCCCCTGCAGACGGGGACAGGTCCCGGGTAAAGCCAGGCATGGAGGGGTGCTCGAGTCTCACTTGGGGGCTTCATTTCTAAAACAGCAGAGAAAACCAGGTGACCCGAGAGGTCACCCAGCCCACTCTGCTGCCCCAAGGCAGCATCAGCCAGGCCTGAGACATTCCTCAGAGACACTCGCGCAACCTGTTTTTGAGACCCAAACCGGAGACTCCTCGCTCCCGGCAGGGCTGCCCTCTCCTCCTCGCCGGGAAGGGTGTTCGAACGCCTGACCCGGGTCGGTCTTGCTGCAGCCTTTAATTCTCACTGAGTCGACTATGCCCACGGAAAAGAGATTATTCGCTTTTTCTTTCCAAGAGCCATTTAAACCTATCTGTTCCCCGTTCCGTTCACAAGAGTCTTTAGGGATAAGGGAGCAGCAAAGTCCCCGGCAGCCTCAGTTGCCTCTGTAAGGGAACTCGGAGCCCTTCGTGCCCTTCTTCACGCGGGATGAGTCAAAAGGGTGGGTTTGATTTGAAGTCGGTCAGGTTGGCATGGAAAAGAGAGGAAGGGACCAGGACAAGAGAGCGTTCACCAAAGGGCTCTGGAAAAATCATGGACTAAACTGGTGAACTGTTAACACCAACACGTAACATCACTAAACTGACCACAACACCACAAAAAATGCAGGCAGCAAACACCAAGCTGAATTTGAAGAAGCTGAGAGCAACGCGGGGAACGGCAGATCGATAATCCTGACGTCCAAAGAAACTGGCAGAAAACAGCATAAGGAAGAGAAGGGAAGAGCTCACAGCGCCTCGGAGAAGGCGAGTGACGCTTCACAGACCCACGGGGTCCCTCGAAGCGATCGCTCGGTGTGGGAGCAAAGGGCGTTCAGCCAATGCCGCCCACCGGTGTCTCCTCTTCTGCTCTCTGGCAAGGTCAAGGCTGTGGGAGATGAGAGGACAGCATGCAGGACTGCCCAGGGCCATCGCCAGCACTCAGAAGGGAAGAAAGCAGGTCAGCCTTTACAAGGGAGCGAACCTCCCAGGACAGTCCCAGACGCAAACTGTGCTGTCCAAGTCCTCACGAAGGATTTGGAAAACGAGAGGAAGGGTGAAGCGGCCGAGTTTTTCAATAATACATAAATATTCAAGTGGGTAAATTTCAAAACTGGCTGCATAAATAGATTTATCTTTAACATAAAAGATGTTAAAAAAATGCAAATATGAAAAAATATATCTCGCTGTTTCACACTGGGATGAGCTCCAGGCCAGCTGTTAAGAAACAGGAAAGATCTTGGAGTCATTGCGGGGAGTTTTATGGAAACCGTTGTTGAATCACCCAAAGCAGTCAAAAGGCAAATAGACTGTTAAGCATTACCGTAAAAAAAGTAAAGAAAAAAAAAAGAAAATCTACTAGATAAAGCTGCAGCGTGTCAACGTCTTGAATACTACAAGAGGTCCTGCTCACTCCGTCTTAAACAGAGGGCACTGTTTCTGTACCAGAGGAGATTAAATGAACAAGAATCCTTCAGCTTAGACAGATGGGATATGTTAGAGCTACATAAAATCATTAAAAATATGGAGAATTCATGGAGCAAAGGACCACGCAGAGCTGTTAAGCGCCCAGACGCGGATCGCAGCCCCGGCTCAGGCCGCCTCTGAGCGCAGCCAGCCGGGGAGCTGCAGTGGAGCATCGCTCGGGATTCGCCCTCTCCCTGCGCGTTTTGGGGCTGCACGGGGGAGCTGCAGACACGGGGGCTCTGCCCCGGGCCTGGTGCGCCCGCGTGGGCCGGGGGAGCTTCTTCCACCCCGAGGGCTCCCGCGGAACGTGAGCTCGGCCGGCCCTGCCTCACCCATGGGCGACAGCTGCGCGACTCCCGACTGCGACCCAGCGCCCGGCCCCCGGCGCTCCCTCTCGCAGCCACGCCAGCACCTCTATGCCCACACAAGACTTTGAGGCAATACTCAAGCGTGCAGGGCCCGGAGAAGCGTGCAGTGAGTTTGCTCAGGACAGCGAGCTCTCCCACTGCTGCAGCTCATGCCAGGAGCATTTTGCACGTGCCGCTGGTGCCGCGGTCTGCGGCGGATGGAAGTGCCTCGTCGGAAAGGCTCCCTCGCGGGTGAGCTACACGGCAGGACAGAAAGGAGCCTGGCAGCAGTGAGGAGATAAGCCAGGAGCCTAAGGCACGGCAAACGGTGGCATTTTGAGGGTACGCAGCATCTCAGGCATCGCCGTGCCACGTCTGCTTGTCGGTCGGAGATGCTCAATCCCCACGGACCTGCTTGCTTCACCCAGCTGTGCCGTGTCACTGTCACAGAGCGCGAGCTCGTGAGGGCAGAATAAGGACATGTCTGTCGTTGTGGATATCAGGGTCTGGCTCTGTACATCCTCTTCCCCGCTGGAAGTCTGTCAGTGAGGCTAAATAAATTATATTCCTTCATAGGCTTCAAAAGAGCAAGTGGAAGTGCTCTACTACCCTCCTCCCCATCTTTGCTACTAAAACTGACCTTGCTGTGAGCATTATTGGGCAAGATGCTCTGCTGGGGACCATCAGGAGATGGAGACAGGGAACCTGCGATAGGATTGCCGCAAGAAGGAGCAGGGCAGACGTACCAGCTCTGAAAGCCAGATGTGCCCCTGCACGGTGCATCTCCCAGAAGCGTCAGAGCACAGACACTGTCACAATGTCTGGCACCAGGGAAGCCTCGGGGGACCTCGGCACGGCCGGCGTGGGACAGGGCACGTGCGCTTCCCGCTCTTCTCAGTTACAGGCTGCATCGCCAAAGCTCGGACGGCCTTTCGCGGGCTCAGCCTGCGATGCGGGGCAGTGCATGGGGAGCCCGAGGAGTGCTCCTGCCAGCTACGCTGCCCTGCCGGGACACCCCAGCCATCAGGTCCTCCTCCCCTGGTCTCCTCCAGCGCTCACGCTGCATGAACATCTTTATTCCTGTATAAGAGGCTCTTCCCAGTTTATCTTAACCCTTCAGCTCTATCAGCTCAACAGAAGCCCCTCTTACACCAAGATCACTCCACTGTGTAGCTGTCACTCTACTCCCAGACACAGCAGCAGGAATGAGGGAATGCCACCAAGGGTACAGGAGATGCTGCCAGGAGGCCGGCACGCAGTTACAGTGGAGCTGAGAAGTGCTGTGGGATGCTGTTGGAAGGACATAGGACAGCGAGGAGGGATGAGGCGGGGAGATGAAGTTCATGTTAACTGTGAAGAAGATGGAAATGGCCGGTTGGAAAAGGAAGAGAATGGCAGAGTGTTTCAAGGGGCCCGAGGAAAAACTGCAGCTTCCATGACTCCTGGGCATGAAGCTTCGCCATCAGGATATGGGGCTTTTTAATTTACCTGTATAAAGTTTCAAGAGCTGTTATAACAGCAAACACACCTTACCCACATGTGAGTCACAGACAAACACGTTCACTGATAACAAGCACATTATTCTTAGAGAGACTCAGGTCCTACCTCAACGCGCGGATAGCTCAGACAACCATCTAAGTCCCCTGAAGGAGTGGCAAGAGGTGGGAGAGGAGACAAAGGACCTACAAGCTGCCAGCGCAACACTCCTGTGCGTGTTCCCTTACGCGTGCTCGTGAGCTTCACCCTCTTTGGCCTGTCTCAAGGGTCAGCAGTGCCCGGGGGCTTGATACAATAAATCAGTCCCTAATCAATAACTGCATCTCCTTCTCCTTTTCATTACAAAGCCGGTGAGCAACAAAGAGAAGTGCTGAACCCCAAGAGGGACGTTTATTTGATTATCACATGTGCAGGATTAGATGGTTTAGGTGAGTCACTAGGTCTGGGTCTTTTCCGTCTTATTGCACAAGCACGGCCGTGGTGCTGGAGAAAACTCTTACTACACAGTTACTGTCCTGCTGACAGCTCTGCTGAAGTTCGCTCTCCTGCAGACAGAGAGGTCCGACACGGGGGAAGCAAGTGTCGCTTCTCCTGGCACAGTCACCATGATGATAGTACAGGCCAACAAGGAAAGTTGGCAAGGTTTCATCACGATGTCTGGTTAAACTCTCTCTCTCTGGTCCACACATCCATTCTGGAATATCAAAGGCAAAGGGAGGTTCTCTGGTCAACCCTGACTCACCCCAGTAAATGAAATTAAAGGCAAGCTGGCCCAAGTCACGGGAGAACAGCTCATGCTCTGCTGCCTCCAAGCACACTGCAGGCAGTCTGGATTCAAGAGCCGTTTTAGAGGTCTGGAGGTTAAAACTATTCCTCACAACTCGCACAAGGCTTGTCCCTCAGCAGCAGCTCAAAGCACTGGCAAACCCCAAGCTGAGCAGACGGCACGGCAGCCCGGTGGCATCCTTCCTCCCGCTCAAAGCACAAAGCCGTGTTGTCACTCGGGACCAGCTTAGGGGTGGCACAGACGTATGAGGTCCTCCACAACTGATACAGCAAGCTTTGTGGGAGCGAGCCCTGACCCTGAAAGCAACTCTGCAGCGACGGGTCAGATGCAAAGACTCACCCAAACCCAGAGCACTTCACTGCAGAGCCTGGAATATCGTTTCCTCAACCAGCAAGTTTCTACAGTGGGTTTCAAAGTTAAAGCCTTGGAAGTGGATGCCAGAAAGAGCATTCTTGCTCTTCTAGAAAGGAGATAACAGATCTAGAAGAGGAAAGACCGACAAGGAAATTCTCCTTGGGGCAGATTATGCCATAACTTCTTCTGAAGCATCGCACATCTCCAGGAGGGGTGAACTGCTCCTGGAAGGAGACCACGGGGCTCTCCCGAGGTTGGCATGGACTGGGGAATCCTCTAGTACTCTTCTGAAGACGAAGCTCCGCAGCGGTGTTGCCTCCACCATTGCTTGGAGATTGCAGGGCCCTGACACGGACCTGACCCACCAGTGTGGCCATTTCTGGAGAAACCAGCAGCGGCACAGGGAAGCCTTACCTGGTCACGAGTGAAACAGGGGCACTTGTCACGACTGCACACGAACCTGTGCTCACCAGCAAAAAGCTGCAGGCAGGAGATGGGCTCGGGGCGGAGGAGTCAGCCCTGCTGAGCCTTCCCGGCTGGCGCTGCGCCCCGGGGGGAACATTGCCCGATCCCCCCCCCCCCCCGAATATCCCTGGGCTCCGCCGCCGCAGCCAGGTGCAGAACAAAAGGAAACTAATGATTTAGTTATTGCTTCAGCGCCGAAGGTTTGAAGGTCAGCCATTCAGCGCGGCGCTCATTGTATGACCAAGCACTGCCTGCGCTGCCTGCCCTGCCTGCAGACCTGCAGCCACAGCCGGCGCAGCGGGGGCCGGTACTGTACGGCTGGCTTCTGAGCGGGCAGATGAAAGGCTTTTTTCTAATGTAATAACTGACGGCCTCTTCAGTGCCGTTTGAACTGTTTACAGACCGAGTTAACGATTACAGGCAATGTGTACCTTGGCTGCTGCCCAAAATTCTTACCCGCCCGTCAGATATTATCAAAGAGCCCTTCACTGCTGGCCTGGAGTCCTTCCAAAGCACAGCGCCGAAATGCCGGCGTAGAGGAGGGGCCTTCAGCGCTCGATCATGAAGCCCGAGCTAGAAAGTCGCAGATCTGCTCTGGTGAGGTGTCCCGGGGACAGGCCGCCGAGTCACGTAGAGACACGGGGACGGCCGAGAGGTTCCTAAAGCCCCTCGTGCCCTGTGGGTCCCTGCGGGGCTGGCTCTTCCCTGCGGGACATCGCCTAGGGCTTTGCCTGTCCTGGCTCCCAGACCTTGTTAGAGGACACGGCAGAGCCCACGGGCTCTGGCTGGCCAGGCTTCCCTACCTGGGCAAGGTCGCTGCCGTCCATACCTCGTTCTTTACGCGTAGCCTGGGTGGTTGTGTTAATGCTGGTGGTTACGCAGCGTAAAGCTACTCCTGCCAAAAGCGTTTTCAACACCCTCATGCCTAAGAGTGTGGACAAGAACAAACCAGGTGGTGGGAGATTAGATAAAATCACTTCCATTGTTATTTGTAGCTGGAAAAATGCAGGTGCAGGTATAAGGTCTGGCTGGATTTGGGTTAGAAAACAAGCCCCGGCTCTCTGGGGCAAACTGCACCAGGTCTGGAAATCCCGTTGAAACGAAGGGATGAAATCAAGCACTGGCAAGCTGCTCTAATTACCGCTGAGGAACACAGAGCCACATTCAGCAGCGCCGGGGCTGCTCAGCAAAGCGCTTCCGAGGCAGGAAATGCCGCAGCGGCAGCGGACGGCTCCGTCCTACCCACGGCCCCGCGCCCGCGGAGACCTGGGGGGGCTCAGCGAGGGCAGAAATAACTGCGCCCTGCCTTGCTCCTGGAAGTTTCTGTCACAGGCAACTTCCTAAATACAACTAGGAGAAAAAAAAACCCCTCCATTTCAGATAGAAACATGCCTCGTGGACCTCCGGTCCCCCTTACCACTGAAATTCAGGCTTTAAAATGCTATTTAATACGGTTCAGACCATCTGCAGACCGAGCTACCGTGGCTCCAAGGTATCACCAGCGGTCCACAGAACATTGCTTAAAAACCTCTGCTTCTGTCCAGCCCGGGGTTTAAAACTCGGAGCTGCACCAGCAGCATGAACCGATGCGTCCCACGCCCACCAGGAGGCTGCGGCAGTGCTGGTACGCCTTCATCTTTGCAGAAAAGCCCAGATAATAAAAGTATGAAAATGCATGTTAAAATTCTGCTCCTGTGTTCCCAAAACGAGGCATTTTGTCCTGCACAAAAAAAAAAATGCAAAAGCGTTTCTTTCGCAGGCTGACAAGAGATGGAGTTTCCAAGGGATGCTTTCCGGAGAAGGGCTGATGCCTTCACATGGTGCCAATTGTGTGCTTGAAATACGATGTATGTCAGCAGGTCCCAGGCACAAGGGCGAAGATTGAATAGCTAAAGGAATAAATTACTTGCTTTTTAATCACATACCATACCGGCTTCCCATTGTTTTATTGCTCAGATGTCGTTTTTTTAAATAGGGATGAGAGAGTGGCTGGTGAAGGACAGAAGTATCTCTCTTGTTGGCTGTGGTAGTATTGCCAGGAGACAGAAATGTAGATGCAAATATATTTGCTGTGATTTGATTCAATAAAACTTGCTCGTACAGTGCAGTACACTACAAAAATTGGTTCCTCCTACGCTTACTTGCTAAGACATGAGTTCAGGCCCTCTGGGATCCGCAATTCCCTGGCTGCTGTCGATGACATCACTGACATCTAAGGAGCTGCAGGAATGCCGAGAATGCAGCTCCGGGCTCCTGGGGATGCTGAGCTCATCGGCTGCTACAGGAGGCACGAAACATGGGGTCCTGGGTCCCCGTCCTGGAGCTTTTACAGCCTTCCCCTTCCAACGTGCAGGCACGTGCTCTTTTTGAGGCCACACAACTGATGCTCGCACAAGGTTGCATCAGTTTAAACAGCAAAGCTGGGATGGTTTGAAAATTTCTTTCACCCATGTCTTCAGATGCTGAGCAGAAATGGGAACCTCAGCACAGGCACAGAGGGTCAGACCCAAACCTGGCGTAACCCTGTGACCCGCTTCTCACAAGCCAGCAGAGCTCACTCAAGGAGTGATCTCCCACTTTTTACACCTCTCCGGCATCCTGCCGGAGCTTGGGGAGTTACTGATCTGGAGGACGTACGCAGCGCGGTGGTTAACAGCCCGAAGGACTTCACAAACACGCCTCATTCCCTTTTTGCCTGTTGATACTTTCTTCCACAACATCCTCTGCAAATGAACTCCACAAAAGATTTCAGCTAAGTCAATAACGATTTTTTTTTGACTGAAGATATTCTCACAGGACACTTCAAGAGCCATCTCTGTTAGATCAGAGATGCGCCTTTGACTATTGCCATCTTGCTGCTTGTAACCAAGCTTGCATCCTGGGGAGTGCAGGAGCTGAAGGTCCCACAGACGTGCAAAGAGCTGGGCTGGCACGCCGAAAGGAGCTTGAAGCAGGTAAGCATGAAACTCTTCCCCTTAGTTTCAGCCTGTTGGGAGCCTCTGAAGACTCCAGCATTCATCACCAAAGGGCATGTCTCCACGTGGAGGTTCTTAGGGACGAGGATGACACAGCTCTTGGCCCAGTACTCAAGAGGCTGAGGCCAAAAAGGTGAAGAAATTTCTGTTTTCAGCCACCTCTGCTGCCGTGTTCAGAGCAGCACGGAGCTGCAAACACGCAGGATCAAGGACAAATGGGGCAGAAAGTGAAATAACTTCACTGCTCGACAAAACGCGATCAAGTAGAAGGTTACCTACCCACTGTCTTTACTTGAGGCCACCCAATGATTTGGCCAAATGTTACTGTAAAATGGTACAGAGCGACTGAGCTCCAACAGCTTTTTTCACTCTGCAAAATGGGAAGGGAGCCACTCACAGACCATTTGTTTGAGGCAGTGAAAGTAGGTTAGTTGCGACATCACCTCCACTGGAGGATCCAGCTCTCATGAACCCGCGTCTCCCCGAGAGGGCACGGAGATCCCAAAGGAGGATGAGTGCCGGGACAACGAGGACATCTGGAGTCACAGCAGTTAGGACTAAAAGAAGTTCAGAAAGGAGAAAAGCCCTCTGCTTACGGGAGGGAGGTCTCTCTCTCTCATCTCCTGTTATTGCAGATTAGGAGACACGACGGACGGAGCTGCCAGCCCGACACCTGCCAATTCTGCCTTTTTTCCACTTTTTCCTTAACAGTGATGCTGGTCCCTGCCGGAGAAAGACCACTGGAAAAGAGGGTCTAGCACTGTCCAGAGCTCCTGATACAGCTGCTCCGTGATAAAACTACACTACGCCGCGTAAAATCAGCCATCTGCACCTTGAGGTGACTCACGCAGACTCTGGTTCCGAGGCTCGACTGCCTTTTCTCCTGGCTCTGAAGGGTGGAGGTAGTTGTTGCAATCACAGATTCTCCCTCTGTATCTGCTGCTTTTTGTCTTGCTGTGCTCCCCTCACCGAGGCAGGATGTCTGATCAAGGGTTTATGACACAGCCGTGCTGGAAGCACAGAGAACAGGTTTTTGATGTATCATCTCACCCCTCCGTGCCGTGAGACTCCACACTTCTGCCCTGGTGACCTGTGAAAATGGCAGGTGCCCATCTCGCAGGGAAGGAGAGAGCTTGCTCTCACGGCTCCCATCGCCAGAGCCGTGCCTGGCCCACGCAACGTGAATTTGCAGCTCTCTTTGCAGAAAGCAAACCCTCCATACGGCTGTGCCTTGCTGGCATTGCCGTTACCACGCGGAAACTGCCGAAGTGTCTGTTCACGACTGTCTGCAAACTCTGGGAGGGACGGGCCTTCGTTACAGCTCAGTTGATTTCTCCACCGGTACAATACAGTTGATTTTCCCACCGATACTCCCTAACGTTACACCGAACAACGTGCATTTACACTGCCCAAGACGCCAAGCCCTTGGTTTCCTCATGCAATCTGCATCACTGCCACTGTGTAAGGACAAAAAGCCATTGTAGCCCAAACCTTAAAGCCTGCAGAGCACTGCTTCGACGGTTTCTGTTGTATTAGGAATCAGTGCAGCACTTGAGAACACAGGGATAAATCATTAACAAGTCATTATTGTTCACAGGTATTTTTGGCAGGAAACCACTGAGGTCAACTTGGACAAACTGCTGTGGGGTAGTGGGGGTGGCACTTTTCCTGAGAGGCATTCAAATCCTCCTCTAATGCCATAAAAAAGGTCTGGAAGTGACCTTCCTTGCTGAATCTAATCGACGTGACGAGTGCCACGGCCCCTCCTTCCCGCTCTTCTTGGCCTGAGCTTTCTTCCCGCATCCGTGATCAAGTCCTTATGTCTGCGAAGCGCCTGCCGTTCTTCTGGCACACACGAAATGACAGCGCTGTTAATCACGAGCCCCCCGCACAGCGTGGGCAGCCCGACAGCCCCAACGATACTTCTCATTTACCAGTCCTATAATCTCACAGCTCGCATCAATCACTTCTGCTACCGGGCGCTGGGGAATTCCCAAACGCCGCTGCTTCTCCTAGAGATCTGTCCAAGGATGGCTGTTTCTCATTCCTTGGAAACCTGCAGAGATGCCACTTCTGTACAGCCGTATCAATCATTCCTTCCATCCCCAGCAAAAATCATGGTTTTAGTGGGCAATACAACGCTCCCGCTCCTGCGGGGACACGCGTGCGTGTGGGGAGGGTGCGAATCCCTACGTCATTGCCACCGCTGCTGGCAGACAGCTGAGCCACCACCGAGAGCCCTCTCTGTGGTTCATATTCCGGAGGCTGATGCGTCTTCCCAGCTTCTAGCACCGTCAGACACTCCAGCTCCATGAAACACTATTTATCCTCGTTGTCATTCAGTTTCCTGCTTCGGTGGCCAGCTGGCCACTGACCCCATTGCTATTTAGCTGCTGTAAGTCAAGTGCCAAAGGACGCTTTCAGAGCATCATGATGTGGCAATCCCTCCGATTATGTGGATGTGGTCGTTTTAAAATTAAGTAAGCAAACAATTCTGACACAAACAGCTCAAAGGCTGTTCCGTGTTGTTCGGTGTGTGCTCCTGGCTAGGAGATACAACATCAAGATGGGTCTGCCTTTAAAGCCCTAAAGATCTCCCACAAAATGCCACGGAGTCAGCCCAGCTGCTCCGACGGTTGCCTGCCCAGCCAGCTCTGGATGGCTTGGTGGTGATTTTTTTGCTAAGGAAAAGTACTTTCAACTTTGACATTTAAAAAACGCCTTTTGTAAGCACAAAAAAATTCCTTTCCAAACTCACCAGCTTCTGGACACATTCATGGAAGCCAAGAAAACCAGTCAGGTAACCGAGTCCAGCTCCTGAGCCCACGCTTCCATCTTTCGCTAAAAAATATTGACTCCACCACCACGGGCCCAGGCAGGGACATTCGTACTGCAAAGGGAAGCAACAGCTGCTTTACAAAAGCCTGACATATGCTCAGCCAAAACCAGCACAATAACTCAAAACAGTTTTTCTGCCCAGCCTGCGGTTGCCAGCCCCTCCACTCCCTGTGTCCTGAGAGCGGAGGCTGTGCCTCCACCTGGAGGTCCTTCCTTCCGATGATGTTCCTCAGCAACCTGCCCACCAACCCTGCCCCATCTTCATCCTGAAACCGCAGCTGGGCTGTCTGAGCCCCAGGTTTTTCTCAGCTTTGAGAACTTTTGCTTTAAGAGGCTGAAAACATACGTGTAATCGCAGCCTGAAAGGGCAAAGAAACGAACAACAGTTACTGGCTTCATGGTAGGACTGAGACCTGGGCTACAAACGAGGCTGTGATATGCACAGAAAGAGTGGAAATAGGATTTGGAAGCATTTAATATTTCCATCACTTAAAAGGAGACTGCAGGGCATCTCTCTGTGACAAAAATGGCAAGTTCTCTATCTCCAGCTACAAACCATTTGTACGAGTGATGGCAGAAGGGTAACTGCTTCAGGACATGCTGGTGGCAGCTGTGTTCCAGCACTGGTAGAGCCTGCACGCTGACCACACGTGTTTCACACTCCTGAGGACAGGAACGACGTCTGTTCCTCCCAGCTGCGAGGCCAGCTGTGTGCCACGAGCACTCTCCAGCACCTCCACTGGCAGGGACAAACCGAAATCTGTTGGTCACCCATGTCTACGTGCTGCGGTTCTGAAAACCGTGCACTGCAAAACCCACAGTATGTGTTTTCTTCAAGGAGAAGACTTCCTTCTTTCCCTAGGTTGTCCCACAGCTCTTGAACTCGATGCTGATGAGACCTCCCCAGGCTGCCATGACATCCTACTGCTGCACCTCTGCACGGAAGAGAAGGTTCATGACAGGGCTGCCATCAAGTAGGGTTCAACTAGACCAGTTTTTCCCTGGAACGATGACCAACAGTATTCAAAGCAAATCCTTCTGGGTTTGACAAGGTCCTATTGACTCTGAGGTACAGCCTGAGCTACAACCAAAATTTCAAGGATCTTCGTGTGATGGAGCACCCAACAGAGCCATTCAAGTCCAGTCACAGAAGCTGCAGGAGTAACAGTCTTCTCAGTCCACCCGAGCACGTACCAGGGATCCCCCCACCCCCTTTCTTTCTAGGCACTGCTCCTTTTCTGGCTTTTTCTCCGATTACTCCCGCTCCTACAGCGGCACCCAAAGCCTCACTGACTTTGGAGGGCCCCCAAAATTCATCTGCCCTGTCCCAGCAGGGCTGTGCCACTGGCTGCCGTCCCCTGCTTCCACCACTTCCAGGCTCCATTTCCCTGGTCCTTCAAAACCCCTTTCATACCCCAGGACTGGGGCTGAACATCAAGTTGATTATAAAACAATTTCTTTTGTTGATAGAAAATTCTTTGCAGGGCGTGAACAGCAGGAGAAAGAAAGGACTCCTCTGAACTGCGAGCTGGCTGGAAACCCCCGGAGGGCAAGAATCCGATCCCTCGTCTTTGAGGAGCGCAGGCCTGTCTGTACAGGCTGCGGGAGCAGCCGGCCCAGGAGAGCTTTGTGTGTGCAACGCCGACAACAACACACACCAGCCCTCTCCTTGCCAGCGCAGGGCTCCGGCGGCGCGCGAGCTTCGTTACCAGCCCGCAGTTTCTGCACCACGCACGTGAAAGGGCTTCGTTCCTCCCCTTTGCACCCCTCGACGGACCTAGTCCTCCTCACCCCGTTAATCCCCTTCCGCAGAGGGAAACCTCCTCGCCAGCATCTCCCAACCCACCCGCCCCGCGCAGCCTCCCCGGCCTCCCTCCCCGCCCCCACACGCCCTTCGCCAGCTGCATCACCCGCCCCAAAATAAATCCTTCTCTCCCGCTGCGCAAAACCCACCTGTGCATCCTCCCGGCGCTGCTCAGGAGGCAGAAATCCTCCATCCACCGACCACGAAACCTGGTCAGGGACACCCACCCGTCTATCAAATATCCATACCCCGCCAAAGCGCTCTGCCGCTCGCGGCAAGCGCTGCATGCAGCGATTCTGCAGGTGCCGCCGAATAATCCGTGACTGTCTACATCAACGCTTATAAAAAAAGAAATCCTGAGGATCATAAAGCGCCACCATTTTGCAAACTGGGCAGAACATGTTTGTTACGAGCAAGTATTTTGTTAATCAGCGCTGAGCTCGAGAAGCCAAGCTTCACAGGTTTTGTGTTTGTCAGCCCTATGGAGAAGCAGCATCACTCCTGCATTTTTCACGACGGCTGCTGCGATGTGCAGACTTGGGCAGCCAGCCCTGCTCTGGATCAGCCCCATCTTCTTCCCGTCAGAAAAAAGAGGACCAAAGTCCTTCAAAGGGGGACGGTACGTTTCAGTACAATAACCGGTACAGACAAAAACGCATGAGCAACGCAGAAATCTTTAAGAAATTCCCCCTTGGAGATTTCCGCTGACCTGCATCGTGCGTAATGGTAACACCACGGGTACGCAGTCACTGCCCACCAGCATCCCTTGGCGCAGCCGTGCCATCCCACGTAGTCCAGGTACAGTCACACCCATTCCAGCACCGTTCGTGTCCCACACCCGGGAAAACCCACGGGTGCGCTGGTCACCCCTGCAACATATTTTCTTTCTCCCTCTACTCCCACCACACAGCTTTGCTACCGGGTTTCGCAGGCTCTTGTGCAGTGCTACTAGCTAACATAATAATATATATATGAAATATATAACCTAAGAGCTGCACCCCAGCTCTTTTGCTGCTCACAGTGCTCAGCAGCAGCCTCTGAGCAAGGAGAAAGCAAAGCCCAGGGACTTGGGGCAGGGGGAAGGCGCTGACGTTCCCCGTTTCTGGACCCAGCATTGCAAGGGAACGCGTGCCGAAGGTCTGCAGTTCCCTTTACCCGCTCGTCACCCCTGGATTTCAGGAGGTGATGTGGTCCTCACCAAAGCTGGGCAAGAGTCACCGCCGCTGGTTGTTTCTGGGGGCAGCCCCCTGGGTTGGGGCTCTGCTCGTCCCCTCCAGCCCACCACGGCACTACAGACAGCGCGGGGGGTTTTCCCACAGGCCCTTTCTGCCATTCCCGTCCTTCCTGCAAGGAACGCTGTGCTCGTCCAGCTCCCCTGCCGCAGCCCCGCGCTCCTCTGGCACGGGACGCCCTGTAAATGAGCACAGACAAGGACCTGCTGGAGCGGGACCAGAGGAGGCCACGGAGATGATCCGAGGGCTGGAGCACCTCTGCTATGGAGACAGGCTGAGAGAGTTGGGGTTGTTCAGCCTGGAGAGGAGAAGGCTCCGGGGAGACCTTATTGCGGCCTTCCAGTACCTAAAGGGGCTTATAGGAGAGATGGGGAAAAACCTTTTAGCAGGGCCAGTTGTGATAGAACAAGGGAGAATGGTTTTTCACACTGAGGGTGGTGAGGCCCTGGCACAGGTTGCCCAGAGAGGTGGGAGATGCCCCATCCCTGGAAACATTCCAGGTCAGGCTGGACGGGGCTCTGGGCAACCTGATCTAGTTGGGGATGTCCCTGCTCATGGCAGGGGATTGGACTAGATGGCCTTGAAAGGTCCCTTCCCACCCAAACTGTTCTATGATTCTATGGTTCTATACCCTGGGTCCTGCTAGAAAGCCAAGGTGGGGAGGAGACCGCTCTGGCCGTCCCCCTCTCCCCTTCACACCACGGCTGAAGAAACGCTCCTGCTCGTTTCTCGCCCTCCTGGCTTTGCTACAAAGGCCGCCTGGTACCTCGGTTCCCACCTCACACCACCAGCCCCGACCTGCGGGCTGGTCCTCGCAGCCGCCGGCCGCAGCTGGGGGATGGAAGGGCTGGCAGTAAGGGACGGTCTGCTCAAGGCAGCTCGGCAAAAGTCTGATTAGGAATGTGACAGGAGGCGAGAAGAAAGCGTAGGGTGTGGAAAAATAGGGAGGAGGAAGATTGTTTTGGAGGAGAATAGGTCCAGAGCTCTGGGCAGTTTCATTAGAGGAATATTAAGTAAATGAGTCAGAGCTTGCGGTGCCTGAGGCTCGGGAAAGCTGCTGCTGGTCTGAAGGGATGGCAAGGGAAAATGAGGTTCGTGGCACGCTGTCTGCATATGAAATTCAACCATAACAAAACAAGAGGAAACATGTTGCCTGCCTAATACTTTTATTAACATTTGCAGAGATTAAGTACTGCAGACGTTCGATCGGTGCCTTCGTCTGTACCCGATTCAAGCTCTGCCTCGCTCTGGGCGAGCGACTCCAGCGAGCATTTTCCAACTCGCTGCGCTTTCAGAGGGCAACGCAGAGCACTCGGCGCTCCCCTCTCGACCAGCACCCTCCGCACCGCACCGCCTTTTACAGTCCAAAAGCAATTTTGTATGTCAGGCTTTATGCATTCGTAGCTGGAATCTGGATATAAAATTTGTCTCTTAATTCCTGCACCTAAAAAATGGGATATTGCACTGACATCCACCATGCGAGAATGCTATGTGTATCAATAAATGTATATCTTATATGTGTGTATATAGGTGTATGTATGTGTGTGTGTATGTATCTATACAGATATCTAATAGATATATATACAGATCTATCCATCTCTCTGTCTTGCAAATACAAAATCCTAGCCTGAAAGTTAAGATGGGTAAAACAGAATGCCTGCTTTTAAATTAGAATATTAATTTCATAAGCACCTGGGAAATTCAAGGTAAGGAAGTTAATCCAGCGGACGCTGTAATGCTAGAGATACAGGAATAATACAGTAGACTGTACTAATATGGGGCTGTTGTAGTAGTAAAAAATAGTAAAAAAAAGTCACCTAAGAAATATATTTAACTGTATGGAAGAGTTCCAAAGATCTGCAGGTTGAAATTCCATGCCTGTATGGAAAAAAATAAGTATTAAAGGTACCAACCGACCGCCTATGCGTGGTGCTGACAGAGACCAGGCGAGGCTACGGGAAGCTAGGAAGGTCACCGAAGTGGAAAAGCACAGCGTGAACGGGTGACTTCAGTCACCCCCATGCAGGCAGGGCACACGTCCTACCGAGGCCCGGCCAAAAGACAGCTTCGGGTATCTTTATCAGCTTCTTTACGGAGCAATCCGGAGAAATCTCCAGAGCAGATGCAATCCTGCAGAGCACACAGGCGTTCTGGTTTGAAACAGATTATTTCTGTAATAGCGACCATTATCTATTCAAATTCCCCTATTCGTAGGAAAGGAAAATTAATAAGTAAAGAAATAGATAAAACTCCTCAAACCATAAAGAATTCTGAGAATAAGGAAAGTAGTTAGAAAGACATTTTAGAAGTCAAATGAGAAGGTAAAATGGTTCCGGGTGACACAGAAATTGTTGAGAGATCTGCTAGAGGGGGGGAGCACACCCGTGCCGCCGAGCAGAAGGACCCCAGGTGGACCTCAAAAGGCCAACAGCGAGACATGAAGGAAAGGGGAATACCAGAAGGAAAAGGCAACCTTTGAAAAGTGGAACTTGCCTCCAGATGACGAGGGCAGAAAAGACTGTAATCCTGGCAAGTTAAGGAGACTGGGCAAAAGAGAAAAACATGCTAGGGGCTTACATGCAAACAATAAAGCCTTTTTCAACACATCAGAAGCAGGAAGCCTATTAGAGAGTTTCTGTGGCTCACAAATAACATGGGGCATGAAAGCAGCACTCAAAAAATATTTGCAAAAAAGCTAAATGAATTGTTTGCATCACGGTTCACTACAGAGGAAGTCAGGAAGTTCCCATGCAGAGCGTTTCAGCGTGCTCATAAATTACTCGGGAAAGGATAAATTAATGAGGTGACAAAATTTGCAGATGAAACAATATTTTTTTTGAATTATCCAATCTCACGATGATTGTGAAGACTTGCATGAAGGATCTCAGGCTACTCAGAGTATGGTTTAATGAGCGACAGCATGCCAATCGCTCCCGTCTCCTCCCATGCTCCTGGCCACACGTTCCACACTGTCTACCCCATCCTTGACTTCTCCTTGAGCTCATTTAACTGATGAAAACATCAGAAAATGAATCTGGCAAAGAACGTTGAGCATTTTCTGCAGTTTTAATGAGTTGGACAGGTTTGGGAAAGGGTCTCACGAGCACTGGAGCCACAGCAAGTGAAGGATGAGCTACGACATGGAAAGCAGGGGTGGGGGAAAGCAGTAATTAGGGAAGAAATAGAGATGAGCGAGTCGTCTTCTTCCCTCCAGCAGCAAGGAGCCACCAGCCGGGATGAGCCGTACGCGCAACTGCAGCGGGAATGGCTGTGCGATAAAACGGCAGGTGAAACTCGGTATCAGTGAGTGCACAGGGATGTGCCTGGGAAACAATCATTCTTATTGTAAGCACAGAATGACAGGCTGTAAAAGAGCTAATTAAACTCAGAGGAGATACTGGAATCATTCCGGAACATTCTCTGAAAACATCACACTATTTGTGTGCACTGTATATTTTTTTTCTATGTATATTTCTGTACTATCCAAAAAAGCAAAGTTAGGGATGTATGGGAAAAGAGGACCGGGAAATAGCACCTGCGGCACACCTATAGCTGAACGGTGCGTTCGGTAGTGGTCACCTATCTCAAAATGGAAAAATATAAAAAGGCACACAGGTAGCAAAAGCGGACAGGTAGCACCACGGTGTGGAACAGCTTGTGTCTACGAAGAGCCTCGGATGCTCCACCCAGAAGAGGACAGAGTCTTGTAAAATCGTGAACATTGTAAATAATACAAATATAGAATAATTATCCACTATTCTTCATAATGCAAGGATGAAGGGGCACCTCAAACCACTGCCAAGTAAAAGGCTTAAAGCAAGCAGCAAGAAGACTTTTCACAGGCCCAGAGTCACATTCCCTGATGAAAGATGATGTGGAGGTGTAAAAGATCCAGAAAGCCACGTGGGCAAGATCCATCCCGGCTAACAATCCAAGTGTCCTCTCCGGCACTTCCAGCCCGGGTGCTCCCAAAGCCACTGACTGCTGGGATCGGGAGGACATACCCACCTTGATCTTCTTCTCCTACTGGGCTTTTTCTCCTAACTTCAGGCATCTGCCACATATACCTACGTGCGTAGCCCATGTACTGCTGAGCCAGTTGCCTCATCGCCCTTTAGAGACAAACCCCCAAAACACTGGGCCCTTCTAATACATGGTTCATTTGCCCTGTGATAGACACATGCACTGTGGGAGATCCGTTGACCCCAAGAAGTCCCGATCCTTCCCAGTGACTTTCCACAAAAGGAGTAAAACTGATCTGCACAGAAGACAACCTTTTGGAGGGACCAGTCTAACAGTATGGACTGGATTCCCTGAAGAAATAAGCATCATCGCAGATCTTTCTTACTTTTCACTTCTAGGTAAAGACACCTTTGAGCTCATGTTCTCCAGTAAATGTAAGAAAACTATCCTTTCAAAACCAGCAAAGCAAGTCACTCTTCTACACAAAATTTCTTCCCCTACGGAGACGATGACAAAACGAGCAATTTCTGAACGTAGGTGCCCGTGCTGCTCAGTGTGCTGATGGAAGAGGTTCAACACCATCTCAGACACTAATAAACAAGGTAGAAGAGCCTACACAGAATTAAACTCTTGACTCAGGCTTTCATACTTCCTTTAAATCTGGCTCCAGGCTTTGATGTCAAATAATTAAACCAATCACGCAGTTTAGCAGGGCTGGGGTTATCACTGGTATCTCTGTGGGAGGCCCTAGAAGAGGTGCAGGAGAGTCGCTCTCCTGCTGTCCTCGGACTGGTTTCGCTCATTCGTGTTAACCTCCCTTTTCAGCACGTTTGCGAGGTCACTGGACACCTTGGAAGAGTGAAGATGCAATACAATAACCTGTATTCGGTTGGCTCCAGACAGTATTACGCCTATATAAACATTGACCGAACACTGTCCAAGTAAGACCGAAACAGTATTACCAGGCAATAAGAAGAAAGAGAAAAGGCATTATCAACTTGACTTTTGTTCAGTTATCCGAATTTACAACCTTGGTTTCTCTTTTGATCCTGAACTTCCAGTCAATAACGGGCAAAAGTACATTGCAGTCTTATGTGACTACAAGGTAGCCATCTCCCCGCTTCTCGATGAGGTTGCATCGCGGTTATCTCGGTATTTTTTTATCAGGCAAGATCACTGCAGTGAGCTCTGAGGATGCAGAATACAGCTGAATTCTTGCTTAGCTCAGTTAAAGACAGCGTATCACATCTGGCTTCAAGAGACAATACTGCTTCCTAGTTTATTTAATGTAGAACTTCAATTACTGCGTTTTAGTCATAAATTCCTTTATGGTTTGAATCTTATATATACTCAAACCTATTTCTTTTTCTATGTTGCTCTGCAGCAAGCCAGAACAGAGGCAAACACTGAGTTTATAACACCTGTATTGAATTTGGGGGGGGCTAAATGCTTTCAGTGAAAGAACTTTGAAAACCTGAAAGAAACCCAATTCCCACCTCAGTGTTTGATGATGTTGAATTTCCAGGCATCTGGTAAGCATCTCTGTTTACACAGGTTGTGTCTTTGGGGAGTGAGTTCAGAGAAATTAGTGCTTTTTTTTCCATTTGATGCTTTGAGGAGCTTTTAATGAATTACCTGAGATGATAATATGAGCAAGCGAGGGCTCTATGCACTGGTGTATGGGGGCTGTACACCGAGATCTTGCAATAAATGAACAGAAGAGCACAGGGAATCGGTCACTAGAGAAGGCAATTACCGAAATGAAGAGGAAATACACCGAGAGATGCTTATCTTGTTAAAACATGGTGGAAAACAAAGCAAAACAAAGCAGTGAAACGAAGAGAAACCCAAGGATATCAGCTTACAGGTGCAGCCCGAGTGGAAATGACAGACATATTTTCCCTGTAAATATATCTGAAAGACAGCTGAATTCCTGAAGTTACTCTGAGCTCTGGCAAAACACAACTGAATATCAAAATTTAAAGATGAAAGAGAAATTACTTTGCAACTCAAAGTTCTCCACCTCCGCCAGTGCTCACGGATGTCTTCTGTGCAGAGCTCAGCGCTGGACTCGACCAATTCAAACAAGCTATTTTTTTTTCCTACTAGATGACATTTTTGTTTTAAAACCTGTATGATTTCTGTATTGTAAGTCCTCCTTATTGTAGCGGTTACAGACAAAATAACACAGATTCCTTCAAAGCTGGGTGAACACATCACTCAGCTGCGCTTCACATCAGCTGAGCATAACAAAAAGAGTAACTTCTACAAAAACATTTGATAAACACGGTATTTCAGTTGGTTCTTTACACCATTATTTCCCATTTCTCAACCAAAGAGAGAAAAGGAAATTTGGTAGAGATGGCCTTTCTTAATGAACAGCTCAGGTATGCGTACCCACCAGCCTTCAAACACTCCCATGGACAAGACTCTACGCACTTAAGCATCCACAGGCGAGGCATAAGGTGCAGAACAAATCAGAACAGCATTCAGAATGCACGCGCATCGGTCTGTTTTCTTCACCCTGCTCTAATCACTTAAGTTTAATCATTTAAATTGAACTGAAATGACATAAAAGAACTCCCTAATTAACTGGAAAAGTCAATCAAATGGAGAAACTGAAGATTACTTCTTTCTGGTGATCTTGCTGTAGATAACACAAAGTCCTGCACCATCATAAATGATGTCAAAACAAGGTTTGCCACCAGCTCTGATGTCTTGGCCTCGTGCGAACAATGGACATTTTAGTACGTCCAGATATAGTCACAGACACCAATGTAATACAAGAACAAAGAGCTCAGAAAATACTCAAAGGATGAGGGACTTGTACCCTTGAAAGCACCGGCTCGGAAAACAACCAAAGGTCACTGACAGGACAGTATCGTGACGAAACAACAAATGAACATACGCTGCCAGTGTGATATCACGGTCAAAAGGTCAAACGTGATCCTCCGAGTACAATTTAGACTGAGAAGATTGAAGATCACAGGAATCCCCATACTGGATCAAAGGAAATCCTTAACGTACGCCCAAACTACGGACTGGTTCGCACGGCCAAGAGACAGCCAGACTGCCGCTGGCCTCTCCCGACAGCGTGATCTCTCCACGGGGCACAGACAACCTACAAGTCAACACAAAATCTTTCTGATTCTCCTTTAAATCTGTGCTAGCATAAACACGCCCCCTGAAATCCCAAAAGGTCTTAGGTGTTGGCAGCTTTCACCTGGGTTCTACAGGACTTTTCAAGTCCTACATAAACTTTAGAGAAGCATAGGAATATTCACAAAACATCTACAGTTCTTCAGCCCACCTACTTAAATCCATGTTCATACAGATGCTTACCCAGAGTTTATAAGCTGTTAAAAATCTCTCAAAATTCTTAACATGGTCAACAGAATTAAATAAACACAAGGAAGTTTGCCTTCATGGAAACATCAGGCTTCTCAATACCGGCATTCATCTTGTTTACTCAAAGCAGTATGTCCACCCATAAATACCACTGGTTTCATTTCACCTTTTTTCCCTCACTCCATAAATCATGGCACAAGGGTCAGATGACTGCTGTGGAAGAACAAAGTTTACCATCATTAAGCAGCCTTCTTTGAGACGCACGTTGTCAGTATGTATGTATTCAGTACGGTAAGCACGGATGTACTCTTCAGTGTGCGCCTGCAACTCACCCCAACCACAAGGCTTGGGTGGAAGTGGAGAGAGCAGTTAATGTGGATTTGTACTACACGTCTCCAAACAGCCCAATTACTATCATGTTATCTTCTTTTCTTCTTCAAATGACAATCCACGTACATATTCAGAAGGTGAGTCCAAGCAGTAATTCCCTCTCTGCCTCTCCCCACAAGTGGGAAGGGGCGTCTCAAGCATTGTGGACTAGTCTGCAAACCACAATCTGCCTAATTTGGCATCACTCCTGGAAGCATTTGCAATGGTGTAGAGTTTAATGGAGCTCCACATGCCAGCTCTGCAGATGTCAAGAATGGAGACATCCTCTGGAGAGACTATTGTACAACTTGACCCTTGATGGAATTTACTGATGGCCGGAGGCACCAACACTTAGGCAGTATCATAACATCTCCTGATACAGTATGTTATGCAATTACCAGTATCACTGCACCTCTTTATCTCCCAGGTCATGATACAAATGAACAGAGGCCACCTGACGGGTTTGGTTCTGTGCAGACAGGAAGGAGATGGTCTGCTTGACATCAAATGTCTGAGGAGACATACCACTTTGTCCATGAAGGTCTGGGGTTCGCTGGGGGGGAAAAGACGGGCTATTTTCTGGCTCCAGTGAAACTTAGATATGACCTCAGGAAAGCATATGAGAAACCTTATCTGGGAAGGGGGACACTGGATGTTAGACATTTAGCATTGGGTCTTTCTCGCCCTCTGGCAGAACTTCTTGCTACCAGGAAAGTCACATTTAAGAACATGGTCAGAATAATAAACAAGCTGCCACAGGCTCATGTCACCGCACTGTCTGGCTGGTGAGACCCTGCTTAAGATCCCATGCTGGGATAGAGGTCAACACTCTTTTACCAAAGCTCCATACAGAACTTTAGGATCACAGGGTCAAAGAAAATTGTAAATCCCTCAGATGGACAGAAATAGTTGCTCGGGTATCTGTGCTGAGGTAATCTATACATTACTGCTCATTAGTCCCAGTGAACAATCCAGAATCGCTGAAACACAGGTCTACGTAGGGACAGGAGGTCTGAGATGAGACAGGCTGCTTCTAATAACAACCACTATCTACCATCAAAGTCTGGAGGCAGGAGTTCAGAGGACAGACTGGAGCAAATGTCTTGACTTCTGTGCGAGTCAGTCTAGGAGGACGGGCAAGCTTCTCCGATAACTCTGGCTTCAGTGTTTCCTCAGCCTGTCCCAGGCAGACCGAAGTCTGCAAGATCGCCACTAATGCATCTTGCCTTATCTTGCAGTAGGCTTTCAAGGGAAGAAGGATTAGACAGATATCAATTAATCCTTCAGACCACAGAACCAAGAATGTGTTTACCAGGAATCCAAGAAACAGGCCGGCCTACAGGCAACGGAGCCAGTGCTTGTTGGCATCTGAGGAAATATAAGTCAATTTTGCAAACCCCATAGCTTCTGCAAACGGTCCCTTCAGATGTTATCCCACATTTCTCATGTGTAGTCTATCAGCTAAAACAGCTTTCTACCACTGACACAGTCAGCATTCCCGATGCTGGGTTCCCACCAGGCACACTGGATTCCCTCGCTCCACAGCTTACAACAGAGAGGACAGGACCTCAGAATACCTTGTTTGGCATTACCTGAACATGATGCAAATGGTATGGTTGGCAAGGCTTTGCAACTATTTTTGACTTAACACATCAACTGGTCTTCTTGGTGACCAAATACCTGATGTTCTCAGGTTACCGTGAGTCACTCTCTAGGCAAGAAGAGAGGTATATATGCCAACAGACCTGTAAAAAAACCCCAGCTTTCTCTAATACGTAGAGAGGCTCTTATTTCAACCACAGGAGTATCTGACTGCTATTGAGATGTGGTTATTATAATGAGAAGCTAACTCCCAAGAGCACATACCCTACCTAAACACTCTGGCAGGTACCAAAGACACAGGCTCTGTTGCGTACAATATACACAAAGCACTGGGACTGTGCGGAGGGAGGAATACATCCAGTGCCTGTAAGCAGTCTCCTGCCACAACGGCATCTTGCGACAGAGGTCCTTGAAAAGGTCCAGAAGCTGCAAAATTGAACAGTACGCATCGCATTCTTGCTCCCTAGCACTGACGGAGTGCTGTGGCATCGGCCCCAGCTGGGCTCCTAGTCTGTGCCCAAAAATGGGAGACGAGGGAGGACAGAAATGGGTGGAAGGAGTAAGATCCCTTGGTTATATCCTGAGATCTGGTGTGCAGGAGCAGGATGTTGCAAGGTGCACTCGAAGGTTTAGATATACAGAACTGATAATAGTTTTGTCACAGGTTCTCGAATTCAGCATTGGCTAATGTTGTTGGAGAGGAATGACATTCCTGATGGATGCACCCGATATTGGGGTCTTTCTGCCAGTATCAAAGATAGGATTCCTAAAGAACATAAGCAGCACACGAGTTCTTGTGTGGGTTAGACATGGTGCATCTTACTAGTCTGCACCCTTGAAGTCTACACCCTTGAAGAAAGTCTTCCCTAAAGACAGTTACCTCCTCAGGAAGGCTAGACATCTAAGGGCACACTGGACGTACCAAGTCAGGAGTCACAAGAGACACATCCAGTGTTGCCTACAGGACAATTCTTGCGATTCCTGAAGGCTATTCAGAGTCGGGACAATGTCATCCCAATATGAGGAGGAATATACTCAATTGAGCACTTAATCTCATCGCAGATGGAGAGCATGCAGCAAGTAAATTAAATTCAATAAAATAATTCAACAGATATTACTTAGCCACCCTGCTAGCAGATGGTTGCACAAACTCTGAACTTTGCCAAAACTGGAATAGCCAAGCTGGGGTAGCATAATTCAAAAGGATAATGGTTGTCCATTCTGCACTGAAAAGTGCAGAATACTCAAAAAAAATTAAGATGGTGGGTTTTTTTAAACAAGATCCTGAGAAATCTTAAAGTCATCCTGGTACGCCTGCCAGACAGGAAGATAGGCTTTATTCCAAAGGGGCACAACGAATTTATGTGGGATGACCATCATGAAGAGGCCAAGTGTAGCTCTGAAGCTATTAAAGATGAGAATTAGTAGGGAAGGTTTACGACCAAGAGCTTCCACATCTCGTCCTATGTTCGTGAGGTACAGCCAGCCTGGCCCTACCACATATGGGACCGTCTGCCTCTGTGGCCACTGGGGTTGAAGTTACCGTGCTATTTCTCAAGGAATACCAGGTTGCCTCCTCTATCGCTTATGCGTTTCAGGCTGTAAGTGTGCAGGGCACGGCTGGACACAAAGATGGACAGGTCAGAGTCAGAATGCACAGGGTCATTTTAGCCGTCCCGAGGAGCAGGCGTTGCTCTGAAAAACAAGAACCTATAGCAACATTGGGGCTGGTATTTCATTAGGTGAGTGCTACTGCATTAAAGAACAGACAACGGCAGGGAGCATACATGACTAAATTATAATGGTTATGATCCCATCGATGGAGCGCAGTTGACAGGATGATGCAGATTGAGGGTGACAAGGGATAAAAATGGTACATCCGGGAAGATATGAAGGCTGAAGCGTCAAGGGCATCAAACGCTGGTTAACAGCACCAGCTGAGAGCTACATGTTGAGGGGTTTTGCGATAATGGATCCCAAGGAACTGTATAGCGCCGTCTAAGTGAACGAATAGCTGAGCTCACAGTCAGTAACGGACGGTGAAGGATGTACTCATTGCAGCTTTTTCACAGAGACTTGCCCAAACAGAGCAGAGGTGGACTGGGAGGGCTGGTGCTGAAGGTGGTGGGCCTAATGGCTGGAAAGGCGTCCTGTAGAAGATGAGAATACAAGAACAGCAGAGTGGGTTCAGACCAAAGGTCCATCTAGCCCATGCTCTTTGCTTTGACAGCTGCCAACAACGCATTCCTGAAGGATAAGTGAGAACAGGACAAGCATGTAGGGCTTCTCCCCAGGACACTCTTCAAGCCTCCAAGAAGCTGTGTTTTATAGACTTCCTGAGGCAACACTGGGAGCGGTTATTCAATAGCCATCGATGGAGTCTTCTCCCACTCATTAGTTCCAGTGTTTTTTGAACCTCTGTAAACTTTTACCATCCACAGCAGTTCCTGCAGCAAGGAGTTGTACAGGTTAATTGTACAGTGTATGAAGAGCTCTTCCTTTTGAACCTGGCTCCTAGTAGCTCCATGTGATGCTCCATTATTTGCATATTGAAAGATACTAACAGTCAATCCCTATTCATGACTGTCTAGATCTTTTCCGTATCACCCCTTGGCTGCCTCTTTTCCAGCCAGAAGAGCATTAGTCCAGTTAGTTGTTCCTTATATGAAACACATCTTATGCTTTTTCTTATCCTCATGTTCTTCTCCAAACCTCTTCCAGTCCTGCTACGTCTTTTTTCAGAGGTGTGGGGAACAGAACTTCACACGGTATTCAACATGTGGATCTATCCTGGATTTCTGCAGGAGCTTAAGGATACTCTCTTTTTTATTCTCTCTTTTTTTCATTCCTAATGTTCTCTTTGTCTTCATGACAACCACCAAGTACAAAGTAGACACTTGCATGGAACAATCTATTGTAATCACAAGATACAGTTTCTAAGTGGCAATGGACAAATCAGAGCCCATCCCCTTCATGTAAAGACATGACTGATTTTCCACGTGCATCTCCTTACAGTATTTAGTCTCATAAGGTTCTTCTGCAATGCTTCATAGCTGACCCTTGCCTTCATTACTTCAAATTAGTTAATGTATTGGAAAGCTCTAGAACATCACCAAGCACTCGGTTTCCATGTTCGTGTTAAACACAGGGGACAGCACGGCTACCAGCACACACGCCTGCAGAACTACAGTCATCAGCTTCTGCCACCGTGAAAATCTGCCAGTTATTCCCACCACCTGCTTCATATCTTCCAATAATTATTTATCCAGGAGCCTCCTCCTTATTCCATGTCTTAGTTTCCCTAAAAGCCTTTGCTGAGGGAATTTCGTAAATTCATTTGGACCTACCCAACTGACACATCTCTTGACTCCTTCACTTCCACTTACTATGCTCTGCCTTATAGTTTCTACCAACTTACTCCATACTGGTCTGGGCTTTTGTGGATGACTTGGAGCCCAGAGAAAAACTGGTATCACGTCAGCCACCTTCCGGTGATTTTAAACAAGAGTTCATATACATAGTTAACAGTTCAACGATTTCATCCTCCACAACTCTTGGGTGAATACCATCTGATCCCGGAGACTGATGATGTTAATTTTGTCTATCTACATCACCATCTCATCTACAGACATTTCAGCCCGAGACAGATGAAAGCACAGAAAGAATTGCATTCCTTTTTCTGTCATTGGTTTAGCTGCCCTAAGTGCATCGTTTATATTTCAGTTTTGTATAGGTCCTACAGATGTCAGGCAAGCTTTCTGTTTCTGAAGTGCCTGAAGAGAATCTATTCTTAGTTATTTTATCATTTGCAAGTTATTCCTGGTTTCCTCTTTTCACTGTGTTTTTAGCTTGTTCCTCTTTTTTCTCATTTTACCAAATGTTTTGCTTTTTCAGGACGCTTTCATATACTTCCTTACCCTTATGTTTAGGTACGCTGATATCCTTTTATCATTTTTCAAGTATTTCTTGAGAGGTGCATTTGATCTTAATTCCTACTGTAGTGTGTCCTTAAATACCATCATGCCAACTGCAAAAGTGTAACTCTTAGTTGCCCTCTCAGCTTCTTTTTAAACAGCCTCATTCGATTTCACGTAACTCCCCTTTCTGAATTAAAACACAACTGTGGAAGACTTGTTGGCCTCTCTCTCAACATCTTCGCAGGAACAAAATACATTATTGTCACTGTTACGCAGCAGGTTTTGAAAAGCAAAGATTTTGGACGAGGTCCTGGAAAAGGCCAAGGCCAGCGCTGCTTCTCCCCTTCTTGGTTCCCAGCAGCTCCCTGGAGGGCAACGGCTGAGGTGAAGCTTCCCTCAACGGCTGCATGTCCTGCGCCTCCGCCCCCCTCAGCCACAGGAGCTACCGGCCGGTTGAAGGCTCCGCAATGCCGCGTGGACCCGAGATGTCCCACTCGGGTGTCTTCAGCAGGAGAAGAGCTATGGCCGGTTCTCTCAGGGAAGGCTGAGCAGGGACCTGTCCCACAGGCATTCCCCAGTCTTCGTTTCACGGAGAAAGCAACCACGAAAGGCAGTCAGCGACGGAGCACGAAGACACGGGCCGGCACCAGCTCAGGCCACAACCAGGTGCAACTGTCAGACATGGCACGCGGTGATGTCTCAACCAAGAACCTACACAAATTATTTTGATGAGCTTTTTTAACATAGGGCTTGTAGGAGCTGCGCGTTGTACAAGTAGATGGGGTTCGTCCATCACCCAAACAAATCAGGTACCTGTATCTCTCATGGAGGTACGTACTTTGTACAAAGTTTACAAACAATGGCTTTTGGTACAGCTGCCTTCCTCTTTAGAGATGAAACCGATGTCAGAGGTGCTCTGAAGGAGGTTACGGAAAGACCAGGTGATCATAGAGAAGAACGGCAGAGAGCAAAGTATTGGAGGCAAATGGTGCCAGGCAACAGCCTAAACCATTTTGTGCACCAGTAGTGATCAAGACGACCACATATAGAAAAATAACAAGAATAAACGTTGTTCTGAGAAAAAGTAAGATGAAAATGTTAGGGGCAAAGATAAAAGAAAGAACCTTCGGAGAGTAGATGAGTAGAAAAAAGTAGCTGAGGGGAACTGCATGACCTGGGGTGTCGTTAAGCTTATATGAATGAGACCAGATCAAACAGAGGGTAAGGGGGAGGACAGAGATGGGTTTGTGGCCTTAGGGAAACGTTTAGACTGCTTTACTTACATTCAAAATTAACGTCATAACTGAACTTGGTCAAAAACTTATAATGTGGTTCATAGAGTTTGTGGCCAGAGGAATTTATTCAGCTGCCCAGTCAGAATTTCTGTATGTGACAATCCATTACATTTCTGCCACTATCCTGATCCTGAGCGCAGTAATACGCGTTGGATTAACCCATTTGATCACTGGAGACCAAATTACTGAGACGGAGAACAAAGGAGAGATCAAAGGCGCGCTAATGCCCTTAAGTAGCCCCTTTAGGGTTAGGGAAGTGACGAGGTGGGAACGCACCCGCTGATCTAGGCAGAGCATTCATGTCTCAAGCTGCAGAGGAAGAGGATACACACCCAAAATTTCAGATGATTCGAATGGGATGGCTGCAGGGGGGAAGAGTTTTCCACTTAAATCTGGCGATCTGTTCCATCTTGTGCACGGGAGTAACCCATACAACCTAAGCACTTGTGAAACAATATTCTCTCTACTACCTTTGAACACTGACCCATATGTTTTAGCGCCTTGTTTCGAGGTAAAGCCAATCCCTGATGCTCCTAAAAAGAGGTGAAAAGGTCCCAAGACGACTCTTGGCCAGCTCCCGCCTGACCCGTGCTGGCAGCAAGCCCGAAGCTGCGAAGCATGAGATGCGATTACGATTCCTTAACGCAGACGGAAAGTGTTATGGGCAAATGAAAGGCACTACAACACTTCCCGTTCCTCACAGCCAGTGGAGTAAGGGAAAAATAAACAGATATTTAAAAAAATAGATCACAGACCTCAAAGACAGAAGAGACCACCATGACCATCCACGCCACTTACGCCACTTTACACCCTGGCTTCCTGTCTATATCTAATCTCAAGACCTAGAATGGAGGGAAGCCCAGAAGGGTGATAAAGTAAGAACGTGCTTTGCTCGAGAGCGATACATACCCCTGTGCTGAGGTTCGGCTTACAGCTCTGCTTTGTTTGTAAACCAAAATTTCATGTATTTGACTCTTGGCAACCCCTGCACCACAGATTTTTACGATACTGAAGACAGACAGACCTGAAGATCAAACTACACTGCACATTTTCCATTGCACTTATTTGTTACTTTTTTTCCTTTTAGGTTAAAACTTTTTTGTTTTCAGACTAAGACTTCGGGGGAAGGTCCACAGAAAGCTTTTAGGCATGTTTCGGAGCTCAACACATGGACAAATACAGAGATATAATACATAAAATGCACGTCAATTTTTGTCCAAAATAAAGTCTAATACAATAGAGCTGTCTTTGATCATACAGAGTTTGTGACATTTGTATTACTTTGGTAATTCTGAAAGTTTTCATTTAAAACTAATGAATCCACATGCATTTCAGAAGAGCCTTCCATAGTCTGCAGGAAACGCCTACCAAACCCTTAGCTTCGTGGAGGCACAGAACAGAAAGCAATTTCGCTAATGGCTCAGACCCATTCAGCCACAGATCCAGCCTGGCTGCAGCCCACAGGAACGCCTGAGGCCCGTTTCCCTTCTCCTGTAATCTCACCCCTCTGCCAGCTTATCTTTGGGAAATGTCCACTTGCTCCTTGGATGTGTTCCAGGACGGGTGTGCGTGGCCAGAAGTCCTCTGCTGACTGTCACTCACTCCAGCCCTGTCGATTTAGCCTTCTGGCCATGTAACTTTGCTCTGCGGCAGCTGGAGTTGGGTTTGCTGCTCCTCTTTACGCCTGCCCCATGTAATTACTTGGGCCTCCAGATCCACGACCTTTTCAGTACTGAAAGTCTTCGATTCAGGATGGGTCTATGCCTACATGTGTCATAAATAATTCTACTGGGACAATGACCAGCACCAGATGGTGCACTGGGGAGCTGGAAGGTTTAGGTTTAAAGTCCTTCAAACTCCTTCTCAAGCAGAGAACAGCTTCCCACCACATGTTTTCTGGACCAGGAAAGAGAAGACACACCACGCAAAGCTCCAGCTCAGCCTCTGCACACGCTCGAGAGAGGGATGGAAGCTCGGAAACAGCCTCAGCAGCTTTTCTAGCAGCTAACTCTGGCTGAGACTCCCTGCTCTGCGTCTGGATTTTAATGGCTCACCTTTCAGATACACTTAAATCCTATACTAATACCACACTAACCTACGCTGCAGGTTATACTATATACTATGCCAATCCTATACTAATACTATATGTCCAATTTTTAAAAGACCTCTTTGGCCCAAGCGGTTTCCCGCACACCACCAACGCATTTGTATTGGGTTACTCCTGCCTCTCTGATTCCACGCTTTGTATGTTTTCCAAGACTGTTTTTACTTTCCCGAGGAGTATCTATGTCACATCTGAAGATTTTTTTTTAAGCTGTAAGAGCCATTCACCTCACGGTTTCACTTCAGTGCCATTTCTCGTTCTAAAGGTTAGTGTCAGAGTTCCACTTTTTGGTACTTAAGCAACGAATTTTATTATGCCGCAGTCAACACGAGTGGCTCAATTATTGCTAGCTTTTGAGTCAGATCTTGCACATTACTTAACACTAAGTCAAGAATATCTTTCTGTGTACTCTAGTACTGGCTGTTCCAAGAGGCTGAAATTGCTTCTTTGAACCTACTCTTATTGTGCTACCTGACCAGTTTATTCACAGGTAATTTAAGTCCCCATTATCATTTGGTTAGACTTTCCCACTTCTTTGATCTCTGTCAACATTATGCACTCAACATCCTTTTGTTGATCCAGGAGCTAGTAGTATAGAAGACTACTAATATATTTACTTTCTATGGGTTGGGAGCGTAACCCTCTATAAGCAGTTAAGTAGGTGATTATAATTCCCCAACAGCACTATGCATTGCAACACTGGAAACACTCTCCATTTCCAGGATGATCATGTTGGGCTCGTTGCACCAATTTCACGGGTTAGTTCTCCTTGCTGTTACAAACATGCACCACACTTCTGTTCTGAATATACCTATGTTTGATTTTCAGCTTCTGAATTGTACACAACACCTAAAAAAGAGGATTCAGGGTCCTCCTCTAATTCTCACTTATTCAACCCTAACCAGAAGATTGACTTTAAAAATAATGGTTTTTAAATAACTTATTTCTTTAGGAGGAGAAGAAAGAGGCGAATCCTGGCTTTTGGGGTTCAGAGCCTTTACGGAGTTTGTTCTGTTTTCTCCAGGGTTTTTCCTGCAGTCATAAGTGAAAAAACGTGCTCAGTGGGTAAATGAAAGTTGACTTTCTCCTACAATCACCTAACTATGTAACTGCTAAGATTATACGGAAACTAAACAAAGTATTGTGAGACTTGCGATAAAATAATGCATGTTGGGAAAACTGATTATATACTTTTGCCTGCTAAATAAGACGACTGCTCCACCGGTCTATATAGCTACAGGTTTTTTCTACATGCAGTCACGTAAAGTGATCAGTGATTGATGATTGCTTTGTCTTCTCTATATCTCTTTTTAAACATCACCATTTGGAACTTTTTCCAAACTTTCAATTTCCAAAAGACTAGCCCCAGAACTACAGACTGTAATGATCCCAGCCACACCACACATGCACACAAGGGAAGGGATGATACTGTTGGTAAGATGGGGGTTATAGACACTCAAATAAAAAAAGATACTGATGCTCAGTTGTAATTATGTATGCTTGTACGTACACTTTACTAAAAAAACCTTTAAGTGCTGAACCATTTCTCGAATAAAAAGTTTTCTTCTTCCACAATATTAGCTTTGCATGTGAATTCTGTTGTAATTCAGTTTGGAAAAATCTTCAGTCTCCTTCTCTCAGGTCTCTGCAGTGGCTCTCTTCTTCCCAAGACTTGCCTTATTTTCCTGTCTGTCTTCAAACCAACATCGTGAACCCTCTCCAGTATCAAATGGAGACTGAGGCATGGGCAAGAAGGAAATCAAGATTTATTCCTCAAAATCAGCTAACGGAACAGCAAAAATCTCAGAAACGGAGGCTGTAGAAATTGCATTATCAATCAATCACATTAAAGGGAGTCGCTCTGCCAACAGCTGTAGGACTTGCGGTTCGGTGGCATGGGGAATCCGTAGCTCCTCACGGATTTCCAGTTACCAGTAAGATCCAAACAGGGTCTTCCCAGCCGACTTGTCTAAAAGGTTTGGTTCTTCCACCTTCAGTACAGGGCAGGTCTCTGACTTCCCCGGGACTTTTTCAGCAGAAGTCCAGGCGACTGCGGTAAGCTCAAGCGAGATGCAAACCTGCAGCCGTTTGCAAGCTGCCAACTAGCTCACAAGGCCACTTCTCCCGTGTTAAGCAACAGTTAATGCTCAGAGCACGTGCGATCTGAACCAGTTTGTGCTCTCAACAAGCTTGAAGACGATTTCTGTAAGAAGTCTAAGGTGTTGGTTTTTTGACCTATAAAGTCTTAAGTGGCTCTGCCTACTTGAGAAATTCCTCTCCCTTTGCATCATGCTGCGCCGTGCCGAGCGCCAGCGGTAACGCTGCCTGCTTCAGGCTGCGAGGGGCTGACGGCAGCAGGTCCCAGGCAGCTGCCTGGCACCCACCCGCTCACCCCCCCGGGCAGAGACCTGCCAAACTGAAACCCCACAGATTGCCCAGAAGAACCGGGCACGGGGGCAAGGGGTGTGAGGAGGAATTCGACACTGGGGTTATTTTATTATAGGTAAAGAAGGTATTTTTAAAATTAGCTTCTAAGAACGTAACACACTATGATCAAAGCCTGTTTCTGTAGATCATCCCAGAGAATATGGCGGGGGGTAGGAAACTGAGAAAATGTGCTGTAGAAGTACGTTTGGTGAGGCTCCATCACTTACACACTGGGTTTTCTACATGAAATTAAGAATGTATTTCTAAAAGTATATTGACCAGAATACCATGAAGATAATTAGAAGTTAAAGAGAACTTTACTCGAACCGAGGGCTAATTCTGCACCACTTGTCCTTAAGTGATCTTACACGACGGGGCTAACAGAGCATTGCTTTGAGAACAGGATGGGCCAGCCGCTCTTCCCAGCGGAGCCCTGCGGGTTGCGTTCCCTGCGATGGGCACGAGGGCCGGCTGCGTCTTACAGCGTCCGACAGAACCGAGACGACCTACCCAAAATGGGTGTAAAAATGAGACTTCTTAACTCATTAACTGTAAAGCTAATCACGTTATGTACCTAAGCTACATCTACAGAACCAGTTAGGAAGGTGTGTTCGAACAGGCTCGAGTTTATTTAAACAAGAGTTCCAATGACATCAAAGTTAAGCACGTGACCTAACGTTTTTGGAAGATTGAGATGTTGACAAGCACATGTAAAACGAGATGTACCAATAAAGCCTAAATCAGGTGTAATTAATACCTGGCTGCCTCAGAACAGTTCCTCCTCTTAATTTCTTACTCATTTTGCACCTTAACAGTTACGGCTCCGTTTCCCATTTTGTCTTTCCAGAGGCAGCAAGCCGCTGCAGGACCAGGACCCAAACGATTTTAAATGCCATTTTATATTCCGAGTTTTGATATGTAGTGGCAGAATTAGAAACTACACCGTAAGACACACACGAGAGGTCAGAGGCACACTTGACTAAGCCTTCCCAGAGCACCGTGCCTGGCACCGGGCAAACATCCTGCTGCAGAAGGCACAGTCTGACCCCCCGATCCCGACACTGCAACCTGAAACCAGACCCGGGCCATTTTCCGCACTGGATTCAGTGGGATACGGAATAGGAACTATCACCTGCGCACACGCAGTGGCGGGATCAAGGCCTAAAACATATACAGTGCAGGTCAGGATCTGCGTACACAAACTCGACAGATTAGATTAGTGTTTCCCCAAGCGTCACTGTTTTGAGGACGATTTTTAAAGGGTGAAGTCCGTTTGTAAATCGGACACTAGTCACGACTTAGCATTCCAAACGCCTCGTTCGTGCGGCTGAGGGGGCTTCGGTGACGGCAGGCGATACAAAAATCCCGCCTCGTATCACTGCGTTTGGTTAAAAACATCCACACATCACACAACAGAGGTTATCATCTCCGCATTTCGAAAAGGTCCACGCTCTATACTTTGTGCTCAGTTGCAACACCACTGTAGTTTTTGTAAGGAATAAATATTGACTTTCCTGGACATTGCCTCACGACAGAGTAGGACCTTGAGTACATTTGTCTAAGATATTTTTTTAGCCTGGCAGTATAATTTTATAGCATAGCTTTTGTTCTGAGAAGTTCAAAAGGTGTGGAAAAACAGGCTTTAGAAATGTCACAAATTGCCCCTTTTCATTTTCAGACAGGTGACCATTTTCTAAAGCTGTCTCAACTGTAGTTCTCTTATTATAAGACTATGCAAAATTTTATTACTTTAATTTAAATTTTCAAGCTACAAATTTAATTAAGATTACAACATATCCCATTTGGAAAGTCCAGACTCGAAAAAGCCATGCAAAAATTAAGACTGAATATTAATGCAGGCTATTTTGTCATTTTTTGTTTTCAAGAATAAAGCACATGACTGCCAAGCAAATTACCAACAGAAATGAGAGAGCACACACCGCTTCTCAGGAATGTGAGCTCAGAACTTAGCATATGCAGGAGATCGCTCTGCTCACCAAATAGCTCAGCTCCGTCTCTTAGCAGCATCTGCATCTCACGGCGAGATGTTCAGATGCTCTCTCCTTGGCAAACGTCTGAACCCAGCATTAATTTCACTTATAAAAATACATGGCAGTGACACCGTATGGGTAAAATTCAATTTTCAGGTACAGGCAATCCACAAGACAAGAACTAGCAGGGTCAGTAATTCTGGTGGGCAGAGCCTGGACGTGTATTTTAGCTGGAACAGAACCCCAGCTATCAGCAGAAGTGTGTAGGAAACCTTAAGGATTTCACCAAAAAAAAAAAAAAATCATGCTTTCCGTCAGATGTTTAGCGTCCCAACATGTGACTCGACACACTCAGCTTTATAACATCAATTAAGATACACAATAATCTCCATGGAATCAACCGGCCGCATCCAAAATTCAGCAGTAATACAAGCGCAGCTACAGATCGTGACCAAACGAAGGCTCGACCATTTGCACGATCCCCTCTGCCTCAAAACTCCGCGGGGCTGGGGAGCAGGGACACAAAGGAACAAAACACACAGGTGGACAGCTCACATTAAAAAGCCTTGTTGCTTCAGTTATAAATCTGCGGTTGGGAAATAAAATCAAATGCATCTCGCTGGGAGCTGAAGCAGCAAGGAGGGAAAAGGGGGAGAGGACAGGGGTGGGAAGGTCAGGCAGATGGAGCTGGATAAAATACAGCTGCTCTTACCTGGAGCAGTTTTCCTTCGGCCGGAGTCACCTCAGCAACGTTTGCAAACTCCCCTTCCAGTATGATCGGCTCCACTTTCAGGGGGATCACCCTGATGATGGCTTTCTGCGCCGCCGCCCTCTCCGACTCGACCGCGGCCGCCAGCGCCAGCCCCGTGTGGCCCAGCCCTGCCTGCAGGGTCGCCATGAGCAGCCAAGGCCAGAGGACAGCCAGCTGCAGCTGGGGGCCAGCACTCATGCTACCAGCTGCAGCAGCGGGCTCCGGCCACACATACCGCTCAGGAACGCGTCCTCACCCTGCGGCGGGCTCCGGCCGTCGGCAAAGCTCGTCGGGCTTCCGAGCGCGCGGTCCCAGCGACGGGGAGGCGGGAGGAAGAGGAGAGAGGGGCTCAGTCACCGCCAGCGCTGCTTACCGGACAACGTCTCCGGTTCTCACCATCACCGGTTCTCTTCCTTGGTGCCACGTGCTCAGAGGCCGCCGGGAGCTCAAAGGCATATTTTAAACAAACAAACAAACAAAAATATCCTAAATTACGAGTCCCTCCTCCAGCAGATAAATCCGGAAAGATCGGCGAAACAGGTTGCAAGCACGAAATCAGTTCGGATACGCAGGAACGCCAGGGAGCATTAGGAACTCGTCAGTCCCACAGAGACGAGGCACGGGGAGATCTCCCCGTGGACGCGGAGTCCTCGTGTCTCCTGCCCAAGAGTGAGGAAGATCCACAGGTTCCAAACATCCATCTCAAATACCCTTGAGAGACACCTCACCTGCTTGCCAGCATTTCCCACAACATAAGCTCGAGCTCTTCACCTGAACGTTAGCTGCAGCTGTCGGTATCCTTCTTAGGAATTATGCAGGAGGTATTGCTTGAATTTACGATGAAAAGAAAGTTTGCTGCTATAGCGTTCTCTTCCCAATCGAGCTGATCCCTTCCATCCTTCTCGTGCCAGAAGTGCTTCATTCAAGTCTGGAGATCAATTTTACTTCTCTCCTAGCAAGCCACGTTCAGAGTCTGACTCCGGGTGCAGTTCTCGAGGATAATTAATAAAGCACGGAGCTTCTCTTCATAGTTTCAAGTTCCTAGGAAATAAAAAGGCTCCAAAACACTTTACAGGTTTAGATACCAAGCCGACCAGGTATCAAGCAAAAAGTTACAGCATATCTGGTTTCTCTCGCACTGTTTCTGTGCACGCCTGAGTTCCGGTATGACCACTTCCAAGCACACATTAAGAAGATCCCGACTAAAGGCCCCACAAAATAAAATATAAAGTTCCATGGTCTGCCCAAAGGTCACATGAAACATATCGTGGAGTCTTCATAACTAGGAGAATTTAGGCAGAGGATATTTTCAATTAAAACCAAAGTTACAGTGATCACGCTGCTATGAAGAGAAAAAGTGATTGGGAAAAAAAAAAAAGAGAAAAAAGATCTGCAAACCTGTTAGGCAGTGTGCGTGCTGGAGTCCGCAGGGGCCGGGGCGCGTGGAAAGGCTGCTGTAAATCCGAGGCAAAAGTTACTTCCAGTAGCTTAAGAAAACTGTGTGGGTCAGAGGATGTTTGGTTTTGGTCTTTTTTTAAAAAAAAAAAAAAAAAAATTGGTATGTATAATAAAAAAATATTTTAAAAAAAGAGAAAGCACTCCCTCTCGCACACATGCAGCAGGCAGGTAGGTGCGAGTGGAGCTCCGCAGCCCGAAAGAGAATCCAGCAAGATCAAAGGGAGAAAATTACTGCAGACAGAAAGCTCCCGGGGCAGGCATGGCTGAAAGTGAAGTGTCCGCATGTACTCCACAGACCTGCGAAAGAACCCAAAACCGCTTCGGCAAAACTCCTTTAAAGCACCAGGGTCTCTCCTCTCGCTGCAGCAAACGCAGTCACCGGCTCTAAACGCGGGGAGCACGAAGGAAAATAAACCGTGGGACATCAGCAGGGACCCGGCAGCCAAGCCCGACGCCGGCGGGGGCTGCCAGCCGCCGGACAGCCCCGAGAGCCGCTGCGGAACGGCCTCTCCTCCGGGAAAAACGAGCCTAAAGAGCCATGCCCCGGCTCGCCGCGGGGGAGGCGGGCTGCGGCGGGCCGTGTCCTCCCCGGGACGGCCGGCGCTCTCCTACCTGCTGACACAAAGTGAGGGTGGAGCAGCCGGAGCCGCCGCCCCCCCGGGCCGGGGCCGCGGGCTCCCCCTCCCGCCTGCAGCGCGGCCCGGCCGGGCGGGGAGGGCGCAGCGGCGCGGCCGCGGGCGCGGGGGAGGCCGGGGCCGGGGCCGCGCCGGGACGAGCCGCCGGGCTGCAGGCCGGGCCCGGCCGCGGCCCCGGGGAGGGCTCCGGCCGCCGCGGGCGCTGCCGTTCTCCGGCGGCCGCGGATTTCGATCCAGCTGCCCTCTTCGAGTGGCTGCTGCGAGGAGGTTTCAGGTCAGGCTGATGTCAGAGGTCTGGAATCCAACTGTTACTCTCTGACATCACCGAGAGGTGAATAATACCGTAGGTCAGACCTATAACCCCAAAGTAAGGGTGCAACTGGAAATCTGTAAATCGGCAGGGGTGGAGTGGTGCTTCAAGAGGGCTCTCGGAAATCAATGCAAAACCGAGGCACGGCACAGACAGCGCACGGTCCGTCAGCCCGGTGCTCCTGGAAAAGCGCACGCAGGAGAGCGAACAGATCCGCGAGGGGGTTGTTACACGTGCAACCGAACTAACCCCTGGAGTCACTCCACAGAAATTAATAAATCCTGCAAACGAAGAACTGGTCCGCTTTTTTTTAAACTTGCCCGTGTGGTAACGGTTATTTGTTGATAAAAGTGTCAGCGAGAACTACTGAAATGTGACGCATTTTTTTTCAACTATGATACTCTGTCATTTGTAATTTAAAACATGGAGAAAATATAAATGCAACACTCATTTCAGTTTAAAAGTTTAATTTATTGCAGATTGCTGCAACCATGCTGCCTAAGCAGGGGTACAAAAGAACATTCTCGAGGTAAAGCAAATCCCACTCTGTCCCATTAACAAGAATAAAGTTAAAAACGCCCTGTTACAGAAGTTACTTCTTATTATCTACTGACTGAACTACATCCACGTTAAGGTGCTGAAATGCTAGGCTAGAGTTACCCGAGACTTGGGAGGCCTCGTGCAATATCGCACTCATTTCCTAAAGCGGCGAGTGCCCTTTCTCCTGTGCTCGCTCACAGCGTGTCCATGAGCTGGTTAAGGACAAACAGAGTTTACGTGCACCTGTATTCTGAAAGTGCTGCACTGCAGGAGATCCAGCTCCATAACCTTTTAAAATTGGCATATTAAAAAATTTGAATACTAAGATTTCATCATTTGTCTTTAGAATCATAGAGCATTAAGACACTAAGACTCCCCTAACTTAAATCTCCGAAAGTATCAAATCTTTCGGTGGTAAACAGGAGCACGAAAGGTAAGCTAAGAAGTTCCCTTTGTATTTTACTCGAATTAAAGAGGCAGCAGCTCCAGTTCGATAAGGCTGAATTCCTGTGACCGCCATCTCCTTACACCTTGAAACCAGGCAGGCCAGAGCGATGCTCTCGCACCCCGTTACTACTGATGGCACAAACTACCACAGGGCGCACAGACCGACCACCGTTTCCGCGGCAGATGACCCAACGGCCTCAAGCCACCTCAGCAGGGGAGCACAAAACCAAACTCAGGTGACAAAGCCGCGGCGATGTTATCAAACATCCTTCCCTTTTAACGACCTGGAGACTCTCATTCGTTCAGAAACGCTTTCCACGCTGTTTCATTTGAGGAGGAGGATCTGAACGTAAGACCTAGCCTTTCACTGCTCACGCCAGCTGGAACTGCGCTGCGCATATGTAACATATGATAAAGAATAACAAATCCGAGGACGTTCAGTATGGTGACGCTCCCGCTCGCCCTACCTAAAAGCATCCTCGGATTGCATTTGTCTGGTTTGGACTGTTGGTGAGTAATTAAAGGTTTCGCCTCAGTTCGTCCCACCGCTCAGTGTTCACTGAGGACATCGTGGCCCTCGCTGGGAGCTACACCGAGCTCTGGAGGCCATGACTGAGGTGGTCCTGATAAACACTCTGCTCCTTTCTTGTGCGTTTTGCTCAGAGCTGGCTCTAATTAATTATAAAAGAAGTATGACCATGCATGAAGCAATTAAATTTATGTTTTGAGTGCTCTTCCACATGTATTTCTCTAACCACACAAATATAGAATGTGCCCCCTTTATCCTTCAAACAGTTTTTTAACACAAATACAAATGCATAGCTATTAAAAACTTAAGATCTACTATCAATATAAATAAATCATATTTTAAAAGTTAAAAAGTTAATTTGAAGACCTATTTAAAACCAAGTACTAAAACAACAAATAACTTATCATTACAGATATGGTTAGAATCAACAGAAAATTATTAAACCAGAAGAATTCCCCATTAATGTAAAAGATCAGCAGCTGCCATACGTAATGGACGCCCACCAGAAAGGATACACTTGCTGCTGAAACAGAGCATTGGTTTAGGAAGGAAGAGCATTTCCTGGTTAATCACTCAGAAAATTAGCTCATCTTTCCCATAGCCGCTCTCCCGAAACCCCTGACCCATTCAGACCTAGAATCTTGTGACTTTCCTACGCTTTTGTTTCACACACAATTCCCAGCAAAGGGCCACAGTACGCCTTCAGCAAGGACAGCGAGAGCACCCGCCACCATCTATGCCGAGTACACTGGAGCTTCCAACAATGCCAAATGAAAAGATTCCAAATACAGCACTAAACCCCATTTGCTTCCCAGTAAGAAAGTTTAGAGAAAGTTTCTAAGGCTTCCTGTTTACAAAAAGTTCAGACTTTCCATACCTAAATAATACAAGCAGCTAAGTAATTACTTCATATTAAATACTCTGACCACTAGATGCTTTATAACTTGACAGGTAGAAAATGTAATGGAAGAGGTGTAAAAAACAGAGCAACTAATACCCTACAAAGTTAAAATGAAAGCAAAAAAACAGAGGAGTTGGGTTGTCTAAAAAACACAGCTGAAATGATCCAAAGTGCCTGTTGTGTGCAAAGCACTGCCGCTGGAGTCCGAGAAGGGAACCCAGCTGGCAGCTGCTGCACATTTTCACATACTTGTCACCCACTTCTCACTCTCTTGTTTCTTCCTTGGGAAAGTACCCCTGCTTGCAAGCTACATCCACCAGCAGATGGAGATCTAGGAAGAAAAGGGAGTACGGAGTCAGCATCAGTCCTTGCGTGTGCCTCTCTCGGCAGCACACACAGCAATTGTACTTCTACCAGGTACTACCAAATATGGCCTGAAAGGCAGGCTGTGACTTGAGAACTTGAGGCCTACTCTTTAAAGAATAGGAATTATTCTAATTTTGCAAAAATTTAAATATAAAACAACAATAAAACAAATTATGAGAAAAGTGCTCCCATTCTTCAAGGTCTATTATTTCCATGTGCACTCACTACCATGGTCACCAACTGCCAAACGTTAATTACTATAAAACCCGGCAGGATCTACAGAAATGGCCATTCTGCTCGTGACATACACCTTCGGTTATCCATAAAAGGCACCATTACCTCAAAGTACGTCATAGCTGGTGCCAAGATCCTAGAGAAGACTCATGGTGTCACAGACAGGACAAACAAGAGACTCCTTTTTTGAAAATTACCTTGATCCACGGCAAAACGGAGATAGTTCCAAAGTATGGCCAGATCTTGCAGGCCAAGAAAGTGAACAAGTACCGCGATAAAGCCACAACAGCACTACCACTGCAAGTGTCACCCATGTGAGCTTCAACCTCTAAACAGACACATTCACATCTTCGGAAAAGTACTCCAGCCCTTGTCCTTTTTCTGTACTACAGAGTTCCTGCCCAGCAGGCACCAGTTCTGCACTTTCTGACATCCGCCTCCTGCCAAAGCAGACTCTGTTAAGAACAAATCTTGAAAACCCGTAGGGATGGAGAAAGGAGGGGGCTAGTAACAATGCGACTGAATTCCGTAGAGTTAGGAGACAGCATCTGACACCCACTCACCCAAAACAGCAGACTGCCAGGACAGGTCATGTGAAAGTCCTTCACTGAATATATAGTGAAGTAAAGGTAACGGCCACTGAGCTGGAGCAAGAAACTGCAGTTCAAACTCCTGAGAGCAACTTCGCTTTGGGCTTCAGACAGGAGATGCTGAAGAGTTCAGGGCCAGGCCTGTCCCCACACTGACCCTTAACACCTTTGTAGATCTCACTATGACCTATTAGGAACGCTAATGAACTAAATGAAATTATTTTGGTCTGGAAGGCATATGATATAGTTCAAGTGAACATATGATAGCATGGGAGACCTTGCCTGAATGGCAATTTGCCCTTAGCAATTGCACCTATAAATCTCTTTACCTTGCAGTGAGTGAGAAGGAATGCGCAGCGCCACAACGACAATGGCATGGGAGAGGGTGGGAAACGTCCAGGGCACCTTGCAGCATGACAGCGATGGACTCATACGAGTCAGCAGCATCTCAGTATTATGTCTGTGCTCTTGTAGCAAAAAAAAAATAGAGGAAGTTGCCAGATGATTTGAAGGACTAGAGAACTCACAGATTATATGGCCAGCCATCGAGAAAGAAAGTTTTTTCCTTAACGTATCAGTATCAGCTTAAATGCTTAAATCCAGAAGTAACAAATTCCACCTGCTCCACTCTGAGATCCCTATTTCCAGAAAGAAGGGCTGCAAACAAAAATTTCTCCGATCAGAATCTGGTCCTTCTTATGTGCTCTTTTAGAAGAGGAAGCACAAAACACAGATATTAGCTCCAGTACAGCTATATTCACTAGCTGAGTGTACCTGTGGAGTACAACGCAGAGGAGATGGGGAAGGATACGTGAAGAATTTACAGAGTTCCCATCACTGATTTGTGAAGTCCAGAAGGACTCCTGCAGGAAGTGTGGATGCCTCCAACAGAAGCAGACAGATTTATTCCAAAAATCCCATTTTATAGATGAGCTCAATGAGAAAGTAGCAGAGAAAGAAGATGCATCATCAGCACCTTCAAATCTATGTCCTAAGAAAGAGCCTGGGGCTGAAAAAAGCAGTCCCGGAAAGGTGAGCTATCCCTCACACCTCAACGTGATAAACACGCCAGGAACTAGAGAGCCATACCCACTGTCCCTCAAGAAAAAGAGCGGGAAGGGAAGAGATGACACAGCCTATACTCATTTGCAATGATGTATCTTTGTGCTGAATTAAGTTCTGCACCCTCGGTTGCAGCCTCTGACTCCCGGGAGGACTTCTTCTCCTGCTGCTACTAAAGAAAGCAGGGTCCCTCTGCCAAACGGTCAGGTACCAAGACAATTAGTGCATGAGGAGTAAAGATACGGTTAAGGCAAACACTTGCATTCAAAACAAACAAAGAGGAGGGTTCTTCACCCACTGTGTAATTAACCAATGTTAATTACATTAACTTCCAAAAACCACAGTGGATGCTAAATGTTTGCATGGCTTCAAAAAGTGACTAGAAAAATTAACTGAAGAAAAGTTTACTGAGACTTTTTCTACTTAATGGGACAAAAATGCCAAAGATACTGCTGGAGACAGGACAACGGACTAGAGAGACCTTTCTTCTTGACCCTGGTTGGCAGGATGTTCTTAAAACCGGTAAACTAGAATTTAGCTGAGAAACTTGGTTAAGTATATTGTTTTTCATTTGAAGAAAACAGATAACCCATTTCAGTGATTTACGGTGCTGCAGAGACGGGCTGGCAGCTATGGAGGGAAACCCTGGGGACTGCATTTTAGTAAGCCAACAGCTGTCTCTCTTGCTACAGGACAGCTGCAAAAAGGCAAAGAAATCTGGTCTAGTTCTTCAAAGGAAAGGAACGCCTTCTCCACAAGGGAGGGTTTGATTCTTGGCTCATTTGTACAGATAATCACCTTGGTTTCGGCCCAGAGCTGCTCCCAGTCACACAAGTGACTTTTCCTTCCATTGTCATTGCAGTGGCCTTTGGTACCACGTTACGTTGGCTCTTGCTGTGTGATGTCTAGAAGTTGGTGTCACCCCACAACAGAGAAAAGTGAATCATGTCGGCAGCCGACTGAAATAGATGGAACAAAAGCCGCCTCTATAGCAGGACACGTGTCAAAGTGTGGGCTCAGAAAACTTGCAAATGAGTGCCCAAAGGAAAAGAGGAAGACGGACAGGACTCAATCACTTTCAGATGATAAGTTGTGAAGAAACACCTGGAAATTTTCATGATGCAATATTTTAGCACAGAAAGATTAAGGAAGTTGTTTCCAAAGACTCACAGAGGAAAGGAGGTACTGACAGAAAACCGTAGTCAGAGCAACAGAAGTCAGCTTGTATTTAAACCTGTCTGCTTCAGGCTGACAGCGGAAAGGCAGGAGATGGGCTACGCCAGCTTCCAGGCTTCTACCATGTGCGCAGTTTATTTTGGGCCAACTTGAGCCTGATCATGTTTGGCTCAGGTGTGCTCTCTGTCTCTGCCCTTTACAGGTACACCAGGCCTAAAAGGTACAACAGCGGAAACACAGACCTGGATGACTATCACGTTTCCCAGAGAGTAGACTCTATGCTAATTGTTGCTAATTAGCATTAGTGTAACAGTGTTTCACCTCTGTGGAACAATCCCATGGAAATGCTTTCCAAAGTGTTCCTGTACATAACTTTACAACTGGCATATTAAGCAAGTGTTTTGCTTTAGAGATGAAAGCTGAGAAGTTTCCTAATTATCCGTGATACCAGGAAGTAATTGAACAAGAACTCTCAATTCTGTGTTTTAAACAAAAGTCTGTCTTTTTTCAAGATGGCACCCAACCTTTTTTCTCAGCTTCCTGACAAAAAGACTTTATTCCTTACTTAAATGTTTGAAGCTGATGGGTGTTATGAGCTGCGTTATTAACTAGCATCAATATCTGGAATCTAGAAACTCCCCTTTGAAGTGAGCAACAGCTCTTCAAACTCTACAATCAGCTCTGATGAACAGCTGTGAGGGAATCAGCTTCTTGCGAGACCTGCAGGCTGCACCAACGTTTCCTCTAGAACAGATCCAAAGTGCTCTTTGTGTCCTCTTACGTCTCTCTAATCTGTGGACATTTAGGTTTTTCCTTTAGTTACTGGATTTGTGAGTTGTTTGGCCTCAGATGTTCTGCTGCTTGTTCTTCTCATGTATTTCAGCATAAATATCAGCAGACTGGTGCAAAATTTAATTAGAGATCCGAGACAAAAGGTTTGGACTTCTACACTAACTTCATCAGTTTGGTGGGTTTTTCCCCTGTTACTTCAACAGTCACCTCATTACTCGCGTTTCCTTCGTAGCACTGTCACCCTCCAGCACCCATATCTACGGACTTCATCTCAATATTGGGACATCCGGATTTCTAACACAACTCCCAGAACTTCAGGTTTTATTTACTGATGTAATTTATACCCTTTTCCACATAAGAGTAATGAGTGTAAGCATACCTGTAGAAGTGTGGGGGTAAGTACACTAAGAGGTTGTACAGGTGTAATATTTTAACTGAAGGCACAATGAAGTACTTACACTGCAGACAACAACTAAACTATTCCGATCTCCCCTTTCTGTAATAGTTAGTTTCAGAGTAGCTGTCTCAGTAATCTCTAAAAAAATGTAGAATCTCTCTTACCAGGGGACTTGCTGTTGTGCGAACTGTGTTTTCTTTTCCTGCATCTGGGTTTTACAGATGAATCGGTCTCTTCTACAGATTTGTTCACAGGCTCAGTTCCTGAAATGAATTGCCTCTCTTCTGTCTCTGACATACCAGATTCACATTTAACACTAGTATTCTCCTTAAAAAACCAAACAAACAAACAAAAAAGAAATAAAACAAAAGATCACTCAATATTTTCTTGTAATCACTTTAGGGAGAAAATAATAACTGTTCTTCTCCACTCCAAAAGGACATCTAGCAAGTGTTGAATACTGCCTGGATGGTTTACATAATAAGTGTTTTTAACTCAGAGTTAAGGTTACCAAATTGAAACTCAAGCTCCTACAAAACGTCATATTAAGCAAAACATGAAACCAGAAAACTAGAATATACAAAGTTAGGGTATGTGTCCTCACAGTCTGCGCTTTGCCCTCAGTTATCAAACTAGCTGTAAGAAACAAGCTAGAAGCAATCCAGGTGCTCTCATTGTTACCGACACGTGTATTAGTAATGACAGATCTAGCTCAAACAACTTGACAGAGCTGTGTGATGCAAAAGTACACATGCGAGCCGCACATTTCTGGTTGGAAATCTCACCCCACCCCACCCAGTTATTAAGACATTAAATTATAACGTGTTGCTTGCTTTTTGGAGCCCTCTGCTGCTGCTCCATATGTATTTTGCAGGCAACCATTTACTGAACTGGTACATTTCCATGATCATGTGGCAAAAATCTGCTGATTAAAAGAAAAAAAAGCAAGCCAAAGAACCAAGTTATGTTTCTACTCCACTGAGGAAGTAAAGGCCCAGAGTTAAGCACTTGGAGTTTACCTTTAGACAGAAAGATGTTCTCACTATCACCTGTTCTAGAATATTCATCTCTTCTGCAAATAGCCTATCAATCAATATCCTAAAGATGAATGATTGTTCAGAGCCCGCAACGTTTCCTTCTATTAAGGAAAAAAAAGCTTTTGAAAACTGGTATGTGTGAGTTTACAGAGGAGAAAAGGTCATCACACTTGGTAATAAGATATTAGTAATTCCAAAAATCACACTCTCCACCTTGAGTCTGTCGTTACTCAGTGTTAAATATATAAAAGGCAGCGTGTATGCACATTAATAGAAATACATACGCATTCTTTGTCAAAGTTGCATAAGAATATTCAAAAAGGCCTGTGCAAATACAGTAACTGAATACTCCAGGGAGAGCTAGCTCCCCCCAGCACGCCTCTGGCACTTGCTAGACCCACTTTCCTGTAGTATTTGTTCTTCGAAATGTGTTGTCTGTATGTGTTGCATTAGTACTATTAACAAGGCCATGTGAAAACCATTTGGCTAGCCATGCCTTTTGTCTCACATCTGAGCCACAACGCCTTCCTCGGCATAAAAGCGAAGAGAAAGAAGGAGGACTGTAGTTCACTGCCTTCACCAGCTAGAATCCAAATTTCACGAGTGATGATCTAAACCTCTCCACTCCTAGTGACATTTACATAATAATAAGTAAGTTCTAGAAAAATGAGTGAGTTAGGGGTGAGTTAGCAGCCCTAAGCAACTAGTGAGAGAAGGGATTTCTCAAGTAAGCATCCTAATTTGGATACTCCACAGGACAACTGTTCTAGAAAGAATTCCACAAATTTCATTATTTAGAAAAAGAGAGAAATAGATACACTAGGAACTGAAGAGCAGTATCAGACAGGGGATGTGGAAATCGCACTGCATCATTTGATAAACAAAAATCAAACGCATATTGGGATAACGGTTGTGAAGAAATTGTTACCAGCCTCCATGCTGAAAGAAGCCTAGACACCCTGACTAGCAGTGGGGACCTGGGGATGCTGGGGTGCCCAGTAAGGCACGAGGATGCGTGTGGCCAGCAAATCGAGGGAATTTAATTTCCCCCTCACTGCTGAACCTGTACTTGCAACGCTCTGTCCAGTTTCAAGCCTTACAGTTGTGTGTGTGGAAACTGAAGAGCGAAGACACTGCACAGTACCCCTGTCAGATTCCTTTTTATCCCTGTGCTTATAGAACCCTACCCACCAACTCCTCAGTAATCTGATATAAAAAAGGCAATAAGAAGATTTTCACCCTAACAGCATCAGCCCAGCCCACACAAATCTGGTTCCCAAGTCATCTTTTTTTATTGTTTGGGTTTTCTTAAGTGAACATGCTTCTGACCATGGATTTACCACGTGGACAGACTCTTCACTCAGGCCTAGTACTCCTGCAATTTCAGAGTCCCAAATGTTGTTTGGCGGAGAATCAAACAAAGCTACCAAAGCTGACAGTCGTGAAAGTTCTGCCTTTTCACTTCAGTTATTGAAAAATGCCAGATCTGCTGCATCTCACTGGTTACATGACTTACGAGACAGCGACTGGACTATACCTATACCCAGCTGGAACCACGATGAGAGGCTAAAGTACTAAAATTAACAGCTCACATGAATGGGGTTTGCTGGATTAACCTTCACCAAAGAAAGCAAGCGTTTCAACCTTCAGACAGGTATACTGCCAAGGAGACGGAACAAAATAGGAGGCAAATTCCTCTCGATCAAGCATTACAGAAATGTTGTATTTCCACTTTAAGAAGAAAATAAAATATTTCTTCTGAGTAGGAGTGGAACAAGATATGGCAATCAAAGGCCAAGACCTGTAAAAGTCTAGGACAGGAATGGACTGAGGCTCAGATGGCAACGCTGGATCTGAACTATTGAAGGTACTAAGTCTTTTCATGTAAAGAATTGCTCTCTAATTTGCTGTCTTCTAGGAAATCAGGAAAGCAGAATAAAGCAGGTTTCTATGAAACTGTCCTCCTCATAGAACTGAGGAGGACAGTTCAAGGCTGTCACAAGAGCAATTAAATGCTAGGAAATACTGTGAAAGAAACAGAGCACAAAATAGCAAACATCTTTGTGCCACTGTAAAAATGGATAGTTTTCCCACAACTTCAATGCTCTCTTCATTTCAAAAAAGGATGTAGTAGAAATGGAAAAAGTTGAGAACAACCCCAAAGCTACCCAGAGGTGCGGAGCAGCTGCCACGCAGAGGAAAGTCCAGCAGGGATGTACAGCTGGGGAGAGCGGCTACTGAGGAGGCTACGGTAAGAGATCTGTAAAATCACAAGCGACGTGCAGTAAGCGGCCAGGGATGACAGCCGAATGTCTCTTCCGAGACAGAAACCAGGAAGGCTCACATGCAGCTAGTAGCAGCCGTGCTCAAAAGGAACAAAAGGAAGCTCTTTGTGCAACAGATCGGGAGCAAAGTTTGGTCAAAGGGCGCTGTGTGCTAAAACTGACACGGTTTCAAGGGCTGCCTTCAGTCCACAGAAGAGAAACCTAAGATTAAGTATATGGTATCATTCCAAGTCCTCAAGTTGAAAGCAGTTGGAAAGTACAAGGAGGAATGCCCTGTTCCATGTGCATGCCTCCTTCTTGCTCTTCCCTACGTATCAGATTACCGCTATTGTCCCGAGACTTGACACTGGAGAGACGGACCTTTGATCTGACCCAGCAGAGCTGTTTTGATGTTCTTGTATTAACACTGGAGGAATTTGCTCCTCCTGGGCTGCTACACAGAGGAATAAAACCGTCTTCCGTGCGCGGCCGCTATTCTGTCATAAGCTTGCTCTGAATTACATGGCACAGACAGCTACTGAGAGCCTCAGAAGGCTTCCAGACGCAGGGATAAGGAAGACAGCAAAGTACGTCGGAGCCTGACAGGAGTACAAGCACGAAGCCCCCTCTGGAGCGTTCTGCACCTGCCATGGTCCCAGGCTCTGGGAACACCACTGGACAAGGGGCAGCTGGGGGCTAAGTTAACCTTGCCTCTCTTGAGTTTGGGAAGAGGAGACTAGTACGAGAAAGATTATTTCTAACAAAAAGAGGGAATCTGTCAAACAAAAGGCTGAATAGTCCCTGAATTCCTCTTCAACACAGAATAAGCCCCAGTTATTTAACCAGTTAACATCGAGATAAACAGACCAGGACCAACATCGGGGTTCTCACCAATCACACAAGTAATGGGGCCTCAAAACCAGAACACCTGCCCCCCACACAACTCCCTGGTTCACACACTTAATCCCTCAGTGCTTAACAAGGGAGTCTGGACCACAAACTCCAAAGGCCTTCAACACTGAAAAATATACTGCTAAAAACACACTTCAAAAGTTGTCAAAACTGACTGTTTAAAGTGTGGTCAACACCACACTTGTGAGTGGACACTCACTAAGGAGTACTGCCAATGCTGTAGGCACTATACATCTCTTTCTATGACGATATCCAAGAGGAAGATGACTGAGAAGAATCAAGTTTGCACCAGCTGAGGCTTTCCAAGGTATAAACTTCACTGAAGGCATCAAGATATGGATAGCACAGTAGAGCAGTAGCTTCAACCATACCCAGGAATGAAATTCTGAGGGCCCACATGCAAGGTAGGTCTCATGCAGCGGAAAGAGACGCAGTCAATCTCTTGCTTTTACTTTGTTTTCAAAACAAAAAAGGTAGAGCATGCATTTGGTGCCTTAACAAACATCTAGAATGCCCCTCATTGCACGAGACTTACAGTTTTGTATACAAGGAAGACCAGGCACAGGTAAACCAGAGTACAATTGCAACTTGTCGGACACCACAAAGTATAAACAAATGAAGATGCTTTATACCAATCAAATGTGAATAAATTATACTTTCCACAGAAAACAGAAACTTAGTAACTGTTTCTCAGAAACAATCTAACCGTTTATCTAAATTTTAAACAAAAATCTTTGCCTTCAGTGGCAATTCTCAAAATACTCTTTTATCTAAGATTAAAGATAGTACACTATAACCCAAAAAAGCTTCCACTTCATCACCACGAATACACTGCACTATGTATTTTTGCCACGCAAACAGGCACCCTAACTTGGCCGGCACAGGCTAACACATCTCACGCTCATTAACGTCGGGTACTTTTTCATTCCCTCTTCTTTTTTAAATCTTTCTTTACCAAGCAAACCCTTCACTGTCCATTAAAAGCTTAATTAAAGAAGCCTTTAGTTCTTAAGCAGGCAAGAATATTAAAAAGCTATCAGTCCTGACCCTCGCATTACTACCGAATTCAGTTTTCTCAGAAAAGATGTTGTTTTATCTCCCTTTACCCCTTACCTGCCCTGGACTGACTGGTCCTTCCTGAACAAACATTACGGAGGATTGAGCTGGGCAGTGATCTGGTCGTTCTCTCAGTTTTTCACGTGCTTCCTGCGTGGTCACAGATTCTTGCACTATTTCAGCAGCGGCACTTTCTACAGACGCAGTAGCACAAAGAAATTCAGAAGGCTGTGATGGAGAACAAGTTACTGCTTGATCTGCTTCCATCACAAATGATGTGTCTGAAGCTACAGGAGTAAGAGGTTCCAGTTGGCTTTCCTCAGCTGAAGAAGGTGTATCACTGTTCTCACTATTAACCAGCAGCGGTTGGCCTCTGTTAGACTGAGGGGTTGAACACTGGCTCTCCACAGGTTCCACTTTCACCAATTCAGCTTTGGGTGACGAACGCATCTCATCAACAATCTGAAACACAGCTTCAAGATTTACTTCTGCCTTCTTGTTTTCATCAGATGTATTACAAGGCCAGTTAGAGGGCAGAAATTCGGCTGCATAAGGTGCCTGCATTGGAGGACTCTGGAAGAAACAAAACACAGAACTTTTATATCGAAAAATTACAGTGACAGGACGTGTATTGGTTCTGTAAGGCTTTGGAAATGAACCTGAGCAATCAACTGAAGTGTTCGTTTATCCAAAAGCTTGAAAGATTGTCTGATATTTTCAGTTAAAACAGAAGGTTTAATTAAAAAAAAAAAAGGCTACCACTTTGTCTTGTTTTTCATTAACCACCTTACTCTTGGCACGCTTGCTTTCTGCTATCCACTGTCTACCCTGGAGAGAAAGGGAGGTTACTTACCAGTCGCTGCGCACTCCTTCGGATGCGTTGTCTGCACACCCCTTGCATCGCAGGTGCAGGTATACCCAAGCCTTCAAACCAGAGGCTCTAGCCCTAGTAGGACCTGCGGGGGTACGTTAGAACCATCCCCTTCACACACCACATATGTGATAGAAAATGACAGCGCAAATCTACCTGCCTTCAGTTCTCCTAAAACTCAAGCATTCCTGTTGTGTATAAAACCAGCACAAACCACAAGATTTTTAAGCAAGAGAAAAAGCTATGTATGCTGTAAATGTGCATATGGACAACACAACTTGAGGAACTCAGTTACTTACCAATAACATCTTTTTCCTCTTCAAGTGATTGTCCATATACGCATCCACACAAGGGGTGATTCCCAGGGACGCTCCAGTCCCAAAATGAACGGGAGTTCAGATACCTATGAAAACAAATACTATAGAACTACCCTGTCTGTCACAGCCTCACATGTGGACACTCCTGTCACGACACAAATGCACGACTCAAAGTCTACATAAATGTGTATAAAAGCCCTATAGATCTTCAGGTCAGAAACGCTTCTTGGAGAACCTGTGGAGGCTGCCTTTGCCACCACAGAGCAGGTCGGAACACTACTGAGGTATTTCACTGTAATGACATCACAAGATGACAGGACATAGTCAGCAATCCAATGATAATTTTTAAAGTAGAATTCATATAAATCAAAGAATGTTTAAAGCAGAAAGAAGGCAATGAAGAGTTTTTCAAAAGCAGCAAGTCCTACCCAAGTGAAATGATACATCACATTTTAACAGCCAGTGTCTGTACTGCTATTTCTTCTGGACATGACTCAGAGTTAAAGGACACTGGAAGGGCAATTTCTTCTGACAAATACAAGTCATATAATGATGTCGAACAGAAATTCAGGTATATTTAAAATACAATCTTATTTTGGAAGAGATCTAGTATGAAGGATTAGTCCCTAGTGCCTGATTATCCTCAGACGCTCTAGCTGAGGTAATGGTTAATCAAAAGCTACTTCCATAGATTAATAAATTAGAGAACAGGAAGCCACAGGATCACCTACTAGGAAAGCCGTATCAGATCAAATGCCAGTGAAGGATTTGGTCTCTCGGCAGCATGAACCTCAGAAGTCCCTGAAGGAGATACCACAAAGAGATGAGATCCCTTCCTCTGGGTGTATGGAGTCAAGTCCTGCTGTGGATTCATGTAGATGTGCCAGTCTGCAGACAGCCATAAACTTTGGAGAGTGGGGGGAAAGGGAGAGGAAGATAAAACCTGGAATTTGAGAAATTTAGGTTAAGCAAAGTCTTTTAATTAAAGCCAAGCAACCTTTATATTTTTATGATATACATTTAAACATAGTTCATTTCATTTAATATTTTTTTCAGTTGTATTTTTTAAAATATTAACAAGGTGTTTCACTTTTGTTGCATTGCTTGTTTATTGTCTTAAGTAGTCAGGATTTTAAGTAAGATCTGGGTTACCAAGTCAACTGTCCAGGGATGAGCTCATCCCTGCCAAAACCAAACCAACCAACCAACCCACACTGCAGCTTCTTCTGCCTCTTCTTAGGGGACCTCAACTTGAAGCTGTTATAACACATATCCTCTTCTCGGATGCACTATAGGATCTTGTACGCATTTCCAATAGGAGAAAGTGCCCACACAAAGATACAATTTAAATCCTTTTAGTTCATCTAGAGAAGATCAGACAGACAAGGATGGAGGGAGGCAGCAATGAAGCAATGAAAAGTGATAAAAGATTGCGAAGCCAGGACTCAAATACTCATAGTTTGCCGGTCATGTGAGCTCAAGAGGAAAAATGGTCTCATTTAGCAAAAGTGGTGAAAGGGAAGATGACATTTCACTTACAAGATTAGCACAGCGTACACAGCAATATCACACAGCCACTCCTTTTCAGGGGCTGCTAGGACTAAAACAACCTGGCTTGAGTGCTTGGGCTATCATTCAGAAGTAGTTCAGATTCAAATTCATTTTGAAATAACATGGCTGATTATCATTCTTGTTACAAATAAAAGCAAACTACTTAGGACTGCTTTTAAGGTCAGGAAGGGTTTTCTTCTTTTTTCTTCCACATTTATTTCTTCCATTTCCAGTTACCTCTTGCTTCAGTTCCACAAGGAAATACTGACAGCTTAATAACAATGCTAACAGCAACAATCGAATAGCAGGGCTGCTAGGATTTTTTTACAAAAAAAAAGGGAAAAAAGAAAAAAAAAAGACTAAAATCCAGCATGTAGCCTCGGTTCACACCTGTGATAAAGCAGCAGGGAGATATTGCACTACTGGTTGTGAGTTGCCAGAACTGCTGTTGCGAAAGACAGCAGGAGTTTTCTCTCACAAGACTCACTCCCATCCAAGGATACCAGTTCATCACACGGATCCACACCCCACTGCAGGAGAACCCAAATGAAAGACAGTATGAAGCTGTACCTGAGCTCCCAGTTTTGTAACCAATTGTGATGAGAGTGTAATACAAGTCTCTGAAACCTTGATTTCAGACACCTGATGAGAGATATACCCTAATCAGCCACTACAGCTGGGTATAACCATCTGCGTCCCCTTGCCATTCCATGCGGTAATTCTCTGTAGCTTTTCCTGGAGAGCAAACTGCAGGCAGGCAGACATTTACTCACTGGCCTTGTCTGCCTGTGTCCCTGTCAGGCCACCTAACAGTTTCAGCAGGTCAGGTGTGTCCTGCACAAGCCCAGCAGCTGGCCTCCGAGCCCAGGAAACTGTACCTACCTTATCTCTCCTAAACTTGAAGTGATGCTCTCTGCAAGACTCAATAAGGACTAGCATAAGGTTTAGGCTTTCTTGTCCAACAGTGCCTGGTTTTCCTTCTGAGACCACAAAGCACTGTCTGGATCCAACAGAAACAGGGCTGATAATCAGCTTGCTGACTGCCAGCGTGCTGATATGCCTCACTGTCTTCTGGACTGGTCCAGCGGTTTTGTATAGACTTTGCCAGTAGCATTTAGTGGGTCACAGTGTGATCAAACAGCCTGAAATGCCCTGTAAATCACCCTTCAGCAGCATTGCACTGAATTCCTGCAACTGGTGGAAGATATTGAGTGGAATGATACAATGCAAAACGTCTATTTTTTGTGAAGAACGATAAAAATGCTTAGTCGGCCAGGGTTGATTAATTTTACTGCTTTTGAGGATCTGGGCAAGTGTTTACTGATGATCACACACAAGCAGGGCAGGATGATCAATACTGTAGCTGGCTGCATCCCTCAGCAGAAGTAGAGCACACAAAAGGTAAAGTGATTATTCCCCACAGCTCGGTGAGAAGCGCAGGCAAACCGCTGTCTTCTGTACCATCTGCACAGCCCGTCACCATGTTCCAGGAGAAATGACTCAGAAATCTCAAGACGTCCTGCTGATCCATTCTGTGTGGTATCTGTGTCGTCCTGCTCAGGGACAGCCAGTTGCTGACCTGGCAGAACTGATGTACGGCACTGCTTGCCCTTGGGCTGCTCACACCGAGGATTACCTTCCCGCAACCTCTGCCCAGATGCACCAGCAGGTTTCTACTGGCAATTCCCTGGCGAGAGCTGCATTATCAAAGCATCCACTGGTATGTGGCCCAAATCTCTTCTGACTCCACACACTGCCTGTGGACTTGCTTCTCCAAACAACTGATTTTTACTAGCCCCTTTGGACAGTGTATTTATATTATCTTTCAATCTAGCCACAACAACACCCTTGACGACTTCTTTGGAATGATTTGCTATCCAAACGTTGATCTCAGCCTTCTGAGATAAGTTATTTGATTGGGACTTCCCATCACTGAGACTGATCCTCGTGTCCTGGATGAAAAAGAAGCTCATAATGAAAGGGAGGGGACAAAGATGCACCATGTGAAAAATAAATACTAGAGTATCAATGGCATGATCGGCCAGTGGCTATTTATATCCTTACACCAGCACGTTATCCTGGCTGTAATCTGGCCATCTTGGATAAGCTTGTACAAAAAAAAAAAAAAATCATGAATAAGACAAAGGTTGATATTTGCAAGACAGGAAACTGGATGATCAAGCTTGGGTAGGTCAACCCTTTTTCAACATACAGAAGCATAACTTGCTTTGCTTGTCCTCTGTGAGGAAAAAAAAGAGCATATGCATTATGCTGTAATAGGAAAGGAAGCCCTTGCATTTTTACTTCAGATCTTTTGATATTTGATAAGCCAGGCCCTCCAAATAAGGTGTAGTTTCCACCGGAATGATATAAAGCATTTACAGTAAGTACTGTAGTAATCTTTAATAAGACGTCTCTGAGGTGGGGCCAATTCCAGAAGTCACCTTAGTTTTTCTCATTCATCAAATGAAACTCAGGACTGCAGAAAGCTGTCTGGGACAAAAAAAGCGGAGCTGTTTCCCAGTATTTTCATAATATTAAAGAATCTCTTTTTGTCCAGGCAAGGACATTCTTCAAAGATAAACGTAGACTCAGTAACTAAAATGAATTCTGGTGAAGTCAAGCAAAAAACTTCTACAGAAAAAAACACTCCACTGATGAGGACACCCACTACGCTGCTACCCTGAAACCTAACTTGAATTACAAAACTACCCGTTTGATGTTCGGTGGTTCTTTGAAATAGATATTTGTAAACCACGTTACTTTCACTTTCTCAAGCAGATCCATTTTCAAATGTCTATCCTTCACTCCAGACGCCCATAAACCTACAGTTCATTCACACAGCCTCCTCCGCTTCCTCCCCATTTCAGGATGCTACACTCACCTGGAAGAAGCTGCAGTGGGTGTAGGTCGAAGCTGTAGGACTAGCACAGCCAGTCAGAGGATCCATGTGGGCAGGTGGGGAACAGCACTGCAGCGTGGCTGCGAGAATTCAAACACAGTTATCAGACTTCCAGAATTTGTGTTTGATATGCAGGGTTCTATTGCTTATTTCGATTAAACTTTTCAATAATCACACAGTAAACTAAATTCCAGAAATGTATTATTACCTCCCAAGTGATTTTAAGACGGATTTCTTCACCTTAAAGAACACTTATTCCAATATATGTGCACATATATTAAAAATATATATTGTAAAATTGATATACACACACATAGAAACTTCATAATCACCGTCTTTTGTATCTTAATATCACCTTTTTGATTTGGCTGCTTGACTTTCTCATCACAACGTACCATAGGAAGAGCCTAGATGTTCATACACACACACACAGAGAAATTAAACAGTGATTTTATTCTAAAAAGCAACCTTGTAGATGAGGCAATATTCTGCATGTATTATTTTTTGGTGACCGCAATCTAAAAGTAAAGACATTATTTGCAGGACAGATAATCTTTAAAATCTGCCATCATTCTGAGAGAGAGAGAAATCCTCGATGAAATCAAATTTAGTGCAATGTTCATAATAAGTAAATGTAATAAGTATGACGAGATTGCAAACAGATCAGACCAATTCATTTGCAATGCTTGACACTTACACGGGATTTCACATGAGACAGTTGCTACGATAACCAATACGGTTTTTTAATATCTATACCTATTGCCCTTTTTAATATGGAGTTGCTGAATTTTTGTGCAGTTTGGAGCAACAAACACAGGAGTCCAACAACAGAGAAAGAGCCAGAGGATACCCTTCTAAAGAAGCATGAGATATGTGTATGACTCATGTTACTTCAAAAGCTAATTCTGAGCAGCTTTATGATGAAATCTGGACACCTTCCAAAAGAACATTCTATGACCTGTGAACATATTACAATTCTGGATATTGCTAAAAACCTAAACGATATCTGGGTTTCACTCACTGGAAACTCCGAAGTATGTTTACAAACCCAAGAAAACCAGCAAAGAAAACTTTTGAAGGGCTATTGTAAAACAATGCAAGAGAGCAATGACAAAGGAGAAATTTCTTGTAACCTGCTAGAGTGATTCTAAGGAAAAACAAACACATATTACAAAGAACCTATTTTCTAAGAAAAGAAAAGGAAGGACCTGAAGGGAAAAAGTGCTTGTGAAATAGTAGGTAAGTGTAAAACATTAAGTCCAGGTCATATGCTATACAAAGCTACAAGTAAAATACAAATGACAGTATTCTTACAGTTAGTAAAAGCAACTCATTAATCAAACAAAGTGTTATGTTTGCAAATCAAAGCGAGGAGAACAAAAATAACTGTGCAGAAGACTAGACCGATGACCAATTCTGAATGGTTCTGAAATGCAGAATGTTGCATAAAAAGAATGGTTTGCACTCACAGAACTTTTTTTTGCCAGCTTATGGGCTATGGCAGTGACTGATCTAACAGCAAGAACAACTGCATCTGTGGAAATACCATGGGAGACACGAACGCAGTCTTAAAGGTAGTCAGTTAAGAAGCAAATCCACGTAAGACGGAGGCCAATTTTAGATAAGTACCACTCATCGCCCATAGTCACAAAAGGAGAGTCACCATATATCCAAACAGCTTTTTAAATAACACTGAAGAAAGCATTTACTGACAGGCAGTGTTATCAAAGGCGAAGGTGTCAATTCATTTACAATACTTCAAGTCGTCAAATTGAATCAAGATTCAACAAACATACTTGCTTCACTCACACGCTTTTGTCCTACCCTGGTAATTGGAGAGAAGAAATTCCTAAGATCTTTTGTCCAAGACATAGTTAATCTAGTCATACCCAGAAGAAATTACCAGCTAAAGCCCATTCTGTCACCGGCTGTTAGGAAATAACTGACAGTGAACATGGATCTCATTTCAATAGTAAGGAGACAGGGATGAATGGCATCTTGCGAAATAAATGAATATCTACTGAATAAAGTAAGTAAAAGATACAGCCCCTTCCATCAAACAAGATGGATCAGCCTCAAAATAGATTGGGTTTCTGCCAAAAAAGAAACGTACTTCTGCCCATAGAAGCTATGGATGGAAAATTTCACATACCCTTTAGGACACATCATGCAGAATACGAACACTGATTTATGAAAATGGAATTGCTGTCAGCGAGGCTACAACCAACCCAGCAACAGAGCCCTGAGAACAAGCGGAGATCAATGAAGAGCACAGTTCACAGAACAAGGAAAGGACTGAACACTCTGCACCACAAGAATTCTTGCACAGAAGTCGAATGACCATATTTCAAACTTATTGAAAATATATTTCAATATCCAAAGAGGTTGCAAAGAAATGAATACTTTTAAAGGAAATTATTTAGATGTTAACAAGAAACCTAGAAGTAAATACAAGTTATAAATCCTGACAGCTAAACAAAAAAATAGAAGGAAATAGAATGGAATAGACAATTAATTGATGGGGAGGAGTCAACAAGACTTTTTTTTGTTTAAGAGAAGACACCCTTCCTTGCCCTCTTGAAAGACCTCCAGTAGGTAAACAAACATGGGTAACTGTGATCTTGTTGAGATGATATTTAGATTTCCAAAAAGCCTTTAACAAAGTCATCATCAGAAACTCTTACAAAAACTGAGCAACAACAGCATGAGAGGCAAGGCTGTACATTTAAAAAAGAATCTGTTTTAAAGATACACCACAGAAAATCGGAATAAATAGTCACTTTTCACAAGTGAGTGAGGTCACCAGTGGAGGTCCCCAAGGACCTGCACTGGAACTCACGCTGCTCATCATTTTAATAAAGTACTTTAAAAATTGAGTGGGTGAGCAGTGAGGTGATGCTTGCCGATTATTCCTGTCAGAAAAGAGCAGCCAGCTATAAAGACAAGAAAAAAAAAACCCCTCATGAGTTTCCCAAAGCCACCACCCACCAGATAAAGCTCTGCACTTAGGAAAAATAAACTGATTTCACACAGAAAATGACGGGTTCTTAGTTGTCAATCAATAATCAGGAACTAGATCCTGGTATTACAGTAGAGAGTTTCAGGAAGATATCAGCTGTCAAAAAGACCTCCAAAGTCACAAATGAAACGATCAGGTTGTTAGGAAATATTACAAAAGGGAATGGAGCATGAAATAGGAACAGTATTATTCCACCGTATAAATCCGTGATTCACACCTTGACCACTGGGTATACTCCTGGACTCTGTTTCAGTAAGAACATAACAGAACTGGAAGGGGTTACAGGGACGGCAACACGGGTGATGTACAGAGCCCCTTTCTGAAGGAACAGCTAAGTGGGGCAGGACTCTCCAATCTAGAGAAAATGCAACCGAAGGAACTACAATAGAAGTATTTAAAATCATGAACAGTGCAGTAAAAGGGAGATGGATATAGACACGTTCGCACAAAAATCAAATGGAAATCTAATTAACACGCAGCAGGGTCAAAAGAGACAAGAAAAGGTGGCTCTTTGCACAAAATGCAATTAAGCTATGAAATGAAGTCCCTGTCACAGATGTTGTACAGGCCACAAGTCGACATCGGTTGGGAGAAAGACAAGTTCATGGAAGTGAAATCCACTGAGGGCTATTAAATGCAACCTGCGTTACGGTTTATTAATTCTGGGAGCCCACACTGTTGGAATATTTTGGAAAAGCATCAGTGTGTGCTTGCTCTACTCCTGCACTCCTCCTTGGGCATTCCTGTCAGAGGAAACGATGAGCCGCATGGACGTTTGGTCTGATCAAGGCCTGTATTCTTACCTCCAAAGCAGAGAACTATTCATTAGAGAATTATTGAGGCATTCACTAAATCCTGTTTTCTCAACACTGGCAAAGTTAGGTGAATTACATAAAAATAAACAAGTGAAATTTAGCTGAAGGGATGACAATATTAACACCACATTCTTATATACATCTTCCTCCTTAGTATACTATATTATGATATGTAATATAATATATTATAACAAAATATAATATTATTTTGTAGGCCCTCAATGTTTCAACAGAGAAGTACAAATCAATCATAGTCTTTGCTGAAGACACGAAGGCTACAGCTCTACCAGTAAATTAAATGCATCCAGATCCATCCTCTGGCACAGAGCCTGTTAATACTATTATTAAAATCTCTTACTCTTCCAAGTCAAACCAGCCACATCCGAACAGCCTGTTGGGAACGGTCCCAAGCCCATGCCAACTGCTGAGCTAGGCACAGCGCTTTAGGGGGAGTGTGCTAACCGGGCTAACGATCGCATGACAGAGCTGGTCAAGACACCCGGGCACCTTCCCTGGCAGAGTCTAATACAGCAGCATCGACACAGACATATTCTTGAGCTCAGCCATGGTTTTAGCAAAGATATATCTTGCCAAATATATCTGGAAGCTAGAACCTAAATGTAAATAAAACCTAAGAACATCAAAAAAGCTCCATGCTTACAGTTCGACGTACACACATTTGTACTGCATGCTTTTTCCAGGTTCCAATACTACATGCAAGCTCAGGCAAGCTGAAAGCCCCAAAATAAACGCAAACTCAGTATGATCAGCAGCAGACCTTTTTCAAGCTTGAACAGCCACCATAATTTCTCTAAAGATCTGGTGGAAATTGAAGGAACGCAGGTACCATCTCTGTGCATTCACGATAGCAACAGCCATTAGTAAGTGTGATTATCAGCTCAGCTGGGGCAAAGGGGATGAGACTGACACTCTCCAGCATCTTCCATTCCACTCGAGCACATGCTACATGTGAAATACCAAGGAAGAACCTTAAGATCATCCTTTCAGTGTGAACTTACCATGTCAGGTCCAAAGGTTAGGCCTAAGAGAAGCTCGTTACTCATCAGACAACTGGGTCAACACTACTCAAAGCTGTGCAGGAAACCAGGGAATGCAGCTGTGCCTGTTCGGGCCAGATGAACGAACACATCGCAATGGGCCTGAACACAAGAACTATGCCAGCTCCAACCCTTTACCGACCAAAAGACTGCCGAGAATGAGGATCATACCCAAGGCCTCTTCAGTAGGGGAAAATGGGAAAGACAATGTTGTTTGAACTTAGACATTCAGGTGGGATTAATCGCATTACTGCTACGTAGACACAGTCTAGCAGTTGTCAAGACTCTGCACAGCCAATGAAGAAACAGGCTCATCAGAAAGAAATGAATTGTCTTCCAAAGACAGACGTCTAAGAAAGTCGGAATGACTCAACCTCTGGGAGGTGCCTGCTTCTCTCTGCTGGCTATATATGTAATCTAGACGGCAAGCCCAGGCATATACAACTAACTATTATACATTCAGATGAATCTTGGGCAAGATGAATCCTACTACTAGTTTTACAAGTGCATTACTAATGCATCTAGTCTGCTTTTCTCAAGGGAAAACATGGTGCTATTCATGCTGTGTTAAAACAGATATTATGTTTTCAGCCACTTATTTATTTGAAGAATCCCCTTTTAACCAACACATATGTGAATTTTAAGCTTTACCTACAACACAAGTATTTATCCTAACAGAGGGCGTACCATTCAGAATAACATGACTACTCCTAAGCCACCACTCACCAGAAAGGTTATCGGATGTAAAAGAACCCTGCAGCCACAGACGTATTCGAAAGGCACGACTGGACTTGCAATGTCAGGTGGCACCAATAACTCACATTTCTCACATAGTCTCCTTGACTGATTTTTCATTATTAGGATACTCTCTGATAATAAAGCTTCACTACATTTCTTTGATGCAGTGCTACCACTGTCAAAGGTTTTGCAGATAGTTGAAAGCAAACAGAACTAAATCCTTAAAATAATTATAGTCTAATGCTAGCGGGAAAAAAAGATCCAGATGAGCATCTTTTATTTTACTGCCCTTTCAATAAGAATCATAATGAAAAAACAGGGAAATCTTTTTGTCACTGAAGTTAACAAACAAGTTTGAATATACATAAAAAGAAATCCTTTGACAAAGTTCTACTTTGATTTAATTTAATGGGACTTCAAAAGTGAAATGAAAAGAGTAAAGAATAAGATTGAACATATATTCTTTAGTCCCCTCACTTATGAAATACATATTTTAAGATGAACTATCACTTTCCAAATAAGCTAATCTTGGTTCTGTGCTCTCAAGATGAAGGAAAGCAGACTTTTTCATGTGGACACATGAAGAAATAAGCTTTCGGCATTCTGCATGTTATAATATACAGAAGAAAGGATAGCGGAGAGATTAAGAGATACACAGGAACAGAAGTAAAGCCACTGAGACAGTCCTAAGTGAGAGTGAAAAAAAAAGATTTATAATATTCTCTAGTGAAATGTAAAACTTATCTTCTCAGAAGTACTAATGAATACATTGGGAGTTTTCAAAAGCCTCAGATTCCATAAGTTTCTCTATTTTAGTTTGAATTACACCTTAATTTTTGTACCTTGCAAAATCTGGTATGCTTTCATCATGCTCTCACCACCGCCCCCCGGCCCCGGAAGATTTTACCTGTACCACATAGCCAATTTATTCTTTAAACTTTTGTAACAACTCCGGTGAGAAAGACTAGCGTCATCCAGTTAAGAGATCTACATATTCATGTCTAACTCCACGCTAGTCTCCCTCAACTCCTCTGCAGTCAGTACTGCAAAATAGGCACTTCGGGATGTGAGTAATCGCACCCCAGGACAAACTCTAAAACAAGCTATAGGCATCGCACCCTAGAGCTGCCCGTTTCCTTCCCTTGACTAGAGGCGAGGTCTGGGGGACTAGTTGAGATATAGACATCTAAAATCCAATCATCTGATGAATTTCAGCCTATGCTTTGTATATGATAGAAACATGAAGTAGGGACCATCTCCCACCTTAAGCAGGTATTCTGGATGGGGCTTTGAGCAACCTGGTCTAGCGGAAGGTGTCCCTGCCCACGGCAGGGGGTTGGAACTAGATCGTCTTTAAGGTCCCTTCCAACCCAAACCATTCTGTGATTCTCAGGACACCTTGCTCCTGGGAGGAGGTTTGCAGGTTGTAATGCAGGCTCTAGCCACCTCAGTAATCTCTGCAAGTAGCACGGGGCAAGGAGCATAAGGCAAAAGTTGCCTGTCTCTTAAACGTTTAAGAGTGTTCACAAGAGATGCATAGCTCCTCAGAATCCTTGCTCAACAAAAAATGATGTTATGGAAACTATATTCTCTGAAATGCTCTCAGCAGAGGTCTCAGAAGACACACACAAAGACGTGAAGATTTCACTGTGTACTTGGAGAAAGACAGCAGCCACCACGAGTAGGATTTCTAAACAGGGATATCCATCTCAGTGAAGGTGCAGCTGCCAAGGGAACAGGCAGAAGGAAAGAACAGTAACTGAGCTGTAGTTTGTTCAAGGAAAGAGTCACTATGTTGTGAGTTTCAAAAGTTTTAGGGAAATTAAAAAAAAACCCCTGCACACGACCACTCCCCCAAAAATAACCTATTGTGTGATGTTTCCAATTCAAGGCAAGGGCAAGGAAAAGATCAATAATTTGCTTCAACTTCTCTTCTGAAGAATAAAAATACTTGCCTTAAGTGAGGCTGAAAATTTTAGCAGAAACATTTTAGACAAAAGAAAGGAGTCAAGAATTTTATGCTTTCTAGTCTTCAGTGCATTAAAAAAATACAACATAAAGAAGCTAAGCAAGAAAAAAAATTAAGATATGAAAATAGTATGAGCAGAATGAAATATTCTACACAATACTTTTGACTGAACTTTGACTTTAAAAACTTAACTTGGGAAAACACGAGACCAAGGACTAGTATAATACTTTTCAACAAGTTCTCAGTGCTTTAGTATCATTGTCCTAGTTTTTCTTAATTAAAAAAAAATATGAAAGTCAGGCTAACACTGACTAGTTGTGGACAAATGTTTTTCTCCTTGCCCTTTAACCTCAACAGAGAGGCTGTCTGGCAAATCACCAGGGGATGCTCAAAATCTGGAGGAAGGACAGGAATACCAAACAGAAAAACTTTTTGCTTTAAAAGTCTCTCTTCCTTTTAGACTTTACACTTTTTATCTAATTCTCACTTGAGATACGCACATGACAGAGCATTGTAGAAAAATTATTTAAAAGTACCACTTTGAAATATCTTTTTGAAGAGCAAGTGCAGGAATTCTTTTCATACCTGTTGGATAGTAGGCTTGTGTGTACTGCATCGAAGACGCGTAGCTGCTGTATTTTGGAAGGGAAGTGGCAATGGTCTGAGACCCCTGCTGAAGCGGCAGAGAGGAAGCGACAGGCTGGAGTGTGTACGTGACCTCTGTTGGAAACCTCTGGAGTACGGGAAAGGCAACCCCTTTATCTGGAAAAGTTGGGGAGGCCTCATGCCCTGGCAGCAACCCAAGAGAACCCTGCCATGTTCTGGAAGGGACTGGAGTCCGATCTAAACTTTTTGTCGGTAAAGTGCCGTGGTTCTGGGAGGAGGTCGACATGTAGGAGTAAGGAAAGAAACCATCTCGATGATAAGGTTGATGAAACTGTCCTACAGTCAGCGGTCCTGCAGCGGGTACAAAATAAAGTGAAACAAGTGTTAGTGAAAGGAGTTTTTGCCGGCAATGAAAGGCAATGTGAGGAGCCAAGGCTCTGCAACGTTATTTGGGAGGACTACCTTTGCTCCAATTGACTTAAGCCAGGAACACACTGTGTTCTTCCACCTGAACGTACAGTAACTGCCGCAGCGGCATATTAGTGCAGTGCCAATACACGGTTCTCTGTGTGGCTTATCGTCTCCTTAAACTTGCAGTAACAAGTTATCAGTATTTAGAAATGTGCTATAAACCAGAATGCACAGTAACTTACTAAACCAAACAAAAGTAATTTAGAAAGTACTGTCTGTTAAAGCAGACAATATATTTAAAAAAAAAAAAAAAAAAGGAAATCATAAAGCAAGTCTTTACCAAACTCCAATGCTGGAAGCGCACAGACAGCCAAGGGAAGGGCAATGTCAAAGCCTCCGAGTGGCTTTGAAAGTACTTTATGACAAGTCATTAAATTCATCAAGAAAAAAAATTCAAAGCCAACTTTTTTCCAGTCAGCTCAACTAGTTCAGTTTAGACTAAAATACCCCAAACTTTGACATTTTGTTATTTCCTAGATATTCCTTTTATTCTTCTCTTAGTTTCCTCTCTCAGTTATTATTTCATGAAATGGTATTTGCTCTTGTACCGTGACAGCTCGATTTCTACTAGAGGTTTTGGTGACTTTGTTGAAACACTAACACCGAGAACGCCTGTGCTCATCGAATTCCTAAAAGAAATACTGCATTTGTGGCTTTTCCGCAGTGTTGTACAGCCATGCTAATTCTAGGTTTGCATCGACAGGATTTATCGAGAAGTCAGGCATTCTCAGACCTGCAGCTCCCCAATCTCACTCTAAAGGCCTTTTTACCTCTCGCTCCTCTGATGGGAACTAATTCAAGAAATGGGTAACATACAGTCGTTATTCTGCAAGTTCATATTAAACCATTAAGAATCACTAAATAAAAAGCACTTGGCCCTGAAAATTTAGTAAGAGTTAATGTATAGGAATGTTTATTTCCTGTTCAGTATTTTTACCATATACAAACAGAGAATGAACAGAGGGATGAGATTTTACCTTTGGATAGGGAAATTAAGATTATCTCATTTTAACATATAAACAAGACACCACAGGATGCCAAGTTACGAAGCACCAGTTGCTTTACAGGAATCGTTCCTGGATGTTTAACACAGAGTTATATGTTGCAAGACATTTGGAACAGACCAACGCTTTGCAAACAAAAATATCTTTTATCTACCAAATTACCTCACATTTACAGCAAAGACATGCCCCTAAATAGTCAGTACAGAGCGCACAGTAAATTGTCAGCCTGTCAGAACTTGACTGCGTGTAAAAAACGATGTTTTCCTTGTTCTGTCTTTCTAGAAACACAGACTCCTAGAGCAAAAGCTCTCCAAAATTGCACCCATAAAAACAGAGGCCAACAAATTAAAAGGCTGTATCTTTCCTAGGATTTACTCTGTCAATGTCCTGCATTACATCAGTCAGACCAGATTTCATTGAAGTCTGTAATGACTCATTTTAGTCTTAACAATGTTAACACCGAATCTTTAATTTAAATGCTTCCTAGCCTCAGTATTGAAATAAGTTCCTTCCCTTCTCAAATGCTTCATTTTCTTGGCATTACAGGTGTCGCTCCACACACATCACAGAAGACACCGCATGAATTAGATGACAATTCCTGCTCTGAAACAGTAACCACGAGTAGGTATCACGACACCCTACTGGGTTCCAAATGCGGGCTGGTGCTGCAGGAAGCAGTACCGCTCTCCGCTTCTCCCCCGCTCCTGGCCGCACCGTCCTGCCGCTTCTCCCGCACCGAGCCTCACAGCTCTGCACCCAGGGGGTGCATCACCCCGGCCCGAGAGCCAGCTGCAAAAAGGCTGCTCAAGTCACCCCCTCAGATCATCGCGCTGAACCAACACAGCTGCTGTATCAGCTGCGAGGAAGGTGATGGTTAACACGCGACCGAGGGAACGGGCAGTAGGACTGCTCTTCTGGGGGCAGCCCACAGTCCGGTCAGACCAAGAGCACCGCGTATTCACATCTTCCTAACACAGCATCAACTACAATGCTCTCAAGCTTACACAGAATTTGTGGAATAATCCTCTGAGAGCTCAGACTTGTCTTGGAAAACTCAGATCCTCTCAAGGAGGGTTAGAAAGAAAGAAAACATGTTCTGGGGCTTTTCAACAATATTATTTTCTATTTAGCTCTCTCACCTACTCATTCAATCCTCTTTAAAAACTATCTAGCTTGTAATTCTTTTTCAGGAGACAACTGACAAATCTTACTACCAGGTCTTTTCTCCTTTGCACAAAACTGACAGGATGCTCTAGCTGTCACTTCACATGACCGTTCATTTCACACAGATTTAATGAGCGCTTATTAAGCATCCCTACCGATGGGCAAGGAGGAGCAACATTCATCTGGTAGAGCTGTGCCAGCTGCACAGAGATCGGGTGAGGGTGTTCTTGGTGCAGTACACAACGGGGACTGTACTGTAGTCTACACGCCGACTGAAACACGCGTGAACCACGTCACCCATGCTTACTGGCAGCAGAGCTACCTGCATGAAGCACAACAGTTTTCCTACACTGGGTGAACTGAGCAGCCACCAGCAAGGACAGGTAACCCTCCTCCCTCAGGGGGCTGCCGATTTTCAGACCCCACGTCACCCAGCGCTTCTCAAACCCACCACGGCCCCGCATGGCCCGCCCCGCCTCACCGGGCCTGCTGGCCTCGCCGAGCGTCGAGGGCGGCAGCAGCAGGTCCCCCTGCAGCGACGTGCCGAGCAGCCGCTGGAAGCGGTTGGGTGGGCGGCTGGTCACCTCCAGGCCGGCCGCCAGCTTCGCCTTGTTGGCGCTCGTCAGGCGCTTCAGGTTGACCAGGAGGTCGGGGCGATCGCGGCGAAAGTGGGGGCTGTGGAAGTGGTGCAGGGGCCCGGCGGAGCCGCCGCCATCGCCACCCTCCGGCCCGGGCCCGGGCCCCGCCACGCTGCCCGCCGGCCCCATCACCACCTTGCGGAAGCCGTAGAGGTTGAGCTGTCGGATGAAGCTGGTGAAGTTCTTGGTCTTGAAGAGCTCGGCGGCTCCGGCCGCCCCGTCGCCCGCCGGCCCCGCCGGCCCCGCGGCGCGGCCCGGCCCTGCGCCCAGCAGCTCCCACTCGAAGAGCGGCTGGTCGATGAGCAGCCCCTCGCCGCGGGCGTCCCAGCGGATGGAGCGGAAGCGCGGGCTGTTCACCAGCCGCCACAGCTTGGCCGGGAAGTTGTTGGGGTTGATGGGGGCGGGCAGCCGCGGCTCCTCCATGGCGGCGCGGGTGGACGGACGCGGCGGCCGCTCGCGCTCCAACGGTCGCCGCGCGAGGGCCGCCCCACCCCCCCCCAGCGCCGGGGCCGGCCCGCGCGCCGCCCGGCACGTGCCCGGCTCACGACGCGCTGCCCGCCGCCGCCGCCCCGCTCGGCCCCGCCGCGCCGGTGCCGCCCCCCATCCCCTCAGCCCCATCGGCCCCTCAGCGCCGGTGCCGCCCCCAGCCCCATCGGTCCTGCCGCGCCGGTGCCCCCCTCCATCCCCGGCATCCTCTCGGCATACCCGCAGCCCCGGTCGCCTCAGCCCCGCCATCCCCCTCAGCCCCCCCAGTCCCCTCAGCCCCCGCCATCCCTCTCAGCCCCCCCAGTCCCCTCAGCCCCCGCCATCCCTCTCAGCCCCCCCAGTCCCCTCAGCCCCCGCCATCCCTCTCAGCCCCCCCAGCTCCGCCACCCCCTCCGCTCCCCCCGTCCCCTCAAGCCCCACCGTCCCTCCTCAGCCCCCACTGTCCCCTCAGCCTTCCCATCCCCTCAGCCCCACCGTCCCCTCAGCACCACCATCGCCTCAGCACCGCCGTCCCTTCAGGCCTGCCGGTCCCCTCAGCCCCACCGCCCCCTCAGCGGCCCCCAGTCCCCCTCGGCCCCGCCGTCCTTTCAGCAGCTCCCCGGTCCCTTCAGCCCCGCCGTCCCCCTCAGCCCCGGTGCCACCGGCCGCTCACATCGGTCCCGTGAGGGAGCAGGCGGCTGAGGCCCGGGGGTGAAACCTGCTGCTCAGACCGTCCCCGGCGCCGGCCCGGAGGCGGCTGGAGGTCCCTGAGCCAAAGCGTGGGCGGGCGCCCTGCCACCGGCCCGGCCCGCGGCGGAGCGGGGACGGCGTGTGCTGCTGGGTCCGCGGCCGCAGAGCGGTGGAGGAGGAGGGCAGCGCCGGGGCGGGCTGCGGCCGGGGGCTCGCTGGGCGCGGGTCTGGGCTCCAGCGGTGGGAAATGCAGAGCGGGGCCGAGGGGCCGCGTTTCACAAAAGGAATTCAATTAAATCCCACAGAGTAATGACCTCGAGAAGAGGGTGGTGAAGGAAGTGCCGCTTTCTGCTGGTGATCCCAGCTCCTTCAGGACGAGGGCACCGGGAAGGACTGCAGGCCTACCTCGCGGTACTTACTGATGGGGAAAGCACTGGACAGCGGGGAAACACAGTGCTGGTACGCATAGGATACATAATCCTGGCTTTATGTACACGGTGGTGATCTTTGAACTGGTGATTACCACTCATGAAAGAAATGGTGAAGTTAGAGCAGATGTTTGAAAGTGTCAGCTTAAGGTTCACTGGCAGCTCACAAAAGGGAAAGAAAACGAGTTTAGAAGGGGTTGGAAGAGGAATACAGAGCAAATCAGGAATTGTAAGTGTCACATTTGCCCTAAAAAACCCCAAATGTATGCAGTTCTGACCTCCCCCACTCCAGAATAGATTGGGTAGAGTTAAAATGGGATAGAGAAAATCAGCATCAAGGATATGAACTAGCTTCAACAGAAGGAAATACTGAAGAAGAAATCTTTAGAGGCAGTTTTATTATATAAAAAGGTAGGTAGTAAAATTGTAAGTAGTATATGGGAGGCAAACATGACTAATGGAGGACGTCACATAGAAATCAAATCAAGTACTTAATTGCAGGGAAACTGGGGAACTAATTGCCGAGGGATGTTTTGGGTACCAAAATGTTACTTGGCTGGGGGGGGGGAAATATTAGCTCTATTCACAAAGAATATAGCTCTTAAAGGTGGCACCTTTGTCACTGCTAGTCCCAAACTGCACGCTGGTGGAAGCTCAGAGTTCATACCCAAGATGTACTAGGACATGTCTGCCTTTTAAACTCTTCTCAGGGTTCTGCTGTTGACTATGGCTGGAGGCAGACTGCAGGGACTTTTTTTTTCCTAGCCTAGCATAACCATTCTTACTGTTTTAGAACAAGAATCTGCTATGAACCAAGAGGGGAAAAAGAGGAAGGAGCTGTGAAAGGAGAAGTGTGGTAATCTCTCTCTCGGCTGGCATCCTGTCCCTGGGTCACCAGCAGCACCAGAAGAAGAAAATGACATTCCTCTGTCTTGGCTGCCCTCAGAGCAAGAAAGCAGGGAGAGGATCGAGCACCTGCGTGTTTCATGGCCTTAAATACATTATCTCAGAGTGGTCATATGATTTCTTCGCAAGAAGGTACAAACCCAACCCCCTTCTTTAGCTGAAATCACCCTTATTGCTCTGGTTTACAGCACAGCCCCAAACCACCAAGGCAAGTGAAAGTGCAGTGAGTTTCAGAAAGGAGACGAAATTGAATAAACTGATGGGAAACCGTTCCTGTTTGTGAGCTGAAAGCAGAATCACTCTGCTCTTCCGCATAGCTGGAGTGAGGAAAAAGATGTTAGACTGACTAGCTTAACTATTTTGGGTGGGGTTGCCAACAGAGTTCCCCGCTTCAAATTAAAGCAGACAGGTAAAACAGGAAACAGGACAAAGAAAAATGATGATAAGGAGCTTAGAAGATATTATTTTTGCCTCTTTTTCAGCAGACTGGCTGATTATTTCTCTCAGTCCCTGCCTGTCTTTGGCAGATTTAGCACATTTATCATTATCCTGAGTCAGTAGCAAAAGCAGGAAGGAGCAGAAATTTTGTCAGCGTTGTCATCAAAGCTAAAATCCCGCACCATAGATGGATGTTGCTTTACCCAAGGAATTAATGGCCTACAATTCTAGTGAACTCATGCCGCCGTCTTCCCAAAAGGCTTTGCATTTTTATTTCCTCAGTAATAATTTATTCTCTGAAGAATTACGTAATGGTTACTCAGTGTAAACAGCCAAAACTTAAGCAAAGCATACTGAACGCAAACCTGAAAAATGAAGAAAAAAGTCCACTTCACAAAAACATCTCCTCAGCATTCCCGAGACTGTCTTTTGCATTACTTCAATGAAATGATTTAAGGCTTCTCCTCTCTCGCTGTGCAGCAGGAGCGCAAGGCGACTACGACTACCTGACGGTGGGATTGGTGTGGTTTTTATTCTGTCCTCCGTAACCCCGGTCAGAGCCGGCAATATGTAGTCCATAGCTGAAATGCAGAGGCCGAGTCCCTAAAACTAAAAAGCCCCTGAAACTCAAGCCCAGCAACACAGATCCCTTTTAAGCGTTTCCTTCAGCACTTTGAAGCTGAGCCCGTAGCTGCAGAACAGATGGCTTTTTAAAGGCAGAATGATGTTTTTCATCAGCACCCAGGGTCCCGCACGCTCCCAGCACAGCCATGGCTTGCGCCTTTCAGCGCCTCGCTCCTCACGCCAGGTCACCGGAGACAGAGCCTTACAGCAGGAGCGGCAGGAGAGACAGCAGGAAGGGAACAGCTTCGTGGCTCCGGCAGCGAGCGCGCCCGGCTTGCAAGCACGGCAGGTGATGAGAAGAGAGGTAACGGTCCCTTTAGCCCCCTTGGCCCTCTGAACCGTCGTGCCTTAGACTTAACGCAGGGGCTCCCCAGAACAACTTATTCTGTGGAACGCTGGACGTTTCCTCCCACTTGGATCGGATCAATAACAGTGAAATGCTCTTTAGCAAGAAGTGGTGTAGCTCAGTTCAAAGCTGCTGGAGTGCACAGGGCTTAGGGGCAGCACTGCCAGCCGACAACAGTGCCCAGGCTCTCCAGCCAGCCTCGCTGCTGCTACGTCTCTCTTCACGCACGCTTTTATCCCCCCTCCAGCCTTCGCTCAACACCTGCCGCGTCACCCTTCCAGCCCCACACCGACCTGCGGTATTCGCTCTTTCTGCCCCAAACTACGATGCTCTGGCTCTGGCGAGGCAAGGAGCACAATCCACCTGGCAGCGTGGGTTCTCTCCTCCCTGTGGCTGGAGTTCCCGTAAGGCGCAGCTGAGGTCTGGTAGCACTGCTGCTGCCTCCGCAGTTCCATCACCAACTGGGAACTGCAGTTCCATGCAGGAATTCTGGCTTTGTTGACTCCATTAAATTAATTCCTCTTTCAATGCTCACCTGTTACGAGTCTGTGATGCCGCATGCTTCCCTTCCTTCAGTACTGCTGACGTAAACTATTTTAGCGAACAGCTCACTCACCGTGCATGCAAAGGGAAGATGCTCTGCGCAGTGTATATCCTGAATCTGTTAAGCCACATGTTAGCCTTCATTTCTGACACAGCTGTGCCAAATGCTTTCCTTTGGCAAGTGCCTTTGCAGCCACGGAAAAAAAAATATTACATTTTGTCCTTCTGCAAATCGAAATGAAATCTGCATTTTTTTCCTGACCGTGACTGAAGATGCATCATTCTTTGCCACTATATCAAATTTCCTAGCTTGTTTTTGAACAATATGACTCCTTTATTAGAAGGTGGCAGGGAGCACTTCACAGGCACAAAAGAGCGGTGGCAGTTGCAACGGGGAATACGTTGTCCCAGGACGCCCAAAGCTCGCGCTCCCCCCCCAGGCACGGCTCGCCCTTCGGCCGCCGTCCCCTCGCCTGAGCAGCCACGTCGCGCGGGCCAGCAGCGCCCGGCTGACACGGGCGCTCGGGACGGGCTCCAGTTCGGGAAGGAACAACTGCATCCAAACGCGTCGGTAAAAACTGCGCTGGCTGGGGAGAGAGAAGTTGCATGACTGGCCTAAACCTTTTGAGACTGACGTCTGCTCCTTTGGACAACTTTTTTTTTTAATTATTATTTTAAACATACTGGAGACTGCGTGCAGCATCTTTCATCTAAGGACAATTTGGCATGTTAGTTTTAACTTAGGAGATACAGAGATACCCAAGGTACCATAAATAAATGGCAGTGCCCAAAGCTCACTTTCACAGAAGCCTAACGTTTTGGGACAGAAATGCACTATTTGTCCCTTCCACTGAAACCTGAATGGGCGGAAACCCACCCGACGTGCCTCGAAGGCCCGCGTCCTTCTCGGCTGCGCCTCTCGCGGCCAGCGCGTCCTGCTCGGCGCTGCGGGGTTCACAACCGGCCCCCACGCCGCGTTCCCCTTGGCTTCTTTCATAACCCAGGCTTGACGTCTCCCTTCACATCCCCTGCAGCTTTAGCATTACCTATTAACACCAACCATCACAAGCTTGACCTGGCTCCTCGCTACACCTAAATCTGTGTTTGTTTTGTTCAGTGGCTGATGAGATATTATGGTACATCATAAGCAGTTCCGGGTGTTAATTTGCTAAGAATTCACGGCAGTTAGTGCACTGATAGGGAAGGCTTTGATCTCACTGTTTGAGCTAGGTTTAGACACATCTCAGCACACATAGAGATTACCTCAGGCTGAACATGTTGGCAAATTATGGCTTTATATTCTTTAAGTGATAATGCTTTGTTCTGTGCTCAATAATCACGAGCGTGAAGTGCCCTTTGCTGGCGTGGCCAGCCTGGCATCGCAGCAGCCGTGAGCGTCTCAGCAAAATGCCCCCCTCAGCCCTGAGGGCACAGCGGGAAATTCTGCTGAAGCACCGTCCCGGCCGGGGATGAGGAGCCGAAGGGCCGGACGGTCGCAGCAGCCGGCCCTCCTCTGCCTGCCAAACGGCGTTGGAAGCGTTAAGACCAAAGCCTGGAAGTTAATCAGTAGACTCTCCTTTCTTGTGAAAACATCGTTCATGATTACTACTCAGCGACACCGCCTCCAAAGATGACCTCCTTTTGTGTGGCTGTTTCAGGAGCAATGGTTAATTTTTAAATGCGACAAGCTATCGCTCCAAACATTTCTAATACAACAAAGCGTTTAGGTACTACCTGTCTGACATGAACAGGGACCTGAACTATGGGAGTAGTTTACCAGGGACCTGCTTAATTTTAAGACCCCTGGATGCTTTAAATGGAGGACAGGCTTTCTAGAAGATTCTCTCCAGCTCCACCGCAAGCTACAAAACCTACCCGCACTACCCTCGGCACAGCAGTGCCCCTCCGCCATCCTGCACGGAGGAACACAACCACACAGCCCACCAGGAGAAAAGCAGTATAAACGCGGTGGGGGGGAGCTGGCGAATCCTGCCTAACAGCTCTTCTCTGGGAAAGAAAAACTCCTCACCGAGTCCTTACGGGAGAGGCTGGAAAGGGCTGGGGCAGCTGCAGGTTGGTTCGGAAGAGAGCAGAGGGCCTCGGAGCAGCAGACCACCGCACAGGGCGCTTTGTGTCCTACCCTTCATTCTCATTTGTGAGAAGGGATGTTAAATTCCTAACATACCTGAATCGAGGGAAAGGCAGCGCATAACACTGTACAAGAAGGAGAACTCGCCACAAACGAAAGAACAGGGCCAAACACAGCAGCACTAATATAGAGATTTTATTTCGACTGTATTGAGTTGTACAGCACATTTTGTTTGTCACAATGCTATCGAACTGATTTTAGAGTTTTTGGCCAGCACATTGTGACGCTGAAACTCACAAGAGCTAAAAGCAGTTTGGACTAACGGCCTGAACGGAAGGGCCAGGAGTACCTAGTTTCTGGCTTCCTCATTGCTTGCAGTCACTCCAACATGTGCAAAGCAGGAGCAAATCCAGTTTCTTCTGCCAGCCCAACGGTCACTCTTCCACGTCCGGCAATGACTGCAAGGTACAAGGCAGGGGAGAATCTGAAGCAAGGTGCCTTCTCTTCCCAAAGCCATATTGGTTGTTCCCAGTATGGAAAAGAAGCAGAGTCCAAGTAAGTACAGGGTCTTCAGGTGATGCTAGCTTTGCTCGCGCTATTGGGATTTACAAAACCAGAGGCTGACATATCAAAGTGCAGGAAAGGGTCGTTATTCCGTTCCCTCCAACGGAGATGACAAACCATCAGCAAAAAATCTGGGATACCACGACAGCATAAAGTACTTTGCCTTGTTAGTCAGCCAAGTGTCCTTCCAGGTCCTCCCCCCAACATACGAAGTCTCAGCTCACGAGGTGCAGAACATATCGGACATTTTCATTTAGCTGGAAAGAAAACCTGCATTTCTGCAGAGAAATGCCCCACTTTCAAACTCTTCTTCCTCATTAATATCTGCAGCTTTCTTAGAAAGGAGGCAGGATGGCTACTCCCCGAGGGATCTAGGAGTTGAAAGCCCACCTGAAGCCCACTTTCTTTCAAAACCTTTTTCTTTCTTTCTAAACCCAGTTCCTTTTCCTTAGAATGAGTTGGGATTCCTGCTCTCTAGTTTAAAGAAGTAGAGAGGCAATTACAAGTTGGCAACTCTGAACTTTGACCGCTGTACAGGAGACAAAAAAAGAAGTCAAATTCAAGAGGCATTTTAGGTAGCGCCGGGGCAAGTCAGAGATTGCTTCCACCACTGAGCGGATGCCACACGTCGTGTTAATCGCTGTAGCTCGGCTGTACGTCCTCAAGTGCAAAGCACAGACCGTAGTGTCTATGTCAGCCAGTGTCCTTCCCCACCCCCGTTTTGGTATCGATGCTTCATTCTCCCTTCTTCGGGTTACATTAAGTGCACAGAAATATATAGCAGCATTTGGACTGAAACCCTCACATACACCAGACAGCACATTCCAGGAGGTAAAACAACACATTATGGCCTAAACCCTCAAGGTATCAAGTTTTCAGGATAAAGAGCAGTCGGAAGTGGAGAGCTGGGGGCAGAACAGGGGAGGAGGAGCAACACAGGACCACGAGTTCTGTTTCCATGCCAGGAGAGGATCAGGGTGCCATTCCTGTGTTAGCACCAGGCTGTGACACTACCGCAGACGAAGCAGACGGGCAGAGCAGAAGTGAAAAAGCCAATCTCCCATCTCCCCGCAGCGCGGGGGCAGGGGCAAAGTCAAGTGCGCTCACCAATCCTAGCGGAGCGTGAAAACGGGCAAAATCTGCTCGGCCCGTTTTCAGCCAGAATGAACTTCTCTTCAACGCTCGAGAGAAAAATCAATTAGTGATGGCTAATGAGTCTTGTTCACCAAGCTGATCGCAAATCACGCTCATGGAAAGAGAATCTACAGAACCGCTCCAGGCTGAGGCCCTTCCAAAGCACACGGTACCACCTGGAGCCTGCCCGCTTCCTTCTCCTACAGCAGCCTGCCTTCGTAGGGGGAGGTGGTTCTAAACATGCCTTTCTATTGCTTTGGGGGTACTTTGCACAGGCAATATCCGTGAAAACATTGCTTTCCAGCCCACAAAAGAAAGAGGTTGCAATCCCTTCTTTAGCCCTAGGTCGTCAGACTACAATGTACGGGCCCACCGGTACCGGAGTGGGGCCACACACCGTACTCTCTAATCTGAGCTCCTCTGCTCCAGACTGATCGTGAGACTGCTGAAGACAGTGCATTCAAGCTTGGTGTTCAAGTGTTGCACCAACGGCCTGCACAATTACAGTGGAGGCAGAGTCACCCTTCAAACCCATGAGAGAAAAGGCTGGGCTTAGACAGGTCCCTCGTCTGGCGTTCAGCTGGAAGCTGTGGCGATGGGTTTCTTCAGATGTTGGCTCATGAGCTCCCTGGCACGAGACACTTGGATGTGGTCGTAACAGGAGTTACAAACGAGGACAGGGTCGTACAACTGCTGATCAGGGATGGGCAACTTCAGGTGGCAGCAACCAGCACAAAACACGTTCCCACAGTTCCTGTGGACCAAGAAAACCAGTGAAGAGAGAGCTGGGAACAGCACAGCAAAACTTCAGCAAGCGCAAAGGATCCAGCTCGGGGCGAAGTACCAGCCTGACTTATGACTTGTCAACTTGTTTCTTACAATACATCCTGCGGCCTCCAGGGCAAGCTGCCCGGCTAGCACTAAAGGGGCACTAACGGGCATTACCATCCAGGAGAAGGATCAAAGGCCTTGGAAAAAGAGAAACAAGAACAATGTAGCACGGAAATCTGCAGGGAATTTATGAGGCCTGGCAAATAAAGGAAAGACCTAAAACTTTCTCCTGGGAGCTGGAGGAAACGAACATCGCAGACAAGTGTTTTGTGAGGTTCGCGAGAAACGGGCTGAGAAGAGGAGTGGAACTCCAGCGGTAATAGTGTTTACCTGCAGTGATGCCTCCGCTTGGCCAGCCAGAATTCACAATCGCAGTTAAAACAATGCGAGGCCATGTGGTCTGGAACCCACCGCGTGACCTAGGGCAAACACCAGTCCTCATCAGCTTTCAGTCCCTAACGCCGCACGGACCAGGGCCCCCAGAGCCCACCCCATGGGTCCCCTTCCGTCAGACACTGCAGCAGCAGAGGATGCGTTGAAGGACAAGGGTGGCTGCTCTCTGCCTTGCTTCCAGCCCTCCCTCTGCCGCCGTAACCCCCAAAGTCACCTGCCAGGAAAGAAACGCTCTCTCCTGCTGCTGGAACAGGACACATACCTCAGTCTCCTTCTTATCAACAGGCTCCCAGCTCGCTTCTGACAAGCAGTCTTCACTATGATCGGAACAGAAATCCTCGGTGTCGCTGCCGTCCGATTCCTTCAGACATGTCTGCAAAAGGAGACAAAGTCATAAACCCCCTCAGCTGCCTCAGTTGCACAGTCAAGGGCATTCCCCGCTCCGGCCACGCTCAGTGCTTGTGAGGGGCACGCAGGTGGCTCCACAGCTCCCATACAAGGAGACAAACATTCATGGCCATGCAGGAGCCATTGCTTGGCCCTCAAGAAGCAGAGATACCTCTGGGTGGTATGAGGACACAGCACAGGGACAGGAGGGGAACAGGGCTGAGGAGACATGGGAACAATCTTAACCATCCGCTCCAAAAGGAAGAGAGGGAGAACTGCGGGTTGGAGAGGGCAGGGTGACGGGGGGCGCAGGGCCCGCGGCCGGCCAGGAGCAGCACTGCGGGAGCCAGGCCGTTAGAGGCAGCTACTTACGAAGTCGTCCTCGTAGTCCATCGGAGGCTCGGCCGGAGGGGCACAGAAGTGGCGGATGTCCAGGCGCAGCTGCAGCTCTCGCACCTGCCTGCGCAGCTGCTCCACCTCCTGCTTGTAGCTGGCCTCGATCTGCCGCAGCCTGTGCTGAATCACATCCGTGGGGAAGGGGAGCCCGTCGTCGTCCAGGTAGAGAGGAGGCACAGGAGAAGGACATTTTGGCGGCACGTGCTTGGGACCAGACGCTTGTTTCAGGTGGCAGGGTAGCCAGGAACGGCTGGGCTTGCCCGCGGGGCCTGCAAAGTGCGTGCTGACGTGGCCGGAGCAGACTGAGGGTTTCGCACCTTCTCTGGCAGACCACTGGCCACTGAGGCACAGGCCGGGCGCCCGCAGAGGTCTGCTGCTCAACCTCTTGCTACAGCAGCCGTAGGAGAGGAGGTGTCTGGGTGCAGGCTCCCCATTGGGGAATGATGTCACCATTCCTTGAAAACTGTCCCAGTTGGATCCCAGGAAGGAGAACTCGCTGCTTTGGCTCTGGGAAATGGGCTTGCGCCACTGCTCTAGCGGGACCCTCCCCAGCCGCCCAGGCTCCTCGCAGGGCACGCTCCTTCCAGCATCGCCTTTGCTGTTGTCTTCATCCGGGCAGGGGCTGCCCGGGGCAGGGCCGGGGACGTCCTGACAAGGGGCGCTTGGTGCCAGGGACTCCTGGCTGGGAATGTCTTGGCAGGTGGTGTTCCTCTTGGGGCAGCCTCCTCCGCTGGACACCGTGCCAGCAGCCTTCAAAGGTTCCTGGGGACAGGTTTCTAACTGCTTTCTGGAGCTGGTGGAAACCCTGTCAACATTTTCCTGTCCGGAAGGATTTGGAGCTGGACACGTGCCATCCAGTTCCTCCGTGTATGTTCCGCTTCCCTCTTCTGCCTCCAGAGAGACGCTGCTTGCCGGCACAGAAGCCCAGCTGCTCAGTTGCTTGCTGTGCCCTTCGTGTTCAGCACGGCTGCCACAAGCACTGTTGGCTTGCAGGGGAGCGTCTTCCTCTTGCTCCTCCGCCTGCCGTGTCTCCCCCGCAGCCACCGCACTGCCTTCGCCCGGGTGCAGCTCGGCCCCCTCAGCGGCGGCGTGCCGGGCTTCCAGGCCCACCCGCACCTCCTGGCAGTGGTTATTCAGGTTTGGATCACTAGACGTGCGGGTCAGCGGGCTGTTGGAGTCGCAGGCTGAGAGCAGGTCGTCCATGGATCTCGTCTTTGGTAATCTAGAACCCAAAAGCAAACAAATCTCGAAACAAAACTCCTGAAACCTTCCTCAATTCAGTCGAAACTGCGATGAGGGAAGGGAAACGTTCTTAATTGTGGATCATGGGGTGGGTGGGGAGGGGCGGTGCAGCAGCACGAGCTGAAACGCGCGACACTACAGCACGGCCTCCGCAGTCTGCCTCTTTAGGTGCAGCAGGAAGCTGTACACGTTCTTCTCCCAGTGGCTGGAACAACGCTACAGAGCTCTTACTCGCCACAGGAAAGATGAGACCAACAGGTGAAAGAGAGGAACTACAACGAGCGCGGAGGGAAAGGCGGCCTGTGCGCGGGCGGCAACGTGGGCCTGGAGCTCCAGGCTCTTACCTGTCCAAACATCTGCCGCTGAACTCCTGGCTCTGAGATCCAGGGGGCAGGTAAATGTCCATATCGTCCTGTCCCAGAGGATGCGGCGAGGAAGCTGGGAGATACACCGCTGTCCAGACGTGCAGCGCTCGCACGTGGCACACCGGATGCAGCACCTGCAACCACCACTTCGGATCAGAGATGGACGCAAAGGCAAACCCCTCCAACCTCTCCCCACGCAGTCTGGCAGGTGAAAAGCCTGGAAGGCTGGGCCAGGAGCTCTACTGACCTGCTCAGACCCTGGCATGTAGAGAAGATTGTGGAAGTTCTTATTGCCAGCCCGCAGGAGGGACCACACGGAGCAGGTCCGCTTGTAGATGTTGTGCATCTCTCGCTCGCAGGGGCTGTTCCCAAGGAAGGTCCCGTAGAGGCAGGAATACGTGTGCTGCACCAGCTTCACCTGCAGCATCATAAGGGGAACAATTGCCAGGGCCGCCGGGAAACCGCGTCTCCCGTCTACAGGGGAAACGTCTTCCACTCCCCTGGGACGGCTCATGCGCTTCCGACCCAGCCGGTGACCCCGCTGCTGCCCTCTCCTCCCCAGGGCAGGGCAGAGAGGGGACACCAACAGGAATCACTCGAAGTGAAAGCAGCAGCCAACTGATCCCACACCCATCCCGCTATAACCCGAACCTGGATTATTTGATAAGACAGACATTAGTAGCTATCATTCCCCTATTTTTTTTTTTTTTAAATGTTTCAGACTCACATTGCTCAGACATATGCAAATCAGGCTTTTAACCTAAACCGTGCTGCTGATGGAATCTGAATTCATGGGGCTAGAAAGGACCTGGAGAAGAGCGATTCAAAGAAACCAGAGCACAGGACCCCTTCCTCACCGTGCAATCTGCTAGGCACTCCGAGCCCGCAGCACCCGCTGGGAGGAGGAGGAAACCGCAAGCAGCTAACAGAAGCCGGCAGAAGCATCACACGCACAGAACCAGGTCAAAATACCACAAGCGCAGGGCAGGGCTGGACCCACACAGGGAGGGCATGCCAGGAATGCCAGCAGAGCGCCCAAGCACTGCCCAGACACTTCTAAAGAATTCAATTTTTGTTTTCTTTCAACGACAACACTATAAAATACCATGGCCTTCCCTCTGCCTCTGCTCACATCCGGCAAGGGATAAAGAGATGTTTGCATGCGTATTTCTTACCAAAAAAGCTTCGTTAAACTCAAAGAGGCAAGGAAACTGTTTCAGAAGCTGATGAACAGCGTCCAGCCACTGGAGAAAAACTGGGCACTGCTCGTTCTGATCTTCCACCTTCTCCTGGTGACCACAGCGATCACCAAACTTGTGACCAAAGTCCAGCCAATCCGACTCAACAAGCACCTGGAAGCCCTGTGAATGAAAGAAAACACCAACTGCAGAGCCTTCGCTGTAGGCACGTAGCAGGACAAGGCAAGCCCCGTCCGCCAGCAGTGCCAGGCCAACCCGGGGCTTCCGAAGGGCTGGAAAGGCGGCTGCACCAGCGCTTGGCCTGGGAGCAAAGCGACCTGAACGTCAGAGGTTTCCAAACACAAACCAACAGCTGTGATTTCTGTGCAATGAGCAGCTTGGAGAACACACACAATTCAGAGCAGGGAAGCAGGTGAACCTTGACCACAAGAGGTTACTTAGCACGGTACTTCACCAAGCCGGGCAGAGGAGTGAGGTACAGTTCACCGAAACCAGGCAGGAAGAGAACATGGAAAAACCCAACGCCCACAACAGCCCCTCTGAAACGCCACTAAGCTTATTGCCAAGCGCGATCCTGCTCCTTTCTCCGGAGACTCCGGGACAAAAGCTGCCTTTCACAGACATGAACTAGCAGCATAGCACAACGCGTACCTCCATGGTCCTGTAGTAAGGGTCCAGAAGAATCTTTGCCAGCGCTACAATCTGCGGCGTCCTGTCCCAGCCGTCTGAGCAATGAACCAGCACTGGACGCCCTTCTCTGTCAACTGCACTGGAGACCAGCACTGCAGCCTTCAGCATGACAGAAAGGTGCTGCAGCCACTTGGTACTCTCCAGGGCTGAAAGCCAGCTAGAAGGTGTGCAAAAAGCAAGAAAAAGGTTGCTTAGCTCTCCAGTGAATAAGAAAAAAAACAAACCATATATTTTAACCTAAATCTTTTTAGAGTCCTCAATGAAAATCAGGCTTTTCTAAAACATGCTCAAGAGGAGCCAGCCAGCCTGGAAATAAGTGGAAAGAATCCAACCCCTAACTTCAATTTTTCCCAGATACAGCTACATTTTAGAAACCCTCAGAGGACACACCCAACCAAGTGACACTGAGGCAGTGCTGCAATCCCTTCTGGATTACCAGGGAGCAAAATAAGCAGCATTCAAGCACTGCAAGCACTTTCCTACCCCTCCATTTTCTGAGGTAGAAACCTGGGGTAGGGAAAAAAGGAAGAAGGAGGAAAAAAAACCCCAGGACATTAACAGATACGGCATCAAGCTCAGCTAGAGAACAGTCACTTACTTGCTGGGGTCTGGCACCTGACTGCAGACAGCACGCAGATACTGGAAGCTGTTCCGGATGGAGTGGATGTTGGCCATGCCCATGAACACGACTTCACAGTTTGGGTAATACTCTGAACACAACAGAGAAGGAAACGTTCAGAGAGAGCTGCTGCCACAGCAGCACCTGCCGCCATACGCGTAGTTTAGCCGTCCCCTCGCAGCACCGTTTCTGGTCTTCAGCAGCAGGTAGGCAGCTGTTCTACAAAAGCCTTGCGGGCCAGCAGCAGTAGGTCTAGAACAGCAGACTTTGCAGGAGCGAGAAGGGGAAGGTGCTCCCAGAGACCGAGTACCAAAATGCTGACCCGAGCCCCAGCTGCGCTCTAGGACCCACTCGGCATAGCAGGTCCCAGAGGAAGATGTTCTGGGATGTGCTTAGCCCTCTGTACCTTCACACTCGCAGCCGCCTCCCTTCGCTCTGTTGGCCACAGCCGCAGTGTAGGACCTGGCGTCAAGAATCAGCAGCTTCTGAGGAGTTCCTGCGTTCTCCACGCCTGAACACGCGGTCAGGGATGAGTCTGCAGAGACAGACACGGACTGAGCGCCCGGCACCCCCCTCCCTCCTCTGCCAGGCCTCCAGGGCCACCCAACGCTGGCCGTGAGCGAGCCCAGAGACCCGTCCCACACACCGCAGTCGAGGCCTGACAGGGCCCAGATTATCCATCTGGACACCGTGTTTAAACCTCGCATTCTAACCGCCCTGTTAGCAGCAACAGCAACGTTTAGGTGTGGGAAGCACTGGATAATGCACGTGTTTAGGAGAGAGTGGAAGGGAGCGAGCTGTCTCACCGAAGTCGGCATCGCAGGCCTCGCTGCCGTCGCTGCTGCCGTTGTGCGGCACGCCACCAGATACCTTTACTCCAGGGTTCAAGGCACAGGCTTTGGCAATGGATGTCACAAGATACTCGTCGTCAGCATTTCGCCAGCCCCACCAGCTGATTTCAGGCTGGCTGCAGCGCGCAATCACCGCCCCGTTGCGCACGTGTCTGCAAAGGAAGCGAGAGCCTAATGAAGCCCCTGGAGAGGCGAGGAACAACCCCAGCAAACTTCTACATAAAGGCAGCACCTGTGCAACTCTCCTCACTGCTTTATCTACTGCATTTACTCTTGCATTCAAGCGGTGAAACAGGGCAGGGCGTTTCAAATAACCATTATTCATAACAAAAGCAGTGACCCGGAGGCTGTCACTCGTGTCGCAGCGGTGAGGAACAGAAGATGGCTGTGAGTAGCAGAGGAGCGGCTCATGGAGCTGGAACAGCTGGCAAGACGAGATTGCGGAGGAGCAGGTCGCTGCAGCGCTTGCGGGAGCGGCTGCGGGGAACAGCCAGTGCCAGCGCATGGCGGCAGCTCCGGCGGCGGCTGCGGCGGGCAGGACGTCGCCTCCAGGACCCACGGCTGTGCCCTGGGACTCGACTACCGCCGAAACGGACGGGGAGTTTCTGCAGCAAGGGGGAAGCTGCCAGTTGTTCCAGCCATTACTCTACTAAACTATTTTTATTTACAATAATATATAAATATATGTTATTCTCTATAAATATGTAACAAAATATATCTATTATTGTATATAGATATGTCAATATTAATATATTAAACCAGAGAGGAGAACTTTAAATAATTATGGCTGTACTTTGGGAAAGTAATAGTTACTTATTTTAATACTGTTCTGTTCTCCCATCCTCTTTCTTTTTTCTCCTCCCTTAAAGTACGTACCAGTTGTTAAACCATTTCATTTATCGCTTGTAAGTTGGAAAGATTAGCTCACTCAGCATCAGACCGGTTAGTTTCTGGGTGGAGGCCTGAGCTGGTGGTTATTAACAACCCCTAAAATGCGATCCCTCCCCTGGCTGTCGTTATTGATGCCTGGCAGAAGGCCTGAAGTAGGAATGAGGCTTCAATTTTCACAGGAACATACGAGTCAAGTCATTCACAAATGGCCTGGAAAGGGAATGGGCCATTAGGTGACAAAGCTGCTGGCGACACAGAATTATCCAGGAGAGTCTATGGCTGTCTGGAGAAAATTGCAAAGGATCTTGTGATATTGGGTGATAAAACTCGAGTATGAAATTTAGTATTAACAAATGAAAAGTATTTACAGATGATCAAGAAGCAACCCCAGCTCTGACACGAAGCAGTTAGGTACAAATCAGCTGCCAAATCTCAAACATTTTGAAGTCACTATGGAACTCTCAAAAAGCCTCAGCTCAACGCTCAAGAGAAGCAAAAAGGTTGAGAATGTGCTGGCAGTTACTCAGAAAAGAATAAACTGGAAAACATTATGGCACCGCATCTTATGGATCTTCCAAATGACACAAATTTCTCAGTAATCCATCTCAAAAAGGATAACGTAGTACTCGGAGCTCCAGGGAAGGGAGGCAAGGACAACCAGAGGTATAGAAGAGCTTCGCTATAGGGACAACTTAAGTAGGAAACTACTCCCCACCGCGGCAGAAGAACAGGAATGGATGAGAGGCATAAAAGGTCATGAATTATATAAAAAAGTGAGTTTGGAAGATTAGTCTTATTTTTCCCCAATAGAAACACAGATGAGCACTGGAATGGTCACGCCATACATTTAAGAAAAACAAGAAGTATTTTTTGGACAGCAGACTCGACAGACAGCAGACTCACGGCCTCAGCGCAGTGTGGAAGTATAAATTGGTTCCAAAATACATTAAAGTCATGGCGGGTCCACCAGGTGACCATGAAACACAACCACACATTCTCCTGAACATCTGTTGTCGGAAATCTAAGACACCGGCTGCTCCGGAGATGCACCAGGAAGGAATACCTGCATGCCTGTCCCATTTGTTGCACTTCCTTGAGACGCTGCTCCTGGTGCCTGGCCCTTCCTGGAGACAGGATAATGAACTGGGCAGCCCTGCGCCTCAGTTCTTCACAACAACAGTGCCTGCCCCTCCCTACCCCACCGCCCCTCCTGCAGCACCTCTCTGAAGATGAGCTGGAGTAAGAACAAAGATGTAGATAAAGCTCCTGACAAACCACATCCAAGTTTTTTTTTTTTTTTTGGTAGGTCAAAACCTCTGAACAAGTCGCATCGGTGGCCAGCTAGGGGACGTAACGGTCTGGATCCTAAAGCGCACCAGCACAAGCCTCAACCCCCCACCCAAAGGCTGCTCAGCTGCCAGCGAGGGCTGTTAGAAGCACTCTTGTAGGTGTCTCTTTCTCATGCTGCCGCCCTCTAAGGGGCTCTGCTGTTCCACAGAGGATGGCAGTGCCCGTTCGCGTTATTTGCTATAAGTTGGTACACCAAGAAAACGCGTCGAGGCTTTGAGCTCCTCCTAACAGAGGTGCACGGTATCTCACCAGCAGCTACTGCAGTTGGCAGGAACGGGTTTGCTTCTCAAAGACAAGGTCCCCTTATTCTCCTGAGACGACTTATCAATAAACGCAGAAAACGCATTATCATTAGTGACATCTCACAGATAACACTGATGAAGACCTCAAACTGAAGACTTCCACATGTTCAGCAAAGTCAAAACACCGTTAGGTCCTTTTTCTTTCGGTGCCCTCCTCTGCTGCTGTTTTGTTTTGCAAGGTGACTTACAGAGCGGTCACTCCCAGGAGATCTATTCCTGTCTTCAGGATCACTGAAGGATGGTTAATACAGAGAGGAGCAAAGGCTTTGTTTATACTAGTAAATGAAACGGAGCCAAGGTGTGGACTTAAGCGCCGGCCTTGATCATCCAAGCTTGTTTGTTAGCACACCCACAGCTTTCGGCCTGTGCCAACCAGCACTTTCCCAGACAGCGCCTGAGCACGTTTTTGGGGAATGCAGGTGCTGTGCCAGGGACTGCTCCCAACAGGCCGTTGGGCGCAATGGCACTGTTTTGGGGCGCAGAGGGTAGAAAAAGAGTTTAGCTGTGTAGGCCACCTGAAGTCAGCGGTAGCCTGCTTAACGCAATACTACAAACGTTGCCAAAGAGTCACATTAAACTTGGGAACCTTCTTGGTAGCACAAACTTCTCAGCACTGCAACAAACGCTGGGCAGGGGATGGCCTTGAGGTAGCCGGTTTCAAGAGACACAATGACGTACCAATGAGCACAAGGAAACATGGCCAGCATCGATGAGCATGGAGGCATCAGCAAGCAGAAAGTGCAGCAGGTGCCAGCAGAGGAACCAAAACCACAACTGAGCTGGCAGTGAGCTTCCCAGGTCAGGGGAGCAGCCGCAGCTCGACTGCATTCCCAAGCTAATCTCCCCAGCACGAGCACGTGAAGCGTTTCAGGTCCCTTCTCACTGGGGATTTTTGTGGAGGTTTTCCTCAAAGGAAAAAGCTCCTCTGTTGAAACTGGAATGGCAGGAGGTACCATAGTGTTTTAACTTATGTGGACAAAATTGTTTCTTAGGGGTCTGCAGTTTAGTCTTAATGACTTGAGACCCTTTCAGAATCCAAAGCTGGAGTACGAGGTGCCTTTGTAGTTTATCAGTTGAGCTTTTACTCCCAGATTCACTCAGAACACAAGGCTAGAGCACACCTGCCGTTGCTAGCACATGCCATTTAACCCGTAACAAGCATCCAGAAAGCATCTACTAATATCTCTCAAGTCCCCTCTCTGTTATTTTCTGGCCATAAGAGCGCTCATCCACAATGCAAAGTCAAGCCGCTTAGCTCAACACGTAAGAGCGAGCTGAGAGAGGGTTTACAGAGCTGTCACCTCAAGGTCCCCAACCGAGATGCACGTATGCAAGCACTCTCATCTCCCCACTCTCTGGGTTGCGCTCCTGGCTCGCTCTGGCTTGATCCGAAAGCCTGAGATGGAGCGCTCAGCCGCGGGGCCGGAGCAATGTCCACCGTCTGCCCGCTGCTTCCCCGACAGCCGCCGCAGCACGGACACGGGCAAAGTGATGCCGAGCGTCTGTGGGGAGCGCTCTCGCTAGCGTAGTCCCAAGGTCTTCTGAAGGTGGCTGTGTAGACAGGGAGTGACAAGGAGGAGCGGCTGGCGTACAATGCCCGTCTGCCTCTGTAGTCAGCTAAATAATTAATTGCATCCTTTGCGTTGTTTTAAAAGTGAGTTGTGCCTGGAGGCTCCTGCATCCCTACTGTGCATCTCCACTGAGGACTCAGAGATGGAGACCCGAATTTCTGCTTTGCTTAACAGCTAAATTACACTTTTTGTAAGAAAACTGACAATGTGGTACCTTTGGTGTCATGTTTTACAGATCTGACTGTGACCCAATGAATTCAGCCTTGTTCTCCAAAAGCTCTGAGGTTACCCAACAGTCCTGTGGTTACCGAGTCCCTGGGATGCAGCGCCTGAGCCCACTTGTCCGCTCTCTCCTGAGCTGTGAGTGATGAGGAGAGGCCAAGCGTGAGGCTTTTCACCTCGTCCCTTCCCCTTCCATACAGCACAAGGCACTCCAGGAACAGCCACGGCCCTCACGGACCCTCCCGGCCCAAAGGCTTCAGTCCTGAGGGCAACGGCTGAAGAGCGCATGGAAAGGAGACGCACGCATGGGCAAGCACTTGTCCCATCTTGCAACATCACTTGTCAGCATCTTCTAATCTGATCCCAGGCTGCAAAGGGCCGCAGCTCAGCTTGTAAATTACTGGGTAACATTACGGTAAAGCGAGGGAAAAACAATTGTTAGAGCAGCAAAAAGACACGGCTTTGCCCTCGGGTGGGGAGGCACACTGGGACTGTCTCCAGCGCCGGGCCATTTTTAGCAAAAGTAATCACAAATACAATTAACTTCTTAGCTGACTTGGCTACAAAGGGGGAAAGGCTCCGTACGATAAGCAGCGCTCGTTATTACCCTGCTGGAGAATTTAGTTCTTCTGGAAGAAGCAATACACTGTGTTTTGCCAGCAACTAACAGCAAATCACGTAACACGAAGATGTAGAATTAAGGGACATGTAAATTCACTGGGTTTGTGTTCTGCCTGTTGTACTTCCCAGGGTTGTCCTTTGCTGTGCAGCTCTGATATTTTCCAGGCTTTTTATATGTGGATTCAGTAATTGCTAACACAGAGTCTAAGGCCAGAAACCATAATGTACGTTAAAACATGCGCACTCACTGGGTGCACCTATTCAACCAGTCTCCTGTTAGTTTCAAACATGTCGGTCTCCCAGCAGACATTTCTGATGAGAACCCCTCCTCCACCCTGAAAAGCCTGGTCCTGCTCTCCTTGCTGCCTCGCCTCCTGCATCCCCCCGTATGGACTGGGTTTGGAAGGCTGACAGGGAATAGGCGCTCTGTATATTCACCAGCTATTGAATCCAAGTTCAGCCACCTGCAAACGTTTCATTCTGCCACCTAAATGTTGTCAAACTCTCAGAACTAGCTCAAAACAGAAGTGATTCGCCCTTGGGTATTAAAAGGCAGATCCAGGCCCGAATGCCCAGCCGAGAGCAGGGCCACACAGCCGCGTATTTTGGCCAAGGCTTCTTTTCAAAGGAGCAGCTGGGCAAGTACCAATCTGTGAAAAAGTTTTGAAACTCAAAGAAAGAGAACCTTAATTCGACACAGTGTTCTTGCCGCATCGCCCATCGGAGGAAAGTCACCCACACCTGATCTCACCGAAAGCAGGGAAGCAGCAACAGCTACCGGGAGGTTGTTCCTCCCTCCTGGAGAACACCCTGCGTTACCACCGCAGACGGAGTGCCGGGGAGGCCGACGGGGCTGGGAGGAGCAGCAGCCCTGAGCGCGGCATGGTTCCGGGGGGAGGCAGAAGGAAGAGGCGGCGCGAGGGCCGGGACGCAGCTATGGCTGTCCCGCCTGGCTCCGCAGCCCCGCACGCGTGCTCCGCTAACCCGGCTTCACGGCACCCCGCACGAGACCACCGGGAAACGGGCAGCTGCTGCGGGTTTGGGGGAGAGCACTGCTCTGGGGTTGCGTTTACCTGTACACCACCACAGGGATCCTTTTCCACGATCTAAACGAAGCCACGTTCTCTAGCTCCTTATCGGTGATCCAGACAGGGACCAGCAGCTTCTGGGGATAACTGGAACAAAGCCTGGAAAAAAGAAAGCGGGAAGGCAAGATGAGGACTCAGCAATCACAAACCTGCACCAGAGAAGCTGCGCAGAGAGACGGCAGGAGCAGCTCACGTTTCCCCAAACTCAGCATGCAGGACTTTGGCTCTTCCTCTTCCTATTTGTCTCAGCACAGCCTCAACGTGGGAAAAGTGACCCAAAAAATGCTGTCAGGAATGAGCCGAGAGACAACCTCCTTTCACCCCAGGCCTTGCCTCCAGGCCCACACTAAGTGCCCCAGTACTTCCCAAGGGAGCCTTGGGAACATCCTCTGGATTTAAGAATTCATGAGGGCTTAGGGGAACAGTCATTAATTTATGTGGGGTTTTGGTTTTCTTGCAGCACTTGCGAACCCAGAAGCGCACACAGCTTCTGGTAAATGATGATCTGCCACCCTCTGCCTTGCAGAACACAGGTCACCACTGGTAAGCTTTACACATTTCTCTGCGAGGAAGACAGAACTCTGCCCAGAAAGATGGCAATGGTGGTTTGGCGTACGTTATAACAAAATGACATGAGGGAGATCTAAAGGAATATCTTGTCTGGTGGGGTGCCAGAAATCAGATTCCTAATACACATCTGAACAGAAGCCAGCAGAGAGAGGAATGCAACGGGCAAGTCCCTACCAATCCGGTCCCCTGGGGAAGAAACTCACAGCGGGCTCGGCTAACAGCAGGGGGGACCCAGCTCTCCCACGAGCAGAGCTGCAGAACCAACGGAGCCCCACGGCTGAAGGAACCTGAAGCGTAAAGCAGTTTGGCTGAAATGGAAATTCAGTTGGTGGGGAGTGGGGGAGATGGGAAGAGGCAACAAGATTGTGAATGCTTAAGTCCCAAGAAAAATGTTGACAACCCAACTGCAAGTACACTAACAGCAGGGCAAGAGGGGAGCCGAGGAAAGAGGGGGAAAGCCAAACGGTGTGCTGGGGACAAGGGGAGAGAGCAATACGAGTAAAACGAAGTGCAGGGGAAAACCCAGGAGCGCAGGGGCGTCCTGGTTACTGCAGCTACCATCCCTCCCCCACCGCCCGCAGCGCACGGCTGCATGCAGGGCCGGCCGCCCAGAAACAGCCCTGTCTGCACGCTGGACCAGCGGAGCTCCAGCAGCTCAGGCAAAGCCCCACATGGCAAGGAACATCAAAGGGCAGCTCGAGCTCTAGGCTATAACCCACATCACTTAGAAGGAATGTTTCAGGGCAGATGGGAAGAAACTGAGGGGGCTGAAACTATCCAGCCGGTGAGCTCCAGAGGGCGGCCTGGCGTTCCCCCGAGCCCGGGCTACCCCCGCTGATGGCAACGGGCACGATACAGCGCTTCGCATTATTTCGTTTGTGATGCTAGCGAGGAACTGCCTGCCACGTTAGAAGATGGCACTTCACACAGCGTCTAGACACCTTCTCAGAGAGCCCCAGGCAGAAAGCCAGGCTGGTCTGTGGGATAAAAACAACAGGGTGAGGAAGAGGAATCCAGGAAGCAAAATTAAAGCTGTCAAGAAGCTGAAGATGAGGATGTCTGTGGTAGGATGTCTAGGCTTGGACAGCTCTGAAATGCCTCAGATGCCATGTGTAAAGTTGGTCAGGAAATTAGAGAAGCCTTGAAGTGTGACTGAGAATAAAGGTATGTGAAGAGGGTTAGCACCTGTTAAGACCTGGAGGAACTTTTGGAATAGCTGAGTCCACACAAGAATGGGCTTCACCGAATGAAACCAGAATCGGTTCCCTGGCACTTCAGATGAAACGTTACGGGAGGTGTCTTAAACTGAAAATTAGGGAGAGTCAGCACAGGAGAGGTTCAGGAGCACATCTTCCAAGAGTTAACTCACTAAAACTCTGTAGCCTTACGAAAACAATAAGACAGAATTCAATAAAATTCAGGTAGGGAACAGGACAGCCTCAAGAAGTTAAGCCAAATTTAAGCAGGGCACATAAAAACAGGCAATGAGGTCAAGACAGACCTGTGCTCCTAGGCTAGAATTCCAAAAACATAAAGTAGAGGAAGTGAAAAGCCAGGATAAGTAAGCACGTTGGCTTAAGAGCATCTTATAAACTCAATACAAGGAAGATTATCAGTGGTACCCTAAATTTCAGAGCACAAGCTTTGTAGGAAGACAGAAATAGGTTGAGCTAGTGAACAAAGCAAGGTATGTTCCAGGAAAATGTGAAGGTAGAAGTGTGAGGCTAAGAGTTACCAGCATCCACAAGCAATGCAGAACGTGCACGGACTCAAATCCCCAGCCTCGAGAGAGACAGGACAGCGCTGAGGCTGCAGTACTGGCTGCTGGGGCGGCAGCAACGGCATCCACGGGAGGCTGGAACAGACGCAGAAAGGCCGCGAGGGCAGAAATTGCCATGGGAGGCTTGTGTTGCTTCCACATAAAACACAAAAGCATCACGATAACGCATGAGACAAAGGCAACGTTTTTAGACACGATCAGCTGCTTCTTGGTGCTACCAGCCAAATAACACAAAATCACGTAACTCTTCCTTTGGTCCTAAGCGGCTCCAAAATAGAATAACTGAAAAATCATTTTGTTCCAGCATTCATCACACAGTAGAATTCAACAATATTTTTAGAGGGGAAAAGCCTCCTGCAACAGTAACAAAGAGTTTCAGAAAAGAGGGGAAGCTTGCAGATGATCTGATGGTTACCTAAACATGCCATCCAACGGTGATATAAAATGCACCAAAAAGATAAAGAGCTGGCAGCGTTAAACAGTGAACGAAAGAAGGATTTTAGAAATAAAAGGACATCCTTCAAAGAGGGGAAATGTTTCCAAAGGACATGAGAGAAGCCAAATGTGCACCTGAATTAAAAAAAACAACCAGTAAAAGTGAGACATGTCGTACAGTTTTGAGAAATGACCTGTTAAAAGATTAAAACTCTGAAGACCTTTTCCAAACATCTTGGAGGTATCAGCCTGCTACAGAAACTGAAGGTCTAATAGATCAGCAACATCACAGCAGAAAATCAAAACTGCTTGCATTGGTGTTCAGCGGAAGAGCCCACAAAGAAGCTGCCAGGCCGAACCTTGTTTTACAGGGGACAAGGCACAGAAGGGATTAACGTGGAAACTTCTGCAGGGGAAGTTTTAGAACAGTCTGCTAGAACGAGGAGTAACTAATCACCAGGACTAGATAATGCTCAACATTTCCACAGCAACCCAAACGTGCACCAGGTGGATGATTAACCGAGATGTGTAAGCTATTGCTTACGTTGGCTGGGGTTCCAGAGGAATGAAAGGTGGCAAACGCGGTATCAATTTTGTAAAAAGGTCCCTGGGACAAACGTGGGAAACCACCAGAGTCTGACTTGTGTGCAAAGCAACGGACGGTCACAGTTGGTGCGAGGGCAAACACGGCGCACTTGGGAAGAGTCAACACAGCGTTTGTGGAGGGAGGTTGCGCATCACACACGTAGAGTTTGCTGGAAACAGCGCTGAATGAGCGGATACGCCTCATGTGGCTGACTGGATTGGGCTCTTCAGAAAGTTTTTGAATTTTTTGTTTGGTTATTAGTTTTTTTTTTTTTACAGATCACTCACCACAGACTTGAAGGAAGCTCCTCTTATGAAACAGGAACTCTTGAAAAGATAAGAAATAGTACTGACCTTCAGCGATCACTTTTCACAACAAAGGGAGCCCTAAGGGGAACCACGCTCGTCCCTGCGCTGTGCGATACGCTCACGTGTCCGTGTGAGCACGTGTACACGTTCACATGTTCATGAAAGGGAGATGAACAGCGAAGCAACGCGGGTCACGGAGGGGTGGCCTCAAACCCCCCTGGGACCCCCCTGGCCCACAACACCGAAGGAAACATTTTTGAACCTGTGAGGTTTGACCCCAGAAAAAGGTGGCTGTACCACGGCAGACACGTGAGTCGGCGCAAGGCGCACCTACGGACAGGGACTGACGAAGTCTCTGCTTACACAGAGGTACCAGCCAGCTCAGCGAGATCTTCCTTCGCAGAACGCAAACACGCACGCTCGATCACCGCCGGTCCTTGTAGCTTATTGTCTACACTTTCATATGGCAAATGCAAGCAAGAACAGCAATTATCACGTTTCCAATAAAAGCGAAGGATAGTGTTAAAATTTGTAGAGAATTGTAACAAAATAAGACACAATATGAATTAAGAGCAGGCACAGAAACAAGTAGGAAACATCAGCTGTCTAAACCAGGAACACAGAACTCCAGACAGCTTTTTCCTCATGCAGTCAAAAATAAATAAAACCACAACTGTAAAAAGATCAAAGCTGAAAACGAGCATCAGCACTGAAGAAGCGGTGAACGCTTTTTCCTTTTCGAAGGACCTACGCATGTACCAAACCCACCAGCATTAAGGCCGACGTGAAACAGCTCCTGCCTCAGACAGCACGGGTGCACCAGATGGGAGTGCCAGACCGCGTCCGTTTCCCTGGGCACCCAGACCACTGAAGATGTGAGAGCCACGGAGAGACCATGTAATAATTTTATTATCATTGTATGCCGAAATAGTATACTTTTATCAGGACCGAAGGAGTGGTTATTATATGCTTGTATTGCTCTAATTTTATGATGGCTGTCGCCAGGAAGAAGATAATAGTTTCCAGATAAGGACATCTCGGCACAGACTTGAAAGACAACGAACAAAGCCATTACCTTGGAGTATCCTGTCTCTAACAACACTGTTTTGCCAATGCTGGGAAATAAAAGATAAAAGGACTATAAACAGTTAAAAAGTAACCCGATTCCTGTGAATAGAGGCAGGTGGTAATGATCAAAAGCCAAGGCAGGACTTAAAGACGCACTCCCCGAAGCGGCAAGAGAGAACTGGTTTCTGAGTTGCACAAGCAAATTACACCACCTTTAAGATCTCGGGATGTCTGCAGGAAGCTGCGACCTGCCAGGATCCCCAGGTAGGAGCTCAGCAGATGGAGGAAAGCAAACCCAGGCCTGCATCCAGCTGCTGGGCTTTGTTTCAAGTTCTTTCTTCCCTGGTTTGGTTGGAAATAAAACATCTGTCTCTAGAGAAGTTGGCTAATTGCTGTGTATTACTGGCCAGGCAGCGAACCACAGGTGGTCAATCTAAGTTGAACTTTCTGAAATAGTCAGAGGGAACCACATCCCAAAATCCAGCAGCGGAAAAAGCCTGACTGCTCTCAAAGACAGCAGAGACTCTACCTAGGGCAGGGACCTGCAGGTTGCGCACTCCAAAACTGAGCAGTTCAGGAAAACCATTTTCATTTGACATCCTTGGAGAAACCACGTAAATGCCATCAAAGCCATGTTAACAGTCCAAAAGCAACGATGCGGTCACTACGGCCAAGTAGAAACTGTAAATCAACCCCCAAAGCTAGTGCTTGCTGCCCGGATTCCTGAGGAAGAGAGAAGAGAACAGGCATCAAACTGCAACACTCCACCAGGATGTCCCCAGGCCAGCGTGCCCGAGGCTTCTCGTGGTCTCCACGAGAAACCGGTGACCTGGAACTGTCCGATATATAGGCGATGGGGACGCCTTTGCTGGCTGAGACACAGAGAAAAGACTAAGGGATACCAGTCGGTTCAAGAAAAGGATTATAGGGAATGCAGAAATGAATATGTCTGTCAAAGCTTAACAAAATCCTGTTGGCTTAATGCCACCTGCTGCAAAGAATGCAGCAGCGCTTCTCCCAGAGCTCCCGTGCTCTTCTCCAGGAGTAGAAGACAGGCTGGAATCACTGACCTGCTGGTGGGAGAGACCTTCCAGAGACTCCACTCCAACCTCCCGCTCACAGGGAACCACCTCCCACGCTAGATTGTCTGGGCCTTGAAACGCTGCCGTGATGGAGAACCCCCACCCCTCCCTGGGCTCTGCCCCAGCACAGCACCACACTCCTGGGGAACGTGCAGTCTGAACCTCCCAAGCCCCGCTGCCTCTTGTTCAGTCATCTGCCACTGTCAGAAGAGTTTCGCTCCACCACCTTTGCACATGCCCTCCCAGCAGCTGTAGGCTGCAAGGAGATCACCCTGCGGCCTCCTCTGCACCAGGCGGAACAAGCCTCACTCACTCCCCAGACTCCTGAGCACCCTCACAGCGCGCCGCTGGCTCGCCCCCGGCTTCTCAACAGAGCCGAATAGCGGCCCGACCTTATGAAAACTTGGTGGTTTTCATTTCAAACAGCGTGAGCATTTTAGAGAGAACGACTGGCCAGAAAGGCAACCCAACGATGGACGGTTCCTCCAAGAGTCCTGAATGTCTTCAAAGGATGAATTACGGCCACCACGTTATAAACTACCTGAGTCAGCATTTACAGCTGCTGCTAGCTCTGATGTTTGGGCTTCTTCAATTGCACGATGTGAAAGGCGGAAAGAAAGGGGATCTGGCTCATATGCTGATCTGCCTGAGGGCTACCAAGGCCAGGAAGGAGGATTAGCCGGAGCCTGACTCACCCACTGCTCTGCACGGGGATTGCGAAGGGAAGAAGGGAAGGAAAGAGGAGAGTGGGGAGAGCCTGGCGGTGCAACACTCACTTGTAATTGTTGTTGATGTCAGAGACGCGCCAGACGTTCTGCAAGTCAAAGCCCATCCTCACCAGCTCCATCTCAAATCGGTATCGCACATGGTCTCCTGGAAGAACAGAGCACAGGGTATTTACTGACAGCTAAGCAGAACGGATGAAATCTAAACATGTTAGTGGCAGCTCCACAGCAACTGGAGAGAAACTACAGGACAGCTGGATGGCAGGGGTCTTCCTTCAGAAGCCAGAGACTTGTCCCTCATGGGGGTTCCTCTGCTTATCTTGTCAAGGCAGATGACCACTCAGTCTTGGGGCACAGAGCGGCGTGGAAACAGCCTTCTCACACCAATGTGGGAGCGGGGGGGTAATTTAATCCACTTCCACCCTTCCGACAGAGACGGCTTCCAAAGCGGATGTCAGGGACGCCATGGCCGAGGAGTACCGAGCGCCCACCCCAGGCAGCTCCTTCTGCCAGACCGCACTCAGAGGCTGACTCAGGGTTTGCTCTCTTGTGTTTTAGCCTCGCCTTACAAATCCTGGATGCCTTTGTTGCTTGAGTGTCAAATCTTGTTAATAAATAAACACTGCAAAGCTCTTCGCCTCATTCATATCCTGCAGCAACACTTTCCACAAGTAAGTTTATTCATACTAGAGAATAATACTTTCTCTAAAGGCAAGACAGCAAATATCTCCCAACTGCTGGTGTCTGGGTCACGGTAAGAACACGTAGTTTACCTTTTCTCTATCAGCTTCTTTTTGCTCTCTCTTTCAGCTGTGCTATTCAACCCCATCCCTCCATCCTGACCTGTGCTTGGGCATTTCATTCAGGCTACTGCTCCTCTCCTCTAGTATCAGCACATTTTTAAGTCTAATGCCGGGTTTGTCACTCATTTTAATCCCCTTTTATTCACGGTGAAGCTGTTTAAAGACAAAGCAACTGCAAGTGAACTTCATGCTCCCAGAGAAGGGAAACTCCCAGTCCACACGAGGGCACCACCTCAGCTCTGGTTCTCTCTTTATGCATTCAAAGATTTTGTTTGTGCCTGCGTAAGGATGAGCCGGACATCTCCACAGACCAGATCATGGGAACGTCACAGCATTTCTAGGTGTTGGAGAAGAGATGCAGATGGACTCGTATTAATTACGCTGCCTCAAAGCTGATGATGTTTACTACCCAGGGACAAGACTGCTTGAGCTCTTTATCATCACGATGAGTACTAAAGTCTGGGATGTTTTCTTCACTCACAAGGAGAAAGGGAAAAGCTGCTTATGTGTCACTGGCTCAGAATGCGCCTTATTGTGCTTCTTACTATCATTGCTTTTACTGTGCTTGTTATCCAGCCACATCTGGCCATCAGCTGGATCTGTAGGCCAGGCACTGGATGCTCCTCAGCAAGACGCACTTGGGTACTGCAGAGCTTAAGACACAGCCAGACATCACTTTACGAACAAGAGTTCAAATTGCACTGCAGCGCTTCCGGACAGAAGAGCAGGAAGGGGACAGGCCAGGAGCTTACCGGGACGGCAGAGATGTGCATGTTGATCCTCCTCATCAACACAGACTCCTAAGCACCACGCGTGGTAGGCAAACGCAAAGAGGTCCTCAGGCTTAGCAGGGCGGGCAATGGCTCGAGTTAGCCTCTTCAGCCACTCCTGGCACTGCTTAAAGGTGGAAAAATGGCACCTGCAAACCCAAATGCAAATCATCCTCAGTGGGTACATTCGCCCAGCCAAGACGCACAGATAGGGAGCTCTGCTCCACTTCACCAGGAAAAGGAACAAAGTACCAAGTCCTAGTAACCTTGGCCATGAGCAGCTCAATTCCAACGGCCCAGAGGGAGACACCAGAGCTGATCATGGCAACCGGCCTGCGGTGGCATCTACAACATAGCGATAAAAGGGATACCTGATCACTTTGGAGTCCTTGCAGACAATGTGAAGCTGGAACATATCCCGGCACTCCACACTTTCCATCATCCTCAAAGGCACCTGCGAGGGACAGATGTAGGGCATGACAAGACGTACCACATCACACAGCAGACATAGCAGCCTTGCCCGCAGGCCCATCACGCACAGTCACGGCTCTATCAGCAATCATGAGCTTCTAGTTCCAACTACAAACCCACTCCGAGGTTTGTGAAGCTTCATGACTCAGCATAGAGCCTCCGTCAACAATTACCATTCTGATTTCTATTCTGTCCCTGGGTAGTTTCCCACCCAGGGCCAGTCACTGACTAAATCGCATCCAGACAAGCACAGGTAACTGAGCCAAACAAAAGCTGCCATAAAAGACGGCAAGTCAAGACAGTGAGAGAAAGCCTCAGGCTCCCACTGTCTGACTCTTGGCTGCTGGTCTCCGGGTAGGAGAAGTCTCATTAAAACTGGCCTGCAAGAGACCTTAACAGTCTTAAAACCACCAAGCTTAATGCTTGAATTTAAAAAGAACAGTGAGGGAAAGACCTAATTATTATCCAACGGAGAACCCCATCTACACGCCAAAATGCAGCAGCAAAACAGCAGCTGCACGGCCAGCACTAACAGGAGACAGCATCAGGCTTGGCATCCTTCAAGAGGCACAGCTCCCACGCTACAGACCTCAGAAATGGCTTATGCCCCCCCAAATACTGCGAGGGGTTATGTTTCAGGGAGCAGGAACAGGCAGATCCAGACTTACATTGATCACAGAATCCTTGAATTTGATATGAAGCCGGTAGTTGGAGATGGCTATCACAGCGTCGTTCGCATGGCCGAGATACTCCACTCCCTCGCCCTGCAACACAGTGAATGGGACCTGGAAGGGAGACATCACTGATTCAAGACACACGCAGAGTACTTTGCACACCATAAATGCCAAGAGCCACTCTTCCAACTGGCTCCGCAGAGCATCTCCTGCGGGAAATCACTCACAGGAACGTGCTCTTCGTGCACCGAGAGCAGGCAACAGCACGCAACAGCACTGGGACACGCTGCCCAGCCCCATGCGATGGATCTTCTTCCAAGGCTGCCTCAGCTGCCCCCGAGCCGCTGCTGATGGATAATTACTCGCGGAGGAGAGGTGTGACCACAAACACTGTGTACAGCGACTGGGGGCCCCTGGCAGCGCAGGTGTCGCCCGGGGGCAGAGGGCGTTACGGGCGAGCGCAGCCCTGGCGCAAGCGGTACGGCGAAGGGCTCGACCTCAGGCGGCTCGGGCAGAGCTGGAGCGCTCTGCAGGCTCCAGGCAGAGCCCGACAGGTGGAGGCCTCTGCCCCAAGGCAGACGGCGCCTACATGGTCCTACTGCGTCACTTAAACGAAGGGGGCTCTCAGCAGTGCTGCCAGGCTCCCTGGCACCAACCCAGGCAAGTAAATGAATCCAAGTTTTGCCCAATTTCTGCTAACAAGGCTCTGAGGGAATCTCTCCGTATAGTTATTTGTATGACTGAGGAAACTTTAATGAAGTTACCTGTATTAGAATTTTTTTTTTTTTTTTAAATCCAGATAATCAAGTGTCTTTCTGGTTTTCCCTATCAGCCCGGACATGCCGTAGCTATTTTTAAAACGGGATCCTGGCAGATGGCCAAGTTTGACTTTTCTTTTCTTGTATTAAAAAAAAAAAAAAAAAAAAAGAAGGCAGAACAGCCTAAAATTCACCAGGCTCCTTTTTCCTCAGCTGAGTAGACTCATTGCTCCCTGAATGCCACCTACACCAGGTGATGTCGGTAACCAATGATGCAAAAAAATGTCACGAAGTTTTATCATTTCAGCCAGAGCCCTTTACTTGCCAGACAGGGCATCTGATGAAGCAATTCATTACACTGTAATTAGTCAAGTCAGACCAAATTGTCTTTATTTCTAAATTGTTTCTACGGCTTGGGTATATGCTGCCTAAAAATTGAATTTCCTGGATTTCAGACTTCATGTCCAAGTGACAATTGTACTAACAACTTCTCCCTTCTGAAGTTACTTGTACAAAAATAACCACCTAGACTGGCATCTCTCTGAATACTCTTTAAAAATGTTAATTATTTGACATTAAAAGAATATACTCCATTTCTGCAGTTTATTTATGCATGCTTGCCAGAGCCGGTTTTAGTTGGCATGTGTTTCTTCTGCTTACGTGGCTCTTTCACACAGCAACAGAAGGGAGACAGATTAGAAACGGGATGGTAAAACCGCAAGAACTGACAGAGGGAAATCCTGGAATAAACTGACAGGCGCCTGGATACAGCTTGTTATCAAGCCGACGGCGTCCTTTCAGACTTCACTCCACATCAAGAGAATAACAATGCACTGAACGCAAATTACCCTTCGGGAGGGGTGAACTCTGCGGTCCTCCACGCAGAAGACTCGAGCGGGTTCTGCTCTTCTCCAGGTAGTCTCAGCTCAGAGTCGCCTCAGCGGCTTCACCTCCCGCGGGGCGCAGCCCCACAGCCTTGGCCCTGCGCAACTCCTCAGCCCGCCTTTGCGCCTTCAAGGCAGTCCTCCCGCTGCCACTTTTCAGTCCTTGCTTTTATCATCAGCACCGTTTACCAAGACGATGCCACACAGAGAGCAAACTCAAATACTGCAGCAGCAGCGAGAACATACAACGCGAGCCTGGCTGCAGCCATGGGAGGAGGTGACGAGCACCGGGACAAGGTGGCAGTGGACTATGTTAAAGGAAGCAACGAACACCAGGAGGCTTTGGCTCCCTCTGTTCAGAATGCCGCCCTTGCTGCACAGCGGCAGCACTACCTGGGTCTCTTTCAAGGGCCTTTTGCAGCAGGAGGCTGGCACCATACAGAGGTTTCTCTTTCCAACAGCTCTGCAGCAGGAAAATGCCAGGAGCAACATGTATTAGGGCCAGATCAGCCGCTGTAAGTGCACGCTACGGCTACACAGAGCACAGCCTAGCCCCGGTACTCGACCTGTCCCAGAGAGTGTCTGCCTGCTGCGGAGAGCCACGCAGGCAGCGTCACGACTGCTCACTCTCAGCACAGGCGGGGGACAGGGAATACCCAGGACGGCTCTGTATTGCATCATGCTCCAGCCGTATTTCCAAGTAGCGGATGCGATGCTGTACAAATCGCAGCGTCTCGGCAGGGCTGGGAAGGCAGGGCCAGGGCGCGCAGAGCTGCCGTCAGCAGCCTCCACGCATGCGGAAGGACCTGCCGGCCCGAATGTGACCTACAGCACCGGTGAGCCCGCGGCCTCCAGAACACGTCCTGGACTGGAGAACCGCTCTCAGGTTTCACACTACCAGAGTCGAGCCTGCCGCATCCCGAAGCGGATGGTTTCGGTTTTCTTACTTCCTTACCTGCAATGACTCTTCCTCCTTTACAAGCTCTTTCGGGGGGAACAAGTCCTTGGCCTGGATATACTCCAAACTGGGAGGGCCTTCCTCACCCTGCATTGCAAACAAAACACACATTGAGACAGGCCCCAGCCAGCATTTTTCATGAAAAGGCAAAAATTGAGGCTGCTGGATACTCTTGGCACCCCAATACCTTGGGGATCCCCTGGACCTGTGCATGGAAACGCCTGTTCTGCCTCCGGACCATACTCTCTGCATTGCAGGACCCCAGCAGTTCCTCCTGCTGTTGCAGAATACCCACAGCACAGCAAAGGACTGAAAAAGGTCTCCAAGTCCTGTCTCTTCCAGCCGCGTGGTACTTGGAAAGCCAAGCGGATACACCTTGGCCACGCACAGGACCTCAGACTGACGTGACAGTCATTTGTCACGTCAAAGGTTACCCCATTACCTTCCCTATGGCCCTACAGCAGAAACACCGTAACACAAAGGGTTTCCCTAAAGCTTTGGCCTACTCTTCCTCCTCTTATGAACATAAGGACTGCTTTCTTTTGGGAGTTTTCATTTTCACTCTTAGCCCAAAGAAATCTGGGAAGAACCTGAAGCTTTTCAAAGAGAATACGCAAGTGTGAAACGTAACCCTGTAACAACTGCATCTAAGCACACCCAACCTGCGCTACTGACCGGTGACAGCACCCAGGCAGGGCATTCGTCCTCAGGGCAGCTGACCACGTCTAACCTGCTCCCTGGAAAGCCCATGGAGGCCTCGGAGAAGCGGTCTGAGAGGACACGCCATCCTTGGAAAAGCGGAGAGAGTGTCTCAGTTTGGGACGCGTGAATCTTCAGTCGCTCATGAAATCTCGGTCCTCATTTTCACCAGCCCTCACCCCACACTCTCGCTGCACGAATGAGCAGCATCCCGACACTCAGCTGAGCACGCTCGCCTGCTGGCAGCCCAGGACGGGGTTAATTCCACGAGTATTTGTTTTGGGAATGTTTTCTTCAGAATGCCTTTTGCTCTCTAGCTATAGCTCCTCTAGGCTCCAGCATTTATTTGGAAATACCCTCTTCTGTAAGTATTAAATAGTATTTTAAAATGAAATTTCTTTTTGGGTAAGTCACCGAAGCCAGAACCCCGAATTTCATTCTGAAGAAATGAAAACCCAACCCTTTTGACACAGTTCTACGTAAAATGATGCCGAATCCCCTTATGTTGCTGACAGCCGCCCAAGCCTCGGCACCCACAGGTACAGCCCGGCCCGACGCGCTCCACGGACCTCAGACTCAGGCAGCCAGACCCCGCGCAGCCCGTCTGCTCCGGGTGCAGGGGGACCTGCGCACACGCTGCTCGTAGCTACCGTAAAAATGGGCACCAACCCCAGCCGGAGGCAAAAGCGCTGCCCCTCCTCACCCACGCACCGGGTCCCCGCGTGAGGCTGCCAGTGGCCCAGGGCACAGCACCTGCTGCAGCAGCCACCGGCTACCGGGGACCCCGGGGGGCTCGGGGGCCCCTCCTGCCAGCGGCTCGCTCCGACACTGAGGCGCTAGCCCAGGAGAGCACAAAGGAAAGGTGCGTGCCTGTGCAGCAGGCAGGGAGCAGAGACACCCTCCTCTCCCATCACCACTTTGCAGCTTGCAAAGAAATCCCAGGGAGCAGCAGGAACTGGAACAGGGCAGCCCGCGCTCTCCACCGGCCTGGGTGTCCTTGAGTTCCTCCCCGCCTGCAGCACGGGACGGGCGGGAGGCTGAGCGTCTCCTCCTGCCACGGCCCCATCCCGGGGCAGCAGCGGGGCAGGGGGGCGCAGGACCCCGCTCTCTTCACAAGCCAGCCGTCTCCTGAAGCCCTCCGAGCCTGTTTGGCCACGAGTCCTTCTGGGGGGGCCTTTCTGCAGGAAGGGGCATCAGGTCTCCTCTGAGCAGGAAAACTCCTTTCCCCGAAGGTATAAAAGATGCAGAGCTCAGGACCCCCTCCCGCTACACCACCATCCTGGCAGCACCAGCACAGGAGGGGGTCTTGCACACCCCTGCCTCGCACGCCGCAGCCATGGCAGGAGCGCAGAGCTCCCCTGGGTTCGCCTGCTCTCACACGGTAATTTTCCAGCTCCAGGCAAGGACCGGCCGGAGCCTGCGTGGCACGGCACGCTCGCCGGGGCCTTCCGGCCGACTCAACCTGCGGCGCCGGGCACTGCCGTGCCCTTGGGCCTGGGCAGAGCAGCAGCACCGCAGCGACGGGGCCCACAGCGTCCACCAGCAGCACGTGGAAGGGAGGAGAAGGGGATCCCCCTTTGCAGGGGGGCGGCACGCCAAGCCAGGCGGATCCAGGGCAGGAAGATCCGCACGCAGCCCGGCCTCAAGGACAGGCCTGATCCGGGGCAGCCAGCTCAGCATGGGAGCTGGAGAGAGGAGCTGGCTTACAGCCCGCCTGCATGGAGGAGAGGAGGGGAAAAAAAGCAGCACTTACAAAGCAGTTGAGCATGGAGCAGGAGACACGGCCTGGCAGACTCATGTTCATTTCCCGAGGCGGCAGCTGGGCCAGGCGCGCGCAAGCAGCATCTCCTTCCTCCGGCCCTCTGCTGCTGCCGGCAGCGGCTCCGAAACCGTTGCGCCGGGATTGCCGCAGCCTCCCCGCTCCGCCGCGAAGGGCAGGAGCATCCCTGCCGCCGGCGGCCGGAGCAGGTGCCCGCCGCCACCGCTCGCTGCCGCTGACAATGGAGGGAGGGAGGGCGGAGGACGGCCAGACTCCACCTACCTCCGAAGGCCGCCGAGCACGGATCTGCCATCTAAGTGTCTCCCTGACAGGCGAGACAGAAAATGGAGAGACCAACAGAGGAATCACCCCTCCTCTCCCCCTCCCGTCCCCATACGCAGAGCCGGCACCCTGCCGACGGGTGGATGCCAGCGACGCATCCCCTTCCTCGCCGAGCCGCCGGCCGAGCGGAGCGGCTTGCCGGGTGATGCAGTCCCGGCCTGTGGCGCTCCTCCCCACGGGCACCTGCCTCGTGCCGCACTGATGGCGCGTGTGGGAGCGCCGGGAACAATAGCGGTGAGGAGGCTTTGCGCCCCGGCACCGAGCCCTCCGCCCCGGCTGATGCTTTCAGATGCTCAGCCGGGAGCCTCCTGCTGCAAGCCTTTGCCTGCGATCTCCGGCCGACCTGGCAGCTGCCCGCGGTCCTCTCTGCCTGGTCGGGGAGGGGAGGACAAAGGGGCTGCCCCGCTGCTTCCTCACTGCTGAATGCTCCCGAGCTCCTTCCCAGGAGCTCCCGTGCGTGCAGGGAGTAGCTGGGTGTCTCTGGCCCCCACCAGCACCTGCGCGCCGGAGCTTGGTCCCTGGTGCAGACAAGGCTCCCCAGGGCCACCGCTCCCCCCGCTGACCGCTTGGACGGTTAGCTCCGGCGGGAAATTTCACCAGCTCCACTTTAGCAATGGTTGCAGACATTGGGGAAATGCCTCGGGTGCAGGAAACGCCGTGGGTTGAACACCCAGCTCCCCACCCAGGCCCCCAGGAGCTGACTTTTCCTACCTGCTGTTCGTCAAGTCCACGAGCAAACAGCCAGCTGCCCAGGTCACAGCCCGTCCCAGAAGCCAGAGGACAGCAGCCTCCTGGGCAACGCCAGCCCGTTTCTGTCACCAGCTGCTGCTCTGCCCGCCACCTCCCACCACTGAGCCAGAGTGAGAATCTCTCTCTTAAAATGCAAAATTAAAACCCGGCCCTTCATTACTCCTCCAAGGCCCAGGCCCAACTATTTTGCTGGAATCATACCAGCTTTTTTATTCCTGGGCCATCCAAACAGAGCCCAGCCTGTAGCCATTAAGCTCCTCTCGGACGTGGTTGCCCCACAGACACCACAGACAGCTCTACCCGGCAATACGAACAGCATCTCAAAAGATTTTTCTCAAGTCAAATAAAAGATTTGCACATTTCTCTGCGAAAGCATTAAGGGTTAGATTATTCTGAGCTGTTCAACCAAGGGACAGCTTTGCCATATCCAGACCTGTTGCACTTTGTCACTGCAGGGCAGCAGGGCCCAGGCAAAAAGCCATTCAGTCAACTCCCTTGCTGAGAAAACAGACAGACGGACAGACCACCCCACAGGCCACAGTCACGCAGGCTTCGCTATTCAGGATAAAAGCCCGAGAAGAAAATGTGACCGTGCCTGGAGATAAGCCATGAAATCCCCTTGCCACCTTGGCTCCGTCCCACTCCTCCGTTTCGGTGGTGCACAGTGGGTGCACACCAGGCGCTGCCCGGGCTCGGGGGCACCCGACTCCAGTGGCACCCACAAACCAAAACGCATTCGTGTTACCCACAGAGTTAAGACATAACGAGCACAGAGGGTTATGGACGAGGTTATGGATTTGTCTTGGCCAAATCCGAGCCGCAGGAGAGGTGCCCCGCTCCCCGCAGGCTCTCCTCTCGGGTGAATGCCACAGGTCTGCTGAGAAACCAGAGCAGCAAAAGGTGGAAGAAACCTTTTTGTACTGGAAAGAAAGTGCAGCTATAAAAACTGTAAAACTGATTTTTTTTCTTCCTGATGTGTATCAGGAGACAAGCAACAAAGCACGTCTGTCGATAAGAGGTGAAGCACAGAAGTCTCCTACGCAGAGTCAGAGTACACGTGGCTATTTAACCCACCAAGCGCATACAACACATGACCAGTGTTTGTAACATGCAAAAACATGGATAAGGCCAGCGAGGGGTCTGCGCCGACCCACGGCGAGATCTTTAGCACCAGTGCTCAGTTCAGGGCCTGGCACGGGGACTGTTTCCAGCTCAAGTTGCAGAAGGACCTTTATAACCCTAAGCTGCAGCTGCGCAGAGTTAAAAGGTTGCTCATCAGATCATTACTTTGAATTTCCAACCTCAGCTGACCTGAACATCCACAAAGAGACCTTCTCCCACTTTAACTGAAATATTTTTGCGCTTTTAGCATTAGAAAGAGACTCATACGTGGCTTAGAAACTTCTGCCCAAGAGCTGAGCCTGGTGCAGAGCAGAAGTGGACCCTCAACTTCAGCAGCGTCTCAGAGGCTCACAGAGTTTCAGGAGGAACCGGATTCAAACTCCACCGGCTCCCACCTCTTCCTCCAACAGTTCACAAAATACCTGCTCTCCTTTCCACGCAACCAACCAGATGGGGCCAGGAGCGGCGGCAGTGAGAGCGCCCGGTGCCGGGCAGCCTGGGTGGCCGGGCGCAGAACGCCGAGCGCTCGCAGCCTCGTTAGCTGCCTTAGCTAGAGGGATTTCCTAGATTCCACGTCAGATGCCGCCCCGGCTGAACAGCTGGTATTGGCTCCCTTATCACTAACCACCACCAGACTGAACAAGGAACACAAGGTTGTTTTCACATAACTGGGCTTCTCCGAGTGTCGTGCATATGCACATTCACACAGGGAGAGAGAAACCTCTTTCAGTTTCTCCCAACCACAACAACTCTAAAGGTTTCGAGTACTTCGAGGAAGACAGGAGCTGAATATAACATGGCCAGCATGTTCTTAAGGGCAGCTGCAGTAATTGACCCTTTTTCCCCCCACGTGCACTGCACGCCGTTCATGCTGCGAGTGGCTCTCTCCCGTGCTGCTCCTCCCACCCCTCCATACGTCCCTGCTCGCACACCGCCGTTAAACAGCTTGCAACCTCTCTTTAAGGTCCCAGAAGGGACCTGGGGGCTCCAAGATAACACAGTGCTTGGCAAAGATAGGACTGGCACCCAAGGGGCCATCCTGCAGCCTCTGAAGGAGACGATACTCCCTATGGAGACAGGACCACATGCACCAGGAGCCCAGCCTGCAGCACGGGGGGCCGCAGGGGTGAGCTGCCACCTGGTCCCACGTGCCCAGGGAATCCGTACTGTGAGCACGGGACAACCACCGAGATGCCGAGATCCCTCTCGTGGCCTGGAGCCAGTCAACACCCTGAACGGGAGCTTTTTGTCAACAGCCAGCACAGCCTTCTGCAAATCGGGAACGGGTGGTTCAAAGAGCAGCTAACACCCACCTGCCAGGTCACCTCCGATTCCTCTTCGTGGCTCTGCAGCTCAATCTCTCCCCTTCAAAAACGACAATCCACCCAAGCAAGGATCTGCAAGTGCCTCAAAGAGCTTGAATGACACAGAGATGTACCGGAGGAGCCCAAACCCCTTCTGAAATGCAGGTGCTGACAGAGTCTCTCACTCACGGAAGGTGGAAGCAAGCAGCCAGAGGGTGGGAAGAGGAAACCTGGTCCTGTCCATAGCAGGGAGGTGCCACCGCCGGCACACTGGACTCAGACTCCTGGGTACAGGTATGCCTTTCCCAACCTTGACGTATCTTTATCCTCCGTTTCTTTTCAGCACTACAAATAAAATAACTGTAAATACTCTTCCATTAGGCAGAGGGCACCACTTCCATCCCTTCTACATATTAAGGGTGGGCTTTTCATCACCACAGCACGGTGCATCACCCTGCAGACGGAGAGGAGGGAAGCAAGGGGCTACGGCCACGGATGGCAGAGACCCGAATCCGCAGCCCTGTCCCTGGTAGTGCATCCATGGCACAGACTGCCCTGATCTGCCTCCAGCTGGAGAAAAACGACAGGAAAACTGGCAGGAGGAGGTAAGTGTCCTGGGAAGGGACTCCCAGGACATCAGAAGCAAATCAACAGGAGCCAGGGCAGCTCTGCCCGGGCCAAGAGGCTCCCAGCAGCAGAGGTGTTACCAGGGTACTCTAGTTTCTATCTGTCCAGGTCTGCATATTTTCAATGAAGATCAAGGTACGAACTGGCTATCTAGATCTTTTTACAGGTAAGGAGGGGAAGGGAGAGACTTGCATCATTTATCTCATCCTGAAAGTTAAAATTTATCCTCCTGCTTAGCAGATCAGGGTGAGATGAACTGCACTCGGGCACATATTTCTATTTCTCTCCACTGCCTACGCAGGGGATCTACGTAAGCTGATGCAGAGACCTGACTAGCTGTGGCCAACGGGACTTCTTGTTCTGCCTTCTCTACTTTTGTTGCACAAAGGGCATCTTTGTTTCAGGCCCCTCTACAAAAACAGTTCATTTCCTCAAAGACTAAGGAGGTCCTTGGGTGAACTGAAAAGCTGCTGAGCCACTCAGGTGGCCTCTCAGAAATAAACCCCTAAATTTGTGTGAAGAGAAGTTACTATTTTATACCCCGTAAATCAGGACTGAGAGGGTGAGTGCTATCTTCTCATCTTTACAGGATGACAGAAGAGGTTATAGATCTGTAATATTGCATTTAATATTTGTTCAGAAAGCTGCCCAGAGGTGAGCATGTAACAGAGATACGAAGCAAGAAGCCTTTGAGAAGAGGGACAAAAGGACAGAAGTCAAGGGCTATCAACGCCGTAGGCCAGCAAGAGGGGGCGAGGGACGGCTAACCTGCCAAACCCCACCCAGACTAACAGTCATGGTCCCCTCAAAGGGCATGAACCATCATGGAAATCCAGATGTCTACAGTCCCAGTACCCCCGCAGTAAGAAGAGGGAACGCTGCCGCGGGAGTTGTACGGCGTGTGGAAAGAGCCGAGCCCTGAGCTGCCGGCAGAGCCGCACAGCAGCTTGCACCAACTTACCCGCCAGGCTAGTTTTAAGTAATGTATTAAGGTACTGGGTGCTCGTTAGGACTTCCATTAGCCAGAGTTAAGGATTAAACCACCACTAGTGCTGTCTTCAAGGTCACTTTTGTCAGCAGCTAGTCTTTGGGGGAGACATGAGGAGAGTCTTCCCATCAAAGCAAACAAAGCTCTTCACCGACGCTAGGCCAAGCATTCGTAGCAGCTGGTGATCCCATTTGGGGTGCTGCCGAGTAAGGCAGCAGCTTTTGGGCATGCCCTTGCTGACCAGAGGGCGTCGGTGCTGTGCCCTCTGGCTGCAGCGATCGTGGGTCACTAACCAAGCGCTCGGCAGGCCGGCAGGGAACAGGGTTCCCCGCCAGCCCTCCAGCAGCTGGCTGAAGGGGTCCAGCCCCGACGCGCCCGCGGGTGGGCAGACGACCCTGTGGAGCATCCATTAACCAGCAACTGGCCTCCGTCCCTCCCTGCAGCCCCGCGACTAACCCGCAAGTCACAGCCCTCCAGAGAGGTCACAAAAGGACCCAGAGGAGTTTGCACCAGCTCTCTACCTCCAACTGCTGACCACCCATCGGCTCTCTGCCTACCAACGGCTCGGGTAGGTGGGTGGAGGCAAGCGCTTATTTCTACAGCTCACAATTATAAGTCGCTTTCTCTCCCTTGCCATGGGAGACAAAAAACCTATACTCTCTTCCCAAAACAGCGGGTGAGGGAGGTGGGGGGTTTTTGTTGCTTGGCCACCCCACCCCCCCTCCCAAAAGGAAAAAATAATTCTAAAAAAAATCCAAGGAACATTTTAATAAAATATGAAAAACCCATAAATTCTTTTCAGAAGGTCCTTTGAAACTGTAAAGTCATCTTCAGGTATTCATAAGGAGCAGAAGACCCTCTTGTCTAGAAGAAACCAAACCATCCGTGGTTACAACTAAGGGTGGGCCAGGGCCAGGTCAGGAGAAGTATCTGTCAAGACACAGGAGAGGAGCACAGTGAAAAGCAAAAGCTTCTATGTTTTAGTAAGTCCAAAGTTCCAGACTACGCACCCCAAAAAGAACAGAGATCCAGAGAGGGGTGACAAGGATTAAAGACGGCTTTTCTACAGAGAAGAATTTAAAAACCTAGAGCTCTTCAGATGTCTAATGGGAATGTGAGAGAGATCTACGAAATCCCGAAGGGCATGGAGATGCTTGCCGGCAGCACCACGCTTCACCGTGTATGAGAACTGGGGTCCATCAACCAAAACAGCATGGGGCAGGTTCACAAACAAAGCAAGAGGGGCTACCCCGCCCAACTTGGCAGTGCAGCTCTTTGCCCAACGTGTCGCAACTGCAAATCTTTACCCGGTTTTGAAAAGCAGCTAGATGAATTCACGGGAGAAAAATCTACCAAAGGCTCATAAAACATCAATAAATTGTTTCTGGATTACCAAGTCCTTGAGCTGCAGATCCTGACCGGTGAGGGCACACGCCATGGAGATGCTCCCCCCAGGCTCTCCCTGCGGCGTTCACCAGTGACCCCCGTCAACGGGGTGTCTGACTAGCCAGGCCTCCGATGGACCCAGCCTGGCCCTTTCCACGTTACCCAGAGAGATTTTTTTGATGTGTTTTCCATGTGTTTATTCACTTCTTTTTTTTTCATTCATATCTGGATACATCTGCATCACTCTCATCTCAATCCCACGCAGAGAAGTTGTTGGGTTTCTACGCTTCCAATATGACACCAGGTAATTCCAATTGAAGTGTAAGACGCTTTATCAGGTTACAAGGGCGTACTTTCATCCCTCCACCCCAGAGCAAGCTCCTCAGCCTGAAGCGGGGCAAGAAGCTCTTTCAACAGAAAACACAAGAGATCTGGAGCCAAACCAGGGAGCACAAGGATCGGGACTACACCAAAACCGCGGCGTGCATAACTACTAGAGCTGACAGTTCAATTAATGCCAAGAGCACATTTCCTTTTCTATTCCAGTTGCTAATGATCACACGGGGGACAATCCCATAGGAGACGTCACTATTTCCTCGAGCAGTCTGACAGATTTTTAAATTTCTTTTTTTTAACATGTTTAACCTAAATTTTCATGTCCTCAATTTGAATTTCCAGCCCTTCGACTGTTTCTGCACTCCTTCCGACATAACGATACGCTTCTAGCAGCGGCGAGCGCGAAGCCGATGATGATACCGTGTTACTGCAGCAACGCTCAGGCTCCCTGCCCAGCCACAGCCCAAAACGCAGATCACCATGTCGCCTTCAAAATCCTATTCAAACCACCACCCTAACGACACTTCCAGCGTATCTTTCAACATTCCTGGTCCCCAGCTTTCTTCCTCTCATCAGATCACATGTATTTTGGGTTATTTCTTGCTGGAGGCATCAGAGGCACTTCATCCGAGTTTAGCAGCAACCTGGCTGTTCTGGCTGTGTTTCAGTCTTTCCAGATTCGTTTATACCATATTTTTCTGTGACTAATTATCATGAAATTTCTGCTACTTTGGTGCCACCAGAGCACATTATTAACGTGGTGTTAAAAACTCATTGAGAGGTGACAGAGGAGCAGAATGAGAAACCCCAGCGTTTAGTTTCGAAGTAAAAATAAATCAGTAAGCCACAAAACCTGAATGACTATGTCAGTAGTCCAAGGAGGCAGAAGGGGATTCCAGTCTTTCTTACTTTTATACCAGTATATTCCAATAACAAGTTTAGGGGTAAACTTATCCTACCAGCAGCATCTTGGCCACAGTAATAAAAGCTCTCTATATTATATTATTATATATAATACACAAGATAATACACATTCTTGTATTTATTCTCATCCATATAGCAGCAGTAAAAGATCTGGACACACAAAGAAAGAACAAAACCACCCACAGAGGACAGAGGCAGACTAGAATATATACTCACCATCCTCAGCCACCGTCCAAAATCTCCTGGTTCAATCACGGCTCAGTCTCTTCTTGTTCTTCCACTAGTCTCACCTGCAGCAAACAAAAGATAAACCAGAGGAGAAGTTTAGACCAACAGTAATGATACTTCATTATGAACACAGTGGAGAAAAAGCAAGAGCCCAGCACCCTGTACCAATCATTGCCAACCTCTAATTAGGGCCCTTTTCAGGAGCTGCTGGAAATCAGGTCCAGCATCACAGAGGATCCAGATCTTTCGGTCAGCCGCTACACACAGCTCGCAGGGCTTGTCACCCCTCAGCACACACCAGCCAGTACCCCAGAGCTACGAAAAACACACCTCGGGGCAGCACGGGAGGGATCTGAAGGAAGAAGGGTCTGGAGCACAAGTCCTATGAGGAGCTGCTGAGGGAACTGGGGGTGTTTAGCCTGGAGAAAAGGAGGCTGAGGGGAGACCTTCTTGCCCTGAAAAGAAGTTGGAGGCAGGTGGGGTCGGTCTCTTCTCCCAAGGAACAGGCGTCAGGACAAGAGGAAACGGCCTCAAGTTGCGCCAGGGGAGGTTTAGGTTGGATATTGGGAACCATTTCTTCCCCAAAAGGGCTGTCAGGCCCTGGCACAGGCTGCCCAGGGCAGTGGTGGAGTCCCCATCCCTGGAGGGACTGAAAAGACGTGTAGATGTGGCGCTTGGGGACATGGTTTAGTGGTGGCCTTGGCAGTGCTGGGTTAGCGGTTGGACTCGATGATCTTAAAGGTCTTTTCCAACCTGAATGATTCTATGATTCTAAGAAAGACTTGGTTGTTATGGTTCAAGGACCTGGGGAAGATCCTTTTTCATACAAAACTTGGGTGCTTGGAGAAGACCGCTGTTGTCTTGGGGGAAAAATCACCTCTCAAGTCAAGTCTCAGCTGCCTAGAAGGTGGGGCAGGACGCAAGAGCTCAAGGTGCCACGCAAAAACTAGCAGCCCCTTCTGCCAACTTCCCCCCCCGTTAGCAGCGGGACGGGTGACAGGAGGCGTTTCACAGGAGGGGAAAAGCCAAGCAGCAAGATCTGAGCAGGGGCCTGCTTCGAGAAAATCCTTTCCAACAGCACTGGATGGTCCCACAGGTGATCCTGGGATTTCCATGGGGGAAGAGACCCTTCCTCGAGGTTGTCAGATCTCTCTGATATGGGATCACTTGATCACCAACATCTCTCTCATCTGTCCAAGTTCTGCCCTCGGTTCTGCTCTTCCAGCCCCACGCAGGGGACTGAATTACACGCAATTAAACACTGCGGGTGGAAATGGGTTGACAGCCCTGCACCTGCTCTGTGCGCTCCCGTCCCTGGTGCCACTCACCCGGCTGCGCAGTGCTGTCATGGCGCGCACAAGTAGCACGGAAATCTGCACACGTGTCCCAATGGCTTTTAAAAATAACAATGTTTTAAGTGGGGATGTTCAGTATTTACGTGTAGCCTGAAGATGGCTTAGAGCTCATCAACCAAACCCGATTTCTGCCAGTTACCAGCAGCCTGTAGCACGCCAAAGCTCCGGGAATGCTCAAGGTCTTTGGTAAGTTCTGCCACCGTTTATTTTTACCTTTTTCCTCCTTAGATGAAATACAAATGTCAACAAACGTGGAACTGGAGACTGTCTAAAACATCTCGCACAACATACCCTGGCTGAGAATTACTCCTCCTTCTGCCATCGAGGAATCGGGTCGGCTCCAGGAGAGCTTCTGAATACCTGCTCAAGGCTTTCCTTCCACTCAGGGATTTCTTTCCCAGCCCACAATTAAGTGAGGTTTGACACCCACGCCTCAGAAGGCCAAGCTGAATGCCAGCGCTGAGGAGTCATTTTTGAAATGTAATCTTCATGGTGAACAAGCAGCACCAAGTCCTGCAGCACTGCTGCGTGATGCAGGCGGGAGCTCCCACCCTGCTCCAGCAGCGCTGCCAGGCGGGAATAGTCACCCTTGTACTTTCAGTTAATTTCTCATGTCCTGCCGTGCCCTCGACAAGAAAGGACAGGAGAAAGGAATGGGAGTTCCGAAAGGATTCAAAACTTGGGCACTGTATTACCTTACCTTTAAAAGCAGATCACCAAGTTTCAGGAATATATAGAAAAAAAAACCACAATAGGAATCAACTTTTTTCCTAGGAAAACAGAAAAAGGGATACGGCAATATCTCCCTTCAGACCCAGATCCAGCCTGTCTCTTTTCAACTATAAAAGCCTTTTTCCCACTATTTAGCAAAATGACCACGCACGTCAGACTTCATATAGAGAAAAAAATCTAGTAGCAGCTTACCATGCCACCAGGAAGAGCCGCTGCCAACTGGTGACTTAGAAACTAGGTGAAAAGCACTATTAGCAAGGGAAGTAAGATGTTAAGTATGCTTTGCTCACTAGTCTGAAGATATCTGAATTATTGATACCACCGAATGACACACAAGTACTTTTCCTGCAGTACGCTTTGTACCAATTTATTAAATCATTGCTAAAGGCTGGTTCAGTTTCTCACTTCCTTCCTTGTAGGAGAAGTCGGTAACCGCCAGAAACTGCAACTCTCTTTGGCTACGTCATGTTTGAGGATGTTCCTCCTCGCTCCCATCCCCCAAGCTGCTCTTGAAAGCCAGTTGCCCAAGAGGAAGGCAGTTCACTGCAGCCGGGACTCCTGCAGCCACATTAGCTCAGCGCGCAGGAATGCTGCCGCTCCTCCGCCCCCAAGGGCTTCCTCCTCCTGGCCGGAGCAGGGATGAAGCTGAAGGGGCTCCTGAGGATTTACGGGGCGATGGAAGCCAGGAGATAGCTCAAAAACCCAAGTGCTGCTCGGACCGCCAAGGAAAGCCTTGGGCCTCCAGCACCGCCTGAATTACACCTGGCCCAGCCCACCCACCCGCAGGCAGCGTCGCTCATGCACTTGTGCGGCTCCACGTGCTCCGGCGCTGCCATCCCACACGCACCCCCCTGCTTCAGGGCTGGCCGTGGTCCTCCTCCTTTCAAAAGCTGCCGTGTTCGGCTGGCTCCCGGCGCTGCCGCTGTGGCTTCCAGCCAAGCGGTCTCCAGCCCTCGGAGGGAGGGTGGCAGCTGCCCAACACGCCCAGCACCACTGCCCCACACCTCTCCGGGCTGGCGCCCACCACCTCTCCTTTGGAAGTCACGCGTGTGGTTGTGCAGCCGCTCAAGGAGCGTTTTCCCCCAAAATCCAGGTCAGAAGCTCCCCTAAAATCTCGGTCACATGGGATGGACTGGAGCTGGCCACCTGCTATGTCCAGCTAAGGTGGAGGCTGACACTGCCAAATTAAATGAATGAGGGGACCAGAAACAAGGGAGAAAGAGGCGGGATGAAGCTGGAGAGAAGATAAAAGAGCACGATGCCCTTTCCACGCACACATGGAAACCACAGCCCAGAGCCTCATGCTGTTCTGCTGCTGTGCAGTCATGAGCAGAGCACGGGGCTCGTGCCCCACGGCCGGGGGCTGGCAAAGCCAGCAGCCCTCCGCCCTCCCTATTGCTCGGCTGGAGGGAGGCACGGGACGGCGCTGGTGGTGCCGACCCAGCTGACGAGGCCAGCAGGGTGATGCTGCCTGACACACCTGGGCTGGGGGAAAAAGAGAAAATAACTCACTTCACTTGAGCATTTTTATAGCCTGGATCCTACCCTGGAACTATTAATCTTGGAGCCAAACCCTCAGATAATAAGGAAGTGTCAGAGTTGAAAACACTCATAAAAATCTTAATTTGCTCTCTCCGTAGCCCTCTTGCCCATGTGACTCACGAACACACTTCGTTACGCAACCACATTATTTCCTCCAGGGTTCTTTGCCTCTCTCAGTGCAAAACAGAGCGGCGGGGACCAAAGCAGCGGCCATCCGGCAACCTCTGCCCTCGTCTGCTGCAGATGCTAGAAGAGACACGGGGGCTGCAAGAGAAGAGCCTGGACAGAAGGACGGAGCTCTGCCCGCAGAGCTGGGCCCGTCCTCCTCCAGGATGCTCAGCCACCACCCGAGCCAGACATCTCACGGACGACCAGTGACTATTCTCCATTTTCTGGATTGCAGCTCTGGACTCAAACACCCGCGTTGCCTCTCAGCTGCAAGCCCAGTCAAGGTGCGATATAAACTGTACATGCACAGGAAAACCCGACTCTCCAAGCACACAATTAGGCTGTCAAAAAATTAAGATAAACACAAACATCTCCCCGTCTCACGGCGGTGCCATAAAAGCGTATCGCTGCTTCACCAGTGTGTATTTACAGAAGCCTCACAGAAAAGCTTGTGAAAAGCTTAATAGCCCTGCCTTCAGCACAGCTTGATTAACCACAGCGAGGCTTAGGAAACGCTGAATAATAAGGGAGGGCACGGCCGCTCCCTGCGATCACCTGCCGCCGGCACGCTGCGGGGAGCAGAGGTCCTTTGGGAGGGAGGGAGGACGCCCGTCGGGGCGCACAGGGGCATTTCAGACGTGCACGCGGAGCTTCGGAAAGGTGGGAAACGCAGCAAGCGCCGATTACGGCTTCCAGCCTCGTTAGCGCCGCTGCAACGCAGTTTTCGGTGCGCACCCCAGGCGAGGTGGGTGGCCCCTCTGGCAGCTCCGAGCTTCCCGCTACGAGACTCATTTTTAATTGCTTATAAAACTGCCAATTGTTTGCAGTTGGAGCAAAGCTCTCTGCGCTCAGCGCCTGCCCCAGGCAGAGATTTTTGTTTTAATTTCAGCTAAAATGGTTGAGTTAGTCCTGATGCACTTAATGGGGAAAAACAAGTCCCAATATTAAACAGGGGATGTTAGAAGAAACAACCAGGAACACTATTAGCCTTATTTTGATCCCAAATGAAACAAAATGGCCACCTCAAGCCTCTCAACTAATTAGAGGCTAAAAATATAATTGCCAGGCCGCACAGTTACATGCAAAACAGATTGTATGCGACGGTCTTTGTTACTTTAAGCAAAGTTACAGGTCCGAGGGCTGTTTCTAACGCAGCTCGCTACCAGCTGGTCTTCAACAACAACAAACTTTTACTGATGAATAACTATTAAAAGGAAAAGATTGGGCTACCAGAGCTTAGGAATGTCACAGTAATACCAGACGACGATGACAAGATGAAGCATTCAGATTGCTCTGCAATGACAAGTGATCATAACGTGACTGCATACGGGTATGACCAGAGGCAAGGTACGAATTCAGAGATCCAGAATTACTCACAAGATGAAGGGCTGCTGTTTTCCAGGTTGTGTACCTTAGAGGACCCCACAGTCACCTCTTGCGTGAGCTGCTGGACAAGGAGCAGGCAAAAAGTCTACTGCAATAATATATAAGAGTAGTAAACAGTGGAGGTGGCGAATTGATGGCATTTCGGTCCCCATCGCTGCTGGGCCCATGGCTACAACTGCCTCCAGGTGGCCAAAGCTCAGCCAGCAAACTTGAAGCAGAAAGACAAAACCCATCCAGTGATCCAAAGCAAAACAAGCTCGCATATGCAGCTTAAAAAAATAAAATAAAGAGAGGACTTGCTCAATATGTTTAAGTATTTATGCAAAGTATAGTCAGCTCTGGGCAACTCTGCTGACAAGGATATAACTCAATCCAATTACTGGTAGATGTAGTTTCAGAATTGGATAAATTCCATCAAGCTTATGAAAAAAGCTGTCCTTTTTACTGCTTAGAGCACTTAAAATGGATCAGGTACTTTTTTTTTTTGTCCAGGTTTGAATACGTGAATCCCCACAGGCCCCTGAGTGAGCCGAGCTGCCCGCAGTGCCCTCGGCACACCCCACCTCTGGCTGCTCTTCCCGAGAAGACTGGCAACTCGGGATTACAGACCGAACCTCACGTTCGAAGTAAACCTACCTGCGAGAGGTGGGGAAGGGAAGAGATGTTCTCCCAGGGGAGGGGGGTACCTGCCACGGCACTGCAGCACTGCACACGAATTACCCGTCCCGAGTACCAGGGGACGGTCTCAGACCAAGAGGGAGCAAGACACGGACATCACCTCGCTCAGCCCACGGCACAGAACCACGTACCGCCCGAGGGCTGAACCACCCTGCCTTACCCACAGCCACCGCGGCAGCTGGGAGAGCGTAACGGCTTGCAAACCCTTCCTGGCCGTCCAATCTAAGAATCTGTTCATGATTAAATGACCTAAAAGTGTTCTCCTTCATATTTAAAAAAGATCAAGACCTCTTTGAAGACTGAGTAGGCTCCTCTTGCATTCGAAGCAGGAACATGTAGGTTTCAAACACGGGATTGCACCTGAGAGATCAGACTAGGACACATAAAGCAGCTCTTTGCAGGACTGCAGCGGGACCAGGGAAAGCTGCTGACTACACAACACCTTTTGGCCCTCAAAAACACACCCGGATTTGGCTAGTGCTTTGCTAGCCCTCATGCACATTCTCAGCCCAAGTTTACACAGCTGCACAGCGAAGGTGGCAGAGGCCATCCTCCGCGCCAGCGCCGTTATCAGTGATGGAGTCCCACGGGTAACATCGGGAGAGATAATCCAGCCCTGCCTGCCCGACAGCTAGGCATCGAGGAGGAGAGAAACAGTGTACGCACGTGCCAGCTGCAAAGGAGGATCGTTGAACCTGTGTGTGTGGATAAGATTACAGAGAGCACAGAGCAACAGGAGGACAGAAACCAGAGCTGCGTCAGGAGAGCAAATCCCTGAGGAAGTGCTGAAGGAGCAGCAGAGCGAGGGAGAAAACGGGCAGAGCGAGTTTAGGGAAGGGATTTCGGGAGCACAACTGCCATGGAGTCAAACCTCCTGAAGAGTGAAGGGGGTCAGAATAACTTGGAGATTTTGCCAAGCTCAAGTTTTTCGCACCAGCAGTTCTAGTACAGCAGGCAAGGCAGGTTCAGGAGACGAGGGACATCAGTCTGAACGGGCTCCGTACAAGGGACTTACCGTGAAAGTGGGGGAAAAAAACAGTCACGGGAGGTGAGCAGGAGCAGAGGTGAGCTTTGCCTTTAACAAGGCAGAAACTACACAGCATGAGGAAGGATTCAGAGGCAGGTGAGAAACTGAGAACCAAGGGGAAGGAGAATGGTGTACTGGGGAGGAAGAGACAGCACGGGGTCAGAGGCAAGAGGACAAACCAGAGAACGCGTGCCTACTGCAGGGAAAGGAGAGGAGCGCGTGGGAAACGCAGAGAGGCAGGAGGGGACATTGACAGAGTGTTTTGTCTTTTCCCCTCTGAAGAAACAAGGTCCTCTGCAGTAAAAAGGAAGGGGAAAGACGACTGCAGAAGTCAGAGGTGTGCCCGGAGCAACCACGGGCTCAATGCCTGACAAAAGCAAAGCTCTTGTTTAGCGAAGACCAGAGCAGATCCGACGAGCCTTGAACCCGCAACACTGCAGCCAGGCCTGGCCCCGGAGCGCTGCAACCGATGCGCCGCTGCCAAAAGTGAGAATGAAAGTGAGAGGAGAGATGGGCTGGAGACAACGGAGCTTGGGAAGAGCAACGCAGACCCCAAGGGCAGATGCTGGTGGCAACAGGGGTCTCTGCTTGAGCTGAGGTGAAGACCTCAGGATGGGAGCAGCACCAGGGCACAGGCAGTTTTGGGGTTCATGCTGGTGAACGGTGTAGAAGAGAAGCCTGCTGAGGGTGGAAGAAACAGCGAAAGCGGCAGCCATGGAAGGAAGGATGCGGGAATGTAGAAGAGAGATACACAGAGGAGCCAGAAAACAGTTAACGCCATGTGCAAGATGGCAGTGCACAGACAGACTGAGTGACTCCAGCTCGGAGGACACCTCCAGCAAGGAGGGTCCAGCAGTGCCACCCAGATGTCATCAGGTGTGCAGGACTACAAGGGAAGGGACCAGAGCCCAGTGCTTTGCCAGACCCCTAACAAGCACTGCTATCTATCACTGCAATGATTTTAAGCATAATTAATTTCATCAGTGTGTCTGCCTGCCAGCTGAGTCCACTCTTTACATTAATGACAGTGAAATCAGAGTTTCAAGGGGAAACCAGTAACTGCGAAGGAAGCCCCACATACTGCAGAGCGAGGACCGTTAGCGTGCGTTACTCAAGACCCATCTCCTTTCTCTCACCAAGGCAGCAAAATACCTTGCTCCGCAGGCGAAGCAGCCAAGGGGCTGGGGGCAGCCGGTGGCACCAGGTGGCAGCAGCACAGCCAGGACACTCCCCTGCCAGGTCAGCCTCTGCCTCCTCCTTCATCTTCCTAACGAACTGGCAGAGAACAGGGACTGGCAAAGGCTCTGTGCGCTGCCACACGCGCTGCCATCGCTGCGCTGATTCATTTCCCATCCCAGCCAGCGAGAAACTGAGACACCAGCAGAGAGCGAGACAGACCCCCCATTCATTTCAACGGCACATGGAGGAACCATGGACCTAAAGAGCCCCCACCGCCCCCGTGCCATCCCCACCCTCCAGGCCTTTCATCCCGAGCCGGCAGAGAAGGGATTCAAAGCCAAGGCTCCAAGCTGAACTTCATAACCACTGGACTAACGGAGACAGGAAGCACAGTTTTGGCAAACATCTCCAAAGCCCCCTGTAACTCCAGCCTGTTGTTCTCCAGTTTTGTTTGCTTTTCTTTAAAAAAAGCAGTTGGGACATTTTGAGTCACAATTAAGCCTTTATTCAAGTACAAACAATTGCCTGGTCCCTACCCAAAGCAGTGCAGATGGACCCATCCCAGCTGCAATCCAGGCTCCTGCCTGCTCCCGGTCCTCCCCCTGCAGCCCCAGAGAGACGCGTGGGCGCTGGGCTCCCTCTCGCTCTGCCGCTGGCAGCCCCGTTACCTCTCTCCACACCATGCCGTGCTCAGATTTTAACTCAATCTCAGGAAGGAAGCAGCAACAGCTTCAAGGAAACGGTGCCTGCGCTACTGAGGTCACATCCCAAGTCTCCAGGCTGGAGAAGTGCTGTCTAAACGGGTCCTTGTGCAAACAGTCATTTCTTCTTATGCATCAGGAGATTTTGCCTTTTAATTCCCATCAACTTGTGGAGTCTTTGACAGCCACGGTTTTCTTGAAAGGCAGTCTGTGTGACTGCAAAAAAAGCCCGAAATATGTGACCCAAATGCCCCAGAAGGCTCAGAAATCAAAAGATAAAGTCCTGAAGTGAGCTGCTCCCCCTCTCCACCTCACCCCAACTTTCCCAAGCCAAGCTCATGGCTCTTCGGAGCACCCAGCTGCAAGATGCTCATACTCACCATCTGGGTACTTTAAAATAATTTCAACTGAACAGCAACAACGCAACTTCAGCCCGGTTGCTATTACAAACATAACTTCCATTATTCTTTCATGCAGGTGCGTAAACATACTCATCCGGTATTATTTTAGAAGCGCTAAGGTTTCTAAGGCATCTGCCTGCAGCCAGAGGACAGGACGGACAAGGGAACCATGCCCATCGGTAAAGGCAGCTGGAAGCCAGGCAGGATGCCTTTGGCATCCAAACTGGTACTTGACTAAACTGGTACCTGCCTGCAGGCGGCCGAATCCCCCCTGGGATTCCATAGAAACAGTGTCTGAAAAAAAAAATATTGCTGTTATTCCAGGTGATCACATGCCCTGTCATGGTCCCACGACACTACTGGGTTCAACAGCCCCGAGATGGCCACGCTTCCAGCTCCGGCTGCGTCTCCTCAGCGCCAAAACCCCCGGGCTTGTTCTACATGTGCTGCTGACCAGAGGCAGACCCCAGGGCAGAGCTCATGCGCCATCGTCATTCGCATACAAAATTTCTAGGAGAGCCTGTTTTCTCCAAGGGTCGTTTTCTTCCATGGGAATAAAACAAAGCATTTTCTAGTTACCCACATAAACATGGACATGAAAAAGCTACAGCCAAAACTAGAGCAGGTCTGAGAGGACAACAGAGCATCGAGATTTCTTCTCTTGACTCACCCAAACCAAGTCACCCAAACCAAGCCCAGTTCCCCCAGCAGCCTCCCCACAACAGCCGCACCGACGAGAAGAGGAGGATCCTGCGCCAGGATCTGCAGCGCTGACAGCGAAGTCCAGCCGCTTGAAACACGGCTGGGAACACACGTCTCTGTTGAACGTTCCTCCCCGCTCCTGGTGGAAACCCAGTTCCTCTCAAACTCGCAATAATTGCACTATCATCAAATTAAGTACGCAACTCCTTCTTCCACAGGAAGAATGCTCTAAAACAGAGCAATGAACATCTGCTTGGGGTTTCTACCATCAAGCTACAGGAAGACAGATGACCACAAGATGAAAGGAACACCCTTGAGAGTTGTTATTAATAAAGTTAAGAGCTCACTTTCGATTACATGTTCAGCTAGATATCTCTTGCTTTTTGCTGAGCATGGTCACGCAGTGGTCAAACCTGCCAGCTCCTGCGGAAGCACTGGGTTTGCAGGCAGCTTCTCCGGACAGTACATTATGACGACAGCCTGGGCATCCTCCTTCCCTGTGCCACTGCGGAGAGGAGCCCTCTCAGGGCTTCGTGTTCTCACCATGGTTCTTCCCAACCAGGGACGTACAGCAACGAACTCGGAAACTTGCCCTTCATGAGGCTTTTTCTGGGGGTGGTATCCCTCCCAGTACGAAGGAATACATAACCTGGCCTTTAACAATTCCCCTTTCCCACCCCAAGCCCTGGAAATCTCTGGTTTAAAAAGGTTAAACTGGAGCCTCTGGTCTTTAATTTCTACGTATCTGCAGCCCTCAAACATGTTTTGCACTTTAACAGTGGAAAACCACGTGAAGGGACCTCCTTGCACACTGACCTGCTCTCATTAATAAACTCACCTCAAACGACGTGGGCAGGACAGTAAGTTCAGGTGAGCTTAACTGCTACCATCTCCGCTCTCAGCCATGAGCTTAACTGTTTCTAAAAACAGTGCTGTCCGTGACGTCCACTCAAAAGGCACTCTTAGAAAGGGAAATCCCCAGCCAATCAATAAAAGGAAAGAGAAGGCAATTCGATATATATAGCAAGTCCCCTGCTTATGTAGCAGCAAGAGCTGCACAAATTCACAAGCGCTGTCCCTTCCCCGCTGCCAGCTCCTGCCAGGGCAGGGTATGAGGCGGCCACACGACAAGCTCAGTACTGAAAGGAGCCTGAGGATTTATACTCACCCGCTGCAATTCACACAATTTCTTTTAGAGCTAGGAACAGAGCCTGGGATTTCTTACCTTTAATAACTGACTGTATTAAAACTCATCAAGGATCAAATTCCTGCCTCTAAAAGGTTTAGGACAAAAATGAAATGCATCGGACTTACTGTATCAACACAAAGACAAATCTCAGAAGGCAGCGGGGTTTTTGTCATCTTTGCTCAAATATGAGACAGTCACCCTTCCCATGTCAGCACATCACTGACACGCGCAGATGAAATCCCATGGCCGCTGAAACCAGCAGCAGATCTATCAGCAATCTCAGCTGAGGCCAGGTTTTCCCCAGCACTGCTTACTCATTTCAGCACATACTCTGCAACGCAGGCCAGCACCCGGGCTGCAGCACAACAGCTCCGGGTGCCGGCAGGAATGGAGAACAGGCAGAGCGGAAAGAAGACGTCTTTGGAAGAAGTCAGAGGTGCAGCACTCGAGGAGGCATCCTGCTTCCCATCCTCTGTTGGTCCAGTAACAACCCTTTGCTCTGCGGTTTTTGGGGGGTGGGAGGAAGTGGGAGCAGCAGCACAGCCATCCGCAGGACAAGCGCGGTGGGGTCCTGCCCGCTGGGCTCCCTGCTCCCCAGGGAACTCCAACAGATTAACCAGCTGCTCGCTCAAGCTTCGATTTTCACTGCTTCGTCATTAGTAAAACATGCTGAAAATGTGACTTCCTCTTGCTACGAGGATCAGACCTATTGAATCTCCTCTGAGAAGTCTAAGTAACTTCCTCTCATATTTCAATAAAAGAAGGCAAGCCTACAGGCAGAATAGTTTCTCTCATACTTCTGGAAATTCCTCTAGTAGAAACACCTATTGAAGAAGGCAAGATGCAGTAGGGCAGGGAGGGAGGGAGGGAGGGACAGAGTTTCACTTTTCATCAAGTCTGTCCTTTGTAATAAACTAAAACTCTTAGTCTGCTTTACAGGACAAAAACACTTTTGCTTCCTCTTTTGCCTCATTTAGCAATGGCAATGAAAGCTCTGCACAGTTTCCTAATGAGGCAGTTAGAAGATCTGCACAGAACCTCTGCATTCAACTGTTTTATATTAAAAAATAATCTCCATTTACTCTCCTTGCTGAACAAAACAGGCTGTGTCTAGGATCATCTTACGCAGCATCCAAAGGTGCGTGGCTACCCTCCTTCCGACGGGAAGGGAGAGGAGGGTACCCATCTGCCCGCTGGCATGCCAGAAGGGGTGACACTCCCCAGAGAGCGAGCTAGCAGACAGAATATATTAACTTTTAAAATTACAGAAAGGGGAAAAAGCAAAGAAGAGAGTAGGTAAGAAATGATCTCATGCCAGTCCAAGGAAGAGCAAAGGACAGGAGGGAGGGCTATGAGTCACTTGAGTGCTGGCACGTACCAGCCCTGGCATCCACTCCCCCTGTGGATCCGCATCCAGTCCGCGCTGGCTGCCTGCCTGTAACGTGGCATTCCCTCCGGCAGCTGCCTGCAATATGTCTCCAGGCTGCCCGATAATGAGCACAGTACCTTGGATGCTAGAAGCTACCGGCTCTCCTAACGGGAACGGGCAGTGGTGTGAGTCAGCCACAGGCACAAGAAAGGACATTAGACAAAAAGCATGCCTGTTCATTCATTTCTTCTGATCATTTAGTCGTCTTAAAGTACCGCAGGGGCTTCCCTGCAGGCCCAGCTCCTCTCTAAGTCCATCTTCAAATCTCAGCCTGAGGCAACTCCATTAATTATCGCTTCCTGCACCAAGTCTCATCCCTCACCTTCAGCAAGCAGAAAAGCTCCTCTCCGACATGGTTCTTCATGCTACCAACCTGCAGTGCCACAAAAAGAAAGCATCTGCTCTTCTAGGGTTGGCACCCTGGTTAACTCGCAGTATCACATTATACAGGAACACAGAGGCAATATCATCGCTTAATGTTTAAGGCAAAGATTAATTTCGCCTGGGTCACCTCTCTGAAAGACACCACCTCCCCAAAGCTCCCACTCAGTATTCTCACCGGGCACTGCAGACGCCCACTTGAAGGATCACAACTGCCAGGCTGAGGAACAGAAATGAAGCTGTCGCAGCCGTCGGGCCAACATCAGCAGAAGGATCAGGGCAAAGCTGCTGCAGCAACAACTTCAAGGTACCGTTTCCACTCCAGGCAGAGGAGCACTTGACACTGCCCTGTAAGATGGTGCAATCTGGGAAAGCTACAGGGAAAGTCTGGGACTTGCTCTTAGGTCCCCTCGGGGATTTCTGCACAAACCTCCAATACCTGGGAGTCTCCTACCGCAGCCCCTTCCCTTACCGCAGGACTTCTAATGAAAAGATTGTCTATTCTTGCTGTCACGTGCCCTTTAGTTACAACTGCCACTACAATGATGCACTACAGGTCCAAAACCCCCTGGAAAATAGGGACTTCACAGCTTAAACAAGCACTTCTCCTTTGAAATCAAGGTACTTTCTCTTCCCACAGGCAGCTAAATCCAAACATGAAAATATATTTTTTCACCTGCCTGAGTTGGAGGCAACAAGGCCCTGAGCAGGGCGGCAGTGTGGGAGCTGGAGCAGGAATGGAAAGGATACACAGCGCTGGGTTATCCCACGGATGATTAAACTCCCTAAATCTAGTAATAAAATTACTTTATAAAGGCACTGTACCGCACAAGCTCCAGTACCAATCCAAGCGTAGCAGTGTCAGAGCTGGCATCAGCACCAAAATTCACCATCACTTGGTTAACAGACTATCAGCTCAGCGAGGCTGCAACTTCTTTGTGAAGGGCCACCGCTGACCTCAGCTCTGTCCCTCTCCCTGGACACGGCATTATTCCCTCTTCCTGCAAAAGGGAAAGAGGCAGCACGCAGAGCCCCTGGCACCTTGTGGAAACCAGGTCCAGACAGAGGAGTTGCCTTGCTGCAAGCAAGATGAGATTTCTCTTTGCCCAGACCCCCTCCCTCTACATCCACAGCTACTTGCTGGGTTCGCATAGACATCCACGGCCTCCGGGTATCACCAGGGTGCCAGAGAAGGCGTGCAGAAACAGGGAGCACTGGGAGCTCTCCTTTCCAGAGTAGTTGCCTCTTGTCAGCTGCTTGTAAAGGGTGGGCATGGATATGAAAAATGCAAGCCAGTAGCTCCCCTGACAGAGAAATATTAAGCGCTGGCACTACCTAGAAACAGAAGATCTCCCCTCCACACCAGACAGGTGATGAACAGCCTCATGCAGGCAAGAGAGATGTTTGCAGAGCACTAAGAAGAACCAAGCACATTGTCTAGAAGCACAAAGGATTCAAATACACAGAAAGAAAAGCTTGATACCCCAGAAAGAGGAGACAGAGTTAATCCCCCTGCAGGGATCCCAGCCATTATGCTGTCTAATCCATTGGGACTGCAGGGAAATGGCTGCCCAGCAGCACGGCGGACACAGGGGCAGGCAGATACTCATCACACCAGAACTCAGCAGCAGTTCCTCATGTCACGAGGACCTCAGCTTTAGAAAAAAAAAAAAGCAGCACTGAACTATAGCATCAAGGGAACTAACTCCCACATACAGAGGACATAAAAGTATCAGGCTGTGACAAACCCTGGAGTCACACCCCTTGTCACACTGAAGGAGCACTGGAGAAGGGAATGAGGGGCTGACGAGGGCCCAGACCTACCCAAGAGCGCAGGAAAGCTGACAACAGGACTCCAAAAGCTTCAACGAGAACCGCACTTTGGCACAGCCAGAGGGAAAATTTAATGCTCCAGGTCACTGGTAACGTAGAGCAGACACAGCATCTTCAGCAGTATGTAAAGTATCTTAAAAAAAAAAATCTTTGATGCTTCCAGAGGAGCTTACCAAATCCCACTTTGCTGCGCATCTTCCCACCAACCCCCCAAAATACGTTAAGCTGTTCTTCCCCCACCCAAACACAGCCTTTTGCCCCACCACACGCAGGCTGCTCCGTTCGACGTCTGACTTCAGCTTCCCCAAGCCTCGTGTCTGAAGAGACTCACTTCCACCTACCCAAGCCTGACCTTCAGGGCAGCACAGGCTTTTTAGTTTGCACCCAGATACCATGGGCTTGCTCCAAAGTTTTCAGCAAAATTAGAGAGTTTTAGGGTTTGGGAAATTCAGTCTACCATTAGGGAAGGCAGGCAGAAGCGCCTTTGGCGGTGAGGAAGCTGCAGCCCTGACCTGGTGGGAGGCAGGAAGGGGGCTGTGCAGTTTGGCTCGAAAGCAGAAGTAAGTACAAGCCCAAACGATGCCAAATAGGGTGAGAGACGACTCCATGGCTCCTGACATCCTCCTAAACCTGCACCTGAAGAGCCCAGGTCAGCCAGCCCATCGGGTGACGATGCCGCCAGGCGGTACCGGCAGGCAAGCCATGCTGCAGAGCACCGGCACCGACCCGGGGCTGGCAGCCAGCCACGCGCTCCCCGAGTACCCTCGGTGAGATGTTCTCAAAACTGGGTGCAGGTGTCTCATAAACAAGACGCTAAACAGGACAACGGCTTCTCTCGTTCACATTAAAATAGATTTCCACCTGGCTCTGTCATGCCATGCGCTGGTGGTACCGAGGGCTATGTGCCACTCATGCTCCAGCAATACAGCGCAATTCTGCTGACTACTTTGAAAGATTTGAGAAAAAAAATTTACTGTGAATCCAGGCAGTACAGTCGAAATAACAGAGGCAACTGGATAGATTTATGCTGGATTGCCACAAGGCACTCATCCACTCGGAGAAAGCTGGCTACTTCAACAAGTTTCTAGAATAAAACAAAACAACAAAACCCTCTGAAGCTTCCAGAAGGAACAATGCAAACCGCACCCCTCGCTCGGAGCAGTCCTCAGTTTCAAGAGACCATCAGAGAAAGACTGGCAGAGTCTAAGCAATTGAACTGACTGTAAAGTAGAAAGGCTTTGAGGGTCCTTACCATAAAGCTGTCACTCACAAGCAGCACCATGTCCAAGCACGTTCTGCCAGAGCGAACAATTCCGCAATTCCATTTTGCAATGAAGAACTGGTCAGGTTGGAAAACGGACGACGACTCCGGTTTCCAGTCAGTGCTGTCTGAGCCATGAAATGGAAGAAAGCTGAGCTCTAGAGAATACCCTGCCGTGAATGTGGGCTTAAGTTCAGATACAAGACTTTGACCCCACGCAGATAAGTTGTGAGCCGTTTCTGCCTATGTCTCTGCTGCCAGGACAGACTCCTCCAGAGAGGGGTGGAGCTGATGGCAGTTAGCAGCCTCAGCAAAAGTCACCAGATTTGCCTTCTTGCTAGGTCTCAGGTACAGGTGCCCAACATATAGCTCACCCTTTGCTATCAGAACAGTCCCATCTACCTTATTTCCAGCTAACACCGCTCCCAAGGCTTAAATGTAAGTATTGGTCCTCCTCGCCATCCCTCCCGTGAATGCCGCGCCCGTCCTCCACAGCGCGATCAGATCTGCACCCTTGCAAGAGACAGCGCGATATTTCTTTCCCCCAGGAAAATAAATATTGGCAAAAGCAAAACTCTGTTGTGTGTGGCCAGGACAGCTGACCTTCACGGGGTTTACAGTGCACGAGATCAGCTGTATCAAACACGCTGTTGAGGAAACACTCCACCTAGAAGATAAGCGATATGATCCACGAGGGTAGGAAGATTGGTTTTGCTCTAAATCAGAGACTAAAAGGAATAAGGCACCTACAAATGCACACAAAATAAAAGGAAGCCTCTGAGGCCAGTAACTGGATATGCGTTGAAACAGAATATACAGACACATAACTCTCCTCTCTTGGGACAGGCCCTGGGAAGGCTTCTCCCTCTTGAAGAAGAAATTTGAGGCATCTCTTAACTGAGAAAGAGCAATAAAATCAAAATAATAAGTAACAACAAAGTCGTTACCACTGCTAAGAGCAGGAACCATCTGTTTAGTTTTGTTGTTGCTACGTCCCATTAACGTTATCTCCCCTAGGAAAGGCAAGACGCTGCTGTCAAATCCACCGCACGCAGATCACTCAGGTCTGCAGAACGCTGCTGCAACACAAATCCTGTGCAAGCTCTTCCCACGATTCGGTCCCTGTCCCCAACAACGTGCAGCACCCCGGAGAAGGGGAAGGAGCTTCTCCAGCTCAGGGGCAAACCCAGCTACACCAGAGTGAATGGAGGCTCCACACCAAAACTTCAGCGTGAGGAAGGCTGAGCATAAACACAGCGGGGGAGCTGTGTTGGAAGGAGCCTCGACAGACCCTAAGCCTCCACGTGCGTCAAACCCTCTCAGGAGCCATAAGACTGACCAAACCAGAGATAAATGAAGCAAAGCTGGAGGGAAATAGATGGCAGGTAAGGGGGAATGTGTGTGTGCAGCCCAAAAAGGACTCCGGGAGCTCAGGCTTTGAGAGAAGGGCTCCCTGGTGTCAGCACATGCTCTCTCACAGGAAAACGGGCTTATTTCAAACGGGATTCAACCACTGAATGTGTTTCAGTTTCATTTCAGCTCACGTTCCCAGCTAAAAGAGCTGATTTTCCTGTGCAGGCAAGGAACCAGGCACCACCCCGGTGTACACAGCAGCCCAGTGCATGACTGCTGCCGGAGCCTCTCAAATCAATCACGTCTAAAGCTCTGGCATCTCACACCGGGGCAGTTTCCTTCCTCACAGAAATTCATCATCTCCGACAGAAAGTACGCCCGATTTCCTTGGGTTCGGTTCTGGGCCACGAGGTGCAGACACGGTTGTACTTGTTGCAAAGGCAGAGAGCAAGACAGCAACCGAACAACACGCACTCAAAAGTAGGCCCGAACAGGCATTTACTATTTATAAGCTAATCATCTGATCCCTCCTAAGGGAAATCCTATCCTTTCGGGCGCGCATAACCGCACAGTCTCCGCAGGACTGCTAGGGAGGAACAGACGGGAAGCAATTATATCGGCGAGGAGTGCACTCAAAGTGCCTGGACAAAATTCCTCTCTGCTCCGTAACAGCACAGGCATCCTCCTGGAGAACAAGCCAGGGATTATGAGCAGGGATTAATCTGTTACGCTAATTTGCTAAGAGCAAAGTAATTTTTTAAATAGCTCTCTTCTCCATTCATCATTATCTAAAAAGGGCTCTGATCTAGCTCTGCAAATGTTGACGTTTTTGTGCAAGCAGTGATAGAGGAGAGCCTCGCGATAAGAGCCCGCACTGAAATCCAGAAACGCCAACAAGCAGAAAACTGTGGCTGGCTGGAGCTACCTTGGAGGGTGGGCAAGGATGGAAGAGAAAGGTATGAGCTTTCAGCATTGCTTGCCAGTTATTAATTCCTGGGGGAACATTCCTGTCCTGGGAAGTTGAGCCTGATGTGCAAGTATGCAGCACCGATTTTTTTTTTTTTTTCCCCCTCCTGTTCACATTTCTCCCTGATAAAAGTAATCTGGGTTAGATTATACTGCTTGATTTTCTTGTAAAACAATGCTCAGGCATTTCCAACACAACTGCACACACTCGATGCAACCACACATTCCCCCAAGAAACAATCTCATTTTCTCTCTAGTCTCCTTTTTAATTCACTCACCAAACTATTCCTGAGAACAACTCTCTCCCTCAGATGACAGCAGCCTCTAAAGACGAGCTGAAGATACAGAATGGGAGTGGAAACAGCTCTGTCTCACACAGCACAGACTAAAGCAACGTCTCTTGGAGGAGAAGGCCCAGCTCCCAGCACGATCCTCACAAAGGGGCGGACAGGAGCCATCCAGGTCTGGTGGCTGCATTCAGGTGAGCAAAGCTCAGCGAGACGCAGGCCACCAGGAGGGGGAATCGCTGCCCACATCATCCCCTGCGCTCCCAGGACAAGGGCGACTTTGAAAAGCCCCACGTGAACAAAAAACAAAAGCAAGCCAGTGCATATTTTGACAGATCAAGATAACAACAAAAGCTGGCACAGCGGCATTCTCCAAAGCCTCCGTATCATGGCAAGATCTAGCCCTAAAGCTTCCCTTGATCTGGGCTTTTTTTTTTTCCTTTTAGCTTGCTACAGACGAATCTGACAGCTAAGTGACAGTGTTGGCAGGACAGAAGGGCTGGAAGGACACTGCCACAAAACTAACAGCAATGATGCATCCGAGGAGATTTCCCTGTACAGGCTCTCTCAGAAAAATCAAATAACTGTCACTGCCTGTGTAAACAGATTCCTGTGAACACCGTAAAGGAAAGGGGAAAACAGATGTTCCTAGAAATTAATAACTGTAAGTAAAACTTTTAAATTTATTTCCCAGTCTTCATCTCAGTTTACTTAGACATCCATCTTCCAGCAAACACCCTGAAAGGTATTACAGCCACCTTACAGACTCCCAGGCAGAGCGGACCGCAGAACTTCCCGGGCTGTTAGCCGAGCTGCAATACTTGCCGTTGCGTTTATTAAAAACAGAAAAGTATTGAGACTTGACGTAAAAGTTGCCAGCAAATACAAAGTCGTCACTGACTTTGGGAAGTTTGTTCTCATGCTTGAATCTCTCTCACTTAACAATACACGCTTTGGTTTCCATGCATGCGCTCGTATACCACCACCGGCCATACTGAATTCCCACAGTCCAACTTCTCTCCTCCACAAGTACGCGCAGACTGACCAAGTCTTCCCTCAGCTTCTTGTTGGATGGAGCAGATGGAGTTCTTGTCACTGCGTGGCAGCTTTTTTCACCTTTAATCCCAGCATCATACATCGTCTCTGAACTCTGCCCAGCTTTCCACCAGCCTTCGCACCACAGGCCAGCACCAAACCTGGCTGCAGCAGTGCAAAGCGTTTGCACCGGCGAGAGCTGCGCTAAGGCACCCTCTCCCACTTCCCCACAGCCATAGAGAGGTGTCCCAGACCCCCTCCTCCTGCCTGGCTCCAGCCCCGCTCTGCGTTCAGCACAGCCATGAACCCACGCAAAACCTACTGCTCCCTAGGACAGACCTCACTCCTTCCTTCCTCCCTTGCTTCTCTCCCCGTGTAACAGACTCTAATCCTGAGCAGTTTGCTTTCTCTGGTAAGAGATGTGCGGCCTCACCAAGAGCACAGCGCCAAACTAACGAGACCACTCTATCGGATGCTCATCTCTTATTTTCCACTCAGCGCCCCGAGTTGCTTGGGCGCTCCATCAGCTTTTAGCTGAAAACTTTCTTCAGGTCATTGACAAAATCAGCAGCAGGATCCTTACAAGACCGTTAACGTCATGTCCCCGGTAATGTTCTGGGAGCCACCAGTTTAACACGGGTTATTTTGAGCTCATCCCCCTTCACTTAACTCAGCAGGAAAACCCAACAGCTTGGTATCAAATGCTTTAGGGAAACCTATGTTTACAAGACTAGTCGTTTGAGGTTTTTTTTTAAATAAATGTCAAACCTGCAACAGCACTGTCCCCACACCACACCCCCAAACTTCAGCCACCAGCAGCTTCAAACCACCACAGAAAGTTCCGCCGGCCCCTACCCACAACCCGTGCGACCTCGCGGGGGGGCACCGGGCAAACCCCACCGGGCGGGATGCAGAGAGGAGCCTCTGGCGGAACAACCAGCTCCGCACCGTTACCACGGTCGGGGCGGCACAGGGATCCCCCACCCGCGAGGTGCCCCCACGCGGGATCTCCACGGCGCGCACGGCTCCCGCTGGGCAGGAGGGCAGCGGCGGCGTTCCCCTCCCGGCCCCGGGGGAGGCCAGCCGGGCCCGCAGCCGAGGCCTCCCGCCGGCGGGCACGGCTCACCGAGCCTGGGGGCCGCCCGCTCCGGGGGAAGGGCTGTCGTTCCCGGTTCGGCGGGGCGGAGGCCCCGTACAGCCGCGGGACCGAGCGGCGGGGCCGGCAGCGCCCCCGCCCCGGCGCAAGCCCCGCGTCTCGTTCCTTCTTCGTAACGTGAATCAACCTTTATCCCCGGCGGCACCTCGGGGCCGCCCCCCGCGGTCACCGGTCACCGGTCAGCAGCCGGTCACCCCCGCGGGCAGCAGCGCAGGCCGGCCCGGGCCCGCCGCCACCGCCCGCCCCACCGAGACCGGGCCGCGGGCCCGCCACCGCCGCCTCAGCGCTGCCGCCACCGGGCCGGCAGCCGCCCCTCACAGACGGGCCCCGGGGAGGCCCCGCTCACCGAGCGGCGGCGAGGAGGAGGAGGAACGGGGCTCGGCCGGGCGGCGGGGAGAAGCCTGAGGAGCGCCGCGGGGGCCGGGCAGGGCAGGGCCAGGGGCAGGGGCCGCGCTCGGGGCCCGGGGGGCGGCGACGGCGGCGGGAGGGGAGGGGGGAACCGGCGGGGTCTCACCTGGCTCCGTCCGCGCCGCTCCCGCCTCTGCCGCGTGCAGCTCCCCGCCCTGCCCCCCCACCGACCCGCGCGGCGCAGCCAATCGGCGCCCGGCGCCGCCGGCACCGCCGGCCAATGAACAGGGCGAACGCGTCCCCGCCCAGCGCCACCGGCCGCCAGAGCACGCCCCCCTTATCCTCGCCCGCAAGCCTATCCCGTGACCCGGCGCGGCGCGCGGCGCGGGGCGGGACCCGGCGCCCGACGCCCAATGAGAAATCACAGCGCGTCCCATTGCAGCCAATCCGCGGCCGGGCAACCCTTCCCCTCAGAAAAGGGCGGGCGGTCATGGGGCGGGCGGTCATGGGGCGTGGCGGGGGAGCATAACCGGAGCGCGGGCGTCCCCTCACGTGACTGGCCCGGTGACCAGCCCCTCCCCCCCCCGCCGCTCCTGCGCCCGCGGGGAACCGGCCGCGGTGGGGCGGCCCGAGGGGGCGGCGGGGGGCAGCGGCAGCTCCCACACCCCCAACAGCCCCCCGGGGGTACGTGCCCCACACCGCCCGCTCCGCAGGCAGCAGCCACCCGCCGCGGGCCGTGCTGTGGGCAGGCCCCGGGGAGCCCGAGCCCCTCGCCTCCCCCCAGGTGCCCTGGGCAGGGCTCCCCCGGCTCGTTCCTGGGTCTCTCCGTGTTGGCGTCGCTTCTGCCCTTCCCACCCAGGTCTCGCCCTACGCTCAGCCTGCCCTGCGAAACAGCTCTGCCCGTACGGGGCAACGTCTGGCTGCCTTACAGCCCAGATTCCACACCCTGGGCAGGCTCCCCTTCCCCCAGCGCCCGCGGGACGGAGACGGAGCTGGGGAACCCTTGGGTGGATGAGGGTCGTGGAATCATGGAATTGTTCAGGTTGGAAAAGACCTTTAAGATCATTGAGTCCAACCGCTAACCCAGCACTGCCAAGGCCACCACTAACCCATGTCCCCAAGCGCCACATCTACACGTCTTTTCAATCCCTCCAGGGATGGGGACTCCCCCACTGCCCTGGGCAGCCTGTGCCAGGGCCTGACAGCCCTTTCGGGGAAGAAACGGTTCCCAATATCCAACCTAAACCTCCCCTGGCGCAACTTGAGGCCGTTTCCCCTTGTCCTGACGCCTGTTCCTTGGGAGAAGAGACCGACCCCCCCCTGGCTCCAACCTCCTTTCAGGGAGTTGCAGAGAGCGAGAAGGTCTCCCCTCAGCCTCCTTTTCTCCAGGCCAACCCCCCCCAGGTCCCTCAGCCGCTCCTCACAGCACTTGTGCTCCAGCCCCTTCCCCAGCTCCGTTGCCCGTCTCTGGACACGCTCCAGCCCCTCAGTGTCTGTCTTGGAGTGAGGGGCCCAGAGCTGACCCCAGCACTCGAGGGGCGGCCTCGCCAGGGCCGAGCACAGGGGACGATCCCTGCCCTGGTCCTGCTGGCCACACTAGTTCTGGATGCTGTGCCCGGGGCCGTGTCTCCCTGCCAGCGCCTGCACAGGGCAGCGTGAGGAAGGGATGAGCCAAGCTCAGCCCCAGAGAGATCTGGAGGGTTTGGGGGTGAGTGGAGGAAGGCCCGGTGCCTGGCTTTGAGAGGTGCAGGAGGGCTGGCAGCCTCCTCCTCGCCCCGCGGGTGCTGGGTGTTGCAGCGCTGGGGCCAGTTACAGGCGTCAGTGGGGCCCCGGAGCCACGGGGATGTGCCGAGCACTCCCCGGGCGGAAATCCGAGCGCGGCTGCAAAGGGCGCAGGGGCTCGGGCCCCACGCTCGGTGGGCTCGCAGGCGTGCGCTGGGCTACAGGTGACCGCGGGGGCTTGGGCAGGGTGTTGCAACAGCACAGGAGAGGGGCCCGAGCGGGGAAGCAGGAAGCGAAGCTGTGAGAACGTTCACTTTCATTTTCTCCCCACAGCAGAAACAGACCGCGTGGCTCCTTTGACAAGCTGGGGACTGAGGGGTGATGGCGGGTGAGTACAACCAGCGGTGCTGGGGCTCGGTGGTGGGATGGGGTCCTGCCCGGGTCCTGCTCGCCCTGGCTGGCCCCATGCGGAGGGACGCGGCGCAGCATGTAGCCTGGGGCCCGGGACGCTGCACCCCCCAGTAGCTGGGGCCCTGCTCCTTGCAAATGCATCCCCTGGGGCACTTTCTGTGGGCGTGTGGGAACAGGGGGAGGGGGGCGATGGCAGGGGAAGCCCCCAGGGTGGGCAATGAGGGAGGGAGCAGCACCCTGGGTGCACAATGTGGGACGGGGAGCACCCAGGGTGGATGATGGGGGAGGGATCAGCAGCTGGGGGGGGCACTGGGGAAGGGAGCAGCACCCAGGGGAGGCAGTGGGGAAGGGGGAGCACCTAGAGGGGTGATGAGGAAGGGGGCAGCACCCAGGGGAGGCGGTGGGGAAGAGGAAGCACCTTAGCGGGTGCAGGAGGGGCAGCAGGGGGCCGTGTGTGGGGACTCCGGGCACTGACAGGGCCGCCCTGCAGACAAGCTGCTCCTGAACGTGCGGACAAAGTTTGTGGAGTGTGTGAACAAGCCGGTGATCTCTGGGCTGCTGGACGACCTGCTGGCCCAAGGGGTGCTGAACCTCGAGGAGGTGGATGAGGTGCAGGATAGATACACGGTACGCGCTGACAAAGCCCGCTGCCTCATCGACAGCGTGCGCCTGAAGGGCTCCAGGGCCAGCCAGATCTTCATCGACAGCCTCAGGAAGCGCGATGGCACCTTGGCGGAGGAGCTGGGTCTGGCTGCTGAGTCGGGTGAGAGATGCGGGGCCGTGGTCTGCCCCCGGCCATGCTGGGGCTCCCGGTGAGGTGCTGGAGGGGGGCCTGGCCCCAGCGGGTGTCCGAGGCCTGAAGGCAAGAGGCAGTTGGGCATCCCCGGTGTCACTGCTCTGTGGCACTGCGTCCCGCTTGCCATGCAGCGATGACAGGGCTCTCAGGGGTGGCCGTCCCCCGTGGGGCTGAACTCCGAAGAGGCAGAGCCCAGCTCCGCTCACCTGTCCGTGCCCCGCAACAGTTCCCTCTTGCTGCAGGTGCTTCCCAGTGTAACTGTGGGGCTTTCTGCTTGCAGGGTCCCCTGGTGCGCAGCTGGCCTCCCCCAACGCTGAGGCCCCCCCTGGGCCCCCCGTTGGCATCCAGGGCCAGCAGTGGATCCGGCAGTGCCCCCTGAGCGAGTACCAGCGTATCAGGGACACAGAGGGAGACCAGGTGCTGTGGGCAGAGGAGATGAGAGGAGGGCTGGAGCGTGGCCCAGCCACGCTGCCGGAGCGGGCAGGGGCTTGCCAAGGGGAGCCGGGGTCTTTGCTGACCCAGGAGCAGGGCAGGAGATGTGGGGAGATGCCCCAGGGACAGGGAGATGTGGTTGCTGCACCCACGGGCCTTCTCTGCTATTAGCTGTCTCCCAAGAAAAGCCCCCTGCACCCACCCACCGCTGAGCGCTGCCTCCCTCCATCCTCACAGATCTATCCCATCCATCTACCGTGGGAGACGCGAACCCGTAGGGCCCTGCTCATCTGCAACATTGAGTTTGAGCACCTGAGCCGGCGGGATGGGGCTGAAGTGGACGTGAAGGGGATGATGGAGCTGCTGGAAGGGCTGGGCTACATGGTGGACGTCCATCGCAACTTAACTTCCCAGGTAAAGGACTGCACAAAGCAGCTGCCACCAGCCCCGGGAGTGGCGCAGAGACCCTCCTTGCGTGCGTTGGTGATGGGGGGCTCAGGCACCACAGGGACACCTCTGTCCCCAGTGGCAGTGGCTCCTGCCCACAGCTGGTGGCTGGGTCTCCACACAGCTGGTCACAGGTGGCTGATGTTCCTTCCTTGTGCTGGTTTGTAGGAGATGGCTACGGTTATGAAGGATTTTGCAGATCGCAAAGAGCACAGGACCTCTGACAGCACCTTCCTGGTCTTCATGTCCCATGGGGTCAGGGCTGGACTCTGCGGGACCAAGAGCAGAGACGAGACCACAGACATCCTTTCCCTTGACACCATCTATGAGAAATTCAACAACAAGCACTGCCAGGCGCTGCTGGGCAAACCCAAAGTGGTCATTATCCAGTCCTGCCGTGGAGGTGAGTCCTCGCTACCTGCAGAGGTGCCTGGGAGGCGACCGAGCCGGCCAGGCTCTCCCAGGGCATGTGAGCCCCGAGCACAGGGTGGGGACGGGACACCCCACCGCTGATGGCTGGCCCTGCCTTCCTAGGCAAAGTAGGATCCGTGATCGTGGGCGACTCCACACACCCTGCCATGCCCACTCGCAGCTTGGCTCACGTGGTCCCTGCTGGGCTGGAAGATGACGCAATCTGTGAAGTCCACCTGGAGAGCGATTTTGCCACTTTGCATTCCTCCACGCCTGGTAAGCAGTTCCTGGAGATAGTTGCCTTGCCTGAGGGCAGGCGAGCGCGACAGGACTCTCATTCCTGATGCCGTGGGTCTCCTCCACACCTCCTCCTCCTCGGGGCTGTTGCACTCCTTCCACAGCCGATTTATCTCACTGCAGTGGCTGGCTGGGGGAAATTGTCTTCTGCTGGGTCACAGACGGCTCCAGGCTGTGCCAGCCTGGCAGCTGGCATGGCTGGGAGCATGGGAGAGTGGAGAGGCTTGAAGAAAGTATTCATGTCACTTCTAGCTTCCCTGGGATGCCCTGTCCTTTTCCCATTCTGTGGGTTGGATGGGCCAAATATAATCATCTCAGAGAAGGCGCCCCAGTCTCCTGCTCCAGCACCCAGCGTTAATCACTGTTGCAGTGAGGGACACCAGTGAAATCACACTTGGCATCTTCTGTCTCCCCAGATACTGTCTCCTGGAGAAGCTCAGTAACAGGCTCCGTTTTCATCCAGCGCCTGATAGAGCAGTTTCGAAACCACGCCTGGAACAGCGACTTACAGGAGCTCTTCCGAAAGGTGAGGCTTTGTCGCTAACGGCAGGCGTGCCGGCAGATGCAGCCATGCCAATGGTCAGACACACTGAGAGCAGAGCTCGGGCCAGGGCAGGCCATTGCTCGGCCGGCCCCTCGGGAGCGGGCTCTGTCAAAAAGGGTCTGGTTTGGCCTGGAAAGCCAGCTGGATCTCTGGAGGCATCAGCTGCCTGCCCCATGGTGGGCACACAAGAGCCTGGTGTGTTGGCGCAGCCCATGGCATCCCGTGTGCCACCAGACACGTGCCTGGGGATGCCCCCAACTCCCTGCGCCCTTCCCATGCCGGGAACGGAGCTGCTTTCATTTCTCCCTGCTTCCTCTCTCACCCCAGGTACAGTATTCCTTTGGAAAATTCCCTCGGCAGTTGCCATCACAAGAACGGACTACGATGCTCAGGAAGTTCTACCTCTTCCCAGGCCACTGATCTCCTGCCCATGGTGAGTCTCTTCACCTCGCACCTCTGTGCCCCAAACCCAGTACCCGGCCAGCGGGGAGGAGCAGGGGGAGAAATTCCCCACCGCTCCTGGGCTCCAGACCTCGCGGCTCGGACAGGATATCCAAAGGACTTGTGTGCTGGCAGCCGGGGCCGGCAGTGGCCCGACTCCATCCCCATCTCCCAGCTGGCCGTAGGAGACGCAGGCGCTCAAGGATCTTGTTTCAAGTAGCCTGTGTCTCAGGAGCTTCTTGGTCTAATGTTCTTCACAGGTGAAAAAATAACACACGGACAGAAAAAGTGTTTGAATTTGGGGGTAACACAGCAGAAAGCTCAAGCTCAAGGCCCTGCTCCAGAGAGACGCACTTCTTCAGAAAGGACAAGAGGAGAAGCCAAGAACAGCTCTGCAGAAGCACAGTGGATCTCCAAACCAGCTACTTTGAAATAGTCCTTGGTCTCCTCTCCTCCCTCCCTTTTGTGGCCTCCAGACAACCCCAAACTGAGCAAACTCTTCCCAGGGAGCAGCAGGGACACCTGGCTCTGCAGCACCAAATCCAAAGCTGGTTAGTGTCTCTCTTAACCATCCCCAGACAGAGCCTGTCCCCAGTTGCAACAGAGACGATCTGTCACCCCCAGAGCCGCTTCCGCCCCATCTCTGGCTTTACCCGTTGTAATAAAGGGATTTTCACAGCACACGGCACCTCTCCTCTGCCTTTAGCCCGCGGTGGGTGGATGGTCGTTGCCTTCTCGGGGGATGGGAAGCAAGAAATCAGAGGCAGCTCAGGGAGGAGGGGATGCCCGCCTTCGGGGTGGGCTGGGACACGAGCTCCGGGGGGATTTCCCTGCCTCCCCCTTGCAGGCTCGCAGCATCTCCTTTCTCAGGAGGCAGCTTCCCCCACTCCCCGATCCTCCCGCTGCCCCTGAGGTGGAGGAAGGACGCGATTCCCCCTGGGAGCCACGAAAGATCCTCAAACCTGTGTCTTACGTCTGCTGCTCCCACAGCTCGGCACGTTACAGGCCCAGCCCAGTTGTCAGCTCCCACCAGCATCCCCGCTGGTAAGCGAGAGCCCCTTCCTGTGCCCACCACCGCCCTCCCCGTCCTCCACGGCCACATCCAAACCATTTTCTGCCTTGGCATGGATCAACTTTATTGCAGGTTCTGCAAAGTCACAGCCAGATCCACAACCAGGTGGTCTGGCAGCAGGAAAACGGGAGGGCTCTCCTGCCCCCTCCTCGTGTCCAGCACAGGCAGGACAGGCAGTGTCCTGGGCCGGTGCCACCCCGCGTCCCTGCGAGGTGGCAGGAGAGCTCAGCGGGATGGAGGTGCCTCTCTGCTCCGGCTCCAGGCGACCCGGGGTGGGAGAAGGCCTCGCAGGCAGGATCGGACTGCGAAGGGGGCAGCTGGTCCAGGCCGAGTCCCTCCTCACAGAGCCCCACATCACTGCCCGGAGCTCCTCAGGTCCCACGCGGTGCTTGCAGAAACCCTGGTCCCCCGCGCTACGGTGGTGGCAGGAAGTTGAGGACAGCAGTCATGAATTCTTCGAATTTATCCTGATGGACGATGTGGCCTGCGCCTTCGATGTGCTGGACATCCGCCTTGGGGAAGAGGCGCTGGATCTCCGGGTAGTCTTTGGAGCTGCAGGACAGGGGAACACGCCATGGGAAGCGTGGTCAGAGGTCCATCCAGGTGTCTTCCCTCACGCTCCCCAGGCAGAAGGGGATCCCAGGTCTGACCACATCCCCTTCCCTGCTGGGGAAGCCCGGGGCTGCCCCCAGGTTCCCCCTCGCTCTCCAGCACGTTGGTGTCACCGGCTGCGGGAGGCAGAGTGCTCGCTCCAGGACCTTCCCCATCTCGGGGGCTTCCTCCCACCCTGGACAGCCACATTAGAGCACAAGGGGTCAAACCACAGACTTCAAACCGCTTCTCTCCGGTCCCACCTGATATAGGGCGAGTTGGATCCTCCCAAGAAGAGCGTAGGGCCAGGATACGGCTTGTGGAAGACGGGGAAGTTCAAGATATCTGCCAAGTGGCGGGAAATAGCCTCCAGGTTCACCCGCCAGATGTAGCGTCCCTCCGCCTCCACCAGGTTGGTGAGGAGGAACTGTCTCAGCTGCGGGAGCTGCCACGGAAGGGGAACGTGCCGGGGAAATCGTACACTCTTCAGGAAGAGCAACAAGCCCGCACGATGTCCCGGCACCCTCCGTCCTCCCCTCCACCCGCCTCTGACCGTCTCCCACGCTGTGTGTCTGTCAGGCCCCCCGTGGCCCCTGCAGCCCTGGCGAGATGTCTTCCAGCTGCCCAGGGCAGCGGCGAGTGAGCAGGGGTGGAAAGCGTCCTGCGGGGACCGTGGCCCAAAGCCCTGTGCTCCGGTCCCAGGGACAGGCTGGGAGCGGAAACCCCATCCAAGCAGCGGGATTCCCTACCTGGACCACCGGACGCAGCTGATCGTCAGCCAGCTGGCGGGCTGCAGAGCGGGACAGGCCATCCGGGATCTTCACCGACTTCATGGCAGAGATGTAGGCAGAGAATTCGGAGACAGAAGCGGTTGAGATGGGACTAATGTCTACGGAGATGAGGCGCTCCACCAGGTCTGGCTGGGGACACAAGCAGGGCACATGGATGCCAGCCGAGACCTCCCCAGCGGGACTGAGCACAGGGCCCCGCTCCCAGGCAGACTCCCTGGAGGCTTTTAGCTCCTTCCTGCCTCAGCAAAGACTCCACCTGCCCTTCCCCGAGTCCCTGTTTCCCAGTGCCTTGGCAGGGCAGAGCTCCAAGCTCCCTTACGCTCAGCGCCGGAGGGACAGGGCAGAGCGTGGGCTGGCGGACAGAGCCTCACTCCTGCTCCCGCAGCCCGGTTTAGCGGGACAGCACCCCCGACCCTGACAGAGCAAAGCCACCCTCTGCGGGGTTGTGGGCAAGGCTGGCACCGGTGAACAGCCCCCACGGGTGCCACCCCCCTTCCTACAGCCTTCTGCTCCGGGAGCCCCCCCGAGCCCGCTCCCCCCACCGCCCCGGGCGCCCTGCGCCTGCCGACCCGCTGCAAGGCCAGCGTCATGGCCGTCTTGCCCCCCATGCTGTGTCCCAGGAGGATGCACTTGGTGATGCCCAGGCGGGTCAGGAGGTGCTGCACGTCCAGGCTCATCGCTTCGTAGGTCATCAGCGGGCTGTGGGGGCTGCCGCCGTGGTTCCGGGCGTCCAGCGTCAGCACCTGCCCGGGCAGGGGCACCGCGTCAGCCCAGCGCCGGGCACGGCCCGCCCGGGCCCCCCTCCTCGGGGTGCTGCGGCCTCCCCCCGCCCAGGGCCTCACCTTGCCGCTGCCGCGGCGCACCAGCGCCTTGGCCACCGTCTGGAAGTTGCCGCGGCTGCCGAAGAGCCCGTGGAGCAGCACCAGGGGCGGCCGGTCCCCGCGACCCCCCACCTCCACGTGGGCCAGCGGCACCGCGCTGCCGGGGAGAGGGGCGTCGGGGGCGTGGCCATGGGCGTGGCCGGGGCTGGGGGCGTGGTCAGGGCTGGGGGCAGGGCCAGGGGCTGCCCTGCTGGCGGAGGGGCGGCAAAGGGGGCTGGGGGCGGGGCCACGATAAGGGGGCGGGGCCGGCGTCCCGGCCCCACGGGCGCGCCCGGCCCCTGGAGGGGGGAACCATGGCACGGGGGCGGGGTCAACGCCGAGGGGGCGGGGCCCAACCCCGGGTAACGTCCCCGCCCCTCCTCTCGGGACCCCTTCCCACCGCCCCCGCCCCGCGCGCGGCCGAGCCCTTACGTCACCACGGAGCGGGCGGCGGCGGGCGGCGGGCGGGGGCGCAGCCGCCCTGGCGGGGCGGGGGCGGGGGCGCGGGGCAGCCGGCGGAGCATCATGGCGGCGGCGACGGCGGCGGCGGCTGCGCGCGGGCCGTGACGCGGTGTGCGCGCGGGCGGCCCCGCCCCGCCCCGCTGCCGGCAGCAGGCGCCCCCTGGCGGCGGGAGGGCGCTGAGTGTCGGGCTCTGCCTGCGCCTGCCAGACTCCGGGCGGCAAGGTCACGAGCTGCCCGCGCGCTGCCCGCCGGGCAGGGAAACGGAGCCCAGTCCCCGGCTGCCGCCCCCCGGCCCCCGGCCCCCGGCCCGGCCGGTGCCAGGCAGAGCCCCGCGCCGGGCAGAGCCGGGCAGGACCGCCCTGCCGATGCGCTGCCGATCCTTATCGCGGCTGCCGGCTGGGAGCGGGCAGCCAGGCGTGCCGGGGAGCGGGGCGCGGTGGGGAATTCGAGCCGGGCAGATCACCTGCCTGCGAGCGGGGCAGCGCGGGCTGCGCCGAGACAAAGGGCTCGGGGCCAGGCAGGCCCCAGCTGCCCGCTCCTGCCTGCAGGTGCATCCAAGGCCGAGGGCAGCAAACCCTCCCGCTCCCGCCTGCCTGCGGGCAGCCTCTTCCCCGCAGCCGCTCCGAGCCCCGAGCGGGCAGCGGGGGCCGGCAGCCCCGGGGCAGGGCGCGGGCAGCCGGGGAGCTTGCGGGGCCCCGCTGCGCGCTGGGCCCGGGCAGCCGGGAGCGGCCGAGCGGCCACCGCGGCTCGTTCCGCCTTTGTCCCTGCGCGCTGGAGCGTGGCGGGGAAGGCGGGCGCCGGGCCGGGCCGGGCCGTGGCGGCGGGAGCGGTTGTGCAACGCGGCCTCGCCCCAGCTGCTGCTCTTGGGGGGGGGGGGGGAGCGCCCCGCGTTCCCCTCAGCCCGGACAGACTTTGGACCGGCAGGCAGGGAGTGCCGCGGCCGCGCTTCAGCGCCGGCTCCGCTGCCCCCCGCCCCGCCGGCTGCCGGAGAGCTGCCCCCGCACGGGCAGGGGCGACCGGCCCTCCCCGAGCAGAGCCCCCCGGCGTGGGGGGGAAGAGGGGCTGCGGCGGGGTCCCCGGCCCCAAAGCGGGTGCTGCCGTAGCGGAGGGCATGGCGCGGGTGCTGGGGGGCTGTAGCCCCGTCCCCGTCCCCCCCCCCCGTACCCGGTGGGATCCTGCCCCCCCGGCTCCAAGGAGACTCTGGCTACCAAAACAGGACACGTTTATTGACAAATGTAACCGGTACAGACCACGCGTAACAGGGACAGACGGTGCCCGGCCGGCGGCGATGGGGGGGGACACACCGGGGGGGGCACCGTCCCCTTCCCCGTCCCCATCCCGCACCACCGGCGCGGGCAGGGGCACGCAGGGCGCCGCTTCTCCCGCCGACCCGAAACCACCTCCTGTTTAACCGAAACTGTCTCTATTTACACAGCCTGGCCCTGACCCCGCGGCCGTCCCCGTCCCCTCCTTCGCGCCCCGCCCCGCCCCGGTGCCGCCGTCCCCGGTCCCCGCGGAGGGTGATGAGGGTCCCGGGGGTGGGGGGGGGTGGGGGGGTGGGATGTCGGGGGGTGCCAGGGGGTCGCAGGGGGGGGGCTCAGACATAGTTCCTCTTGTCGTAGCTGGTGACGGCGGAGCGCGGGGCGGAGTAGGCCACCTTGCCGGTGGGGTACCTGTCGTCTTTGGGGGGGCAGGAGCAGCAGAGCAGGGCCCCCCCCAGCAGCAGCAGCGCGGAGGCCGCCCAGCCCACGTAGAGCGACGTTCCCAGCTCCCGCTTCTGCGCTTCGATCACCAGCGGGTTGTAGAAATCCCGGATGATGGTGTTGGCCGACCAGCAGACGGGGATGAGGGTCATGATGCCGGAGAGGAGGAAGATGACGCCGGAGACGATGGTGATCTTGGCTTTGGTGCTCTCGTCCTCCACGCAGCGGGTGCACTGGGCGCCCACGATGGCCACCAGTAAACCCAGGACGGCCAAGACGATGGCCACCACCAGGAGGGCGCGGGCGGCTTGCAGGTCCTGCGGCAGGGCCAGCATGGAGTCGTAGACCTTGCACTGCATCTGCCCCGTGCTCTGCACCACGCAGTTCATCCACAGCCCTTCCCAGATGATCTGGGCCGTCACGATGTTGTTGCCGATGAAGGCCGTCACCCTCCACATGGGCAACGCGCAACAGATGATGCTGCACAACCAACCCAGCACCGACAAGGCCACCCCACCGATCTCCAACCCCATCGACATGGTGGCCGGTTCACTGCCGCACTCCGGGCGATGGCGGAGAAGAACCCACGGACCGAAACCGTCGCCGTCACCCGTCGCCGCTTGCAGCCCTTGGGGGATCAGCTTACACCTGGGTGCACCTGCGCTTATAAGGGCTGGCGGGGCCAGCTCAAGCGCCCGCCCGGGGTGGGGTTTCACTGCTGGACGCTCCTCTCCGCTCCTCCGTCACCGTCACCCGCGTCCCACACCCTCCCCTTTGTTTGCAGAGATGGCGACGGGTTACCGGAGAAGGGCGGGAGGGGGAGAGACGCCACCTGCCACGGCCATCCCCTCGGTTTCGGGGCGATGGGTATCGCGAAGCATGACCACCGTGCTCATTCGGACCCCCCGAATCCCCTCGGGGACCTGGAAATCCCTCGGCTTCACCATTCCCCCTCCCCCACCCCAGAGGTGCCGACGGGTCAGGGTTTGGTTTATTTCTGGAGCGTCTTATCAGCGCTCACGTTTAACCGGGGACTGGCGAACACCGGGCACCTTTGCATCGCCGTGCAAAGTGCAACCCCTTCGCTGTTGCTGTGATGTTTGTTGCTCCAACGCTGCCGTCCCAGGGGACCCATGGGTGCTCCCTGGCCGGCAGGGTGGGCGCAGGAGGGGGCCGGGTGGGGGGGCGTACCCCCCCACCCGGCCCCCTCCTGCGCCCACCCTGCCGGCCAGGGAGCGCCGGTGGGGATTCCCCGACCGGATGATAAATATCTTTACTCATCCTGCACAAATATTTTGGCCTTGAAGGAAGCAGATAACGCACGTAACCACCTCCAGAGTGTCACCGCGTCAACCCGAGCGAGCAGCCGGCGAAGGGAAAAAGAAAAAAACAAGAAGGCAGGTGCAGGCAGGCTGCCTGCAGCCACGCTCAGACCTGGCAGCCCCATGGCTGTGGGGTGCATGTGTGTCCCCCCCCGCGAACCGTCCCCCCCCAGCCTTACGTGCCGGCGGCAGTGCCAGCATTTCCAGCCCCCCCTCCCCAGGAATGTGGTCGCCGGCCCCCGCCGGACGCGGGCTTGCTCCTGCCTGTTCCCTGCCCGTGCCGAAATCTCCCCTACAACTTATTAACTACTCAAGAGCGCGGCGGGATGCTGGCAGCCGGCGCCGTGGAGGGAGCCCTCCCTGCTCCGACACCTGAGGTCTGCGATGGGGGGAGCCCCATGTCCGCCCAGCTGTACCCCACAGCACCCCGACACCCCATAGCCGGGGGGGGGGGGGTGGCTTCGGATGTCCCACAGTGCCCTGAAACCCCGTATCTGGCTGGGTCAGCTTCTGCTGCCCTGCAGCACCCTGAACCCCCATAGCCAGTGGGGTCAGCCTCTGCCACCCCACAGCACCCTGACACCCCATATCTGGCTGCGTCAGCTGTTGTCACCCCATGTCACCCCAGCACCCCGTATCCATCCAGGTTGGCCTCTGGCACTTTGCAGCACCCTATATCTGACCTCCAGCACCCCGTGACACCCCGATATCCTGTATCCAGCCAGGTTAGCTTCTGCCACCCAATGGCACCCCAATACCCCCTGTATCTGGCCAGGTGGGCTTCTGCCACCCCGTGGCACCCCGATCACCCTGCCCAGGGCACCCCAAGCCCCCCACAGCCAGCCAGGGTTGGTGGCCGTGGCAGTACCCAGGGGTGACCCCGTATGTGCTGCTGAGGGGGAGCCCATGCAAGCAGCACCCCAGGGCCTTGCACCAGAGGGGGTGTCGCCGGGGGGTGCTGGGGGTCCCGGCCCTCGGGGGCACCTCGGGGATGCCGATGCTGCCGGCCAAAGCATGACAGACAAGTACGTTGTGAGCGGGTGACAGTGGTGACAGGGTCAGGCCTGCCGGGTGCTGCTGGCAACGCCCCCCCAAACGGCGCAGGAGCCCCCCCCGGATCCGCAGGCAGGGATGCCGGCAGCGCGCACCCCCGGCAGGGCTGTGCCAGCGCCCCGGGGTGCAGGGGCGCACAGGCGCACACACACACACACACACAAACTCACACCCCCTCTGCCGGCAGGGACAGACGGACACGCAGCTGCACACGCAGACAGACAGACAGACAGCTGCGCACACACACAGAGGCGAACAGGCACAGGACGGCGGAATGGGCGCACCCCACGGCGCACCCCGGCTGCAGATACACCAGCACGTGCACCCACAGCTGCACAGACACACGCGGCTCCAGGGGCTGTGGGGCAGGGGGTACCCCAGGCCGCGCTGTGGGGCAGGGGTAGGGGCAAGGGGGGATACCCCAGGCAGGGGCGCGGGGCAGGGGGGACACCCCAGATAGGGGTGTGGGGTAGGGGGACACCCCATGCAGGTGTGTGGGGCAATGGGGATACCCCAGGTAGGGGTGTGGAGTAGGGGGGATACTCCTGAGTAGGGCTGTGGGGCAGGGAGGAGACCCCATGCAGGGGTGTGGGGCAGGGGGACACCCCAGGTAGGGCTGTGGGGCAATGGGGATACCCCAGGTAGGGGGTGGGACAGAGGGGGGGATCCCCCAAGGTAGGGATGTGGGGCAGGGGAAGGGGGGATACCCCAGGCAGGGGTATGGGGCAGTGGGGATACCCCTGGGGCAGGGGCTACCGGGACAGGGATGGGGTGAGACGGGGCAGGCGAAGCACCGCAGCCCCCGACCCTGCAATCAGAGCCCCACGCGCTGCGTCCCCACTTTGTCATCCCAAATTGCCCAAAACACAGGCTGCGCGCGGTGCCGCGCTGGCCCGGGGCAGCCGCTGCTGCCTGACTCACGGCGGAGGAAGGGGCAAATCACCGGGGTTTCGGGGTGCCGGCCGCCCGCACGCTTCGGGACGCATTCTTGTGGCGAGCAAACCGGCTCGCCGGTGTTTACCGAAAACAGCCGAGCGGGGCCAGCATCCCTGCGGGGGTCCTGGGAGCATCCCCATCCCTCCCACTGCTGTGTCCCTCCACCCTGGTGAAGCCCCTCTGCTCTCCCCCCGCAGCCGCGAAGGGACGGGGGGTGCCACCTGCAGCAGGTCCCCTGGGATGGGGACAAGGTGGGGCGGCCACAAGGAGCCACCGGTGACACGGCGATGGGTTTACCCCCCCTGTGCCGCGGTGACCCCGGACGAAGGTCAGACCCAAAGGTCACGGGAGCATCACCAGTTTGGCGGTGGGCGCCATGGGAAGGACACCTGTGCTGGCGGGGGGACCCACCGTGGGCATCCCCCCGTCCCCGCCGTGCACCCCCCCGTCCCCGCCGTGCACCCAGCACCCCCGGGGGCGAGCAGGAGGTGACAGCAGAAACCGCCCCGGGCGCCGCGGGGCCGCGTCCCGCTCACGTGCGCCCGGTAGCCGGCACAGGGTTTGGGGTGTTCCCCCTCCCCTGCGGTCTCGGGAGTGACGGCGCGTTTCCCCCCCCCGGGGCAGCTGGGCCGGGGCGGTAAATGCTGCCTCGGCTGCTTATATTTCAGGCGCGGGGCTGCTGGCTCTGCCCCGGCCAGGGCACACAGGCAGCCCATTGTTGAAGCCCCTTCGGCGGCGACGGAGAGCAGGTAAGGCAGCTCCGAGCATCAATGGCAGCTCTGTCTGCTGGCGGGGCGGGGACCGAGCTGCCGGCAGCGCCGGCGCCCGGCCGGCACACGGGGAGCTGGGGGGCGGCGGGGGGCACAGTCCGGCAGGACCTGACAGGGGGCTGGCAGCTCGCCCGGGGGATGCCTGGTCGCCCGAAATCTCAGCGTGCCCGGGGCATCCCCACCCCGACAGCTTCGGATCAGCTTCCCCAGGGCTTTGCCGCAGCATCCCGCTTCCTCCGAGCATCGCCCGTGGGGGGAACCCCATTGCACCGCTCGCATGTCCCACACCAACCCATGGCCATCGGCTCCCCCGGCCCTTTGACAACCACCTCGGCAGCACTTGGGCATATTTTCCCCCTTCAGAGCCGCTTTTTGCTCAGCAAATGGGGCAGTTTTTATTTTCGACGCGACTTCAGGCCGAAGGTCCCGTCTCTCACAGCAGCCCTTGCTGCCCGGCGGCTCTGTCCCCCTGGGGACCCCGCAGCTCCGGGCGCACGGCTCCTCTCCTGCCGAGCCGATAAGGCTTTGCTTTCCCATAGCAGGAAACAACCTGACTCTGCATATTTGAGCCGGTCGGGGGGGTTTATGTTGGGCAAGGACTTTTTTTGGGAACATTCAGTCTCTGGGCTGCCGGTAACTAATCCCCGGCCGCCGGCAGGGAGAGGCTGCCCAGCTCCGTGCCGGCTGAGCGGGAGGGCTGGTGGCCGTGCCTCGCTCGGCGGTTGTGAAGCCGGAGATCCTGGCGGATCACCGCTCGCTGGCAAGTCTCGCCCGCCTTTTCGGGACCTCGAGGTAGCCGGGGCGGCAAGTTCGTGTGCGGGTGCCGGGGGATGCAGGGCAATCAGCACGGGGCTGAGCCGGTGCCGGGTGTGTGTGTGAGGTGGGAATGTCACCTGTGTCCTGGGTGGGGATGTCCCCGAGCCCTTTGGCAGAGGATTCGTGCCCCGAGCCCTCTCCCCGCGGGGTGTCCTCTGCCCTGCACAAGGTCAGGGCAGCGCAGCCTGCTCCACGCGTCGTGGTGACACCGGGTTTAATGCCGCCTCCTGCCCGAGGCTCTCGGGTCCCCTCCCCCTGCCCGGGGGTGGCCTCGCTGCCCAGCCGCGGGGCTGCAGCGTGTCCCCATCCCGACGAAACAGGGACGATCGGTGGAGGGCGTTTCTCGAGCCGCGAAGGGCCGGTGGCCGATGTGCCAGGACAGGAGCTCTGCCCTCGCCAACCCCGTTAGTGTGCGGTGGGAGCAGGGCGAGAGCTCAGGTCTCCCCATCCTGCAAATCCCGATGGATTCAGGGTAGGGCACCCGCACTCGGCTGGGTGCTGGGGCAGGTGCTGGGCGGCGAAGGCTCGAGATGAGGCGAGCACCCCGTTTTGGGGTGGAGGAGCTCCCTGCTGAGCGGGTGGGCTGTGGTCCCACCACGGCATGTCCCTGCGCCATGTCCCCTTGCAGGTGGCACCGGGATGAGGTCCGGCAGGAGGCACCCGGGCGTGGGCAGCTGGGACGGGGCTGGGTCGCTGTGGGGCTGGTGTCCACGCGGTGACAGCCCCGAACGGCGCGTGCCGAGGCGCTCGGCGGTGCCGCGGTCCCACCCGTGCTGCACCAGCCTCCTCTGGCTCAGTGGGCATCGGGGCCGGGTGCTGCCCCGAGGGTCAGTTACGGCTCCTCCGCGCCCCGCCGAGCCCGCGTCCGTCTGTCCTGCTGGCCAGCAGTGCCGGGGACAGGGGGCTGGCTGTGCTGGCCGGGCGAGCGCGTCGCGGGGGGACATGGGGAAGGGCACAGGGGCTGTTTGTGGGTGGCAGCCGCCAGTTTGAATATATGTCACGTTCCGGCTTTAATTACAGTACTTGGCTGTCAGAGGGCCGTGCTGGCGCCTGCTCTGGCTCCGAGGGGGAGCGTGAGCTGCTCAGGCGTTTGATGCTCCGTGCGCGGAGGAGTCCCTGTCCCCACCTTGCCATTTGTCCCGAGCCCAGAGGCACGTCCCCACGCGCCTGCGGGGACACGGTCCATGCGGGGTGCACACACACGTGGGCGCGTGCCTCTCTCCAGCCCCAAATAATTTGGTGGTTACAGCAGCCGGCTGGGAGGTGAAAGCCGTGCTCAGCCTCAGGCAGAGTCCGGCCCCGGCCGGGATGCTCTGGAGCCTCGCAGATTAGAGGGAGCCCTTGACCACGAGGCTCCAGCCCCGGCCCCGGGGTGGGCACGCTGGTATGCGAGCAATGCGGGCGCTCCAGCAGGACAGAGGGACGGACGGAGCATCCCAGCGCGGCCGGGCGCCCAGGTGGCTCCTCCGGCACGGGGCGGGCAGGCAGGACCCCAGCTCTTCCCCGCGTTCAGGGTCTGCAGCGAGACCCGAGCGTCCCCGAGTGCCTGGGCTCTGCCCTGCCCGCTCCGGCCGCACCGGGCACCGGCATCCCCGGCCCAGGCGCTGTTGGCATCCTCGTGGCACCGTGGTGCACGGACCGCCCGGCTCGTCCCACCGCGTTCGGGCACGGTGCCCGGGGACATCCCGGCGTGGGCAGCGGCAGCTCTGGAGCCCGTCACGCCGAACAATTAGCACAAGCGATTGCATCGTATCGGTAACTCCAGTGCTCAGGAAAACTAAGATAATCTCAGGCCCTGTTATCTTCTCCAGAGGCCCGGGATTAAGCTGGGGTGGTGAAACAGTGCAAGGTCTGTCTGTCCGTCCTTGCGGTCTGTCTAGCCTGTGCGGATGCTGGAGGGGCATCTGAAGAGGGAGCGGGGAGGGGACGTGTGGGGGGCTCGTGGATTAAAGGAGGAGACGTCAGGCAGTGCCCAAAGCATCGGCATCACTATTGGCACTGGCACTGGCATTGGTATCGGCAGTGGCATCGGCACAGCCTGGCCAGCGGGTGCGGCCAGTTGTGCCAAAGTGCTGCCAGCACCAAAATGCTGCCCTGCCTGCGCCTGGCACCCCGGTCCCCCCGGGGCAGCGGCAGCACTGGGACACCTCGAGGCCACCTCTGCCCCCCGCAGCCCTGACCCGCCAAGCCAGGCATCACAGGCAGCGCAGGCAGTGCAGGCAGCGCAGGCAGCACGGGCAGTGCAGGCAGCGGGACACCGGCAGGCCTGAGACCGAGGGCTGCTGGGTGCACACTAGCTCGGCGGTGCAGTGCAAGGTGGGGTGGGTTTTGGGGTCTGCCCCCCCCTCGCCCCAGGCAGCGCCGTCTCTCCTCCGCGGGGAGCCGGCAGCCGCTCCAACCGGTTTGTGGGTCTGGGCGGCGACAGCTCCCGCCCGAGGCCTGACGGAGGGCTGGGAAGCGCTGGTACGGACGCCAAGGAAGAAACAAGAGCCGCTTGTGTCCTGCCGGGCACGGAGCCCAGCAGCGGGGCAAGGACGGTGTGCTGCTCCCCCGGCACGGGGCCGCGGGGGGCCGGAGGCTGGACTGCTGCCGGGGCAGCCGCCCCGTGAGCTGGGGGGAAACTGAGGCACAAAATCATGGAGGGACCCCATCTGGGTGATGGAGCAGGAGGTGCCGGCAGCGACGGCAGAGACATCCCGATGCCCAGACACCGGCTCTTCCCCTTCAGCATTCCAGGCTGAGCCCCGGCAGCTGCCCTTGGCACCTCCAACCTGCCCAGGGGCAGCGGTGGGACGCACTCCCATGCCTGGGTGGCCTGATCCCGGTCCCCTGCGTCCTCCTCCGTGGGAGCAGCCGGGATATTAAGTGTCATTGCTGCAGGGAGAAATGCAAGCGGAGGAATCCCGGGAAACTGGTTTTACCCCTCCATCCGGTGCCGGCGGCAGGACGGCGGCCGCGGCGGTGCTCCTCCCTCGGCGAAGGCATATAACGCCTGCCATGGTCCCGGCGGCAGGCACTGCGCTGCGGGAGGCGGGCAGGGGTGCCGGCAGCGAGCGATGGCCTCCATGGGGCTGCAGGTGCTGGGCATCTCCCTCTCCGTCATCGGCTGGTTGGCCTCCATCCTCTGCTGCGCGTTGCCCATGTGGCGGGAGACGGCCTTCGTCGGCAACAACATCGTGGTGGCCCAGATCATCTGGGAAGGGCTGTGGATGAGCTGCGTGGTGCAGAGCACGGGGCAGATGCAGTGCAAGGTCTACGACTCCATGCTGGCCCTGCCGCAGGACCTGCAAGCCGCCCGCGCCATGGTCGTGGTGGCCATCGTCTTGGCCATCCTGGGCACCCTGCTCGCCGTCGCCGGCGGCAAGTGCACAAACTGTGTGGAGGACGACACCGCCAAAGCCAAGGTCATGATCCTCTCTGGCGTCATCTTCCTCCTCTCCGGCATCCTCATCCTCATCCCCGTCTCTTGGTCGGCCAACACCATCGTCCGGGACTTCTACAACCCATTGATCACCGAATCCCAGAAGCGGGACCTGGGGTCGTCCCTCTACGTGGGCTGGGCGGCCTCCGCGCTCCTGCTGCTGGGGGGGGGGATCCTCTGCTGCACCTGCCCCCCCCGGGGCGAGAAGCCCTACTCTGCCAGGTTCACGGCCGCTCGCTCGCTGCCAGCCAGCAACTATGTCTAGGAGCCGCTGCGCCTGCCTGGACCCCCCCGGCCACTCCAGGGAGCCGGGACCCCCCTGGGTGCCCTTGGCCCGCAGCCCCCCCCGGCCGGGCTGGGGGCTGGCCGGGAGCCGCGGCAGGGAGGGCCGGACGCCGGGGTGGTGCAAGGGAGGGCAGACAGAGCTGCCTTTGTTCGCCGGGGGATTGAAGCGGGTTCTTTAATCTCGGTTGAGACAGGGAACAGGGAGATCCTGTCCTGGCTGCCCCCCCGGCGGGGGTCTTGCTCCCCCCGGAGCACCCATCCGCGGGGGTCTCACTGCCCCCGGAGCACCCAGCCACGGCATCTTCTCCGAGACACCACCCGATCCCCCCCTCGAGCATCTCCTGGCTCCCGGTATCGGGGTGTGCCGCACGGTGACGCAGCTCCCGGGGGCCCGTCCCGCGGGTGGCACAGGGCTCTCGCCGGGTGAAACTCCCCAGGACGCATCCCTCGGGGCGGGCGGCCGTGCCGGTGGGGACACCAAACCTGTCCCACACGGTCACGGGGACGCGGCGGCTCTGCAAACCCCAGCAGGGTCTCGAGGGGCAGCAGGGGCTCTCGCCTGCCGGTAGCCTAAACTTTGACTTTGACCTACTTTCGGGGCTCGGAGCGGCCGTACAGACGTGTGATTTCTCGCGGCAGCTCCCCGGGGCGGGGGCATCATTATCCTGGGAGTGGGAAGGCAGCGGCTGGGCTGGGAGAACCGGTCGGGGAGGCGGGAGTGGAGCGGGGCTGTGCACCCGCATGGAGCGGGGATGACTCCCAGGACCCGACCCTGTCCCGTGGGGATGTGCCCGGCCCCACGGCCCCCCTCGGCATCCCCCGAGCGGGGTGCCCGGGCTGGGGGCAGGAGGGGGTGGCTCGTGGTGCTCCCCCCGTGCTGTGCCGCCGTCCGTCCCTGCATCGCAGCCTTCCCACATTAAATGGCAGCTGCTCAGACCCCACTGTGCTTCGTTTTCTTTTCCAACGCCCGCCTCGGTGGTGGGACAGCCCGGTGCTCCTGTGCCGCAGACTGTGTGCCTGAGATCCCCCAAATCTGCTCCCTGGAGCCTCTGCGATCCCAGCCGCCCCCTGCCCCCTGCTCCAGCATCACCCATCGCTCTCGTCCCCAGGCCACCCTGGGCACCTGCTCCCCAGGGGGCTGGCAACGGGTGCCTCCATGGCACGATGCCTTGGTGGCACCGGACGCGGCGTCGGGGCTGCCCCTCGCCTGGCCCGGCGCGATCTTCCCACCCGAGCAGGAAGAAGGTGATGGGCGCCGGCGGGGGCGCGTCGGGACGCGCTGGCCCCGAGGCCACCCCACAACCCTGGCTGGGAGCACCCCGTGGCTGGCGTGGGCAATGCCGGGTGCTTTGCCTATCTTGCTTCCGGCACGGCAAGCTGTGCCGTGGTGCAGCCGGCACTCCACCGGCTTGGGAACATCCTTCCCCCGTGCCTCAGGGCATGTGGAGACGGTGGGTGATGCTGGCTGCCTGGCTCTGGGCGTCTCACGTGGGTCTGGGGGCCTGAGGGCTCCCAGCTCCCCCATCCCCTCGCTGGGAGGCAAAATGGTGGAAACCGCTCCCGTGGCCCCATGGTGCCGGCGGCCGGGTGGAAACGTGAGTGCGATGCTCTGGCGAGCATCCCTGCCGGGATCCGCAGGGCCACCGCTCATCCCCGCTGCGGGCGGCCGTGCGCCCTGTTTCGTTTTGGGTCTCTCTTGTGATCCAGGTCCCGTGGGCCAGGAAGGGTGCCCAGGATGGCTTCCCATCGTCCCGACCTCCCGGGAGGCTGGTCTCCCTTTCCCCGGGGGACAGGGACTTCATTTGTGGCCCAAAGGGGCTTTCACGGACCAGGGAGGCAAAGCAGAGCAGCGGGTGTCCATGGGGATGGTGAGGATGAAAGGCGCTGGGGAAGGAGCGGGGATGCCACGGGGGATGAGAGGCCGCAGAAACCGAAACCGGGACCGGAGAAACCACAGCGAAACCTCCTGCAAGCGCCGCAGGGTGTGCCGGGCACAGCCGATACCCCGCCGCTGCTCAGGGCCCATAAAACCTCAGCTGGTCCCGTCCGCCGAGCGTGGGTCTCTGCCTCAGCGGGTGGCGTGGGGGGAAGCACCCATGGGTGTGCTCTGCCCCATGGCAGCACGGGGGCTCTGCTCCACGCAGGGCTGAGCAGCAATTTGGGCTGAGCCAGGGGCTGCGGCGGCCGTGTGTGACCGCGGTGGAGCCGTCAGCGTGTCCGGCGTGTCCCCCCGTACCGGCCACCCCTCTTACAGGGGTGATGCCTGCGGTGATCCCAGGCTCCGTAGCCCCTTCCGAGGGTTTGCCCTCTCGGTGCTGCTCCCGGTGCAAAGGAAGAGCGAGTATCACTGAAAGTGATACTTCGGAAGCAGACCTGAGCTCTGACCCTTTTCCAGCGCCCCAGAGGGGAAGTCCCGGGTCCAAAGGGCAGCGCGGCTGCCGAGGGCAAAGCAAAACCTGCCGGGGCTGCGGCGAGGGCGGGGGGCTGCCTCACCTGCCCGTGCCCCCGGCGCGATGCTCCTGGCCAAGGGGGCTGAAGCACCAGCGATGGAGCAGGGCGTGGGGTGGGCGCTGAGCATGGGGTAGGGGGGGGTCTGCGCTTCGGAGCGTGCCGGGATGGGCACAGCCAGCGCCTCGGCCTGCTCCCCAAGAGCTGGCCTGTCCCTAACGCTTGCCATGTGCATGGCCCAGCGGGGCTGGGGCGATGGCAGAGGCCTGCCCTGTGCCGTGGGGACATTGCAGGGGAAAACGTGACACACGGGGTCCCGCGCCTCGGCCTCCTTGGGACCTGGGTGCTCAGTGCCCCACGTGTCCCCATGCCGTCCTGCAGCCATGCCCCATGCCACGCGTGTCCCCATGCTGGTCTGCAGCCGTTCCCACCCAGATGGGGAACAGGACGCAGCCAGCGTGAAAGCCCGCCTGGCTCGGGGCCATGTCCGTGACGGCTCTGCCCTGTCCCCGCAGGTGCTGTCAATGGCGACGATGACGATGCAGCTGGGTGGGCTGGTGCTGGCCGTGCTGGGCTTGCTGGGCTCCATCCTCACCTGCGCCCTGCCCATGTGGAAGGTGACGGCCTTCATCGGCTCCAACATCGTGGTGGCCCAGGTCTTCTGGGAAGGGCTGTGGATGAACTGCGTGTACGAGAGCACGGGGCAGATGCAGTGCAAGGTCTACGACTCCCTGCTGGAGCTCACCTCCGACCTGCAAGCGGCTCGCGCCTTGGTGATCACCTCCATCATCGTGGCCTTCTTCGGCTTCCTCACCGCCATGTCGGGTGCAGACTGCACCCGCTGCGTGGATGACAAGAGCACCAAGACCAGGATCTCCATCGTGGCAGGTGCCATCTTCATCCTGGCCAGCATCATGCTGCTCATCCCCGTCTCCTGGTCTGCCAACAGCATCGTCAGCAACTTCTACAACCCCATGGTGCCCGAGGCCCTCAAGAGAGAGCTGGGGGCTGCCCTCTACATCGGCTGGGCCTCCAGTGCCCTCCAGCTCTTCGGTGGGGGCATCCTGTGCTGCTCGGGACCCTCGTCCCAGCAGGACCCCTACCCCAAGAAGTACAGAGCGGTGAAGGGCTGCAGCCCAATGGGCTACCCCATGAAAGACTATGTGTGAGCCACCTCACCCAGGCGCCAGCCCACGGGAGAGCACCACTGTCCCTGTCCTGCCGCCACACACCACCCCCCTGCCCACGCGCTGCCTCCTCCTGCCCGTCCCCGCGCTGGCTGCACCCCCAGCACAGCCCTCCCACCCCTGCCCTTCCCCGGCGCGCTGGGGCCGCGCTCCCGATGGACCATAAACATCTTGGTGCCAGCGAGGCTGCCTGGGCTCATTTCAAAGTGGCGTGGTGGGGGAGGACGGTGACGTGTCCCATGGGTGCTGCGCCCTGCCAGCCTGCTGCCAGCTCGGGGGCTGCGGCCCCAGCGCCCAGCATGTCCCCAGCGCCCAGCATGTCCCGCGTCCCCACGAGGATGCGGCAGGAGCCAGCCAGGGCGCTCCCTGCTCATCCCCCAGAAGGGAAACTGAGGCAGGGAGAAGGTGCCCAGAGCCAAGGGGGCACGGGGGGACACCAGGCTCCCACAGCTCGGTCCTTTGAGCCCCCAGGGCTGGGATGCGACCCCAGAGAACGGCGAAATCCCCCCTCCCCAGCTCCTGGCCGCCCTGTCCTGCCCACCCCAGAGGGTCCGCAGCCCCACTGCGCAGGAACCACGCACAGCAGGCAGGCAGAGGAGGCACGGAGTTTATTTGACAGCCAAGCGTGGGATGGGGACAGCCATGACCCCCCAACTGCCCAGGGGACAACGCTGGGGACAAACGGGGGCAGAGGGGAGCAGGGCAGCCACCCACGCTGGGCACAGGGACCCCAAAACGTGGGGGGGCAACGCGGAGGGGTGACAAGAGCCACGGGGAGGGCGAGTGTGGGAGATGTGGGATGCCCCGGGTGGGGGATGGGGACAGACACAGCCACCGCCTCCCGCCCGCGTAAAGCTCCCGAGGGGAAGGAAGTATCCCACTCCCCGGGGCCATGGAACGGGATGAGCAGGAACAGGTCTAGGGGAAGGGAAAGGGAAGAAAGGAAATATCCCAGCAAGAGATTTGGGTAAAAACCTTCCCAAGGGAGCAGTGGAGGAGGAGGAGGGGTGGAGGCAGCATGGCAAGGGGCTGGGGGAACAGGCTGGGCAGGCGATGCCGGGTGGCTCCTGGGTGGGGAGCGGCCACCGGCTCCTCAAGTCCCTTCCAGCCCCATTTCCCACCCAGACCATTCGCTACAAAGCTGTAGGAAAATGAGAGCCGTAAGCAGCTGTTGCGGGATGAAAGGCTGACGGAGTGCTCGGAAAGCTTCTCCGGCTGGGGGTCACCTCGGCACAGCTGCTCCCGGTTGGGGCGCGGAGGCCTCCTGCACCGCAGGGTGCACGGGGTTAGCTCCTGCGGAGGCCGCAGGACATGGCGATGGGGACCCACCTCCAACGGCCCCCAGGTAAAGACCACAAGGGTCTGGGGTGGGGAAGATGAAGATGGATCTAGATTTTGACCATGGCCACATGGGAGGGCTCCTGGGGAGAACGAGGAGGGGGACCACAGGACATGGCGATGGGGACCCACCTCCAATGGTCCCCAAGTAAAGATCGTGGGGTGGGGAAGATGAAGAAGGATCCAGATTTTGACTGAGGGCTGAGAGGTGGGCATGGCGGGGAGAAGACACCCCGGACAGGAGATGGCTGTGAAGAGCCAGGTGGGTCTGCGAGACGTCATGGCGAGGACCGAGGTGTTGGGGATGGTACCAGAATGTCACAGCTCACGGTGGTGCCCAGGAGACCCCAGTGAAACCGGGAGACCCTCCCCATGCTGAGGAGCGGGTGACATCCGCAGGGCCCAGACCTCAGGGGGAAGGAGCCGGGGAAGGGAACAGGGATGTTCTGGCTCTGAACGCCCCCCACAAGCCACGTCACCCCCCGCGCCCTGCTCCGGGAGGGGTCTCTGGGCTGGCTTTTGCAAGGGGCCAAGTGCTCAGCCCCCCGCCCAGAGCCGCGTCGGCTCTCAGCCCTCCTCGAGGGGGGGCGCAGGGCACTTCCGATAGACGTAGACCACCCCGGAGATGTAGCCGGTGCCCTGGGTGCTCTCCTCCTCGGAGGTGGCCCTCTCCCAGCGCTCCACCTCCCGGGCCAGCACCCTCTGCCAGGCTCCCTGCCTCTCCAGCCTCTCCAGCGCTGCCTCCAGCTCCGCCTTGTACCGCAGGTTCGAGGGGTTGCTCCTGGTCGTCAGGCAGAGGAACCCTCCTGCCGGGAGAGGGGACGGTGACGCCCACGCCGGGTGTCCCCCACGTGGGGTGTCCCCCAGGCCGGGTGTCCCCCGCTGGGGACGGCATCCCCTCGGAAAGCGGGGGGCAAGGGGAGGCAGCGAGACCCTGCTGGGCATCATCCAGCAGGCCAGCGGGCAGGGTACGGGCAGGGGATGGGCAGGCCAGTGGGCCAGTGGGCAGGGGACGGGCAGGGGACAGGCAGCCCAGTGGGCAGGGGATGGGCAGGGGACAGGCAGGCCAGTGGGCAATGGATGGCAGGCCAGTGGGCCAGTGGGCAGGGGACGGGCAGGCCAGGAGGCCAGTGGGCAGGCAGGGGACAGGCAGGCCAGTGGGGAGGGGACGGGCAGGCCAGGAGGCCAGCGGGCAGGCAGGGGACAGGCAGGCCAGTGGGGAGGGGACGGGCAGGCCAGGAGGCCAGCGGGCAGGGGACGGGCAGGGGACACCCCCTCACCCGGCTTGGTGACGCGGAGCAGCTCCGGCACGGCCGCGCTCGGCACCTGCCCCTCGCCCAGGGCCCCCACCACCGTCACGGCGTCGTAGTGCTCTGCGGGGACACGCGTGGCATCACCGGGGGCACCCTCCGGGGCAGCTCCCCCGCCCCCCCGGTGCCGGCCCGTTACCTGCGGGCGCGGGCAGCGGCTCCCGGCCCAGGACGCACGGCCGCAGCTGCCGGTACAGCCCGGTGCTCCGCGCCCGCTCCAGCATCCCCGCGCTGCCGTCCACGCCGTGCAGGCAGCGGAAGCCGCGGCGGTGGAGCTGCGGGGACAGACGGACGGACGGACGGACACACGGCACCGTTAGCTCCCCGCCCCGCCCCGCCCCGCCCCGCCCCCGTCCCGCCCGGTACCTCCCGTGCTACGAGCCCGGTGCCGCACGCCACATCGAGCAGCCGCGCCTCGGCGGGCGGCGCGGGGAAGGCGAAGGCGAGCGAAGCGGCGGCCAGCTGCGGTGCCCGGTACTCCAGCTCCGCCACATCCTGCGGGGACACGGCGGTCAGCGGCGCCGGGGAGCGGAGCGGAACGGCCCCGGTCCCCCCCGCTTCCCCCGGCCCCGGTACCTGCTCGTAGCGGGCGGCCCAGGCGTCGTACAGGCGCAGGCGCTCGGGCAGCTCCGCGCCGCCGTGCACCGCCGCCACCCGCTCCCGCACCCCCGCCGCCAGCCGCATCCCGCCGGCGCCACGGCCCCGCCCCCCAGCGCCCCATTGGCTCCGCGCCCCGCCCCGGATACGCCCCCCCGCGCTCTATTGGCTCCGTGCACCCGCCCCGGATACGCCCCCCAGCGTCCCATTGGTCGCCGGGCCTGCGCCGCCACCGCCTCCGTCCCGCCCCGTTAGGGAGAACGGCGAGTCGGGCGCGACCAAGTGCGGCGGGGGGGGGACGGGACGGACACCAAGTGGGCCGGGTGTGACCAAGTGCCCCGGGGGGGGACCAGGTGTCCTGGGGGGTGGCACCAAGTGCCCCAAGGGGCCACAAAGTGTCCCGAGGGGGTGGCACCAAATGCCCCGGGGGGGCGACCAAGTGTGCTGGGTGGGGTGGCACCAAGTGCCCTGGAGGGGTCAGGAGCAAGTGCCCCAGGAGGGTCACCAGGTGTCCTAGTGGGGTGACACCAAGTGCCCCGGTGGGGTGACCGAGGATCCAGGGACGGTGACATCAAGCGCCCCGGGGAGGTGACACCAAATGCCCACGGAGGGTGACACCAGGTGCCGTGGGAGAGCCGGCGCCAAGTGCCCCAGGGCCAGGGCTCTCTCCCTGCAGCGTCCCCGGACCCCGTCCCACCCCGCTGCTGCTGAAGGCCTTGTGGGGGCCAGTCCTCCGCACGCCACCGGTGTCCCAGGCACGGCGACTCTGCCCCCTGCGCGGCCACCTCCTGCCCAGCCGCTTGTCCCAGCCCCGCGCGTCCCTGAGGCTGTGCTGTCACCTCCACGCCTGCGTCTCCGTCTTCTTCTGCCACTTGGACCCACCACCCACCGGTGGGCGAGCGGTGACCACGCTCCCCCGCCACTGCCTGCACCCGTCCTGCCCCGCCACGTGCAAAGGTGACATCCTAGCGCTGAGCAGCTCTCCCGGGGAAGAGGGCACCCACCTCCAGGGCAGGTCCTTCATGTCCTGACGTGTCCACCCATCTCCGGCTGCCCAGCCTCTCCCACAGGGCGGTCACGCGCTGCCCCTTGCCTGTGGACAAGGTGTGGAGCAGCAGGCAGAGCTTGGGGACAGAGGACAGGAGCGTGGCTGCGAAGGAGGGAGAACATCTTGCCTATATCACATTTGGGTTTTGCTCATGGAAAGCGGGACAAGAAATGTCACTGAGTGCCCACACGAGGCACAAGGAGGTGGTGAGATGCCTTCTCCCTTGACCCAGGTGCCCAGCATTTGTGACGTACCGTATCCAGCTGATTAACGAGAGACGTTCGTTAGCTCTTGGGTAGAAAGGACCCAACCAGAGGTGCTCTCTGTGGGGGGTAACACACTTGCTTGGTGAGTCTCCGCCGCGTTGAGAGTGACTTGTCTTCTGCTAAACCAACCTTCGATGTTCGTAGTGGAGGACGTGAGACAAGCGCTGGCTTGTGCGACCACCCTGAACTGTTGTGACCCATCACTCGGCTTCTGGCTTTTCCCAGGAGTGAAGCAGACAAATCCGGCTGCTAATTAGTGACGGAAAGAAAACGAGGGTGCCCTGAGGGAGCCGGTGGCCGCCCCGAGGCCGCGCTGGTGGCTCCTGTCGGCAGCTCGGGTAGCTTGAGGATGCTCCTCCGTTGTCCCCGTGTCCTCCTGGACAGCCCTCCTGGGTGGTGGCCTCTTTGCCTCCATCCAACTGCTCCGGGAGCCCCGTGGGCACCTGCCCACGGTCACGCGTGGGGGCTGGCTCTGCCCCTCGGCCGGGCAGTGCTGGCCGGGGGCCTCGAGAGGGAGCCCTCCGCCCGCGCTCGGCCACCGCCGGCGGGGCACTGCCCGCGCCCGCCGGGACCCCCGCCCCGCCGGCGGGCTCGGCCCCGGCCGCCGCGCTGGCTCCCGGCGAGCGGCAGCCCCGTGTCACCCCCGGTGACAGCCCGGGAGCATCCCCGGGGGGGCAGAGGGGACGCGGGGGGCTGGGGCGGCGAGGGGTCAGACCCACGGGAGCGGGGCTCTTCCCCGCCCACGCCAAGGACACACGGGCGGCCTCGGGCCGGGGTCCGTGGGGGGCTGCAGCCCTGCGACAGCTGCAGCCCTGCGACAGCTCCTGCCACCGCACACGGGCGCTTTGTCCCCTCTGCAGCCGCCGGCACGGGCCCAATCCTGCCCCCCGAGCTCTGCGCCTCCGTGCCCAGCCTGGGGGTGACCCCCGACGGCTTTGTGGCCGGGCCTCTACTAGTGGCTTTCACACTCCAACACGGTTTCTGCTGCTGATTGAAGCCTGACCCTCATGTATGAGGGAAACCAGAGGCGGGGTACGCTGCCAGCGTCCCCCCGCCCCGGCTCTGCTGCCCTCGCTCAGCCCCTCCGGGCTGCAGCTGCGTCGCACCTTCCCCGAGCCTTGACCCGCATGGATCCAGTCCCAAATTAGCCAGTGCTTTTCCAAACATCGCCTTCCCGGGGCTGGCTCGCTGCGCCGCGCCATGCACAGCTGTGCAAACAGCTTCGCCCCGCGTCACGGCGGCTTCAGGCTGGCTTGGACCCAGCGCCGGCCAGCCGGGGTTTGGGACGGACTCGGTGCCAATGTCGGAGGACCCGGGCTGTCCCCCGAGGACGCACGGTGGGACGGGGGGGACCCCTGTGAGGGGTGGCAGCAGGTTGCGGCATGTTGGAACTTCCCCGGGGTCGATGCTGGTGCAGAGGCTGGACTTTGTCCTGGCACGTGGCCCGGCGCTGGAGGGCTCCCCCTCGGGCACGTGCCATCCTGCTGCCGCGGTGCAGTTCCTTGGGGTGCTGTCCTTGTCCCCTGCCTGGGGACAGGGTTCTGGCCGTGCCGGCAGCGTGGGGCGCATCGCCCCGTCCTGCTGGGGCCCTGGAGCTGGGGCTGGGCGAGCTCAGTGCAACCGCTCCGGTGGGGTGTCCCCATCACCCCTCGACAGGGAGGTGGGGGGATGCCCGTCCCCGAGGCAGCGGCTTGGCTGCCCACCCTGAGCCCACAGACCTCTGGCATGACCTCGGCTGCTGTCCCTCACCAAGAAGATGGTGCAGGGGTGGAAGGGCAGCTTAGGCGGGTCCCTCGCCCTCGAAACTGCCGCTGAGCTGGGACAGGCGATGGGAAAGACCAGGTCTGAGCAGGGTTTGGATCCTCTGTGGGGCCAGGCATCTCCAGGTCGGGCCCTGCCAGCTCTAGCGATGTCATCTGCCTCCTGACCTGCCTGCAGGTCCCACATCCGAGCCAGTCCTGGACCCCCGGGTAACGTGAGCGGTGGCAGTCGGTACACAGGGCAGGTGGGCTTGCATTTCCCGGGGCTCGTGCAGGGCATCCCTGGCATGCCCTTGGCCCTCGGGGTGGGACTAACGCTGTCCCCTGGACAAACCCATGCTGGCGGGAAGTCCCTAAGCCTCTTCATCAGGTGGAGCTGCAGGATGCCGCATCCCACGACCTTGTGTGCCCCAGGGACCTCCTGGGTTGCCCACGCAGCCGTGCGTGAGCCCAGTGGCATCAGTTAGCGACGGACAGCTGGTTCCCAGCAAGAGCACGGAGGGAGGCACATGCACGAGGCTTAAGCTGCTGTGGGCACCCTGACATGTCCAGGTAGTTTGAGATGATACCCGTCACACACGTGCCCCTGCGTCCTGGGCCATCAGCAGCCACGACGGCTGTGCTCGTGGGGTGAGGGATGGGACGCGGGCTGGAGGCTGCAGTGAGCATCCCTGTTAGTGCCCTGTGTGTGTCCAGCTCCTGCTCCGAGTGGCTCCCGCCGGCATCGGCTGCTGGGAGCTCCCAGTGGCCGCAGGCACGCCAGCCTGGGCCCAGTCGCTCCCCTGCCAGGGCTGCCTTGGCACCCACAGCCAGCCCTGAGTTTATGGAGCGATCAAACCCCTTCAGCTCGTACTTTGCCAGCCCTCCCAGGTGCCTCCCCTCCTATTCCCCCACCCCAGCACTGCAGCCTTGTGTGTCGCCCTGCCTTGGAGGTGCTCTGCCCCACACAGCCCCGTGGGACAAGGGCCCTGCAGGTCCTGGGTACCACGATGGCCAAAAGACCCCCCCAGAGCAGCTGGATGCTGCCTTCAGCAGCAGCTGAGAGTCCAGCTTCTTCGCTTAGCCTTCGGACACGACGGATGGGCAGGACTGATGTGCTGCAGGGGCTAGGGCACGCCGCGTGGGCTGCGAGGGCTGCGTGGGCGGCTCCGTGCTGCACGGGGGTTTGCACGTGCTCCTCTGGTCCCAAATATTCACACTCGCAGGTGCTCAGAGCCTGGCACTTGGGTGTTTTTCAGCTCCTCTGCCCAGCTGTGGGGTGGACGTGTTCCTTGGGGGCGGGCAGGGGGCCAGATGCTCGACGGGGCTGGCTGGGGACTTGGCAGCTTTTGGCTCAGGGGACTTCGGAGACAGTCACCATGGTCTCGGTCACCAAAGAGCGTCAGGGTCATGGGCTCCATGTCTCATCTCCGTACCCCCCTCCCTTCTTCAGACCCTCCTTGGTGGTGCGGGGAGGATGCCAGAGCCAGGGAATGTCCTCAGGGCACCCCAAGGCATGCACAGCTCTGTGAAGGGACCCTGATGGTACTCTGAGCTCTCTGCTGCACATCCCGTGGGGCACTTGAGCCCCACACAATGCAGGACTTGCCCTGCCGAAGTGGGGTGCTCTGTGGCTTGCCCCATGGTGCATGAACAAGGCAGGGCAGGAAAGGCCCATGGGGTGCCAGCCAGGTGGGGCATGGGGAGCCCCCGTGGGGAGGCAGAGGCAGGAGAGTGCATCTCCCCGCGGCCGAGGAGGCAGCAGCCAGGAGCATGGACGGGGTAGCTGGTGGGGATTCACACATCAGCGCTGCCGGGCGCTGGGACGGCTCCGTGCTTGCGTGCTTGGAGGACGCAGCGTTTTCCTTTCCCAGCATCCAAACATGGCCGGAGTCCGTCAGCCCCTGAACTGTCCAGTCCTTCCCTAAAACCCAGCCCTCTGGTGCCCAGGGACAAGTGGATCTTGCCCCCTAACACACACCACTTAGCACCACGAGCCCACCCCTGGGTCGCTGGGCTCCTGCCCGACTTCTCAGTTTGTAAATCCAAGCGTTGCTGTGATTGATGGCAGCCAGGGCTGCTGTCACTAAACCATCCGCACCGGCCCCTAACGCCCGCATGGCTCGTGACCAGGTAGCAAGAAGAGGCTGAGATATAAATCAGCACGGCGCGGCGCAGAGCTGGCCGGAGATCAGACAGGCGGAGCGGGCAGGCAGACTGGGGGAGCAGCTCACACAGCTGATTCATGGCTGCTCGCGTGGCTGGGGAGGTTTGTCCTCCTGCCAGCGTGCCACACTGCCCACGCCACGCGCAGCCCCCGGGGACCTGAGCTTCTCCGGCTGTGGCCTGTCACCCTGCAGGGCTCTGACCACGGCTGCTCCCCCGGGTCTGCGCACAGCAGGACTTCCCCGCCATGCCGAGAACATTCCCAGGTCACGGTGCTCCCACGTCAACCCCAGCCACTGTACGTGGTGCTCTGTATCACCTGCACCCCCAATACATGGTGCTCCCACCCCTCCTGCACCCCCAGCGTATGGTGCTCCATCCCCCCGTGCACCCCAATGCACGATGCTCCATCCCCCTGTGCACCCCAGGACATGATGCTCCATCCCCCCTGCACCCCCAGGGCACAATGCTCCATCCCCCCGTGCACCCCCAGGGCACGATGCTCCATCCCCCCTGCGCCCCCGGGGCACAGCAGTCCTGCCTCAGCACACCATGCGGGCACGGTGCTCCCACGCTGGTGACGTTCCCGTTTCTCACCGTCCCCATCCCAAACGCCAGCAGCTCTGCCCGCAATGTGCGCCCCCCTTCTGCAGCTCTCTCCGGAGCACCCGCTGCCCCTCAACCTCCTCCTCATCACTGAGCACCCCACACAGACCGTGTCCTCACCCCACACCCCCAGGCCACGGACCTCACTCCCACGCCTGCCCCAACTGCACTTTCCCCCTTCCCCCTTGCTCCCTCTCGTTGTCCCCGTTGCCATCTGCTCTCTTCCCCTGATCAGGAACTTCCACTTCCCACCCTGCCGGGTCCCACGCACCCTGAGAGCCCGCTCCCTCAGCTCAGCTCCCCCCCACACCCGTACAACCCCTGCCTGCTCTGTCACACCCCATCCTGTCCCGTACCCGTCTCTCCTCCCTCGCAGCCCTTCTGGCCCCACGCCGCCACGTCCCTGCTCCCACGCCCACAGGCAGTGCCATCGCGTGGCGAACACCTCGGCAGACCTCAGCCCCGTGACTCAGTGTCCCTCGTGGGACAGCACCCTCGTGACTCGGCGTCCCTCCCCAGGCGCACCCCAGGAGCTCCCGCCCTGATCACGTCCCTGCCACGTGATGTAAAGCCTCAAGCGCGTACCTGGGACTCCGGGGAGGGCTGCGGACCACGTCCCCGCGGGTGGGTGCGAACCCCCCGACCACCTCCCCTGCCACCAGCCTGACTGCCCCAATTGCGCCCGTGAGACTCAGCCCCGCTCCAAGGTCTCATCCCCGAGACTCCCCAGGTCAAATCCCCTCTGGTTTGCCCAGGTAACCCGGGAAGTGACTGCCACCTTCTGGGAAGCGTCAGGGACAGGCAGGATGAGATCCAAGGGGTGGAAGCTGGGGTCAATAAAGTGCAGCTTAGTAATAAGGTGCAAACTTTCACTGGAACAGGAATTAATGAGTGGATTAGTGGCCATAAATAAACAAAGGACTTCTTGTGACTTGTAAAAGATGACTCCGTGCTTTCGGTCAGGCTGGGTGTAGCCCAAGCAGACAGTGTGGTTAGCCCTGGGTAGTCTGGACCTTATCTGTTGAGGTCCATCTTGATGATCCTAAAGCACTTCTGGACATTTGGTGAGGTCAAGCCATCTCAACTCTGTCTACACTGGGACTTAGGTGGCATTTGGGTATCTGAATCTCCAAAAGCAATTTGTAACTCCCTCCACTGGCACCCAACTCTACAGATATCCAGGAGGGAGGATGGGCTGCTGCACCCAGTTGCCCCTATTCTTACATTCTGTCCTCAGGCTCTTGCATTATTTCCTGCATCCCAGGCTTTCCTTTCGCAGGGGCATCTGTGAATCCCAGCTCTGCTGTGAGCCCAGCAGCTTGCCTTGGTAGGAGGGACGGAGGGTCCCTTGGTTGCTTCACCCCCTGCCCATCCTGCCCAAAAGGGGACGGTGGGGTTCCCTTGGGGAGTGGAGCTAAATAGGTCAAACAGTTATTTTTTTCCTGAATTGAGCTGAACCTGAGCTGAGCTTTGCCAATTCTAACTGGAACCGAATCACCAGACATGGACCGTGTAACTCATTCAGGGAAAGCATGCACAGAAGCTAGAGAAAGAAGTGGCTTTGAGAGTGGGTTTGAGCAGCAGAGAGGAATGGGCTGAAAAGGTGACAATGTTTTGGGTGATGGTGACCATGGACTGAGAGTCCATCCTTCCTAGAGCTCGATGACACCCTCTCTTGTGGCTGAAGCCGTGTCAACCAAGCACTCCTGCCTGTTGAGTCTTGCCCTCCCTTTGCCAGAGGATTTCAGCTTTGGAGGATTTTGCTGGAGCATTGCATCTTTGGATTTGCTGGCTTGAGATGCTTGTCTGAATGCTCTCCAGCCCATGTTGATCCAGATGACCTGGTTAGGCAGTCTAGTGGTGGGTCTATCCTAACTCACAGTTGCAGCTGGAAGAGGACGTGCAATTAATGTCTTGGAAAAGGACGGAGGGAGAGCAGCAAAATGGAGACTACGGACTGAGAACTGCTATGTAGTAACTCCTGGGAAACACATGCGAGGGAGGACACTGCAGGGCAGCTGCCTGGTCCTTCAGAAACCGCTTTAAGGGAGTAAGTTCAGAGAGAGGCTAGGAATCTGGCAAAATCGAAATCTCTGCAATTATCTCAAGAACAAGGAGGAGGGGCCCAGACAGCGGAAACGACATTAAATCATTAGAGACAGGGTAACATGAGTGCATGGGCAGATGCAGCATGACCTGGTGGAGATGGCTGATATGCTTCCAAGGGTCTACAGGGAAAGTGAAGGTGGTCCCTGGTGGTCCCAGTGCCCCTGGCGAGGTGTGACCACGGCTGGCTCTGGGATGGCTGGTTGGGTACTTTCCTTTTCCGCTTTGACATTGAGCGGGGAGCGCAGCTGATGTCCTCCCGGCAGGGCTGAGGGCTCGGCCGAGGGTGGGCTGGAGGTCCGGGTAAAGGGCGTTTGGATAAGCCCTGTGTTTTCAAAAGCCTGATGGGCTTTTGTCTTATCGCACTTCGAACACTGGCGGAAGAAATCTCGTCTGTGGATTATCTTTGAGAACAAGTAAACTAGGAGCTCACGTGGGTTCAAAGGGTGGGTTCATCTCAAGTTCACGGAAGAAAAATCCACCAGGGATTATCACATAAAAAGGCTCAGCTCTGGCTCAGGAGGTCCATGAACGGCAAACTGCTGTAAGCTGGGAAAGTATTTGAGGATGTGTCACCCTGTGCGAGTCCTGTATTTCTGCTGTTCACCTCTGCTGGTGGCGATGTACGGGGATGCGTCGTGCCCCGGGGCACTGCACCCACCTTTCAGCAGCCACGAGCCTCCTTCTGCAGCCAGTGAAAAGGCGCGTGCCCAATCCTTGGCTGCAGGAAGGCTTTTGATGCTGTTTCAGACGGGTCAGCAGGGAGCATGAATCGCCTGGGACTATTATAACCGGTGTGCAGACATGGTTCCCACAGAGCAATCCTCGGCGCCCTTGAATGAAGACCATGCTGGTCTCATCTGCAGACTCCCCAGCCCTGCAAGAAGCCTTGAAGGACCGACTCAGAGTTCAAAATAATCCTGACACGTTGAAGAAACGACCTCATAAGTAAACCCAGCTCGTTAAGGGGCATGCTGTAAAAGGAAACTCTCAGGCAAGAAGGCGCAGCCAGGCTGACCACGCTGGAAAGGAGGAAGGCTGGAGGAGCATCGGGGGGCTGGAGAGCAGGGTCAGGAGGGGCCTGGTCTGTTCGGCCTCAGCAAGGGAAGGACAGTTCCTCTGCTGGTAGGACTGGGATTTGGGGGTTGAGGTGGCAGCAGTGAAGTACCAGTGTCGGAGAAGACTTCTGTGCCCAAAGCCCTAGGAGAGTCTCTCCAGCTTCATCCTGTCTCTGCTTTTGAGGGTTGGTCTCTTGCAGCCCACTTGACATCCCATGCTTGGCCAAGCCAGAGACAGCCTTCCTCTTCCAGACCGAGCCGTAGTCATGTCTGCTCTCCGCTGGAGCTGTCCTGCCATGAGGCTGAGGCAGGGCGGTCGCCCCTTGGTGCCACAGCCAGGTGACCTTCACCAGGTCTGGTCTGCAAGCAGTGAGTCTCCCACGGGCACGACAGGCCTTGGAGGAAGATGTCTGGTCTGGGGTTCACCATGGGGCGATCAGGATGGACAGGAGAGCTTAATGTGCCTTGGCTCTGAGTCAAATGACAGCAGAGCTGGGTGGAAGAGACCTCAGGAGGTCCCTAGTCCAGCCTCTACTGCTGCCAACACCAGAGACCAGCCTGATGCCTGGTCCTGTGCTGGGGCTCGGTGGACTGTGGGCAGCCCCACTTCAACGCAGGCGCAGTGAGCAGCCGGCGGTGTCCCGGCTCCTGGCTGTGATGGGAAGAAACACAAGGGCGCTGCAGCTCCTGCTTTGGACCTCTCTCCTATGGTCCCCATGGGCTGTGGAGGAGCCTGGTCCCTTCCTGGGCTGTGGGCCAGCAGATAAACCAGGTGTTGGGGACGTGAGGGGGTGCCTGAACCTGGCCCCAAGGTGGGAAGGTGGCTGGGCTCTGTGTGCTTGCTTGCAGTCCGGTGGAGAGCCGTGCTTCACTGCTGGGTGGATGGAGCTCAGTGCTTCACCTCAGGACACCCCGCACATGCTGGCTGCTCACCACCAGTTCCCAAAGTGTTGGCCATGCGTGGGGGTCCTCGCTGTGACCCACCGCTCCCCTGTCAGGCACGCAGACACACATGCAGCCCCAGATGCTTGCAAGCTGCGTGCAGCCCAGATGCTCTGGGTGATGCCAGATCTTCTATGTTTCTTGGCCCCCGGTTCCTCGGCCATCTCGCCAGGTATGTAACTATCCCAGCTATTTCCTGCTGTACTGCAGAAAAAAAAAAAAGAAAATAAATTAAATAATACAACCCTTCCCCCTGTTTGATATAAATACACACTGCAGCTGCCCAGCCCCCTGGCTGGACAAGCAGCATTGCAGACGGATTGCGTCTCGCAGCCGCGCAGCCAGCACCCCCGTGCCCTGCTTGTTCCCTTTGGCAAGGGGAGCAGAAGGGGCTGCCACGGTCATGGCCCGGACCCAGCTCCCATCACAGCTGGAGTGATTTATGTCCTGCTTTCCTCCTCCTGACAGGCACATCCTGGGACGGTGTGCTTCTGCACCGGGCGGAGAGAGGGGAGCTTGCGGCCGTCTGGGGCTGAGGGTGCCCGTGGGGCTGCCCCGTCCCCTTGCAGGGGCTCACGGGCAGAGCGGGGCAGCCTCCGACCGAGCCTGGGAGCCTGGGGGCCAGGGGTGATGAGCAACTCCCTCTCCCCAGTGTATTTTCCCAGGGACTAGTTTATGTTTTCTGTCCCATGATGAGAGTGCCAGAGGTCCGATGTCCCAGAGTTACACCCCATAATCCCATATTTTCAGCCCCCTTGCCACCCTGTTCCCAGGCTGGTGTGACGGGTGCTTCCCAGCCCAGACACCTGCCCAGGCAGGGGAACCCACCACCGACATGCAGCTCTCTGCAGGGGTCTGTTGCTGCCGGGATGGGGGTGACAGGCTCTGCAAGGGGGCACTTTGTTCGGGACCTTTGCTGTGTGCTGTGCTGGGGCGCGGCGTTGGTGGGCACGGCTGCACGGACCCGAACGGTGTTGTAAGAGCATAAAACCGCCGGTGACGTACAGCTCAGGGCAACGCATCCACGGCAGACGCGCTGCTCCTCTCGGAGCAAAGTCAGCGAGTGGATTTGCTGTCCCTGGGCTTGTCCCTGATTGCCCTCTGCGAGGGTGTGTTGGTGAGGGGACGCAGCAGCGGGGCTGTGGTGGAGGGCGAGACCCGGAGACCTGATGGACACTGGCGTTGCTGGTGTTTTTAGCTCTCTGACGGGGCTGTGGTTGGGAGCAGCTTGTTTCCCCATGGCCCTGCTGGACATCCATCCCAGCCCGAGGCAACAGAAGGCCAAGACAGGCTCGAGCTCAGGGCTGCATCCCTGGGTGCTCCAGGTCAGGGTGGAGGACAGGGTCTCTCTGCTCGCCCCCTTGCTCCCGCTTGCTGCTTGCTGACAGGGGGCTCAGCGCCCTGGCTCTCCCCTGCTTGGCCCTCAGCCTCCTGCTTGTGCAGGGAGAGGAGTTTTTACAGTTACAGGGTGCAACCTGGAAGAAGGAATTGCCTTGAGTCACTGCCCATGGCCAGAGCTGTGAAGCACCAGGGATGTGTCTTGCCAGGGCTCAGACCCCATGACCGCAGCCGGTTTTGCAAAAAAAAATCCCAGCCCTGAATTAAGTAAGCGAGGCCCTGGGCACCACGTGCAGCCCGGCTGCGAGGGGCAGTGCCGGGACAGCGTTCCTCCCCGGGCCCCTGCAGGCACCCTGCCCAGCTCTGCCCTGGCTGCCCACCTCCACCGGGTCTGTGCCTCCAAAGCGTGGTGAGGGATTAGGGCTGGTGCTGGCCCCGTGGCGTCTCAGACCCCTCCTTCCCCCCCCCCAGGAGGGCCAGCAGACGTAGCCCCCAGGGGGTGGGATGCTTACCTGGCCCCCAGCCTGGCAGTGCTCCGCAGGGGTCGGATACCGTAAGGAGCCCCACGAAAGCATCCCTGGGTGCCGCCAGCCCCGTCCGACTGTGGGCACGACCCTCTGCCCTGGCCCCTGCCGAGGGCGAGCTCTCTGGGGCAGTGCCCCGCAGGCAGCGGCCGGTGCCCGGGGCCGTGTGTGTGTGGCAGGTCTTTTGTTATTCTGTCTGCTCTTTGCCCGGGCTGAGAGCAAGCAAGCCATGGTTTGAATTCCAGTTTCACTGTAATTATTCTGTTATCTCTCCGCCAGAGTCTGGTTTCACTCATGCTTTGGGTCGCTGTCTGCTGCGAATGGATGTGTCCGTTAGCAAGGGCTGTTCCAAAGCTTTCCCTGTCTCTGCCCTTTTCCACTTCCCGCACTGCCCTCGCAGACCTCCACGGTCCCCTTGGCCCTGAGCCTGAAGCCTCTGCAGCGCGGGCAGGGCAAGGGCTCCCGGGAAGCACGGCACCTGCAAACCTGGCCCTGCCCCGAGGGCAAGCGCTCCCACCAGCCACCCCTCCCCGCAGCAGGGCACGGGTCCGTTTTGGCCAGGAGACTGGCTGGGGCAATGTAGCAGGACCACGGGGGTGAGGAGGATGAGGGAAGCAGCAGGGAAGGGGCGCTGGGGGCTGCGCTGTTCCCTGCCCCGCACGGTCTGGGACCCTCGGCTTGCTGGGGTGCAGCAGGAGAACCAGAGGTGACAGGTACCGGTTGCAATACAGGGAATCGTCGTTAGAATTTTTCCTGCTGAAATTTTTTCCCCCGTGAGGGTGGTCAAACATGGGAACAAGGGCCCAGAGAAGTGGCGGGACGTCTGCTCTTGGAGACATTCAGAACTTGGCTGGACCAAGCTAACCTCATTGTGTTGGACCTGCTGTGCTGCGGGGAGCGGGGCTGACCAGATGCTTCCACAGGACCCTTCCAACCTCAGTTACTCATTTATTTCCTCATAGCGGACAGGGACACTTCCCCAGCGAGGTGACAGTCATGCCTGAGGGGCTGAAGGCACTGAGAGGTGGCACCACCGGGGGCTGTCAGAGAAGGGGCAACCCACGAAGGAGGTTTGCAGAAAAGAGGTGGCGAAGAAGCAGGATGGGGGCTGCTCCCCGAGTGTGTCCCGGGACCCTGACCCGGTTACTGAGCCCTGGGCTGTTCATCGCAGCCTCTGGTTAAAGCTGATTTTCCAGCACACTTGTCTGGGATGTGACCCTCCTCCTGGCTCTAGCACCCGAGCCAACACCACGATGGTCCTGGGCCGCCAGCATTGCTGTGCTGATGGAGCTGCACGTCCTCTCCCAGGTACCAGAGCCAGTCGTGATGGGCTGCTCCCGGACACGGCACCTCCGAGCACGAGCCTGCACCCTGGGGACGGTCCTGCTGCCCCATCACGCACAAACTCCTCTCTCCTCACTGTCCTCTCCAGCTCTCAGGGCTGCTCTTCACAGTTGAGTTTCCCAGACCCTTCAGAAGACGTCCCCCATGGACCAGCTGTGCGATCCCGGGGTTCACGGGCTTTGCTTCGCTGCTCTCGTGTCTCTCTGTGCAACAGCAGCCCAGCCCCTCCGGTCCCGGTGTCCCCAGGGCTCGGGAGCGGACCCGGCACCCCCTCCTAGGGCAGCTGGTGACCACGTAAACCAGGACACATCTCTGTGCCCACCAGCAGTTCCCAGGCATTGCTCCACACGCTGGGCCAGAGCTGGTGTGACACTGCTCGGGACACTGAGATGCGTGTGGCTGCTAATCTTCGGGGCCATCAGACGAGGCACCGAACCAAAATCCAGGTCTAATTGGCCTCATCCAGTAATTCTTCCTGACAAAACAATTAAGTTTCTCAGGCAAGAGATGTTCTTTGCAAACGGTCCGTGCCAGATGCTTTTGCTTTTTTTTTTTATCTGTGGTATTTAAGGATCTTTTTCTAATACTCACTCATTATTTTATGAGGCACAGACCGGTTCTGCCTGTCCTTTTGAAGCTATCACACTCATGTTCGTTTGTTGTCTCAGGGCTTCCCTAGCTCTACATGAGGGTGTTTTTGGGTTTTTTTAAAATTATTTTAAATAAACATTCTTGATTTGTAAAGGGCTGGGCTCTGCGAGACAGGGCAGGGAGCGGGACCGGCTCCAGCCGTCCCAAGCCTGCCGAGGCTGCGTGTACTGCAGCAGGACTGAGGTCAAAGCTGGAAAAACTTGCAAGTCCAGATCGCAGAGAAGGCCCCCGGCCAGCGGGAGCCTGGCTTGCCGGCTGGCTTGTCGAGGGACGGCAGCGCGTGGAAAACACGAGCTGGGGGCGGCTGCAGCCGGCGTGCACGGGCTGGCGGTGACCGCCGGCTTTCCTCTCTCCATCCTCTCCCACCTCTGGAAATCATGAGGCGGCGGCGCTGCTGATGGTCCTCTGTCTCCTCACCTGGGATTTTTATGACTCCAGGCTGTTCCTCATCTTCCTGACATCAACTTTTACTGGATTCAATCCACCCTTTGGAGCAGCCCATCCTTTGTTTTCCCAGTCTGGGTGCCTGGTGAGGCTGCGCTAAGATGCGTTAGCATCTTGACGAGCTGCTAATCCGAGTGCTGCCAACACCTTCCCTTCCCAGGGCCCTTATCCCAGCGGTGTTTGCACCCCGTCCCCCTCACACCCCGTTCGCACCAGTCTCAGCGCTGCTGTTCCTGATCCCGGGAAGGGGAGGATGCGGCTTTGGGGAATGGCACTGCAGGAAGGGATGCAAAGGCTTGCCTCTCTCGGTAGCGGTGTGTTGGCAGAGCGAAAGAGAGCATCTGGATGGGATGTGCTGTAGAGTGAGACCAGCTGGGTTTTGGGGTCTGTGGGGTGTCTGGGCACTAGTGCTGGGTGCGCCCTAGTCTGCATAGTCTCTAACGTCTTGGCCAGTGACTCCAGCACTGCTGGCTGCTCGTTGTAGAGGACCTGGGCTGGGGCGGGTGCTGTTTGACCAGTGATGTCCCAAGTGTTACCTTGCTCGGCCTCGCTGGAGCCAGGAGAGGTGTGGGGGGGGCCGGGGAGGGGAGGGAGTGGGGCTGCGGGCTGGGAGGGTGCAGCCAGCGTGCAAGGTGTGGACTCGACACGAGCGTCCTGACGCAGCAGCCCCACAGCAGGTCCCAGCTCTCTCATGCCACCAGTGCTTTCCCCTGGTCGGGGGGAAACAGCTCTGGGGGAAGGGGTGGTGGCATCCCTCGCTGATGCACGTCCATCACTCCCAGCCCAGGGGCTGTGCCGGAGGGAAAGAAAACCCAAGCGTCCGCGTCTGTGGCAGGTGCTCCTGCGGCTCGGGATGACCTTTCCCAGTGGGCTCCGTCCCAGGGATTCAGTCATTCCATAAATCTCCCTTCCTCCGCGGCGCGGGCCACGGAGAGGCAGCCCTGACTCAAGGCTGGGAGTGTCCAGCTGCGGACGCTATCTCAGCGGAGGAGCCGTGTGTGGGGATGCCAGCATTTCCAGGCGAGAGACAATCGTGCTTTATTTCCCTGCCACATAGGAAAAATAATAAACATTCCTCGGGTTTGTTTTCAGGCTGCTTTGTGGAATAAATCTCAGACTGTTGTTGTCTCCCTGGGCTCCCCGGTCCCGCAGAACTGCCTGTTCTCACTCCATGAGTCACCGACGCCTGCGCCGCCGCTGACGGCACCTCCGAAACCCGGCGCGATGGCCCGGGGGCTGCTCCGTGTCGGATGTGCCATGGACACCCGGAGCAGAGCTGCTCCACACTCACAGGAAGCTCGGGTGGGCACCAGTGTCTGTCGGGATCGATGAGCCCCCCTGGGCATCTCCGCTGCTGCCAGCAGCAGCCTGGACAGCCCTTGCCACCTTGTCCTCTGGACCTGGGTCTTCCTTCCAGGGTCCTGAGTCTGACAGCATGACACTCTGCAGATCTTCAAGGTGAAGCGTCTGTCCCGTGGGACAAGGGTTCTCCTGGAGGAGACCAGCATTGTGCTGGAGCCAACAGCCTTTCCCATCCCCTCTGCCTGGGTGGGAGGCAGATCCAAGGGATGCTGTGGCCCATTTTGGTGTGGTGGGATCTGGCCCTCTCCCACATGGTGCAGAAAGCTTGGCCTGATGTAGACCTTCATGCTGGAGATGTGTCTCCATGGGGGAGGAGGTGACCATACCCCTGCCCTGGCTGATCCCCACAGAGGCATCCAGACACCATGGGAGGTGTGTTGAGAGGGAATGGTCCATGCAATGAGCTTGGAGCCAGGTTCATGCCACTGCTGATGGACCAGTCACATGTGCTGTTGGGTAACATGGGTGTGGGAGACAGCAGGCAGCACTGGGTGGGCACCTCCTGGAGCAGCGGTTCTTGGTGTGACCAACAAGCAAGCACTACCCACATCATCTCCAATGCCTACCACAGTGTGCCCAGCCACAGGTGGAGACCTCATAAACTTGGTATCCAAACCTTGCCAACTTTCCTCCTGCAAGTGATCCCACCTCCTGGGAGATCAAGGATGCCCCGGGAGCTTGGTGTGGACAGTATGTGTGAGTGAGGGGAGCCTGGTGGGCACAGGACCCCGGGCTGGCTGGTGCTGGGTGGTCCCCACTGTGAGTGACCTGTGCTGGTGGGCTGAGCCCTTTGGCACAGGTTTGGGGCACCTGGGAGTCAGAGCATGTCCCACGAGGTGGGATGGGGTAGAGGAGTCTCCAGGAGGTCGGCCTGTGCATGTGGCTGCATGGCTGACCTCAGCCGCAGCATTGCCTCACACGTGTCCCAAAAATAGCCGGTTTTAGAAACATGAAGTCTCCTCTCGCTATTGCCCAACACTCGATAGGAATACAGTGGCAGCAGTCATAGTGAAACCATTGCCAGAAATAGTGCGAGTTACGGCAAACAAACCGGCTTTTAGGAACCGAGACGGCTGGGAACCACTCGGTCCCCGGGGCTGCCAGTAACGTGGGAAAGGACTAGTCCGAACTCAGGGTGTTTGCAGAGATGTCCGTGGTGAATAATGAAAAAAAAAACCCCGAAGGTAAAGTATTCTGCTGCCTCACACGGAGGGAAAAACGGGCTGAGGAATGAATGAAGCGCTGTTGCCAGGAGGGGTTGTTCGAGCACCGGAACAGCGGATAAAAAGGCTCGATGAGCACCGTGACCCCGGGCAGGCAGCGGCTGGGGGACGTGCACTGGCACAGCCCCGGGGCAGGAGAGGAGCAGACACGGTCGCTGCCTGCCGATAGCTCTGCATCCGCACGCGGCCCCGCAGACAGCCGAGCATCTTAACGAGAGACGGGGTCGATCAGGGAGCATGGCTGCAGCTCACAGGAGAGGCTCGCGGGGGAAAGAGCCCTTTCCCTGGAGGTGCCTGGTAGAGGCTTAACGGATGTCTTGTGCAGCCAGCAGCGTAACTTCTCGAGAGTTTCTAAAAATCGCAGATAAGAGACAGTCATTACGGAAAGCTCTGGACACTGTCAGGGTAACGAGCGAGCGGGCTCTCCGCTGCTAATGACAGGCTAATTGCCGGGCTCCGGCACGGGGGATCTCTAGGCACTGGAGAGCGGCGTGGCTGCGCTCGCCTTGGACATCAATGAACAGAGTGTTTATTTGGACATCTGAAAGGTCAATTTTCTAAAATGTGAAACAATCGCTGGCGTGACCAGCTGGGACTGTAAATTTAGAGTGGGAGGTGTTAGGAAAAACTGGGACTCGTTCAAGGACATCCCAACAGTGCCCCAAAAGCCATGATTTCATAGACCAAAATAATTCTCCTAGGGAAGAAGCTGTCAGAGGCGGTTTGGACATGTAAGCATGGTGGCCCGCAGCCGGAGGGGGAGGACCACTCTGCCCCGCGTGATGCAGCAGGTGGGAACCAGGCGGGAGCCTGGCTGGCGTCTGGGGTAGAGGGAAGGAAGCTGGACGAAGGCCGAAGTGTTTATTCTGTTTCGCTGCCTTGGAGAGGGCAGCGTGCCTTCCCCTCTTCCTCATCCTCTTTCTTCTGCTTCGATCACACATTTTGGAGAGGTGACTCATGCTGAGCAGGCAGAGTCAGATGACGGGGAGGCTGGCGGTGTGGAGCGGAGTGGCCATCGGACGAGACGCGAGACCTTGTTGGCATCTCCTGGTACCGCAGGATGATGGCAACTGGTGAAGACCTCGGAAAGGGTCTACCCTTAGACCCAGCAGAGCAACCAGCCTCCTGGCTGGGCTGCTCCGTCCCACCAGAGAGGTGTGATCGGATGAGGAGAGCTGTGGCTCAAGCTCTTGTCCCCCTTGGGAAGGGCTCTGGCAGGCTGGCTGTGGGCAGACACGGGAGAAGGTTGTAGGTGTGGTGATGCAATACCCAGGGTTAGCATTTCAAGCAGAGTCCATCTGGTCCATAGGATGCTCCCATTTGTCCTGCCACCTCTTGTGCAGAGCAGGCGGGAGACATCGCCTCCTGCATGGAGAAGGCTGCCTGCCGAGAGCCTGGGATGTGTCAAAACCCAGCCTCCAACCTGTGGGCTGGGGAAGCTGGGAGGATGGGGAAAAGGGAGGGCTGCAGCGACGTAAAGAACTGCTGGCTAAAGCGTGCAGGTGGTAGAAGGGGAAGCCAAAGAAATCAATGAGCTGTTGCTGGCTAATGGCAGTGAGAAGTCTTTGAAAATATACCCTTAGGATGACCAAATCAAGCCAACCCCCCAATCCCAGCCCTGCGCAAAACGAATGGATTCAAATTGTGACAAGTAAAACCATAAATATTCAATAGATGACTCCAGTCTGCGCTTGGGTCAAAGCACAGAGAGGCGTTCAATCCTGGGGGGTTAAGAAATTAACATCTGTAATGAAGGAGGCCGTGCAACTGCAGACCAACAGGTCTGGTTAACTTACACCCTCGAGCCATGAATGAGCTGCTGGAAGAGTCCCTGAAATGCTGACACTGACATTGAACAAGCCTTGGAAAGACAGGACACTACTGAGGGCTTGGAGACCTGCCAGGAGCCAGGCCTTGATGGCCCAGGGAGGGAGACGTGCAACCAGACGTGGTGTCCACTCATCATGGACCCCTGGTCCCACGGGCTGGGAAATGAACGCAGGATGCTCCCTCAGAGAAGCCTGGGAGGTGACGTGATCATTTTTATAGGTACTTGCACATAAAGATGTTTCCTGGTGGGGGAGGCTTTCGGGAGCGTTGACAAATGCGTGCTACGGTCGACTGGCTGGAAACCTAATTTAGACAAATTCAGCCCTGAAACAAGCTGCAGTTTCCCACTCCTCGAGGGTCACTGGGCACTGGAGGAGATTTCTGGATGCTGGGAGGATTCGCCGTTGCCTGGAGCTTCGGCGCTGCAGCATAACGTCTTCCTGCAAGCCAGGCTTTGGGCCAGCTTGTAGGAGAAATTCTCCAGGTAAACTTTGGTGACGAGTATCAAATCATTCATCCCATTCCTTCACAGCCCTTGGGGGGAGCCGGCTGGCGTGCTCACGGTGTGCACAGCTTCTTGTTAAAGGAGGGTCTCTGGTCGACCTCAGGGCTCCAGGCAGCACCGGGGTGGAAGACATGGAGCCAGCGTTGTGGTTGAACTGGAGGATCTGGGACCACGTTGCAGGTCCCAGGGCTGGGAGGACACCTGCTGTGACCCAGGGCCATGAGAGGATGGGACACAGGTTGTCGCCTCTCCGCTGTCACGGTTCCCACGCAAGGCAGCGCAGGCACGTGAGCTAAAGGGTGCCACGTCTGGCACCTGAGCCAGGAGCTGGAAGAGGCCGGGAGCGACTTGGCCGGGCAGCGCAAGGCCACAGGCTGCAGAGGAGAGGGAGGCATGGTGTCTGCTCGCAAGCCACGGCCCTCCCATCGCTGAGAGCCCCTCCAGGCTGTCTAACAGCACCAGCAAGACCATGCCTGGAGGTGATTCCCAGCGCAGGAGCAAGTGCCTGCTCATGTCCCCTTCCTCCCCAGCGAGGACAGGCTGCCAAGAGGGGACAGAGCAGTTTTAGTGGGGGGAAAGGGGCTTTACCCTTTGGTAGGGGGTGTCCCGCTGAGCAGAGGGACAGCCTGCTCGCAGGACAGCGGGTCCGGGTCTGGGTCCAGCAGCAAAGAGCTGCTCGGGCCCCAGGCTGCCCACAGAGGACCATGAGGCCAGGATGGTGGTGGCCGTTGGAAATGATATAGGACATGGACAAGACAGTGCAGAGGAATGGAGGATGCTATGGGATAGAGAGGGATAAGCCACCAAACACGGTAATGCAGACAAGCAGCAGACGAGGCTGAGGAGAAGGGTACATGAGATTTAAAGTAGGAAACAGGCCCTTCATGCCCCTGCCCCATGGCTAGGGGGACAGAGCCTTCAGGCTACCAGTGTGCAGCCACCTGGCTACTGGAGAAAATGGGCTTTTTCCTCTCTCCTGCCTTCTAAACCAGCTTAGCCAAAAGCAGGAGCCGCGCTGGGGGTGGATGAGGTGCGCGGCAGCAAGCTGGTCAATGCTCGTGGGATGCTGGTGGTGCCGACACCCACCTGTGTGTCTGCAAAAGGATCTCGCTTAGTCTGGGAAACAGCCTCCCATCTGCCTGTCATCACGCAGCAGAGATGCCGGGAAGATGGCATGGGCAGGATCATGTGCTGGGCGCAGCTCTTTTCCCGGAGCATCCATCGAGATGCTCAGACGCTTGCTGCCGTGTTGCCCATCTGCCCGGGGGCATCCTTGCTGTCCCACCCCTGCCTGCTCCCTCCTCTGCTCCATCCTACAGCCCGACCTCAAAAAGCGAGGGAGGATTTGCTGGTTCTGTGCATCGCTGTGGCTGGGGCACAATTTACCTCCACCCTGCGGGTGCCCCTTCCTCCAGGAGCTCTGGGGAAGGGGAGGGCTCTGGCCAGTCTCTAAGAGCCTGTTCCAGTGCCAGAATAATAGCAGGCATTTTGCCTGGTGCCATTTGCGCAGCTCGTGCTTTGGCCAGTCCCCAGAGCCGCCCAGTGCTTTATTTCTGTGGCACTCGTTCAACGGATGGGAGGGAGCAACGAAAATAGACGCTGAGAGAAGCAGCAGATGAGAAACCACATCCTGAAGGGGAGGGGATGTGGTCGGAGCAGCGCACCTGGGCCCCGCAGGGCACTGTTATGGGAAGCTCACAGCACCGTATCGCTGGCTGGCACCGAATCGGCCCAGCAGTGGGGCGATGGGACCCATTCCCAGTCTCCCTCGGGGATGGGACTAGACGAACCTTGACTGCCAGGGATGGTACCAGCTGCTTTGAAGTTCTGCCCAGCTCCTGGGAAGATGTCCTGGCAGCGCGGGAAGGGCTGGGAGCGGGACTGTGACTCTGCAGAGCTGTCTCCCTCCAGCCAAACTAGGTCCCAGGGGACGTGTTGGGGAAGGTCTCCTTTCCCCCAGCACTGCCCAGGGTTGTGAAAGGGCTCCTGGGGTGCCGGGGTGGTGGTAGCATCCGTGCCGGCTCGCCCGTGCGGACGCAGCCTCCCACCCTGCCCGTGTCCCCGGCTGAGTGGGCTGTGCTACCCCTGACCTGCCGCTCGGCCTGGGATGGGACCTGGGGTGGTCTCGGTGACCACCGCACTGAGACGTCCCCACACGACTCCCCGGGGCTGGGGCCAGGTGGCTCCGGTGGCCGGGTGCCCTGCCCAGCCGGGCTGCTCTCAGCTCCGTCCCCTTGTCGTCCCCGGGGAGCCAGCTCCACAGCTCCCATCCTCCCCCGTCCAGCCCCGGGGAGAGGTGTCCACTGCCCACTCTGTCTCACTGTCTGGGAATTTCTCCCGAGACTTTGCCTGCATTTTGCTGTCCTTATTTGCACCTCTTTAGGCTCATTTATACCCTTGCATCGTCTCCTCCTTGGCGCATCTCCTTCCCTCTGCCAGCTGCCCTCGAGGCCCATCTTGCTCCTGGACCTCTTTTGGTGGCCCTGGGGCCATTGTCCAGCATCGGTGAGAAGGATCATCACCTCTTCCTGCTGACCCCATCTCCAGGGCCAGTCTCTGAACCCCCACAGCTGCCTCCACCCCCAGCCAGTTCCTCCCTGCCCTGCTGCAAGCTGAGCCCCCCCCCCCAGCTCGCGCCTGGCCTGGCCCTGCCTCAGCCCCTGGTTTTGAGGCTGCTTTTTGCTTTTCATCTGTTTCTGAGCTAAGGCTGGAGCCAGCTGGGTACCTGCGCTTTCAGGCTAGGCGCAGCCTGCGCGTGTTTGCCTGTTTCTCATCCCTCCCTGCAGCTCCAGGGTAATGCAGCACATCTGGATTCCTTGCATCCAGACCCCGTCTGATGTGCCACATCTGGATTCCTTGCATACAATCCCTGTCTAACAGGCTGTGTCTGGCTTCCCAGCATGTGATTCCTAGATAACAAGTCACTCCTGGATTTCCTACATGTGATTCTTGGATAACATGGCATATCTGGATTCCTTACATTCAATTCCTGGACAATATGGCACATATGGTCTCTGGCCAAGGCTGGGGCTGGAACAGGACTTTCTCTTTACAGTTTAAAGGATTTTTTTTTTTTTTTCTGGAGAAAATGAAGCTTTGACCTGAATTGCTGGCTGCCTCACAAAATCTCCCTTCTACCTCGGCTTTGGCTGCTCTTGGCTGGGAGCCTGGCTTGAAAACAAAGATCCTATCTCCCCCCACCCCCTGGGCTTTGGGATTGCTGGCGGTGGACACACCGCCCCTCGCCAATCACTGCTTACAATAATATTTTTCTCTAGGATTGAGCTTGGAATAACTTTGTTTTGACATAATCTGAACTAATGTCTCCCCGGCAATGACAGTAAACACTCGACAATAAGTCGCAGCGCAGCCCTGAAGCTCTGCAGAAGGGGCTTCAGCAGCCGGACACGAGGGAGAGGGTACGGGGCACGGCTACAGGGAAGGTGCTGGTGATGGCAGGGTGCGCCGTGGCCCCAGACGTCCGCTTTGCACCCTTTCCCTTCAGCCTCACCCTTCGCTCGCTCTGCAGAGGGTGATGAAAAATGCAGCACGGGGCCATTGCTAATCAGTTCCTCGGGCACAAGGAGTTATTGTGTCTGCGGCGGTGGCAGCTCCAATTTAAACACTGTCACTGCACTATTAATGGTCCTGGCGCTTGCTGACTCGAGAGCTCAGCCTGGGACCTGGGAGCAATAATGTTTGTGCAGCCCAGAAAGAGCCTCCGAGCTCCAGCCCGTGCCTTGTGCCGGCCGTGCCCTGCTTTCTCCCCGTGCCGTCCCCATAAGCTGCTGTGCTCAGGGTGCCTTGTGCTGGCACTGGGTGCTATTGCCATTGCCCACCACGTCAAGGCAGGATTCCTCCCCACTCCATCCCTCCCAGGGGAGGACCCCAGGAGGTCTCACCTTCATGAGGTCCAATAGTGCCCAATGAAACAGCTGCGAGAAGGCTTCGCAGCCACACAGCATCCCCTGGAGAGCAGCTCACTGCTGGACCCATCGGTCCAGCATCAGGGGAGATGGTCGTGGTGGGAGAAAGACAAGGGGCAGGGGCTGGGTCCGGAGCAGATAAGGACAAGAGTGTCTGAGAGGTCCCTGTAGAGAGGACACGCGGGCAAGAAGTGGTGGGGACAGGTTCCTTGCCAGGATCCTCCTCCTGTCCCCATGCTAGCCAGCCCCTCGGGGCACGCTCTGCCCTGTGCTCCCTTTTGAGTGGCACCTGCTATCGAGCCACGCATTGAGCAGTAGCTGGACGTGGCATGGACCTGGACCTGGGCATGGACCTGGACTTGGGCCTGGTGTTAGCCCTGGGGCGGCACACAGGGCAGTGGAGAGCTGCCCATGTGCCTCTGAGCTCTCCACGTGCCCCGGAGCCTCCAGCTCCTTGGGACCAGGCCATGTCCCGCTGGTGCTGGTCCCTTCCCGGCTCTGTTCCCGCACCGTACTGATGCTGTGATCCCGTGAGCCAGTCTCCCATGCGATCTCTTGGGTAGCACTGGCCCCAAGCTGACAGCTCTCTTAAGCCCGTTCTGATTTGTTTTATGAGCCAGCAAAGTCTCTCCAAAGGCTAAAGTCGCTAAAAGGGTTTGTCTCCCTCCCTTGCCTGGAGAGCTCTGTTTCCCTGCTGCTTCCCATCCATCCCACCTGCCCCTCCTTGTCCGATCACACACTGAGACAGCGCAGGGTGAAAGCCAGTCCTGATCCCAAACAGCTCCCTGCTGGTTCACCTCCCCTTTTCAGCTCCCATTTTTTGGGTCGTTAAGACGCTGACAGCGCTTCAAAACAGCGCCCTTAATGGGGCAGAGGTCTGTGCATTGCGAGCTGTGCCCACGCGCGGCTCCTCTCCACGACGGAGCATTGGCCGTGGGCAGCGTGGACCTGTTTCTGTCCCGTGGCCAGTGCCTGGCTCAGCGCTGCTGCCTGCACACGAGGCCCAAGGGCGTAATCCTGCCTCATCCCTCTGTTTTGTGCACCAGACGTCTCTCACTGTGGGCCTGATCCTCACAGCAGTGAACAGCGGCTCGGAGCTTCAAAGCAGTGCAGGGACTTCAAATCCCAGGGGCAAGGACACCTGAGAGTAGGCGACACCAAGTAGACCCATCCCTGCCTCAGCAGCGTTTGAGCTCTGTGGGGAAAGGCAGAGCTGCAGATGGGAGGTCCATCAGGGCAAGCAGGGCTTCAGGCTGCCGAAGATGGCTTTCCTAGAGACCTGCGGCCCCATCCCTGCTTCTTGCTGGGGACCATGGGGGCTTCCACAGCACAGGAACTGGAGAGTCATCCCTGCCTGGGAACTCAGCTCTGCAGTGTGGAGTTTGTAGACCAGTTCTGAACATCTCCTGAGGGACGTGAACTGCTCTCAGCATCCTCCTGCAACGGGCTCCTTGGGTACAGCTAGAGCTGTGGCTCCTGTGGTTATTCTGGAAGACTATAGGTTGCCTGCATTTTTTTTGGATGGATGAAACCATGTGCTTGATATTGGGGCAGGGAAAAGGAGCTGTGGAACAATATCTGGGAGACTTCTGAATGTCAACAGAGCGAGCCCTGGAAGACTGGAAGATGGATGGATGCGTCTGATGTGACTGGTGCCAAGGACAGTAAGAAAAGTCTGCCCTGGGCTGCATGTTTCATGCAGAGAAAGCAAAGCAGAGTTCCTTATGGAGGATGCAAAAGGGACAGGAGGCAGATTTAATAGCTGCAGAACCATTAGCTGCTCCGAGTGGTCAGGGCAGAGGTCGGGGAGTTAAGGAGCAATGTCCCTGCTTTGCAGAAAGGAGCTCTTTGCTGATGGAGTTGCACCGAATGGCTTGTCTGACTGCATGTTTCGGAGAGGAGGAGCAGAGGGGACAGGCAGGCAGTGACAGTCTGGCCACAGAGCAGGCACTGAGGTACCTCTCCTCAAGGGGATGGTGGGCTCCCAAAAAAGCCTGGGACCTGTCTGGGTGGCCTTGTTCATCCCTGTCTCCTTTTCTTTCCTCTTTGTCATGTTCCAGGAATCCTTTCATCCGCGTGTTTGTTTTTCTTTCTCTCTCCTTGCAGATGCTCAGTAATTCTTTGAACATATCAGACGGGTTTGTGTATCTCTGTATCTGAGCTGTTCTGTGGATTCCCCCCAGAGGAAAACAGGCACCTCTGGAGCATGTTGCACACTGGCCTGAGGTCATGTCTAACGGCAGCCTGGCAAACGCTCGCTGGAACGCTTGCTCGGAGCAGAGGGCAGGTGGCGAGCTCGACGGGAGAGCGATGCTGCATATGGGAGTACTTTCCGAGGTGAGAAGACACAGTGGGCACTGATGGGAATAAACATTGCGGCGCAGGAAGGATGAGGCAGCAGCGACTCGTGAGTGCAAAAGCCCAGGGCCATAGTGGAGCCACGGACAACTCTGGCAGCTCCTTTGGAAAAGTGAATTTGCAGGTCTCCTTTCCCTGGAGCATCAGATGATGGCTGTGGGACGCGGTCTTTTCTGCAGACACATCTCCCCGCCGAGGCCAGCCTGGCCCAGGAGTGTCAGGACCATCTCTGCCCACAGGTGAGTGCCAGGACACCAAGTCCTGAGGGTCCCTCTTACTTGGTGTCTTGGCCACCTTGGATGTTCCCCTTCAACACCTGAAGGAAGACGTGCCCCAAAGCGAGAGTCTGATCCTTGGAGAGCCATGGGCACATGAGCTCTCCCAACACTGTCCTTCGCGTGCCCCAAACCAGCCACTCCACGCAGTGTGAGTCCTGTGTCCTGCCCCATTTCTTCATTCGCTTGGGTCTTCATGTACCACGGTGACCACGCAGCACTTGAGCAGCTCAGGGACCAGGGTCCTCGGGGTGCGAAGCGGAGGGGTTCAGAACAAGATGCGCAAGACAAACCATCAGCAGTTGGGAGAGCGATGCTGCTGAATGAACGCCGAGCGATTCAGCGATAGCTGCTGCCTGCCTGCGCGCCTACTGCCCTTCAGTGCGAGGGCTTGGGGTGCCCACGAGCAGTGGAGTGGATGCAGGTCAGCAGCACGATGAGCTGGGCAGCTCACAGGGGTGATGGGGATACTGGGGAGCACTTGGAGGATGCTGCTGTGGAACCAGTGATCCCTCCTCTGGTATGGTTAAATGCACAGTCCCTTGCCAAACTGCTGTCACTGCCCCCGAAATGCCGGCTGCTTCCCAGGAAAGCTTATGGCTGTACGTGTTGGATGAATTTGGAGGCAAGGAAATTGGGAGCAAACCGATGTGGAGACAGTTGCTAAATCCTCGGGTCCTGCTGGGTTGTGATAAAAGGGGTGAGACGGCAATGTGCACAAACGTTTCAGGAAAACTGTGGGTGACGTAGCCAAACCCAGCACACAGCGTGGTCCCTGTGCTCTGCACCCCCAGGCACGGATGGGTTCCAGCCATCGAGGACGGCTGCGGGGGCTCCTGCAGGCAGCGGCTGAGCTCACCCGTGGGGTCTGGGGAGGGAAACAGGGTCTGTCTCAGCACGGGCAGGGATCCCTGTGCGGGTGCTGCCAGCCCTGCCTGCCTGGGAGCTGCCTCACGGCATCCTCCACGGTTGGGGTTGCCTCCCTTGGACCAGCCTTGGGTGCTTCGCAGGTGGGACCTGACATCTGGACACATGAAGCAGATCCCCATGACTGCGTGGTAACGGCACTACGGGGTCCAGGGGTCGGGCAGATCCTTTCCAAGTGCCCAATCTGTCCTACTGGGGCAGAGGGAGTCTTCCGTGGGACCCCAGGGCAGCCGCACTGTATTGCACAAGAGCCTGGCCAGTGCAGCCCAGTCTCTCCCTCACCCCCATCCCTCCCTCCCTCCTTCCCACACCCCAGTTTAGCTCCCAGCTCACAAGGGACTTCCCTTGCAGGTCAGTCCTGCATCCCCCATCACCTGCGCAGGGCAGGGACCCATCCTGCACATGCACATCCAGCGCCGTGCAGGTGGAGGACGTGGTGGTCACTGTTAAACATGAGAGTAACTCGTCAGTCTTGCCAAGGAGTCTCTGGTGAGCCAGGGAGGACTCGAGGCCATGCAGCCGTGTGCTGGGGCTGGGAGGGACGTCAGAGGAGGGGGAGCATCACCAAGTGCGGAGAGCCGGGTGGCTGAGCGTGGTCCTGCAGGGCAACGGCCGCTGCGGTCACAGGATTTCTGGAGGGTCCCCGCAGGAACAACTTCAGAGGGACCCATGGATGGACCCTGGGGGACATGTCCAGACTTCCGCATCTCTAGATCTGAGAGCTGCAGTGACGGAGCAAAGGGAGCCTCATTGCAATCCTGGCAAATGCTGGTGCAAGATATGTTTTTGGATAAATATTTACTCTGAAGACTTCCATCTTTAAGGACTTCCGTATTCTTGGTGACAAAATATAGAGGTCCTCCTGGCTGTCACGCTGAGCAGACATCACTGTCCTAAATAGGTGACCGAGAGGAGGATAAGGACAGAGCTACTGCCCCTGTCACTCCCCATCACTCCCAGGGACGGGATGTGCTCGCTGGGCTGACCAGGGGCAGCCAGGAGCAGCTCTGCAGCCACCTCCTGCTCACGGCCACGTGGCAGCACGGGCAGAGCAGCATCCACTGCAGCAGCCGGGGTCTCCCCCAGCACCCACGCAGCCCTTCTGCGGAGTGCGGCTGCCTCTCCTGCCTCCCTGAAGGAATAGTGTGAGCGCAGCATCCAGGATCCTGCCTCTGCCCAAGTGCAAAGGAGGCCTGAGGACATGGATGGGGAGGGGGAGCGGAGGGAGGCAGCACAGAGGAACAATTGAAAAGAGGAAAAAGGAAATCCTCCTGGAGCTGTGAAAGTGTTTTCCCAGACTGTCTGGCCGCTACGATGACCTCATTCTCCGAGGTGATGTTAATTGGGCTGAGAGACTGGAGAACAGGACGCCCAGCCCTGCCAGCCCCACCACGGTCACCTGCGCAGCCCCTCGTGCCCAGCAGCTCTCCCTAAAAACCTCACCCAGGCTGTCCCCCACGGGGACTCCGAGTCCCCGGGCTCCTGCCAGTGGCCGTTAACGGGAGTTAACAAGCCACAGATTTCCATGAGTTCATCTCAACTGTTTATCCTGGAAAATCCCCTTTGCAAAACCGGTGATGCATGCACAGATCTGGAGGGAGGGGGAGCATCCAAGCGCTGTGCAGGCGGAGAGACTGTTTCCAAGGTCTCTGGTCATCCCTGGGCTGCGAGTGCCTCCCGTGACAGCAAAGCTCAAGGGGCCATGCACCGAGGAGCAGGAACCGGCAGCCAGAACTCGGGCTGCTGGGCTGGATGGGAGAAGCAGGATGGTTCGTTACCGGAGATAAGGAGCCCGTGGGGTGGATGTCCTGTTCCATGCACAAGGTTTCCAAGGGGATGTCTCCTGGTGGGTCAACATTTTAACTCAGATAACGGAGGTCTGAGTAACGGATCCCCTCCCGGATCACCTACTCTATAGAGATGTGGACACCAACGAAAGCTTTTTCCACATTCCTCCCTGGAGGAATTTTATGGGGAGCGAGAGAAGCCAGCAGAGCTTCTCTCCTCCCACACGTTTGCCTGATTTTAAAAAGTCCTTAAAAGGTACCTCCTAAGGCCGCTAGCTGTCTGTCAAATCTGTCTGAATTTGCTTCACACATTAGGAAGGTATGAGGAACAGACACGTGATTGCATAAGGCTTGCTCCCTTGCGTAATCAAAACATGAAGTAAGTACTTGGGAGCTCTTTTATTTAGGAGAGAAATGAATATAACAAGATCCAAAGGCTGGGAGTTAAAGATAGACCTGCTCAAATGTGGACTAGCACATATTTCAGCACTGACCATGACTGGAACTAGTTGCAGAGGGCAGAGTTTGAATTCTCCTCGATATCGTCATGTGCAAACTGGCTGCCTTTCCAGCAGAGCATCCTAAGCCAAAAGATGATCACGGGGCAACATTGTCAGGCCTCTGATGTTCAAGTCGTGTTTGTGGCCTCATGGCCATAAACTCGGTGCATCTGAAAGACTGTGAGCACAGCAACACTGCCCCGCTGCTGGCTCCCACTCAGTGACGCTCATCAGCCACCTGGTTGCCTCCAGGCAGTCAAGGAACCACATCAGTGGCCATCTCACATCTTCCGCGCTCTCTTTCTCTCCCCAGGCAAAATGTGAGTATTATTAAGGTAGAAAAATGTTCCTATGGGCTCTATATTCCTGTTAGAGATGGCACAGTAAGGGCCAAGCCCATGGTATGTGGGCTGGAAGTAGGAGAGCAGTGAATCCGTAGACCTGGACCTAGTGCTGAGAGACCACGTCTACAGTTGGACGAGCTCTTGCCTTATTGCCAAGCTGCAGGCACCACAGGAGAGGTCAAATATTTGCTAACCACAGTCTTCACCTCTGTGCTCGAGTCGCTCAGGCCAGGCCACCAGACAGGGACCAAGCCTCCACGGTGGTTTGGTTTTCTCTAGGAACCTGCAGTCACTCCTCTGGAGATCCATGGGCAACAGGAGCTGGGTCAGGGTCTCTTGGGGCTGGACCCTCCTCACTGCGCAGGGCTGCTGGAAGCTCCTGTCTGCAGACACGAGGGCCCAGGATGAGAGGAGAAACCAAAACCACAGACCAAACCCACAATTATGAGCGTGACCCAGCAGGGAAAGGAGCCTGCCCCGCGGTTGCACCACGTGTGCTTTCCTCCGGCCACCATAAAACGATGGTGAGCAGGAGCCAGGAGAGCACAAGCTGCCAGAGCAGCAGCTTTTAGGGGACCAGTGGGCTCAAGCAGCATCTGCAGCAACCCACAGAGGGGACAGTGCAGGGTGTGAGTGGCTCTCTGCTCCCAGGAGCTGAATGAGTGCAGCCAAGCAGCTTCACCTCCACGTCCTTCCGTTTCCTCTTCTTTCACTTTTCTGCTATCCACTCATCCGAGATCAGCCTTGTACCTTCTCTGAGAGTCCCTAAACACAGAGACTTCAGTGCTGTTCTGTGCTTTACTTTCTGCTTAGGTGCAAATGTGCTGCAAGCACCTGCCCTCCGGCCATGATGGCTTATTTCACGGTCACCCCATTCAACCATCTCAGTCATCCATCTTCCCACACCGAGACCATAAGACATGACTGTAAGTACAAAGTGTCTGAGACAGTTTTTTTTCACTGTTTGTCTTTCACGAGTTAACGAAGCTTCTTTTTACCATCAGCGCTGCTGATAAACACGCTCTAAAATGCGAAATGCCATGTATTTGTAGCTTTCTTTAAAGATTAGAGAGGGTTCCCCATGGTATTGGAGACTCCGTTCCCACCCCCAGCGGGCGCCTTTATGATGGCTGCAGTACCATATTTGTCTGTTCCAAACTGCAAAAGGTCTTAATATCTTCTCCAGTGCTGGCGTATTGCTATGGGATCTTAAATGCCACTAATGAGCAGGGACTGATAGTGGCATTTTTGTGGTGGAGCCTCATCAACTTTTCCTCCAGGACAGATAGCAGCAAGCAAAGCCAAGAAGTCCTCTCGGGAGGCTCTCTGCCAGGCATGAGCCATGTCTAGATTGCAACTTTGGATTAGCGATCTGGCTTGCTGAGGGCAAGCTGTGACACCACTCGCAGTGCCTCTTGCATGCATAGGAGTGGAGCTGGAGGAGACACTCGTGTCATATCCATGCAGAGCCATTGCACTCAACAGGCAACCAGAAGTCGATCTGCGAAGTGTCTCATTCATCTGTCTCCATTTTTGTTCCCATGGGAGATGCCTATGTCTGCCAAGGTGGTCATCGCTCTCATCCGATAAATCCCAACGTTTCAAATAGTTGGGAGACACCTACTCAGCCAGACGCTTCGCTGCCCAAACCCTCGTTCTTCATCATTAGCTCTCACCTCCCATGTGTCACTTTGCAACTCCCCTTATAGGACTGCTTGGAAAGTTTTGCACACAAATGAGCGCAATGAAGAAAAGATTTTAAGCCAAATAACAGGTGCCATCTGCTCCCAGTGCCCCCCAGTACTCGTTTTTGTTGCAGGATCTCTCCATAATTTCTGTGATAATCTTTAGGTTTTGGTTTTTTTTAATATCTTCTTTTAATGTGGACAACACTCTTGTCACGCCCAAATTGTTCTGTGGAACTGGGTAGTCTCTTCCAAACCTGGAAAGTTGGCATCTGCTCCTGCTGACCTTCAAGATATATCTTTTCTTTGGTATCGGAGAGTGTTTTGTCCGCAGGACTGGATTCTGTTGTAAGAGTTTTATTTTTTTGACATTTGCCTTAGTTTTATTGTGAACATTTCAAGTTGTATGACTTTCACATACTTTTAATTTCCTACTAGTTTTGCTGTTATTCCCTTTGGAAATGGCTTTAGGTTGATACTTCAAGCCTCCTTTTTTTTCAGGATACCGCTGATTTTTCTTATGGGATGCCTTTAGCTAATGAGTTATGACTTTATCTCCATTTTTCAAACTACTTGGGAAGCAGCTGATGTTAATTGTTGAATCTTAGTGATGTCATGGGATAGCATTTGGAACAGAGCTTTCATTATGCTCTGTCTCAACTTAAATTGCAGATTCTAACAGCGAAATCTTGCTGTCTTCTTTGCTGTCCAAATTTGTTTGAAAAGTCTCTTGCAATACCGATGAGTCCATCTCTTCCTTAAGGATGTCACTGAAAGCATTGTTATTAGGCATGAGAGTATTGACCTCTGCATCTGGTTTTGTGTTGTTTTGAGACATAACTTGAGATCCAGATTCTTTGCTAATAAAATCATCATCTCAGGCAGAATTTAGAGCTGGCATATTTTGTCCTAGTACTTATGTTTTAATTTTCTCTATTTCTGAATAAACAAACCAGACCTGAATATGGTATTTCTTCTTTTTCCCTTTTTTTTTTAGTTTATTTTTTAGTCTGTTTGAGCCAATAACTTTACATGGGTCCAGCCCACGCTGTTACTCACCTCTCTTGCCTAATCTAGATCTGAACTAATTGAGAACAGCCTTGCTTTCCCTGATGAGCTACTGATGCTTTGTTAGTGATGTTTTCTGCTCCAGCACTGGGACACCATTCCCTCTCTCGCCCTCCCTTGCCAGCTTGTTGGTGGGCAGCAGTGGGTCCTCCCTGGCTGGAGAAGGGCTGGTGCTCAGCAGATGCTCTGGAGGTGGTCCCGCTGCCGCAGCAGGCAGCACGGGCTGCACCACGGGTACAGCCAGGAGCCTCCCTGGGCTGGTGGGTTGGTAGATATTGGCCAAACTGGCATGGAGAAACCACGGGGATTGAGCCCCTTTGCTCTAAAGCAGCCAGTCATGCCCTGGAGAGGCGGGGGGACGTCTCTTCCTGGTGGCCATGCTCTGCCCTGCCTTGATCGCCAGTGCTGAGCACTGGTGGTGGGGAGCAGGGTGCTGGTGGACTGGCTGTGCCGAGCTGTCCTCTGGGCCAGGGCTTGGTAGGAAAATGCGTGGGGGCACCACAGAGTCTTGGCTCATCTGCTCAGGAAGCAGAACAGGCTCATCTGGGCTTGCTCAGCAGCAAGACCAGGAGAGAGGGCGGCTTTCACCTCCGGATCCGCGCCCCGTGTCAATGTAACGGGCGCTTTTGCCTGTTTTACGCAGAAGTGATGCTCGTGGCACCAACAGCAAGAGCTGACAGACCCAGCCTCCAGCCCCCAGGAGGGCACCCACGTGTCGTCTGCCCAGGGGGCTGCATCATCCCCTGGTGGAAGCTGGTATGAGAGGACCCTGGCTGGTCTTGGCCAGAGGGGGAGACAGGTTGCCTAAAGAGGGATGATGGGGTAGGAGGGCTGTGCTGGGGCTCTCCACTGGGCTGCGGGTGGAAATGTTGGGCAGGAGTGGTTCTGGGACATGTTTTCCTTGTGCTGGTGGCCCCTCTCACCCACATGCCCCCTCATCACGGAGTGACCATCTCCAGGAGATGCTCCAAAGCCTGCCTGAGATCTTCCTGGCTCCTCGCTTGTGAGCACGCAGGAATCCTAGGCAAAACACACAGGCTGCACGGAAGGAGGACCCCAAGGTCCATAGGGACAGCTGATACTAACGCCCAGGTGCAAGAAGACAAGGGGCAGCGAGGCTGCTCTGGCTGACCCTCCCCAACCAGTCATCCCCGTGCCTTGCTGCCATCCTCCCTCTGCAGTTTGCTCGTGTCCTTTGTTGCTGTCCATCCATCCCGTCTGTCTGCGGGCAGCGAGGGGGTGCTGGCAGAGCAGCCGTACGGCACCCTGCCCCAGCTCTGCTGCTCAGCTGGTCCCTGCAGCCCAGCCCTCGCGTGCCGAGGGAGATGAGATCCTCCGGGGATGGAGCAGGGGAGTGAGAGGGACAGCAGCATGCCCTGGTGTGGCTGTAGTGGGGTGCCGTGGCACCCCATTGCCCCAAGTCTCGCCTGCCTCCCGGCAGAGCGGCAACACGCAGCTCTGCCCTCGCTGCTGCGCACTCGGTGGGCAGCTGCCTGGACCTGCCTGAGCGGCTCCAGATGTGCTGGCGGCCGGCGAGCCAGCTGTGCGCTGCTGCCGGGAGTCCTCAGACCGGCTGTGTCGGAGGGATGCTGCCAGCACGCCCCTCCCCTGACACAGCAGGGGGCTGGGGGCACAGCCCCTGGGGACCCCCCCCGACCCCCAAGCACTGCCTGTCTGCGGGGAGCCCCTCTGCACGGATGCGGGATGGACTGCGCCTCCCTCCAGATGTTTGCGTGGCCCTTGACCCCCTGTTCCCTCGCAGCAGGGCCTGTCTGGGTCACACGAGGGGCTGGGGCTGGGCAGGCTGCGAGAGCGCCGGCTGTTTTGGTTGCCGGAGCGGAGATGAGAGGTGACGCGGTGCAGCAGCAGGCACATCCTGGCGGGCAGCGGCAGCCCCGTCTGGCAGCGGGGAGCTGGGCCCCCAGGACGCCGTGGGGAGGGCATCCCTCTGAGATGTGCTATAGGGAAACGCAAGGTGCTGGGGCATGGCAGGAGGAGCAAACCAGCCCGTGGTCTGACCAGGGGATGGGAGCATGGAGAGCAGAGGGGCGGGAGCGCAGCTGCCAGGGCCAGGCAGGGCACGGCAGCAGCATGGGGCTGCCCTCTGCACTGCCCCCCAGCTCCCTGACCCACGGCGCCGGCACCAGCCAGTGTCATCCTGCCAGGAAGTCCCTGGGGTGGGCGCCAGCAGGTTCCCACCTTGGCTCCGGTCTCACTGCGGTGCCCTGTGAGTCTCAGACCCATATCCCCCTCAGCCCTGCTCTCCTTGGGCCACACAAGCCATGCTCAAGCCCTGGTGTCCCATCTGCTCATGTCTAAGATGGCAGGGGAAACTGAGGCACACAGCACCACCGTGATGGTGCCAGACCATCCCCTTGCCTGTGGAGTGCAGGGCTAAGCACACCCAACTAGTGTTGGGTGGGCTAGTTGGCCGACTATTGCTCATGGCAGCTTGGTGCCGGGGTGGGGATGATCTTGGGTGCACGTTCAGAGGGGCTCAGGAGGAAGCCTCGGACTCTGGTGTCCTAGACAGCCCAGGGACCACCAGGCTCCAGCCAAAGCCCCTCGCATCTCCAAAACATGGAGTCCTTTGAGCAGGGAGGTAGGACAAAGCAAATGTGCCGGTGGTGCCTAGGCAGAGCACGACTCCTCTGGTCCAGCATCTTCATGTCTCTTGAGCACAGGCTGCTCAGGGGACCTGAGCGCTGGTGCAGATGCATCCGAGCCAGACCAGGCTGCAGGGATCCCTTCCCTGCTTGGTGAGGACACCACAGTCCCTCCCTGCCAGGGCCAGGCAGGCTTGTGCCTATTCCCATCCTTCATCCCGTGGTGCTTCGACCCCCCCAGGCCAGCCTCCTCATGCTCCCTCAGCATCCCTGGGATCCCAGCTGCGACCATGGCTCTCCTTGGGCAGCCCGGAGCCAGCCCCGTGTCCCCACCCTCCCACACCCTTTATCAAGTTCCTGCAGCCTTCCCCCCTCGCCCGCCCGGGCCCTCGGCCAGATCGGACCGGGCTGGACAATGTGGCAGGCTGCCCGCTGCCCACCTGCCCCCTCTGCCTGGGCACCGCCGGCTCCCCCCTGCTCACCATTTCGGCACGCAACCCGCTGTCCCCCCCGCTGCTTCACCAGCGTATGAGTCCACGGGAGATGGATGCCCCGGGCACGAGGGAGTCCAGGCATCTGGGCAATGCACGGCCATGCTTAGGCAACACGGGAAATCCTCCAAACACCTTCTCCCAGAGCCACGATAAAGCGCCAGAGCAACGCCTGTGCGTACTGCAGCGCTGCGGCAGTGCTGCTGGGGGCTGCTTTCCGCACAGGGGTTCGCCAGCGCCCACTCCCCCTCGCAGATGCATGGGGGGCAGAGCCAGCCTGGCGTGGGCTTTCCTGGGGGCAGGAGACACCTTGCATGGACCCAGCCTCTCTTCCTCCTCACTTGTGCCACACGGGCCCCCCCAGACCGCGTTGGTGGGCTTGGCGCGCTCTGAGCCCCAACGAGCGGTGCCAGGACAGGTGTGTGCCAGTGTCCTGGGGGCCAAGCAGTCCCGTGCCCCCACTGGGCACCCGCAGCCTTTCCTCCTCCTTCCTGAAGCTCTTCTTCGCCAGGTGGCCCTGCAGCCCGTGCCCAAAGCCTCCCCGCCCTGCTCCAGCCCTTTCCTTTGCATCAGGGCTATTCATCTGTCCTGCAGGTGTGCGACAGGCAGAACCATGACCTTGACCTCTCAACAAGCTTTTGATGGTTTTGGGGTAGCAGGGCTGGGCAACAGGATAAGGCAGCTGTTATCTGCATGAGGAGACCTTGTGGGATAGCAGCCTTGGAGACAGGACTGCCTGGAAGAGGCTGGGTCTTTCCAGGCCTTCCTCCTTCCCACGGCCCCTTGGCTGGCTGAAATGCCTATCGAGGGCTGTGCAGGAAGCTCTCCCTGCCCAGGAGTTGCCCCAACTATCAGGAGTTGTTTCTGGATGAGAAGTGGCTGCCAGGCGAGATGGGATGGGCAGTGTTCAGAGGAAGCGGAGCCGGGATGGGATGGGATGCAATGGGATGCAATGGGATGGGACGGGATGGGATGGGATGCTCAAAGTGTGCCAGAAGGACCAAGCACTGCCAGGCCACCTCCAGTCTCCTAAGATGCCCCTGGCAGCAAGCAGAGGTTGGGCTGAGGCAGGAGCTGGAGCTAAAGGGCACCATCAGTTCCTGATGCTGAAGAGGGATGTAGGGAATGAGCAGCTGGAAAGGCTGGAAAATACTGTGTCAAGGCACTGCAGGATGTGTCTGGACCCAGCTGCCCCGGGATGGGGCAGCACAGAGTTTGAATCCCTGGCCACTGCCAAATTGGTGCTGCAAGGCAGTACCTGGAGAGCTGCTGCTGCCCTCGGGCTTCTGCTCATGGTCGCGGAAAATCCCAGTGGGAGAACCAGAGAGAGACCTTGCAGTGACTTCCCCCAAAATGTTGTCAGATGGAGAGAGTCACGAGTAAGTGTGAGGACCCAGATGCTCAGTTACAACGAGTCATGCAAAATAAACAGTTTTCAATGAAAAAGTTTTCAGCAACTTTTTTCCCAACCGCTGATCAAACACCAAAGTAGCCTTGAAAAATGCACAAGACGTGTGGTGAGAAACTAAACCTGGAGCCTCACAGGTCACTTTTTCCATGAGATGTGCCTCTAAACAGGCCCTGGGGGAGATGTGGTCTGTGCTGGCTGGGTTCCCTGTACCTAGCCCTATCCTGGATTTTCCTCGTGGCTCCAGTGCTCCCATGGCTGGAGAGGACTCAGGCCACGCAGCGCTTTCTCCCTCCTCCAAATCCCTCTTGGTGCTGGGAGCCACCCCATCCTTGCTCCCCCCTGGGATGGCACGGAGCCAGCCAGCCCGTGCTGTGCTCAGAGGGGTCCCACGCTGCCTGCCAGGGGCTGAGCCTCTCCCCCAGGCACAGCGCCTCTTGCAAGCCCCCGGCAGCTCTGTTAGCACAGGGGCTCCCGGCCAGCCGCACAGCGCTTGCTCAAACCTCAGGTTACTCCAGGTCTCTTGCAAGGAGCTGGGAGAGGTGGCCAAGCCCTGGGGTCTACGTCTGTGCCACGAGCTGGGAGGCAGAGGCCAGCAGCAATGGTCTCTCCTTGCTTCTCAGCTCCACCGTCCTCTGCCGCCCGCTAACCCTGCTTTGCAGCCCAGCAGGACACAGAGGACACTGCAGCAAGGTGGGGGGATCTCCCCTGGCCATGACCTCCCTGTTAAGGACAAGGTGTCCCTCCGGAAGGTGCATGTCTTGAAATCTCCTGTCCTGGTGCCTTGGCAGCCTTGGCTTTGCTGTTATTTGCGTCTGGGCCCCTTATCTCGCTGCCCCACCTAGCATGGTGCTGGCGCTGGTGTCCTTGGTGCCAAGGCCACGGGCTAATCGCAGCCCTGTGCCCAGCCCAGCACCGCTGCTCAGGGGGGACAATTGGAGGAAGCCGTGTCCCTCGGCAAACCCTGAGATTTCTTCTGGAAGTGACAACTGCCAGGAGAGCTGGCAGTGGATGCTGCCGCACACGGAGACTGGCGCGGTCCAGCAGGAACTGTGCCCTCCCCTGCCCCACGTGCAGCCCCCTGCCCAGACCCCGACACCTGCCGGGGGTTCAGGCACAGTGGGCAGGTGGGCGCGCACACTGCAGGGTGCACGTGCACGGAGACAGCGAGCACCCCACGCTCGCTGCGGGGCTCCCACAAACCTGCACGCACTGGCTTCACACGGCGACGGCAGAGCCACGCGTGCACATCTGCACACACGTACCTGCTTGCACATACCGGGCCACGGCAGGGCCGCACGCACACATGAACACAGGCGCAAGAAGACGGGGACCACGCTTGTCAGCACGGACAGGAGTCGTGCACATGTCTCGGGGCACAGACACAAACCAGGGCTGTGCACGGGAGCACCCAAGCAAACATGCCCACAAACACGTCACGCACAGGCACGCGTGCAGAGGAGGAGGTGCAGCAGTGCGTGCACGTGTGACGGCGTACACACAAAGGCACGGATGCCCTCCTGCCACGCTGCCCAGGCAGGACACGGTGTCTACCCCTGTGTAGACACACAGCCCCCACCTCAGCGGCCGTATGAGGCACACTGAGGTGCTCAGCGGAGGTGTCACGGTGACGGACCTCAACACCTTCTGCATGTGCTCAGGTCCGGAGAGCCCTCAAAGCCCTGCCCAGGCTCCTTCCCACCCAGCAGTCCCCTCCGCTGCCTCTGAAGCCCAGGTGCTGCAGGGTGCCCGGCTCATTCTGCCCGCGCCTGGCAGTGCAGGCAGCCAGTCCCTGTGCCGAGGGCTGCCTGCTTGCCGGTGCACGGCGTGCTGGAGCGCAGCTGGCCATGCCTGCGCCGCGCCGTCTGGGATGCTCGGGGAAGGCAGAGGGAGTTCAGCCACGGAGGACAAGCTCCTTAAAAGGCTGGAGACGTGCAGACGGCCGAGGCTTTCCCAGGCAGCCAGGAGTTCCTGGAAGTTGGCTCCCAGTGCCAGAGAGCGAGTCCTGGAGAGCTGCGCGGGCGAGCCTTCCTAGAAGGAGTCGCCCTGTGCCAGCTCTTGCCCTGCCATGGGCTGCCCCGGCGGGGACGGCGGCTCTCCCTGCACGCCCCCCACTTGCTCCCGTGGGCAAGGGCTGTGCGTGCAGCCAGCACCACAATCTCCGCCACAAGCTCGCCTCCCAAAGGAAACCGACCTCGCACCCGGGCTCTGCCCCGATGGATGTGCGGCCAAGAGCTGCTGTCATCGCCATCCCTGTCCCCATCCCCGTGCCTCTGCTGGCCCCGTTCCCCGGCTGGGAGACTGTCCCAGGCACAGGCTCGGGTACCTGCCAGCCAGGATGTCCTGCAGCTGATAATGTCCCTTAGCTCGTAGCCCTGTAGCTCCTTCTCATGCCCTGCAGCCTCTTGGGTTCCCGGCAGCAAGGTGGGTTCTCACAACCTTCCTTCTGAGTGGGATAAAGGTAGTTGTCTCCTTCTGGTTTCGTCTCCCCCTGACTTGGGAGCAGTCCAGCTTGTCTCGGCCCCACCATGTGCTTGGGATGCCCAGGAGCCCATCCCATGGACCAGAGACACCTCCAGTCCCACACAGATACTTGAAAGGTGCCTACTCCCCATCTGAGACATCCCTTGGCAGCCTCATTTCCTTGGAAGCTCTAACGAAACCCCAACAATCATGTCCCTCTAGCGAGCTGAGGCCACGCAGTACTTGTGTCCCCTGCTCTGAGTGGTCCAGATCCCCCCAGCAGCAGCATCAGGAACCAGTCCAGCTCGTGGCTGGACAGGAGACGATAGTCATGAGACAGTGGGCAGCCCCCAGGACCTCAAGGAACTGCACGGAGGCCTGTGCGCAGCTCCACTGTGGGTCTGTGCTTCCCAGGAGAGGAAAAGGACAAGGGCACATGGTGGACAAGCAGCAGCACAGAGGTGGCAGATCCCATCCCCCAGGATCCCATCTCCTTGATCCCAGGACCCCAGCCTCGATCGATTATCCTGGGATACTTTAGTCCCTTTGATCCTCTTGACACAGCCATGTCACATTGCTGGCTTAGAGTTGACATCTGCAGCCTGTCTTTGCCTTGGGGGCTTCCACCAGACAAAGTCACCTCTTGCAGCACAGCTCCCATGGATGGCTCTAAGCGCAAAACTTTCTTGCAGCATCACACCATGCCTGTTTTCTCTTACTCCAGTTCTCAACGTCACCTGTTCGCTGCTCTCCTGAAGCCTCCTGACCCGCCGTATTCCTTGCTGTGCCTCTTGTTTTTCAGGGATGCTGATGACCTGGCCCCAAAAATCCATTGTAAGGAGCTCTGCTAGCTGCTGTGTCTGGCCCTCCAGCACACCCCGTCCTCTCCCTTACATCCCAAATGATCCCGTGTCACCCTCCTTCTCCTCCAGCCTTCCTCGTAATTACCTCGTTTAAAAAAAAACCCCAACAAACCCAAAAAGGAGCTTTGTTTCTTTTTTAAAGATGCCAAGTCAATCTGGTACAGTCTATCCCTGATAAACAGCCCTCCCTCGGGGCCTCTTGGGATCAGAAATAGCACAGGGGCTGGACCTGCTCGGAGCAAACATTCCTCCCTGCACACGCATGTCTGCTTGCCCTGGCCGCCGGCAGCCCGGCCGTCCCCCGTGAGCCGTGGGGCCTCGGGGACCAGTGCCACGATCGCTTCCCGCAGGTCCCAGCAGCGCCCGGGGAGGGGGAGCCGTCCACCTCCGGGCAGCCCCGCATCCCCCTGGGGCGTCCCCCCCGCCAGCCTGCCCTGCGGGACGGCTTGGCCCAGCTCGCTACTTCTGCAGGGAGAAATATTTATTTATTAAAGCGTGCCACTGAGTCCTGACAATCCCCGAGGGGCAGCCGGTGAAGCCCCGCTGATCCCCGTCACGCTGACCCAGTGGCTGCTCACGGCTGGTATGTGCTGCTAGTCCCGCCGGCCACCTCCCGGGCAACAGTCACCGCCGGAGTCAGGTGGACCTGAGATGGTCCTGCTCGCTCCTGGGGGAGCAAAGCACGACGGCTCGGGTGCCCCCCTGCCCCTGGCCCACGGGGCTCTCCGCTCCACTCCAAGGAGAGATGCAGGGTCCTTCCCAGAGCCCGGGAACCTCCTCTGCCGTCAGTGCTGGGCCAGTTCCCTTGCTGGGACCACTCGCAGGGCACCGGGACCTACCCAGTGCTCCCCGGAGGGGTTGCCTGTTTCCAGCCCTCGCAGCACTGTTGGGTGAAAAGCTGTTGCATTTCACACAAGACATTGCTCTCTGAATCCTTGTCCTGCTGGTCCTTCTAAAGGTTTTCCGTGATCTCTGTCCCCTTTACCTCGTGAGGGTTTCAGCACCGACAGCTGCCCCTTCCCGGCTCCCTGCTGGGACACCAGCTCCTGCCCACCCTGCTGTACCCGGGACCTTCCCTCCCTGTCACTCCCCGGCGACAGAGTTTTGTCCTCTTCTTCAAGAGGAGCTGCTTAATGCAATCAGTCTCTTAAAGGCTCTTAAAGACACGACTCTGTGAATGAAGACACGGAGTCGCCGAATACTGCCCATCGCAATGTCTTTGTGGACACCGTAAAGTGTCCCCTGTAGCTCAGTGGCTCCCGATGCTGTCTGCTTTCTTCTCCATAATCACTTCTGTGACTCTTCCCTGGCCTTTCGTCCAGCCATCCTCCCCTGTGATGGGCGTGAGCTGAGCACAGCTCCTGGTGGGGGCACACCAGGACACTCGCAGCCTTCCCACTTCTGCTCCATCTCCCCCGTGTCACTGTTTTGGGGAGCACGTTCACCAATTATGTGCCAGACACCCAAGCTGCCTCCTGGGAGGGACCCCCCCCACCCGTGGGAATGGGGCTCAGGACCCTCAGTCTGTGGATACGGGGCCAGAGCCCCTGGTCCGTGCTCTGCTTCTGCTGGAGTGGCTTCACACGCGCCTGGAAACACACTGCTTCTCACGGGGCAGAGTGGTTGCTCTCTCCTGCCGCAGCCCGTGCCATCTGCAGACAATATTAATGATGTTTTTTATCCATTAATCACTTATAACATTAATCATGTTGTCTTCATGTTAAATAGCGGAGGAGTGAGACTGCAGGAACTCACTTGCAAGTGATGGGCCTCATCTCAGCTGCTTCCGAGAGCTGACAGCCAGCCAGTGTTCAATTACATTTCACGTATGCCATGTGGCTTTTATATTGTTTAGTCTCTAATCGAAATCTGGAGACGGATTGAATTACCTGTCTCACAACAGCGCACTGCGTTGACACAACTACCGCCTCTAGAATTACATCGCAGAGCCTTCGTGTTCGCTGGAGGCGATCCCTCACCCGTAATTGCACAGCGGCTGCTAGGCTGTCAGCCATCCACGCATGTCTCACAAAACATGGTCTCTTTGCCTGGTCTGTGGCTGCCCGTGACCGGAGTCAGGCTGGCAGGAGTGTGACTGTGGAGAAACAATTATATGAAACATGGTCCTCAGCCTGCGTGCAGAGCACCTGCATCTCCCGGCAGGAAAGGTCGAGCCTTTGAAAGCATCCCCTCGGGGTCGTTCTCCCAGAAACCCCCCAGGTTTGGTGGGAGGGGACTCTGGAGGGCTCCGATCCAGTCTCTGACACAGCAGGACCAACCCCAGCACTCGGTCAGGGCGGCTGTGGCTTTGTCTACCTGAGGTTTGGAAGCCTCCAAGGATGGAGACCTCCCACCTCCTTTTCTTGTCCCCACACTGGGATCCTTCCCAAGAGACCGTACTGCATCTCGGGCACAGGAATAAACACCCCAAATCTTGGCCACAAGATGCATGGTCTCTGCTTTTCTGCCAAGAACAGAGAAATCTTTCTCCTGTGCCACAAAGTACTTTTGGTCGGGGATCCAGTCCCTGTTTCATTGCCACAACAACGTGTATACTTCATGTCTCCACCTCAGAAGGATTTATGCACATAACTGACACTTAGCACAGCTTTTCCCTGCCTTTTACCCCAAGTTTGTCTCTGAACCTGCCTGGGGAGGACTGTCATTCCTTCAGCAGACAGACATGGTGGGCAGCTTTCTCCTGGCAGGTCCCTACGCTTCTCCCCCGGGACCGAGCCCCTCGCCGCTGCTCCGAGCTCCTGGGGCTCCTGGAGCCTGGTACCAACACAGCGCCCAAGGCAGCTGGGTCCGGGGAGAGCAACAAGTCTGGTTTCCCAAAAAGATCTGAGATTTGGAGATTTGGTTTTTCGTGGACGTAGAATGAACCCAAGACACAGAGCTTCTCCAGTTGACAGATTTTTTTTCAGGGGCGGGGGGCTTGGATCCGAAGCCGGCTGTCCTGACGCCCAGACCCAGGGAATTCCTGGGAACGCTGACCTCACACTACTCCTCTTGCTGCTCTGTCCGCCAGCCAAAGCCCAGGCCAGCCATGGGAGCCGAGCTCCTCATGGAGCGGTGAGCGGAGACCTGGGGCTTGCAGACTCTCTAGGCTCTTGGGTTGCTGCCCATGCCCCAGGCAGCTGCTCAGGAGCAGGGGGAGGCGGAGGATTGCCAGGCAGCAGGTCTGGCAGTTTCTTGGCAGAGTTCGGCTGCAATCAAACCGTCTGCACAAAACATAGCGATGAGCCAGCACATTCCAATGGAGAAATGTCTTGTCTAAATGTTTCTGACCAACTCTCGTGCGGCGGCTTTCTCACTTTTCCTCCTGGCCATGTTTCTGAAGGAAAAACTCTTCAAAGGCACAGCCCTGGCTCGGGATGCTGTAGGTGTGACTGTGCCGTCTCAGCCCAGATCCAGACTCTCCACCTGGGGTCTGATGAGCCTCACGAGAATCTCAGCAGTGCTGGGTTGCCCAAGGAGCCCTAAATGGACATGAGAGGAGCATGGTGTGCGTGTTTCGTGGGTCAAGGAGCCCCACCAGCCCTTCTTGCAGCGGAGGGCTGTATGGACCAAAGCCTGAGGAGACCCAAGGTTTAGCTCAGTCTGTGTGTGCATATGACCCAAGAGAGCCGAGGTGATGCCCAGCAGTAGATGAGACCCAGCCTTGAAGTGTGTTGGACGTGTGGAGGACAAGACGCTCTGTCCACAGCAAGACAAGCCCCAGCTCTTGGTGCTGGGGTCTTCTCTGGTGGAGGGTGTAGACCTGCTCCCAACTTCCCACTGCAGGGTCAGCTCCTCTGCATCCACATCAGAGGGACTTGGGGTTTCCTCCTCTGCTGAGAGCTTTTAATGGTCCTCAAGCTCTTGCTGCTTCTTCAGAGATGTCCCTCACCCCTGTTGTCACTCCTGGCATGGGCAGCAGAGCAGAGCTCTGATTCCTGGAGGCTGTTGGAGCAGGTGCCCTCACCCAGGGACAGGTGATCCCTGCCACACCGACCACACCAGGGAGCGGGAGACCACCAGGACGCTCCGAGGGCACCTCCCAGCCCGGCCTTTGGCACCACCAGCACGGGGGAGCTGGACAAGATGGGAGACGTCCCCACGCGGAGGGCAGGGCCGCTGTCAGCGTGGGGCTGGCTGGAGGCGCGCGTGCTTCCAGGGGGGACGAGGCGTGCGGGGACACAGCGTGCGCTCATGGGGAGCGCGTCGGGCAGCATGTGGCTGGCGGGGCGTGCGCGCACATGTGTCGACGCGCGTCTCTGGCGGCGGGCGTTGTTGTGCTGGTCTGCGCGGGGAGGGCGTGCGCGCCGGCCAACATGTGGTTTGTGTTTAGAGTGTGTGTCTGGTGGTGTTTTGTAAATGAGGTGCACTCGGCGATGTGTGTGTTCATTCTGGCACGCCGCGGCCAGTGGTGCAGCGTTCCCTGGCCGGCCGTGCGCTGTTTGTATAACGGGGCATGTGTTTAGCAACGCGGGGATGCTCATGTGTGCGTGCGCCGCCCGCGCGTGTGCACGCCTTCGTGTGGCAAAGCACGCCTGCTGCGCGGCCAGCCCGCCGCGGGACCCGCTCTCGTTTCAGAGATGCATTTGGGGCCGAAAACCGTTTTCCCCATGTGGCTGCCATTCCTAGGACGGCGGTCCCTGCTCCCTCCCTCCGCCGAGCTGACCCCGACCGGGATGTGTGAAGGGGGAGGCGCTCCCCTGCCGCCCCCCACCGCGCTGTGCTCCCCGGGGAGCTGATGAAGTGCGATGTTTTGCAGGCTGGTGGCCCTGGCTGAGCCCAGCAGACAGCCTCTCCCTCCGCAGCACCCTTTCCACATGCGAGACCCGAGCGAAAACACCTGGAGCCAATTCCCAGCCCCACCGAGCCGGCAGAAAAATGAGGCGTCCGAGGCCTCGCTGGGCTGTTCGCTTTCCCCCCGAGGAGGAAGGAAGGGCGGTCCGGTGGGCTGGCTGGACGGTCCAGGGATGCTTGGAGTGAGATGAAGGGCGGCGAGGCGATGCGCAGGGCATCTCCGTGCCGCGCCTGGGGATGCATAGGTCTTGGACAGAAACGGCCAGTCTGGGAACTGAGCGGCCGGCTCGCGGCTGGCTTTATAGCGCTTTGGAGAGGAGGAAACGCTGTCTCCGTGGCGTGAAGCCGCTTTCCAGTGCTGGCGAATGTTCAGCCATCCTGAGCCCAGGCGGGGAGAGAGGCTGAGGGAAGGCAAGGGGAGAGGAGGCAGAGATGCACCTGAATAACCCTGGAAAAAGCCCCCCACCTCTCTTGCATGCTGCAGGGAGGCAACGGGGCCAAAGTCTCTCCGCTCCCTGGGTTTGGGGCATGGTAAGCAAGTCCCGAGGTATCGGCCACTGACGGTGTGGCGCAGGGACCACCAGCTTCTCTGGGGCCAGGACAGGTTGACAGCATGGGGACGCAGCGGGGGCTTGGCACCTGGTGCGGACAAGGAGGGGTGACTTGTCAGCAGGAGCAATCCCTGCGCCGGCAGGAGCAGTCAGGGGACCCACCAGCTCCTTCTGCCTGGCTCAGGATGGGGAATGGGGCTGTTGCATGACGTGGCATCTTCTGTGCTTCCCGACAAGATCCAGGTAGCGTTGAGCTGTCCTCCTCCTGGCTCGGACAGCGGGCAGGCTGCCACGGAGCAAACCTGGCAGGTGGTGGACGATCCAGCCTGGTGCAGCTCAGCGAGGCGAGGGACAGGCATCGGAGGAGCACAGAAACTGCCTGAGGAGTCAGTCGCTGCACTTGTGTAAAATCATGAGCAATGGTGAAAGCAGCAGAACGTGGGAGGGACGCTGATGCAGAGCAGCTTCAGAAACAGCGAAGGATGGAGAGAGAGTCTGGCAACCAACATCCGACTTTTATTTCTAGTTAAATAACAGAGCACATCATATGAGAGAAAGGCATTAAGCGTCAAGAGCCAGATTTCAGAGGAGCTCCGTGCCAGGTTTCCCAGCACTCGGCACCACAGCCGGCCAGGCTTTCCGAAAAGCCAGCTCCCATTCAGAGCCGCTGCAATGGCCAGGCTCGCAACGGGGCTGGCTGAGGCTCCCGGGGGACGTGTCTGGATGGACTCACGGGGGAGCCGAGTGCCCAACCTGCTCGTCCCTTCTCCGAAATGCCTGACGGGTGCCTGGTGCCGAGGGGACGCTCCCCAGCACCGACGCTGCGAGGTGTCCCCGCCGGGCGAGAGGAGTCGTGTCACCGGGAGGGCTGGGATGGTTTCAGCCCCTCGTCGGACTGGCTGAGGCTTTTCAAGCAGGAGTCTGACAAATTGTGGGTTGTCAGCTTCCTGTGGGAATTTCTAAGTGAATAATCATTGTGAACATCATGAAAAGCATTTTAATAGTCATAGAATACCATCTGGATGTTCACAAACAAAGGCGATATAAATCCACGACTGACAGTGCACTGAACTCACTGCTTTTATAAGTAAAAGTATTTCCAAATTGTTTCCCAAATTATTTAAGCAAGTCTTTCCTCTAATGAAATTCAGAAAAGATCCTAACAGGCAAACAGTACAGACTGAGCACAACAGAGACTTTATACAGACAGATTAAAGTTTGGGTCGGATGTAATCAAATGACATCCCCTGCCTACGAATGCAGTCTGCGTTCAGAGATAAGAGAAATCCCAAACACTTCTGCAAGGGGAGGAATAAATCTGGAGGTGCCAAAAGGGAACTGGGGGGGAGAGCGGGGAATAACTGAAACCGGTTTTTGTGGGTGTGAAGGCCTTGCATGACAGCGGCGAGCACCGCGGGGCTCTCTTGAGAGCGTACCAGGAGGGATGTGCTCGCTCTGCTTGCAGCTGCCTCTGAGGTCCTCGCAGCGGGGGACCTTGGGAGGAGCGGGAGGGGAGGGATGCTGCAGATAAGAAGAGGAGAAGCTAGCCAGGCTCAAGATTGCTTTGCAGGGAGGAGAGAGGTGCTAACAGCCCGGCTGGGTGTTGGCTCGGAGGTGAAGAGTTACGTGCCGTGCTGGAGGGGAGACGGGGAGGAGAGAGGTCTCAGGAGGAGAAGATGGCAGGGACGGGTGCGGGGTTGTCTCCAGCGGCAGGGATGGATCTCGCCACCCACAGGCTTTGGGTCGGAGGTGTTGGGCTGGACGGGGGGGCTGTGGGACTCCCAGCTTGTCCTGGATGGTGACATGCAGAGGGCTGCTGCTTTTCTGAACAAAAACCCTGGAAATCAGGCAGCAGCGCAGATCCTGACCTCCGTGTCCTTACGTCCTGGAGCGCACCTCTTGACAACCTAAAGCCGCTGCTGAGCCAAGGGCTTTGTTCAGTGCAGGCCTCTGCGGAGAAGGAGCTGGGAATGGAAGCGGTGATCCGGAGCCAGTGGAGGCCACACTGACAGCAGAGCAACCTCAGACACGTTGGAAGCAGAAACCGTCCAAACCAGGCTGCGAGCTGGCCACCGGCGTACTAGGATGGCCACTGGAGAGGTGATTTCGCCTGCAGCACCTGGACGGCTGTGGCTGGCAGCATCGCTTTTGACTGACTGTAGCCCAAGGACAACTGTGCCTCTGTCACTCTTGGACCTCTGGCCAGACTTCAGGATCCTGGCAGACGATACAGAAACATCTGCTCTTGCTGGCTCTTCCCGATCCAGCTCTTGCAGCAACGGTTGAGGGTCCTCCAGCCAACAAGGGCTGGGGAAAGCTTCGGGCTGTGGATGAGGGGTCCAAAAACATTCGTACCGTGGCATTCGCCTGCAGATGTACCCTTGCAAGCACAGGACAAATCTATCTTGCCCTCCATGCAGGAAGACCACGTCTCTCTGCTTGCTGGAGAAGCCTTGGGTCGAAAGCGGGCAGTCCCCGACCCCACCAAGGCACCCCAGCACTCCACCTCCTCCACGTCACCTCCGAGCAGAGGATGCTCCGCTGCCCAAGCAGGCAATGAACCCCAGTTCCTGGATTTCATCTGAATGCACCTTGTCCTGTGGTGCTGGGCAGTCTTCTGAGTGAAAAAAGTCATGTTTGTTCGTCACTGTTTCAGACCAAGTTCTGAATGGGTACGAGGTTTGGAAGGGAAAAATGTTGCTCGCAGAAAGAAACAGGAAGTAAAATCTGATCTCTCCACTGTGATGGGAAGTCTGCTCGTGACAGGACACCCCCTGACAGCTGGACACCCCCTCCGCCAGACCCCCTCTGCCGAGATCAGCCTTTCCCCTTGCCCCAGATGCACCGCTCGTCTCCACCGCGAGCTGGGCTGGGAGAGCACGGCTCAGGGCAGGAGCACGGCAGGCGGATGCGGCGTGCGGTTGCTCAGTCATGCTGCCTCTTGGCTCCCCGTCCTCCCCGCCTTGTGCCAGGGTTTGCTGCCTCCACGGGGCTTGGAGGCGACTCCGAGAGCTGTGCAGGTTTCCAGTGCTGTGCCTCGAGTTTCTCCTTGGAAACTTTAATTGTATGTGCCTTGTGTTCAGCCCGTGGGCTCCAGCATGGTCTCAGCATTGGACTGAGACCACGCTCGGTCTCTTTGGATGCATCGGAAAGATTCCAGACGCAGGAATAAAGTGTTTGCCCAGACACACTGCCGAGGGCAGGCTGCCCCGCATCGGACCGGCTGCCAGCTCGGGGGGTGCCATGTCCCCGGCTGGCCCCCAGAGCTCCATTTCTGCAGGTCCCAGCAGTGGGACCAACGACTGGACCACTCCTGCCGGGGTAAACGGGACAAGCGGTGTCGCCAGTGATGGGGGATCAGAGGAGCCGTCTGTTTCCTTGCAGCCACTTTGCTAACATGTCCCTAAACCTTCTCCCAGCCAGAAAAAGCATTAGTCACCGTTACAAAGTCAGGATGAGCAGACAGAAATAACGAGCGCGTTCGTCTAGAGCACGTCCATGCCAGGCAAAATATTGTGGCCAGGGCTGTTCTGCGCTTGTTCTGGGGAAGGGGCAGAGGAACCTGCGCAGCCCGAGCGGAGGGCAGGATCTGCAGCACATCGCTCCAACACCTGGCCAGCTGTGTGGGGCACGGGTGACCACCGGTGCTGGCCCTGCCCAGGACCTTCACAGCTCTGCAGAGATGGACCGACCTGGCAGATGGGCTGGTGAAGTGGTTTGGCTCCTGGGTGTGCAGTGAGATGAAGAAGGGCTTGGGGAGGCAATGCTGTGAGCTCCTGGCCATCAGAGGCCCTCTGGGCTGGCTCATGGTCAACCATGGACATTTCGGAGGGGACCACAGCTTGGGACCTCCTCCACCCCACCCCACATCAGCCTTGTCCACGACACCAACAGCCTCTCCCTGCACCGGTGCCGAGGGCAGGAGGGCAGCAGGCTGCCTGCAAGCCCACCCCCCCAGGAGACTCCTGCCCTCTAACGCAGCCCATCTGCCCGTTTCAGCATCACCGCAGAGGAGCAGATACTCCGGGAGCAGGACGAGCCAGGACCTGGATACCGGCCGATGAGGGGAGAAGATGAAGGGAGATCTGAAGCTGGTGTGTGAGAAAGGAGAGCAGCGAGGATGCGGCCGGGCGTTGATGACGGGGGTGGCTGCAGACAGTATCGCAGCAACGTGCTGGCATGGAGCAGGGGCCAGTCTGAAGTCAAACATAGGGAACATTTCTACCAGACGGGACAATTACACACTGAAGCTGCTTGCCAGTGAGGCCCCATCACGAGTGGAACAGATCCCATAAGATACTTCTAAGTTTAGAGTAAAGGAGCCCTCTCCAATAAGGGAGGATGCGAGACTGGAGAGCTAAATCCCGCACGTCGCCGCCAAACCGCACTCCCCGGAGAAGCACACACGAACCGCTCTTGCAACACTCGAGTTACGGCTGAGACACACATTCCAGCCGAAACCCCTATTTTCAGTTGTTTATACATCGCTCAAAAAATATCCTTTTGGATTGAATTTATTCATGCTTGATCTCAGCCCAAAAAAACGAAGAATTATTTGGGGATGGTTTGAACAAAATCCGTTCAGCTGTTTCTGTGTTATGTAAGCATCAGAATAAATATGTTTTCCTCTTTTCAAACATTTTTCTCATCCTCGCTAGCTGTCAGATAGCTCAAAATCAGCTTCATGATTTGGAAGTGTTGTACTTAGCCCATGCCTGGCTCTCAATGAGGGACCAGCCCGTTCATCAGCCGGACAAGACCTCCTCAGGGAGCAGGGAAAGCAGAAGGGACGACAGCTCTCATGTGTGGTGCTCGACATCCTTGAAAGTCATCTCTAGGGGCACTGGATCACAGCTGGGCACCTTCTGAGAGTACTTGGCAAGAAGGGGTTGGCCAGTGCCAGCTGAGGGTTAAATAAATAGATATTGAACACGGAAGTGGAGAAGAGCTGTAAGTGTGCAAAGGAGAGGTGAGCACGGTGCTGTTGCACAGACCACGCAGTGAGAGGAGGGCTCTGGAGCCAGTGGTCTAACAGGGGCCGTGCGTGTCTCACTGCCCACCTACCAGCTCCATGGGAGCTCACAGGTTGCTCTGGAGCTGCTCTCCGCTTTTTTTTGCCCTGTGCTCGTTGGTTGGTTGATTGTGTTTTTGGGAGAGGAGAAGTGGTATATTGAAGTGGTATATTAAAGTGGTATATTTAAATACCCTGGAGGTATTTAAAAGGTGTGCAGATGTGGCACTTAGGGACATGGTTTAGTGGTGGCCTTGGCAGTGCTGGGTTAATGGTTGGACTCGATGATCTTAAAGGTCTCTTCCAACCGAAACGATTCTGTGATTCTAAGTGAGGGAGAAGAGCTCACAAACTTGGAGAGACTCTTTCACCCCAGGATCATGCCCAGGTGCAGAGAGGTGCTTGGTGATGGGCACTGCAGAAGGGAGCCCAGTCCGTAGTGAGGTGGAGGAGGCAGAAGTTGGGAAGGCTTTGTGCCATCATCTTTGGGGTGGGGCAGAGCTGTTGGAGGTGAATACAGAAATATCCTTGAAATACAGCTCCAAGGCTGGAGAAGACCATCATCCAAGTTTTAGGGGTTCACACCAAGTCAGTGTAGAGGTGATGCCTTGACCCAGCAGATCCATGTGCTCGCAGGATTTCCTCTTGGATGAAGGGATGAAGAGGCAACGTGCACCCCCATGATGTGCTCCACAGGAGTGAAGGTCTCCAAGACACTTGGGTGCTCACCTCTTCCCGGTTTGGAGAGGAGTTAAACACCTGAACGCCTGGCAGTGGCTGGGACATCATTCCCGATCCAGCACCTGCAGAAACCAGGGGAAGTCTGTCCAAGTGCTGATTCTTAACTACGAGGCATTTGTTCAAGGAATGACATTCAAGTAACTACAGACAAAGTGCTATAGCAATGAAAACTGAGCTGCCAGTAACAAGACACTCCAGCATCGTGTCAATGTTTTGTGGAGAAACCATGGGAAAAATGAGAAGGATCATTCTGAGCCGGAGACGGGGAATTTTCAAGAGAATCAGGAAGCTGATAAAAATGCCCTAAGCACAAAAGGAATTAAATTAAAGTCCTTCAGTTGAATGTAGAGGCTGCTTCAGCATCTGTACAAGCCACTAAGGGCTCACAAAATTTGAGTGAAGAAAGAGGGCAGGAACAAGAATCACTTTAAGTCTGTCAGGAGGGAAAAGGCTGTGAAACCATGAGCAGGCGAAGGGAAAAAAGATATCGGGGGAAATCCAGAAACATCTCGACTTTGACTTAAGTCCCAACTCAGGGACTAGAGGAGCAGGGAAGGGCACCAGTAGTCAAGGGGAGACCTCAGTGCCTCCAAGGGGAGACCACAAGCCTCCTGGAGCTAGTGTGAGCCCGAGATGGCTCCTTGGAGCAGAGGCATCACTTGGACCCACAGGAGGGTCTGATCCCCTCTGAAAACTTCCAGCACCTCTAGGCAGGCTGCACTGGTGAGGAACCAGTGTCTCCAGGGTCCTGGGGCAGGAGGAATGATTTAACCCGAGAGGGAGTGTTGAACACTTGCCAGGACTGAAATGAAAACATATCCAGAGCTAGGTGAAACCTGCCTCCGCCTCCTTCCTCGTTCCACTGGAGGATCCTGTCAATGGCTTCAGCAGTAGAAAAGGACATGTGAACACCCCCAGATTCGCTTTAGGGCAGCAGAGGCATCTGGAAACCCAACTATTTCATTTTGACAGTTCAACTTAACTTTGGTGACTTTGCACTGAAGCAGATAAAGAGTGCTTCCATGATCCATCCTACGAGCAGGGAGAAATACGTTCTTAACCCATCCCAGATGTTCGCAAAGCAGACGTATATCTTATTCCTGAGCTAGCAGAAGAAAAAGTGCTGGAACAAAATGATACGTTAAAAAAGAAAACGCCAGATCCACATGGTAGAGCTGAGAGTGCTCAGGGAGACGAAGAATGTAGCAGCTGCTCTGTCAACCGAAGCAAGCAATTTAACATGAAAGCAGTAGCTTTCCAGAAGTCTGGAGTGAAGCAAGTGTTGTACTGGTCTGCAAAAACGGCAGCAGCAATGATCCTGGGAATAATCCGGCAGCTCTTTGTTCAGGAAAATGTGCTGGAAGGAAGCAATCACTGAGGTTCAGATAAAGCTACTCAGAGGGACCTTGAGGTCCCTCTGTCTTGTTGACAAGCTGCATGGATGGGCCAACAGGAACCTTGTGAAGCTTGACAGAGATAAATACTGTGTCCTGCATCTGGGATGGAGCAACCCCATGTGTCAGGACAGGCTGGGGACCAACCAGCTTGGGTGCATTAGCTCTGCAGCGAAGGACATGGGGACTGGGTGAACAAGTTGACCATGAATCAGCAGTGCGCTTTTCCAGCAATGAAAGTCAACTGGTGTGCTGTGTTAGCAAGAGCATAGTCAACATCTGGAGGGAAGATGTATGAGAAGAGGCTGAGGGAGCTGGGGTCATTCAGCCTGGAGAAGAGAGGTCGAAACGGGGATCTGATTGCATCTTCCTCTGCCTAAAGGGGAGCTGTAGAGAAGACAGGGCCAGACTCTTCTCAGAGGTGAACAATAAGGGGAAAACGGGCAACAAGCAGAAGTTGCAAGCAAGAAAGGTGCCACTGGACACAAGAAAAAATGTGTTGTGCAGCGCTGGCACAGGGGCCAGATCAGGTTGCCCATGGACAAGGCCCTGAACAAATGGATTTGGCTTTGGAGTAAGCCCAGCTCTAAGCACAACTGGACTAAAGACCTCCTATGTTTCTCCCAAATGAAGTTATTCTCTGATCCTATGGTTTTCTGATAAAGGAAGATCAAGGAAAATCACATTTCTCAGCTTATAACAGAGCCTTGAACAGGCTGGCGGAGCCATGGGTGGAGATGGACTGCCGTTTGTTCCCTACACTTCAGGGTGTGATTGTGCCACCACCGGAGAACACCCAAAATTGCTGTCAAACTCTGGAGAAGTGTCTTTGTGCTGGGTGAGGCCAGGACGGCAAACGGTCTGCTCCCTCTGCACCATGATGGGCTGCTGCTTGGGAGGTGCAGCAGAGCCCCTGGCTCTAGGCTGCCCACAGTGATGCTGCCTTCTCCTTTTTAAATTCCCCCCAGCCTGCAGCCTGGAGACAGAGTTCCTGAAGATGCTCCAGCCTTGGAAGAAGAAGGAAAGAGATGGTCACCATGCTTGCTCTGCTCAGTGCTTGTTCAGTTTATGGGCAGAGGCTCTGAGAGAGAGCTCTGGCATTGCCTGAGGAGAGCTTGGCACCTCTGGGCAGCACAGAATAGACTCTCCACTGAGGGACACCTTCAGGCCTCTTCCCCCACGCTCAAAGTTCTCTACTTCTTGGACAAGGTTGCCACCCCATCACCCTTCCATTGCAACCCCGGAGAGGAGCAGGTGCCACCCCGAGCACCCCTTACAGCATCTGAGCTGCTGGTTGATCTGCGCAGGTTGAGTTGGTGACATCCTCACTCCCCTTTGGCGACCGGGATGGCACAAAATCGTTGCAGACATCTCGCATGTTGATTGTTGTTGGCCTTATCTCCAGGATCAAGACAATATTTTTCTCCTCATTCCAGGAAGGATGAGTTTTAAGAGGCCTAGAATTGGAAACAGCTCCCCTCTCTTCCCATGCTTCCCACACATTTTTTCATGTGGGGAGTTGTTTACCACAGTTATGCAAGCGGAGGAAGGGGGCTGGGGCGAGCAGAGTCCTGGCCGCCGGGCACAGCGTGGCTCCTGTCGCCCTGCACGTCCTTCCCGGCCCCTGCATCCCACGCATCACAGTGCTGCGCCGCACCAGAGACGCATGGGTGAGCAGAGGGAGAATAAACACAGCCCTCTGGGACTGGAGCGGACTGCATCCCAAGGTGAAACTCTGGGATGAATCCTGGTGTCTGTGGAGCGGACACCCAGAGGTGGCTGAGCTTCTCAGGTCCTTTCCCTGGATGCCGGTTGCAAGCCAGTGACAGCCACCATGCCAGGACAGCACGACGTCCCTATTCCCCTGCGAGAGTCCCATGCCAAGAGTGGTGAAGGACCGGGGAAGGTGGAGGGGACACAACTCCTGTGCGTGGTGGCTGGTGAAGGGCTGTGCTGTGGGGCTGGGCATGGGCGGTGGAAAGGGGTCAGGGATGTGGTGGCAGGAGTGGTGGCACAGCCTAGGGGTGTCCCCTCCTTTACACAGAGTCCCCTGCCCCTGCTGCGGGGTGGACGGGGCAGCGAGAGGCACGAGGAGGACTCACGGACCCCCACTGCCATGTAGGAACACGGCATCCGTGTGTCCCGCTCCCCACGTCCCTGGGGCACCAGAGGAGGAGAGGGACAGCCCACCGTGGGGCTGGGGCAGGGAGCCCTGCCGTGTGGCTACGGGAAGGCAGATCTGGAGTGGGGCTGGGGGCACACAGCGAGAGGCTGGGCTGTGGATCGGGGGCCTTGCTGCCCCGTTGGTGCTGCAGAAGGCAGCTCCTCAGGCACATCCAGGCATTCACATCCCCACGGCTCAGTCAGAGCACGCTCTTGCTGCTGGGGCCAGAATCACCTCAACCATAAATCTGGGAGGCTTGGCAGGAGCTGGCCTCTGGCCTCAAACAGCTGACCAGAAAACATGAGCTCATCCTCCTCCAAGAGTGGATGGTTGGGGTGATGGTCTCCATGGTCTCCATTCAGCAGGGGGCTGCAAGCCCTGGGGTGGGGGCAAGGAGATGCAGGATGAGGTGGGCTCCTGCGGGAGGGTGCGAGGGGCAGAACGCAGGCAGGGGAACTGAGCCAGGGAAGATTTGCTCCACGCAGCCCAGCTGGGAGTAGGGGGGCTGGCAGGACCAGGAGAGACACCCAGAAGCGGGTGGCAGCCCAGAGGATGGGGATGAGCAAGGGAGGATAGTGCCTGGACCCGACGCCCCCTTGGATTCGGGGTTTTGGGGAGCATGCTGAAGGGTGGGCTCAGCCTCACAGCTCCCTCTGAATGCTGAGGCACGACCCAGCACACGTCTGGGAAGAGCTGGCCTCCGCTGTGGTCGGGAGGACACGCTCAGCCTGCTCGCAGGGCTGTGTGGCACTGGGCTCTCTCGAGCAAGAGTGTTTGCAGAGCCTTGAACTTGGCATGTCGCTGCCAGCCAGCCTCCCCCGGGCTCTCCCAGCACCCAGCCGTGCCCCCCACATGGAGCTGAGCCCTCTCCCCACCTTCCCCAGGCACCCGTCGCAGCTCTCAGATGTGCCCAGGGACATTGCTGGCTCCAGCATCTTAAACAGGACCGCTGCTTCCCCATCACCTCCTGGAGGTGAAAGCACTTGGTTTTACTCCTTCCACCAAGGGATTTATGTCCCTGGCAAAGGTGACTTCCAATTAATGGTGCCCACCTGCACTTGCAGATGCCCAAGCACCTTGGGTTACTCCCTGAGCCCTGTGGAGGGGGTGCATGCAGCATTTCTCCTGCAGCCCAAGCCCAGCCAGCGTGCGGCTTGTCCTGCATGGCACGGGTGAAGCCCTCACACCATGCCCTGGTGCAAATGGCACAGGGAGCACAACCTCCCAGGCCAAGAAGCAGTTTTGCAAAAGCAGATGCTGCCTGAGGTCTGGAAGCTGGCAAATGTGACGCCCATCTACAAGAAGGGCCGGAAGGAGGATCCGGGCAACTACAGGCCTGTCAGCCTGACCTCGGTGCCCGGGAAGGTTATGGAGCAGATCATCTTGAGTGCCATCACGCGGCACATACGGGACAACCGGGTGATCGGGCCCAGTCAGCATGGGTTTATGAAAGGAAGGTCCTGTCTGACCAATCTGATCTCCTTCTACGACATGGTGACCCGCTTAGTGGATGAGGGAAAGGCTGTGGACGTTGTGTACCTGGACTTTAGTAAAGCCTTTGACACTGTCTCCCACAGCATTCTCTTGGAGAAGTTGGCTACCCATGGCTTGGATGGGCATACTCTGCGCTGGGTAGGAAACTGGCTGGATGGCCGGGCCCAAAGAGTTGTGGTGAATGGAGTTAAATCCGGTTGGAGGCCGGTCACAAGTGGTGTTCCCCAGGGCTCAGTACTGGGGCCAGTTCTGTTCAATATCTTTATCAATGATCTGGACGAGGGGATCGAGTGCACCCTCAGTAAGTTTGCAGATGACACCAAGTTGGGAGGGAGTGTTGATCTGCTGGAGGGCAGGCAGGCGCTACAGCGGGACCTGGACAGGCTGGATCGATGGGCCGAGGCCAATTGTATGAGGTTCAACAAGGCCAAGTGCCGGGTCCTGCACTTGGGTCACAACAACCCCAGGCAACGCTACAGGCTTGGGGGGGAGTGGCTGGAAAGCTGCCCGGCGGAAAAGGACCTGGGGGTGTTGGTTGACGGCCGGCTGAACATGAGCCAGCAGTGTGCCCAGGTGGCCAAGAAGGCCAACGGCATCCTGGCCTGTATCAGAAATAGTGTGGCCAGCAGGAGTAGGGAGGTGATTGTCCCCCTGTACTCGGCCCTGGTGAGGCCGCACCTCGAGTACTGTGTTCAGTTTTGGGCCCCTCACTACAGGAAGGACATTGAGGTGCTGGAGCGTGTCCAGAGACGGGCAACGAGGCTGGTGAAGGGTCTGGAACACAAGTCCTATGAGGAGCGGCTGAGGGAACTGGGGATGTTTAGCCTGGAGAAAAGGAGGCTGAGGGGAGACCTTATTGCTCTCTACAACTACCTGAAAGGAGGTTATAGAGAGATGGGGGTTGGTCTCTTCTCCCTAGTAACAGACAACAAAACAAGAGGAAATGGCCTCAAGTTGCGCCAGGGGAGGTTTAGATTGGACATTCGTAAAAACTTCTTTACCGAAAGGGTTGTCAGGCATTGGAACAGGCTGCCCAGGGAGGTGGTGGAGTCCCCATCTCTGGGGGTATTCAAAAGGCGTTTAGATGAGGCCCTAAGGGATATGATTTAGTGGGGGACTTGGTAGTGATAGGTTAATGGTTGGACCCGATGATCTTGGAGGTCTCTTCCAACCAGAACAATTCTATGATTCTATGATCACTCCTGGTTGTGTCAAGGGTATCAGGGCCCTGAGGGCACTAATAACCCTTAATTGCCCTGACCAGCCTCACCTGGGCCCCATCCACACCCCTGCTCATGGCCCAGGGGCACCATTTAAGCTCAGCCCTGGGTGTTCAGAGCTTCCCTGAGCAGTATTGTAGGTGTGCTTGTGTCCTGCTCTACCTCCTGGATGGAACCTGGACCTGTGTTGTAGATAGCTTCTCTCCAGGATGGACCTTGGCACTGTGCTGTAGGTGTCCTGTCTCGTGGATGGGTGCCCTGGGTGTATGTTGTAGCCATGTCTCCAGCCCTGGTGCCTTTTGCTCTTGATGGGACCCTTTGGATGGGCCCCAGACCTGGTCTGTTGCTTATGTCATGTTCCCACCATGCTAGGGAAGCATGGACTGCTCAAGACTGGGGTGTTTCCCCATGCTTGCTGGAAGAGTGTGAAACCCAAAGATTAGGACTGAGAGGCAGTCATTGCTCACAAGGTGCCTCTGGTAGAGGCATGAGTAATCCTGAGTTGTGCTGAGGAAGATCTTCCAGCAGATATATGAGTGTTCGTGCCACTATGCCTGGCTTTGACGCCTCTGTGCAGCAGGGCACAGCCTGATGAAGGATGCACAGAGGTGGTGCAGGTGTTGACAGAGGCTGCGGGGATGAGACATGGTGGGGAGCCTGTCTGAGCAACGGAACCCAGAGCCTGGCTTCTTCAGCCTGGTGAGCCGGAGGCTGCCATGGCACGACCAATAAATTGACCAAAGACTGAGCCACCCTGTGCAGTGAGACTGAGTCCCCTGAAGGAGTGGTAGGGATAAAGCCAGACTCTCCTCAGGGGTGCACAGGAAAAGAAAAAGAAGCAATGGAGACGAGCTGTGCCAAAAATCAGCTCCTATTGGACATAATGAGGATGGTTCCCATGCTGAGAGTGATGCAGGTGGACAGGGACCGCGTGGCGTGGCAGCAGGAAGGGGCAGTGGAGCGAGAGCCAGGGAAAACCAGCCTGGTTTTAGAGGGAGAGAAGGTGGCCGTGGATGAAAGCTGCCAGAGCACGCGGCTGGTCTTGGCACAGGGAGAAACGAATATTAACTGGCCAGGAATAATCTGAGGTGGAAAAGGAAGGCCATAATACTCTGGTGTCCTGGAGCTTTTCCTTGGGGAAAACGTTCAGGCAGGAGGAGGTGGCACTTGTGAAGGCTGCTGAGCGGTGAGGTGGTGTGGGGCTCAGGACCACCCCAGTCCTACGTCCCCATGAGCGTGGGACTGCACTGGATGTGATCAAAGGGCACGCTGACCCCCGCCCCAACCATGGAGTTGGCCTTGAAGTACCCAGAGGTGGCCCCCATGGTGGTGATGAGGACCTCCCCTGATGTGCTGGCCATACTCCTCCTCGTGCGGCCCAGCCTGTGGCTGTTTCACTTGCAAGAGGAGCGCAGTGCTGGTCCGTGTTCAGGGCTGCAGCTTGGCTTTTCTGTTTACAGATCTGCTACATGGGCGTCTGCCTGTCCCCTGCCCCGGTCCGGAGGGTGGCAGAGTGTCCCATCCGTCATCTCTTCCAACACTCTATCTACCTCGCAGCTTTGAGGAGCTTCATAAGCAGAGCTCTCTGCAGTGTCCCCCCCCCAATTTTTTTCCCTTCGTGCATCCATTCCTGGTGCGGCTCGTGCAGGAGGGGTCCAGCTCTCCCACCAGAACCCCAGCATCATTCCCCCTGCCTGCACCCTGCCCGAGCAGCCTTGTTTCCATGCCCACAGGCTGCATTCAACCTTCCTGGGGGTGGTGGGTCTTCACTTTGAGAACATGTTCAAAGTCCTTCTTCTGGAGGATGTCTCAGCCTGAAGCACCCCCTCCCGCGATGGGCCAGGTTTCTCCAAAGCCCTGATCAGCACAGTGGTCACCAGCTCCAAGTGTTGTTCCGGGGAAGGTCCTGGGGTACTGTCCCAATCTCCAGAGCTGGATGTTGTTTGCCTGACATCCACCTGGAGCTGGCAGATGAGGTAGGGTGGACATGAAGGAGAGGGTTGGGCCAAGCTCCTCAGGGGCTCTTTGCCTGTGATTTTCTGGCTTTGTGGGCTGCATCTGCAGAGCCGGCATCTCCTCGCAGAGCTGGAAGCAGCTGCTCGCAGATGGCTGGGCCAGGCTGACCCTGTGCTTCGGGTGGGCTGCTGGTCACCCAGGTGCTGACAGTCTGCGGAGACTCGGTGGGCTGTGATGTGGCTGCTCCCTCGCTCCCGGGACAGGTTATGTTCGGGCGTAGAGATGAGGTGTCCTTACAGCAGGAACTGAAGCCCCATGAGCAGCGACCTGTGAGATCTGGCGAGCCTCCGCGCCCGGCCGAATTGGGGTCTCAGAACAGCCCCCCCCACTTCCCTCACACACACCCCTCTTTCCACCTGCAGTGCGGCCAGGGATTGGGTGGGATCTGCCTGCTGCAATGTGATGCTCTTCTCCCTTCCACTGTCCTGCACTTGTCACGGTGCCTCCTTGCCTCGGCCCCCTCCAGCCAGCTCTACTCGCCGGTGTGGGCTCTCCAGGGTGGGCAGCACCCGCAGAGCACCCGTGTTCTCGCAGAGGGTGTTGATGTGTCTCTGCTCCTCGTCAGGAGGAGAGAGCAGACCGTATTGGGGCAGGACTTTGTGCACAGCCTCGTGGGGACCATCTCGGACCCAGCAAGCTTCACCCTGACTCCTGCAGTGGGCGATGTTCCCAGCTCGGTGCCCAGGGCTCACCATCAGCCCGGGAGGTTTTGGGGGCTTCAGGCTTCCTAAGGGGTTGACGGAGGCCGACAGGGATGTTGGTGGTGAAAAGACCCGCCACGGTGGGGTAATGTTGGTGGATCAGATGGAGCGAAGGGCAATGGGCTGATGACTCCATGACCGTGTCTGTGGGTCTTGGACCCCTGAGCCGTGCAAGGGCCAGAAGAAGGGGTGACCCTAACCGATGGGTCTCGTGTCCGCTGTCCTGTACCAGGGAGGTGAGCAGAGCTTGGAGGACGCTTGAGAAAAGGCCAGAGCTTTTGGCAGCCCTTCTGCAACCAGAACAATAGCTGACATCATGTTTTATTTAAGAGGGAGAAGGAAAAAAAAATTGCGACCAGAAGGACCGTGGCCCTGTAGCCCTGGGAGAGACAGAGTTTATTTTTCCTGCCTGCTGGTTCCTCTCCCACTCCCCCGGCCCTGGCCGTGGCACAGCACATTCCTTTGCCGTGATCTCCTCCCTCCCATGCAACAGCACATTCCTCCCGCAACGGCTGCTCCCTTCTGCTGCGACCACGTTGTAGCCCTGCTCTGGCCACCCTGGCATGGCCGGGGCGGAGGGGATGGTGACCACCTCTCCTCAGCGCCTGGGCACAGCTGGAAGCTCTCTGCTTTCCACTGTTGCTGGAGCTCAGGTTCAGCCGTGGTGCATTTGGCCACGCACGGTCCCGCTCGTGGTCCGGGTCCTGCTCCACCCCGTGCACAGGTGTCTGTCCTGGTGCTGGCCTCTCCATCCCTGGAGACATGGGTTGAGCCTCACCACCTGTGTGGTCCCCTCTGCTGTTGTGGCCCATGGGACCGGGGCAGGTCCCAGAGACATGGGTCATCCCTCCAGGTGGGGATTCCCACGCACTGCAGCCCGATGGGCCCAGGGAAGTGCGAGGTGCCAGGCATGGCTCGCCGTCTTCCCACGCTGGGTGGAGTGAGACCAGCCTGGGCTTGGGGTCATCCATTTGGATCCCAAACAGGCAAGAGCACAGGAAGGTGCCTGCCAAGTCTTGTGAGCAGCGGGGAGATGAGCTAACGCCTCGCAGGGCTGAGTTCATGGGGCTGTCAGCAGCTCCCAGCACAGGGACTACCCTGGGCAGGGCAGGTCGCCCGAGGGGGTCTGGCCAGATGTGGGTCCTGCAGCGGATCATCCCGGGGTTGTGCTCCCCTCCCGGCCAGCGCTGGTGCGGGGTCAGGAAGGCCAGGCTGTGGGTGCTGGTGCAGCCGTGCCAGGCCAGTGCATCCAGCACACTCAGCCCTTGCACTCCTGCTGGCCTCACTGGGTGCTGTTGGCAATCCACTGCCGTGTCCCTGTCCCCTCCCGACACACTGCTGTGTGCCCAGGCACAGGCCTGGCTGCTTGTCTTGTAGCATTTTCCCAGTGCAATCAGACAAAATGAGATGTTACCTTCTCCCAGGACATAGCCCTGTGCTCACCCCAAAGCCCCTTCCCAGGCCTTTGCTCTATACCCAACCATAGATGTGACCAGCAATGTCCCCATGCAGCCTACTGGGATGTCCGAGAGGTGCAAAAGTCCCTTTCTCCTGTTTTTTCCACCTGCACCAGCTCTGCCTTGCTCCTGCTCGTGCTGAGGGATGCATAGGAGAGGGCTGGGGGGCTCCAGTGCAGGGTTATGGGGGCATTGCGGGGCTGTGGGGTCAACGCCAGAGCACGAGGGGCTGAACAGGGCCACGTGTGCCCCATCTCCTGCCAGGCAGGGCTAAACCAGGGTTAACCAGCGGGGCGGCTGGGAGCTGCCACATGCCAAGAATGTTTCCAGGCTGGGGAAGGGCTGGACATGAATCACTCGCTCCCTCCGCCAGACGCTGCGTGCAGGCTGGGCTCCGCACTGTGCCGTGGCAGGTTCTGCAGCCAGCTGGGGACCCCTGTGCAGATGAGGGGGGACCCTCCCTCCAGCCCCACCAGCGTCACCCTTCCAGGTGGCTCCAGTGCGATTTCATGGCTCCTGGGGAGTCCCAGCTGGATCCAGGACTCAGCACCCACCTCTGCTTCGGGCACTGCTTGTCAGGGAAGCCCACGTGCGGATGTACGTTGCAGCCCTGTGTCAGGCAGCTGTGGGACATGGTCCTCCTGCACTGGCTCAGCTCTTTGCCTCCGCCACTTGTGTTTATAATCCTGACCCTGCATTTCGGGAGCTGTAAATCAGTCTCTGGAGATCTCCCACTTTTGCTGGTTGGTACTGTGGCCCTGCTCAGCCCAGCACCATCTCTCTTGCCACGCATCTTGCTGCCCGCCCCAGCCCCGGCATCCATCGGCATGGGGGACGCTCTTCCTTCACCTCTGACTGGCACCAGCCTGGTCCTGCTGTGACCCCAGGGAACCCCAGCAGCTGAGGACGTGGGGACCTGCAGCCTTCCCACAGCCAATGGGCTCCTGGAGGGCCAGTGCTGGGGAAAGGTTTTGCACCCTGGGGTGCTCCTGTCCATGCCTGGCACTGCTGGCCTCCTGCAGTGGCTGCCCAGCAAGGTGGGTGGCTGGTCCCACTACAGGCTTCAGAGATGCTCTTACCCCTTAATGCATCCCATATCCAAAACAGTGCGGTGGCTTCCAGAAGGCAGACAGTCCCACGCCCACTGAAGTCCCATTGACCGTGTTCGGGGAGCCAGGCTCTCCCCACAACCTCTGTCCTGGGCCCTGAGCAGCAGCCAGTGCTGCAGACAGAGCTGCTCCTCCCGGTGCCCCCTTGCCTTTCCCGAGGCTGCAGGAGGAGCAGGCAGAGCTCGCTTTGCAGCAGAGACACGGCGCCTGCCCGGCTCTGGCAGGCAGGGACCTCAGTTGGCATTAGTTGATGGTGCTGGAGCAGCTGCCTGCAGACTCCAGCGGGTGGCTCGGGCTTCAGCCGAGCCACGTAAACTCCGTCCATCATTTATATTTCAAAGTCTAGGTACCAACAGGGATCTGGAGCAATGCCACTGTCCGGTGCACACCAGCCGTGTTTCAGCAGCATGGCACTGGGAGGGGGTTGGACCTGGGGGCTTGGAGAGGCCCCATTTAGCAAGAGACCATCTCATTGCATGCTCCCCACATGGGACGGGCAAGGGGACGGTGGCTGTTTGCTGCTCCGCCTGGTGTCATTGCAAGGCTCTGGGTGGCATAATGGTCTGTAAGGACACAGAGGGATGATTGCAGCTCCTTTTCCCGGCTGAATGGGAGAAATTGGGTGGTGGGTCTTGGACCGTGGCTGCCTGAGGGGTGCATGAGGATGCTGCAGCCTCTTCTGTGAGCCTCAGGTGGGGTGAGGCACCTGCAGCAGAGGTTCCAGGCTGGCTGAAAAGAATAAATGCAGTGCTCTTGAGCGACCTGCCCTCTGCTGCAGCCTGAGCCCTCCCCGAATGTTTTGTACTGTCTGTACACACCAGGAGGTTTTGCAGGAGCAGGGAGTGCTGCCCAATGTGGGACTCCATGAGCCCTTGAGAACCTTCAGGGAGCTAATCTGCCGGATGATTCATGCTCCCTGTGGTTTGGAAGCGGCGGCAATGCAGGTCGGAAAATTTCACACTTGCGGTTTGTGTGATGCGGTGCTTGGCCCCGCATGACCCTCGTTCACGTGTTGTGCTCCCCACTGTCCCGAGGCAGGGAGAGGGGTCTCTCCTCCCCGTGGACAGGTCGGGGTCTCATGCTGCCAGCACCAGCCCAGAGGTGATGCCCCTTCTCCCCCACCCCTACCATTTCCACGTGGCCTTCTGGGTTTATCCTGCAGATGAACTTGCAGATAAACCTGCAGATCCTTCAGAGCAACAACAGGAGGGGATTAGGGGCAAGAATGAGGCTACCTTGGACTTCTTGGCAAGCAGAAGTCCCTCGGCATGGCCCCTGCAGCTCCTGGTGCACAGATGTCTCTGATTCACCTGCTCGCCATGCACAGCGAGGCAGAGGGGGGTCCGAGCACCAGACCAGCCGCGGCGACATCTGCGAGGCAGTGCCTGAATGAAGGGAGCAGGAAAGCCACAGGGAAGAAGGGCTGCTGCTGCCCAGTGTCAGGCTCCTCTCCTCGCCAGCACGCTGAACCGCTTCGGGCTAATTTCATGCTAACTCCTTTAATTCAGAACATCTCCATTTTCATTTGGAAAAAAATAAAAAGGCGGTTTCCACGTTCGCTTCAGCCTTGCTGAAGGTAGCTGGAAACGCTCTCCCTGCGGATGGTGCCGGGGCGCGGGTCCCTGCCTGGGGATGCAGGGATGCTTCCCGTTGGACGCGGCGTCACTTCCTTCGCTGCAACAAGAGGAAAACCACGCCGTGTTTCTGCAGCAAGACGCGTGTTCACAGCGTTGTGCAAACACAACAATCGGCCCTATTTACTGCGCCTGGTGACCTCGCTCCAAGGTTTCTGGCGAAGGATGTAATCTCTAGGACAGGATTTTTCCCTTGCTTTCCTAACACTTTCCAAAGAAGCTCATCTGAAAGCATTAACTCAAGGGTTTCAAGAAGCTGTGCCGAGCATAAAGACACACGTCCAGAGACTGATGCCTGTGGACTCATCAGCTCATCGGCTCAAGGAATAAACAATAAACGAAGCAGACCTCTAAACATCTGGAGGGAAGTAGGAGCATGTTCCACAATCTAAGTGTCTGAAGGATAAATGAGGCTGGATCGAGTCACAGCCCCTTTCTCGTCCGCGTTGCGAATGGGGCAAGCGTGATATTTACGGGCTTCAATGATGCTATGACTACAGCATCTTGGCACTTCTCTTTCACCAGCTTCTAGGGGAATAGCAACACATGTGTGAAAAACATGCTGCCGGGGCACAATGTGCCGGGTCCAAATGGCAGCAGAGATGGGGAGGGAGAAGCTCTGGGGACAAGCTGAGCTCTTACCCGCAAACGTGATCGGGCAGGGCATGCTGTGCTGGGAGATGGAGAGGAACTGTGAGTCTTGGAGAGCTGCAACCACCTGGAGAAGACAGAAACCAGGCAGAAAGTAGTCTTGCAAGCAAGTTGGCTTGCTTGCCTGGCGCTGTTGCTGGGGGAGACTTCCCTAGAGGTGGATATTGTATGTGGACCTGACCAGGAGCAAGTAAGGGAGGCTGTAGGAAGCTTCTCAGTCCTCAGCCCTGTGGCGAGGTACTGCACCTTCTGTGTCTTCACAGGTCTGGCCGAAGCAAAAATAAAATTAAAAAAAAAAAAATCAGGACCTTGAGGATCATGTCACCAAGGAGCAGGACTTGGAGTCTGGCATGGAAATACATAAGCCAGTGGGTCTGGTGATCCCTGCCTCGCAGTTAAGTGCGTGAGTGGTCCCACTGATTTCACTTAGGGAGGAGCGTGCACTTAAGTGCTTTGCTGGATGAAGGCCTAGGAGATGGGAGGGCTGAACTCCAAGTGGAGCTAGGCAGGAAGGAGCTTTACGCACTTTGCTGCAATGGTTGGGATTTCCAGCTTGGATACAGACAAGCAGGGCAGGCAGAGTGTGGAAATCTGGCCTCGGAGCCCCGAGCAGGGCAGGGGCTGGAGCCAGCATCTCGGACAGGCCAGCTGGTGGTTCCCAGTATGTATCCCTGGGATGAGGTGGGGAGCTCCGAGGTGCTGTGCTGCCCCTGAGGAGGCACAAATATGGCCAGGCAGGTCAGGCTTTTCTCCATCCTCAGAAATGTCTCCTTCCAGAAGCTCCAGCAAAACTGGCATAACAAGCTGGGTACGGGTGAATCTTCCGAAAAGCCATAGATAAGGATGGCAGAGTGATGGATGGATGTGGCTACCTGCAGAAGAGCAGGGACAGTCCTACTGAGGACAGCATGAGGAGGGATGAGGGAGTGTGACTCAGGAGAGCCACAGTTAGCCAGGAGTCTGGGGCAAAGACCCCAGCAAGGAGTCTGATGGCCAGATGGTCTTGATATGGGCCATGTTTAGGTCCCCGCATCTATGAGTGCCATACTGTGCAGCTGGGAAGCTGTGAGTGCCCTTGGCCTTTGGCTGTGGCACTGACCCATGCCCAGCAGTGGGCATCTCCAGGTGGTCAGGGCCTTGAGGTGGTCTTGGGGAGCTCAGCAAGTGGAAAGGAGGAGGAGGAGGCACCACTGGCCTGGGGGAGGGACAATGTGGATTGGGAGAGGGTGAAAGGAGATGGTCTGGTGTTTGCTGAGGTGCGGCCAGGCCATCTTCAGGTGCCTTGGAGGTCACCCCATCCCTGCACCCAGAGTTCTCCTGGGGGCTACAGGAGATGCTCCTGGAGCAACACCCCTTGCTTACAGTCCCAGGTCTGGGGCAGGGGGTCTCACTTCCCTCCCACAGCCACAGGGGACCAAGGACAGCCTCTTCTGTGAGCCTGTGCTGGCAAGAGCACCAGCCCCTTCCCCTTGCCCCGCTACCCAGATCCCACCAGACCTCCAGCTGCCCCAGCCTTGGACCCTGGCTGTTTCCTGCACAGCACTGTCATGCCAGGCAGGAGATGCTATGGGTGGCTCCGTCCCATGCTGCATCTCCCTGGGGTTTAGGGAGCATGGCACCATGCAATCCTGCTCCTGAACCACATCCCTGCTCATGTGGGCCAGGAGAGGCCAAGCACTGCCACTGCCAAGGCTGGGGATGGGCAGGACATGCAGCGTGCCCATTTGTTGGGCTGTGCCCAGCAGCATCACCGTCCTCGGTGGTGCGTGCTCCTGGCAGGGGTGGCCAGGGTTGTCCTTGCTGAAGTGCAACGGGTGCCCGAGACCATGGAGAGCTCCTCCATGAGAGGTCCGCGAGCTCCTGAGACCTCTTTGGGAGGGACGCTGCCCATGAGGAGCCGGACAACAGCTCCACCGACCCATCCACCGGCACCTTGGCAGGCGCTGGGGCGGCCGTTCCCTGGACATCCGAGCGGCCAAGGGATGCTTGTGCGTACGGGGGAGAGGGAACGGCTTCCTTGCAGCTGGGACTTGGCAGAGGTGCAATCTCATGCATGGTGATGATACTCAGATATCATCTCTGGTGATTTACGGCTGAAGCATGCAAGTGCTGGTTTGGGAAGATCCTCATAAATAGCTCCGGCGTGACAGAGGGCCTGCTGGATAATGGAAAATCGAGGGATCAACCCTCGCGGCGGCTCTGTGCAGTATCTGGTGGTTAACCCTGCTGTGACAGCTGAGAGGGGCACACAGCTCCTGCTCCAACTCTTCCCTATGGGAGTCAGATCCTTTGGGCCCCCCCACCGGGCAGGAGGCCATGGGCCACCCCACGCTGTGACAGGCAGGACAACATCGTGCCATGCCCGGAGGCAGACCACACGCCGCCGTGCCATGGTGGCACTGCTGTGCCAGGCAGCGGGCCGTGGGTCGTGCCCCACCACACCGAGCTCCGGTGGTCGTGCCGTGCTGTGTTGCATTTCTCAGGCTGCTCTGCTCACGCGCCTCCACATCTTTCCAGCCCCCTCCTGTCTCCCACCTGGATTTTGCAGCATCGGTGTGGAGCAGTTTCTGTCTGGAGGCTCTGCCACCTGCTAACAAGACTCGTCGGAGCGTGGGCTTTCCCTCTGAAGCCAGACCTTGCATTTGCCCCATGATATCCTTCTTGCAGCTTTCTGCTCTGAAGCTCACCTCCTGCTCCCTCCTGCTGCTAGGGAGGTCTCATCCTTCACAGGCCTTGCACAGGACCTTGAGGGGTCTCCCTCACCAGCTCCCCACTGACCTCCCTGCACGTTCACAGCAGAGCCCCCTCCCCAGGCTTGTCCCATCCCCACACACCTTGGCCAGGACCCATCCAAGCGTGCACAGCCTTGACACAGGCACTGGACCATCACCTGAGTTCCCATTTGTGCTGATGAGCCCCAGAGAGATGCTACCACTGCTAAGCCAGGGCAAAAAAGGGAAACTGAGGTCCCACAGTAACGGAGCAACCTGCAGCCTTCCCCGCAGCCCCTCGCAGCAGCGCTGCTCACTCCTCCGCTCCCAGGTGTCCTCCCCTTCCCGGCATGGACCTGGGGCTGGTGGCCACTGTCTGGGCTCTGCTGTGAGGAAGAGGAAGCATGGGGAGGGGGGGCACGGCAGATCTCCTCTCTGACAAGGGGTATCCAGTGCCTGCTAGGCAGGTGCCCCAGCAGCTGGACTGGGCTCGACGGCATCGTCTCTGGTGCTCAGGGAGGAACAGATGGGATCCATTAGCAGAGATTATTTAGATATCTCCAAAGGGCTCCGTCACAACCCATTAAACTTAGACAAGCAGACATAATGAGGGCTTAACGCGGCTGTCTCAGCAACACGCCTGGCACAGCTCGGCACCAGGGGAGCCGTGCGAGGACAGCGGTGTGCACAGGGAGCCCCTTCAGACCCCGGGCTCTCGGCATGTCTGGACAGGGGTGAGAGTCTGGCCCCGGCCCTGGGGTGCACGTCTTGTCCGGTGCCCCCAACATGCAGCTCCGCTCCCACGCAGCTCGGGTGCCGGCAGCCCTTGGGATGGGGGATGCCAGCTCTAGATGTGCTCTCCTGCCCCAGACTCCACACTTCCTCCCCTCCGGCATCGCCCTTCTGCAGAGACATGGGAGGACACTGCTATCCCAGTGCTCTGGCACTGGTCTTGCTCTCGGCCCCATACTGGGCTAACACATGCAGGGTGTGCACGATCCTCGCGCTGAATCTGGGAGCTGCCAAACGCCTCGATAGCTCAGCCCCTGGCTCGCCCAGGCTGGCTCTCAGTAGCACAGCGGCTGGACAGGATCCCTCCACCCTCCGCCATGGCCCACGAGACCCCCCCCATCGCCTCCCCGACAAGCCCAGACGCCTCTGACTGATGGGCGGAGGCCGCTGCAGCCAGGAAAGGCAGCTGCCTTCGGCACCTCGCCACATGGTGCCATTTCACAACGCCTCCGGCCCAGCGGGGTGGCTGGAGCCTGTCCTGCTCCTGACGGGCTTCCCAGCAGAGCCGGGACAGTGCCGTGTCATGCCAAGCCCTTGCAGCCCCGGTGCTGCCCAGCTGTGTCCTCAACAGGTCCCCACTGCTACTGTCCCTGTTTAAAGGACTCATTTTTTGCTACTCTTTGCTTTCTTACAGCATGCCCTGTGCTCCATGAATGCTGTACTTCAGAGGGAGTTCACCCATGGCAGAGAGGGCTCGCTGCCTTCTTTCGTGGAGGGATTTGGAGACCAGGCTGTCCCAGGAGATGGAAGGAGGACAGACTATTCCCCGGGGTTCTCTGCAGACGAGCGGACATGTCTAAATAGCTACCCCACACTAGATCTTGGAGCAACCTTTAATCTAACAGCAGTTAGCAAATGTTAGAGGGAAAAGGCTGGGAGGGGTTGGATGGAGATCCACCACACCACCAGGACAATTTCCGATGGGCTATGTATCCCTTGAACCAGGACACTGCAGGACCTGGTGCATGTTCGATCCATCCTCCCGGCCGTCCTACTCCCAGGGGTGCAGCAGAAAGTTCTGGGCTACCCCGACCCACGAGGACCACAGATCCCGTCTCCCAGGTGTCGCAGGGAGTCACCTCCGCCATGTCCTGCTCGGTACTTCCCATGTACAGTGTCTGCAAAGCCTGGGGAAGCTGTGTCCCACCAACGTGTGCCTTCTGCTGGCTTTCCCTGTGGGGTTCGCGAGGCTCCCCGGGTTTCAGATGCGGTGGTTTTGTAACCAGATCATCTGTTTCTCAGCCTCTGTGGGTGACGGCTGCAGTTTCAAGGCAGTTCTCCAGGAATTTAGCAACACTGAATGGGATCCGGATGGGATGGCTCAGGTATCTGAAGGTATGTCAAGGCTCCACTCAAGCATTTGACAGTGCTTTCCATGACCTCATTAGGCTGAGGATCATTAGCCTGGTCTCTACAGAAACTCGAGCTCCTAACAGGGAATTATGGTTCATTATTTGTCGCCAGCACAGTAGGTATGTCATATCTAGTGAGTGCAGCTTTTATACATGCCATTACATGACTGGGCGTCATAGTCTCTAATAATGCTATTTCTGGACTGCAGTAATGATAATTGAGAACGAGTGTGTCATTAATTATACAAATGATTTGATGCCAGCACTGGAATTTGTCTCTAATTTCTGGAACTACCGTCCTCATTTGTTTTGTTTGACAGCTTCTAGCATTTGATGTCTTGCGTTATTTGGTGTTTTATTCTACAGCCACAGTGAGCCCAGGCCAGTGGGTCCCTGAACGTGCCTGTTCTTCTCGAGGCTCATTCTGCTTCGAAGCAGAGACACCCTGGGATCTCTGCAAGAACTCCTGCCTGTAAGTTCTCTCCTCCCACGCTGCCACATGCGTGCTGCCAGGACGTGTAGCGTTAACAGGTTGGAGTTTCACCTCGTGCGTGGTCTTTGCAGTGACAGGACACCCCTGCCCGTGCAAGGAATGCGTCCTCCTCTGTGGTTACGGTTCCCTTCTCCCTCGCTTCTCCTTGCAGCTCTGAAGAGAGAGTCAGCCAGCACAGAGACCTTCCAGGTTTCTGTCTTAGCCTGAAAGGACAGTCTGTGCCCTCTGGCTGGTTTAAATAGCCCAAATTTTGAAGGTCCCAGTGTGGCTTCAGGTGGAGGGGGTGGGAAGGATGTGCCGCTGTGCACAGAGCCCTGGCTTTCTTGCAGGGCTGCTCCTCAGAACTGTGCTGGGGCCTGTCCCCAGGGAGTGACGTCATCCATTTTTGCACATTTCCCAATGGGAATGAGCTGAATTTGGTCTGGGATTAGCCAGCCGGTTCGGAAAGCATTGCCGGCTTGGACTGGTGCACGGGTGGGAGACCGAGCGATGCCACGTTGTCACGGAGGCACACCAAAACAACTCCACACAGCTCAACTCAAACAAACCTTTAATTCACAACTGAAACCAAACAACCAAAACTAACAAAACAACAAGGCAAACAAATGACACTCCGAGAACACTTAACAAGTTACAGGTTCGATATACTGGTCGGGGATGTTATTACTGCACAGCAAAACACAAGAGTGATGGTCCAGGGTGTGCACACACTCACTCACAAAAGGGAAACTCTCACTCAAGGATATCCAGAAGAATAAGAGCGCTCACCGAAAGGGGGGGTGTTCAGGTTCAGGTTCACTCAAGGATATATCCAGAAGAAATCACTCACCAGAAGATGGCGAGGGCACTCAATCCCAGGAAGTTTCCTTGGGTGACGTCTCAGCCCAAGGGGAGAGTTTCCCATCACAGGCCCGCTGCTCCAAGGAAAACCACTCAAAGGGGGCTCTCCGGCGGGGGCTCCTTTTATAGCCTGGTCGGATCTGAGCTGTGGTCATTTATGGTCAGTGTTCCAGAACCTTCTCTCAACCAAGGCACGCCATTGGCTGAGGGCCCTGTCTCCCCACTGAGGGGTCCCAGTGTGGTCAGAGGTCTGGAAGTTTCTCTCAGCTGAGGCCTGCCATTGGCTGGGAGCCCTGCCGGCCGGTCCAGGGGTCCCACCTCTCCCACTCCCACCACAGGGAGGGGGGTGGTTGACGCCTGAGCTGAGGTGTGTGAGTGACAGCTGCCACAGCAGGGCACTGGAGGCGCGGAAATGAGGTGCGAAAAGGAGCCATCGGCTGCTGCCCTGAAGGCCTCTGGCCCTGACCAGGGCGAGTGTATCTGCCACACACGTGCATGAACGCTGAGGCAGTGGGCATGGTCTGTGTAGGCAGCTCCTGGCGTGGCTGAGGCTTAACCTTTGTTCAGCCACTGTTTCTCATAGGTTATTTCTTTAACCTGGAGCATTTTCCCGTTGTAAGTCCCTCCCAGAGCTTTTCAGGACTCTGGTTCTGTTCTTCTGGCATTTTTCCCTGTAGTATAGTACAATCCCTGTGAACTCCACTGCCTTCAGTATCTCAAATATTTGCAGTATCTTTTTGTGAAATATTTTGGATGTGCAGCATAGCCCCAGGGAGTCCCGGGAAGCACCTCCCCGATAAGGCATTAGGAGCACACGTGCAGGAAGGCTTGGGCTTCGTCCAGGGGAATGGTGAGGATCCAGATGAAACATCCTACATGAGAACATCTGACCCCTGCCACTTGCTCCAAAGCATCTCCCCTTCCAGGCACAGCAGAACATGCCATTTTCACACCAAATTTAATCATGAACTAAAGAACCTCTTCTTTTCCACGTCACGCAGACCTCTCTGCAGTGCTTTGCTATCTAGCGTCTCTCTCTTGTCAGCTGGTTCCACTGTTGGATCTGCCGGAGTGCCAGAGGGACATTTTTAGCTGCTCATATGAAAGGACAACGTTAGTTTCTAAAATTATATGTTACTGATCATTTCCTAAGCTTCTGCAGCCCTGTCCCTCTCCTCCCAAAGAGGATGCTGAAGGCAGGTCAGGCGTCGCCCCCACCCCTCCTCTCTCTCCCCAGGGGCCAGCAGGGAGGCTGAGTGCCCAGCACGGATGTGTGGAGCCCTCCTGTACCCATCTGAAGGTCAGCACGGTCCCACGCTGCCATCTGGCATATTGCCCCCCCAAATGTTTCCCAAAACAGCCTCCAGCGTGATCTTTTCCGTGCTGTCTCTGTCTCTCATGCAGCCGCTGCAGGACCCCCCCCGATCCAGCTGTGACATGGTTGGGCTCAACATGATGAGTTTTCTCCAGCGAGCTCCTTTCCGCAGCTTTACGAAACCTGCACGCCAGGGTCTGGCTTACAGGCAGGTTCATCGGTGACCAAGGGGATTTTCCAGCCCCTACATGCACCGTCACTCGATGGTGCCCACACCGAGCCCCGCTCTGTGAGATTTTCTTCTCTCCAAGGAGTCCTTGTTTGGAGTTTATTTTCTCTTCTCTTCTCTTCTCTTCTCTTCTCTTCTCTTCTCTTCTCTTCTCTTCTCTTCTCTTCTCTTCTCTTCTCTTCTCTTCTCTTCTCTTCTCTTCCCTTCCCTTCCCTTCCCTTCCCTTCCCTTCCCTTCCCTTCCCTTCCCTTCCTTCCTTTCTTTCTTTCTTTCTTTCTTTTTTTCCCTTTTTTTACGATTCACCCTTGAGAGATGGCTCTGTCTCGTACAAGCGGAGCAGCTCTGTCCGAGAGCGGGGCAGCGCATTTAGGTTTGAACGTGCTGCCAGATACGCATGACCCTTCATGCCTCATCCTGCGTTTGCTGCACGAACACGCATCATCGGATGCCTGTGCTCCTGGTGCTGCCGCCTGACGTTCGCCAGCCTGCTCTGCTGTGCCACGGTCGTGTTTTGCCTAGGACTGGCGGTGTAGTCCAGGCACATTCTCCAGGCTGGCAAAATCAGATTGCTTTTGTAAGGGTAAGCTGAGATTCCCCAGCCACATCTCTCAACTTTGGTTTTGGGATCCTCATTAACTTCTGGGCTCAGTTGGAGACCCGAATACCCTCCGGTACTCCCTTTGATCACTCAGCAGCCTCCAATTTGCTGTACCCGTCTCTAAAGTTTTGTCCTCTCAGGGCTGCTTCTCCCCCCCGCCGGTACCCCAGTGCTCTCTGGATTCCTGTGGTGCTGCCTCCGTCTCTGCACGGTTATCCTGGCAAAGAGACCAGCGCGGAGCCCCAGGAGACCCGTCAGTGTGTGGCTGGAGAAACGGGACCTTGCCCGGAGGCTGTAGTCTCTGCTCCACCTCCAGAGCTCACCCCTCTTTCTACCTACATGCAGTACGCGCAGGGGCGATGAGCAGGAGCTTGTAACTACCGGTCTGCAATGAAACACTGAAGAAGCTGAGAAGTACCAGTGAGGGAGGTTTAGGAGGGAGCTAGCACTCTCTCTACCCACAGCTGATCTCAGACCTCTGGCCCAAGCTTCATGCATGGCCCATCCTAGGAAGTCTGCAGCATCAGGGACATCTCTCTGGGAAGGGACAGTGCCCTTTGCTGAGAGGGAAAGCCACCTCTGTGCCCAGAGGGCAGATGAGGAGGCTGCAGCCCCTTCTGGAGAACACATCAGGATGCTGGCAAGACCTGTAGGGAAAGTACTGAGCTCTCACTCACAGGTTAGTAAGTTCTTACAAAGTCCAACTTAAAGATCAGCATGAAGATCATCCATGCTTGAGGCTTCTGTCCATTAGAGAGCTTCAAAGTCCAAATATTGTGAACACCTCAGTCTTGCTGAGAATGTTTAAGGCCATGGGCTGAAGGCAGCAATGGAGCTGAACAAGGTGCTCAGAAGTCTTAGGTTTTGTTGTTGCTGGATGTCTCCTTACAGGCAACGTCACTCCTGAATAAGGGGCCCTCAGCAAGCAGCTCCAAGTGCCATGATGTTCAGTGACAACTCTGCAGGCATCCAGAAAAAAATAAGGCTGGGGAGACAAGTTGATTCCATTGTGTTATCTTGGGGTACGGACTATGAACTAGAAATAGCCGTGCTAGTCCTCAGACGGTTGCATTTCTGTAGTCTAGGTCTTTGGTGGCTAGTGATTTTCCTTGGAGGGTTGCATTGTGTCCCCATTTCAGATGGATGATCCCAAAGGTATCATCCACCTCTCCAACATCTCCACCTTTCTGTAACCTGTACATAACTAAGCCAGTGCTCCTGTTTTTACGGTGAAGTGCTTTCTCTTACTTTATTGACACGAGTACATGGTCTTATCAGCACTGCCTTCATGGATTTGGGGCAGTATAATTCAAAATCCTTAGTTCAAGACATCTGTATGCTGTCCCAGTGGGACACCCAGAATCCAACAGTATTAAATTCTGGGCTAGTCATGATCAGGACCACCACTGTTTTGAAACTAGTTTGTGCAACATCTGTCCAGAATAGTTGGAGATTGCATTGAAATACTCTCAAGAGCCCTACAGCTGAGGCTTAAGCAGGAATAAAATGTGCATACCCGTGATGTAAGATGAAAGAGAAAGCACTTCTTCTATGGAAGGGAGGTGTGTAATTGCAGAGACGTGAACTGGATCTGGTTTTAATCCCATTGGACAGATTGAACACTGTCAAGTGCAATTTCTAATCTCAGTCCTGCTCTGCTGCGTTGGAGTATGGCTGAAGGTGTTTTTCAAGTGTTTAGGAGCCTTTCCAAAGACAACAGTATCATCTGGATAACATCAGCCTCCAGGCTGGTTACTGCGAACGGGACGCTCTTTGAAAAGCCCTCAGTGCTGATGCAAGCCCATATGGCGCATGTTTAACCTGGGACGCGTCCATCTGTAATACATGCCATGAGGTTCCTGTGGCTCTCGCGCCCTGGCTCGACCACACTCAGCCTGTAAGCACGGCGCAGAAGTGCCGTCCCCTCTCCCAAGTCCCTCAGGACTTCTCTGACCCCCAGAAGCGGCCAGATGGGTCGCAGAAGGCTCCTGCTGCGCTGATTGCCCAGGAGCAGCCTGCGCCCCGCCAGGTCTCCCCAGCTCTGCGTACGGCGAACCCCCCAGCATGTCCGCCCGTGCTGCGCTGAGCTGGTCCCTGCCCCAGTGCCCCCAGCAGAGCAGGAGTGCGGTGGGTATTGCCCAGCCCCGGCCCAGCTCAGGAATGGGCTCCTCCAGGGATGCCCTTGGCGGAGCCTGGGCTTGAGCAGCGGCAGAGCGTGGATTCAGGGCGCGCAGGGCTGGTGCTCAGTGTCAGCCCAGAGCCCAGGGAAGATGGGCAGTGCTCTCTGTCTGCTTCACCTTTTCACTCTCCAGTTTCAGGCACACGGAGGCTCTCCCTGCCTCTCCCTCCACCTTCATTCCCATGACACCCCGGTGCCAGCCTGGCGTCGATCTCCTCCATCCCCGAGCAGCTCCTCCTCTGCAGGCAGCACTGTTCCTGCCCGTACCAGTCCTGGCGGACACGCAGATGGGAATCTCTGCCCTGGGATGGAGTCAGCAGCCACCCTTCGTCCTCCAAAAAGCAGTGAATGGTACCACCGTGGGGGATGCCATGCCTCCTGCTGCCCGAAGCAAAGGCACAGGGGGGTCAGCATCCTCGAGCAGTGGGGCCAAGGGCTTGGTCTGGCTGCAAGTCAGAGTCACACAGCTGATTCTTGCGGGGAAGAGTATCCGATTCTCTCTAAACAACTCTGAAGGGGCTTTTTCCTCTGTCCCGCTGACACTTTGAAAGTCCTCACACTTGGCACAGCTGCGCAGTGGTGCGTTCCTGGGTTTCAGTTTTCCTTTTGCTGCTTCTGTAGCTCTTCCAGAGGTGAAGAGGTTTGGAAAAGCTGCGGGTGGAAATGGAAAAGTGCAATGAATACAGATCCTAGACACTCTTGATTTTTATGGCCATGAGCAGTGGAGGGGAAGAAAAGAAAAATGGGTGTCTGTTCCTGGCTGGAAACTTCCAAGCTGCAAGTTACAAGGAGGTGTTTGAGGAGATCAGGAAAACCGCCATAGTGGTTTGCAAAGTTGTTTTCTGACTTGCTTCAGCGCATAGCCTGTCACTTCAGACAGCTCAGACTCTGGGTCTCGCCAAGAGCAGACGGGATCAGCTATACAACGCCTGGCACTGACTGCAGAGGAGCAGAGTTTTGCTTTCCAAGCAAGAACGAGGATTTGAAGCACAGCATGCCGAGGGAGGTATGGAGAAGGGCTTACATCAAACGTTCAGACTTCCCTGTACTGTGTTGGGCTGGATATTGGCACAACTGCATCAGTCAGCTGGGACACCAGTAACGCTTGGCGCCAGTGCAAGAAGCCTCCAGCTAGGATTAACCTTGTGTCATCAGAATGTCAACCTGCATTTAGGTACCCGAAATAAATCACGTCCATATAGAGCAGCTGAGTGAGAGACAGATCTTTGCAGCTTTTCTTCCTATTTACATTTGTTCCTGTGTCTCTCCCCTACAAGAGTCCGATCCACGTTTGCAGAGCGAGGACAAGCCTCGGAGGAGCACACATGGGCAGCAAATGCTGCAGCTGCACAACCGATGGTCAAGCTCCTGTGGAAAGAGATTTCCAGGCACAGGTGCCAGCGCTGCTGTTCCCATGGAAAGGTAGAGAGTGCTCCGGAGCTTGTGACCTCTCTGCTCTACCCAGGCTGGGTGCACAAAGCTGGGCTGGGACCCCCCTGCCCGAATCCCATCGGTCTTGGGAAGGGAGGTTTCCCACGGGGCCTCCTGGGAGCAGCACTGGGAAGGGACCGTAGTCGATGGCTGGCCAGGAAGGACCCCCTGCCCCAGACCTGCTCCTGCACCTGGGTGGGGGGACGACTGGCAGCGTTGCAGTGCTGGCAGCCACCAGCTGCTGCCTCTGAGCAGCACCCAGAGCTCCCTGTGCCCGTGTCCTTCGTGCACCGGCAGCTCAGCGGCCTCTGATCAGTCATTTGGGGACAGCCTCAAACAAACGGATTCTGCTTTTGGAGAAATCAAAGTCTGACAGCATCTCTTGAGGGGTCTGAACTCTTCTCAACTCCTTTCTCTTATTTTAATATCTTAATAGGAATTATTTCAATTTTTTGAGCAAAAGCCTTATATTGCCTTGGTAAACTTAAGACATTCTGGCCATTTCCTAACAAAACAAATATTTTTGGCAAAGCAAATGAGTGCTTTTCTGTCTAAGCTCGCACAGGCTCTGCCTGACACAGCCTCTTTTCCCCGGGGACTGCAGCTGGATGCCCACTGGCATCGTGCTGCCCCTGCCTTGACCAGGCTCTGGATAACCCAGAGCTGTCTCATACAGGTAGCGGGGGCAGAAATGAAGTGCACAGCGGTTTCATCTTCGCCAGCGCCCACCACGGCCTCTCGGGAGCGGTACCTGGGTGCTGCTCCCACGGCCCAGCTGGGTCTGGGTGAGCTGACTCCCCGCTGTTGTCCGCGAGGCTGGTGTCTCTGCTTGTTTTCCTTACAGAATATGGTGCTGAGAGCTAAAAATTTATCTTTTCCCCTCTGGTGCAGGATCTCTGCTGTATTTGTGTCTTCAGCTCACAGATGAGCCTGCTCCCGTTGGATGATGTTGCATCTGCACGTCCATCCCGCCAAGTGTTGGGGATCGTCCTGCGGTGGGGGGGCCGGTTGTCTGCAAGCAAAGGTGACGTTGGGTGGCTGCCAGGTGTCCCTGGGGACAGATCAGCTCTGCTGGGGACCGCTTGGCCAAGGGGGACACCCTGGGCAGTCCCAGTCCGGTGCCCTGCTATCCCAGACCTGTCCCCGCTCCAGCTGCCTGCGGGGCACAAGTCTCTCGGGGCTCCCCAGGAGGTGGGGGCTCTGCAAACGGGAGCGCAGACAGACCCGGGGGCTGAGAAAGGGATGGCAAAACACAAGAGAAAACATATCCCCTGCTGCGGCTGCTTCTCCTAATGAAGAGCAGGGCTTTGCCGAAGCCTGAGGGCACGGAGGAAGGGCTGAGCAAAACCGCGCTCTCCGTGCAGCAGAGCTGGTCCCCGTGCAGGAAGGGGGGTCAGGCTGACAATTTGAGTGAGCCCTGGGGGCAAAGACCTGCTGGTTGTTGCTCCTCTGAGCCACTTTTCCTAGAAAGCAGACAGCGATCCAGATGGGCACTGTCTGAGGAGAGCTGCCGAGGCCTCTGGCCCGGGAGGGGAGAGGGAAGTGCTGCCAGTCCGGGGAGGTCTGATGGGTCTCGCAATCATTCAAGCTCTGCACCGCTGCCTCCGGCCAACGCTCGGGCTCTTCGGAAAGTATTTCTGAATGATTCCCAGCCATCATTCCCATTTTGTTCTGTTTAAATTTTTCCTCCAAGACAATCTTGCTTGTAATTGTTCTCAGATTTAGGAAACTGGCTCTTCCTGAGACCCAGAAAACATGGTTGCTTGTTGGGACAGTATCCCTCTCGCTCACAGCGAGCAACCTTGAACCACGTTTGTGCCTCGGGCTACTGCAGCATCTCAGGCCAGATAGTGACCTCGTGTTTGCTGCCGGTGTGAAGTCCACGCTACCACCACCCCGTGCTGGGCAGAAACGTTTTGGCTTCACAAATCAACTCTGGCTTTTGGAGAGCCGCAGGTGTTTCATGGTGGCGGGGAGACCCTCCGGCGCACTTCTGAGCGTATGTGGCACGAGGGTGCTCCCACGTTGGGGCTGTCTGTCCCTCTACCCAGGGACAGAAAGACCTCTGCTGTGTGGCTTTCCTGTCAGGAGAGTGATGCAGCAGTGTGCGATGCCCTGAGCCTTCAGGAGCCCTAAACTGAGCTTCCCAGCCTCTGATTACATCAGGAGCAGCTTTCCTTTAATAATGCATCCTGCCAGTGTCTGGCTGGAGGATCTGGGCTAAACCAGCTGATAAATGCACTGCCTAAGCCCCGAGGGCTGCCCTTGGTCTCCTCTTCACCACACCAAACCAGCCCAGGTCCCTGCTCCTCCCTCGGTGGCCCCCATGCTCCAGGACAGGGACTGCTGCGAGGGGAGGTTGGACCAGAAGCCTCAGTCTCCTTCCAGCCAACACTTGCCAGTGGATACTGGGAATCAGTCCCCCACCGTTGGGAGCCCGGTGTCTGCATTAGTGACGGGGAGCTAGACCTCCTCCATCAGTCTGTCTCCAACGCAAGACACAGATGCCTGCTCTCCCTTTGAGCCTCCCGGACAGCCCGACCCGGGAGGCTGCCCATGCTCCCCTGCAGCGCCGCAGTGACGCACTCGTTGCATCTCCCTGGGGTTGCTGCCAGGATCTGTCCATCTGCCCTTCATTTGGCAAAGTGCATGAGAAAGAGCTGCATGGGAATAGAGCGGAAAGGTGGGGAAATGGGGACAGAGGTTGGACTGTTGGATGGGGAGGAACAGAACAAGGGAGGGCAGCGAGCGGGTGTGCTGAAAGATGAGCTGTGGCTTGAAGGCAGATGCTGGAGCTGGTCCTGAGACTATGGCCTTGCTAATGAAATTCGCTGGGGTGCCAAATGGGAAAGCATCACGGACACAGAGAAGGAGCAAAACAGCATTCTGGAAAGGCTGGTCTGGGAGAAATGCTGGGGCAAGGTCAGGTGCACCTGACCACAGCATCCCCAAAGGTGTCTGTGAAAGTCAAAACAGAAACGGAAGAGCAGTCTGGGAACACAGGAGCCCCCAGCGTGGCCTTGGAAAGGACAAACCCTGTTAGCAGGGTGCTCGCCGCGGGGACTGGCTCGTACCCGTGCCATCGAGTGGGCGCTGCCGAGAGCTGCCCCAGCGCTGGCTCTGCTCGCCCGCAGGCGCGACGAAGGGCTCAGCACGGGAAGAGGTGGGACAGGCGGGTGGAAGGAGAGCTGGGTTTATGAGAGGAGCCTGAAAGCGCTTGGCTTGTTTAGTCTAGGAAAATGAAGGCCGGGAGAGAGTTGGTCTATAAATACATCTGGGAGTAAACAGCAGGAGGGATAAGAGCTATTTAGGCTAGAGGACAGTGCTGGCAGAGAAGCAGATGGCTATCAGCTGGCCGTGAACATGGTGACGCTGCGAGCAAGAGGAAAGATCCCCTCCTTCCAAACGATGACCCTCCGACAGCCTCTCCTGGGGTCAAGTAGGGGCAAAACCCGCAGGTCTGCAGAAACCTTCGGCCCAACAGCCTTGTCAAAAATCATGTTGCATATTCATAGCCCCGAATGCCTCCGTGCCATCAGGGTGGTGATGGAAGGGGAGCCCCTTGGCGGGACCAGCCTGGGTGGGTACCTGGCAGGGTCACCTGGGAGCATCACTGGGATGATGCTCGGACCCTCGGGTGCCATCATGCATGAGGTCCCACCACGCTCATCGCTGGTGTGAGCCGTGAAGCTGACAGGCACGTCAATTCGCCGAGCAGCTGTGGGGCTGGGAAGCTTGTGGTTCACCGGAAACTTAAAAAAAAAAAAAACACACCCCACGCTGGTGCGGATCCAGTTTGGCCCTGGCCCAGATTAAAAAAACAAACAAACATGACATTTCTGGTGAACTAGAAACCCTGGCGCCCGGCCAGCGCTGCAAATAGCCTGACTGGTTTCAAGATGGAGCTTGAAAAATTTATGAGGAGGATTACCCGAGCGGTTGCCTGTGGTAGCAGGGGATGGGAATGGGTCCCTCAGGAGTGCTTCCCGGGCCGGCGTTCGACCTGCGGCCGCAGCCTGGAGCACAAGGACGTGGACGCCCTGCCGCAGCCGGGCTGGGAGCGGTGGCCTGGCCACCCTCCTACGGGACCACTCTCCTTCCTCCTGTGCCGCCCAGGCCTGCTCCTGCGGAGACTGCACCGGGGAAATCATCCTTTGGAAAGCAGAGAGGGAAAGAACAGGTGGGCGAGTCCCCCCATGCTGCCTGGGGAGATGATGCTGCAGGCAGATCTCGTAGCTGATGTCGCTAATGCTCGGGAGGGGCCCAGGGCTGGTCTCTGCACAGCCACGCGAGGGTGATGCTCAGGGTCACCTTGCACATTGCTCCCACCCTCCTTGCTCCTGTTTGGTCCTCCAGCTCCCTCCTCCCATCACCGCTCTGCTGTGCCCGGAGCCTCTGCTATCCCATTTCCCTTCCTGACATGGTCTGGGATCATCTCCCGTCACCTTCCCTGGACGTGCTGACTCAGGGGGTCCCGCAGCCTTTCACCACCCAATGCCCCTTACGGTGGCACTGCCTGCCAGGGGTGCACGGTGCTACCCAGTCACCCCCACCCCGTATCCCCCTCTGAGCCCTTTTCCCAGGACAGATGTTCCCCTATTCCACACGCTCCTTTTCCTCTCCTCCCACCACAGCCATGTCCTGGTGGGACACTGATAAAAGCCTCGGTGAGGGCAGCCCCCCGCAAGACCGCTGCCCGTGCCGGGCTGCCTTCTGGCTGTGCCCTGCCCACGGCGAGGTTCAGGGGTGAGGCTGTTGTGCTGCATTCGTGGCTCCCAGCAGGTTTTTGGCAGGGATGGCACAGTCCCAGGTACTGATTTGTCCCCAGGAGTGTCAGTACCAGCACCGCTGCCTTTCTCAGCCAGCGTCAGTGATGCAGAGGTGGGGCGAGAGCCACGCGCGCTGGCGGAGAGACCCTGCACCCGATCCTCACCCTGCCTGTGTTAGGCCAGGCTCACGGAGCTACCACTCAATTTTCTGGGCCATCATTACTCCCCTTCCAGCTTTTTGATGTTTCTCAGGCTTCCCATAATCACCCTTCCCCATTACAAGAGCTCCCCAGGCACGGTGGGAAGACATCCCGCTGCGGTCCCTGCTGCGCAACCCCTCCAGATGCACGGTGGGAGCGGAGAGCCAGTCCTTACCCCGCTGACGGCTGATTTGCGACCCGATGTGCGCACCCGGCGCGAGCGCGGCCAGCTTTCACCCACCAGCCCCGGGGAAGGAGCTGCGCGTCCCCAGGTGCTCCTGGTCGCATCCTCTCCCGACGTGTCACCAGGGCATTCCCACCCAGCTTCGCCACTCACGCCTTTCTCCGTGCGACCCCATCGCTTCACAGTGCTTATCGATTTCCTCTTCCCTCCCAGCTGATTTGGATGCTTTGTTTTATTTTAACAGCTTGCCCACTCCCCTTCCCTGGAAGCCCAGGGGAAGCAGGAGCGAGCTCCACCGATGCTCTCGGCCGGGCGGTTGCGATGGCTGCAGTAAAGTGTTTTAAAAGAGATCTGAAGTATTGCTCATGCTCGGGGGGGCTCAGGGCCTCCTTCCAGCTGGTTGGGCTTAAAGCAGGTTACAGCTCTGGGAAATGGGGCCCTTTTAAACTGTCAGATACACGGTGCTTTGGCGTTCCCAGAACACGTAAGCTGTAAACCTGCTACCCGAGCACGGCACACTCCCGTCCCCATAACGTCATTGCTTTCGGACCCCCCAGGGACCCGTCTTTAGGATGGGCCCTGCCTGTCTTGGATTCACTGCTCCACAGAGTTCCCAGGCGCAGTGATACACAGGAAGATTTTTATCTCCTGTGTGGAAATAAAGAAAGATTTTATCTCCCGCCACTGCTCAAGCTGCCAGTGGCCTGTGACTGTGTCCTTCCTTCCCTGAGGGACCTTCAAACATCCCTGTCCCATGCCTGCATGATGCACTTCAGCTAATGTCCACCCCAGGCAGTGGAGAGCAGGGTGGGAAAGGACGGCAGCTGGGTTTTTGAGTCACCAGCCAGGCTCCACAAGCCCTGGCAGGGTGCAGGAGTCCTGACCCTCCATGCAGGGGACACAGCCAGCCTTGGGGGGCCCGCAGGCACCCTGACACCCTGCCCCAGGCTGCTGGGGCATCCTCAGCTTCACAGCCCAGCTTCAAGCCTGCTCTGGCTTTGTGTAGCGCCGAGCACCACAGGGCTTTAGCAATACCAGCAGCACTGGTGGGCGTCTTGCTCCACAGCATCCATCACCCAAGTGTCCGCAGCATCCCCAGCTCCTCCGGGCTCCTGCACGCCCGAGAGGACCCTGGACATCCCAACACTTCTTGCACACAAGGATCCCCTCTCCTCCGCAGCCTGGGGGCCCATGGGGTGGTATCACCGTGCTGGGCCGGGTGACCCTCCCCACCCCAGGGTGCTGGCCCATCTCCCTGGGCGCTGGGACGGTTGTGTCTGCTCAGCCCGGTGCTCTGAGTCACTGCTGTGTTTTGTCTGTCCGAGGCAGCTCTGCTGGATTCAATTAGGGGCTGTGCTGCATCTTGCCTGCTTGTGAAAGCAACCGGGGCTTGGCCCACTTGGTGTCTGCTGCTTCGCCTCAGTGCTTCGCTGCCAGGGTTTCTGCACCAGGGCTGGGCAAGGTGGCCTAAACCGCCCCCGAAGCCATGCAGCTGTGGCGAACACCGGCCAGGGCACTGCCAGGGGAAGCTCGCAGCGCTGGGGACAGGTGTGCTCTGCGCAATGGGCCACCTTGGGTGTTGGCAAGGGCAGAGCCCTGCCCCTGCCCCAGCAGCACCCCCTTCTCCTACAGAAGCTTCAGCCTTGCTCCTGGGCCAACATCCCACGCGACGCACAGCGGCTGGCTTGTCCTGCTGCCCCAACCGCCGTCGGGCTGTGCAGCGGGGACTGGAAAGGCAGCAGTGCCCACCGCTGGTCTTTGTGCGTGCTCGAGGACCGTGCCATCCCCTGCCACGGCTCTCGCTTGGGGCAGGGCAGCTCCTGTCCCCGCACGCCCCGCGGTCAGGCACGGGTGCCGCAGGGTGCCGTCACTTGCAGCACCTGAACCTGCCGGTGCCTGGGCTGTGCATGCAACACCTTTTCACTCGGGGAAGTCATCTGGCTGCTCGGTGCCAACCCCCCTTTGTTATATGCCAAGATGCAAAATATTTTAATCCACGATTCTCTTTCGTGTTTCTTTTCTTTCCCATGCTAGATTCCTAGAAGACAGGGAATTTATGGTGTGAGTCCGCTCCAGCCGCAGAGGAAGCCCAGCCAAGGTCAACACCACGAGACAGGCAGCTCCTGCCAAGGGGGGAAAGAACGATCGCTTAGTGCTTGGCGGAGGAGGAAATCAAACCAAAACCCTTCCAAAAAATCTAGATATAAAACACCCCCCGCCCCAAAACCCTTTGGTGGAAAAAGACCAAAAGCCATAAGGACTGTGCCTGCGCAATTCCCCCCGCCCGGCCCCAGCTGGGCCCCGCTTTGCCTCTGCCCCAGCCCTCTCCCCTGGCACCGCGGCAGGGAGGCCAGCGAGCGGGGACGTGGCCGGTGGCATGGGGACGTCCCCGCGGCCGTGCCCAGCTCCATCGTTTGCCCAGGGGTCAGACGGCCAGGCCAGTCCCTGGCGTTCAACACCCAGTTTCCAGGCTACCTTTCTTATTTAGGGGCTGCTCCTGGGTGGCTTTTGGGTTCAGCATCGCTCCCCAGCATCCCTCCCCGCATCCCACTGCGGTGCCTCTGGCTCTGCCAGACGCCGCTCTGAGACCTGCCATGTGCGCGGGGGCCAGAGATTTCGGCATCTTGTAGCACGCGCACTTCCAGCCCGGTCTTGGCAGCCGCGGGGAATTCAAGACATTTCATCGTGTTAAACAACGTGCTTTGGGGTGTTCTCTACAAAATGCCCTCTGTGCCCTTCCTGGTGTGTGTGTGCGTCTGCCAGCGCCTGCGCCGGGCTCTGCCGAACAGACCCGCGCGCGTGTTGGTGAGGCTGCATGGCGGGACGGATGCCAGGGCGCTGCCCGCACTGCCCGCGCTGCCTGCTGCCTGCTGCCTGCTGCCTGCAGCGTGGCGAGAAATAGAGAGGAGAGAGCGTCGGTCCATGGGGTGAGCGGCTCTGGGGATCAGGATGGGGCTCGCAGAGCCTTGGCAAGGACAGACGTGCTGGTCCTTTCAAAGACATAAAACAGCTACAGAGGGGAAGGGAACAGTCTGTTCTCCCCGCTCGTGGCAGACAGGATATCAAATGGGCTTAAGTTATAGCGAGGGAAAGTCAGGTTAAACACCGGGAAAAGCTATCCGAGCAAAGTGGCTGGTGCAGCTCTGCCGGTGTGGAAGTGTCCGGCACCGGGGCTGGGGCAGGGTGGGATGGCAGAACCCTGGGAGCCCTCCCAGACCCTGTGCCATCCCTCTCAGATCCCGTGGGCATCCCTGGGCATCGATGTGGGCACCGGGCTCTGCCCGCCTCCCAACCTGGGCCAGGCTGCCTGTTCCCTCTCTGTCCCCTCTGTTCTGCCCACATTTGTCTTCTGTTGCCCCTTCCCCTTGCCCCAGGAGCTGCTGGAGGATGCCATTGCCCATGGGGGGTGATGGGGGGGGTGGCATGAGGGGAGGCTGGGGACGCGGAGAGGTCCCACGGCCAGACGAGTGGTGGCTGATCCAAAGCAGCGAGGGTCACTGCGTGGCATCACGCACCGCTCCCAGCTCCCCTGCCTGCCTGCCTTCACCCCTTTGCTGATGCCAAAGCCTGGATCTCCATCCCAGTCCCAGGCACGACCTATGCAGTGGCCCAAGGCCACTCTCCAACTCATGGAAGCTCACCGGGAAGGCAAAGCCTCGCCAGGGCAGGGCCAGCCCCAGCCCAGCCCCATGTGCTGTGGCATCTGGGACGTTTCTGTGCCTCCCGCATCTGCTTGCTCAGGGCCCTGGTCACCACCAGGAGGGACTCGGTCAGGCAGTGCCCACAGCTTGCTGGCTACCTGTGTGCCCCCGGCCCTCGCAGAAGATGCCTGTCCAGGACAGAGAGGCTGAAGAGCCCTGTTGGGCAGCGTGTCCTGCTCTCCTTCCACATCAGGACTGCCTGTGTGCTGTTCTCCAGGGCTTCTTTGGGGACAAGCCTGGGGTAACCCTCTGGGCAGAATTTCCACAACCTGCCCTGAGACACCAGCTCCATCATTTCATAGGAGATGTTTTCTGTCAGCCAGAAGATACTATCCTTTCTCCAACTCTACTGGGTCATCACCATAGCCTTTCTGCCTGCCCAAACCAAGTCCCAGGAGTACACACGGGAAGAGCCCCAGGTTGCCCATACTCCTGGTGTGCAAGCTCCACTGGGCCAATGACCAGTGCTGGAAGTGTCCTCTGGCCATGGGTCTGCTGAGGGGCACAAGGGATGCTGCAGGGACATCTGCGCACATCTAAGCAGATCAAGTTGCAGCAGATGAGCAAATCCATGGCCTGGGCCAGCGCTCAGGGTGCCCATGGTACTGGTCTTCTATGTGGGTTTTGCAGGGAGGAGAAGGAGGAGGCTGCTCATTATCTTGTCTGTGGAGGTGGGCTGGGCTGCTCAAAGCTCATCAGTTCAGCATGCACATGCGCCCCGTGCTTGCTTCGCCCTGGCAGAAAGCTGACCAGCTGTGATAAATTCCTTCCACCATGGGCAGCTGAGCAGCCTCAGAGCTGGGCACCAAACCCAGCCCAGCGCAAGATGTCTGTTGTGCAAGGGGTCCTGCGACGCAGGGGAACCCACCACCTCTGGTGCAGCACATTAGGACCTACAGCGCTGGGCAAAAATCTGCCACCTTCTCTGTCCGGCTCCACTGCTTGTACGTGTGCCCTGCACCCAGCAGCACTCGGGACAACCTGTGCCCATGGGCTGGTGCCAGCTTGTCCTTTGCACCTTATCCAGGGGAAACGGCGTTTCCTGCGGGTGTCCTGCCCATCAGCTGCCGTCCGCCGCCGTGACTCACGCAGCCGGTTTCCTCTCCCAGCCTCTTGCACCTCCTGGCCTCTCCCGCCCACTCCCACCCTTCCTTGGCAGGGAAGGGTGTGAAATACCCAGCTTATCGCGGCCCCGCTCCCCAGCGATTGCTGTGCTTCTCGCGTGCAGGCGCCTCCCTGCTCCACACCACCCAGACCACAGAGCTGGGGGGACCGGCGCCGGCGATGGGTCTCCAGCCTGGCCACAGCCCTCCTGCTGCTCCCTGGGCACCCTGGGCACCCTAAGCACAGGCACCTGCCTCCACGGGATGGCCTCTTGGGAAGTCCTCGAACCCAGAGTCGCCCTTGGCCATGTCCTTAGAGAAAGCCCCCTGGCACAGCCGCACGCCCAGGGGTGCCCCATGCCTGCAGGGTGGGGATGGAGACTGACCCCCCAGCCGACAGCTCGGGCACAGAAGGGCAGGTCTGGTGGCAGCCGGGTGCCACCCATCAGGACAAGCATGCTCACTTGTCCCAGGAGCTGCCTTTGGTGTTTCATGGTGACTGCTCATCCCATGCCCAGCAACCGCCTCGGGGAGCCGAGGAGGGGAAGGCAGAAATTTCCAGCAGCAAAATTCGTGCGGTCTCGACACAATTCATTAAGGGAAGAAAGAAGGGTTTTGTGGTTAAATGTTTGGTGTCTAAGACATTGGCTTCTGTTCCTGCCTCTGCCACGCTTCAGTCCCAGGCAAGTCGCACGAAACCCTCGGGGCTGCTCTGGAGCAAACGCCATGGAGCGACTGATCCCCACCGCCTTGGTCTGCAACGGGGCTGGTGCAACCAACGCCATCCAAGGTGCTCGGCCGTTTGGGGTGACAGAGTCCCCCTACGTCTGTTCTAGACCAAGGAAGGGACTATCGCCTGTGTTTACTCCGTTTGACTTGTGAAGCTGACTGATGTCTCCCTGTTCGAGGCCCCCTCAGCTCGGCTCCATTTAAGGGGCTTAGGAAGAATTGAACATTGCTGGAATTCTTCTCTTGCTAACTTTAAACATTCATTACTTTAAATGCTAATCCCTCAGGATTATTCCATTGGAGAAAGCAATGTAAAGCAACGGGGGAGAGAACAGCGCGTCTTCTTGCCCCTTGCACAGCAGTCAACGGCTCTTTTGGGGAGGGAAGTGTGAAAATGCCAATACGAGCTTCTCCAAACCTGGCTTGATTTTTACACCTCGGTGTGGACTCTCAAACAAGCCAAGTCTGAAGTCTCATGCTCCAGCTGGTTTTGAGTCGTACATGTCCAAAGTGTCTCCGTGGAGCGCGAGGGGGAAATGTGTATTTTTCCATGTGTGTGACTCAGAAATGACTGAACCCAGTCGGTTCCAATTTCTTGAAAAATCTGCTTTTGGCTTGAGCCCAAGAGTGGAAACTTTCAACCAAAAAAGAGTTGATTTGAGCTCTAAATAACATAAAAAAAGGCTTAGAAGGGAAACTGGATTTCAACCATCATTATGGCAATCACTTCTTATGGCCCTCTGACAGTAACAGCAGAGCAAGTAGTGAAAGTAATTCCCAAGGAAAATTCACTTGAATTCCACGGGCAGATCGGGATTCGGCTGCAGACGCGTTGTACCGGCCGTTCACGAGCAGGAGAGAGATCAGCCCTTGGAACGGCAAAGGAACGGGAGTGCTCAGCTCCAAAACGTGCAGAGGATGGAGGTCAGCCCCAGGCCTTGGCACCGACCGCGAGCAGGGCAAGTGCTTTCGGACAAAGACACAGCCCTGCCCGGGGAGACATTTCTCTCTCCCCCTCTGGGTTGTGCTTTTGCTGCAATACGCCCTGTTCAGTCGAGGAAGATTTATTCCCTGAGAAGTGCCTGAATAATTTCAAGCCACAATTAATTAAAGACTGCTGCAATCTGCTTGCAAACAGGAAGCGAGGCAGAGAAAAAGACACAATCTCTAGAAAACTGTCGTGTTGTGAATTAGCTTTAATCAGGCTAACAATGATGGATGCACTCCCCCAGTGGCTTTCATCTGAGAGCTTATTATGCTGATCATTGCGAAGGCCCTGCGCTGGATTAGGATGAGATGGACCAGCTGATAGACTGGGTTTCTCCTGCATTTCGAGGATGCTGGATCTCGGCATGGAGATGCTGTCCAACTTGGCCGTAGTCACACCAGTAAATCAATGGCCGGGCTATAACCGGCAATGTGGCTCCCTGGCTCTGAAGAGAGGCCGGCAGATTTTCCTGAAAAGAGCAGACTGTTTATATTTGGGGAAAAAAGCTCCATTAATTGGAATGAAAGCCAAGACTGTGTGCTGCTCACCAAAGTACGCAGGACATCGTAGTATGGCACAGAGCTGCAGGCTGGGAGGGATCTCTGGTGCCTCCCGTCCAACCTCCTCCTCGGAGCAGGGCTAGCTCCAAGGAGAGACCAGGTGGCTTTGGGCTTTGTCCAGGCCAGTTGTGAACATCTCCAAGGAGGATTTTCACCCTCGCTGTGAAAATCTTTTTCTTCACGTCACGCTGGATTTTCCCTTGCCGCAACTTGTGCCGGTTGCCCCTGGATCCTTCACCGCACACCTCTGAGAAGAGCCTGGCTCTGTCTTCGTAACTCATTAGGCAGTTGAAGACAGCAATTAGATGGTCCCTTAGCTGAAGAAACCTGCTTTCCTCAGCCTCCCCTCATGCATCGCGTGCTCCAGCCCCTTACAATCTTGGTGAGCACTGGACTCACTCCAGCACGTCACTTTTTTATAGTTGTCCCAACCCAAATACAACAGTAAGTCCCACCAAGAGCTAATGTGGGCATGGCACAAATTAGTGAAGGTACAAACCGCCGTGACTCTGCCCCGCTGGTGTCACCATCTAATGCCCACAGGTTTCTGCTCACAGCAAGCGTGGCCAACCAAGCGCCCAGGTCAAGGGGGTGAGAGGCTGGGCAGGTGCTTGGGTTAAAGGGAGGACAATACTGGGCTCATCAAGCAACATGACTGAGGCCAAACCATGGGGAGATGTGTGTGCTGTGGCAGGAGCCCATGTAGCTCATCACAGGATGTCTGGTGTGGGACATGCCTGTGGTGAAGGGAGATGTGAGGGGGAACACGGGATGAGTGAGGGGCACAGGATGACCCCCGTGATGGGGAGTGCTGTGCAGAAACATAAGACATCAGTGGGGATATGCCAGAAACCTGCTCAGATGAAAGGGCTTTGAGGGTTGATGTGGTTGAGGTTCGACTGACTTTGGCTGCAGGCTCTGCTTTGGGAGAAGGAGAAATATCTCCAGGACTGTGTAGACAATCAGGCACCTCCCGGCACTGTGGCTGCCTCCAACTGGGATCTGCAGCTCATAAAAAGGAGCCTGTGGACTGAAACATTGCATGACCATGGTGGTGCTCAAGTATTTCTGGGTCAACTCAGAGGCTTCCTATGCTGGAGTCGCTGCAGCCACCGTGGAGGAAACATGATGGGTGGGATGGGGTCCTTGTGTCCATCCCCTGGGGACCTGGGGCAGAGAAGCCCTGTGGAGGGATGCACTGGCTGAGCCGCGCTTCTCCTAACACAGGCCCGTGGAGCTGGAGCCCAGCACAGCCTGGGGACTGTTCACATCGGTTGTGCTCAAGTCCTTTTTAGGCACCGGAGCAAGCAGTCTGGATACGTCCCTTAATCACGACTGCTCATAAATCATCCTGTCACAGGGGGAGCCTTTCACTTCCAGATATAGATTGGAGAGCAAATGCTACCGACTATTCTGGGACGTGGCAGCTGATAGATGGCCCCAGAAATTACTATTTTAGACTTGGTCTTTGCTGTTGGGGAGATACGACAGAAAAGTCGGTTGCAGAACGTGCACATTGACCACATAGGTTTCATCTAAAACAAACTGAAGAATAACCTCTGCCAGATTAGCGGTTCAGGTAGGGTATTTCTCTTTCCTGTTTTGGGAGAAGTTCAGGGACCCAGCCACTGAAGTCAACTGAACTGTGTCCAGCTCTGGAGCCCCCAACACAAGAAGGACATGGACCTGCTGGAGCGGGGCCAGAGGAGGCCACGGAGATGATCCGAGGGCTGGAGCACCTCTGCTATGGGGACAGGCTGAGAGAGTTGGGGTTGTTCAGCCTGGAGAAGAGAAGGCTCCGGGGAGACCTTATTGCGGCCTTCCAGTCCCTAAAGGGGCTTATAGGAAAGATGGGGACAGACTTTTTAGCAGGACCAGTTGTGATAGGACAAGGGGGGATGGTTTTAAACGAAAGGAGGGGAGATTTAGACTAGACATAAGGAAGAAGTTTTTCACACTGAGGGTGGTGAGGCCCTGGCACAGGTTGCCCAGAGAGGTGGGAGATGCCCCATCCCTGGAAACATTCCAGGTCAGGCTGGACGGGGCTCTGGGCAACCTGATCTAGTTGAGGATGTCCCTGCCCATGGCAGGGGGCTGGACTAGATGGCCTTGAAAGGTCCCTTCCGACCCAAACCAGTCTGTGATTCTATGAACTGAAGACCTCAGAGGCTGAATGTGCCAGAAGATGACAGGGTTTTCAAGGCAAAAGTATAGACCTATGTGGTACCTCTTGCAAGAAGAGTGGCTTGCCCACCAAAAATCACAGCGAGAATGAACAGAGCTTGAAGAGACTGTGCAGATCTTCAGGGAAAAGTGGGTCGGAGGACCTGGAAGTGCCCAGCGTAAATGAGAATTGCCAGGAGTCAAGCTGAGCTGGACCTTGCAAAGGTAGTTCAAACAAATAGCGAAAGACTCTCTAGCTGAGTCAATAAAGAGAAGGGTCGGTATGCAAGGAGAAGAGTGGAGATTAAAGGTAATCTCAGGATGGCCCCCATCCTAAATGTGTTGTATTTCTTGTGAGGTCAATGGTGCACCCACCGTAGGGTGGCTCATGGCGATGTCCCCAGGAAACCAAACCCAGTGGTGGTCTCAGCCCAGGAAAACCCACCTACCCCAGTCCTACAAGAGGGATTGGCTCCAGCTCAACGCAGCACCCGTGAGAATAGGTCAGTGTGGGCTGGGGAGGGCCAGCAAGGGTGGGGGGCTCATCAGCCACCCCCAGCCCTGAGACTGGTCTCCCTGGAGCCCTGGGAGCCTCCCATCCCTGTCTCTGAAAGGAGGTTTTCTCAGGACAGCAGTTTCTGGAGATGGGGTGACACTGCGTGGTGCAAAGGACAAAATCCTGCGCTGCGGTACGAGCAGGAAGGATTTTGAATATAGGTTATTTTCTCCGTTGTAAAAGGCAATCAGGGGAAAGGCTGGGGCAGGGGAGCAGCACGTGGGATGTGGGCTAATTGCAAATGACTATGAGACACCAGCAGGTACGGGAAGAGTCAGAACAGAGGGAAACGGCTATGAATTGTACTGGGGGTTGTGTGAGCTCTTCGGGAAGGTGCGATGTCTGACTTAAGACAACAGCTCTGCAACCCAGCAGGCACGGATGGGGCCACCAGGAAAGAGATCGCTCCGCGGCTCAGGGGGCTGGAGAAGCAAGGTTGGGACAGACCTTCCAGGAGAGCAGTGGGAATGGGGAGGACCATAAGATGGAGCATGCTTGGTTTATGAGATACTGATCGCTCTCTACATTTCCCTGAAAGGACGTTGGAGCCAGGGGGGGTTGGTCTCTTCTCCCAAGGAACAGGCGACAGGACGAGAGGAAACGGCCTCAAGTTGTGCCAGGGGAGGTTTAGGTTGGATATTGGGAACCATTTCTTCCGCGAAAGGGCCGTCAGGCCCTGGCACAGGCTGCCCAGGGCAGTGGTGGAGTCCCCATCCCTGGAGGGATTTAACAGACGTGTAGATGTGGCACTTGGGGACATGGGTTAGTGGTGGCCTGGGCAGTGCTGGGTTAACAGTTGGACTTGATTATCTTAAAGGTCTCTTCCAACCGAAACAATTCTATGATTCCATGATTCTATAATTCTATGATGCTGCTGGGAGGCAGCAAAGTCTGGCCCATGAGATTGTGGTCTTTATAGTGTGGATACTAAATCCATAGATACTATCGATTTTAGTAGTGTGGATTTTCCCCATGGGGCTCATAGAGGACATGGAAACACTGACCTGGAGGAGCCATTCTGAAGGAGCCAGCCGGTAATGAATTTTAACTGTTAAGGCAATAAACAGGGATACTTGCACATCCTCGGGAAATTCAGACACTGCCAGGAGTATTCTGTAGATGTTGGGAGGAGGAAATCTCTTTTCAGTGTGCGGCAGGAGGCTGAACGCTTGCTCTAGTTGTAAAGGAGGAGGACCAGGAGGTGCAATCTGCCCTCTCCCCTTGGACCAGGCTCAGCTTAGCTCGGTCCCCTGCTCTCAGCTCTGTCCCTTCCAGCACCCCAGCAGGGATTTTCAGTTTAGCACTACCCTCGTTGCTCTCCCACCACAGTTCTGCCGTGGGACTTGGCCCCACAGCCTCCACCCCTTCGTGGAGTGGGGCTTGCACCAGGGTCCAGGCTTGGTCCCGTGTGGCCCCCGTGCACATGCACATCGCCTCCAAGGAATGTGCTTTCTGGGTGGAAACTGTGTCATCAGAGAAATATTTCATATTTTCATTTGTACACATTCCCCAAATGAAAAATGAATCGTGAAGTCTCATAAATAAGGGGCCGAGTTTCTCATTTACATATTTCTGTGGTTGTTGGAGCAGGGGCGGCCGCGGTGCTGCCAACCATGTCCTAAGCCTTCCCCTCGTGCACCTTCGCTCCCGCTGGCAGCTGCCTGCGCTCCCTGGAACATGCTGCCCCGAGACCCGCGCGCTCGGACGGGCTCCGCGTCTCTTAGGTCACCCTGCCTCCTGCCAAGCCGTTCGTGCAGCCATGGGCTGCTGGCACGAGCGTGGCAGGGAAAGCGCGGGTAGCTGGGAGTCCTGGAGAAATCCCAGCCCCAAGAAGGTTTTCAGGATCGAAAGAGGGGTTTGCCCAGACCAGGAGGGTGTGCTGGAGAGGGAAAACCCCAATGCGTGGTCCCAGCTTGGCTCTGGTGATGAGGCACTGGGGCGATGACAGGCGGCGGCTGGGGAAGGGGCCGTGGAGAAGCGCATGAGCGATGGAGCAAGTGGAAGAGAAGAAGACAGGGAACCGTAGGGGAGGATGAGGTGAGTGAAAGAGAGAGGGAAGGAGGGACTGGGGCAGGCACAGCCCAAGGCAGCAGGCAGATGAGCACAGGCCTTCACACTGGAAATGTGTGGTTGCCCCATGGCTCCCTCCTTGGGCACAGCCAGCCGCTCTGCCCTCGCTCACCGTGGCCAAGCCGCACCACCTCTCCATCTCCCCTCCTCACCTCGACCCTCTCCCCTTGCACGGTGGCCAGGGCTACCTTGCAATTTGCCTTTTCCGTCCTGCTCAACCCCTCTGTGGGGACTCTGCACCTTTGGGGTGAATGTGGTACCGCTATCGAGTGCCTCCTCTGAGGTCCAGCACTTGACACGGACACGTTGGAGAGAGGAGCAGAGTCTCTGGGCATCCCCTGTGGATCTCCCAAAAGTGTTTGTAGCAAGGTGTGTCGGGACTTCTGTCTGGGGCGTATGCTTTCCTCCCAGTTCCTCCAAAGAGGCCTGTGGGTCTCCAAGGGTCTCCAGTGGGTGCAGGGCAGCAGGGAGCCCTTCTGGGTGCACGGAGAGACCATCCCAGGGCACGCACAGGGCTGGGAGCCCTCCTTGGCTGGGAGATGCATCTCTCCTTTGGGATGCTGCTGACCCCAAGCTGTGCGCATCAGTGACCCGACCTTGTCCCGGTGCACGCCTGGGTTCGGGCACGGGGCTTGGCAGGTGGAGGTGCGGCGCAGACACCAGCCGTGACCACAGCTGTCCTCTGGACCTCCTCCCCAGGCCATGCTTGGGGTTTCAGATGGGCCACCTTCTCCTGGCGCTGCGGTGGGAGTCCGGTTCGTGTCACCCAAGAGTTAATGGCTATAAACTGTGCTGCTAAAGCCATCTTCTGGTTTCAATTTAACTTTGCATTTGCGTGTGGATTAGACTCAAGGATGTTCATATTCACTTAATAATCTCCCTACTTAGGCGCTGCGGAGATGAGCGCTGAGCTGCCAGAGCTGAGGAGGAAGGGGAACATTTAACACTCATCTCCCTGAAAGGTGACCCCACTTTCCCAGGCCTCAGCAAGCAAGGAGAGCCAGACACCTGGCCGTGAAGCCGTAATGACGTTCGGGGGCAGATACGAGCTCGGCAGAGCCCCACATGCAAGGGCTTGGGAGAGATGCGCCCCTGAGCTCTCCACCCTGCTCTCCCAAGGGTGCATCAAGAGCGAGGGATGTGGGGTGGCCACAGTCTCCCCGTCCTCCTGCAGTGCTCCACCCAGCAGATCACGATAGGATGCCCCGAGCGCTGGCGATGCTGTGTGTGAGATGGAGATTACCCACCCAAATCTACCGAGAGAGGATCAAGCCGACCCTGCTAAGCCCAGGGAAGCTCAATGCCAACATCGCTCGTGCTGTCCGCCCAGGCACACAGACCTCGGGAACTCGCCTTGGCTTTCGCTGGCTCCTCTCTTGTCAGGCTTCAGAGTCTTGCAGAAAAAAGATGTTTTTGGAGCAGGAGCAAGTGTGTCCTGCAAAGTTGTCTAAACATAGTACAAGGAAACAGGAACGCGAGGCAAGGCTCTGAGCGCAGCAAAAATAACACAGAGCTCGCCGCTCACAGCTCAGCCTCCTTGCCTTCTCTGCAGCTGGGTCCCAAGGATGCCGGGTTGGCAGAGCAAGCCAGGGCTGTCGCGGAGCCAAGGAGCATGCCAGGTGCCCGACCGGGCAGGGACGTAGTGTACTGCTCTCCCCAAGCCTCCTCTGCTGTGCCGGGGCTGGGGGACACCACTGGCCCTTGGAGATTCAGGAATCCACGTCAAAAGGGGTTGTAACAGCACCAGGAGTGTGCTGGGGCTCTGCTGGGCTCCTCGTGGCTTGTACATCGTCCCAGCGAGACTGGTGCTGTCATTGATGCTGTCCCTGGAGAAGGACAAGGGGACAAGGTCTCCCTGCCCAAAGTCGTCCCCAGCAGACCAGCATTGGGGACATTCCTCCAGACACTGGTTGTGGTCCTGGTGCCACAGCAAAGGGAAGTCACGGTGCCAGGGGCTTGCAGGCAAGAAAGCTGCTGGGAACCCCACACAGGACCAGGAGGATCAGCTCCACCAGAGGATGTTGTCCTGGCCTTTCTGAAGTGTCCCAGGCTACAGCTCCCTTCCGCTATCGTGCAGGTGGCTGCCGGGTCCCCATCCCCAGTGCCCTTCTTGGGCCGCACAGTCTCACAATACCAGTGATTATCCACAAGTCTGGGCTTCTTGGGACAGCCCCAGCAGCTTGCAGGATGCTGCAGGCTCTTTCTGCAGCTCCGTAGCTCTCCTGCTCATCAGCCACGCACAGCCCCCACTGTTCCTCGCCAAGGGCTGTACTCCATCTCATGTTCAAATTTTGGGTTGATGGCAGCCTGGATACGCCTTGTGCCAAAACGGACCTGATCAGATTAGGTGGTCCTCACCAGAGCAGACAGGGTCTTCACCTCCCCGTCTGAGACTCTTTAAAGAAAGCGGAAAGGAGAAAAAGGGAGTTTTTAACATAAAACATCTGGCATGTTATTCTGCCTTGCACACGAGGATGGGAGAGAAATGTGTCCTCTAGGCAGAGGGGAGGAAAGAGGAGATCTCTGGATATAGACAGCGACTGCCACAAGAGCAGCTGGACCGGCCGTCTCCATGTGCTCGCTGCCCCTTGCTCCCGCGTCCCCTGGGATGTGCTCAAAGCCGCGGCTCGGGGACGTGCCCTGCACCCTGCGTGCCCTGGGAGAGAGCAGGCTGCAGGCTCCACAGCCGTCTGGAAGAGCCTGAAGCCATCTGAAGACCAAAACCAGGGACAAACGTACTGACCACTGCCACGAGCCGACGTCAGGCAAGGTCCCAAGTTTCCTTTGGGAGATGGAAACTCGGCACCCAGAGCGGGAGGGAGCCAGGAGAGTTAAGCAGGGACAGGCAGGCTGTAGGAGGGTGTTAGAGAACAAACCGTGCCTGGGAGAGAGCTGTAAAATACTTGGTAGTCTCTCAAGCAAGCTGGCAGGAAAGCGAGTTCAGATGGACTCAAACATCGTTTCCACCTGGTCTGAGCGCGGTCCAGAGGAGCGAGGCAGCGGAGCCGAGCTGAGATCAGAGCCTTGCAGTGACCCAGACTAATGCTCCCTTTTATCACCCGGCTTTAAACACGCGCTTTTATGATGTGCGAGAAAGGGGCATATGGTTCTCTAATTAACTCAAGAGTGCTGAGTTGTGAAGTGCTGCGAGGGAAAGCAGCTACAGTGGAGATGGCAGAGCGTGTTGTCAGCACAGCCCGCTCCCCCTGCCAAGCAGCCCCCGCTCCGCGCCGGGGGCAGATCCCTTCGCCCAAGGGCGCTGCCTGCTCCCTGCTCCCGGTGCTGAGCGTCCGGAGGGGCTTGGCCATTCCCCGGGAAAAATATTCGCCCTCAAAAGTGCCACCTGAAAACCTCTGTCAGATGAAAATGACATCGATACAGGGGATGTTCTCATGCAGTAGCCCCCAGGGAAGCTCGCAGCGTGGCTGTTTCTTCTTTACTCTCGTTTTGCTGGGACTTTGCTCCTCGCTTTTGCATTTGGATGCTCTTTGCATGCAGCTGGATTAACACACAGCAGCCGCGGGGTGACCTTGGCCCTACGGCGTCTGCTGCGGGTGGCCTCTCACCCCTCAGGTCTGCATGCGTGGGGCTGGCGGGGACCTTCCCGAGCCCACCGCAAAACTCACCATCCTTTCCCCTGCTCAGGCCCTGGCTCCCCAGGCCCGGCTCTGGGGCACCACCGGGAAACACCATGCCGAAGCATTTCCAACAGAACTAAAAGCCTGATGTTTATCTGTTTTACCTAAAATCAGTATTTCTGTGATTTCTACCCCTGAAACCAAAACTAAATCCCTAATAATTCGGATTAAAAGTGAAATGGTTGTTTCAGTCTGAAACATGATGACTGGGTTTGCTTTGTTCGTTCAGCCATGAAATATAACCCAGTTCCACGCTAGAATGAAAAATCCCCCAAATTTTGCTCTGAAATGGTGAAATAGTTCATCAATATTCTTTTTGTCTGCAGCCTCTTCAGCGAGCAGCTCACCTGGCCCGAGGCAACATTCTGCCGTAAAAGAAGTATTAATTAAATTGAAATACTATCCCTGTGCTAGTTACAAATGACGTCTTAATTGGCTGAGTTAAGCCAAAGCATTACTGTGGGCAATGGGATCTGGGTGGCAGAGCCGAGGAGATCTTGAAAGCCGTTCAAGAGCTTCATCCATGCACGTGCCCGAGGCAAACGGCCCCGGTTTTCGGCACGCGGCTGACGCCAGGGCACTCGCCACGGGGAGCGGGTGTTTCAAAGGCCAGCTTGCAGGAGCACGTGGGAGGAATAATTGTCTCTGTTCAGACCGTGCTCCTGGGAATAAGTGAGATGAGGACAGTGAAGCCTCTGTTATCTCAGCAGGAATAGAGGACTTGAGGGATGGAGAGGGATTGCTCCAAGAGACGGCTGAAACTTGGAGGCTGGGAGGAAAATTTAGTGGTGGTTGTGACCCTGAGCAGAGGGAGATGTGGAAGGTAATGGGTTGTTTTTATCTGAAAGCAAGGAAGTTCTGGCCCTAGAGAAATGCCCCAAGGACCAGGCGCTGCTGACGGACCCTGGTGAAGGACGGAACCAGAGGCAGCCCAAAGCCTGGAGGAGGAGATGAGCCGCGCAGCCGGCAGCAGGACCCGCCGGCATCGGTTCCCGCTCCCGTTCGGTGAGGCTTATCCCCGGCACCGTCCAGCCGCCGAAGCCACCCCGGTGCCCTCTGTTACCCCCCGCTTCCCCTACGCCTGCCTGCACTCCCGGCTCCTCTCATGTCCTCATCTGACTCCTTTTGGCCAGCCTGCCGGGAGGAAACAGCGTGCGTTGGTGGAGGGCCAGGGCTTCGCTTGTGCTGGAGCTCGCTGCCAGACTGCACGGCGAACGGCTGATCCCTCCCGGGGGGCTGTGTTTTGGGGCTCGCTCCTCAGCCCAGACAGGCCAATGGGAACCGAAGGATGTTGAGACCTGCCAGGTCTGGGCAGCGGCTCACAGGGCTCTTCAGGAGGGGAGCCAAACCCCAACAGACGGACAAAGTCACGGCTTCCCCTGGGAAGCTGAGACCTATGGTGGGGCTTGGCGGAAAGAGAGGAGCAATTCAAACAGCCCCAAAAATGCAATGCATGCTGCCCAAGGGCTCTTGCCAACCTCCCCGTCGCCCCAAACCAGGGGTCTAGCAGTGTTTCTTGCCTCCATCTCCAGGAAGAAGAGGCTCTGGATCAGCCTTCACACATCTCTGGGAGAGATGCGGGGGCAGCTCCTCAACGTGATCCCTCCTGACTGTGCCAGGAGTTCGTGGTGGTCCGGAGACATGGGGGTCTGCAGGCTGATGGCAAACTGGCTGGGGTCCTCCTCCCTTCCCATCCCACGGAGCGGACACTCAGAGGGAAACACAGGCTGGGGACATGTCAGGAGGGATGTTTCCATCGCCTCTCACAATGTCTCATCCCTTCTTGTTCCCTCAGTTTCCAACTCTGAGCGCTGGACCCTTCCATCCCACATGGTGTTTGACCTCTCCTCTTCACGTTCCCATCTTCATGCTCCCATCTTGGACTGGACCCTTGCAGGGGTGCTGGTGTCTCATCCTTGGTCACTGCTCTGCAACACCAGGCCTCCCATCCCTCTCCTCATCCCTCCATGGTGCTCTCCTTTCCCTGTCTGCCCCCTGATTTTGGTGCCTGGTTCCCCCCACTCCTTGTTCCGCTAAACCTCTCCTGCAGTGATGGCCCCTTTGCTGCTGCAGACAACCCAACTGGCAGCACCAGCTGGGTCTCCCTCGCCGCAGGTCACACCAGTTGGCTGCCGGCTGCAAGCCCTGCTCCAGCTCTCCTTGCCCTGCTCCAGCCACCTTCCCAGCCCAACTCCTGCTTCCCTCCTGGCCCCACACCCGCATCACTGTGGGAACCCCCCGACATGGCTGTCCCACACACCCACCACCTCCTCCATCACTTCTCCAGGTTCCTCACCATGTTATTTTGTTAGAGCCACTCAACCCCACCGTCACGTCTCCAGTTGCCTGGGCAGAACCAGGCCAGCTGTGGGCAACCACCCCGTGCTGCAGCGGGTGATTCTCCAACGGCAAAAATAACGGAGAAACTCTCCGTGAGGGAGCCGTGGGTTGATGGGCAGCCCAGGGAGGATGGCAGAGGGACCGAGCCACCTGTCTGCACCTATGTAGCCAGCTGCAGCCCTGATGGAGAGCACATTTTTAGCTTTTTGGAGGATTTCTGTCATTTCCCAGCGAGGAGAGCACAAAATGACAGGTCTCAGGAGTTCAGGGCTTTTAATTGCACTTGTGGTGCCTCTTTGGGAGTCAGACAAGAAGGCTGGAGATTACTGCTGAGCCAAATCCCCACCTTGACAAGCGTTTTGGAATGGGGAACTTGTCTCAAGGTCACCCCACGGCCGAGCCGGTGCCTCCCAGCCTCCGGGTCACCTCGAAGGAGGACGGGCCGGTGTCCTCCAGCCTCTGTGGGGGGTTGCAGTTCCCTGCAAGGGGACTCTTTGGGAAAGGACATCCCCAGGGCACTGCCTCTGTGGCTCCATGGCCTTGTTGCCATCAGCGAATGCATCACTCGCCTTGCAGGTTTTTTAATCCCCATCTCCCGGAGTCATGTGCCTGGGGGAGACTCAGATTTCACTTCACTGAAAGGAAAAAGCTAAGCCCTTCTGGAGGCATAAACCTTATGGCTTAAAAAGCAGAACACAAGAAACCTTACCCAGTATGTGCTTGTCTTTTCTTTTTTTTTTCTTTTTTTCTTTTTTTTTTTTTAAATTTAAATAAGTCTTAATTTGAAGCTCTGCTCTTGATTTTTGGGCTCTGACTCATGGTCGGGATTATCAGGGCTCTGGGAGCCATCGACTGGCATTTGCAGGGTGCACTGGGAGGGGAGGGAGACAGCCCAGCCCTGCCTGCTATGTTTCCCCTCAACACCACAAGGATCTGGCTGCGAGATAATAGAGCTCCACCGCCTTTTCCTTAGGGCCCCTCTCTGCTACAGACACAAACTGGAGCACAGGCAGTGTCTAAAGTTCATGTTCTGGCTGAGTGTTACCAGTTACATCTCTGTGCTCAGTTGCCCACAACTTGCTTCAGTTTTCCCTTTCTGGGTTGATATTTTCCAGCCCCAGTCTCTGCACAAAGGCGATTTGAAAGGAAAGTCTCTTTGAACACTCTTTGGCCATTTCAGAGTACACAGGCAGTGAAAAGCAGTATCTCCATAATAAACATACCCTTTTTTTTCTTTTGAGAATACAAAACAATCTTCCAATTTTTAAGCGGCTCTACTGCCGAAACTGCTGGGGGTCAGAGCTGACATCTGGCAGGGAATCAGTCCTGACCGAGAACGACCGTGGCGCGTTCCAGTAAACACTGTGTTTCAGTTGCTGAAAGCTATATCCACCCAGGCACAGCACGTTTTGCAGTGATGGTACCTTTTAATGAACACTTGGAAAGCTCGCAAGCAGCCCGGAGAAGGTCAAAAACAGCCACTTGAAGCCTCTGACCGAAGGTCCGCGGCGGTGGGGATGGAGGCAGGCAGAGGAGGTTTCACGCCCGAGCTGGGAGCGGGGCTACACCACGGCCTGGAGTCACCTATGGGCAGCAGATGTTCAGCTGTCCTTGAGAAGGACAATGTGAATGAGATGCAGGGAGCCAGGACCACTAAATCCCTCCTTGGCCAGCATCGAATTATAACGGTTCAACGATACATCACTGAAGGCTTCCCAGAACTACATAAATACCAAAGAGAATTCGATATAAATCATGGAAGAATTTAGGTTGGGAGGGATGTCTGGAGGTCTCCAGCCCATCCCCTGAGCAAGTTAGCACTCCAAAGCCGGGTCAGGCTGCTCAGGGCCTTGTCCAGGCATGTTTTGAACATGTCCAAGGATGGAGATCCCACCACCTCTGTCCCAGGGCCGCGCCACTCGTAACACAACCCGAGCCTCAGAGGTGCTGCACATCCACGTGTCTTCTCAGCACAAGGAGAGCTGGTTACCTGCAGGGGAAGGGGAGAGGTTGAGACAGAGAGGCAAAGCCTGCAGAGAAGGCACCATCACAAACATGACCTGGTTGGTCATGCATGGCAGAAAACGGGCCTGGGTTAGGCGTCTAGCCTAGGGGCTGGGGACGGTGTCTCCCCTTCTCTCCCTGAGGACACTGATGACAAACACTCCTGAGAGATCTCAGGGTCCCTCCGTGGCCGTGGGTGAATGATGCTGTTTCTTTCGGTGACGCCAAGGAAGAGCATCCCGCCACCACACGTGGCTGTGGCTCCGGCACTGGTCCCACCGAGCAGCATCCTTGTGTTGGCAAAACCTCATCCCATAACAACCGTGGGAAGCGACTGCCAGAGAAAGAAGAGCTAATGGAAAGTTAAGATTGGGTGGGGTATGGCTGGGGTCACACGAGCCTCATTAGTTACTCAATCAAACCCAACAGACACACGTGTAACGGGAGCTGCCAGCTCCCGGGACAGCCCCGCAGCGCTGGCAACGCCTCTCGCGCTTTGGGAAACACCCCTGCATTGAGCGTACGTGGGGACAGCTGAGAAGATCCTGCCCACGATGCTGCAACGGGTCTCTGCGGTGGCTTCCAGCCTCGTGCCGGGGACGGGATGGCTCCCTCGGCTGCGCTGGGCGGGTGCCGGCAGATGTCCCGTGGGGCTGTGGCGTGGGCTGGGTGTGGGGTGTTTGAACACGTGGGGCTGATGTGACGGATGCACAGGGGAGTGAGAGATGGAGACCCCGTCCCTGGGCCATGCTCGGAGTAGCCAGTGGTCCTCAAAGGGGACGTCAGTGTTTTAACAGCCACCCATCCAGCCCAGTCTCGAGACCAAAGCCGTGACTCTTGGCTGGCCGATGCGATCAGGAGGATGTTCCCCCGCTCCAGAGCTCCCGCCGTGCACCAGCCCAAGCACGCGCTCCACCCTGGCCTCCTGCTGTCACCCTCCTGCCCGGCTGCCCCAGCGTGCCCGCCAATGGGCAGGGGTTAGCCAGGTTTCTGGCCAGAAAACACCGGAGCTACAGCCGCAGCCACGTGCCGGGGTAGTGGCTGGTCACCTCCCTGCTGCCCATCGCTTGGACCGGGCTGCAAATGTCAGAGCTGGTTCGGGAGAGAGCCACGGAGACAAGCGTGGGCTGGTGAAAATACCTCTGAACGAGGGACTTGACAAGCCTGAAGGTTCCGCTTGCCAAAATAAGACTGAGTGGAGACTTGACTTGGTTCCCAGGTACTACAGAGCCCCGTCCGTGCCTCAGAACGTGCCTCCCCCTCCTGCCCCGTGCCCGGGGAGGCGTTTCTCTGGGATGCCGCGGCAGGCAGACTTGCAGAGGTCTACATTTCAGAGAGCCTCTTTAGTTTGGGGCTTTCTTTTTGTAGCATCTGCAGGGGTGATCACCTGGTAGTCAGCAATTAACAGCTGCTGAACCAAGGCAGGAAAACATAAGGATGCTCAGCTATGGGAAGAAGCAGCTTCCCAGTCCCTTGGTGCTTTAGATGAAGACTGTGCCGCCTTTCTGGAAGACACTGTGGCGAAAAGCGAGGCGCTTGCTCAGTAGAGGGACGAGCAGGTGAAATGAAAATTTTGGCCCGCGCGATGCTGGTCAGGCTGGCTGGACCAAACCCACGCACCAGCCTCAGCCTCAGCTCCCCCGAGACCGTGACAAGGCCATGCTATTCCCACCCCAGCGGCACAGCGGCAGCGAGGACCTGCAGCGGCTCCGCTGCGTCCCCAGCCTCTCCCTGCCCCTCGGTCCCTGCAGCTGCGTCTCCCCTGGCACTGGCTGCCGTGGCTGGTCCCTGGCAGAAATGCAGCTGCAGGACACACGTGTGACGTGTCCTGGTCACGGCTATCGACTTCGGGGTGTGCAATCCTCTCTCCTCCAGCTCGGCCTCAATTTGCAGCCAAATGCAGAGCGCTGGGCCCCTTCTCCACCCTCACCCCCATCACGTCTCTTCCTCTCCGCCTCTTCTCTCACGAGTGGATGCAGGGCAGGGCTTCCCACGGGCACTGCCCTGGGCACTTCGGGATATCCCCAGCTGCAAACACATCTTAGGTCCAGATCGGGAAAATCTCTTCCCCAGGAGGGTGGCACAGCCCCAGGGCAGGTCCCCAGAGAGGTGGGGGATCCCCATCCTTGGAGGATTTGCAGCCGAGACCGCCCTGAGCGGAGCTGCCGGGAGCCAGTGCCGGGGCCGCACACCTCGGAGGGCCTCTTCCACCGGTGTTTGTGATCTGCCCCTCGCACATGCCTTTCCTTTGAGCGCATCCCGTGGGCTCCTGCATAGGCACCGTAAAGCCCCGTCACACCCCGTTAGCGAGCGCCGTTTCCTATGACAACGCCATCAACAGCACACCGAGCAGGATTGGGGTCCTGGGGGGGCAGGTGCGGGGCTCTGCCGTAGCTATGGCAAAGGGGTGTTTACTTCGGTGTTTTGCGCGTCGGTGTTACCCCCGGGACAGCTCTGTGTGCGTGTGACAGCAGGGTAAGGCTGTTTGGCATCTCCCCCAGCAACTCTGTCAGCATTTAGAGGAACCAGGTGCGACCCACACCGGCCAGCCACCGCAACCGGATCCGCATCGGGGACCGGCCGCACGGAGCATCCTCCCCGGAGCTGCCACGGCTCCCAGCACAGCCCCCAGCCCTTCACCCGCCTCCGCGCTGGTACAGGCAGGTCCTGGATGTGGTCCCAGGTACTCTTGCTCCAGCCCTCGCGGCAGGTTTTCTCACCCAGATATTGCACTATGCAGCAACCCCCCTCTTTTCTACGTGGGCCCCCCTGCGGGAAATATTTTCTGCCTTCCCTTTTTCTCGTCGCACCATACCCATAACGGTGCCTTCCCGGCACGGGCCAAATTGCACAGCTTTTCCCCGACACTTTGCAAACTTCGGGGAACGCTCCCAGCCCTTCCCCGCGGGCAGCTCGCGAAGTGCTCGGCTCTGCCCTGGCCAAATCGCAAAGGGCTTGGATCCCGTTCCCCGGCGCAAGTGCCAGGGGTGGGGAGATCTTGCCTCGCATCTATTCTTTCTAGGTACAAAACACTCTTTCAAAAGTCAGAGCCGTTTCACTGGCAAGAGATAGAAGCTGCTAGAGACGGCCAGCTGCCCCAGTTACGGTTCCCAGCAAGGCCGCTTTCCCAGCCCTGCTCCCTGCATGTTTTGCAGATGCACGCACAGAGGATGCGTCGCCCGGCCCCCCGGCCAGCCCCGACCGGGGGTCTGCATCCCCGCCGGCCACTTCGCAGCCCCGAGGCCGCTGGAACCGCTGCAAAGCTGCTCATCCCCGCATCCATCCGCTCCCGTGACGCTCCTCTCGAGCAGAGAGCTCGTGTTTAACGGCCGCGTGTGTTTTCGCTCAAGCATTACGTCATTCAGCAACGCTAGCCAGGCGGACGGACGGGTCAGCCCGGCTGCTCTGCCCCTGCCGATGCTCACCCCCCCTCCACATCGTGGGGTGCTCCGTGCCCCCCAGCCCCAGCTTTCGCAGGGTTGCAGGTGAACGGAAAATCAGCTTCCGTGCAAAGGCCACCGAGGGGCCAGCGGCTCCTGCACGGACCCTCCTAACTCCTTGACGTGTCCCAGCGCCGGGCGTGGAGGGCAAAACGCTCCGTAATTTCCACCTCCTGGATTTCCTGCGGCTGTAGCCATCAGCACGTTCCCTAAAATAAAGTGGGAGCTGAGATAAGCCAGACAGCCGGGCTCCGGAGGGGCTGTCCTGAGCATGGATTTAGCTCACACTTCTTTAAGTGGGCGTCCAGGTTTGGGACTTCGCACCTCTTGCAGGCGGAGAGGAACTGGGTGGATTTGCTGATAATTTGCTGCCAATTTCCACAGTCATGGAAGGATTGCGGGGACCGGGGGGGGGGCCGCTCACGGGGAGCCCCGTGGGAAGGGGGTGCAGACAGGGCATTTCCTTGCATGTGCTCTCGCTCCCTGGGCAGCAGGTTGGGGCTCGCGGGGAGTTGGGTACGGGGGTGAGCAGCGTCCCGGCTCCTAGCAAAGAGGGGAAGCCCCCGTGTCGGACCTGCGGCCATGGCAGCGCTCGAGCGGGGCCAGTGCTGCGGGCTGCAGGGAGAAGGGTATTTTGCTTTCCCTGCTCTTCATCCCCCCGTTTAGCTCGCTGCCTGCCCCAGCTGCTCCCCAGCGCCGGTCCGGAGATGCCCCATGAGAGGAGGGACGAGGTGGGCAGCAGCGACGCGTTTGCACCAGCACCGACCCAGAGCCGAGGGGCTGACGGGGGCTCGGAGTCCCGGTGGCCCCGAATGAACCGGGGCTGGAAAGAGGGGAGCAGCCCAGCTCAGCTGCAAGAACCCCCCGGCACCGGGCTCTGGAGGTGGCTGGGGGACGCGGTGGCCATCACTAGCCACGGCCAGCGCGGGCCGGGCGCTGCGTGTCCCCAGGACACCCCGGGGCCGGGGAGGGGGCACGGCTCCCGGCTCCAAGCAGCGCATTTTTCTGCGAACCGCCCGGTTTCCCCCTCCCGCCGCCGGCCGGACACCCCGCGCCCGCCACCTAACGGCCACCGCCGGCGGTGCCCCCCCAGCCGGGCCGGTCCGGCCCCGCGCCCCGCGGCGGGGGGCGGCTCCTCGCTTCGCACCCCGCTTGCACCCCCGGACCCCCCCCCCCCATCCCTTCGCACAGCCGGTGCCCACCTGCCCCCCGCCCCCCATCTGCCCGGTGCCACCCGGGATGCGAGACCCCGCCGGTGCCACCCGCGGCACCGACCCCCCCCCGGTGCCACCCGGGGACGCGGTGGCCCATCGGGGTGGGCGCAGCCTCCCCTGCCCCCCCCCCCCGCCCCCCGCGGGCTGCCTTGGCAGCTCCCCCCCCTTCCAGCTTTTTTGGCAGCGGCGCGCCCGGATTGGAGAGAGCAGCGAGGGAGAGGAATGACAAAAAAATAAAAAAAGGGGAAAAGGGAAAAAAAAAAAAAAAAATAACGACCCAGCCAGCCCAATCGGCTGGAGAGGCTCGTGTGTGTTTGCCCTTTCCTCATGACGTAGTGTCCTGTGCCTCTCTCCCCCCTTCTCCCTCTCCTTTTCCCCTCCCTCCTTCCAGCCCCCCTCCCCTTCCCCTCGCATCCTTGGAAGCAACAATTAAGCAGCTCTGGGATAAAACACACTGCCCGCGGGAGCACGGGGGCATTGCTTCAAGAGATGGCAAGGCAGGCAGCTGCACCCCTCCTTCCCGGAGTCCTCCTCCTCTTCTCCATCCTCCCGGCTTCTCAGCAAGGAGGTAAGGACAGAAAAGGCTCCTTCCCCTTAGCCCCGGCCGGCGCCTTTCCCCCGCTCCGCAGGGACCCTCCTCGGGCACCGGGGCTCGGCTGCTGCCCCCCCCAGCCCCCCGGGCAGCCCCACGCCTGCCCCGGCTGCGAGTCCCCGAGCAGGGACAGGCAGCCCCCCTGTCCTGGCTTGGGGACATCCCCGAGGGTGGGAGGGCAGCCCCCTGGGGTGTCACCTCCCCGGAGGGCTCTTGGCCCCTCCACCCAGCGGGTGGGGTGTGCCGTGCCCGGGTGGGGCGGGATGTCACCGGGGGGGTGACACAGGGCGGTCCGGGAATGGCACTTGTCGGGGGGAGGCTGTGAGGTGCTGCGTCCTGGCGAGAGGCTCGGGGACACCAGGGGCTCGGGGACACCAGGGGCTCGGGGATGCACAGGCAGGGCGCAGGGCAGGGCCGCCAAGCTCCCACAGGGATTGCAATTGCAAGGGGCTGGGGGAGCTGGCACCCGTCACCCCCGGCGTGGGGGCGGCGTGAGGTGGCGGGGCCGCGGGGGTGTGCGTGTGCGCATCCCGCAGTCCGTGTGTGCGAGCTGCTGCGCAGTGTGTGGCCGCGACACAGCCTGCCGGGCCGGTGCGGCTGCAGAGCAGCTCGACCCGCCCCAATCGCAGGCTCTGGGTGCCTGTGGTGGTCCCTGCACCGTCCTCCTTGCACTTGTGTCACCAGCATTGGGTCCATCCCCCAGTGCATGGCACGGGTCACGGCTCGGTCCCTGGCCGGGCAGCGGCAGGGGCTGCGTGACACCCCAGTGCGCACACACGCACCCACATGTGCAGCAAACACGCTGCCGGGGCGGGGAGGCGAAGGCCAGCGCAGCCGTGTGTCCCACGGCACCGCGTGACGCCGCCGGAGCCGGCCAGCGCAGCAGGTGCCTGCCCGACGGACGGCTCATGTCTCGTGGTCAGGCCATGAGCACGCACAGAGGGGGGGGAGAGCAGCTCTGCGCGGAGATTTATAGCCCGCTGCAACGGCCCAGCTGGGCAAAGGTCTGCGAGGTGGGGCCAGCGGGGTCGGGGGTGGGCCAGCGGGGTCAGGGATGGCACAGCCACCCCCGGAGACCCAGGCAGTGCCCGCTCCGTGGCGTGCCACGGGGAGTGTGCGATGGGCAGAGCCAGCATCAGCAATGGGATCGGTGCCAGAGCCATCGCATGGGGCTTCTCGGCCACAGAGCACCAGGAGCAGAGGAGGGGAGAGGGCAGGATCCGGCGGGCAGGGGAGGGCAGTGCCAGGGCTGCGTGCGGCAGCAGGCAGCTGCAGGCTGGGCCACCCCTTGCCCAGCGCAGAGCCCTCGGGGCTGCTCTCCGCAGCCTGCAGCATCACCTGCCAGTGCCCTGCAGCTCCCTGCTCTGCCCCGGTGCGGTGGGCTCCCGGGACCCCGACCGCAGGCTGGTCTGCCCCTGCCTGCGCAGGCAGCGTGGCCCCGGTGCAATGCCAAGCCCGGCAGCTGCCTGTAAAGCTGAGCCGCTGTCAGTGCCTGATCCTGGGTAGCTGCAGCTCAGGGTCACGGTGCCATCCCTGATGGGATGCAGCTCAGTCCCGGGCGCTCTCCGTCCCTAGCAGCGATGCTCCGCGCTGGCTTGCTGAGCCGCGGTGGCTTTGCCCCCCAGCCCTCACGCAGGGGCCAGCCGGGACAGCCTCAGGAGGACTTTGGCCCCGGGGCAAGATCCCGCAGCGGTGTCTGAGCAGTTTGGGGCTGTTGGCCCCGCTCCAGCCCCTGGCTCAGTCTCCAGGGGTGTTTGCTGGTTTGGGAAGCGGCTCACAGAGGAGGTGGCCCTGGCCCTGGAGATGGTCCCAGTGCTGATGGGGGCACTGAGGAACACTTCCCCATGGAGGAAGGACCAGTGTCCCTGCAGCCTGGTGTGCTGTGTGGCACCGGGCAGGCTCAGCCATGCTCCTTGCCCTGCCAGCCCCCGAGAACTGAGCTGGGACAGAGGCACAGCCAGTGGCACGGGGTGGGGGCTGGCAGGGTGCTGTGGGGTGCACCATCCTCCAGCACGCACTGCCGGTGCAGCTCCAAACCAGCCTGGCAGGAAAGGGACCCTTGAGAGATCCCAGGGTTGAGGGGGGAAAGGGGGGAGCCCCCCTACACACACAAACTGTTCCCCTCGGAGCAGCAACCCTGACGAGGGGCTGAGCCCCGGGCTTGCAGCAGCTGGTGGTACTCGGGAAGCTCCCGGCAGCAGGTCAGGATCAGCCCCTGCTGCTCTGCACTCCCCGGGGGAGCAGAGTTGTGCTGGGCACTGTGGGGATGCGCACGGCCGGGTCTAGGCCGCTGCGTGGGGAAGCTGCCGTACGGTTCCCTAAAAGGTGCCAAGTGCAGCGTGTCCCAGTGTTTGGAGCAGGGCATCCACCCCTCGGTGCCTCCATCCACCCCTCGGTGCTTCCATCCACCCCTCAGCGCTTCCCGTGCCGGAGCACAGGGGGTTCCTCGGGAGCGACACCCCCAGAGGGGCGACAAGAGGGACCCCAGGGTGTCCCAGCCCTGCAGCCCTGGGACCTCGGGGGGCAGCTCGGGTGGGTGCAGAGAGGCTGGCACCGGGTGTGCTGGCATCCCAGCCTGGGCACCGTGGAGACCCACCGAGGATGCCCAGAGCCCCCAGGGTGCCCCAGGGCCAGTGGTGCCAGTTGTAGGGCTGGGATGGCATCTCCCCTTCCCAGCCGGGCACCTCCCCAAGGCACCGGCCTGCTGGGACTGCTGCCTCTGCAAACAACTTGCAGGGTGCAGCTTGTCTGCCAGCGCTCAGAGATGAAAGCCGAAGCCTTGGGTGGCTGGAGAGGAGCCAGGCTCTTGACAGCAGCCCCCCTGCTCCCCCCCGAGCGGCTACCAGCGAGCTGGGGCCGGGATGCAACACGGCTTCAAAGTTGCTTGGAGACACTGTGTTTCCAAAACCGATTCTCCCAAGAAAAAGAAAACAGCGGCATGAAGGAAGAGGGGAAATGTCTGCGGCCGTTACGCGCTGAGCCTCCTCCGGGAGCGGTCGCCCACGGGCACAGGGAGGGCAGCGAGGTCCGAGGCTTGGCCGCCCAGCGAGGGTGCGAGCTCGTGTCCTGTGTGGATCCTGGTCTCGGTCTCGAAAGGAGGGGAAAATAAGCTGTCGAATAGAGAAACCATCTGTATTTCTGGCTTGTAAAGAAAGCTGCAAGCAGTGGTGCAGGTAGAAATGGTGCAGATGATACAAACGGTGGTCAATCCGAAATAGCACAGGTAATGGAATAGAGCAGATATTGCAGAGAGTGACCTGTGGTACAGAGCTCTGGAAGAAAAAGTCCAGTTTCTATAAACAAGGCTCCACACCTGAGCACCTCCAGGGCTCAAACCCTACTGCAGCTGCGGGTCCAAACTCTCCTACTTGAGAAGACAGCCCCGGGGTGCGTGGTGGGGTGCTGGGGGGGAGAAGCCCCGTGCTCTGCAGGTTACAGCCAGCCCCGGCCCAGGAGACAAGCTGGGAGACAGGAGGAACCCCCTTCCCGGAGTCCCGGCAGGCTCGGACCAGGGGCAGAGCTCCTTCGGTCCTGGGAGGCTGGTGACTCAGTTTCCCCTTCCCCGATGTGCCAAGGGAATGCGGGATGGAGGGGCCGAAGGGGGCCACGCCACGCCGGGGAGCAGACCCCGAGCTGGGCTATGGGCTCCTGCCCCCGAGGCTGGGGTAGAAGAGGGCTGGGGAAGGACAGACACCGGCCGGAGAGCGATTGCCGTAGCCGGTGTGGCCTTGGGGAGCCCACGATGTAGCCGGTGCCGAGCGCGTGGGCTGCTGTCAACACCCGAGCCGCAGTGGTGCAGCTGATGGGTGGGACTGGTGATGCCGGGGTGAATTTGTCTGCTCAAGACTGATCCTCAGCTGGAGGCCTGAGTGAGTCAGAGACCCCCGTACCCCCGGCAGCGCCTGCACCGGGCACTGCCTCCCCACCGGCCAAGGCAGCTTGTAAAAGAGCTTCAGGAGAAGCGCAGAGCCGGCTGTGTTTGGCAGCAGAGCTGGTCAGGGAGAGCAGCGAGGGGGGAGCAGCCTCCTGGGATGCTCCTGGGCAAAAGGCTCGGCTCCCCAAAGCCACATGGCATCCCCACCCCGGCCATCCCGCTGCCCCCCGGCCATCCAGGCTCCTGCCAGGGCTTGCTGACCCCCTCCACCTCCTGATCTGGGCACGGAGATGGCTGATGCACCGACACGTCCCCTGTAAGCCTCCAAAAGGTGCAGCCCTGCCACGGGGCACTGGGGTGGGCCCAGCCCTCGGCCCTGCGATGGTGTCTGGGGGATGCCCGGGGAGGGGGCAGTGACAGTGACACCGCAGTGGGACCCGTCCCTGCCAGGGTCTGCAGCACCCCGGAGGGTGACAGTGATGAAGGGCTGAGTATGGCAGCCGTGGCTGTGGGCAGGTGTCACCCGGACCTTTCTGGGGTCCCCACACACCCCAGGAAGGCTGTGAGCTGTCCTGCCCCGTCCCCCCTTCCCCGCGGCTCTCTGCCAGGCAGCGCTGGCACAGGGGACAGGGGGGTAGGGGAGCTCAGTCCGGGTCCCTGGGGGTGCCCGGCATCACCCCAGCACCGGGGACCTCACCTGGCCACGGGGGCTGAGGCTGGGGGCACTGCGGGGGGTGAGCACAGCAGGGACCCTCCTGCTTGGTGGGGGACAGTCGCTGGCCCCAGGTGGGGGTCCCCAGCCGGATCCCGGCCATCCCGCCGGCTCTCGCTCCCAGCGGCAGTGGGGCGTCCCCTCCCAGCAGGGCGGGTGGGGGAGAACGGGCGATGTGTGGACGCTCGGAGTTTGTTTGGAAACAGGCAAGAAGTTGGGATTTGTTTTCCAAGCTGGGGGGGGAGGGTGGGCGGGGGAATGTGCCGGGAAAAGGAGCCGCTCCGTAAACCCCTGGCCAGCAGCCGGGCTGGGCCGTGCCGTGCCGGAGGCGTGAGCCGGCCGGCCGGAGCAATGACCGAGTGCGTGTCCCCTCTGCTCCAGGATTTGGTCCCCAGCCCCGGAAGGGCCCTGGGAGGTGGTTTTGGGGGGCACAGGGCTGAGCCCCACTCTTTGGCATTGCTGGGCACGTGGGGGCTGTGTGACGGGTCCTGGCACGGGTCTTCTGCCTGCGTGTGCATCCCGATGGGGCTGTGGGTGTCTGTCCTGCCGGTGCGTGTGTCCTGACATCCCCCGTGCACGCACAGCCTGACACGCCTCTTGCACGCATGTGCCCTGACGCACGTGTGGGTGCCTCCCGGCGCCCGGTCTCGGTGCGGCTGGGCTGGGCGTCCATCCCAGGTGCGCTGGGTGGGGGGAGCCCGTGTGAGCAGGGCCCGGGGGACACCCTCGTCCCCACCACGCTGCAGCAGGCAGCTGTTGGGGGGGAGTGGGGGGCACAGTGAGGGGGGACCCCCAGAGTTTGCACCATGTCTGTGATGGAGATGTACAGCACAATGTGCGCGCCGTGCAGCGTGCCAGCTCTGCCACCTGCCTGGCACTGGCCTGCGCTGGCCACCCTGCCCGGCCCCTGGGCATGGCGCAGCCTGTGGTGCTGTGGCCAGGGCTGTGGCACTCCATGCACCCAACTCCCGGGGGTGCCGGGTCCCCCCCACCCTGGCCAGGCTGCTGGGGAGGCCACTGCAGCCTCGGAGCAGAACAGCAGGTCCTCAGGTCCGTGCCACTGCCAGGTCCCCAGCGCCCAGGGCAGGCAGGAGAGCTGGGTGCAGATGCCACAGGGGTCCTGGCCACAGCAGCCCTGTGCTTGCCCCCAGCAACTCCCAAATCCTCCTGCCAGCCTCACTCCAAGCCCTATGGTGCTGCCAGCTGTCCTGCAAATCCCACTGCAAACCCACAGCAACCTCCTCAGTGCCAAAAAGATGCCCCAGCCAAAGCAGAGCATCCCTCTGCGTTGCAGCCTCCCTGTGCCATGAACCCCCTGCGAGCCTCCGCCCTGGCGGGGTCCAGACCAGGCAAAGCCCCTTTCTGTGGTGTCTGAGCACCAGCTCCAGACGCCCTGGGAAGCGGTGGGACCCAGGCACTTATCTCAGCCTCAGGTGGGCAGAGGGACACAGGTGGTTTCAGGGGGTCTCAGCGCTCTCCCCCCAGTCCAACCCCCCCAGTCCTCCTGGCCTGGGCTGGCTCTTCCCGCTGGCAGCTCAGCAGGCAGAGCAAGGCAGGGCAGGCAGCGTGGGCAGGGGCAGCCACAGGCACGCTCAGGCTTGGCTGGGACGAGCGTGGGCTGCGGGGATGAACTGGGACAGCCTCACCCCCCCTGTGCATGGCCATACCTGGACCCGTCCCCCAGAGCCATGTGAGGCTGGAGGTGACGGAGACGGCGGCAGGGGACAGGTTTTGGGAAGCAGAGCTGGACGCCAGCCAGCCCCGCTCCGTGCCAGCCCCGTGTCCCTCCCTCCCACGCAGGACGGAGTCCTGCTGACACCTCCGCCAAGGTGCCTCCCCAGCTCCTGGCCGCGGCACCGCCAAGCCCCGGCACCGCTGTCACACCGGGGAAACGGAGGTGTGCAAGGAAAGGCAGGGACCTGCCCTCGCCGGGGGGCTCCGCATCCCAGCCCCTCTGCAGGGAGCAGCTCCCCATCCCGGGACGTGCCCCCTGCCCAGACCCACCGGACACACTTGGATCCTTGGGGGGATTTTAACGGGGGTGTCTTCTCTGGCAGGGGTCCCTGGTGCTATCCCGGGAGTGGGAGTCCCAGGAGCAGGCTTTTTCCCAGGTAAGGGGGTCCGGGTAGCATGGGGGGGGCATTATCCTGCTTGCAGGGATGGGGCAGGTGCCTGGGGGCTCCTCGGGTACCTCTGAGCCCAGCATGGAAGGCTGGGGACCTGCCAGCCGGGACCCGGGGACACGGGGACACCCTGCCCAGCTGCTCAGCCCTGGGCAGCTGCCCCAGTGCCAGCCCCACGGCGTGGGCACAGGACCGGGTGGCAGTGCCAGGCTTACGCTGGGGGTCACCAGCCCAGTGCGGGCACCCGCACCCTGCCCAGCCCCGGCCGCGGGAGGTGCTCAGAGGTCACAGCCTGTCCCCAGCGCTTCAGCCAAAAGTTGGGGACACCCTGAGGGGGGATGCCCCATCCCTCTGCACCCTTGTGACCCTCTCTGCCTCCCCACGGACCCCCAGGAGCCTGGCACGGGGGGGTGGGAGCTCGCAGGGATGGGTGCTAAGACTGTGCCATTGCTTGCAGGTGCTGGGATCGGTGGTTTGGGAGCAGGTGAGTGCTGGGGCCCCTTTGCCCAGGCTGTGCCAGGACTGGGAGGGGGGCAGCCCCCCAGGCAGAGCTGCCTTGCGGCGGGCAAGGGGTTCTGCCATGAGGCTGAGCCCGTCCCGCACGGTGTCCCCGCCTCGGGGGATGCTCGGAGGAAGGACAGCTCTGACCCTTCTCCCCTCGCTCTCCCCTAGGACTTGGGGCTGCAGCAAAACCTCTCAAACCAGGTAAGAAGCCTTTCCTTGGCTCTCTCGCCATCTCCGGCTGTGCCAGCGGCCGGGATATTTCCCGACCCCTGTTGCCCTCATGTTTCTCCCACATGGCCAAGGCCCCCCCCGGGCACCCCCATGGCCAAGGCACGCAGCAGCCGGCACTTTCCGCCCTGCCCTGCCGCACTAACCCCACCAAGCCCCGATACCTGCAAGGGCTCCCGGAGCCTTCCTCCCTCATCCCCCGCTTCGGCACACTGCCCTCGCCCCTCCAGCCCCCACAGACCGCCTTTTCGGGGTGCTTGCTGCCTGCAAACCTGCGCCAAAGCTCCTTGGGAAGATGCAAAGCTGGATAACGCTCGCTCGGCCCGGCCCGGAGCCGGTGCCTGCAGGAAGGCGGCAGCACCTCCACCTGCCTGTGCTCGCGGCCGAGCAGCTTTTGCTGGGGCTCCTGCAGCCCACGCTGGGGTCTGACTGGCCTAGAAATGAGGGGGCGAGAGGGGACGTCGCTGGGAAGGAGATGAGGTGCACCACTCGAGGGCATCGAGCCTGGGGCACGGTGGGGATGTGCCGGGCACGGCTGGGAGGGTGCTGGGGCAGCAGGGACTGGCCACGCAGGGGGCAAATCTGGTGCCAATGGCGATGCCCGGTGCCTGTTGAGGCCCAGGGGAAGATGCTCGTTCAGGCAGGGATCCAGGTCTCCCCTCCCTGCCCACCCCAGGGGTGCCCGCTGTGCCCCGGGGCAGGGGCACGCCAGCCCCTCTGGCCCCCCGAGCCGTCCCGTCTGCGCGGCGGGAGCGCCAGCCCGAGGCGGGGGCCGGCAACCTCCGTTTACTCAGATTTCAGCTCGTGGAAAGAAAAACAAGGCCCTTTATTTCGGCGTAATTAAAACCAAACGCGGCGCGGCCGCGAAGCCCCAGCCGGAGCGGTGTCCGCGCCCTGAGCCAAAGGCAGTGGAATTTGCGCCTGGAGGGAGCGAGGGCTGATTAGCCCCAGATGTTGGAAGGCAGCGCTGGCCTGAGCCGGAGGGACTCATTCCTCAGCCATAAACATTTCGGCTCCGTCCCCTCGTGGCCTGGCAGGGTGGGGGGTGGGCGAGGCAGAAAGGAACGGGATAGGGGACCGGGATGCCGGCGGGCACATTTGTCACCCGTCCCTGTGCCCGTCTCCGGGGCACGCTCCCGTCCCGCCGGGATGGCGCAAGCGGGATGCTCCTGCGCCGCCAGCCCTGGCGGGGACCAGCCCGTCTCGCCCCCGGCGGGGGGTCCCAGGGGGCCGTATGCTGTCCGTCCCTGCCTCGTGCAGGCGGCGAGGGAGTGGGCCAGCAGCCTTGCGGGGTGGCTGGCGTGGAAAGCCCACGGCCGGCTGTGCCAGCTGGACGGGTGTCCCCGCAGCCGTCCCCCCCCACCTCACCCCACTTCTCTTTCCAGGGGTCGGAGGTCTCGGGGGACTCGGCCCGCTTGGCCTGCAGCCAGGTGAGCACAGACCACCGGCCGCCCCACTCATGACTGTCCCCAGGGCAATGTCCCCTGAGACCCACCGTGGGGACAGCACGTGGCTTGTCCCCGCTGGGTGCTCTCCATAGCCGGCCTGGTAGGTCCCATCTGGGCTGGGCGCCCTTCCCAGACCTGAGGGACCGGCAGCCACCAATGGGCAGCCCTGTGGCCCCCCAACATCACGGCACCAACCATGATGGGGTGACCCCACGCAGCAATAGGAGAGGAGGGATGCGGGGTCCCCACGGGGCCTGCCACAGAGGGACAGTGCCCACGTGCCCAGAGCTGCAGGGCACCTCGGCGTGCGCAGCAGCCGGTGACACCGCAAGGTGCCCTGGGTGGCACGGGCACGGCTGGTGACGGGTGGGACGTGGCATTGGGGGGGACGCAGGGAGAAGCCGGTGCAGGACAGGGCAGCGCCTGCTAACCACCGCCTTGCCCAGCCTAACGCCAGCCCCTCACCCCCGGCACCCCCGCGCAGCCCCCCACAGCTCACCACCCCCTGCGCCCACTGCGGCCGGCACAGAGGGCAGGACACCTTCTCGCCGGCCGCTTTTTAGGGATGCTCAGGCTGGTTGTTCTCCTCCCCGCAGGTGCTGCCGGTCTCTTCCCCGGGGGCGTCTTCCCAGGTGCTGCCGCTGCGCTTAAGGCTGCTGCGAAAGCTGGTGAGTGCTGGGGGCATCCGATGCGGTGCTGGGCAAGGCAGCGATGCCGGGCAAGGCAATGCCGGGGCTCGGGCAGCCCCCGGGGACTCCTGGTGTCCCCTGAGTGCCTGGGTTAGGAGAGTTTTCCCCGCGGAGTCGGGAGGTGCTGCTCTCGCCTGGATCCCTGCCGATGCGGAGGGACCCTGGCGTGTCTTGGTGTGCCGGGAAAGGGGCATTGGCCAAGCCCAAGCCCCCAGGAGAGGAGACCACCGAGCTGCCTGGTCCTTGTGCTCAGGTCTGGGGGATCCATCCCCGGTGCTGCCTTGGGGTGTCCCCTTTGCCCCCCGAGAGCCATCCTGAGCTTGTCCCTTCCTTTGGCACCGCTCTGGCCACCCGTAGCCCAGCAGTGGCATCTCACCCTGGTACACTCCTCTTCCCAGTGCCCCAGGGGCTGGCATTGGTGGCGTGGGTGCAATCGGTGGTCCTGGTGGCCTCAGGGTCTCCGCAGGTGGGAGATACCCCTCGTCCCCAGCGCAGCCGAGCCCGGGGCAGACGCATCATCATGCCTGCCAGGGCGGGCAGGAGCCGGTGCGGCGGGGCTCAGGGGGTCTCTGCTGCCTGCAGGTGCGGTGGTACCGGGCGGGGTGCAGCCCGGGGTTGGCGCGGCAGCGAAACCCCCCAAAGTACCAGGTAGGTGCACGGCCCCGAAGCGGGGGGCCGGCGCGGGGAACGGCTCTGGCCGGGCGCTCATCCCTGCCATTCTCTTGCCTGGCAGGTGCTGGGATTCCTGGAGCTTTCCCAGGCGGCGTGCTCCCTGGCGCAGGTGAGACGGGGGTCCCCACCCTACCAGCAGCACCCCGACCTCCGAGGGGGTCCCCGTCAGCACCCTGGCTCAAGTTGGTGGCCTCGTAGCCAGCTGCACCCTGGGCATTATAACAGCCTCCTGCCTGCCCTGCCTGCACAGGCAGAGCTCCCTGCCATGCAGAAGGCTGCGTGCAGCCCCGTGCTGCCTGCCTAACTCCCTGCCTGCCCCGTCGCTGCTGCCTGCAGTTTCCAAACCCTTTCACCAGTGCCGTAGCAACATTTCCACCATGCCAAAGGCGGGGGGACCTGGCATCTCCGGGGGTTTCGTGCCAAGCTCTGCGGGAGCAGGCGGCATCAGCGCCGGGAGAGCGGCTGGCACGGACCACGCCAGGGCCGGCCTGCCCAGCCAAAGGCAGCGTGGGAAGGAGGGGGAGGAGGTGGCGGCGGGAGAGGAATTCCTCACTGCAAAGTAATTTGGGGGAGGAAAACTTGTGAAAACAAGATGTTTCGACATTGTCAGAAGGAGAAGTGTGTTGCTGGTCAGGAATGTCTTTTCCGTGTCTGAAAATGCGTGAGTTATAATGAAAGACATTTGTAAAAGGGAAAAAAAAAAAAACAAGCCAAAAAAACCCCAACATCAAAAAATGACCGCCAGGCCAAAGCGCAGCCCGGTTTTCCCGGGTTGTCCCCGGAGGGTCGGGGCTCGGCGGGCAGGACGTCCCCTCCCGCTGCCCACAGAGCCTGCAGGGAGCCGCTGCACATCACCGGGGCAGAGAGCAATGCCCGGGGGCGGCTGTACCATGGCCTGGGATGGTGCTTTGCTGTCAGGATTGGGCCACACTTGTGGGTGCCGTGTACCCTGCGGACACCCCAAGCTCCCGTTTGGGCAGCCTGGCCCCCCCAAAAGCACAGGCAGCCCTGGGGCGGGAGCAAGCCCTTCCCAGCAGTGCTGCCTGGGCGGCATGGGGAGGCTGTCTCCTGCCAGCCCTGCTAGCGCTGGGTGCAGCAGGGTCCCAGCAAGCCCCAGAGGACCCAGGGTGCAGGGCTAGCGCTGAGCCAGAGATGGGTGACAGGGATTTGGGAGCCGGGTGCAGGGGTCTCAGGTACCAGCAACACCACGATGCCCCACCGTGCTCACCTGATGCCTCCGGTCTCTGCCTCAGGTGTCCGCTTCCCCGGCGTAGGGGTGCTGCCCGGGGTACCCACTGGTGCTGGAGTCAAGCCGAAAGGTCCAGGTAGGTCCCCTCAGTCCCCTGCGGATGCTGGGACAGAGGGTGGGTCCTTTGGGGTCGCAGCCCCACAGGGCATGTGGGCGAGCAAGACCGACCTCCGGCTGAGCCCACGCAGCCCACACAGACTAGTTTGGACCCTGAGGACCAGCCCTGAGGCTCACACGGGTGTCTCTGTGTTTCTGCCTAGGAGCAGGAGCCTTCGCAGGAATCCCCGGTGAGTGTCCTGTCTCTCTCGCCCATTCTTCTCTTCCTTCCCAAGCCTGTTCATCACAGCCGTGGCCTCCCCACGCCAGAAGATGCCTCAGGGTTTCCCAAGTCACCCGCTCTCCTCTCCCGGGGTGCCCCGGGGCGCTCCCCTCCCTCAAGGACCGGTGGCAGCCTGGGCGCGGGCTCCAGGTGAGAGTCTGCTGTTGGCTTTGCAGGACTAGGAGGTTTTGGAGGTCAGCAGCCCGGTGTCCCTCTGGGGTATCCCATCAAAGCTCCTAAGCTCCCAGGTAAGCTGCCACAGCCAGCGAGGCTAGGGGTGCAGGACCCCCAGCAGTGCCAGGAGACGGACCCGCCGTTCCCCGGGGCTGAGCCGTGGTGCTCCCGGGTCCCCCGGACCTGGCGGTGCCGGTGCTGGCCCTGGGACAGCAGGACAGAGCCAGGGGCGCTGGGCAGGTGAGTCCAGCAGCAGCCCTGCCTATCGCAGCCCCGTGGGCAGCTGCCTGCATGTCGCTGCTGGTCTTGCCCCCAGCCCGCGAGGACGATGCTGTGCCTCTCTCCGGCTGTTGTAAGGTAGGGAAGAGCATGTTCTGGGGACATGCTGTGGGCCAGGCCACCCCAGGCCGTCCCTGACGGCTCCTCCTGGCAGGAGGCACAGCCCTTGCAGGGACCCTCTGCTTTCTGTGGCTCCTGGGGCTGTGCTGGGCATTGCTGGGCATTCACCCGCGCCCAATGCCCCGGCTCAAGGAGCTCTAGCCAAGGCCACCAGCAGCAGGCAGGCGGTGGGGATGGAGCCCCAGGCAGGTCTCCCCCCCACTGCCTGCCCAGATGAGGCTCAGCCCCAGCCCAGGGAAGCCTGGGGGTGCTCAGTACCCCTTTCCCAGGCTGGGCTGCTCAGGGGACCTCCCTCTCCCAGCCCTGCGCCGGGTGCCAGCTCTGCCCGTCCCCAGCCAGCCGTGTCCACGCAGGGACAGCGGCAGGACGGGCAGCGCCAGGCAGCCAGTGCCGGCTGCTGTGCCCTCCAAGGGCCACCCTGCCAGCTTACCGGTCCCAAGAGCATCCCCGAGGAGGAGGGGGATCTGGGTGGGGACCTGCATCCCTCGGGTGCTGGGGAGCGAGTAGGTCCACGGGCATTTTCCCACTCACGGAAACAAGTCGCTGCAGGCAGGAAAGCCTTGGCGGGGGGAGCCCACCCCTGGGGAGCAGGTCCCACCCCGGCACGGGCGCCAGCCCCGGCAGCTCTGCCGGCTTCCCCCCTCGCTGGGGCCCGTCGCCGCAAACAGCGGCAGAAATACTTGGCCCGCCCTGGCTTCCTCCCGCGGAGGCAGAGTTACGCTCGTTAGGCCGATTCGGCCCCGCCGCCATCGGATACTGTCTGGCCTCCCGGCCGCAGCCCGGCCCCAGACCACCTTTCATGGGGTGCCCGGTGCGGAGAGCAAACCGCCGGCGCATGGTGCGGCCGTGCCTGGCTCCGTCCCGCGGCGGCCCCGCCAGTGGCCTGCAGCCCGGACGGGATGCCGCTGCCAGCTGACCCACTTTTTGGGGAGCCTTTGTTAAATAAATCAGGGGAGGACATCCATCCCCTTGGCCAGGGAGCCCCGTCAGCACATCGCGCCTCTCGCGGGGACCAGCAGGACAGTGGTGGTGTCCCCAGCTGTGGTTTCAGCTGCTGGGTGCTGCCTGGCACCCCGGTCCTTCCCGGGGCGCTGGGGATGCCGGTGTGTCACCTCCAAGGGCTTGGGGCTGGCAGCGCGGGGACACACTGGGCTGGCTGTTGAAGCTCTCGCTTTGATGCTGCGGACAAGCCGGGGGCTGCCACACATCCCCGCGTCCCTGCGCTGTGTCCCAGCTGCAGTGAGTCCAGGTCGAGAGGGGGTGAGAGGACAGTGGGGAAACTAACATTTTCAGTAGAAAGTCTCCTTTTTGGGTGATTTGCTCCAAATGCCCTAGCCAGCTCCCGCTCTGTGCTGTCCCCGCTCAGGAGGTGGCCCCGGGGCCACCCCACTCGCTGGGGGCTCAGCCTGAAGCTGTGGCTGAAATCAGGGTCCCACCAATGCCGTAGGGATGGGGACTGCTCCCCGGTGCCCGGCCACGCTGGGGTGGCACCGGTCTGTGCGGAGCCCTTTCCATGCCAGCCAGTGTGGCCGTCGGCCCTGAGCCCCCCCGGCAGCGCTGTCGGCATCCCCGCGCCGGCGCAGGATGGGTGCGCACAGCCCCGGGGTGGGGGCTGCTCTGGCATCCGGCTGGGGGTGGTGGGGAGCTGGACTTGGACCCGGCAAAACCCTCGGAGACCCAAGGTCTTGGACTCGTGACCCTTGGAGTCACTTCCATGTGCATCACCCAGTGCCGGACCCTTCCGGAGCTTTGGGGTGAGCGAGGCGCTGATGAGGTACCCTGGGATGGGCAAGGGGGGTCCCCAAGGTGGGGGACACCCGGCACGGCTCACGGCCACCGCAGCCTGGAAAGCCTCCGCCTTCCAGCAACGCTGCGCTGGCGTGGGACACGATGGGACAGCCTGGCAGGGTGGAGGGAAATCTGGTCCGCACATGCTGGCTGGCGGGAGGGGACGGTGTCCCACGCTCAGGGAGACGCTTTGCCATGAGCAATCCTGTCCTGGCTGCAGGCAGCCGCATCCCCGCCCTGCCGCAGCCCCCTCCGGCGGGAGCGCTGGGTGTGTGAGACACCCTCCTCCCGACGTGCTGCTCGAGGTGTCCCCATCAGGGATGTGGCAGCCCATCACCCCTCCTCAGGCCGCTGCCAGCAGTGATGGGGGCTTGGTGCTGCCGGCTCCCAAGCGCACGGTCCCTGCCGAGTCACAGGCATCCTCGCGCCGTCCCGAGCAGTGCGATCTCGCTCTTTCGCAAGGAGACATTTCCCCGTCCGCGATGTTCCCGCTCGTAATCCCTCCCCGTCCCTTCACGCCGACCTCCTAACGAGGTCACGTTTCAGCAGAGGCTCCCAAGCCCTGATTCCAATTAAAACCTTTCATTTGGATCCGGCCGTGGCGCAGGCAGCTGGGTACAGCTCTTGCCGCGGGGCTCCCGGGGGACCCCCCGCCGAAGCGGGGTCATGGGAGGCTCTTGCAAAACCGACTTCGGGCGCCGCAGCCCTCGGCGCAGGGCTGAGAGCGGGTGGCTCTTTTTGGAGCCGCTGCTTCCAAGGTGATGGAGAAGAGCATCTCCTGGCCCGGCTCCATCGCGGGGCGTTGTATCCCAGAGGATTTACTATCCCGATGGAAGGAGCCCCGAGGGGCGGTGCCGCACAGCCGGCTGGCAGAGAGGGGCTACACCGCGGGGCAGAGGGGGCACGGCCACCGGCAGCCAGGCGCTAACCCGCCGCCTTCTCTCCTCTCCAGGTGGCTATGGATTGCCCTACAGCACTGGTAAGCTGCCCTACGGTGAGTGCTCGTAGCCCTCGCTCCACGGTCGTAGCTCCTCGCGGCTCTGCCAGCTGCCGCCGTGGCCTCGTGGCCACCGACCCCGGGGGCAGTGTGAGGGACATCCCGCTCCCAGGGCAAGCTGGTCCCTCGGGGGACCCGTGCCTTGCCCTGCCGTGATGCCTGCGGACCCGGCCGGGAGCAACCCGGCTCTCCTGGCATCCCGCACCGCGGGGCTGGGAGCCGTTAATCCGCAGGCACGCCGCGGCACCGGCAGCGGTCGGCTGGCTGGCTGGCTCTCTGCTAGGACACGTCCTGAGCCACGGCCAGCTCCAGGCAGGGATGTTTGAACTGGCATCTCAACTGAGGGGGAGCTGGCTCCGGCATCCCCTCCACATCCCTCGACGCCGGAGGGGGGAGATCCTTTGGGCCGAGGGAGCTGCTCCGTCTGCCTCGCCCCCCTTCCTAGGGCCAGTGCCTGACCCGGCTTTGCCTTTCTGTTTGTGATTGCAGGCTTCGGGCCCGGCGGGATAGGAGCCGGCATCGGGATAGGAGGAAAGGCAGGGTACCCCACCGGGACAGGTACGCTCCCTTCCCCGGCAGCCCCAGGGTGGGGGACTGGCACGGGCACGGCGGGAGGATTGGGCACCCCGGTCACTTTGCCGGTCCTTGAATGGGGTGTTGGGCACTGCCAGCTGTCTGGTGGCCCCGGGGTGGCAGTGTCACCCCAGGGACAGCCTGGAGGGGTGCGTCACCTCCCAGAGGAGAGGGGGGCGGATGCTGACAGGAGGGGCCGGTCCCCAGGGTGCCTGTGGGATGGGGGAGCTGAGGTGGGAATGGTCTCGGGACCTCAGCGGTTGCCCATGTCCTTCCCCAGGAGTCGGAGCGCAGGCGGCAGCAGCGAAAGCAGCAGCTAAATATGGTGAGTTGCCCTCGGCGGGCACATCCATCACCCGTCTCCCCAGCGGGCAGCTGCTCCCTCCCAGGCTGGGGGGATGCTGGCTGTATCCGTGTGTCACTGAGCTGACGGTCCCCTTCTCCCCTGTGGCAGGAGCCGGTGTCCTGCCCGGGGCTGCCGGCGTCCCGGGAGTCGGCGGGGTGGTACCCGGTGTCGGTGTTGTGCCAGGAGTTGGAGGTGAGGTGGTGGCGGGGCTCGGCTCGGGGGCTCGGGGAGGGTCCCCTCCCGCCGTCCTGCGCCCCTGACTCTCTCCCGCTCCCCTGGCAGTTGGAGGGCCGGCGGCAGCAGCGGCAGCGGCAAAGGCAGCAGCGAAGGCAGGAGCTTTCGGTGAGTTCCCTGCTGTCTCGGCTGGGTACGGCAGCTGCCCGCGGGGCTGGGCTCACTCTTGGGGTGCAGCGGAGCCGTGCATCAGTGCCAGGGGTTGTGTGGCTTCGCCGCCTCCCCCTCCGCCCCCTGCCCCATCTTCTGGGGTGCTCTCCCAGCCCCCTGCCCCGGCTCCAGCAGCTGCTTGCCCGAAGCTCAGGGCGAGGTGATGCCACTCTGCTGAGCCAGCGGCTTTTACCGGTGGAAGGCAGCAAGGTGCAAAACCTCCCCCAGGGCTGCAGAGGGGCTTTACCCCCTTGGGGGGCAGCTTCCAGCAGCCTGTTGGGAGAGCCAGGCTTGGGCGTAGCAAAGCCTGGTTTGCAAAAAGCAGCTTTTTTGGCAGTGGCGGGAGGGCTTGCGGGTTGCCCCACGATGCAGTAGCCCAGCACGGGGCCGTACGTCTCTGTCACGAGCGGCTCCTCCATCGGAGATGTGGTTTTGCTGCGCTGGGCCCCAGTGGGGAGACTGAGGAGATGGTGTCTGTAACGAGCTGTCATTCGTTAGCGGAGCGATGCGCTTGGTGATGCTGAGCTCGTGTTCGCTGCTCCCCTCGTTGGCTGTTCCGCGGGAGAAAAGCGAGTAGCAAACAACTGCTCATTGGAGCATCCAGAGGAAACGCGTCACCCCGGGAGCAGCTGGGATTTACAGCCATGGCCTTGGGGGGCCTCGGGGGTCTCCAAGCTCCTGGATTGCCGGGTGGGCTCCAGACCCTCACGTTGGGTGTGGGGAGCTGGGAATCCCCTGCCTGGGTGCACCCATGATCCCCTGAGCAGTGAGTTTGGGAGGTGTGGAGAGCCCACCTCAAAGCTGGGTGCCCCGGAGCCTCCCGTGACACCGGGGGAGACTGTGTCCCCACCAGTGGCACGGGGTGTTTTGGGAGGGGTCTGACTGCTCTGCTTCTCTCCAGCTCCAGGGGTGCTGCCCGGGGTCGCCGGCGTCCCAGGCCTCGTGCCCGGCGTTGCGGGTGTCCCCGGCTTGGTGCCCGGCGTCGCAGGCGTCCCCGGGGTGCCAGGTGACTGTTCCAGCAGCCCCGTTCCCACCGCCAGCTCTGCGAGGGGCGCGGGGGCTGGTGGCTGAAGGTCCCTCTCTCCCTTGTCCCCAGGAGTCGGGGCGCCGGCGGCAGCAAAGGCGGCGGCAAAGGCAGCTAAGTACGGTACGTGCTGCACGGTGCGGGGAGCTCCCCAGCAGCTCCCCGGGGAGCCCCGCCGACCCTCCCCACCCACGGCACTCAGGGTGCCCCCAGGCAGGGTCTCCCCTGAGGATGGCTCTTGATGACTTTACGGGGAAGCATCCAGGAGGGGATGTGCCCAGCCCAGCTCCCAGCTCCGCCATCTGGGCTTGGCTTCGTTCCCAGGGCAGGACCCTCTCCCGCCCCGGGTCTCCTCCAGGCTGCTTCACGGGGGTGAACGGATGAGACCGAACTCTTTGGACCTTGTCTGAGTTCTTGGGTTTTGTTCCAAATCCATTTTTCCAGCAGCAGACCTGACCCAGGGTCTGGTGCCCACAGGCTCAGCCTCGCTGCCCGGGTGGGCAGAGATCCCTGGCAGGGGGACCCCTGCCCAGGGTCACCACCTTCCAAAAGCCTGATGGGATCCAGCAAGTGCATCCAGCTTGGTCTAGCGAGACCCAGGTGCCCAGCAGGCGTAACCGCCCCCAAGGGAGCTCCAGCGAGGAGGAGCCCGGTGGGAGGAGGGCCGTGGCCAGGCAGCGGGGCGGCAGGGAGCCTGCACTTGGAGAGGAGGCAGAAGTGACCCGCGGTGCCGTGTGGGCCTGGGGACCACGCGCTGCTCCAAGGGGCAGTGCCAGGGGTTACATGGCCAGGTCCCGGGACCTTCTCCTGCGCCGTCACTGCAGAGCCCTGGGAGTCCCCTGGGAGCAGCCCTGCTCGGTGGCAGATTTCCTTTGAGGGCTGAACCGTTGCTGGCCATTTCTTCCATTTCTCTTCCACATCATGTAGAAAAAATCCCACAACGTGCCCAGGGAAGGATGGGATTTAGGGAGAAACTTGGCAATGAGAAGTTACAGAGGTGGGCTCTGCGCTGGGGTGCCAGGGACCTGCCGAGCAGGGGGCCATGAGGACAACCCCTCTGGCACTTGGCCCTTCCAGAAGCGACCTGATGCTTGTGCCTGTGGCACTAACGAGTGCCAGTGGGTCAAGGCTGTCACTGCCCTGGGCAGCTTCCCAGTCTGGCCAGTGCCCAGGGCCCCCAGCCCTTCCAGGCAGCTACTGGGGGCCACCAGCCACTTCTCCATGCCCTGTTTGGCTGCAAGGCTCCATCTCCCCACGGTGAGGATCATCTGGAACCCCCTGTGATGATGAGGATCATTGTGGTCCCCTGGGCTGGTGACTTCCCAGCCTCGCTTTTACAACAGCAGATTTACCATCCTCGCTGGGGCCTCTTGGGAGACACAGGACCAGTCTCTCCCTTGCACTGCTGTGCATGTCTCCCAGGACGAGGCAGTGGGTGCTCTCCTCATCGCGGCACGATGGCGAGAGCAGACCTATGACGAGGTCCCACCTTTCAGCTGTTGCTGCTATGAGATCTAACTTCTCCCCTCGCGTTGCCTGCAGGAGTTGGCGTTCCCGGCATAGCTGGTGTTCCTGGTGTTCCTGGTGTTCCTGGTGTTCCTGGCGTCCCTGGCGTCCCCGGTGTCCCCGGAGTCCCTGGAGTCCCTGGTGTGCCCGGTGTGCCCGGCGTGCCCGGCGTGCCTGGTGTGCCCGGTGTGCCCGGCGTGCCTGGGGTTCCCGGCGTGGTGCCTGGTGTCGGAGGTGAGCGGATGGGCTGGCACGAGCCGATGGGGTGGCGCTGGCCTCGCCAGCCCCCTGACTCGCCTTTCTGTCCCCGCAGTGGGTGTCCCAGACGCCGCAGCGGCCGCGGCGAAGGCTGCAGCGAAAGCCGCGGCATTCGGTGAGTCACCATCTTCCCTTCCCAGGGAGGGAGGAGGGATGCTTGCAAATGGGCAGGGCGGGGGGCACCCCTGGCACTGTGGGTGGCGGGGAGGGCGGTGGGACCCCTGCCCACGGAACCTGCCTGCTCGGCCGCGTCCCTGAACCTCTCTGCCGGAGCAGGGCGTGTGCCCGGTGCGTGTGCCCGGTGTCGGCGTGCCCGGTGTTGGTGTGCCTGGTGTCGGCGTACCTGGTGTCGGCGTACCCGGTGTCGGCGTGCCCGGAGTTGGCGTTCCTGGAGTCGGTGTGCCCGGAGTCGGCGTGCCCGGTCTGGTTCCCGGGGTCGGAGCCATACCAGGTGAGATGGTCTCTAAGGGATGCTCGGGATGTCTCCAGCGGTGCTGGCTGAGGGGTGCTGGCATGGCCACCACGGGCCATCGCTGCCCCTCACGCCCCTCTCTCCCCCAGGTCCAGCGGCCGCCGCTGCTGCCAAAGCAGCTGCCAAAGCAGCCAAGTTCGGTAAGCTGAGACCTCTCCGGGGTTATCCTGCGGGTCCTGCCTCCTGCCACCTCCCCAGCCCAGGCTGCTCCCCTCGTCAGGGCTGAGGCCTGGCACTGCGCGGGGGCCCTGTGGGTCAGGGCGAGGGATGGGCTCTCTGCAGGGCTGTACATGGGACGAGGTCCCGGCTGTGTCAGGGGGTGCTCTGTGGAGAGTCCTAGGTTCCCCATCTGTACACCTTCTCATGCATTAGTCCATCCACCCTCCCTTCTACACGCCCATCCACAGCACCAGCCAGACAGTATCCGTCTGTCCACTCATCTCCCCATCCATCCGCACCTCCGTCCGTTCATCCATCTCACCATCCATCCGTCCATCCATCCATCCAACCACTCCACATCCATCCATCCGCCCATCCATCCGCCCCACCACCCCTCCGCCCACCCCACCCTGCCGTGCCTTTTCAGCTGGCTCCTTCCACCATCTCTCTTCCTGAGCTGAAGCCCCAATCCTTCCCTCTCTCCTTGCAGGAGCAGCTGGCCTGGCTCCCGGCGTAGGTGCTCTAGCTCCTGGTGTAGGTGGCCTGGTTCCTGGAGTGGGTGCCCTGGCCCCCGGCATTGGAGGTGTCCCAGGTGAGGAGGAGGAAGGAGGGTGGTGGTGGCAGCCTGGCCTGTGCGGGGGCAGGTCTGGGGTGGCGTAGGCGTGAGGTGGACCTCGGTGGTCTCCATCAACTCATGGCCATCCCTTGGGGGATGCAGACAAGGTGGGAGGGACGGGCTCTGGCCAGCGTTGCTGGAGAGGACCCCCCCAGGGACGCTGACCCCCCCTCTTGCTGTCTCCGCTCAGGGGTCGGAGTTCCGGGCGCAGCAGCAAAAGCAGCAGCGAAGGCAGCCAAATTCGGTGAGTCGGCCGGAGAAGCCCATCGCTCGCGGCTCAGCCCGCAGCAGGCAGCCCTACGCGCCCTGCGGGCGTCTGCGGCCTCCGCGTGAGCCCTGGCGTGGCACAGGCTGCTCCAGGGGGAGCGGGGGGGCTTCGGACACATCATCCCACGGGAGTGTGAGGAGCACATGGGGATCACCCCCACGCTGCCTCACCCCCTCTCTCCGCAGGTGCCGGGGTCGGAGGGGTGCCTGGCGTGGTGCCCGGCGTCGCCGGAGTGCCAGGAGTGACGCCCGGCGTCGGTGTTGTGCCCGGGCTGGTGCCGGGCGTGGGGGTACCCGGCATCCTCCCCGGGGCAGGTACGTGCTTCGTCACACCCCGGTCGGGGACCTGCTTGGGGACAGCGGTGGCTGGGGATGCTAAAAGCCACCGAGCCGTGTAGAGGGGTGGCGAGGGGGACGCAGGCGGGATGGGGGACGGTGGCACGCGGGAGGGGTGCAGCAGTGACCGTCCTAACCGCGGTGCCCTCGTTCGCTTTGCAGGCATCCCCCAAATAGGGGTGCAGCCTGGTGCTAAACCTCCCAAATTCGGTACGTATCTCTGCCGCCCTGCCCCAGGTCCACCTCGGACCGTCACCAGGCACCCTCCTCGTGTGGCCATCGGGGTGCTGGCCTCGCTTCGTGTCCCCTGTGTGCCCCACGGTGCCCCGGCAGAGGGTGGCCCAGGCTGGGGAGGTGGTGTGCTGTCACCCATGGGTGCAAAGTGCCCCCCATGCCCCCTCCCCTGGACTCGCTGGGGGCATTTTTCTCCCGCTCTGCGTTGCCTGCAGCAATGTGTCATGCCGGGAGTGAGCCCTCTCTGGGTCTTCCTGCTCTGGGTGCTGTGAGATGGGTGCCGGGGACACCCAGGATGGGTGTCAGGGCCACCCCAGTGGGTCGAGCACTGCCTGGGGGTGCCTTGAGCTGAGGGTGCCAAGCTGCGGGGGGACACGGGTTAATGGTCTCTCTCCGGCAGGCGTTCCCGGGGTTGGAGTCCCAGGAGTCGGCGGCATCCCAGGTAGGTGCTGGAGGGAGCTGAGCCCAGGCAGTGGGGATGTGCGGGCAGAGGGATACTCTCCCAGAGGGATTTGGGCAGAGGGATGGGGAGAGTGGGGGCTGCCTGAGGAAGGACGGGCATATGTGGGGCTGGGCGAGGAGCGGATCAGATCCTGCCCCACTGCCCGTCCCCGCTGGCGCTCACCCGGGATCCCTGTCATAGGTGCCCTTGGACTCGGTGGCCTTGGAGTTGGTGGGCTCGGTGTTGGTGAGTGACGCTGGCCCCTGGCACGGGGGCTCCCCAGGGCTGGGGTGCAGGGAGTGGAGTGGCAGCGGTGTGCTGGCAGCGTGCCCAAAAGGAAAGGGGATTTATGGGATGCAGGGTCGCTTTTGTCCCCTCCCAGTCCCACCCCACACTGTGACCGTGCCCTGTGCCCCATCTTGTGTCTGCCGCCCGCCCTGCTCCCAGGGTGCGATTGGAAAGGGACGGCCATCGCTGAGCAGGTGCCGAGGGCCATGGCACCAGCGTTGCCCATGCCGTGGGGACAGGGGACGGTACTGTACCATGACCCCAACGTGCGGCGGTGCAGGTCCCTGTCTGGAGACCCTCTGGGCTTGTAGTGGGGTCCAGCCGCAGCCCCGGCGGGGGCTGTGCTGATGCCCCTCTCTGACACAGGGATCTTATATCCAGGAGCTGTTGGGAAACCTCCCAAGCCAGGTAAGGAAGAGGGGCTGCTGCAGCCGGGGGTCTGGAGGGGTGACCCCCATCCCTGTCCCCACCCCGTCCCCATCCCCACCCTCACCAGGGCACTCCCATCCCGCAGGTTTTGGTGTTAGGGGGCTGCAGCCAGGTGAGTGCTGTGGTTTGGGGCTGGGGTTGGAGTGTCCCCCCTACTGCGCCACGCTCGTCCCCGCTTGCTGTCCCCACGCCGCTGCCATCCTCCGCTGGGCACCCCACTGCCTGGGAGAGCACCCCGAAGCCGGGCGGGTGCCTTGGTGGGGACAGAGGCTTTTGCAGTGGCTTCTGGCCCTGCAGTGAGCCAGGGTGTCTCCAGCCGGGGTGTCCCCGGCCAGGCAGGGTTGGGTGGCACTGCTGGCACAGGCTGTCACCGGCTGTTGCTTTTTCCCCAGGGGCTGGAGTTCCCGGCTTCGGCGTGTCACCGATATTTCCAGGTACCATCCCCAGCTCGGCACCTTGGCACGCACCCGCGGCACGTCTGGGTGCCCGGCTGGCTCGTGGGGCCACGCACAGTGCGGGGAGCACGGGGACACGGCCACGGCTTGGGGAGGGACCCAGGGGACCGGGCTGAGCCGGGGGGGCTTGGCTGGGGGGTGCAGGGCAGAGCAACGTGGGTGCCCGGTGGGTGCTGAGGGCTCCGCTCTGCTTTCAGGCGGGGTCGCTGGCCAGGTGGGGTTCGGTGGTGAGTGTCCATCCCTCGGGTGGGGCATTTTTGGGGTGGGGCGATGCGTATCCCCCCTGCACGCAGCAGCTGAGCGGGATGGGGGTCCCGCTCACCCTGCTCTGCCTTCCCCCCACAGGGAAGCCCCCCAAGGCCTTCGGAGGAGCCCTCGGTGCCCTGGGCTTTAGAGGTGAGCGCTGCCGCTGGGTGACCCCCCCGCCCCGGTGGGGTGGCTCCTGCACCCCCTGCCCTTCTCCCAGCCCCCCCAGGGGCTGGGGGGTGCAGGGGGGCTCACCCAGTGCATCCCCCCAGGCGGCGTGGGCTGCCCACAAGGGAAGTACTGCGGGAGGAAGCGGAAGTAACCGCCCGCCGTCACCGATGACCTCATGAACTTTGGTGCTACTGCATGGTCCAGAATGTAAATCCCAAGCAAAGCTGAGACACCCCCCACCCCAAAACCCCGGACCCCCTCCCCCCATGCCGGGGCCATCCCCGGTCCCACGTTCCCAGGAGGGACCCCGCGCCTCCGGCAGCGCCCGTCCCCCCACCAGCCCCTCCGGCCCAGCAGGGAGCGCGGAATAAACTGCGGGGAGCAGCTGTCCCCCTTGGTGCTATCGCTCCCTGCGGGATTTGGGGGGGGGTCTTGGGGTGTCACCCCCCCCAGCCCCAGAGCTGACCCCACGGGGGGGGGTAGGGGGGGGCAGGATGAAGGGCACCCCACATTGGAGGGAGGGAGGGAGGGAAGGGGGTCCCGGTGGCAAGGGGCTGCATGGGGGGGATGTCCCCGTTGGCCCGGGCCCCCCCCCAGTCCCCACGCTCCCCCGGCCCGGGGGGGCTGCGGGCGGGAGGGGCTCGGTCCCTTCATGTTACTCACTTTGCTATAACTGGGTGGGAAGCCCTATGCAGAGGGACTCGCTTCCGACAGACTAATAAAGGACAAGTTTTTAAAGGACTCTGGCTCCGTCCCGTGTCCCCGTCCCCGTCCCCGCGGCGTTGGCGTGGCGGGTGGCGCTGCCCTGTGTCTCGTGGCTCTGCCCAAGCCTGGCGACGTGCTGCCTCCTTGGTCCGGGGACGCCGTGTGCCCCACTACACGGTCACAGCCCTGGGACACCGGGGTGGGTGAGGGGACAGCCCGGGGGCCCAGGGGGAGGCCCATGCCCTGGCCCACAGTGACAGCCTTGGGAATGAGGGAACAGCGGTGTCCTGTCCCATGGTGACAGCCTGGGGGATGAAGGGGACATCCATGCCCTGTCCCATGGTGACGGCCTGGGGACCCAGGGGGAGGTCCACGACGTGTCCCATGGTGATGGCCTGGGGATGCAGGGAGATGTCCATGCCCTGATGTGACAGCCTGAGGACCACAGGGGGTGTCCATGTCCTGCCCTTGGTGACAGCCCAGGGGACGAGGGGTACATCCATGTCCTGCCCTTGGTGACAGCCCAGGGGACGAGGGGTACATCCATGTGCTGTCCCATGGTGACAGCCTGGGGGATAAGGGGGACATCCATGCCCTGCCCTTGGTCACATCCCAGGGGATGAGGGGGACATCCATGCCCTGCCCCATGGTGACAGACGAAGGGACGATGGGGATGTCCATGCCCTGTCCCACAGTGACAACCCCAGGACCCAGCGGGACGTCCACGCCCTGCCCCATGGTGACAGCCTGGGGGATAGTGGGGACACCCACGCCCTGCCCCACGGTGGCAGCCAGGGGCGCTGGGGACACGCGTGCCCCCGCAGCCCCGCGTCCCCCATTCCCCGGCCCCGCCCTCATCCCCACAAGCCCCGCCCCCGCCCTCCTGACCACGCCCACTCCCCGCCCCGGCCCATTCTCCCGCCCTCGGCCCCGCCCCCGCCCCTCGGCCCCGCCCCTCGGCCCCGCCCCCGGCCCCGCCCGGCCCCGCCCCCGCGGCCGCGCCGGCGCCGTGCTCCCGCCCGGCCCTCCCCGCCGCCCGCGGAGCCGCAGCGGCAGCGGCAGGGCCGGGGCCGGGGCCGGGGCCGGGGCGAGGGCAGGGCCTGGCGCGGCGCCGGGCAGCGCGGCTGCATGAGGTTGATGCTGCTGTGCTGCACCTGGAGGGACGAGCCTATGGGAGAGGACGAAGGTGCGTGACCCCCGCCGGGCCCCTCCGCCTGACTCAGCGCTTCCGCCGCCACTGGGGCCCCGCGACCCCCCCCGGGCTCGCCCGCCCCCCCCATCCAGCCGGCATCCCCCCCGAAGCCCCCCTGCACTCCCACATCCCCCCTGCATCCCCCCTTGCACCCTTACATCCCCCCTGCACCCCTACATCCTCCTCTGCACCCCATCCAGCATGAATCCCCCCCACATCTCCCCCCGCACCCCCCAGCCAGCCAGCATCCTCCCTGCACTCCCACATCACCCCCTGCACCCCTCATCCAGCCCACATCACCCCCTGCATCCCCTACTGTACCCCTATTCCAGCCTGCATCCCCCTTGCACCCCTGCACCCCCTGTTCAGCCCACATCACACCCTGCACCCCTGCAGCCCCCTTTGCACCCCCTTCCAGTCTGCATCCCCCCCCCCCATCCCCAGCGTGCATCCCTAAATCCCCCTGCGCACCCTCCATCCAGCCTGCATCCCTCCTGCAGCCCCACATCACCCCCTGCACCCCTTTCCAGCCTACATCCCCCACGCACCCCCAGACCTCCCCCTGCACCCCCTGTTCAGCCTGCTTCCCCCCGCTTCCTCCCCTGCACTGCCCTCCAGCCTGCATCACCCCCTTGCATCCCTGCCTGCACCCCCTTTTCAGCCTACATCCCCCTGTATCCCCAAATCTCCCCCTGCACCTCCCATCCAGCCTGCATCCCCCCTATATTCCTCCCTGCACCCCCTATCCAGCCTACATACCTGCCTGCACCCCCATTCCCCCCTGCAACCCCACGTTTCCCCTTGTACCCCCATCCAGCCTGCATCCCTCCCTGCACCCCCACATCCCCCTTCTGCCCCCCCCACTTCCACACCTCCCCCTACTGCACCCCATCCAGCCTGCACCCCCACCTCGCTGCACCCCCACATCCCCCTCCAGCCTGCATCCCTGCCTGCACCCCACAAACACCCACACATCCCTGCCTGCACCCCACAAACACCCTGCATCCCTCCCTGTACCCGCACATCTCTCCTTGCACCCCACAAACACCCTGCACCCCCCTCCCTGCACCCCGATATTCCCACACACCCCCTATGCCTCCTGCCTCCTTCCCTGCACCCCCACATCCCTACTGTGCCTCCCATCCACTCTGCACCCCCGGACCCCTCATCTCTCCCCGCACCCCCGTTGAACTCGCATCCTGCATCCCTCGCCTCCCTCCCTGCACCCCGTATCCCCCCTCTGCACCCCCTGTGTGCCCCCGCACCCCTTGCCATCCTGCAGTCCCCCATCCAGCACCCATCCTGCACCCCTCTGTGTCCCCCCATGCACCCTGCATCCCCCTGCACCCATCCTGCACCCCTCTGTGTCCCCCCATGCACCCTGTGTCCCCCCACGCACCCTGCATCCCCCTGCACCCTTCCGTGTCCCCCCATGCACCCTGCATCCCCCTGCACCCATCCTGCACCCCTCTGTGTCCCCCCATGCACCCTGTGTCCCCCCACGCACCCTGCATCCCCCTGCACCCATCCTGCACCCTTCCGTGTCCCCCCATGCACTCTGCATCCCCCAGCACCCATCCTGCACCCCTCCGTGTCCCCCCATGCATGCTGCGTCCCCCTGCACCCCTCCGTGTCCCCCCATGCACCCTGCATCCCCCAGCACCCATCCTGCACCCCTCCGTGTCCCCCCATGCACCCCTCCATGTCACCCTGCACCCATCCTGCACCCCTCCGTGTCCCCCCATGCACTTTATGTCCCCCTGTATCCCACTTTACACCCCTTCCATCCTGCACCCCCCTCCTGCACCCATCCTGCACCCCTTAGTCCCCCTTGCATCCCCTCTGCACTCCTCCTGCGCCCCTGTACCCCTTCCTGCACCCCTTCACCCTCTGTCCCCCTCCTGCACCCCATCGTCCCCCCTGCACCCATCCTGCACCCCAGCGTGTGCCCCCCATCCCGCCCCTCTGCGTGCCCAGCCGCGAGCACCCGGGCATCCCTCCGTCCCCAGCATCTCTGTGCCCCCCAACATCTGTGCACCCTCCTGTGCCCCAGCCCCCCCGTCACCCCTGCACCCCCCGATCTGCCTGTCCCCTGTGCTGCCCGAACCCTGCACCCCCGCCAGCACCTCCATGGGACACCCCTGGGTCCCCGGCGCTACCCCTGCCCCCCCCCACACGCACCCCATACGCAACCCCAGCCTCCCTGTGTCCCCCCGCCTCCGTGGGCACCAGCACCCCCCGGTGACGTGGGCACCCGCGGTCACGGCGGTGCCCCCAGGGGACAGGGGCTCTGGAAGTGGCCCTGCCCTGTCCCAGCCCTGGGGACATCAGTGCCACGACCTTGTCCCTGTCACGGGTGGGGGGGGGGATTCGCCATCCCAGGGGACGTGCCCAGGTGCTGCTGCGGGGAGCCGGGGGGGCAGCCGGCGGGGTGACAGCCCTGTCCCCCTTGTGTCCCCCTGCCCGTCCAGGGACCGACCTGCCGGTGTGTGCGAGCTGCGGGCAGGGCATCTACGACGGGCAGTACCTGCAGGCGCTGAACGCCGACTGGCACGCCGACTGCTTCCGGTAGGAGCCCGCGGCCGCGGGGACACCCCGGCCTCGGGGACACCCCGGCCTCGGGGACACCCGGCCTCAGGGACGCCGGCGTGCTCCGTGGGCGCGGGGACGGCGGACCCCCGCCGCGGCCGCGGCGTGCGCCGGGATGGAGCGTGGCCGCGTGTCCTCGCGCCGGCGGGGCGCGGGCAGGGCTCTGCGGGCGACGCCGAGCCTGGCAGAGGGCTCTGCTGCCCGCGCCCCGCGGCCGTCCCGCGCTGTCCCTTCCTGCGTGGCGGTGACGGGGCGCGTGGGGCTGATGTCACTCGGCCCCCCCCTCCCTGTTTCCTCTTTCACTCGCGCCCTCCCGGCAGCTCGAGCGGTGGGAGCCACCGAGGAGGAGGAGGAGGAGGAGGAGGAAGGTCCCGGGTCGGGGGGCGCGAGGGGTGGCAGGGACCTGGCGGGGGTCCCCGTGGGGCTGGGGGTGCTGAGCGCGGCGGAGCACCGGGGTGGTGCCCCCCGTCCCGTGGAGGATGCTGGCGGCGGTGCTGAGGAAGAGCCGTGTCCTGAGCGCCGGAGCCAAGTGAGTGGGAGTGGGTCGGGCCGGACTCTGCGCCCCCCCGGACCCCCGGGGTGCTCTGCCTGCCCCCCCCCCGGGTGCTCTGCCTCCCCCCCCCCCGTGGTGCTCTGATCCCCCCGCTCTACCCCCCCCCCCCGGGCCATCAGCCCCAGCGAAACCACTGCAGGGGCCGCAGCCGGATCTGCCCCCCCCACGGTCCCCCCACGGGAGACCGGCTTCCGGCAGCGCTGGGCTCGCTGCTGCAAAAGCCTTCCTCCCCCCGCCCTTCTTCTCCCCCCCCCCCCCCCCCCCCCCCCCCCGCTCGCAGCCGTGGAAGGGAGCGTGGGCCGCAGCCCAGTCACGCGTGGGCGGAGGAGGGATGCGGCCGCGCCGCCGGGGCGCGTGGGGCGGCGGGGGTTAAGGGGGCGGGGCCGCGCGGTCGCCCCCCATTGGCCACCGCCCCCCCCCCCCCCCCCCCAGCCCAGGGGAGGCTTCGGGCTGCGCAATCGAGCAGCGGAGTCCTCGCGCGGTGACGTCATGGGGTGGGGAAATTCCGCGCCGTGACGTCACGCCTGGTTGGTATTCCACCCGCGCGCGGCGCCCGCCCCCGGCTGGAGGGGGGGGCGGGAGGGGACTGCGGCAGTCCCCGTGCTCCCCCCCCCAGCACCCCCTTCTGCATCACCCCCCTGCACCCCTCTGCAGCCCCCCATTGCACAGCACCCATTGCACAGCACCCCCTGCACCTGCCTGTGCACCCCCAAAATTCACAGCTCCTTCTGCACCCCTGGGCGCACCCTCCCACTGCACAGCCCCCTGCACCCCCCGACCCCCTGCACCCACATCCCCCTGCACCCCCCACCTTCCCTGCACCCCTCGTCCCCCTGTACTCCACCTTCCCTGCACCCCCTGTCCCCTGCACCCCCATCCCTCTGCACCCCACACCTTCCCTGCACCCCCCATCCCCCTGTACCCCGCCTTCCCTGCACCCCCATCTCCCAGTCCCACAGCAGCTCCCCGCACCCCCTGCACCCCGTTTGCAGCACCCAGGGAGTTGCACCCCCAAGGCTGGCATGTCCATGACCAGGCTGGCACGTCCCTGCGTGTGTCCGTGACCACGGTGACGTGTCCCTCCGTGTGTCCGTGACCAGGCTGGCACAGCCATGACCAGGGTGACATGTCCCTCTGCATGTCCGTGACCAGGCTGGCACGTCCCCGTGTCTGTGACCTGGGTGACATGTCCCTCTGCATGTCCGTGACCAGGCTGGCACGTCCCCGTGTCTGTGACCTGGGTGACGTGTCCCTCTGTGTGTCCGTGACCAGGCTGGCATGTCCATGCAGGGCTGGCACCTCCCTCCCCATGCCTGTCCCTGCCCCGTGTCCCCTGCCCTGTCCCCCCGGTGTCCCCGCACCGCCAGCCTGCACTGGCACCCCCGGAGCCACTTGCTGCCACCCTGGGGACGGTGACACACGGATGCGGTGGCCCTGCAGCAGGGTAGGAAACGGGGGAAGCCGCTTGCCCCGAGAGCCGTGGGGTGGACGGGCACTGGCTGCCCGCTGGGGTGACAATGGGGACGGGGTGACGATGGGGACATGGTGACAAAGGGGTCCCCGTCCCCTGCCGCAGGTGCTGCGAGTGCGGGGCCTCCCTGTCCCACCAGTACTACGAGAAGGATGGGCGCCTGTACTGCAAGAAGGATTACTGGGCGCGCTTCGGGGAGCTCTGCCACGGCTGCTCCGAGCAGATCACCAAGGGGCTGGTCATGGTGAGCGCCGGGGGGCCCCGGGGGTCCCCGGGGGGGGGACACGGAGCCCTGACCCACGGCTGAGCTCCCTGGAAAGGGGGGCGAGGTGGGGAGGGGGTGCAGACCCCCAGCGCAGGTTGGGCTCTAGGGGTGGCAGGGTTGTCCCCTGCGTTTTAGGGGGACCCTGGGGGGGACGTGCCTCCATGTTGGGGCTGGGGGATGCAGGGGGGAGGCTCGGGGTGGTGGGGAGATGTCCCTGCAGCCATCCCCAGCCCGGTGGCGTGACCGTCCCCCGCCGCCGTGGCTCAGCCTGCCCTTCCTCTGGCCCTGGTGCACCCACGGGTGCTCCCAGCACCATCCGAGCCCCGGCACCCACGCTCGGCGCCCCGGACGCCGGGGTCCCCAGGGCTGATGGCGTCTGCCCGCAGGTGGCCGGGGAGCAGAAGTACCACCCCGAGTGCTTCAGCTGCCTCAACTGCCGCACGTTCATCGGGGACGGGGACACCTACGCGCTGGTGGAGCGCTCCAAGCTCTACTGGTACGTCCCAGCCTGGGCGGGTGGGGGGGGACACACGCGTCCCCTGGCACCCCCCGCCCACCAGCCTCCTCTCGGCCCCGCAGCGGGCACTGCTACTACCAGATGGTGGTGACGCCGGTCATCGAGCAGATCCTGCCGGATTCGCCGGCTTCCCGCATCCCGCACACCGTCACGCTCGTCTCCATCCCCGCCTGCTCCGACGGCAAACGCGGCTTCTCCGTCTCCATCGACCAGGGCTGCGGCACCGAGCACCCCTGCACCGTCCGCGTCCGCGAGTGCGTCTGGGTCCCCTCTGCCACCGTCCCCTCCCCGGCGCTGGGGCATCCCGCGCCCCTTCGGCCGGCGGGATCCGCCCCGCAGAGACTCCCGGGGTGGGAGGGTGAGGGATGGGGCTGGTGTGTCCCCATCAGCTGGGGGTGGCCAGAGGGGGCTGTGCTGGCATGTCCCCAGCTGCGGGGGTGGTTTGTGGGGACCATGGCATGTCCCTGGCCATCAGGGTGGCTTGGGGGGACGTGCTGGTGTTGCCCCATCTGCCAGGGTGGGCTGCGGGTACCGGGCTGGCGTGTCCCCGAGTGCTCAGGATGGCTCGTGGGTGCTGTGCCAGCGTGTCCCCACCCAGGAGGAGGGACCTGTGGGCAGCAGACCTGCGTGTCCCCAACGAGCAGGGGTGATTCGTGGGTACCGTGACTGCATGTCCCCATCCTGGAGGGGGGGGTTACTCAGGGGTACCGTGACAGCGTGTCCCCATCCAACAGGGGTGACCCGTGGGCAGCTCCCCTGCATGTCCCCATCTGGTAGGGGTGACCCGTGGGCAGCTCACCTGCACGTCCCCGTCTCGCAGGGGTGACTCGTGGGTACCGTGACAGCGTGTCCCCATCCAACAGGGGTGACCCATGGGCAGGTGCCTGTGTCCCCATCCAACAGGGGTGACCCGTGGGCAGCTGCCTGTGTCCCCATCTGGTAGGGGTGACCCGTGGGCAGCTCGCCTGCGCGTCCCCGTCTCGCAGGGGTGACTCGTGGGTACCGTGACAGCATGTCCCCGTCTCGCAGAGGTGACTCACGGGGGACGCGGCAGCCTGTCCCCATTGGCTGGGGGTGGCTCATGGGCAGCGTCCCAGCACCTCCCCGCCTGTGACGGTGTCGGGGGGTTGACACTCGCTGCCTGCTGACCCTGCAGGGTAGATCCAGACTGCATCAGCCCTGACATGAAGAACTCCATCCATGTGGGCGACCGCATCCTGGAGATCAACGGCACCCCCATCGGCCACGTCCCCCTGGATGAGGTATGCTCCCCCTGGGGTGCCCCCCGAACCAGCACCCCCCGCCCCCCCCAACCCACCCCTGCCATGCTTTTGTGCCCCCAGATCGACCTGCTGATCCAGGAGACCAGCCGCCTGCTCCAGCTGACCATCGAGCACGACCCCCACGAGCCCCTCGCCCGCGAGTCAGGGCTTGCCTGCAGCCCCCTGCCCGCCGCGTGCAGCCCCCTGTGCTCCCCGGCCCCCCTGCCCTGCGGGGAGCCCGGCGCCATGCGCCAGCGGACCGTCACGTAAGGCCACCAGCTCGCCCGCCTCTCCCGTCGGGGTCACTCCTTGGGGCTGACCCTCTGTCCGTCTGTCCGTCCATCCCGCAGGAGGAGCTGCAGCACGGACAAGTCTCCGGGCTCCGGCTCGGTGGGCTCGCCCGCGTCCCAGCGCAAGGACATCGGTCGCTCCGAGTCGTTGCGCGTCGTCTCCCGCGCCCATCGCATCTTCCGCCCCTCCGACCTGATCCACGGCGAGGTGCTGGGCAAGGGCTGCTTCGGCCAGGCCATCAAGGTGGGGCTGGGCGGCCACGAGCATCATGAGCGTGAGGGTCTCAGCTCCCCGGGATGGAGGGGGGGGTATCATCTTCCCCGGGGTGTCCCCAGAGGTGGGGGTGGCAGCGGGGAGCCGGTGGCTCAGCCCTGCCCGCCCTGCCAGGTGACGCATCGGGAGACGGGCGAGGTGATGGTCATGAAGGAGTTGATCCGCTTCGACGAGGAGACGCAGAGGACCTTCCTCAAAGAGGCGAGCGTCCCCCTTCTTTAATCCCCCTGGTTTGGGGGGGGCACACGAGGGATGGGGCTGCCTGATCCTCTCCCCCACCCTGACATGGGATGCTGGGCACGGCACCTGGAGGGGGTCGGCCAGGCGCCGCGGGGCGCAGGCCCCTTGGATGGAGGACACTTCACCCGGGTGGTGGGTCTGTCTGGGTGGGTGCTGGGTGCCTCGGGATGTCATGGGCACGGGGTGGGTCCTGCAGGTGAAGGTGATGCGCTGCCTGGAGCACCCCAACGTGCTGAAGTTCATCGGGGTGCTGTACAAGGAGAAGAGGCTCAACTTCATCACGGAGTACATCAAGGGGGGCACCTTGAGGGGCCTCATCAAGAGCATGGTGAGCACTGGGGGGCAGGTCGGCCCTGGTGGGGCTGGGGGACCCTTCTCTCTTCTCTTCTCTGGCAAATCCCCCCTCCTGCCCCCAGGACAGCCACTACCCCTGGAGCCAGCGGGTCAGCTTCGCCAAGGACATCGCCGCTGGCATGGTGGGTGCTGCTGGGGGACAGATGGGTGGGATGGGTGCTGGTGGGTGGTGCACCGCAGGGTGGGGGTGCTCCCCACTCTCAGCCTGTCCTTCCCCCAGGCCTACCTCCACTCCATGAACATCATCCACCGTGACCTCAACTCTCACAACTGCCTGGTGCGGGAGGTGAGTCCCACCCCAGTCGCATCCCTTCAGCCCAAGTAGGGGTCTTGGCCCCCCGTGTGGCTCCCCCCGTTCCTCACCCCTCTCCATCCATCCAGAACAAGAGCGTGGTGGTGGCCGATTTTGGGCTGGCGCGGCTGATGGTGGATGAGAAGAACCAGCCCGAACATCTCAAGAACCTGAAGAAGCCAGACCGCAAGAAGCGGTACACGGTGGTGGGGAACCCGTACTGGATGGCCCCCGAGATGATCAATGGTGAGCCTGCCGCAGTGCTGGGGGAGGGGGGACATGGCCATTTGGGACTCTGTCCCCAAGCAGGGGACACTTGGTGGGGCAGGGACAGGACGTGCGGCACGGCCTGACCCGTCTCTCCCTGCAGGGAGGAGCTACGATGAAAAAGTGGACATCTTCTCCTTCGGCATCGTCCTGTGTGAGGCAAGTACCGTTGGGGCCAGGGTTCTCATTGGGGTTGAGATCTATGGTTGGGGTCTCCCCTTAGGGTTGGGGTCCCCATTGGGGTTGAGGCCTCCAGTTGAGGTCTCCAGCTGAGGTCTCGCCATTGGGGTTGGGGTCCCCATTGGGGTTGAGGTCTCCAGTTGAGGTCTCTCCATTGGGGTTGAGGTCTCCAGTTGAGGTCTCTCCATTGGGGTTGGGGTCTCCCATTGGGGTCCTCATTGGGGTGGAGGTCTCCCCTTGGAGTTGGGGTCCTTACTGGGTTTCGGTTCCCCCCTTGGGGCTGAGCCTCTCTCCTGTCCCGTGCTCCCCCAGATCATCGGCCGGGTGAGCGCCGACCCCGACTACCTGCCCCGCACCACCGACTTCGGCCTCAACGTCAGGGGCTTCCTGGACCGCTACTGCCCCCCCGCCTGCCCCCCCAGCTTCTTCCCCATCGCCGTCTGCTGCTGCGACCTGGACCCTGAGAAGCGGTGAGTGGTTGGGACCCACCCCGCCCCAGGGACCCCTGGGGCTGGGGGGCGGGGTGCCGGGGGTAGGGGGGACAGGGCCGGCGGAGCTGCCACGTGTGCCCCCTTCTCGCTCAGGCCATCCTTCAGCAAGCTGGAGCAGTGGCTGGAGACCCTCCGCATGCACCTGGAGATCCACCTGCCGCTGAGCTCCCAGCTGGAGCAGCTGGACCGAGCCTTTGGGGAGACGCACCGGCGGGGCGAGGGCGGGCTGCCCGCGCCCCCCCGGTAGAGCCCCCCCACCTGCACCCCCTCTGAAGCTGCGGGAGAAGGAGCTGCACCCGCCGCCAGCGTCTCCTCCGGCTGCCACCGCCCCCGGGGCTGGATCCCCGGGGCTCCCCGGATGAGCCCCCCACCCCGTCTCCTGTGCACGGGCTGCCCGCGCTGCTGCCCGCACCGCTGCCCGCACCGTCCCTGGGAGCTGGCTCTCCCCGGGGCTGCACGGCCCCTGTGCATCCCCCCCACGCCGTAGCTCTTGCCCCCAGGACAAGCCCGGCCGGCCGCACCGTGGGGACCGTCCCCGTGTCCCCGTGTCCCCCCCGCCCCGCCCCGGCTCGCTTCGCCTTTGCACGTCCGGGGGCTGCGCAGCCGCCGCACCCGCACGAGCCCCGTGGGCTCCCCCGTACAGAGCCGCGGCCTCGCGGCGGTGCCTTGGCTTTCCGTGAACTTGCACTGCGACACAGGAGGGACCCCCCCGTTCCTTTGGAGGGGGGTACGCAGCCCCTGGCCCCCCCAGGGGAGCGGGGGTCCCGGGGCAGCCTCGTAGCAATGCCCTCGGCCTCGGCCGGCCCCTCTCACGCTGCTCCTGCTGGCACCCCGGGCTCGGGGGGCTGCCGGCACCCCTGGCCGAGTGAGGCGTCCGTGGGGGGGGCACCCCCGTGGCGTGGGGACAGGCACATAGCAGTCCCCGCCGCCCCCACGTCCCTGCTGCCCGTGCTAATCCGTGATGGCGCATCCCTGGGGACGGTGCCGGGTGGTCCGGAGGGATGCGGGGATGCGGCTCACTCGTCTCGGTCCCCTTGACCTGGGGTGGTTGGGGGGGGTTGCGCCGCGCGGTGCTTTTCATGCTCTTTATTCAGGTTCATTTTTCTGTAAGATATTTAAAGAGAAGAGTTTGTATTATTTTTTCATACGACGTAGCGTTTGCCATTTGTCACTGCCTCGGTTCTGCTTTCCCGAAGGGATGAAACTGTGAAGCCTCTCCGCGCACTTTTGCCCGGGAAGTCCAAGGCGACGTCCTCTCCGGAGGCGGGAAGGGAGCTCAAACTGTGATGTACCCCGAGCCGTGAGTCAATAAATCCTTCCCTGCTCGCTGCTCGGCCTGCTTGGGAATCGCTCGCCTCCCCCGGGGGGCTGGGAGCTCTTGGGGAAACTGAGGCAGGAGGGGCCGGACTCTCCGTTCGGGGCGGTGTGGTGGTACCGGACTCGGCGGCATCCCTGGGCTCGGTCACCCCCGTGGTGGCAGCGCTGTTGTGCCCCTTCGTGCTGTTCCCACCCCATCGTGGGTGCCCCCAGCCCTGGGGCTGATGCCATCCCTGCCTGCAGTGCCCGGCCAGGCCCCCAGGCCCCCCAGGCCCCACGTCCCCTCCCTGCCTGGCCGTGCCCACTGTCGCCCCACGCCACGGCAGAGCCCATGGGGGTGACGGGCAGGTCGCGGAGCTGCGTGACCGTGGGCACCGTGGAGCAGCTTTGCCTCCGATGTAAAACAAGCCCCAGGGGACAGCGAGGTGGCCCGCGGCCCATGGCCGTCCCACGCTGTCCCTCTGTCCTTGTCACCTTCCTAAACCAAATTAAGGTCCCTGAGGTGGGGGATCTCCATCCCCGGAGGGATTCGAGCTTTGGCTAGAGGAAACCTGGACCCCGAGGATCTCGTGGGGGGGTGACAGGGAAGGGACCAAGGGTGTCCCCAGGGATGCTGCAGCTTGGCGAGGAGGGAAGGAGACAGCGCAGCCCAAAGGTGTCCCAGGATCCGGGCTGGGCCCCTCCATCAGGAAAACCTCGTGGTTTATTGCTCCGGGGATGCTCGGCCTCAGCACAGGAGGGACTGGGGGCGTTGGGGAGGTGACGGCGGCTCAGTTCTCCCCCGGGTGGCTCCTTCGTCTGACTGCCTGTCCCACGTCACCCCGGTGAAGGACAGGGGCAAACACCCTGCCAGCGTCATGGTGCCGTCACGGCGCCCTTGGTGACATCGCACTGCGCCGGTTCTCTGCTCCGGGAGCAGGACACCATCGCTCCCCAGGAACACTGGGGCAGCGGGGGACCCGCTGCGGCCGTCACCCCTGGGAAACACCATGGTCCCCAACCCCCTGCTGTCACAGGAGAGCAGGACCCCAGGGGACCCCCGGCCCGGCAGCAGGAGCCCCCCATCCCCGCGGGACCCCCAGTCCCCCCGCAGCCCCTCGCCCAGCTGGATGGAGCTGCGGAGCGGGATGTGCCTGGTGCAGCCGGTGCCATCGGGCCACTTGCTGGTGACCCTGCAGAGGACCCTTGGCGCCGGGCAGGGGGAGAGCCGGGCGAGAGCTGGCAGCCGGCCGCGGCAGGGCCGAAGCGGTGGCAGCTCGGTCACCCCCGTGACGAGTGACTCGTCCCAGGCTGAGCCACTGGCCGGGAGCCCCCCCTCACCAGGCAGGGAGGTGGCCCCGGCACAGCTCCAGTGGCCCCACACCATGGCCGTCACCCACCCAAAGCCCCCTCGTCGGGGTGTGCAGCACCCCGCGCCCAAATCTGGCCACCGGCGTGTGCAGCACCCGGCCCCCCACTGGCCCCCTGCCCAGCCGGCGGCAGCCTGGCAGGGCTCCTCGCCCACACAGCCCTCCCCAGCCCGGCCTGACGCCGGCGTGAGGGGCTCAGCACCCCTGCTCCTGGCACCCGGCTGTCCCCCCCAGCCGTCATGTCCCAGGAGGGACAAGGGCACCCAGACCAAGCCGCAGGACACCGAGAGCTGTCCCCGTGCCCCCAGCCCCCCCTGGGGTCCCGCTCTGTCCCCGTCTGAGGAGGTCCCCAGCGACATCCCCGGCAGGGCTCTGCCCAAGCTCGGTCCCGGCTCGGTGTGGTGGCCCTTGCTGCAGACGGGGAGCCAGGTGTCCCCCCGGCCCACGTCCCCGCTAGCGGGTCAGCAGCCAAGTGCCGCCGAGGTGGTGGCCAAAGGCACCGGTGGATCTGGCAAGGACACGGCCGAGCCGGTGCTGCTCGGCAGAGCCTCCCCCACCATCCTCCTGCATGAGGCCCAAACCGAGAGCTCTGGCTCCAGCTGCAACGATGGGAACGAGCCATCGGCCACCGGGTTTATCACCTTCTTTGTGGGTAAGTTTGGGCAACTGGGTGGGAGGGAGAGTGTGGCTTCCCCCGGCGTCTCAGCAGGGTGGTCACCGGTGCTGCCGGGACCCTTCCCCAGGGGACAGTGGCTGCCTGCGGGCAGGGGGTGATGGGCAGTAGGGTCCTCACCAGGCTTGAGGAGATGCACAGAGGTGATAGGCTCCAGTTGGGGCACCCAGCTCCATAGGGATGTCTGGAGCGGGAGGGAAGGGTTGCTGGGATCCCAGCAGGGTGCCCAGCTCCACAGGGACGTGGGGAGCTGGAGAGGGGCCACTGGGGCCCGGCCAGGGCATCGAGCTCCATAGGGATGGGGGGACAGGTCCCCATCCTCGGCCACAGGAAGGCTCGCCCACGCTGGGGGAGGTGGCAGCGGGGATCTCCAGGGCCATTTCCACCAGCGTTTCGGTGGCTCTGCCCATCCCTGCTTCGAGCCGGAGGCTGGACTAGAGATGTCCTGAGATCTCTCCTGTCCTCCACCCCTCTGGTCCACCACCCTGCGCCTGGTGCCTGGCTCTGCTGGGTCTCTCTCGTGGCTGGCACTGTCCCCAGAGCAACCCTTTGTCCCCTGGGCACAACGTCCATCCTCCCAGCTCAGGACCTTGCACGGCCCCGGAGCAGCCTGAGCCCCTCTGTGATTTGGGCAGAGGGATGTCACTGTCACAGCCCCGTGTCCTGCCCCAGCAGCCTGGAGCCTCCTCCTTGGGTCACGCATGTCACCAGGTCCCCGGGACCCAGTGGCTCCACGGGGCGAATCCAGACCCCAGAAACCCCTGTGGGATGCCGAGGCCGATGCTGGTGGGTCGGTACCCGCCCGCCTCAGTTTCCCCTCCTGCCGGGGCGTGGGACAGGGGTGCTGGATGTGGGGGTGGGAAGAAGGGGCCGTTGCTCCAGCTCCCCGTCCCCCACAGAGGAGGCTGACGCGAGGCACGCCGACGTCCTCTGGTCCCTGGAAGGTGAGACATGCCCTGTGCAAAGCCGGGCAGGGAGACGCCGGGGGCCGCGCGCTGCCGCCTCGCTTGCCGGCGGCTTTTGTAGGGTCTGCGTAAATTTTAAACACGGCACCGGGGCGACGGCTCTCCCTGCAGCATCGCTGCCTCCCCTCGTCGCCCACCCCTCCCTGCCCCTCTCTGCCAACCAGGGACACGTGGGTGCCACCCCTGACCCGGCTGGTGGTCCCTGGGGGGATGCAGGGACCTGGGGGGGACAGCCAGGGCTTAGCGGGGGGGCCCTGGAAAACCTCAGCCGCTTCTGATGGGAAAACTTGTTTCTCCTTGGTCCCGCTGCCATCCTCCACCGGCTCCGGTGCAAACCCCTTCCCGGCCACGGCTCCAGAGGAGGAGGTAAGCGATGGGCTGGGGCTGCGGGGTGGGAGCTCGGGGTGACATCGGGGTGCTCCTAATTCCCCAGTGCCACCAGGTCCCCAGGCCTGGCACCGGAGATGCGCTGGTGACGTGTGATGAATTGCGGGAGGGCTCAGCCCGGGGGGGACAGGCCTGCGTGGCCAGGGCTTGGGCTGGGACCTCCTGGGCTTGCGGGTTTGGATGGCTGTGACTCCCCATCCCCACTGCCATGCCACCACCCCACGGAGCTCACCCTGCCCCCCTCCGAGGGGCTGGCACTGGCCGGACGTGGGGGAGCGCGGCCCCCAACAGCCCCCGGACCCCCTTACCCCGACCGGGGACTGGAGCTGCTGGGGGGGTTGGAGCAAGGATGGGGTGACCCTGGCACATGGGTCTGGGGGCTGCGAGACCCCAGGACGGGGCTTTAGGGGGCTGGGAGACGCTTGCATCTGGGTTTAGAATTTGGGGGGCCCCAGCACATGTGTTGGGGGCTACTTGCTGCCCTGCAGGGATCCGGCACGGGGAGCGACCCAGGCACGGGCAGCGCTTACAGGCTCAGACCAAGGGAAAGAAGGCAAAAGGCTGGGCTCAAACCCCGGGCTTTCGGGGTGCCACCCTGAGCACAGCCCCTCAGCCCGCGCTCAGGATGGCTGGAGCAGCTCCCGAGGGGCACCGTGGGGTGAACGATGCGGCTCATCATCTCCGTGCCAGGAAAAAAGAGTTTATCCCCAGCTTGGAGGCTGTTTGGCTGCTTCAGAGACGGGAAAGCGCAGCCTCCCTGCCCGGCTGCCGCCCCTGCCCGGCTGCCACCTCTGCCCGTCCTTTGGGGTGACTTTTGGGCTGGACCCTCGGGGCTTTGTCCTCTGGGACGTTTTATTTGGAGCAGCGGCGAGGTGCTCCGCTCCGGCTGGCATTCCTCGGCCCAGCCTCCGCGCTGGGAAGGCCCCAAAACTGCACCCGTTGCAACAGAAAGAGCTAAAAATAGCGGTTCTCACGGCAGAGGCAGAAAAGCATCCGAACATGCGGCCTCTGAACCTGCCAGCAGCTGAAGACGGGGCCGACCCCCCAGCCCCATCCCATGCCTGGAGACACCCTGCGGCCTCTACGACCTCAAATCTTCCCCCACTGAACCCCCCTTTGGAACCCCCCGGCGCATCCAAAGCCCCCAGGACCCACCCTGATGCTGGGGTGATGCTGGGTGCAGGCAGCGGGGAGCAGGCAGCCCCCCCGGGTGCGGGCAGCGAGGAGGCAAGGGGTTAACCTCGCCGCGCCCGCCGGATGCAGCATCCTGGGCTGGGCTCTTTCCATCTTGTTTTGGTTTGGAGGAATAAAAGCTTTGGCAGCGGGGTAGCCACTTCCCAAAATAACTCAGCCTCCCATGGTAATTATAGAGCTCTGGTCCCCAGTAGCCACTCGCGGTGGCTTCTTGGCCCTGCCGGGCCGGGCTGGGACCCGATAACCCTGCTGCCGGCCGGGGCGAGGGAGACCGGGGTGCCTCGGGGACCTCGGGGACCTCTCGAGCAGCGCCAGCCTCCCTCGGCGTCACTGTCACTCCCCTTGCGTCATCCCCCAGCCAAGAAAAATGCAGCCCCTTGCACCCCCCCTCCCACTGCGCAGCTGATCCCTTCAGCTTTTAATGCTCTGGTTAAAGCCCAGGCTGCAGCTCGCCGGCCTCGATGGGCTCCGGGCTCCCGGAGCCAGGCCCGGGCAAGTCAGCAGCTGCTCCAGGCTGTGCCCGCCGGCATGGCTGAGAACACCCAGCTCATCACAGCAGTGCCCGGCCTGCCCTCCCGCCCCCCGTGGGGCTCAGCGCTGCTTCTTGAAGGGCAGAGAGAGACGGGGCTGAGCTCCTGGAGCACCCGATCCCTGTAATCCCCGGTAATCTCAGAGGAAAGCGCTTGCTGTGGGGATTAGAGATGCAAACAGCTGCCCTCACCTACCTGCCCCTGCCTGCTCCCCTGCCTGCGGTGCTGCCTGCGGGCCCCTGGCCCGCAGCGTGCGAGGAAGGGCTGCCAGGCGAGCGGGCTCGCTGCCCGGCCACCCCAGATGGACGGGGTCCAGGTGGCTGCTGGGGCTCCCCCACGCCACGTCGAGCCCGCGTCGGTTATTTATGGGAATAAAGGGAGCGCGGGGCCATCTGGCCGCAGCCTGGCCCCGTGGGGCGGGACGGGGCCCTGGGCGGTGACGAGGTCAGGGACAAGGCTGAGATGGTCCCCGCAGAGTCGCCCACCCTCGGTGGGAGTCCCTGTGCGGGGCTGGATCCGGCTTTTTCTGATGGGAAATTGCCGCTGGCTTCGTCTTATGGATAGGGAAACTGAGGCAGAGAGGAGCTGCCCATGACAGGGATGCTTGGGGGCTGCGTGTGGCCTTGCCGCCCCCCGGCGTGGGGTGCATTTGGGGGGGACGAGGACAGCCCTGGTGGGCGGCTGGACGGGGAGCCTGAAATGTGGGAACGGCTGAGGCTCTGCCAGCTGCTCGCCGCGGGGAACGGCCACGCCGGCCAAGACGCCCCGGCCCCTTTCATGGCCGGGAACAAGCGCCCCAGGCCGCCCCGGCCGGCCGTGCCAGCGTCCTCCCCTGCCCTCGGCGGGGCCGGGGGGAGGCAGCCACGGGCACTCCCTGCCTTTGAAGGCACGGGCCTGGGGCCGGGGCACCCCGGGAAGGGGCTGCAGCCCCTGGCACGGGATGGGCATGGGGACAGGGACACAGCCCACGCGGTGGCCGGTTCCCCTGCCAGGTTTCCAGCCCGCCAGCCAGTCGCAGCCGAGCCACGGCAGGGCCGCGGGCAGGATTGCCCGGCACCAGCCCCGGGAAAGGCTCCGGGAGGGGGAGGCAGGCTGGGATTTTGCAGAGGGAGCACTGGAAAGACTGGGATCCGGTACCCCATGCCCAGTGCAGTCCCTGGTACCCGGCACATGGTGCCCCATGTGTGGTGCCAGCGCGTTTGCCTGGTGCTCAGTACCCGGTGCGTGGTTCCCAGTACCCAGTACCAGCTAACTGGTACCCAGTGCCCGGTGCCCAGTGCTCCCAATGCCCGCGGCTGGTGTGCAGCAGCCAGTGCCCAGCACCTCCTGCCCAGCACCTGGTGCCTGCCGAGCAACGCCCGGTACTGGTGCCCGCTGAGGTCGCTCCCCGGCGCTGGGGCTGTTCCCTCTCCCCTGTACCAGCACCCGGTGCTGGGGCCTTGCACCCGCTGCCCGCGGCCGGCTCCCTGCGCGGGGCCCTGCGCCGTGCTGGGGCCCTGTACCTCGTACTGGTGCCCAGTATCTTGCCTTATACCTGGTACTGGTGCCCTGTACCTGGTACTGGTGCCCAGTACCCAGTGCTGGTGCCCAGTACCTGGTGCCTGTGCCTTATACCTGGTACTGGTGCCCAGTATGCAGTGCCTGTGCCCTGTACCTGGTACTGGTGCCCTGTACCTGGTACCCAGTGCCAATGCCCAGTACCCGGTGCTGGTGCCCTGTACCCAGTGCCTGTGCCTTATACCCGGTACTGGTGCCCCGTACCCGGTACTGGTGCCAACGCCCTGTGCCCGGCGCAGGTGTCCTGTCCCCGGTACCCCGTGCCCCGCACCCCGTGCCTGGTGCCGGTGCCCCGGTGCCGACGCCGGAGGAGCCCCGTGCCCGGCGCTGCTGCCTTGTACCGCTGCCCGGTGCCGGTGCCGGTGCCGGCGGTGCCGAGCGGCCGCCCCCGCCCCGCCCGCCGCCCGCCCCGCCCCGGGCCGCCCCCGCCCCCGCCGGCTGCTATTTCTGCTCATCCCGGCGGCGGGGCCCGGCCGTGCCGCTCGGCAGCCGCTCCCGGACGGCGCCCGGCGCCGCAGCCATGGTAAGGCCGGCGGCGGGGGGGCCGGGCCGGGCTGCACCGCTCCGCTCCGCTCCGCTCCGCAGCGCGGGGGGGCCGGGCCGGGCCCGCTCCCGCACCCCGGTGCCCTCCGTGAAGGTGACGGTGCGGCGGGGGCGGAGCGGGCCGAGGCCGCCGGTGCCGCAGCGGGGCGGGGAGGGGGGGGGACACACGACACACACGGACACAGGCAGCACCTGCCCGGTGCCAGCGGGCAGCAGCCGGGCAGCGCCGTGGGGGGGAGGACGGACCCGCCCGCACGCCGCCCCTCACCGTGGCATCGGGGCGGGTGCCTCCCGGAAAGGCGACGCTGCCTCTGAGCGGCACCTGCGTGTCCCCGCGACCTGCGGCACCCCCGCGGTGTCCCTGCGTGGGCAGGGGGGGGCTGGTCTCGGGTGGCTCCGTGCGGAGCATTGGTCACCCAGCCGTGCCTTTGGTGGGTGCCCCAGGCTGCGGTCCCGTGGCGCTGCCAGGCTGGCCGGGCCCTCCTGCGGGGACCGTCGCGCACGCCTGGAGCCCAGCTGCGCTTTGGAGCCATCTCTGCAGTTACCGGCAAGGTCCGGAGCCGCCAACGGCCTTCCCGGCTCGGCGGGAGCCTGTCCGGCATCGCTCGTCCTGCCTGGCCCCTCTTCGGTGGCGGCAGGTCCCCAGGAGCCGCTCGCCGGGGCCACGTCCCCACGGGGACCTCGAGACACTCGCCGTGCCCAGGGTGGGGAAGGAGATGGAGGGTCGTGGCTGTGGCTCGCGTGGCACCAGGGTTGCGGCAGCTGGGACAACCACCCTCAGTGGGGACCATCGCGGCCGTCCTTCCCCGTGGGAACAGGACCGTCACATTCCTCTGGAGCGGGAGGCAGTGAAACCACATAGGAGGGCGGCTGGCGGAGCGTGTCGTAACCAGCTCCAGCAAGCGCTTCCCAAAAGGCTCCAAACCATGGCTTTGGGGATGGACAGATCCGGGCTTGGAAACATCGGGGGGGGGGAGGACGACAGCGGCAGCTGGGTACCGGAGAGGGGCTGGGCTCCCTTGGCCGTGGACGTGGGGTGAGCTTGGCACATCCAGAAGGACCCACAGAGGTGGAGCTGGTGCCCCCTGACACTTGTGCCGCATCCCTCTGTCCCCAAAGCGATCTACGGCTTGTCCGGAGAGGGGGATGAGCAACAGTCCCCCCTCAGCCTCTGCTCCCGGCTCTTAGTGGGCTGGATCTTCTCGCCGTCCCCACGTGCTGAGACGCCGCCTTGTTTCCAGCCCGGACAGGCCCCGCTGTCACTTGCCGGCTCGCGCGGAGCCACCGCGCGTGGTCCCGTCCTGGGGTCCCTGCACAGGCGCTCGCAGGTCCTTCAAGCTGGAGGATTCCCTGCAGGAAAGGGGCTGGAGCTGCTGCACCGAGGGATGTGTCGGAAAGGCTCTCGTCCTGCGTGCTCGCCTGCCTTGGTGCTCGCGCCCTGCCCAGAGCGGGGACCTGTGCCACTGCCTGCCTCTGCGTCCGTGGGGTGCCCAGCACCCTGCTCCTCTTCAAGCTGTTGGTAGACTCAGTTTCCCAGCTGGGGTGCTGCCGACGGGGTGGAAGGGGAGAGCTGGGGGTAAGACACTGACTCCAGCACGCCGGCATCCGTGCGTCCCGTGCATCCGGAGGCAGGTCGGAGCAGGCGCAGCTCAGGTGCCGGCTGCCCCAGGGAAGAGCCAGGCTGGTCCCGGCAGAGCTGGGCTTCGGCGGGGGCCACCGTGCCCTTGTCCCATGTGGAGCTTGTGCCTTTGGGACAGGGTGTTCGTGCCTGGGATGCCTGGCTGTCACCCTGCAGTGGAGTGGTGTGTGCTGTGCCGTGGGTGGCACGTCTGGATGGCACCTTTGGGTGGGCTGGGGATGCCTCGGCCAGCCTGGCTGCGGGGACCACACCTCACTGGGACATTCCCTTCCTTTCCATGCAGAAACAGGCTGGGAAAACACATCCCACGGGAACGTGGTGCCAGGCAGAAAGATGCTAATGGGCAGCCGGGGGCTTTCCCAGCTCAGGCTTTGCCCCCGTGCCCCCCTCTGCCACGGCCCTGGGGCTGTCACCGCGCGGGGAAGGTGTGATGCGGTGTGACAGGTGGGGACGAGGCAGCGCGTGTGCCGCCTCGCTGGAGCTGCCGGGCCGGTGACAGCCCCGGCGCCGAGCGCCGGCTCACGCGCAGCCGGGCGTGTAATCCGCTTAGGAGGGCACCGGCGCTGCCCCGGGCTCTGGCTGCGGTAAATCCCCGCTCCCGGCGGGAGCGCGGGGTGGGACGGCTGGAACGCGGTGGGTGTTGTGGGAGAGCTGTGCTGCGCTGGGCAGGGGGGATTTGGGGGGCAAGGGGCGCTGCTGATAGGGTGCAGAGCCTGGCCAGGGTGGTGGGGTGCGATGGGGTGCTGCAGCCTGCGACGGGGGGGAAAAGGGGCTGCAAAGCCATCGGGGAGGTGCGGTGTCGGCCAGGGATGGTGGCACTGCTCCCCTGGGACCGGGCTCAGCAGGGACGGCGGAGGCTGGGTGGGGACGGTGGGGTCTCTGCCACTGGCGTCGGGTGGCCTCGAAGCTGGGTGGGGGGAGACCCGGCACCGGGGTTAGGAGTGTGGCTGGGACCCAGGGGTGCTGGGGGCCGGCACAGAAGCGTCCGGGCCCCTCTCTGCGCTCGCAGGCTCGCGGTTCATTGCACCTGTCCCGCACCAGCCGATGTGTCGGGGCTTTTTAGCACTTCCCTGGCGAACGCAGCCCTTCCGCGGCCGAGCGACCCCGGCTCCGCGCCTGAGCTGCTCTGATGCGTCTCGACATGTATCAAGGTGAATCACCATCCCTGGTGACCCCCGACAGTGACAGCTCGGTACCCTCGCTGCCACCCACGGCTCCTCCTGGGGCACCGTTAACCCTTCGCCTCCCCAAGGATGAGCCGAGGAAGCCGAGGCTGGACTGCTGGAGCTTCTGCCAGGGATCCCTGTGGTGGGCATCATCCCTGCTTCTCCCAGCTCAGGGTTGGGTCCTGCCCACCTGGAGCGGCAACTTGGAGCTGTGCGGGGAAGCTTTAATTTTCAGGTGCAAAAAGTGTTGAGTTTTCAAACAGTCTTTCATGGAAAACTGGCTTTCTCCCCTCAAAGAGGCTGGGGGGCCCTGCCAGGGCAGCTGCGGGGTGCTCCAGGGTGGGGAGCAGGAGACGACCTGGTGTGCACTGGGATGGAGGAGGTTTTTGTCCTGGGATGGAGGAGGTTTTTGTCCTGGGATGGAGGAGGTTTTTGTCCTAGGATGGAGGTGTTTCCAAGGGCTGAATGTCCTCCTGGGCTGTAGCCAAGCTGTGTGCTCGGCACAAGGGGGGAAGGTGGCGGTGGTGGTGATGATGGCAGTGGTCATGGCCATGGTCATGCAGCCCCCCAGGACCTGCCTTGCCACCTCCTTGGCCAACGGTGCTTTGCTGGTCCTTGATACCTCGACAACTGGGCAGGAGCTGGGCTTGACTCTGCTCGGGGGTCCCTCTCCCCTCCTGTGGCCCCCTCGCTGGCCCTGCCCCCCAGCACCCACGGGGCCGTGCCTGGCTGCTGGGTGCCGTGGGCGCCCGGGCCCGGTGCCTGCCCAGGGTGGAGTTATGCTAATGCTGCTCCCCATCCCTCGGCGCAGCTGGTGCCGCTCGGCATCCTCTCCCGGCCACGGGCGACACCGGCTCTGCCATGGCCGCCTGCCCCGAGCTGCAGCTGGGGCAAGAGGTACGGGGGCAGCGTCCCTCTCCAGCGGGGCGAGAGAGGGGACAGATGGGGACGGGGGGGGACCCGGAGCACCCCGGTGCTGAAGGGAGGGGCCGCAGCTGATGCTCCGTCCCTGGGACAGCCTTGCTGGGGGACGCGCTTGCTGCGGGACCCCCGAGGCTGCGGCACACCCCGCCCTGTGCCACGGCACCACCAAGGCCATCGGCTTCTCTGCGGTGGGGGAGAGGGGGAGCCCCGAAGGGCTGGAGCCCCACGGGGTGGAGCAGCAGCGGGGCCGGGAGTGCGCGGCGGCGGCAGCATCGCCTCCCGTCCCTGTGCGGCCCCTGGCCGGGCTGTGCTGTGGTGGGGGCTGGTGCTGAGCCCCCCAGGTCAAGGTCGGTGAGGAAGAGGATGCTGCGGTCACACAGGCCCACTGAGCACTATTGACCTGCAGGGGAGAGGGGAGTGTGGGGGTCCTGCAGCCCCCGCCGTGGGGGCGCCTGCTGCCCCCCCAGCCTGGCACCGTGGCCCTGGTGCCGGTGGCCGCAGGGGTACCGGGGAGCGGGGAGCAGGCGTGCGAGTGCGCAGCCCCGGCAGCGCCGTGACCTTGTTTCCAGCCCGCTAATTCGGTGCATCTCGCCTTGCCGCCGGCACGGCTGCCCTCCCCGGCTGCCCTCCCCGCCGACGGAGCAGGGGCACGGGACGGGGGAGCACACATGGCCCCATGGAGGGCTCTCGCCTTGAGGCCCTGATCCAGGGGGGCACTGACCCCCAGGTGTGAGCCTGCAGGGTCAGGGGCTCCCCCAGACCCTGTGTGCCCCACATTTGGGGGTCTCCCTGCCCATGGGGCTGGGGTCTCCTGGCAGTTGCCGTGGCAGGGTATCGGGACCGTGGTGCCTGCTGGCAGGAGGGCTCGGTCCTGCGGGAGCCGCTGCCGGACATGCCCTTGGGAACGCGTCTCCTCCCGCCAGTGCTTGTAAACAGGATGTGGAGCCATCCCAGTCCCGGCGTCCTCGTCCCAGCCCCGCCACCCGCCGGGGTCACCGGCTGGGGGGCTGCTGTGCCCGGCCCCCCCAGCCCCTGCCTGGGTGCTGCCCAACGCTGCTGCCTGCACCAGCTCCGGGATGGGCAGAGCCAGGGCAAGGGGGTGTCGGGGTGCGGCTGCGTGCGTGGACACGGCCTGAGCGTGGCCATGGGGTTTGTAGCCCCTTGGCACGAGGGGTGTCCCCACGCCCCCGAGCCCTTTGCATGTGGGGTTGGTGACGGCTTGGAGCCGGGTCCCCTGCCCTGGTTGTCCCCTGGGACTGCAGGGATGGGGGCCCCTTGTGCCATCACCCACGCTGAGACCCTGCGAGCGGGCGGGCAGGGGGGCACAGGCAGACCCCTGCCCACCATCTGCCCCCCCCCCCGCCCCCGCCAGCTCCTCCGCCGCTGCTCTTCATCTCTTCTTGGTGTCTCTCCCTCCTCCCCGGCGCCCCGTCCCCGTCCTCCCGGCAGGCCATGGGCTGTGCGGGGGTCCTGGCTACCCCTGAAGACCCCGAGGAGCGGCGGGGTGCCCAGGGGGAAGGTCCCTGTCCCCTGGAGCGCCAGGAGCCGGCTGCTGTCCCCGCACCGCAAGCTGTAAGCACCTGGGGTGCATGGGACCATGGCTGTCCCCACTGCCATCCCCATGGCTGTCCCCAGGGTGGTGGCTGGTCCCCTGGGGTGGCTGTGTCCCCCCTCTCCTCCCACCCCTGCCGTCCTTGGGGTGCATGTGTCTGGCTGCTGCAGCTTGGGGACTTGTGATGCCGAGTCGGGTGATGCCACCTCAGGCTGGCACTGCCATCATTGGTGTCACCTCCTCCCTTGGTCCCCAGATAAAGCGTTTCCTGAAGGAGGACTCAGAGGAGGCTGAGCTGACCCAGCTCCTGCGGGATTGCCCACCGGCCGACAGCCCCAGGAAGGTGGAGCCCCTGGACGGCCGTCGGGAGCCCGGCCACCCCCTCTGCGGCGTGGGCAGGGTCCCCCCTGACGAACCCGCCGATGAGAGGGACGCCAGGATCTTCTCCCGGTCTCGGCCCTTGGATTTCCAGCAGCACATCGCCGCCCCCCCACCCCCCAGCCCCAACCGCCCACGGAGCCCCTGGGGGCAGCTGGACCCCTACGACTCCTCCGAGGTGCAGGATGCGTCCACGGGGAGGGGACACGGGGCGAGGGGCTGGAGGAGTCACGGCGGAGGATGTTCCCACCCTCCGCACCCAAGGGCTTCGGGCAGGCGTGGCTGCGTCCCATGGTGCCCCAATCCTGGGGGACCCCTCGGGGGCGTGGGGGGAAGGGGGTGGCCTGCCAGGCTGGGGGGGTGGGATGGTGGCATCCCCTGTCCCACGTCCCGTCTGCCCGCAGGATGACAAGGAGTACGTGGGCTTCGCCACGCTGCCCAACCAGGTCCATCGGAAGTCGGTGAAGAAGGGCTTCGACTTCACCCTCATGGTGGCAGGTACGGGGGGGCCAAGCCTGGCACGGGGGGTGCTGACCCCACGCTGGATCCCAAAAGCCATGGAGTGGGGGGGTACCGGCTGCCCCCTCACCCTTGTCCCTCTGTCCCAGGGGAATCCGGGCTGGGAAAGTCCACCCTGGTCAACAGCCTCTTCCTGACGGACATGTACAGAGACCGCAAGCTGCTGAACGCCGAAGGTGAGGGGGGACAGTCCCAGCGATGGGGTGTCCCGGAGGGGTGGCAGAGCCCCGCGCCACTCCCGGGGGGCTGCAGCCCCTCTCCCTGCCCAGCCGGGCTCCTCCGGGTCTCCGAAGCTGCGTGTGGCATGTTGCCAGCTGCCTGCTGGCACTGGGGACCGCTCCAAGGCAGCAGGGACCCCCCCTGCCTGGCATGGGGACCCCCCACGGGGGCTTTGTCCCCGCTGGGAAAACAAGCCCCAGCTTGCTGGGGATCGGCCGGAGCCGCAGCAAATCCAGGATGCTGCGGACAGTCGGGGTCCAGGGCACAGTGCTGGTTCCGCCGCAGCCAGTTTTTTAATTAAAATAGCCCAAACTTGCCCAAATCCCCAGGGGGTCGAGGTGGTGGTTTGATTTGTTTTGAGGCAGTTGTTTGATTTGTTTCCGTTGCTTGGAGCGAAAGCCAAACGCATGTGGCCACGCGCGCACGATGCGCCGGGAGCATCCATGGGGACGCAGGGACGTGGCGGGATCCTGGGGGTAGAGGGGCATGCGCAGCCCCGGCGCCGTGGGGTCACACGTGGGGTACGGGGAGCCACAAACGCTCCCGCCGTGCTGCCTGGCCCCAGCAGACCCCCGCGCTGCTGGAGCGGGGCTGTCATGGGGTGGCGGTGGCACAGCCACTGCGGGAGGGGTGCGCGTCCACGTGGGGATGTGGGAGGCACGGAGCATCTTGTCTTGGGGCTGGACCCCGGTGCTTGTGGGGGCTGATCCTGCAAAGCCACCCCAGCCCCCGGGTGGAGGGTGATGCCCGAGGGCTGCAGCACCTCCCCGTGTCACCCCCGCTGTCCCTCGCCCGGGGTGTCCCCCGCCACCTCCGTGTCTCCTGCCGCTGCAGAGCGCATCACGCAGACGGTGGAGATCACCAAGCACGTGGTGGACATCGAGGAGAAGGGTGTCAAGCTGCGCCTGACCATTGTGGACACGCCGGGCTTCGGGGACGCCGTCAACAACACCGAGTGGTGCGTCCCGTGGAGGGGTGGTAGCGGGGTCTCCCCAGGGCCGGGCAGCGCTGCCGTGGGTGCCCGCGGCTCCTCGGGGTGGGATGCTGAGCCATGGGAGGTGTTGAGCTGGGATCCAGGGAAAGCCTGGAGGGGACTCCGATGGTCACCTCCCTGTCCCCGCAGCTGGAAGCCGGTGGCCGACTACATCGACCAGCAGTTCGAGCAGTATTTCCGTGACGAAAGTGGCCTCAACAGGAAAAACATCCAGGACAACCGCGTCCACTGCTGCATCTACTTCATCTCGCCCTTTGGCCATGGGTACGGGCAGCCCCTGCCTGCGCTGCCGGGATGAGGGGGTGCTGGGGAAGGGGCCTGGGGGGATGGTGCTCACCGGGCTCCCCCGCAGGCTCCGGCCCCTGGACGTGGAGTTCATGAGAGCCCTGCACCAGCGGGTGAACATCGTGCCCGTGCTGGCCAAGGCTGACACCCTCACCCCTGCTGAGGTGGAGCGCATGAAGAACAAGGTAAGGGGAGGTCGGCCCAGCCTGGAGCAGCAGGTCCCTGGGGCTGGGGGTGCCCTGGGGGTCCCCGCTTGGCTGGGGGCTCTCTCTGTCCCCTGCCTGGACTTTGCCATGGACCATGCTTGCAGCACTGTAGAGGACCACGTTGCCCATGTGGCCACCAAGGACACATCTCCGTGGTGCTCAGCTGGGGGCTGGAAGGATCGGGGCCAGGGGGGGTGACCGTGACGTCTAGTCTTGGGGGGGACACTGGTGCTGTGTGGCGCTTCTCAGCCCTTTCCGAGGGCCCGAGCCCTGCCCTCAGCGGGGCTGTCTGCCTCCAGATCCGGGAGGAGATCGACCACTACGGCATCCGCATCTACCAGTTCCCTGAGTGCGACTCGGATGAGGATGAGGAGTTCAAGCTGCAGGACCAGGCGCTGAAGGTGGGTCTGGCTCCTCCAGCTCCATCCTTGGAGTGGCAGAGCCCTGTGGCTGGGAGAACGTGTCATCCTGGGGTGCCCTTAGGACTCTCGGGGGCCACGCGAGCTCTCTGGCAGCCCCAGCACGGTGGGGTCGGTACATATCGCGCTACCCAGACGTGTCACCAAGACCCCACAGGTGCCACCTGCAGCTTGGTGGGATGGGGCTGGGGTGGAGAAACCCATGCCATGGCTGCTGCCGTCCCACCTGGGGCTCTCTGCAGCTGAGGCTCCAGGATATCTTGGCAAATGGGTGCTGGATATGGCCAAGAAGATGCGTGTGGAGGGATGTGGGCTACGGCAGACAGGACCGAGCCCTGCTAACCCCACCCTCCTCTTGCAGGAGAGCATCCCCTTCGCCGTCATCGGCAGCAACACGGTCGTGGAGGCCAAAGGCCGGCGCGTCCGCGGGCGCCTCTACCCCTGGGGCATCGTGGAAGGTAACGCTGGGCCGTGTCCCCGGCGTCCCGCCGGCCTTTTGGGGACGGGTACATCGCGTGCCCCATCTCCGTGCGGCTCAGCCCTGGGGGGTTTGGGGGGATGCGGGGGCCGGCTGTGGCCTCCTGACCTCGGGCTCCCCCGCAGTGGAGAACCCGTCCCACTGCGACTTCGTGAAGCTGCGGACGATGCTGGTGAGGACCCACATGCAGGACCTCAAGGACGTGACGCGGGAAACCCACTACGAGAACTACCGCACGCAGTGCATCCAGAGCATGACCCGCATGGTGGTGAAGGAGAGGAACCGCAAGTACGGGGCCGGGAGTGGGCTGCCAGGCTGGGGGTGTGGGGGGCATCCCCTCTCCTTGGGGTGACCCCAGCCTGTTGCGAGTGGAGATCTCGAGGGGTTGGGGTTGTGTGTGGGTCCATGCTGGGCACATGGTGGGCTGGGCATGGAAACCTCATTGGTGAGCCCCAAGGTGGTGGGGGGCTCTTCCCGTGCTGTTGGGCTGGGGCTGGCTGGGAGAGATGCGCCGGCAGCGAGGGGGACCCTGTGTCCCCCCAAGGCTGGATCTGTCTTGGAGGGGATGTTCCAGCAGTGAGGGGACTATATGTCCCCCCAGGGCTGGATGGGGGGGCTGCTCCGGCAGTGAGGGGGACCCTGTGTCCCCCCAGGGCTGGGGCTGGCTGGGGGGATGCTCCAGCAGTGAGGGGGACCCTGCGTCCCTGCAGGCTCCGGGGCCGGAGCGGGAGCCAAGCCAGCAGCCGGTGCTGGGGCTCTGCTGCCGGTGCCAGCTGGATTCATGGCACTCGCATCCCTTTTAGCCACCCCAAGGTGCTGGGGGGAGCCCCCCACAGCAGGGTCCCTGGTGGGACCCTCCAGCCAGGGGGCTGGAGCGGTGCGGGAGCGAGCGGAGGCTCTGGGGGGGCCGAAGCAGCAGGGCTGGCGGGGGGGCTGGCAGCGGCTATAGGCGCCCCTAAGCTGGTCTCTCCATACGTGCCGCCGGAGAAGGCGGCATCCCTCCGTGCTGAGGCTGTGCTGTGCCGACTGCTCCGCCGACTGAGCCGGGGCCTGGCCGGGGCCGTGCTTGGCCCCCGCCGTCCTTGTCCCCCTGCCCGTCCCCCTGCCCCCTATATAAAGTACTTGCTGGTACCCAACCCTGTCTCAGTCCGTCTGTGCCCGCGCAAGGGCCGGGCAGGTGCTCTCGGGGGGAGCCGGCCCCGTGGCCACCCACCCGTCGCCCACACAAGCTGCCCTCGGGGTGCCGGCACCACTGGCAGTGCCGGGAGGAGCCGTGTGCCGGCAGCGTCACCCAGGCAAGGTGGGCTTGGGGGGACGTGTCACCGTTCGGTGGTACCCAGCTTTTCCCAGCCAAAGGCTGCCCAAGGGAAGGGCTGCAGGGTGGGCACCCCATCGAACTGCCCTCCCGGGGGATGTGATTTTGGGGTGCAGGAGGCAGTGGTAGCCAGTCTTTCCTGGGCTGGTGAAGATGCTTGCCCTGTTGCCGGTGCCCAGCTCAAGCCTTGTCTTGCTGCCAGGGATGGAAGGAGCTGGATGTGCTCCCTCCTGGGTCCCCCCACTGCGAGCAGCCGTGACAACGGGCAGCGACTTCCAGAGCCGCTCAAAACGCGGCCAAAACGCATCCCTTGCCGTGACACGCTGGCACGGCCCCCCGGCACAACGGGGCCCTGCGGGCAGGGGCGGCCCAGCCCGCCCTGCAGCACCCGCCGTCCCCATCGCCCCTTTGCGTGCGGAGGGGCTGCCCGGCGGTGGCACGTGGTGGTGGCACGTGGCGGTGGCACGCGTGACCCCCGCCAGCCGCGGTGGCTGTGTCCCAGCCATGTCGTCACCCGCTGGGGTGGCACGTGGCATCCGCAGGGACCCGGCTGGGAGAGCTGGTCCCTCCCCGTTGCCCTTGGCATGGGACAAGCCATCGATTCGGCTGGCCGCGGCCTTGCACGGTGGGGTGGCCCCAGGGGGATGCCCGCAGCTCCCTCTGGCAGGGATGGGCTTGAACCGGAGCTGATGCTCGGGAAAAGGGGTGCGGAGCATCCCTGGGGCTGGCTGGGCAGCGGGGGGCCCGGGGAGCCCGTCCTGCGGCGGGGCTGCGGCTGCGGCAGAGCAGGGAGACGCTGAGATTAAGCAGAGAAAATATTGGGCGAGGAGAGTCTGACCCCAGGTCGAAGCACCCAGTGGGATGCTTCCCAAAATGGGAAAGTGTGGAGAAAGGCAGGCAGGGCTCTGTGCCCTGGGGGGTCCTTGCTGTGGTGGTGCCCCCCGGGTTCCCCCCAAAGTGGTCCATGGCAGGCCGGGGGGTGCTGAGGTTTGGGGGGATGCCTGGAGCCGCTCATATCCCCTCTGCCTGGAAAAGGGCCCCGTGGGATGCTGGCCAGGGGGGCTCGGGGTCTGTGGCGGCGGGTGCTGGGTACCTGCAAGGTTTGGGGTCTCCGGGGCTGCAGCACCCCTGGGCAGTGTCCCCCGGGGGGGCCGGCAGGGCTGCGGCAGCGCCCTCACCTCCTCTCTCTGCCCGCAGCAAGCTGACGCGGGAGAGCGGGACAGATTTCCCCATCCCTGTCATCCCCCCAGTGCCGGATGCGGAGACGGAGAAGCTCATCCGGGAGAAGGACGAGGAGGTGAGTGTGGGGGAGGGCTGAGCACCCCCAATTCTCCCCCCCACCATGTCCCCAGCCCCAGCGGTGGCACAGCTGCGAGGGGACACCCTTCCTGCGGCGTCCCAGAGGCTGCCGCTCCTCGGGCCAGGGCGGGGAGGTGTCGGGGGGTGGCAGAGGTGTGTCCCCCCCACCTCTCGGTGATCCTAGTCCACTTGGGATGCTTGATCCAAACATCTTTGCAAGGTTGCTGGCATGGCTGGGGGGTGCCAGTGCCCCCCCATGATCCCTGCTCTGCTCCCTTCCAGCTGCGGAGGATGCAGGAGATGCTCCAGAAGATCCAGAAGCAGATGAAGGACTCGCACTAGCCCCCTCCTCCTCCTCCTCGCCCCCCAGATCAGAAATGTTTACATCACGCTCCATCCCGCCCCGGCCCCGCTGTGAGACTCGGTACCAACTCCGCACCCGCCACCTTAAGCTGCTGCGGTATCGCCTTATCCAACCGGCCGGCGCCCAGCCCTGGGGACGGCGAGGGGACAGGGCACCCAGCACCCGCGTCCCCTGCACCCTGTCCTGGCTGGCTGCCCCCCTGCCCCCCCCAGGTGGGGGACAGCCTTGTCCCCCGAGCTTTGGCTTTCCCCATTTCCCCTGCAGCCCTGGGGAGGGCCCCGGCCAGCCTGCTCCCCCCGTCGTGTCCCTTGTCCCTGTGTCACCTCGGGCGGCCTGCTTACAGCCTGTACGCTCAGCTCGGCTCTGGCTTAAGGGAAGAGGAAAGGGGGGGATCGGTCACAGCCCCCCCAGACCCCCGGCTGCCCTGCTGTGGGGCGCGGGGCTGCTCCCCGCTGGCCTGGGCTGGCAGGGAGGGACAGAGGGGAGGGAGGGGCAGCAGGGTCCTGGCCAGGGTGGCAGCCAGCACCCGGACCCTCGGCCGCCTCCGTGCCAGCACCCGCACGAGGAGGGACGGATGCTCGGCGGTGTCCAGCCCCATGTCCCCAGCAGGGTCCCTGTCCCCAGCGAGCGTCGCCCCATGGGAGCAACCCCTGTCCCTGGGGGTGGGGAGGGCTGTGGCACGGGGGGGCGCTGGGGAATCACAGCCCCTGGAGAAAGTCCATTGAACCCCAAATAAGAGGCTGGGTCCCAGCCTGCCCCCCCCCCCGTGCTGTTGGCCCTGTAAAGCAATAACGACCGTCCTGTGCCCACGGCGCTTCCCCACCCATGGCAACAGCGTCGTCCCTCGTGGGCATTTCGGCCCTGGGGGCTGCTTGCCTGTCTGTAGTGTCCCCCCAGGATGTCCCTGTCCCTGCCGCTTCCCGGCACAGCATCACTGTGTGTCCCTCAAGGATGTCCCCATCCCTGTTGCTTCCCAGCAAAGCACTGCTGCGTGTCCCCACGTCCCTCTGTCATGTCCCCAGCTGTGTTGCTGCCCTGCGGAGCATTGTGTCACATCCCTGTGTCCCCCCAGGATGTCCCCACCCCTGTTGCTTCCTGGCAAAGCACTGCTGCGTGTCCCCGGGGTGGGCCCTGGCCCGCACCTCCCGGCCAGCGGCCGCAGGGCATCCCTGGGGAGATGGACCCGAACCCCCCAGGTGAGGGGAAAGATGAAAGGGGACGGTGAGGCTGCAGGGTGGAGGCAGAACTGGGAGCAGTGGGATCACCGGGAGACTGGTGGCACGGGGGTGTATCCCCTCCCCAGCAGGACCACCCCAGCCAGGGTCCCCCGGGTGGGTTCACCCCTGGGCGAGAGGTTTGCATCCAGCTGAGGGGGGGCTGCGTCGGGCCGGGGCTCAGGGCGGGTGCTGCAGGGCGCCGGGGTGGTGTCCAGCAGGTGCCACCCATGTCCCCGTGCTGGCTGGAGGGTCCCTTGGCCCCACGGGCAGGGACCCCACGGGCAGGGCCCCGCAGGGTGTATTAGCGCTTTCCTTTTTTTAATCTTGCTATTTTCTTACCGAAGTACCTACCTTCGCATGATGGTCATAGAGGCATTTATTAAAGGATAAGCAGAGTATAGGTTTATAAATTCTTATAGAGCTAGTGGAAATATTTTTATCCCTCCACAACCGTTCTCAATAAATACGGCTGACCCGGCTTGTCTGCAACCCCGAGTCGGTTCCGCGCGGGCGGTGGGCACCCTGCGTCCCCGGGCAGGCGAGGCTGGGGGAGGACGGCGGCCGGCCCCCTCGCCTCTTGCTCCTGGCTCCTGCTTCCCTGACAAAGGCTCAAAATGGATATCGGGGGTTTCTGCTGCACCCACAGGAGCACCCGGCTTGGGGCGGGGTGGGAGAGCCCCATGGGACCCAGCTCTGGGGATGGGGGGTCACAGGGATGAGGTCCCCCCCCTCACGGCTGCAGTGGGGCCCCATGGCCCTGGGCGCTGCTGGCGTTGGGCTGCGATGGGAACAGGGGGGCAGAGCGGGGGGATGGCGTTGCCCTCCACGCGCAGCCCCCGGGCATCCTCGTGCCACCCACGGTGGGGTGAGCCCTGCCGGGAGACGCCGCGGGCACTCGGCACGGCTGGGCCTCCCCTGCCAGTGCCAGTGCCCAGTTACCCCAGTTTGGCGTCACCAGGAGCTGGCGGGGGGGGAGGGGTGGGCAGAGTGGCACCGGGATGGACGAGAGCTCTGTCTCTACCTGCCTTCCAGCGGGCATCGTCCCCTGCACCCCGATATCCCCCCTGCACCCCTCTATCCTCCACTCTGCCCCCTGCTATCCCCCCCTGCACCCCACTATCCTTCTTCCGACACCCCGCTATCTTCTCCCCTGCCCCTTCTATCCTCCCCTGCACCCCATTCTCCTCTCCTGCACCCTGCTATCCTCCCCCTGCACCCCACTCTTCTTCCCCTTGCACCCTGCTATCCTCCCCCTGCCCCCACTGCCTCCCCATTGCATCCCGGGTGGGGTGCCCGACAGCTCTCCCTGGGCCCCCCCAAACCCCGCTGTGAACCAGCAGATCCTGGCACAGCCCAGCCCGCTGTGCCTGGCCAGGGCTGGTAGCAAGCGGGGGGTGCTCAGCAGTGGGGGGCAGCCGTTTGCACGGGCACCTGCCCTCATGCAGGCCTGGCCCCTGCCCAGGGCAGCGCGTTGGGGAGATCCTGGGTCCCCCCCCAGGCAGCTGGCTCGTGCCTGGCTGCGACGGGGACACCCACACATTCTTCCCCCCCACCATGGGCATCCCTGCCCCTGAAGCCTTAATCACCCTGAGCATCCTCACCAGCCCCCCACCCACACCCTTGACACCCCATTTAAGATCAGCAGCAGCACCCAGCCCCTGTGCCCTGGGTGTGCTGGGCCCAGCCCCCTCCTCTGCAGCCCCCTCCTCTGCCACCCCCTTGCTTGCTCCTGGGGCTTCCTGGCTTCCCCTTACGTGTTTTACTTCCACCCGACGGTCCCTGGACCCGTGGTGGGACCTGCTGCCGCCACCCTGCTGCTCGCTGCCCTGGGATGGTGGGTGCTGGGGCCACCCGCAGCTCCTGGCTTGTCCCCTCCGTGCAGAGCACCCCACGCTCGCTGCCATTCACCCCACGGGTAGGTAACCTGGGGGGGGGGGGGGCTGGAAAACCAGTCCCCTGTGCCCCCCCTTCTGTGCACTGTAGGTTCTCGCCATCCCTCTTCCCCTGCACGTCCTCCCTCCAGTCCCTCTGATCCTAAATATCAGGATCCCCTCTGCTCCCCTCTGCTGGCACTGCCCCCCTTGCCCCACCCCAATATCCCTGCCTGCCCCCCTGCCCAGGTCCCCCCCATTCCTCTTTACCCCCGTACCCCAGCCAGCCCCACTCCCCTCTGCAGGGCTCTGCTCCCACCTGGTCCCCCCCGCTCCCTGTGCTCCGGCACCGCTGCCCCCCACCGAGCACCTTCCTCTCGGCTCTGGTCCCCTCCGTGCTCACTCGCATCCCCCGTGTGTCACCCCCTGCACCCTCCAATCCCCTTCCCCCTCCCCATGTACGCCTGGATCCTCTCCAGACCCCTCTGCTGCCCCGAAGACCTTCCCTGGGTTTCTGTGTCCCCCGTTCTGGTCTGCTCCAAGCCCCTCCGGGGCCACCCAGGCCCCTCTGCCCCTTCCTCCGCTCCCCGCGGGGCAGAGCTGCCTGCGAGAGCTCGGGCTGGCTTTGCCCGCCGTGTGCCCCAGGATGGGCCCTGCCCCATGGCCTCGCGAGGGAAGGAGCCCGGAGAGGGGCTCTGCTTTCGGCTGCTCCCTCGGCCGCCGGCAGCCTGCGGCACGGCCGGGCTGGGGCGGGCACCAGCTGCCTCCTTCCCGAGGCAGGAGCCGGCCAGGTCGGCGCGGAGGTTTCGGCGGTCGCTCTCCTTCTGGCTTGTGTTCTTCGGGTGACCTGAATCACAGAGCACGAAACGCTTCCTGTCAGTATTTCTCCCAAGCAGACACTGGTGTCGGAGCCGGGGAGCTCCCGAGGGAGAGCCATCTATCCCTGTGCGGGTCGCGAAAGCCTGTCAAGCGCATGGTTGGATGTTTTTCTCTGCTGGAGTGGCCGAAGCATTTCAAAGGCGTTCCTAGATGTCCTTGGCAGAGAGCTAAGGCCAGGCTCTGCGTTTCTCTGGTCTCTGCGTCATCCAAGACACACCAGTTTTGGTTTTCCACGGAACTGAGTGGTGCGGGGATATGCTGGAGGGGAGGGGTGGCATCCAGGGGGACCTGGACAGGCTGGAGGAGTGGGTCCATGCGAACTTCATGAAGTTCAACCAGGCCAAGTGCAAGGTCCTGCCCCTGGGTCGGGGCAATCCCCAGCACCAGCACAGACTGGGGGGGGGGTGGGTGGGTGGATGGATGGATGGATGGATGGAGAGCAGCCCTGTGGAGAAGGACTGGGGGATACTGGTGGGTGACAAATGGGACATGAGCCAGCAATGTGCGCTTGCAGCCCAGAAAGCCAAGCGTCTCCTGGGCTGCATCCCCAGCAGCGTGGCCAGTAGGTCGAGGGAGGGGATGCTCCCCCTCTGCTCCGCTCTCCTGAGACCCCCTGGAGCAGTGTCCAGCTCTGGGGTCCCCAGCACCAGACACACAGCGACCTGCTGGAGCGGGGCCAGAGGAGGGGCACAGAAACGGTCCGAGGGCTGGGACACCTCTGCCATGGGGAAAAGCTGCCTCGGGGGAGCTGCCAGCCCCATCCGCTGCCTGCTGCAACTTCTCCCCATGCCAGGGATCGGAGCTGGGGCAGGAAACCACCTCTGTGGGGTCCTTCCCTCCTGTACCAGCGCTGCCGCGGTCCCACCTTCCTCCCCCCTTCATTTTACAAAGGGGCCGAACCCCACCTCTGGCTAGTGACGCCAGCACAGGCTACTCAGAGGGCCAAACCCCACCGTCACGGACATTAACCCTCTTAACATCGACACAGAAGTGCAAAATGTTTGTGCTTCCTTGGGTGGAAGCAGCTCTCGCCCAAAGGCCGGGATGCACGAACCCGCCGCCCCCCGCATCCCCCCCTCGCGGCTCCCAGCGCTCCAAGGTGGGCCCCCACATCGGTCGCCCTCCCCAGAACAGCGGGCACAGCCTCTCGCTGTCACCCCAAACCGGCTGATTTAGCCTGGTCCCCCTGCTCCCCGGGGGATAAAACCCAGTGCCGAGGCCCCGCTGACAGTCCCAGCCTGTGCCTACCCCTCATTCCATGGGATTTTGATCACATCTTTTAAAAATAATAAAACCCCTCAAACCCAGCCTTCCAGGGCAGAGATACTCTCGCACAGTGAATGCTCCTATGCGAAGTCTCCGATGTCCTATCTCGGGTTTCTCGCCGAGCTCCCGTCGAGCCCGTGGCAGTCCTTGCCGGGAAGGAAATACGGGTTTCTCGGGACAGAAGAGGAAAAGTCCCCACTCCTTTTCCAGGCTGCGCCACCCCCCGCCTGCCACCTAACGCAACCCCAGCTGGCCCCAGCCCTTCCTCCCCTTCCCTGTGTTTATTCATTTATTCCTTCTATTTTGCATTGTTTCCCATGCTGGGGAGCCCCGTGCAGCCCCACCTCTTTTCCCAGCATTTGGGGATGTGTGCACGGGGTGAGCCCCAGCGTGGGGGACCCCCCTGCGTGGGTCCGGCCCCACGGCCCCTGTGGGGTGGGGCAGTGCCCTGTGATGCACCACGCAGCTCCCCTGCCCATTGCAGGCAGCGTTCCCGGGGCAGGGAGGTCCCGTGCGGCTCAGGGGTTGCTTGGGCAGGAGGACACCCGGGTGCTGCTCCGAATTCTGCCTCTGCCTTCCTGGGGCACCCACGGTTGGTTTGGTTTTAGATCCAGAAACCAAGGCACCGCCTGCGGTTTCCTTCCACTCTCTCTTGTACTTCTTCACCACTTGTCGCATCCATTTCTGCCGCCGTCTCTCCCGGGCCCGGCAGCAGCAGTCGGTCTGACGGCCCCCAGCATGGTCTGCGGGGTCGGGAGCGTGGCTGCGAGCTGCTGGCCGCCGGGTGACGTGCCCTCCCCTCACCTCGCAGGCGTGACGAGGATTCGGGATGCTGTGTCTGAATGCTCACCACGAAGCAGGTAGCCTTTGTATCCTCCGCTCAAAAACTGATGATCGCAGTAGACCTGAAACCACGATGTTGCTGCATGCTGTTGCTCTTCCCCTCCCTTAAAGGCAGCTAAACCACCCCAGAATTACCTTATAGCTGGCAAATGGGTCACAGACCTGATTCCCCATAAATTGAGATTGAAAAATAAAGTCCAGCTCTAGCAGAGCGAAGTCTTCAACGCGTCGTGGGGCTGCTCTGTTCCCCCCAGCCAGAGCGGAAAGACCCGACCGAGAGCTTGAAACCTTTTTTCAGGGTTTATCCCAAACGATGGGAACCCCCGGTCTAGCTGAGGGACGTTGGCACTGCTCTTCAGTAAATACCTTTCAGAGGTTGAAGAGGACGGAGAGGAAACATCTCGGCATATGGATGCTCTCCCCAAAGCTTTCTGGTGCCTCCTCTTGCTCCTCTACAATGGGACAGGGCACAAGGGACAAAGCACCTCCACCGTGCTCTAAAATGTCATCCTCCATGTCTACCACCCACAAAACACTTATTATTTGCTCCTCCTCTTCTCCTTGGCTTTCAGGCTACCTGAATACCTGGAACTGGGACATTCTTGGCTGTTGAAGAACAGACGTTGGATCTTGGATGCAGCGATGTCAGTGCTGAGAGGTGGGTTTCTTGGCTACCTGAGACTTTGGCAGATGCTTGTGGGCTCATCTCTGCTCAAGCTGGCATTCTCGGTAAGAGGAGCGATGAAGACCTTTCCTGCCCCTCGCAGCACCTTTGGGGTGTACGCTCATTTCTGCATCACCACGAGAGGACGGGAACGCCTTCAGAAGGTCCTGAGGACATCACAAGAGGAGAACACCCCCACAGAGGCAGGTGTATAAAGCTCTCCTTGTTTTACCAGCTGGCTTCAAACCATTCATATTTATTTGGCGGTGTGGTGAGTGCTGTCTAACAGACGTGTCCTGGAGCTGCTGCTTCTAAGCCAATTAAGACAAAAATTGATGCTCCATAGTTCTGCTGCACCAGACGTTTTACAGGCAAACACTGGAGTTCACGCCGGCTCCTACAGCCTCGTCGTAGTTAAAATAGTTTTGGCAGCAGCTGTAGGCAGCCTCGAAAGAGAGACGGGATGGACGGACGGGTTGTACAAAAGCCCGTGGACAGGCAGATTTTCCGCGGTTTCTGGTCAGTGCTGCCACCCCTGCAGCTGCGTTGCCCCAGGGTGCCTGGGGGGCACCAAGAGCCCCATGTGCACCCATCTCAGCGTCAGCCTGGCAGCCCTCCGCACCGAAAGCGGGGATGGTTTCTGCTCAAGTCAGCAGGAGGGACGGTCAGGGTAACCTCACGCGGTGTCGCGCGGGTATTTTGCTTCTTAACGACACCTATTCGAGCACAGCCTACCCAAGGTGGCCTGGCTCAGTTCCTTCAAACCCTGGGTGTGTTGAGCGCGGACCATCTCAGAGTGGCCCAGCACCATCCACCCGTGCTGTCCGCTTGGCCCCCTGCTTTGCGGAGCGTTTTCAGATTTCTGCCGCCACGGCCGGGTGGCTCCTCGCAGCAGAGGACTCGCTGGCCCCGACCCCAGCCCACACCCTGGCTGTGGTGGGCACACGAGAACGGGACAGGAGATGGACGGGTGTAATTATAGTGTGGTCTCTAGCTGCAGAAGAGCCCGCCTGTCCGGCTATGGCTTCTGGGAAGCTCCAGCAGATGAGGTCACTGGCACATTACGCTGTTTCTGGAGCTTCCTTTAAAGGACACACGTCACGCTGTGTTTTGGCAATATAATCCCCATACCTGTAGTCACACAAAACCCACCAAGAACATTGGGTGCGACCTGCCAGGCTGCTGGGAGGCTTGGCAGGAGCAGCCGTTCCTGCCCCACAATGATGATGTCACAAGTGATGTCAGCATGAAGTACAGGGACCAAGCAGAAACGACAGTGAAAGCTTGGTCTGATGCTGATGTCCCGCTGGGGACGTGGATGAGGTGTGATGCTCCTGGGTCTCCAGCCAGGAGTCCGGGCCCCTGCCAGAAGCCCTCAGTGTCGGCCGTACTTGGGGAAACAGCACCATCTATTTGCAGCATTGGTTTTGAGTGTCTTTGTAGAGAAGACAACGTGGCCTCCACGGTTGGGCCATCATGACCCATCAGCAGGGCTGGGGATCCATCCCCAAGCCACGGGCTTGACGTAGCCTCTCTGCTGTCCTAGGTCACGTTGGGTCAGACCTTACCTCCGGCACCTCCCCGCAGCCCGAAGGTGACGTCTGGCGTTTGCTCTGTGTTCAGGGTTACGAGTACGAGTAGCACAAGGTGTGTGCAGGGACCAGGGGAGGGAAGAGGCGCGAAGGGTCCGCAGACAGGTCAGACGGCCCAAGGCTTGGGGCTTCATCTCAGACTTGCCTCTCCCTTCCAGGGCAGGGTCTGCCCTTCCTCTCCCACGCATGGACACGAAGACACCCACCCTGAGGTCCGATACCCGTCCAGGTCTCAGCCTCTGCCCCACATTTCCCCGTAGCTGCCGGGACACATGCCAGCCCATTGGGGTCCTGGAGCTGTCTGGGGGGCAGAGGTCCCAGGAAGGTGTTGGCCCCACAGGATCGGGGGGGAGAAAGCCAGCCTGCCCCCAGCTTCGCTCTGGCCGAGAAAGCTGTCCCCACCCCAGCCGATCTCCACCTCTGCGGGGAGAGCAGCTGGGCGAGGGGCAGGAGGACAAGGCATGGGCATGGGGCTGTCTCCAAACCCAGCTCAGCACCACTCCGGGTTTTACCCCCGTGTGTCCTGGGTGGCAGATGTGCTCTGGGACCCCCCGTTCCGGCTTTACCACAGGCTTGGGAGGAATGAAAAAGACCTGCTCTATTAAACCTGCAGGGAAAAGGGTACAACGGGCGGTTTGGGGCATCCAAAGCACAACGGGCAGTTTGGGGCACGCAAAGCACAACGGGCAGTTTGGGGCATCCAAAGCTCTTGTGGAGCGACCGCTACCTCTTCTTACTGCTTTTCTTCTTGCTTTCGATCAGGTTCAGCCCCTGCTTCTTGATGTCTTCTCGGGTGAGGACAAGGCCGTGGTCTCTGTCAGCAAAATCAAAGGGGTCTGGCGGAGAGAGGGGAGGAGCGGGCTGAGGAGAGGCTGCGGGGCCACCTCCGCCGTGCCCGTGTTCCTGGGGAGAGCCGGCATGTTTTGGAGGGCTGGTGGCATCATGGTGAGCCCTTGTGCCGAGCTCTCCAGCACAGGCGCTACTGGCTGGCTCTTCCACCCCAGCATGCCAGGGTGACATCCCAGGGTGACCTGCAGGGCCTGGCAACGCCACTGCCGTGGTCCATCTCCATCACTGCTGGGGCTTCCCAGAAAGGTCTGGAGCCATGGGGTGGTGGGCACAGCTCCCGCTTCATTAAAAAAAGGTGGTAAGCTGCCAAAAACTCAGTGGCTCCTCCAAGAGCATCCAATAGGAGGAGGCCACAGACAGACCCAAGCACTGGTTATTCTTCACAGCAAGGTGATTTTAAAGACGAGGATCTCCCTCCTTGCCCCACAGCATCTCTCCTTGTTCCTGCTGTGGTTCAACACTCACCACCCCACCAGCTGCCTTCATTCTCCCACATCCCCACCTAAAACCATCACCCATGCGCAAAGCCTTGGAGACAGCCAAGGTCAGCCCCAAGGTCTGGAGACAACTCATGGGTTGGGGTCTGCTGGGACAGTGGGAGACAGGCAAGGACGCCCAGACATCCCAGCAGGCAGGGGCTGGGACGGTCGCTGTGGGACCTGTCCCTCCTGTGCTCTCCTACCTTGGACCCTACTGCTTATGTCCTCCAAGGAAATCTTCAGGTTCTGCGGATCATTCGCGGTTGTTTTCTCCAGAAAATTCCTGACCTTCACAAAAGTCTGTGAAAGAAACCCGGGGTTAATTGCTGAAGGGGAGGTGGGTTGTACAACCCAAGGGGTGCCCCACCTCGATCTGCCCCTGGGGGGGACACCCCGCAGTGCCCAGTGACACCTGCGGCTGAGTTGCCCCACGGCTCTTCCCTGGGGCCGAGCTGCCCCATGGCTCTTCCCTGGGGCCACCTCCATCCTCCCAGCTGGGAGGGCGGCTTGGGATGGGCCATCCGGGAGAGCCCCGCTTGGGTCCCCAAAGACCACAGCAGGGATGGAGCCCCCCCGCACCTCGTTGTTCTCGTCGGGGCTGTGGCTGTCGGGGGGCAAGTCGGCCACCCGCTGCACCAGGTACTGCAGCTTCTGCTGACAGTGCTGGAGCTTCTCCTCCAGCCCCTTGGCCTTGACAGAATCCTCCTGGAGTCAGAGAGAGAAGAACAACCTTGGTGGGGAAAATGATCCACCTGGAGTGACGGTGTCCGCACCAAGTGTCACCACGCTGTGCCATTGCACCGCCAGGCACCGACCGGGCCCGTGCTCACCCCAGCGCCGCGTGGGTAGTACCTGGCCGGGCACGGTGATGTCATGCAGATGGATGAAGAGGTTGTCGATGCCGTTTTCAAACTCGAGCAGGAGCTCCTGGTTCCTCAGCATCTGGGCTCGCATCTGCTCCAGCCGGGCCTCTTCCCGCTGCAGGTTCATCCTCAGCTGCTCCTCCAGCATCCTGGAGCCAACCACATTCACATCTATTCAACTGCATAGGGGTGCAGAGACACCCCAAATCCGTTGCAAAAGCTGCTCAGGTTGCCCCCACCCCAACGGCAGAGCAGAGATGCTGCCTGCAACCTAGCTCCATGCTGCTGGTACCACTTCCCACGCCAGGCAAGGAGCAAGGGTCCTCCTGCTGCCACAGCGGGAGCTTTGGGTGCTCTGCCAGGGCCGGAGGTGGGGGAGCACCCTGCTCACAAAACCTCCCGGTGCAGGAGGGGTGGGCAGCTGCAGCAGGACGGAGGAAGGAGTGCCCTGTTGGGACACGCATGACGCACATGTCCACCCCCAAGGGTGGTGGCCCGGTCGGCACGACTGTCCCGAGGCCAGCAGCACCTGCTTCTGTTGTGGGGCTGGTGAAACTTCAGCTCGGCTTGCTTCATCTCCAGCTCCTTCAACATCTCCTTCAGTGCCTGCTTCTTCTCCTTGCGCCCCTTGAGGTACTGCTCCAGGTCCACCGAGGACTTCTGCTGTGCCAGGAGCCTGCCAGGGATGTCCTGGCCAGGGGAGAGGGCGAGGACTCAGCCCACGGTGCTCCTGCAGGTGCAGGATCCGGGCCGTGGCCTTGGGGAGGTTTCTGCACCATGGATCGCTGCAAGCTCATGTCATGGAGGAAAGCAGCTCCATCCCTGCCCACACAAGAGGGGCTCTGGGGGGCTCCAGGGGCAGAGGAGAGCAGATAACCCCGCAATGAAACGAGGCGAGCAGAGAGCTCTCAGCTCGCCGGGGCTCCAGCAGCCCCAGGTCTTACCGGAGATGAGTTTTTACGTTACCCAGAGGCGGGAGCACTGCACCGCAGCCTTGGCCTGCTCCATCTTCTCGGTCACCCAGGCCTCATGCTCCATCTGGGACTTGGTGGCCTCCAGTTTGGTGTCTGGGGTGGGAGGGAAGCATCAGGGAAGGATGCCTGCGGCTGTGCCCGCATCCCCCCCCCCTGCAGCCCGCCAGGCACTCACCCACCAGCGGGTCCTGCGGGTGCAGGTTCGGGAAGTCCACGACGAGCTCGTACCTGGCTTGCTGCAAGGACGTTCATCGTCACCCCCCGAGCTGCTGGCACCCTGGGGGAGCTGGCCCTGCAGCCCCCCCACCCATGGGGGGCTCAGCACTGATGCCTGCCCTCTGCCCGCAGCCCTGCCTGCGCGGGGCCCCCCGGCTCACCGCTCTCAGGTGCCTTTCGCTTGCTTCCTTGAGCCAGAGTCTGTCGATGGGCACCTTCTGGGCGGCCAGGGAGCGGTACCTGAACTCTCTCTCTGCAAGGAACTGGGTTTCCATCTCAACCATGTCCTCCTGGAGCATATCAGAGAAGGGAGAAGTGGCTGCCAAAGCCGGAATGGACCTTTGTGAGCCAGCTGAGCTTCTGGGATGGCCAGCAGCAAAAACGCCCCCCGCCGTGTAAACAGGCTGGGAAGGAAACGGGGCAAGGAGGGCTGGGGATGGAGCGTGCTGCCTTCACCACGGCTGGTGCTTCGGGCAGGCTGTCCCCAGCCTCAGGGCAGCCTGGCCCAAAAGCAAGACCTGGCAGGAGCTATGGAGGCATCCGGGTGCTGTGGGCAAGCCCAGCTCACGTCTCTTTTGCTCTTTATTGCAGGGAGACTCACCAGCCTGGGCGCGTGGTGCTGTCTGTGGGCTCTGGAGGGTGGGAAAGGGCCCCAAGGTGCCCCAGACCATCTCACCTTGGCTACTTCAGCGGCTTTGAGGGCATCCAAAGCCATGACCTCCATGTCTTCCAGCTCCCCATGGCACAGCTCAGCCATCCTGCACAGGAGGTCCAGGTGCAGAGGCAGGTGGATCAGCTCCTGGGACACAGGGAGCCGCAGCACGTCACCCCACCGTGCCCCAGGGGTCCCCCGCGCTGTGACAGGGGCTGGAGGGGAGCAGGAGGAGCCCACCGAGCCGGGAGGGCATCCCACCAGCGCAGCCCCTTGGGCACCTCGTTGCCTTTGCAGGGGGAGCGGGTGGGATGATGGCACGGTGAGGAGGAGCTCACCTTCCTCAGGACATCCTGCACCAGCAGGTACAGGGCGGTCACCTTCTGTCCGCTGCGGACTTTTGTGAGCATCTTCTCAATATTGTTCTCCAGCTGGCGAATCATCTGGGGCAGAGATGGGGGGGCACGGGGTGACCCCGCATGCCAAGCCCGGCGCCCACCTGGGGGGTGCAGGGGTTGGATTAAAGGGGTCCTGGGTACCTGCACCTGGTGCCGCTTGTCATCCATCTCGACATCCCGCAGCTCCTGCAGCCGCCTCTGCAGCTCCTCCCGCGCTCGGCTCCGCTGCCTCACCTGGTACAGCAGCATGTTGCACGTGTTCACCTGGGCATAGATCTCGTCCCGGAGCTTCTCCTGGGCCACCTGGATGGGCATGTGAGCATTCGCCAGGCTGGAGGCAGGGCTCGCTGGGCGCCCGTGGGAGAAGGGGGTCCTGCCTGGAAAACTCCCCCCACGGCAGAGCCGGGGACGCTGCTCTGGGACATCGTCACTCCTTGGCAGGCCGGGGTCTGGGAGAGCTTTGCTCTGGGGGGCTGGTTGGGGGGATGGTGAGGTGGTGGGTCGGGCTCAGGGACTCGGCATGACGCAGACCCGGGGCTGGGCGTCAATAAAATCGATGAGTGCCCCAGATGGGGACGCTGGCGGAGAGCGGCGGCACCGCTCTGTCCCTGCAAGAGGCCCCCGGGCAACGGCAGCTCCGCGGGGCCAGCGCCTCGATCTCCACAGGCTTACAACCAGGTCACAACCTTGGGACAGGCGGCGAAGGGCAGAGACAGCATCTCTCTCCCAGGGATGCAGCTGGACCCCGCAGGAACCCGGGCAGCCCCGGGGACACGCGGGGTGGAACGGCCGGGAGCTCTGCAGGGACAGAGGATCTGCCCGGGGAGCTAAGGGACGCCCTGCACCGATGGGTCCCGCGGTGGAAAGGGGCCCACGGGGCCGCAGGTGAACACCCCGCGTCTCGCCGCAGCAGCCCTGGGGGGCTGCCCTGGTGCCGGCACCAGGTCCCTCCGCCGCGCGCCCTGCTCTTCCCAGCGTCCCCGGAGCCCCGGCCCCCCGCGAGCAGCCCCTGCCCGCCGGGCCCTGCCCTTACCTCCACCGTCTTCCTGGCCAAAGCGATGCCCAAGTGCTGCTGCGCTCCGCAAGCCTCGGAGATGGTGAGCTTGTCGCGCTGTGGGCAGGAGAGGGGCGGAGAGAACATCACCGCCAGCCTGGGATGTTCACGTCCTGCGACTGCCCGGCGCTGCCGGCTCCCGGAGAGGACCTGGCTCCGCAGGGCCAGCACCAGGGCACAGCAGACGGGACCTGCCGGTACCTTCTGGATGACGCCCAGGGCCTGGACGTCCTCCTGCACGGCCGCACGCAGGCGGGGGAGCCGCTCTCTGTTCTGACCCAGCTTTTCCTCACATGACTGCGTGAAAAACTTCCGCCCTTGCTCTGGAGGACACGAAGGCGCTGTTGGCAGGGAGCAGGACGATGGGGGCACCTGGAGCCCCCCACCCGCCCCCGTGAAGCCGAGGAGGCAGCACCTTGCAAGCTGACGATGGCGCGCAGCTCCTGGACGTGCTGGCTGAGGGTCACCTTCCGTCCCTGCGCAGCGCTGGCCGTCCTGCCCCGGCCCTCCAGCCCCGCCACGCGCGTGGCAGCCATGGCCGCTCCACCGCCCGGTGCAGCCGCCGCCGGGCTGCAGCCACGGACAGAGCCCAGCTCCCGGTGTCCGCGGAACCGTCGCCGTGGCACCTCCAACTGCCGCCCACCGCACACCTCCTGCTCAGCCATCACCTCCCGCTCGGCCACGGCCGCCCACAGCCCCTTCCTCTCCACTTCTGCAGGTGGCAGGTTAATTAATAAGCAATCACCGAGCTCTCCGAGGCAGCCGAAGGCGGGGTGGGCAGCGGGGATCCCCGCTCCGCTTCCCATCACCGTGGCTACGGCAGCTGCAATGGCCCAGCCCGGCAACCCCTCCAGGCCCCACCAGAAACAGGGCGAGGACAATTTCAGGGACCCAAACCCGCCACCTGCGCTCACCTCGAAGCTGCCAGCTTGTGCCAAACGCCCAGAGGAGTCTGTTACTACCTGGATAGGCACCCTCGGAAATCTGAGTTAATTAGGAAACGGTTGTGCGGGGAGTTTTGCGCCTATTGAAATGGGCGAGAACAAACCAGCTACCGATACCCATATTTATTTTGATGCTTACCATACATTCTTGCTGAACCACAAACAGGACAAGAAACGCAAGCATGTACATTTATTTGTTGATAAATAAAATCAAGCTCCTTCTACCAGAGAAAATCCTTAACGTTTGATTTGTAGAAAAAGACTTTGTAAGGAAACAGCCTTCCTAGCATCAAGCTCATAAATCAGCTTAGATTAAGTTTCTATAAGTCAAGATCTTTAACCTGCAGCCATCCTGTTGCGCTGTAAGTGTAGAACATAGAAAACCAAGAAATTATAGGATTGTGAAATCAAATATTACCGACACAATGTCATCTGAGGCTCTTACTCAGTGTCTCACGTGCAGATTTAGGAATTGCACGTTAGCGCTAATTGCCAGTGACAAGCTAAATACCAACGTTATCATCTCAGTGCTGCACAAAGAGGTGGCCGTTGGAAAGAGACGCAGTTAAGGGCTTGCATGCACGAGAAATCTTGCCTATCTGTCCACGCACATAGAGATCTCTATTTAGTCTGCGTCCACACGTCAAACACGGTCACTATGCCACCAAACTCTCCCAGGCAGCATTTAAACACCACAGGAGATTACCCTTAGGGGCAAGAGAAAGCATTTCAAAATGGCTAAAACAGTTCAAGAATCTCCGTTTCACTGGCCCTCAGCACAACTCAGACTCCAGCGGCAAGTCCTTCCAAACTACTACTGGGGAAATCTAACCCGACCTTGCAGAGGCTCATGTCGACGCGCTGCTTCAGAAACCAGCCGCAAAGAGGAAGCCTTGGACCAAGGATCGAGTCCCGCAGGCCCTCTGCGCCCGACGTGTCACACCTCTCCTCCTCCCGTTGACTTCAGCTCTCCCTCAATTCTAGAAAATTCACAACGTGTTAATGGTACAAAGGAAAAGGTCACGTCAGAACAAACCCGAGCTCTGTTTCATTGTCATGTAACGCTCTCACAGTAAACAGCAAACAAAGAACACTGACACGCGCTCGTCTGGGAGCGAGCTCCAGCTGCTGGCTAGCCTGCAGCTCCCGACTTCTGTGTACTATCAGCATGGAACAGGAACCCAGTGCTAAAGGCTTCTTAAATTCCTGCTTTTAGTCACCCAAGTACACATGCTTTGCCTGGCAGTTTGTATTTTTCGTATCTCCTCCCGCAGTTGTTGTCCTCTCTTCCCCTCTTCCTTGCAATACACAAGTTCCACTTAAAAGCATTTGTTTAACACAGCTGAAACAAGATTTAACAGAATTATCAAGAACCACAGACCGTGCCTCGGGAGCTGGCTGGAAATCCTGTGCACGTATTAGAGAGCAGCATAAAGAGGCAGAGGATAAAGGACGGCTGCCAGAACTGTGCTCTATCGCGCCAAGGAGAAAAGGGGCACATGCAAACAGCTGCCGCTGGGGAATTACGGCCCAACAAAAGCCTGGCCAGCTCCAGGGCCAGAGGCCACCGCTGCCGCTTCGAGATTCGTTTTATCACGCGACGGAGGACAGCTCACCCGCGCACGCTACCCCTTCGGCCGACTAAAAGCATCGCTACGGCCAGAGACCTCCTAGACTATTAACAAAAATAATCATTTTATTTCTTTCTGTATCTGTAATATATAAATAGATGCTAATTCCTTTTTATTAACGTAGCTAAATATATTTTACGAATAAGTTATTTGGAGAGCATTTTTGCTAAGTCAGCAAGTACTGTTATATCCAGAGAAGGAAATCTTTAAGAATGGTCCTTTAAAGTACTCTAATTATCAAGCAGCCAATTATGGAAGTCTACGTCAGTTTTTATGCTGCCAAGAGGTTAGTTTTCAGACACAATCCACACTTTGCAGCTGCTTACAAGTGAAAATGCAGCGCTCTCTTCTGCGGGTTCCTCTCCTCACATACAAACCCCACCCTCAGTGACCTACGCGATCTTCCCCTCAACACTGACAACTTAAAGTAAAAATGATTGGCACCATATCAGTCAAATGCTCTTCAAGAGCAGCCCTGGAAGTAAACCAAAGCTAGAGTAACTTCTTAACTCAATCCTCATTAGTGCGACTCTGACACAAAACGTTCCTACAGGCAAAGACATCTGTAAACCAAGCAAGTGTAAAACGATAAAAAACCCCACACTGCACAGAAAAATCCCGAAGGGTTAGTGTCAGAAAATATCTGGCAGCAAGAGACTGAAAAAACATGAAGGCCTAGCAGAAGAGAGTGGCGAACGCCAGTCATTTCGCAGGATGTTGTTGAAGTCAAACTGCTGCAGGGAGGTTTTCGTTATTCAAGCTTTTCATCTCCTTCCTCCACGTCTTTCAGGCTGAGCACTTCCAGCGTTCCCTTCCCTTTTGTCTCACTCCGGATCAGCTCGTCAATCTCTCTGAAGCAGCCTGGGTCAATAAGGCACACCTGAAACGTTTCACATTTCGTCAGTCAAGCAATATTTGATTTTCATCAGCCCCTTTTCAAGGTCTAACATTAATTTTAATTACAAAAAAATTGTTTAGTTACTAAGAAGGGTTTTGCAGAGTTGGTAAACGATTTCTATCAGGTAACCTTTCCACAGAAGCTCTGCAGTTCCATTTACCCACGGGCATGTCTTTGGACAGTTGGGATTGCTGGATTCCAATCTGTTCCCAGAAAGATTTTTGCTAATACCAAATTTTGCTTTACCACAGACTATTTTTTAAAAAAACTAATTAACCACTGTCAAAATACAGGCCTGACCCACCAAATAAATCAGTTTAACATTCCGTATATGCAGAGAAACTAATCAGTGTTGCAGCATAATCACTGCTAAGAGAAATTACGCTGTGCTTCTCCTCTGCTCGAAGCAGCAAGCTCTGCATCATAAAGGCTACTTTCAAGCTTACGTCACTAGGATCGTGTGAAATTAAAAACTACAAACCACACCTCTGATTCAGAATCTCTGGTAAACTTGCAGTTTATCTGAACAGCTTCCATATATTCACTCATCTTCTAGTAAAACGTAGAGGTCTAGTCAAATCAAGTATGAAACCCAAGGACTGCTTTATTGCTTACAATTTCCAGCTGTTCATGGAAGTCTTCATTCTCAATAACTTTAATCAGTGGCTTAAGCTTCTCTTTCAGTTTCTTCCCCTCCTTTGCCGGAAGAATAAATCGCAGCCTCATGTGAGCACGTTCAATTTGCATGGTCTCCTTTAACTGTCTGATCACTTCCAGCGCCTGTAAAGGCATTAAGAAGAAAGAGCATTTCCACACCCGCTTAAAAAACACCGCACAGGGCAACACCTCAAATCCTCTGCATTAGCCCCAGCCGTGTTCCTCAGTCCTGTCACTGCCACTCTGCTGCGGGGCGTTTGCTATTACGCTAGTTTGATAGATTAGCAAGAAAAGGCAGAGCTCTTGCTGTTGGTGATCACTTCAAATACTAAAAATACCTGTCTGAAATAATGTTAAATAGCAGTTACACCGTGAAACAACAGAAACCCATGTGGCTCAGACGCAAAGCCTGATTTACTACCTCAGTTAAAATAAACGATAAAACTTTTATTCCTGTTCCAGGCATATCACTGTTGCTGCTTTAATTAGTTTCTTTCTTTGTCCCTTCCCTGAATTGTTAGAAAACAAACTGCCTGAGTTTCAGAAGCTGCTTGTGCTCAGCGTTCACCTGGCAGCCGGCTGAGCAATGGCTCTGCAGGCGTCAGACCGCACGGCTTTGTGGATCCCTCCGTGACTGCTAACGGAGAGATCACCCTCGAACCAACACCTCTGAGCCGCAGCCGATTTTGCGAGACAACTGACCTGCTGCTTCGTGCTCTTGTGGGGTTTGACGGAGTAGTGAATATCCTTCATGGCTCTTTCTATAAGGATTACTGTGTATGGCCTCTTTGTTTCAGGATTCACACACTTGTCGGCCACAATAGTCGCGATGTCTCTAAACATCTGCTCCAGCTGTGTGTGTCGTTCTTTGTCCGACACCTGCAGCTCCCCTTTGGATAAAATCTATACAGTAAAAATAAAGAAATTGGTAATAAACATCAGAGATTTGACTAAAGAGTGAAAACTGTAGTAACTTTGTTAAATTTAACAATTGCTCGAATGGTCTGGGTAGACGTGAAGTGCAGAAAAAGAATAACCATATTAATAACGTACATTGTCATAACAGACAACGCTGGAAAGATTTCAGGCAAAAAACTCACCGTAGAAACACTCAACTACAAAAAGCGAAGTGCAGGTTTACTTGAATTCTCATCGCCCACAACAAGCCCACAGTTCGTATCCTACCAAGAAGGACTAAGATATCAGATCTGTTCTTAACACTTAATTGAGCTGTCCAAAGCGAGCAACTGTGCCCTTCCCTTCCCTGCAGCCTTCGGCACGCATCTCAGGTGGGAAACTCGGCAGTGCTGGCTGACCTCTTCCCTGTGTCCGCAGACATCAGTGCGCTGAAGTTGTACATTGCACAGTACACTCAGAACTCTCTTCAACCAGACACATATATGAAATTTAAGACTGTACCACAGAGTCATCACTCCTTTCTACCCATTTCTTAACAAATAAACAGCCCTTTTGCCTACAGCAGCACCGGGTTCTATGAAAACCTTTCAGTAACAACCCAACCTACCGTGTCTGCGTGACCCTTATGCAAAACATTCCGAAAATAGTCCCCAAGCTTTTGTAACGCGAAGGGTGTGAAACCTACCATCTTGCAGATTTCTGTTTGGTCATCCGTCCCAAACGCTTGAACGAGATCTTCCTTCTTCGCCACCTGCCCTTTAGAAACGTTGACAAACACCGTGTGTGTCTGCAGGACCTCCTCGAGATCCTTCTCCCTAGAGACCAGAACAGGGTTAGAAAACCTGTGACGTCAGCAGCGTTGGAAAGAGCGCACGCGAGCTTTTAGCGAGGAGAAACAAGTCCTGCTGCCACGGGCTGAATCGGTGAAGCCTGGAAATTTCTCTTGCCAAGCTGTCACTGCCCGGGGAAGGGCAGGGGCACCGCACGGCGCCCCGGGGCGCTCCCCTTTCCCGCCTTCGCACGGCCCCACCGGCTCCCGGCTCCACAGCCAGGCCCCACGCGGGCCACCTCCTCCCCGGCTGCTGCCACAGCCGGGTCCCGCATGGGTCTCCCCCGCGCCACAGCCCGGTCCCCACACGGGGCCTCCTCCGCAACTGAGTCCTCACACGCGTGTCCCCCCCGGAACCGAGTCCTCATACGTGTGTGTCCCCCACCACAGCCGGGTCCCCACACGGCCCCCCCCCCCCCCCCCCAACCGAGTCCCCACACGCGTGCGTCCCCCGCCACATCCCGGTCCCCACACGGGGCCCTCCCACGCAACCGGGTCCCCACACGGGCGTCCCCCCCGCCACAGCCCGGTCCCCAGACGGGCCCCCCACGCAACCGGGTCCCCACACGCGTGTCCCCCCCCCGCCACAGCCGGGTCCCCACACGGCCCCCCCCACACAACCGAGTCCCCACACGCGTGCGTCCCCCGCCACATCCCGGTCCCCACACGGGGCCCTCCCACGCAACCGAGTCCCCACACGCGTGCGTCCCCCGCCACATCCCGGTCCCCACACGGGGCCCTCCCACGCAACCGGGTCCCCACACGGGCGTCCCCCCCGCCACAGCCCGGTCCCCAGACGGGCCCCCCACGCAACCGAGTCCCCACACGCGTGTCCCCCCCCCCGCCACAGCCCGGTCCCAACACAGGGCCCCCCCACACAACCGAGTCCCCACACGCGTGTCCCCCCCGCCACAGCCCGGTCCCAACACAGGGCCCCCCCCACACAACCGAGTCCCCACACGCGTGTCCCCCCCGCCACAGCCCGGTCCCAACACAGGGCCCCCCCCACACAACCGGGTCCCCACACGCCCCCCCCGGGTCCCCACACGATCCCCCCTCACAACCGGGTCCCCAGCCAGGCCTCCCCCCGCCGGCCCCCCTCGGCCAGGCCCCGGCGTGGCGGCCCGTCACTCACGCTCCGCTGCGCCAGCCCATGACCTTGTTGCGGTAGCAGGCGATCTCGAAGCGCTTGCCGCCGCGCCGCGCCCGCACCACGGCCACGTTGGTGAGGCGGATCTGGTTGGTGGGGGTGAAGATGGACATGGCGGCCGCAGCTCCTGCGCCACCGGCGGCGGCGTGCGGGGCCGGGGGGCGGTGCCGCCGCACGCTGCCTCCTCATTGGCCGCCGCTACTCCTTCCCCGCCCCCCCCCGTCGCACCGGTAAAAGCCGTCCGGAGGGAAACGGGGAGAGGCGGCGGCGGGCGGCCGGAAGGGGAGGGAGGCGGCACATGGCCTGAGGCGAGGGGGCTGCGCCGGTGAGGGCCGCGGGTCGGGGGCCTGGGGGGAGGGCCGGGGTCACAACCGTGAGAGAGGGGAGCGTGTGGGGGGGTCATAACCGTGAGGCGAGTGTGTGTGGGTGGAGGGTAATAACCGGGAGGGATGTATGGGGGCAGTAATAACCGGGGGGGGGGTGTGGGAGGGTGGGTGTGAGGGGGGGGGGGGGATGTGTGTGTGTGTGGGGGGTTAATAACCGTGAGGGAAGGGTGTATGTGTGGGATAATAACCGTGAGGGAGGGGTGCATGGGGGGAGTAATAACCGTGAGAGGAGTGGGGTGGGGGGGGGCGTGTGTGTGGGGGGTTAATAACCGTGAGGGGGGGTGTGTGTGGTGGGGGTAAAAACCGAGGGGGGTAATAACCATGTGGGTGTGTCTTGGGGGTAATAACTGTGAGAGGAGTGGGGGTCTGTGTGTGTGTGGGTAATAACCGGGGGGGGGGCTGGGGGGGCGGGTAAAAACCGTGAAGGGGGGCATGGGGGGAGTAATAACTGTGTGTGGGGGGGTGTGTCTGGGGGGTAAAAACCGTGAAGGGGGGGGGGGATGTGTGTGTGTGTGGGGGGTGATAACCATGAGGGGGCTGTGTGAGGGAGTAATAGAGAGGAGGGTAATAACTGTGAGGGGTGTCGGGGGGGGGGGGGGGGGCGTGTTAATGACCGTGAGGTGGGTTCTGGGGGTGGGGAATGGTCGGTCTGTGTGAGGGGCTTGTACAGAAGGGTGGCACAAGGGTGGGGAGGGGAGTCCAGAGGAGGAATTTAATGGGGGGGGGTGCGGAGGGGCAGGTGCTGAGGTAGGCACCAGGGTGAGGGATGGGGGGCAGCCCTGGGGGAGGGGGGGGGGTCAGGCATGGGGAGGGGGGTGAGGTGGAGTGGGGTACCCGGGCTGCTGCAGGTTTCTGGGGCCCCCCTCAAGGGGTTTGCTGCTTGCGTGGGCTGTGGGGTTTTTTTTGAGAGGCTCAGTGTTGCTGGTGGAGGGGTGAGGGGCATCCCCTCAAGCTTTTGATCTGGTCCTGTAAGCAACAGCCCAGGGAAAAAGTAAGATAAGTTTCCAGCCTCTTGGAAAGCCTCGGTTTCTGTGCTCTTGACTGATGTCTGCAAAAAAAAGATCCGAGAGGACTGCAGATAACAGCAGGAGGGGGTTGTCTGTGTTTCTCAGTCAATAAGTGTCACAAACAAGCCTTATTTAAGCTCCTGAGTGTTTCGTATGAAATAGGTAATCACAGGCACTGCACAAGCACGCTCCTGGCTACAACATTATGTACCCTGAATGGTCTGAACCAGCTTGAAAAACCTCGGTTCTGAATCAAACCTCACTCACGTGATAGAATTCTGAAAAAGTACTTTGAATTGAATCCAGGTTTCAGTCTGGCCTTGAAACTCTGGGTCGAGGCTGTTGTAATCAGTGTGGCATCTAATGTGTACAAGCAAGGGCTGTGTTCAGCAGCGAGCTCCGTGGAGATGATTTTGCTCTTGAAATGGAGCTTTCTGACTCCAGAGATCTGCACGTGTCGGGTCTGTGCAAAACTAAGGCCAGTACGATACAGCGGATGCTTCACAAGGACTTTTTACTTTCAGGCACTTGCATGGCACAAGTATTTTCTGCCTTTCCTTATAGCAGAACCTGCCCTATCTAAGAAAACCCCAGAGTTTCTGTATGGCAGTCTAAAATGTTAGCTTGGATACAGAGATGAGACTCAGCTGCTGCACCTCAGAGGAGGTGAAGGCTCCTTTGTTCAGTTGCAGTGTCTTGTCTTTAGCCAAAAGCTGGTTTCTGCAGAGCCTGAGGAATAGCTAATGGCATGAGACTGCGGGTACTGTGTGAGTCTTTTTTTGTGTGCTCATTCTAAATTCCTCCTGTAGGAATCTGCTCTTGCTAAATCTGTGATTTATTCTAGATTTAGATGTCTCAATGGATACGTGGAACTTCTTCTATACTTGCCTGGTGTCCTTATGGCTGCACAGATTTTACATCTATTCTGCTGTTGCCTTTGGGATCAGCATTTGGATCGTCATTCGGTTCACCACCACCAAATCTCAAAAGAAGGTAACTGAACATGTAAGCACTTTTGTCTGAGGACACCCCAAAAACCTGCGTGTGGAAGTGAGTAGTTGCCGGGTAAAGGTACCCACTGGTGCAGCGAAACGTGCTGCTTCACTGTGGGCCCCCCTGGGTTGTTTCAAATCCCAAATGTGGTTTAGTTCATCTGATGGTTACAATCTTCTGTCTGGATTGTCATGTTTGTGGGTGACCAAACGCCCTCGTTGCTCTGACGTTAGCACAGATCTCGGCTGAACACTTCTCGCGTTGTTCCAGAGAGAACGTGTCAGCCTGGGCTGCTCTGTCGCTTCGAGTAAATCACTCTGCGTGTGCCCAGTGTTTTCATGTTGGGGTTTCCAGTGATGCTAATGACAAGGTTGGACTGGTTTTAGGACGGGAGTGGGATTAGACTGCTTGGGAATTTAAAACCTCCTTGTGCAGGTGAGTGAAGCTGTGCTGCAGGAGTTGGGAGGTTCTCGGGTTCAGGTGGATCCTGTTGTCTCCCTGGTGGGTGAGATGGGTGTATTGTGCATGGCCTCATTCAGAGAAATAGTTCCTCGTGTGGCTCTCTAGGTGTGAGAGAAACTAAAATGCTTTGACTGTTGTGTTTGCATAGTGCCAAGAGTCTGGTCACAGCATTTGAATTTTAAGTGCTTTGGGGGAAAACGGGGTTAACATCCCTTTGAAAAGGGATTTAATGCGACACGGTGCTTGTTCCATAGGGCGAAAAATCCAATGGGAATCCTGCTTCTTCTGAAGGAACAGAAGACAAACTAGTGAATGGATATGCCACCCCACAGGCAAAGGAGGTCTATGTTGCTGGGGTGAAGATTTTCTATGGGTCTCAGACTGGCACAGCAAAGGTATAAGTTACTTTTTTCATGTATATGAAGTTAATTTGAAATATTGTTGAGACTGAAGTATGTTGCTTGCCTTAGAAACACTGTGTAAAAATCTGAAAGTTCATCAGAAAGTTCATTAGCTCATTAAAAGTCATTGCCCAACATGAAAGATAAGTGAAAATTATATAAAAATAACAATTTTTCCACTCCCTTTAAGTGGGGCGTGCAGTAGAGACATTGATTATGAAGCTTAAAGTTTACTCTGACAATATACTCTTAACTTGCTAGCAGGCCTTCTTAGAGAGGAGTGGTGTTTTAGCTGCTTACTCAAAAAGAAATTTAATTTGTGTGTGTAAATGTAAAATCATTAGTCATTAAAATTCATGTAACTCTCTTCTTTCAGCCAGTATACTTCATTTTTTTTTTTTTAATGTGAGGAATTACAGGTCCCGTGTCCAGTTCTCACGTGTCACTGCTCTTTCTGTGCTGGGAGGGGTCTCGTGGCTGGGCGTAGCACGGCTTGTTTCACCCTTACGACGGTTGGGTTGAAGTAGCTGATAATTTTCTGCGTTTTGTTTTTCAGAGGTTTGCCAAAGGTCTGGCTGAAGCGGTTATTTCCCTTAATTTGCCTGTGGAAGTCATTAGCATGGGAGACTATGATCCGGATGATTGTTTATCAGAGGAGGTAGGTATGTCATAAATATGAATTATAAACACAAGTTTTTCCTGGGACTGTGAAGGCTGTTTTCCTCTTGTATTTCTCTCCTCTTATCCTGGAAATCCCCAAAGCTGTGTGTTGAAAATGAATTCCCTCCTACATAAGCAAGTATAGCCCATCAACCCTCGGCAGAAAATACATCAGTTGTGACAATTACCAGGAAAGGATCACGTAGAATATTTTGATGCTGCCAGTGTCTTCGTATGAGCTAGCTCTGCAGCTCGGGTGCGGGTTATGTGGGAGTGGCTGCACCGGGTCCCCCTGTTCTGTCTCTGACCCTGTATGCCTGGGGAAGGGTTCAAAACCAGAGTAAGCAGCGGGTGATACTTCTGCAGCCTTCCTAGACTTACAAGTTAGAAAATTCTTGTGAGGCGTATTTATATAGAGTGGTCCTTGATGGATTTTTCTTCTGTGAATATTGATAGCTGCTTTTGGAATCTGTGGAGACTTTACTGCTGCAAGAGTCTGTCTAGGAAGCTGTTGATTGGGCTGGGGAAGGTAGATGTCCAGTTCTGTTTTACCTCAGTGTCCCTGTTAAGTAGGGGAAAGACAGCTTGATCTCTCTTGGCTGATTTAAGGTGGCTTTGCAGGGAGGGTGGCCGTTCACCACCGTTGGGATTAGCACCTGCAGCATCCCACACCAAAGACTAGTGACCCTTTTAGCAAAAATCTCATCTTCTGGCTTCTTCCAACTGCCCGTGTGTTACAGCTCTCCCTGATGTAAAGCGTTCTGAAAAATGCAGTGATCTCTTCTCTTCTGTTTATATTATTAGACGACCAGCAGGAACGTTTGTGTGTTCTTGGTAGCTACCTACACGGATGGACAGCCAACCGAGAGTGCAGCGTGGTTCTGCAAGTGGTTGGAAGAGGCTGCGAGTGACTTCCGCTTTGGGAAAACGTATCTGAAGGGCCTGAGATACGCCGTGTTTGGCTTGGGAAACTCAGCTTATGTTGATCATTACAACACAGTAAGTGTCTCCTGTGCACCTTTCTTTGATTTCTGCTCCTCTGGAAGGCTGAGCTTTCTTAAATGCTACAAGACTGAACGATACAGGTAGTTTGTGTGAGAATTGAAGCCTTTTTGTGGACTTGATTAGGGACGGGGTTTAGTGCATGGGCAGTGCAGCTTTGAAGCAGTTGTGCTGCCCTTTTAAATGGGAAAGGAGGCCCATAAGCACGGCGTTAATCTGGGAGGTATGGGAACGCATTTGGTGAGTCCTTACTGAGTTAATTTCCCAGCTTTGAAAGCTTTCAGTCAGTGTGGGAGGGCACAGTACTGTAAACCCTCTCACTTGCTGCCTTTTAGTTCAGAGCGCTTCTCTCAAACTTACGTGCTTTGCTGTATTGTGTGGATTTTAGCTTTGTTTCCTGATGTAAAACGTGATGGTACCTTAGCCTGGCGATTAGCTTCGTCTCAGTCAGAAAAATGGCATGACTTGTCACCAGGTTATGTTTGTATAACTGGGGCCATGTGAAATATGTTACACATGTGGCCTTTTTGACCAACAAGCACCACACAAAGAAGCTTGTTCCCAGAGCTCATCTCTTATGAAATCAGTGTGACAGCAGAGGTGTTTTCACATGGGAGCCTGAGGGTGTGGTGGTGGTCAGACTGTGTCTGTGCTCTGAGTCAGCAGGTGAGAGGGAGTCCAGAAGTCCCTGCCTCCCGGTCCTGTGCAGCTCACTGCCTCTGCTTCCAGGCTTGGTCCTTGCTTTCTTAGTTGCCTGCTTTGTTTAACTTGGGCTTCATTTAGAATCATGGAATCGTTCAGGTTGGAAGAGACCTTTAAGATCATTGAGTCCAACCCAGCACTGCAAGGCCACCACGAACCCATGTCCCCAAGCGCCACATCTACATGTCTCTTCAGTCCCCCCAGGGATGGGGACTCCACCACTGCCCTGGGCAGCCTGTGCCAGGGCCTGACAGCCCTTTCAGGGAAGAAATGGTTCCCAATGTCCAACCTAAACCTCCCCTGGCACAACTTGAGGCCGTTTCCTCTTGTCCTGTCGCCTGTTCCTTGGGAGAAGAGACCGACCCCCCCCTGGCTCCAACGTCCTTTCAGGGAGTTGCAGAGAGCGAGAAGGTCTCCCCTCAGCCTCCTTTTCTCCAGGCCAAACCCCCCCAGGTCCCTCAGCCGCTCCTCACAGCACTTGTGCTCCAGACCCTTCCCCAGCTCCGTTGCCCGTCTCTGGACATGCTCCAGCCCCTCAGTGTCTGTCTTGGAGTGAGGGGCCCAGAACTGACCCCAGCACTCGAGGTGCGGCCTCGCCAGGGCCGAGTACAGGGGGACGATCCCTGCCCTGGTCCTGCTGGCCACACTAGTACTGATCCAGGCCAGGATGGCATTGGCCTTCTTGGCCACCTGGGCACACTGCTCTAACTTCCCTCTAACTTTGATCCTGTCCTAGGTTGGAAGAAACATTGACAGGTGGCTGTGGATGCTCGGTGCCAGCCGTATCATGACCCGTGCCGAGGGGGACTGCAACGTGGCCCAGAGCAAGCATGGCAGCATTGAGGCCGACTTTGAAGCCTGGAAAGCCAAGTTCCTCAGTCGGCTCCAGGCGCTCTGCAGAGGGGAAAAGAAGCCCTGCAGTGGGAAGTGCAAGAAAGGGAAGTGCAAATCTCCAGGGAAGCAGAGCAAGGAGAGCGCGGATCATGAACACGGGGCTTCAGAATACGAGAATACTGAGGTAGAGCCAAAATCCATGGGGCCTTATTTCTGGTCTAGTGCCCCTTGGAGCACTACTTGACTTCTCTCCTTCCTTCCGCAGCCCAGAGGGGTGCTGTGGGAGCTTGATACTTTCCTCTGGAGCAGAGGGGGAAGAGGGATGAGATCCCATGGCAGATAACAAGTAGAATAAGCCATCTGAAAAGAAGGACCAAAGAATTGGTGATGGACGTAGTCTGGATGGTATTTATATGATGAGGGAGCCTTCATCTTGAATAGGGGGAGGTATAGGTTGTGACAGATGCTCCAGGGAGCCAGTCTGGGTTCTCATCAGTCTTTGCTTTGTCTTGTGGCCAAGTGAAGCGTTTAGTTCCCTGTGAGCAGTTAAGCTTCACCACGTTGAAGTGGAAGCAGGTTAGGTGCTTTGCCTGCGTCCGGAGGTTTTTCCAGAGGCAGTTGGGGGAGTGTTACCTGAGCAAGCCCTGTATTTCCTCTGAATGTGTCTGCCTGTAGTCATTTGTGTGTCTTTTGGAGTTTTTGATTGCAGGTTTTGAATAAGAAATCCTCTCTCTTGCTCTACAGTGCAAGACCCAGAGCTGCTATGGCACTTTAATCCTCCCTGCAAGCCATTTATTGTGGGTTGGAAATGATTGCTATGGCCATGTTGAATTTTATAGGAAAACAGGATCTCTTCTGGCTGAGTGGGCTTGAGTGTGGTGGCTGCTGCAGAAACAAGAATAAATCTTGCTGTTGCCTCCATGCTGTTGTGCTGTACCTTGGCGTGTACAGAAGGGGAGACAACTCTTCTGCTCTGTGAAGAGTTTGACTTCTGAAAGCAGATCTCTCACTCCCTGTTCGTTCATCCAGGCAGGGGCACGTGGAGGAGTTAAGGGGCTTAGGCTTCCAGATCGTCACAGGATGCGGTGGGAGGTGGGCTCCTCTGTATCTCTTCTCACATGGTCAGATGGGCACGTGAGGAAAACGGAGCAGCCTGGAGGCAGGATGTCTGGACTGAGCTTCAGGTGATCTGTGTGCTACTGAACTCTTAAAAATACGCACTGATAAAAGCCCAAAGTTTAAATGCATCCCATACATTATACAGGTCATTCGTAGACTATTCCTTGTTTTTAAGTAGTCCTCACTGTTTGTGAGAGCTGGTTTCACTGGTTAGCGTAGATGAAGGTCTTTGTTTAACATTCAGATACATTCCTAACTTTTTTTCTCTGATCTCTTACATAGGCAGAGGAGTTGTTTGAAACCACTAGCGAGGAGGAGGCGGATGCTGAGGAAGCTGGAGGCACAAATTCTGTCATCGATGTTGAAGATCTCGGCAATATCATGAGCCACATGAAGAAAGCAAAGGTACTGCTGTTACAGCGAGTGTAGAACTGTCAGGTCTTTGTCACTGATCAGTTGAGTTCATTAAAATATTGCCTGCTGGATTTGAATCTGTGGGGTCTAGTTAGAGGGAGAGTAAAATATGAGCTATTGGAGAGCCTTTCCCAAAAAAGAACGTACTTGGAGGTGTGTGGGATATAGTTACCGGCTCACTGTGACTTGATCACTGAGCAAATGCTGCAGTGGTAACCTGTTATTTTCAGTCTGAGAGCAGCAACTTCTGTGGCCAACGTTCAGATCTGAATGTACATCTCTGCCACCGTAACTCACAGTCCAGTGTCTAAACACACATCGTGTTCCCGTGTCAGCCGCAACGCAGGCCCGTGTTGTGCTGGTATGTCGTGACGGGGAGCAAAGCTGCAGGTGGGGTGTAACACATTGCTGCAAGAGCCTCTGTCTCTGCCTTGCTGCCGCCCTGAGATGCGGCGCTATGCTGGCAGAGCAAGCCAGGGAGCTTGGTCCGACCTGTGCTGAGCCTGCCAAAGACAACCGCGGGTCCTGCTTTGTTTCAGGGTGTTACTGTCTCTGTGCAGTTTCGTTCATGTTTCTTTTTCTGTGTTCAAAGAGCCTGCAAACAAGATAACCAAACTCATTCATTTGGTTAGCACACAAAAAGGAGCGAGGATACAAATAGCTTCTAGGCGAAGCCTTGGCGTGCTCCCCACACCGTTTGCTGGCCGCGCAGTTGGCAGTCGGGAGGGGAAGGGTTGGCCCGGGCTGGGCCTGTGATGTACTGTGGTGCCATCTGCTGACTCTGGTTTTCCCCCTTAGCCATCTTTCTATGGTGGTGTCTTTCCTCCGGAACCCTTAAGCTCCTGTCCACCCCCCTCCCAACAAACTAACTGTCATTACACCTTCCCTATCTCACATGCCTCTGCAGTGTGGACTTCTCACAGCTCTTTCCTGAGACTTAACGATCTCCTCAGCAGCCCGAGCCGAGGTGACACCGCTGGGCCACGGCAAGCCAGGCCTTGGATCGTGGGAGGCTGCGTGCTTAGGGGGAGAGGGGTTACAGGGGAGCGTGGGGATGTGTGTCCCTCGCCGTAGGGAGGGGGAAGGAGGCAGAACACTCCCTGCTGCTTGTAACGCTGACACGAGGAGTGCGGCCCCGCTGAGTGGGGCAAGGCACCGCTGTGTGCGTGCTCCCCTCCCTGAGCTGGTATCGACTTGTGTGCGGCAGCTTGCGAGAGAAGGATGGATGAACCGTTTGGCTTTGCTTTGTTGGAGGGAGAAAGAATCGATCTTTCTCCCTGTGGAACTGTGCCGAGGTCCTGTCTCCTCCTGCCTGCGCTCGCCACTAGAGGTCACTGACAAAAAGGGAACTGCGTTTTCTCCAGCAGCTGCCCTGGGAGGTGATTCAGGGAAGGGAGGTGGTGGCGTCCAGCAGCTTTCTGAAAAATTAGGCATTGAGTTTTCACTGACTGCCAAAATATGGCAACACCATGATCAAGTGTAGTGTAAACCAGGAAAACCATGGATCATGGTCCAGTTCATGAATAAAAAGTGAGCACAGCTGTGAAATACTTCCTGTGCTTAGCTTCTCAGGCTCATTGTTCTGGGAGTGAGCACGGCTGAAGTCAGCGTGGTATGGTTTTATACATAGGCAGTGAAAATTCATTGCTGTCTACGACTTTGGCTGATGCATGATTCAAACAATTGACTGCTTTCTCATCGCTCTGCTTGAGTGGTGAGAGGCCTGTACGTTGTACAGACAAGTTACTACAGAGTGCAAGTGTCTGTGTGTAGGTCGGGTTCTTGCGGCTCTGACTGAAGTAGCCCCTCTGATCTGAGGGACAGCTTCTGCCTGAGCACGCTCATCTGCAAGCAGCCGTTTTTGATCTGCTGCCTTTTCTTCGGAGGAGATGGCAAACGCTTGCTCTGCCCTGGCAGTTGAATGCTGCCCTCTTGCCTCTGCAAATGGTTAAATCCTCACAGTGCAAGTCTCTGTGTGGGACCATGGTGAGGACTGGAAGTATGTGGAGATGTCCTGGCCCTTTTGGATATGAGCTGTTGTCAGCTGATGAGACAGGAGGCCCTAAAACCGCAGATCAGCCTTTCTTTGTCACTGATGCCACTGAACTGTGCTGCTGTAGTAGTGTTCCAGCTTTTTGGATTAATTTTGTAACCTTAAACGATGTAGTTCTCATTAGTGGCCCCTCTATTCCTGTTCTGCATGGCTGATCTGCCTAGCTGCAATCCACCTTTCTGGCTTCGTGCTTCCGTAACCAGAGCAGGTAACGGATCAGCGATGACTTCGATGTAAATCCTCAGCTCTCTTGAATGGGGTGTCGTTTCCAGAGTGATGGCAGAATATAGCTGTGTAAATATTTCATGAGGGAGCCTGAACTGATGGCTATCTCTGTCCTTAGCTGGCAGAAAGGATGACTTTGTCTTGGTGGTGAATCTCCTGGGGAATGTGTGCATTGACTTGCAACAGGCTTATGCAAACACTTGAATTGTAAAATGATCCCATAGGTGCAGTTATTTACTATAATGAAAATAAATGCTGAAAACTTCATATGAAAGAGCGGGATGATCTGCATTTATGAAAGTAATTTATCATGATTGGACTCTCTTGCTCCCAGGCGGGAGGATTTAGTTGTTTAAATCCAGTGCCTCTTGGTTTAAATCGCATCCTCATTTTAGTGGTTCTGAGTTTGTGCAATGAGAAGTTTTCTTTCAGATGAGTTGCGTTGTCCCTTTAGCTGTTTTTTTCTCTCGCAGAATGCTGAACTGTGTAAAATTAGTCTGATACTTTTGTTCTACACTGGTGTAATCTGCCTTGCAGTAATCCCTGCCAACACGGGCAAGTGCTTTGGGTTTTTGTATCTGAACTATCCGAGCACAAGCTAGCAAGTCTTCCTTAAACTTGTGTGTTTCAGGGTTACATCACAGACACTTCTTCGTACGCAGAGTTACTTGGATTTGAAATGTGCCCAACAGTTTCCAGTATGGGGTTTGTGGATTTGTGGTGTGTGTTAACTCCCCTGCACGCGGGAGACAGAACAGCAGGTTCTGCCTTGGGCGATATAGTTAATTTGAAACGTTTTAGGGTCCAGCTTTGATCTCTCTTGCAGGCACGTGTTGCCCCTTGTGAGAATCGTAGCAGATCAGACAGATGTGCAGTCAGAGAGTCATAATTCCTTGTTGTCCTGCCTTTCATGGGATGGCAGAGTGAGGCTGTGGAAGCAAGTATATCTAACGAATATTTTCTCAAATCTCTGCAGCTGATCTTAACTTTGTTTTGCATCCATCTCCTGTTACTTGACTTGATGGAAGTCAAGGCTGAGTTTTGTTTTACAGCTTTTTTTTTTCCCCATATACTGCAGCTTCATTGTGTTTTACAAAATTTTGTCAAAGGGCTTGAGCCAGGTGCTGGATTCTTGCAGTCACTTGGATGAGGCGGGTGGATTCAGGAGTTCAAGGTGAATGCCAGAACCTCTCTTCCTGGTATAGTTGTAGTTGTGACTACATCAGTGGACAAGGGAAGAGCTACGGATGTCGTCTGTCTGGACTTCTGTAAGGCCTTTGACATGGTCCCCCACAACATCCTTCTCTCTGAATTGGAGAGGTGCGGATTTGATGGGTAGGCAGCTCAGTGGATGAGGAATTGGTTGGATGGTCACATCCAGAGGGTAGTGGTCAATGGCTCAAAGTCCAGATGGAGATCAGTGACAAGTGGAGTCCCTCAGGGGTCTGTACTGGGACCAGCACTGTTTAATATCGTCATCAATGACATTGACAGTGGGATGGAGTGCCCCCTCAGCAAGTTTGCGGATGACACCAAGCTGAGTGGTGTGGTGGACATGCCTGAGGGATGGGATGCCATCCAGAGGGACCTGGACAAGCTCGAGAGGTGGGCCTGGGTGAACCTCATGAGGTTCAACAAGGACAAATGCAAGGTCCTGCACCTGGGTCGGGGCAACCCCCGGTACCAATACAGGCTGGGGGATGTAGGAATGGAGAGCAGCCCTGCTGAGAAGGACTTGGGGGTACTGGTGGATGAAAAGCTGGACATGAGCCAGCAATGTGCGCTCACAGCCCAGAAGGCCAACTGTATCCTGGGCTGCATCCCCAGCAGTGTGGCCAGCAGGTCGAGGGAGGGGATTCTGCCCCTCTGCTCCGCTCCGGTGAGACCCCCCTGCAGTGCTGCCTCCAGCTCTGGGCCCCAGCACAAGAAGGACATGGACCTGCTGGAGCGGGGCCAGAGGAGGCCACGAAGATGATCTGAGGGCTGGAGCACCTCTGCTATGAAGAGAGGCTGAGAGAGTTGGGGTTGTTCAGCCTGGAGAAGAGAAGGCTCCGGGGAGACCTTATTGTGGCCTTCGAGTACTTAAAGGGGGCTTATAGGAAAGATGGGGACAAACTTTTTAGCAGGGCCTGTTGTGACAGGACAAGGGGTGATGGTTTTAAACTAAAGGAGGGGAGATTTAGACTAGACCTAAGGAAGACGTTTTTCACAGTGAGGGTGGTGAGGCCCTGGCACAGGTTGCCCAGAGAGGTGGGAGATGCCCCATCCCTGGAAACATTCCAGGTCAGGCTGGATGGGGCTCTGGGCAACCTGATCTAGTTGAGGATGTCCCTGCTTATGGCAGGGTGTTGGACTGGATGGCCTTGAAAGGTCCCTTCCCACCCAAACCATTCTGTGATTCTATGATTCTATTACATACTCTCCCTTGGAAAAGAGATGGATTTTTTAGAGAGCTTCTGAGGGTAAAGACACACAGTTCAAGGTGATGGTGCCTTCTGCACGCTGAATCTGAGCCCAAAAAATGGCATAAGGTGGGGTGGCAACAGGAAATCCTTCCAATATGTAAAATGATGACTGATACAAAGGTAAATTCCACACTGCACTTACCAAATCTCACGCTATGTGGTGATGACTACCTTATAGCTGCTAAAATCCAGCCCTTTTTTTCCAAGTAATTAAATTTTTGGAACCTGCTGCCATGAGAAATAGTTGCAAGTGATGCTTGGCAGGCTCCTGAACTGGACTCAAACCTTTACATCGGTACAGATAAGGCCTACGCTCTCATGAAGGGAATTGCTAGGCATGAAAGTCCAGCAGCGTGCAGTGGGACCGTGGCCCGACGGAGGGCTGGAGAGGTCAGTCCGTTGCTCCCGGCTCTGAGGCCGCCGCTCCCGGGTGCCCGGTGAGCCAAGGCTGCGGGGCCAGGCGGGGCTGGGTGATGCGCAGCTAGGTGGGCTGAGGTCTGGGGCTGCCCTGTGCTCCCTGCCCTTCCAGCCGCTTGTTTGTAGGCCGAGAACCTGGGCCTGTTCTCCAAATTGCTTTTTTGCACAGAAGGCAGTGGCGGTTCTTAGTGGGTTTAATGACTAAGCGGACTTTTAAGTTATACAATTATGGCATACTTTCCCTGTCCTCCAGAGTTACTCCCCTGAAGTGTATTTATCAGATAAAATGTGAAATCTAATGGGTATGTTTGTGGCCTGCAAGACTGCTATTAATCACAGGGACACCATTTCTTAATGTAGATTATCTCTCACAGCTGGGAAATTGTGATAAACTAGAAAGACAGATCAATCTAGACTTGTTCCCAGGGAATGAAATGGCTTTATTAACCTTCATATTTAGAAACTGCAGGCATGAGTAATAGTAATAATAATATCCTAATTTTTTTTGGATGGGTTGGGAAGTAATCAAATGGCCATATTTTGTTGACATAATTTTGCGATTAATGTTCTTGTTTTCTAAAACAAAAACTTTAATGATGCTGATAGTCGCATTTGCAATGTAAATACAGAGGAGGGGGATGTGAGAGAGAGTGAGACCGAGACGGAGTTTACAGGAAACAAAGTACGTCTCAGAGATCGTGTTCAAGAAGTTTCTGTTCACTTCTGTGTCCACTTGCCGCAGGGGTGGTTTCCTGGTCCCCTTTGGCTCCCTTCCCTAAAAAGTCATCCCACATCAGCCCTTCACCACCACGGGGACTGTAAATCACACCACTCGCAGTGTTTAAGAGCCTGTTGTGAGCGTATGACCGCTATGGAAGACCAAACCTTGCTGACGCTGGGTGAAGAAACTTCTAATGAAGTTGGCTGGAGTTTTATTTGAAATGGGGCAGCGAGCATTAAGGTGTAAGGTGGTGTTTAAGGTATGAGGTTTACAGACAGTGTTGTATGCGACTTTGTGTTACAGGCAGAAACTTTTTAGAGTATGCGAGAATTGTTAGCCATGGTTTAGCCCAATTGAGTAAGGCTGGGGTACTTCGCTGTCAGATTTAGAAACAGCTAAAAATGCTGTGCGCATTTAGAGCTCTCCAAAAACTTTCTCTAACTTCTAATGGGTGAAAGATTCCTATAGGAAAAATGTGCTCTTATCTGCAACAGCTCAGTCTCTGGGCTAGAGTTTGACCTCTGCTACTCTGGCTCAGAATTCAGTGTGATCCTACATTTTAAAATAAACTTTAAGAAATATCATTTAACTGCTTGGGGACTACTTCTAGCATTAAAATCTGGATTTGTCACAGGGACGCTTCACCCTTCCTCCTTCCTGTGTTCAAACCTTTCTTCTCTAAAGCTTAGCTATTGAAAAGAATTACAATTCATAAACAACATTATATGAGCTCTTGAGGCTTGCCTTTGCCATGTAAGACTTGGGAGGGCCAATGAAAATGAGTGGGGAAAAAAAAAAAATACTTGAAAGGTGACCTCTGGCTGGACATTCTGTCTTTGACATGTGGTATGATACTGGCTTGCTTGATGAGCCTTTGTAAAGGGCTGCGAGATCTACAAATGAAGACCCATTTTTGCGCTGGGTGGTAGATCCCATATCCCTTGCTGTTCTTTAGTCTGTTGTAAATTAGTCAGTAAATGGGTAGCAAAGCAGAGCTGATAGATACAAAAAACTCTCGATGTCTGAAGTCCCCCTGAGGATTGGGCTTCCTCTTTATTTGCAACCTTTTCTTGACCACGTGTTGTTGTTGGTGATCAGGGTTTAGCCTGCAGCACTCCAGCCCATCTGCTTACCATTTCTCACAAACTTTGTGCTGCATTTCTCGGGTGTTTATTTTTTCTGTGCATTTTTTAAGGTTCTTGCCAGCCAAACAACACAGTTGAATGGAAGTCCACAAATCAATGCACGGAGTAATTATCTGCTGATGGTAATTACTGGGAGAAGTGTGGAGGAAGTGGCCCGTTGATGTCATGGCTGTATCTGAGGAGAGGGTAGCACAAGGATGTCCTGTGGGAGCGCAGCATCTGTTGCCAGATCAATGTGGTGGTGGATAAGGTGTTACGAGGCGCAGTAAATGTGTCCACGTGCTGCCAGACAAGCCCTGCAGATCGGTCATTCGGCAGTGCAGCTGGCAGTAAGCCTGTCCGTGCGTAGTCTCCAGTCAAACCTTCTTTGCTGTGACTGCCCAGTGGTCAATATAGTTTGTAAGTGGCTCTCGGCTGCAAAAGCGTCTGTCTTTGTCTTGCTCGGTGTCCTGCCCCTCTGCGTGAAGGGCAGCACCACTTATGGACAGTGGGAGCTGCTTTTTCTTTCCTGTTGTAAGGTGAGCCACAATTTTGCTTCCTTTGCTGATACTTGGGCTGCCAAAGCAGGCAAAGTGTCCACCTTCCATTGTTCATGTCAGAGCTGGTTTTCTGACATCCCTCTTGCTGCTGGTTGCAGAGGCTTGGCGTGAGATGGGGATCGCGTTTTCCTAGGTGGTGCGGACATGCAGACGAGATGGAGCCTCTCCTGAGAGCTTTCTGAATGGAAGAACATGGCATAAGAGAATGGTAGTAGCATCAACTCAGCTCTGCAGAAGGAGCTGGACACTATAACGTGGCAGTAAACTTTTTTGTATTGCACAGAGTACTTACACGTGTGCTAAACCATGCTGTGGATTTTTCTTGTGCATGAGGAAGTCGTGTTCCTTTTTGCCACTGGCATGGCCAGAGCCTCTGTGCCAGCGGCTCGCGGCAAGGCAGTCTGGGTCTGTGCTAGCAAGTGAGCCCCGTTTGGGCTGGCTCCCTGTGGTGGTCGGCACTACCGAATCAGCGATGGGTCGGCAGTTTTCGAAAGAGGAGTGCTGTTACGGATCATCTGCTGTAAACAGCATCCCAGGCGTGAAGCGCAAGGCTTTGCTGGAAAAGCAGCTTGTGCAGTTGTGTGCGTGGAACTGTGCTGTGTCCCCCTTGAGAGGATGAAGCACCAAGTCATTTCTGACTCTTCTTTGGCCTGTAATTTTGGAAGGCGGAGCTTTGGGTCTTGCAGGATGCTCTACAGCACTCTTGGATATCTGTTGTGGTCTGTTTTCCCAGCTGACTAGTTTACATTATCTTGCAGTCAATGAAGATTGATTATGGTAGAAACCAGGCAATTTCCTTTTGGCTTTATTAATGTATTCGGATGATAATCTCATGGCCTCTCATCTAGTATTTCTGGAAAGCTGGTTGATGCATATCGTTGGATGGGCTACAGGCCCAAACTGTTCATTTGGGTGTGTGGAAGACTTGTATGTGGCTCCTGCTCAGGGAGGAGGCAGGCGGAGAAAGTGCTAATAGGGACTTTCCCTTGCTGCTCTCCAGTCAGCGCGGACATCTGCTGATGGTGAGCTTGCACGCCGTCTTTGGCAAAGTGGTCTTCCTGGGAAGACTAACCCAAGTTAGATCGGATATTAGGAAAAATGGCTTCACCAAAAGGGCTGTCGGGCCCTGACACAGGCTGCCCAGGGCAGTGGTGGAGTCCCCATCCCTGGAGGGGTTTAATAGATGTGTAGATGTGGCGCTTGGGGACATGGGTTAGTGGTGGCCTTGGCAGTGCTGGGTTAACGGTTGGACTTGATGATCTTTAAAGGTCTCTTTCAGCCTAAATGATTCTGTGATTCTAAGTGGGGAGTTGTGCTGGGACTCTCATGGTCCTAGGGAAAGTGTTGAGTTCATCTGCTTGACACTTTTCCTGGTGTTTCATAACTTGAATTAACATTTTATGGTCAGATCCTTTTCTGTGTTACAAGAATTCTGAAGACCAGTGGAAGCTGCGTCCCTATGGCAGGTACGAGAACTGGCTGCGTCTCGCTGATGCCTGACTTGCGCTAGCACGCGCTGGATGCCTGCCTTTCTCTGGATGGCATTCGGGGTTTCTAATACAAAACTGCAGCCTGCAGTCCAGCCAGCTTCGTCGCTGACAAGGGCTGTCACTTCCACAGCAAGCATTGCTACGAGGTAATACACCTCTGGCTGGTATTAGCTCAGATCGTCTGGAGGCTGCTTCAAACATAGCAAATGATTGCAGAATCAAAATTCATCATGCTTTCTTTTTTTTTTTAAATGTGTGGATGGCATTTTGACCACTTGAAAGATTAGTGCTGAAATAAAATGCCCTTTCTTTAGTCCTAACCTGTAAGGAAAAGAAAGAAATGATGGAACGGAGAAGTCTCTTACAGAGATATTTAAAAAAAATAATCTGCAAAATATGGCAAGATGTTGTGAAAGGATGTGTGCTGCGTGCTCTGTGTGAGAGAAAGCAGAATAGACTAAAGTGGAAAATCTTACTGGTTTTAGGCTGCGTATTTCAGAACACTTGTTAAATCATGTTGCCTGGATTTTAGCTTTGATTATTGTAGCACAGAAGAAAGGAATAAAAATGTGACTATATGGCCCAATTTTCAAATATAAGGTAGTCACTTTTGGGTGGAGACAGACACATTTTTAGTTTTGATTCTTTTTCTTTTAAAATCAGTCGTCTTTATGGGGTGTCCAAGGACGTTTCCCAAATCAAACAAGTGTTGACAGAATCATGCAGCAGCATGTGAAAGGGAGTTGTGGTTTAACGACACCTTGTAAAAACCTTCCCTACAGCAGAGCAGCGATGTTGTAGCTCAGTGAAGCAATCTTAAACCCCTCTGTAGCCCTGCAGATGTATTTTTAGAGTTGTGATCTGGGAATTTTGTTGTCCTTGAGGAATCTGGCTGATCTTGAACCTACAAGAAGATGGACGTTGGTGGGATCACTTATCCTCCCGCATTCCACAGATGCGCAGTGCCCCTTCAGACCGACTCAGTTGGATAGCAGCACAAGTCTTCTGTCATTACTTGTCTGTGTGAGTTTGGGCTTTAAAATGCTGTTGTGTGTGTCCAAAAATCTCAGCATTGACTTTTCAGACAAAAGAAAAGGCAGGATTCCCTCTGCGGGGCTGAGCTGCAGGTCTGTCTGAATAGCATCCTTTCTTTGGACAGCAGCTAGTACCGGCTGCCTCAGAATAACGCGAGGGACCTTCTGTTATTCTGTAGCGTAGTAAGATGTGGATGGAGACTTCCCTTGTCTGCTTTTTGCTTCAGTTCAGACTTCTGTGCTTAACTGGGCAGCGAGGTATGGAGTGGGTATGTAGCCTGTGATTATGTAGACTCTAGTAGCTAATTTTAATAAGATTCTCTCTCTGTTGGGGTGTTGCTGGTTCACTGATTACTCAATCCAAGCTTCCACTATTTGTCTTTGTGCTCACTTGCAAATGCTCAAAGCCGTTTTTATTGATGGCTGCCAGCAGTTAGTGTCCTGCGTCGCTGTAGGATTGTCAGGGTGCTTCATCCAAGGACTGAGCAAATTGCAGTTCTGTCTGCGCTCGTTCGGTTCCGTTGTGACAGCCAGAGCTTTGCACCTGGAGCAGGAGGGTCCCCGCAGCGCACGAGCGCTCTTCTGCTCCTCTTCTGTTGTGTTCAAGAGTGTCTTTGTGGAAGCCTGCTCCCCGTCCCATTCTTTTTCCATGTGTTTTAGTCTTGCAGGAAGGTTGCTTTGTAAGGCAACGAGTGCCATTCTTGTGGGCAGCCTGATGTCTAATCAACACTTGGAAAACCCCCAGGTGATTCCTGCCTATGGTGCCACTGACAGCTGAGCCTGAACTGGGGGAGAAGCTGTCAGCTCTTCTAGCTTTTCTTGCCACTGGAGTGTTGCTTCCAGAGCTTTGCTCGGTGTGAACTTTAACTCTTCATTCGTGTAATTCATGAACTTTAATACTTCATTTAATCACTCCCCTGGGAAAGTTTTACTAACATTTCTTGCTGCCAAGCAGTCTTTTCCTGATAGCCTTGCCAACATTTTCCCTTAGCGCTGGTTTTGTTAGTCCTGGCTCCAGCCCCTGATGTATTGCTGTTGTCTTAATGTTTGTGCCTTTCACTTGTTAAAAGGTCCTGGAGCCTTTTGATGGATGAGGCTGTAAATCATGACAAGACCAGGGGTTCCCTCTTGTTTGACCACTGGGAGGTTAAGTAGGAAAGGAGTTCAGTCAAAATTGGGATATTCTGGGTGTCACTTTCCTTCTGGGAGTAAAAACTTCTCAGGAAACATGTTGGTGATTATTTTTTATCTTTTAGCTGTGGCATATCAATAAATAGAGCCATAAGGCTAAAAATGCTAAATTAAGTTTATTTAGGGAATACTTATTTGCATGGAGTTTAGGTGTCTCTTCTATGTTTCTCACCCCCGCAATATAAGTTTGAAGAGCGTTTGATGTAATAAAATGGAAAACACAGGGAGAGATGCGGCACCTTGATGTCCTGAAGAGAGCACTTCAAGGAGGAGGAGAAGTGGCAGTAGCACGTCCCGTTGGTTAGATTTGGATGTGGCTGTGGATGAGTTTGGAGGTGTACTTGTAGGAAATCCTTTCAAACACTTGAACTGTGATTTGTCAAAGGGGCAACAACATCTCTGCCTTGGCAGGGAATGCTGAGGCCCTTGCTCGTGTCTGTGCCGTGTCAGATACCCTCTGCTCTTGACCCATCAAAAATGGGCTTCTGCCTGCCCATGAAGTACGTGCTGCCTCTGCCTGTTGGGCTCCCTCTATAGCAATAAAAGGGAAGAGATTTTTCTTTTCCCTTCACCTGTAGAGGAGGTGATCCCAAGTCCTTACACGTAAGGTTCAATTGCTTTTATTCAGGTCTGCTTCAATGGCAGTAGCAAAAAAAACTCCAGCGGGCTGCAGCAAGAGCTGTGCTGAGCCTTGCGGTACCAAGGAGTTGGAGCGTGTCCCTAGGTTTTCTCGTCCGGGAGTTCTCTTGTTTGTGAACACAGACCAGAGGATGACTCTTCAGTTTTTCGGCAGGGAAGTATTTCAAGGGCAGGAAAAGCTGGCTCTTGTCACTACTTGCTTGATTTGTTATGGAAAGAGAGTAATTTGCCTTAGATTTACAACAGGGCTTTCTGCTAAATCACCAGAACTTGAGAAGTTTGCTCTGTGCAAAGTTAACTTTGTTCTCTCCACTCAAACTCTAAATAATAGATATGAAAGGTTTATTAAGCAAATAAGTAAAACTCTCAGGGCTGTGAATTCCATTTCCCACAAGAAATATCTGAAGCCAACCACTTGCCAAACTGAAGGAGTCAGGTATTGCAGTTCAGAGAAAAACAAATGATTATTTTGTTTACAGGCTTTCCCATCAGGATGGGGGGGGAATATTATCATCTCTGTGAGGGGAAAAATGATTATTGAAATAAATGTTTCTGCTCTGCCAGTAAGGCAATTTTATTTGTTGTTCTTATGTTTAGGTGCTTTTCTCAGATATTGCAGTAGCAGGCACAACAGGCAGGTAGAAATGCAAACTCTTTAAATTCAGAAGGGCTTTTTCTGTATCTGAAGGCTGTCTTGGATGGGATGTCTCATTTGTACTTAAGTCAATCGCTGCATTTTTTAAATTATGATGTGCTCCATAGTGCATATTTAGTTCTTCTGGGAGAATTAACTTCGCATGAGATTGTAGAGCAGATAGGCCAGGATGTGTCCACTTGTAAATCCTGTGTAGCATTTTGCTTTAAGTAGCTAACAAATCTGTACTAAGATAGTGCCTTTCCTTTTTCAGTGGGCGGCTGGGCCTAGTTCTGGGTTAAACGATAGCTTGCAGGAGGAGAAGCTCTTTATTTTTAGAGAGGGAGGTTCTCCTCCCCCTCTGCTCTGCCCCAGTGAGGCCCCATCTGGAGTCCTGGGTCCAGTTCTGGGCTCCCCAGTTCAAGAGAGATGAGGAGCTACTGGAGAGAGCCCAGCGGAGGGTACAGAGATGCTGAGGGCCTGGAGCATCTCTCCTGTGGGGAAAGGCTGAGGGAGCTGGGGCTGTTCAGCCTGAGGAAGAGGAGACTGAGAGGGGACCTCACCAACGCTTATCAATATCTCCAGGGCGGGTGTCAAGAGGACGGGGCCAGACTCTTCCCAGTGGTGCCCAGCGCCAGGACAAGGGGCAACGGGCACAAACTGGAACACGGGAAGTTCTGCCTGAACAGGAGGAAAAACGTCTTCGCTGTGAGGTGCCCGAGCCCTGGCCCAGGCTGCCCAGGGAGGGTGTGGAGTCTCCTTCTCTGGAGAGATTCCAACCCGCCTGGACGCGGCCCTGTGCAGCCTGCGCTGGGTGACCCTGCTCTGGCAGGGGCTGGGCTGGGTGGGCTCCAGAGGTCCCTTCCCACCCCCACCAGTCTGTGATTCTGTGATTTAAGACTTAATAGTTAAAAGATGAAGATTTTATCTCCTCTTATCTCCTTCCTTCCTTATGCATGAGGCTTTTCCAGTAATATTAATATTTTACTGTTGAAGCATCTTGCTGATAAATGAAGATCAAGTCTCAAGACATGAGCTTTTAAACCCAACAAATGACAAGTACTTCATAGAGCTAGCCTTTCAGGGAAGTTTGGAAGTGTTACAGAAACCAAGGAAATTCTGCCTAAAAACTCAGCGAACTGAGTGAAAGGAAGTAGAAGATGGAAATAGCTTTCTCTGTCAGTAAGGACCACGTTGTGTTACTGCTCACTAGAAAATATCTTCCTGCACAACCTCACTGAGACTGAGCAAAGTTTTATTTAAAATGAGTAGGAAAGGTAATAACCCCTGTCCCCAAGAGGTTTACTTCCCTCTTCCCTTCTCAAGTGCTTATTAGGAACTGTGTTTTCCATGAACAGAACCTCTGTGTCTGTGTGGGGGTGTTAAATTTTTTTTTTTCTATTTTTGCTTCTGAGGCACCTCTATTTTCTGAAATTTTGCTCAGGTACAAAAGAAATCTGTGTGTCTGGAATGGCCAGATTTCTTTCTCTGTTTGTGAAGAACACAGTTTAGCAAGTCAAGAGCACTGGTTTCCTTAGTGATGCAAACAGTTGGTGGGTAGACTCAAACTGGAAGTGTTTGTATAAACTTTTGTGCCAAAGACATCACCAAGAGGCTTGGATGTAAAATAGCCTCAGTTTTGTGAAAACAAAATGTCCTCTGGTTAGTTTGTTTATCCATAACTCCTCTAATATTTCAGAAAAGCCATAAAGGACTAACAGATTACAAGTTGCATGAAATATCGAGGTAATTATTTACACTTCCATGCTTCTTTGTGCAGACATGAAACAATAAATACCCATAAAGTCTCAGGAGTGACACTTACACAGCGGGGGATTCACAATGCTTATGTTTCTCCTGCTTGTAACTTTATGCCAATACGTGATATCCCTGCATTTGGTTTTAAGTAAGCTCCAAGGGCTTAACTGTGGCTATAAAGCCGCGGCGGCTGGAAGCCACACTTAGGTGGGATGCTGCAGCTCGGGTGTCTGGCTGTGGGGCAGGGGAACAGCTTTTCTTGCGGGGCCTTTGGGATCACTGAACTTTGGTGGTGCCCATGGCTGCCGCCTTAGGTGACTTGTGGAGAGCACAACTTGTACTCTGTGCAGTCCTGGGCTAACTCGTTGTGGTGATGCGGCTTTCTCCCCTGCCTTGTCCCAAATAATAGGAACAATAGCTGTTAGTTACGCCAGGCAGTGGCGTGTCAGGCACAAAATGGTTTGTTCCCTCCAGTTTGTTCTGCAGAGAGATGAGGTTATTGTGCAATCGTGAAACACTTGGGTTTAAGTCCTGGAGTCCCTGTCAGTCTCAGATGAGATTCCAACACCTTGTTTCTTAAAATGTCCTAGAGAATTTTATTGCTGTGTTAGTAGAACAAAGCGAGTGTGTTATGGGTTTGGTTGTTTTCTTAAATTTACTGTCCTAAATTACTGAAAGATCAGTGTCTGATGGGAAGAGTGATAAAATGCAGGATTACATGGATGCAAGAATTCATGCGTGGGCACCTGTGTCAGTTTTAAGTTTAGCAGATCCGTGGCTGAACTGTGCCACAGTGTTTAAAACGTGATGCTTGAATCTAAATGGTTGTAATTCACTGTCTTTAAACAGAGAGAACGTGAACTTGAGGAAGGAGATGTTGGAAGGAGCTTGACTCGAGAGAACGCTGGGCGGAAGGAGGAGGGTGAGAAGAGAGAGATGATTACCCCGGCTCTGAGAGAAGCGCTGACAAAACAAGGTGAGGTTCTGCAAAGGCCGATGGTGGACCAGGCTCTGAACTCTTAGTGGTAGACTTCTACCAGGGCAAGTGAAAGATGGGCTTCATGTTAAAGATGCTGCTCTGGCCCCTCAGTCATGGTAGGCTCTAACCAGAGGCAGGACAGAGATTAGGCAGGGGCTGTTTGTACCCGATCGTTGCAGGGGAAGAATGCTGGGTAATGCATCTCAGCGTGAGGCACGCTATAACGTGTGGAGAGTATACCAGAGTTCACGGGGTTTAATGTTTCTGCTAAGGCAGCTTGAGAGGGAAGATGGTAGTCCCACAGGCCTCTAACTCCCGGCATGTGGGTTTCTCAGAGAATATTTAAAGATCAGCTTTGCATCTCTGTTTTGCATCTTAGTCCCCTGCTTTTATTTCCGTTTCAAACTCTATTTTTGTTACTGAAACTTTATTTCCAGAGAAGGAGGTAGTTCAAACTAACAATCCACTAGACGATTAGATCAGTAGCTCTCCTCTGAGCTGCAGAGAACAGTTTTAATGAACTTAATGCCTTTTTTTAAACCAAAGGGCAAGCATGAGAAGAGCTGGACTGACAGCCCTGCAGTTCAGAAGCCTCAGTTCTGAGTGGCAGAGCCAGGAGAAGGGTGATGTGAGCTTCCCTGTGCTGCTCAGTTGGAGACTAAAGGGGGTTTAGTTTAATTTCTTTTATCTCTTAGGAGGAGAGTGTGCTCAGTCTTCTTCCTTGCTAAATCGATAGTATCTCTCCTGATGCTTCTGAGAACGCAATTCTGGTTATTGCAGTGGAGACATCTTGCTACAGAGCTGGGCACTGAAGTTCTAACCACGTCCTGTGTGAGTCCAGCAGCGGTGGGATCCCAACACCTTTGCTCCCCAGGGTCTCAGCCGTTCTTTGGCCCAAGCTTTTGTAGGTGACTGGTGTTGCGTTCTGCCCATCACGTATCTGACGTGTTTGGTCGTTGGGTTTTTCCATTAACCTTAGCACAGCTATAAAATAAAGAGCCCTTCTTTAAATTCATAGTCTGAAGGAATAAAGCAAAGGCTTAGTGAGGAGTGGCAGTGACTTTGCCTCCTGTTCGTGTCCATTGTGGTGCTGCTGCGGGCTGGGACCAGTGGAGGGATTGTAGGAGCCTGGTTCAATATGTCTTTTCAGCTCCGATTCTGAAGGCTGTAACGTGGTGGCAGTTGCACTGCGGTGTGCTGCAGAGCAGCTGGAGCACTGTTAGAGCCTCTTATTTTTATTTATTCACTTATTTAGTTACTACTGTCTGTGTTTGATCCAAAAGTCTGATGGTTCTATCTGCCTGCGAGGATGTTTGGAGGACAGGTGGATTTGGCTGGCAGGGCTGGGGGAGTGGGCTGCTGGAGACGTGGGTGTCTAGAAACGGCAGCGAGGATGTGAGCACGCTCCTCTGCTGCAAGTCCCCTGTTTTGAGGGGTTAGAGGAGCCGCTGATGCCATGGAAGGGTGCACCAAGCCCCCCAGACATCTTGTTTTTTGCTTTGGGACACAGGAACCCTAGATGGGCTGGGGAGACTGCCTGTGGTACTGACCTCTGAGAGGGGGGTAGCGGGTGGCTTTCAGCACACTGCCCTGGGGTGTTTGCGATCCAAGGCTCTGTGCTGGCTCCGTGTTGTGCTGCGCAGGAGCGTTTCACGCTGGCTCACTTTCCGACCCAGTCTGTATTGGTTTGGTTTTGGGGAGTGCATGGAACTGTGCTTTTCTAATGGTATGTAAAAAGCGGCCATTTGAAAACTGAAAACAGTGCTGGAGGGAAAGTCACCTTCCTACCATAATGGTTTTGGCACAACGGCAAGCTCCCCAGAGAACTCAGACTTCCTTGTGATGTTCCAGGGACAGGAATTCATTATCCAGATAAGTAGGTATGTATTTCTCCCTTCCTTCGATGTTCGGGGTAGTGCCAGCATTGGATCAACTAGTAGGATCTACTTACTTAAATCTGCAGTTTCAGAGACTTAAAACTATTGTGTCTGTATCCTTACAGTTCCAGCTGTCCCCCACTGGCACAACCCTCCCCTCCTTTCCTCTGCTACTTGCGTAATTCTTTAATGGTCACTCAACAGTGAAGAAGAGAAGCTGCCTTTCTTTTTTTCACATGTCATATAACATTTTTTCTGCAAATAACACACCAGGACAGGCTTATGAGGCTATAAAAATAAAATAACTTCCTCCTTCCCTCAGCACCATTCCCCCCAAAATAACAAGTGCAATGTAGTCAAAAGATAATCTAATTTATTTAGCAACAACTGGTTGCTTTGAGTGTAGCTTCAGTGTCTTTTCAAGATTATCCCTGAGGGCAGAATTAGCCCAAGAGAAGGAAAAACCAGGACTAGTGATTCAGGAGAAAGCTGTTCTTTTAAATTGTGGTTGCATAACAGAAGTTTGCCTTTGAGCAGCATCTCTTCACACTGTTGTAATGCTCAAGCTTTTTATTTTGATTCACCTTCAGACAAATTTACCTTCCTGTAGGTAAATGGAATATTGCTTAAACAATGGTTTTATTTTAGCACTGGCATTGAATTCCAGCTAAATATAGTCTCACCTACTGGGTTATCTAGGTTTTAGCCCCTGTAGTTGCCTGATTGCAAATACCTTTATAAAAGATGCTCTGCAGTAGTTGCTTTTTAAAGTCGTAGCCAGTCTTGTGTTGTGAGAAAATGCTGATTCCCTTGCCATCAGTGTTCGGTCTTGCATAAAATACAAATACAGCACAAACTATTTAGTGCCTCCAAGTAACACAGATAGCTGGAGAGAGAGAGGCTGACAGCCGACGTATTTGGCTGTGTGTTCTGTTTGCAGTGGTACCGTTTTGCTGGGTTAATGCTTTCAGTAATTTCATCTGTTTAGGTAGATGTCATGACATACACTGAAAATAGAAGCAAACTTTTCATATTACTGTTTCCTGTGGTGATCAGTAGATAAGCCTAACACGTTCTCATCTGCTTTCTGCACTGGCTTGTAGATTCTTGAAACAATCCTTGCTGGGCTGATAGTTTTTTGCTTGGCCTGGGTACCAGGAGGATTTTGTATGCGGTGAAGTTTGCCTTTCCAGAGCTCCCGATTTTTCAGGAAGTGCACTTAAATCCTCCTTTAGCTTTAGAGGGAGCCTCAGGCTGCTGTTTTAATAGGAAAGGTGACTCTAAACAACCCAGTGTGAATCCATGGGGGTTCCTTCAGTGTCCCCTGTATCAGCTGTGCTTATTTTATGGGTACAAAATATTGACTATCTTTTACGTTTTCCTGCTGCTCTGAAGTCGGTACAGCAATAGCGCAAAGACCTGTTCCCTGTTTGGGTTGTTAACCATCACTAGTCTTAACTGCTCTTTGGTTTGCCAAATGTTGTATTGATAGTGATGGCCAAAGTGCCGTGCTGAATCTGAAAGCAAAGGCTGGCAGCTGGGGGAATCGTGGTTTTACTGCGGCTGACTTCTCGAAATATTTGGAGGTCAACCATAATGTCACACAGTGACAGCCAGTTTCATCATCCCTATCAAGTTACAGTTGTATTTAGCAGTGCTTCAGGTCGTCTTTGATGTCCTTCTCTTAAATGTGCAGGAAGAAAACAGCGTAAAACCAAACTCAACCCCCCAAAGAGCTGATTGTTTGCTTAGGGAGATTCCAAGGACCTAGATTTCCTAAGCTGCTCATATCGTGTATTCCCGACGTGCTCTTTGCTGTGTTCTTTTCTGCGGTAGCACTGCTAAATACAACTGTGCTTTCGTGGTAGGCAACACAATGGGAATGGATTAACGATACCCAAAGACTGACCTCACTGACGTATAAATTATTCTGTTGTGTCTCTGCTACCACAGGTGCAGTTTTGCTGCATCTGGTTGGATTGTTCTGTCTTTGCCGGTTAAGTGAGCCTGCAATTTAGCACCAGGGTGTCCAGGATACCTCTATCTTGTATCCAAAAGCCAGTGGTATTAGGAGACAGCTTGTATCTGAAATAGTATGGGCTGCTCCAGTAACTGCTTGTGTTCATGCTTTGACTTCATGGTTGATATAAAGATGTCTTTCAGTCTGTTTGGGCAATCAAGAGACTGACTTCAGAAAAAATATCAAAGACTGGGCTTTTTCAAGTGCTGCCCAACCTTGTTTGAGATTAGGTTTTTAAAAGTACTTGGTGGCTTTTGCAGTCCATTCTTGGACTGAGTTTTCCAGTGCCTGCAGCTCCGAGCTCTTCTCACCACCTCAGCTTGGCGCACTGTGCTGAGCTTGTTGTGCGTCCGGACTTTGGAAATGAGATCCCGCGTGCAAAGACGTCGCACAGAGATTGGTGCTGCTGGAGGTATATATACTTTTGCAGGCTGTGCGCTAGAACGTTTGCGTGCATCTCTGGGGTTCGGCGTGCTTTATGCGTAGCTCTTAAACTCCAGGTGGCACTAGCAGCTCACAGCTGGGTCGGGGATTAGTAACACTGGTGCAGTGCCTGAAATGTACCACGGAATTCAAATATTGGCCTTTGGAAGATTAAAAATTAGTTTGCAAAATAGAAAATTATTCTTAGTAAGCAGAATAAATACAATGAGCGAACCGAGGCAAAGTTAAGCCTACTAAACTTTCTTGCAGTTCCTTAGAGAACGTCTATGTAAATAAACAGCGAATACGCAGTTAAAGGGGAAGAATCCAGGAAGCAGAAGATGCTGAAGTCCCACGGTGTGGAAGCTGCCAAGAGCTGGTGGTGAGCTGACTGCAATACTAATTTGCTGGCGCAGATGTAGCAGCTTCTCAGGAGCAGCGTAGATGGTGAAAGCTGGGGTTTGCAGGCCTGATTCTTCCTTCATATGTAGTTGCTGGAGCTGGTGGAATTACCCCATGCATAATAGAGGAAAAGAACTGTAAATGCATTTATATTTGAAGTGCATCCACTTTTTTTTTTAGGTTTTGGAAGGGCTTTGGAGAATATTGGTCTTTGAAATTAAGTCTAAGATGGAACAAAATACAAGATATATTCAGGCAAGGATAAAATTTGCTGTCCTTTCTTTGTAACATGATACTCTCCCCAAGTAAGGGGACAGCTTATACAAAGGGAAATGTGGAGAAAGAAATGTGCCTGGAATGACTGAAAAAGAGAGACTCAATAAAACACAAACAGAAAAAAAAGTCTTGTCTGTAGCAACTTGTAGTTCTGTCTCTTACTCTTTACGTATTTGTTCTGGGTACTTGAGGAAGAGAGTTGTGCAGGCTGGCTGCCTTCTTCCACTTGAAACTTTTCAGCCAAAGTTGACACTGATGTACAGTTCTTAAAGATCTTAGATTTCTGTGTATTTCTTGAATTTTCCTATGAACGAAGAGAGACTGAGGCTCTTTTCCTCCTCACCAAATGACTGAGTTACGACCCATCCTGTCCAGCCAGCTGGTTACTGCCAGTTGGCAAGGATGAGGTTCTAGGCCAGGCACGCATTTGCTGTCTCCTACTCAGCCATCAGGCCAGCCAAAATAGGTAGAAGATGCGAGGGGAGCTGGAGATACAAGGCAGGGCTACAGAAGGCACTGGAGGGACTCAGAGGTCTCATGGGGAGAGTGGATGAGTGTGAGGGGAAAGCCCAGGGTCCTGGCAACAGAGCTGTTGCTCTGGCCGTAGCAGGAGGGCTGAGGCATGTGTTTGTGGGAAGCTGGTTCTTCTGTGAGACAGCCTGTTTGAGTCCTGTCATGTCATCTTCTTTTTCTGCTTGCTTTACAGCCCAAACGTGAATTGCATGTTCTCTCTTCCTCAGCGGGGCGTGTGTCTTCCCAACCTCCCAGACAGGCGTAGGGATCCTTTTGCTATTCAGAACATTTGAGGGGCTTTTATCTTGCAGGTCTTTATCTTGGATGCAGAGTCTGAGGGCAGTTGGAAGGTGACATCTGGAGACGGCTGCTTAGTTCTATTTTCTTAGGGTTGTCCTGGTGGATGGTGGTTGATGTTTTCTCCCTGAAGATCCCTTTTTGGGAGTAGGGGAGCAGCTGTTCTCTTGGGCTGGCAAAGCCAATGTGGAAGTTAGTGAAACTACTTGAGCTGAGGAATGGGCATCTTTTCTCCATCTCGCCTTGGGTGAGAGGAGGTCTCAAGAACTTGCAGTTGATCTGGGGGATGGATTAAAATGGGATGGGCTGCCATGTTGTTGATGCCCGTGGCCTCACTTCTAAAAGACTTACTTTGCTGTGGTTGCTACTGGTGGAGATCACCAACATGATGTGTTCATGGCAAACACTTTGCAACAGCTCAGCAAGTGGTCTGGCTTACCACGTTGCTCTTTGTCAGAGGTGCCAGATACAGAAGGCTTTTCTTTTGCCTTTTCTTCAGTACTAGCTGATGCAGGTGAAAATATCAGTGGCCTGTGGCTGCTTTTGTCAAAGGCAGTTTGACAAGAAATTATGCATTGGAATATTGGAGGTTTTATATTCCTACTGCCCAGGCAGTTCTGTGCTGCAAAGGAGAAGGTGCTCTTGGATTAAAATGGACACCTGGGTTTAAGTGAAAAACCAGATTTTAAGAATTTTTTTAGCTCTTTTATGATCAGCTATGTTGAGGCTGGAATTTATTATAGCTACTGGCGTTCCCACCCTTGAACTTTGCCAGTCTCATTTTCTTGATACTAGGTGAGGTTTGGTTTGCCTGCCGAAGCAGCTGTATTTCTTTCACTAACCTTAGTAGGCTTTTACTATGTGTTAAAAATGTTCAAGATGTTCTTCGGTTTGTGTATGATGATAAGGATCTGAAGCAGCGTTTCAGCAGCTCCACTGAGAAACCAAACTTTCCATCCATTTTGGAACAACAGTATTTTTGCATACAAGGTACAGTCCTGTAATCCTTTCTCGTGTCCTCACTCCTGCTTTGAGTTCCTGGAGCAGGTCCTTCCACAAGTCACAAGCCTTTTGTACTTTGAAGAGCACTTTCTTCTCTTTCAAAAAAAGAAAACCTCAAGAGTAGGTCTTGATGGGCTTGGCAAGGGTTTCTTGAAGATTGAGCAATGCTAGGAATGAAACTGGAGGTTTCTCCTGTCGTGCTTGGGCAATCTGAAAAATTCTACTGCCCAGATTCCACTTCTTTCTATTTTGGTATAAAATGTTGATATAATTTGAACAGTTTCCTTTCAGCAATGGCATTTCTTGTTTTTTTTCTTATTAATTTTCTAGCTTTAGTCAGGACACGTCTTCTGGGCAGTGGCTCAAGCGTGGCAGTTGTTACAACTTCCAAATGGCCCTTGGTGGTGGTGATGGATTACTGCTGTGTCGCTGACCTTCTGCTCTGCCCCTTTTAAACTGCACTCGTGCAAAGCGGCAGGAAATTGGAAACTTCTTTCCCTATAAACATTCTCCTGGTGTGAAGTTCCCCTTTCTACACTGAGTTTCAGCTTTAACAGATAATCATTGCTTTAAACCAAAGGGCTTTTATTTAAGGAGATTGCTTGATAGAACCGTAGTGACTTGCCAGCTGTATATTGCTCTTCTCAGACGAAAAGCCTTCTGAAAGTCATTTGAGAAGCACAGTGTGACATCAGAGTGGCTTACGGTGACTGCACTCTCGGAGAAGGGTGGCTAAGTCTCTTTCTTGTACCTTTTGGGGATTTTTCAACCACTGATCTACTTCATTCTTTAATTAAATCTTTTACTTTGTGCTTTCAGAGTCTTCTGTTGAAGCAAGCTTTTGGTGCTGTAGGGATCTGTACTGGAAGGTGCCTTTAGGTTTTCTTTTGGACGTTCTGCCACATTGGGATAGTCAGCAATTGTTGAAAGCTGTTCGATATGGCTGTCCTACAGATGCATTTTTTCAGACTGTGCAGGTATCATGATACTGCTTCTGATATGGACTGTTGTACTTGTAGAAATTTGGGTAGTCTTAGCTATATCCATTCTGCTTTCAAAATTAAAATCATAGAATCACAGAAGGGTTTGGGTTGGAAGGGACCTTTCAAGGCCATCTAGTCCAACACCCTGCCATGAGCAGGGACATCCTCAACTAGATCAGGTTGCCCAGAGCCCCGTCCAGCCTGACCTGGAATGTTTCCAGGGATGGGGCATCTCCCACCTCTCTGGGCAACCTGTGCCAGTGCCTCACCACCCTCATTGTAAAACTTCTTCCTTGTATCTAGCCTATATCTCCCCTCCTTTAGTTTAAAACTGTCACCCGTTGTTCTATCACAACTGGCCCTGCTAAAAAGTTTTTCCCCATCTTTCCTATAAGCCCCTTTAGGTACTGGAAGGCTGCAGTAAGGTCTCCCTGGAGCCTTCTCTCCAGGCTGAACAACCCCAACTCTCTCAGCCTGTCCCCGTAGCAGAGGTGCTCCAGCCCTTGGATCATTTTTGTGGCCTCCTGGACTCGCTCCAGCAGGTCCATGTCCTTCCTATGCTGAGAAGCACAAATAACATAATTGCTCACACGCACATAATTCGTCCACATTCAGGAGCTTAGAAAGACTTGTTATGTGTAGGGCACCGGTAAACTAGCAAAACCACAACCAGAATACCTTGATGTCCTGGAACACAACACGCTTATATAGATGATAGTGTCCTGTCTCAGTGGCTGGGAGCTCAGTAGGGTCCCTCAATGAATTGTTTGAGTTTCAGAGAATGGACTTTTTCAGCTCTATCATGTAAATAATAGTTTTAATGCTGCAGTGTAGTTTTAAACGGTTGCAGAACAATTTTGCCCCAGACAATGGAGCAGTCGCCATCTGCGGCGCTGGCCATCTCTCTGGTTAAAAGTCTGTCTGTGGTCTGTTAAGCTCCAGTTGGATTGTCAGGGCGAGCAATCACCAAATGTTTATCAGCCTAGTGTTACTGCCTGATAACACTCATTTCACCCAAAAGCTTGTTTAAAAGCTTAATTCATGTCTTATTATAGTTAAAAATGACACTTAATTTCAGTGAAGCTTGGCAGGCTTCTAGGTCATTCAAAATTTATCATCTAGAGCAGGATCAACTAACACACAGACTTCTGATTAGGCGTTCTTGTGCCTTTAGTTAGGAGCTGAGCTGATTACTTTGAGCCTGCTTATTATTTAAGGAATCCCTTGAATATTAGACTGTCGAAATAATAAATGGATTGGTTTTGTTCAGCCTTAGTATCTGAAGATACACAGGGACTGTGAGCAGAGTCCCATCAAGACAACACACTACTGTTTGGAAGGTGTTGTATCCAAATACTCACTTAGAGTTGTTGCTCATGAGTAATATGTCTTAAGGGCAAAGAAGTGAATGTGTTCACAGTGAGTCCTGGCGTACATCGGTGCAGATTTCCAGGCCATCAGTGAGCTTTGATTCAACCACCGTTTCCCTTGGCAGAGCCACAGTGAAGTTGTGGCAAAGCTGAAGGAAGAGATGAGCTAGCCTGAGCTTTCAGAAGGGCGGTTCAGCAGAAGCTGCGATGTGGAAACGGAGCTGGGAAGCCCCTCAGACTGGTTCTCGAGCACACTTTCTCCCATGTTTGGTTTGAAACTCAGTGCTGCTTGGTTCTTGCTCAACCCTGTGTGCATTCTCTTAGCCCGAATTGGTTTGCTGCCTGCGTTACCAGCCATCAGTAAAGCAAGTACTTGAAGAAACAGGCTGTACAGAGGTGGAAGGACTCTGCTCACCTGGAGTAGATGTGTAGTGTTCAGCCTTGGTCACTGATATTTTACCTAATTTCCGAGTCTGAAAAAGCATGGCATGGTCGGTGTTGGCTGCGATGGCGTAGCAGGGTGACCACACTTTCTACCAGAGTTACCTGCGCGGTGAAGGCCTGAGTTTGGCGGCTTTGTACAGTGCTTTTAAGAAGTTCTGCAAGTATATGCTGTTTCTTCCTGTAACGGTAGCTGTGACTCCTGGAAGCAGCAAACAAGATGAGTAAACCCCTTCTCATCACTAAAGCTGGCTGAAGTTTGTAAGACTCTGTTTTGATGTTGAACGTGTACAAATTTCTTGGCCTTTATAGGAAGCTGTGGGCGCTCCACATGGTGGAAGTTGTTTTAAGTAACTTAAGAGAAAATGCTGCAGCTTTGGGCTCCGGAGCTTGGCACCTTGCTCAGTTTAGCTGCTTCCTCTCTTCTCTCAAGCAACTCAATAGCAGATCTGGGCAAGCATGTCCTATTTTCAATTTAATTTTAATCTAAAACCCGTTGAAGTTGCCAAAGCCTCACTTAATCTGGCAATTGGCCCCTTTGCCATCTAACGGGGTCCCTGCTGCCTGCTCCTGCCAGCCACCTCCCCTGTGCTGGCCCAAGTGTTTGTACAGTCTCCTGGAGTGTCACCTCAGAGAACCCATCGGGCTAAAATTGCGTGTGTCCTAACCCCCAGCAAGGTCGGAGGCAGGAACAAACATCAGGTCAAGAAAAAAGAGGAGACTGGGAGGATCTCTGCTGGATTTAAGTGGCAGAGTAACTAGAGCAGTGTGCTCTAGATGATGTATGACTCCTTGTGAGCCACGTATGTCTTCACGTGGTTTGATTTTTAGCTGGTGCAGCTGTTGTGGCATCTGCTCTCACTGTAGTTCCTGGCTGGCTCGGTGTCCTTGGAGGTGGAAGGGACTTTGGGGCGCAGTCGCACTCCCCTGGGACCTTGCTGTGCAAGAGATGCACGGTGACAAACGAGCAGGGCAGGGTAATTGTGCCGCCTTTGGTTGTAGGAGGTGAAGGCTGGTTCTGCTGAACAGAAGGCTTTTTTCCCTGGTAAAATTGTGCTGGTTGGCAGGAAAGAGACTTGATACCTAAAATTTGCTTTCCCTTGAAAGTGTTAATATAAACATCAGCCTAAAGCAGGTAGTTGAGACGTGCTGGGTTTGGGGACAACCAGGCCATTGATGTATAAACGCTACTGTGTGAATGACACAGTAAGGCTTCTCAAATCTCTTATTTTTATGCTGATTTTGAAGTGACTTTTAATTCTTCAGATATATTGGTCTCTAAGCAGTTTTTTCAAAGAGGAAAATAACCCAACTCAAGCAGTTTGGGTAATAATAGTACTTAGTGCTTAATGAATGTTGTGGAATTAATCCTCCTGGGCCAATAAATTTAAATGAAATTGTGTTCATCTTGGCTGGGAAACAGGGAAGTGATGTGAAATCAGCTTTCCTCTGGGCACGGAGGAGCAGCTCCCTTGCCGTGGCTCCACCACGGCCAGTGGAGATGGAATTGGTGAAACTGGTGAACCTGTGAAGTTTGGGTTCAAGCTGAGCCCTGTGTTTCAGTTCTCTTCCTCAGCTCTCGCAGCTGCACGGCGAGTCGGATGTCGTTCCCCAGGCTGGGTCAGACCTGCTGAGAAGCAGTGGGGATGTGTCTGCTTGGCCCTGGGGAAGAGTTGGTGCTGGGGTGACTGCTTAGGGCCAGGGAGATGCTTCTGGCTCCCTCCCCTGTGCTGTCCCTTGGGGTTGGTGCAAACGTCTTGCATCGCTGGGCTAGACCTGTTAGTCTGCCACCCTGTTACACGGAAGAGCCTTGTGGCCACCCCCTGTCGATTCAGACAAGACTGAGGAATATAAATAAATCTCCCGTCAAGAGAAATGGCTTCAAGTTGGCTGAAGTCCCTTGGGTGGCTGCGGCCTTCTCCCCGGTGTGCGGGCTGCCAGAACGGACTGGGGAGTGCTGTGGGTGGGCACCAACGTCTTGGTGGTGGTGTCGTCTTCGGGCCAACGGGGAAGAGCAGTGTTGAGACGGTGACGCTTAATAATTTTGTGTACCAAGTGATATGCTTTGTGTGTCAATTATTATAAGTTCAAATTGGTGGTTTGATTTATTCCTTGCTTTCAGGTTACAAGCTGATTGGAAGCCATTCTGGGGTGAAGCTCTGCCGGTGGACAAAGGTATGCTCTCTTTTTTTTTCTCATTTTATAAATAATTAAAAAAAAAGCTAGAGACTTATTCAGGTATTACAATTTCCAGATGAAATATCCTTTAAAAATGTGATATTACTTGCACGAAAACAAATTTCATCTTCTAAGCTGTAGTTTTGCATTTCAAGCTATTAAAATCCTGCTGCGAAGAGTGAGAATGCGACTGTGGCAAAGATCTGGGAACATCATTTTCTGTTGTTTTTCCTGTTATTCTGCTGTCTGCTAAAATATCTCCTGCCTACGGAAATATATGGCAGGAGCGGAACACCGCAGAGAAAAGTGGGAAGGTTACGTCACCAGCGTGAGGTCTTCTGAAACAAAGGCAACGCAGTCCGTCGTTGCGCTCGAACGGGCACGCAAGGGCGCTCGAACCTGTTCTGTGACGGATTTATCTGGTTTGCGACAGTCAGTGCTCCTCCGCTGGTTTGCAGCCTTCGTCAAGTACCATTTAGATAGCGAGGTGACTGTCACTTGTTAATGCTAGGACTTTTAAAAAATTACTCTGTGGGAGTGCACGTGTCTGTATGTATAGTTGTATATGATATGTCTGTGTCTGTATGTGCATATATATGTATGAAAAGAGTCGTTCTCCACGCCCTGCGGTTGTGTGGTGGAGGCTATGTAAGCCAGTAGCTTTCCAAGTAGTTTGCAGACTTTAAAAATGTTCCCAGCGGAGGCAGAGCACCCTGTAGAACAAACTTCAGCCACTTCGGTGTGTTTGTTGTTTCGGCTGTCCTCTGCAGGTCCCCACGAAGCTCAGAAGCTGAAAGCTGGTCTAAAATGTTAGACACCTGGGGAGCAACATTGATAAAACATACTAAAGCCTTCAGCATCCGTGGGATGCTAAACTATGGGAATCATCACCTCATTAAAATGCCAGCACATCTCTGACTTGCGCTGTGGCAGCGATCAGTTCCTGGGTCTCTTAGCTCTCTTTTGCTGCATGATTAACTTTGTTTATTTTTGAAAAGAGCTCTTTGAATGGCAATCGCCAAAGTGGGTGGCTGCAGTGAGGTTTGCTTATTGAAATGCCTGGTATCAATGAACTGTCTCATCAAAAGACTTGTTCTCATGAACAGTTTAAAGAGCCCACCGCTGTATTGTCATGAATATTTGTCAGGCGTACTGATCCCACTGATGCTGCTGCTGTTTACTCTTACAAATGTTTCTCTCCTATCATTTTTAGCATCAGAGAAGGCCATGAAATGTTTAAAGAAAAACTTGTCAAACTTATCAGTGCTGTGACTGAGAGAGAAAACCAGAGAACCTATTTTTATTAAAGAACCGGAATTTAATGCAGCACTGTAAAGCCATTTCACAAAATAAACAGCAGCTCTGCGTGCTTAGATAGGACCATACTATTTTTAGCTTAAGCAGGAATTGAACGTAAAGTATTCTAATAAATTGAGCTGAAATTGGTTACAGGCAGGGGCTTTGACTCACATTCACACAAATATGGGAATATCTTCAGGAGGCTTGTTTGAGATTTGTATCAACGGAAAGCAGGAGCAAGGCTAGAAAGATTAGCATTAAGTAGAGTTTCATAGCGATATCTCAGATTAAAATGATTGTGTTCTGTCATATTCTGGAAAAGCGCATAAAACCTGCAAATTGTAGGCAGAGTCTGTTGATTTGCGTGTCTTACGAAATCCAAAATATAACTTGCTGTCCTCGAATTTGTGAATCTCCTGAAATCTCTGTTTGAGGGATGGGTAGAATCAGCAGCCTTTTCCATTTCATTTAATCTCCCAACCGTATAACCAGGCTGTGCCGATGTCAGGGGTTACCTCTATGTTCTTTCCCTGCGGCTCAGTGGAGACTTTCTCTTGGACCACCAGGACTCTTCAGGTAGAGGAACGTGTAGATTAAAAGTTACTGTGTCATGTTTCAAATTTTCTCATGAGAGTAGTAAAGATTCTTTCTCATTTATTATTGTTTAACTGAGATAATGAAAGACAGTCTTTGCTCCAAGCAACTTGCATGCTAAATAGGAGATAAATCCCGGTGGGAAGGCGGCTGCCGTTCTGCTGAGAAGGAAAGTGCAGCGTCCTGCTGGAGCCGCTGACTGGTGTGAATGAGGGTTTTATAAGGTCAGGGTATTTATTTAATTTAGTGCTGGAAGAAATACTCTACTAGACAAATGAAAAGAATTGAGTGTTCAGTAGTGCAGCCTTGAAATTGATCCTTGTTACTCTAGTGGGCTTTTACAATAATATTTCTTGCAGCTTAAGTGGCTTCACCTGCTTTCTTTTGTTGGGCGATTCAGTTAAAAGCTTTTAACAAAGCACGTTGTTATGCTCTGGTGTTGCAAGTGAGAAGTTATTGATTATGTTAAAGTTTCTCTCTTCTAAAACAGTTGTAAATTTGACACCATAAATGCCTTGTTTCTGTAAGGACGTATATAAACAATCAGACTGTATACTGATCTGCGTGCTATGAATTTCTGTCTGCATCTGTCGTTATTCAGACTTGCTCCGCAGCCGTGACCTCACTTGCAGTGTCTGTCGCGGTGACTTTGAGCACCGAAGCTACTAGTGCCTGAAAACTGCAAATATGCCCAGGGAGCAGGTTTCAAGCCTTTGCACTCAGTTTGGTTACAGATGGTGTGTTTTTAACTTGGTATTTGTCTGTGTCCTTCTCTGCTGTTAGGCAATGCTTCGAGGCCGAGGAGGCTGCTACAAACACACGTTTTACGGAATTGAGAGCCACCGCTGCATGGAGGCCACGCCGAGCCTGGCCTGCGCAAACAAATGCGTCTTTTGCTGGAGGTAAAACACTGATGCAGTTTTACTTTGGGGTAGAGGCTCTGCTCCACTCTGTCCCTGTCCTGTTCCTCAAGCCTAGAGCAGTGCTACTTGTGCACCCTTTTCCCTTGGAAATTGGGGGAGGAGGGGTTTGGAAGGGAGCAGCCTTGCTCCTCCTTCCTGCCTGTACTCCTCCCCTCCTGAGAGCTGCGGAGCCCGTGGGTCAGGCATGGTGGGAGCCGAAATGGTGGGTGGGCCTCGCATCTCAGAGGCTGAAGAGGACCCGAGGGCTCCCCAGTGCCACCTCCCCTAGAGCTGTGTCCTGTGCAGCCGCGTCTTGGGCTCCAGCAGGTTCAGACTGGCCAGGGACCAGCAGAAGGAGGGACTGGGGAGGCAGGAGACAGACACCTCTCCCTCTACCACCCTGCAGTTCCCACGGCCGCCTGCGCCGAGCACTTGGTGGAGGTTTGGTTCCCTTCCGGAGGTCGCTCTCTGGGACTGCCCGTGGCTTCTGGCTCTCTGGAGAGCCTGGGCTGGCTCATGTTGCGCAAAGCCACCAAGGCGCTGAGTGATGTGAGGATCTTTGGTTTGAAATTGGACCATTTCTCTTATTTAAAGTACCTTCACCCCCACCCATTCAGGTGCGTTCTCAATGAGTGAAAGGTGATGACTTAGTAGCTGTTGCCTTCCTAAAACAGTAGCTAATAAATGACTTTCCATTTTAGTCAGTAAAGTGACCCCTTTTCGCGGAGGAATTACTTTGTTATTAATTCTGTAAAGGAAATGAGCTTGCCTGGCTCCGAACTGTGAGCTGCTCTAGCAGAGCTTACTCACCGAGATGCCCGGGTTTCCGAGGGAGGTTTTTGCTAGGCTGGGGGAGTGCAGGATGGGATCGGCGAGAGCGACTGAGCGGCTCAGCAGAAATAAAAGCAGTGACGCGAAAGCATACTGAGTGGGAGGACGTGGAGGTTATTCTTTGAGCTCTTTTGTCTTCTACCTTGCTAGCTAATTCAAACCACGGGGGCTGCACTTCCTTTGGTATTTCTGCCTACCGCAGGGGGCTGGCTGCCAGTAACACCCATTCCATCCCTAAGCCTGGGTGTCCCACATCCCAACGTTTCCATGCAACACCAGCCGAATTCCTCTGAGTGCCACTTTCTGTCTTTCATAGCCTTCAAGTTTTAATCATGCAAACATTTCTGGAGAATATTTAAATGACAGCAGCACTGCAAAAGAACTGCTATAATTTTGAAGGTGCTTTGAGGCTGTCTCCCATGTTAGTGTTAAGTGTGTGTTAGACACTGGTCATCCTGTTAAGTTTGCATTTGGGAGTCTATTCCGAAATGTTAATTGGTGCTCTTGATGGACTTTTGTCACATCCTGGCTTGCAAGGACACAGCAAATGGCATGTTTAATGTGCAAGTTTTGCTGCTTTTCCTCAGAGCAATCTAATGACTGGGAAGAAAAATGTACTGCTCATGTCTTCTATTTTTTCCCCGTGTATCAGCTGGCAATGGTGCATTTAATTCTGCAGTGGTGACTGTACTGGTAGGAAGAAGATTGCTGTGTGTATTATTGTCCCTCTGTCCCTACACAGAAGGTACATCATAAACAGCAAATAGAAAGCAATAACATTGTCGGAATGAGGCATTTTGTTCCTAGTATTGCACTGCAGACCATTTAGCACTGTTCCCCTTCAAAATGACCCAACTCGGTGTTTCTTAGCAGCAGCAGCCTGTGTCTGGAGTAGGGGACTGAATCGGGGAACTCAAGCAAGTGTAAACTGAAAAGTGCCGTAATTGGGATAAATTGCCATGTGTGATACGTTCCATGTGCCTCTCACTCATCATCATAACTGTCATTTGTCCCTTTTAAGGGGAATCCTGGAAACAGTAGCCCTAATGATAACGAATGCTAGATTGCCTGTTTTACTAATGGTAACAACCTGAATGCGAGGAGGCGGCTTCCAGGGGACTGCGCTGAAAAATGTTCTCACTTATTTACCTCTGCGGGTGAAATGGGTTGCAGTTGTTGGACTCTTCCATATGGACTGCAGCTGTCTGTCGTCTCTTCTCAGACCTCTATTGAGTCGGAAGACTTAAGGCTCAGTTTGAGACTCATCCCAAGGCTCACTTTGTGTACACCTTAAGCTTGACATAAACCAGAACTGCTGCTGAAAGAAGCTTTCTTCATTTTTGGTTGCTTTTTCAGATCCTGTGCTCGGGCTGCTACAGCCTTCGCGTGGCTCCGAGTTGTGCTGGTCAGGTTGATTTGGTGTAGGAAGAAGGGACTTCCATACCCCCTCTCCTCCCTGCGGATTGCATGTTGGCACAGTTCGCAAACCCTGCAGCCAGGGCCACCTATATGCTTTTTATTTTAAACCTGCCACACCTTGCAGATTCTTAATCCTGTGAGACTAAACGTAGAATTGCAGGCACCGGTGGCTGGGTAGGATAAACGTGTTACCTTCTTATTAGCAGCTGCCATCTGTGCTGTTGGAGACAGATGAAGCAATAGTTTTGATCTACTGTTGGCAAAATGTTTTTAATACAGGTTTTGTGCCTTGCTGGTCTTGTCGTGCAGCTCTGCACGCTAAGGTGCAGATAAGACGGCCGTGATTCTTTTTTTTTCTTGATCTCTTCTTTCAGGATTTTGACATTTGTGGAGTCTGCCAATGTTTCCAACTGCATAACCACCGCAGCTCTCCCAGGATCCTGAGGAAAAGGCCAAGGAGCCAGTTTTCTCTTCCTCACTTTGGCAAGAAATGCTGTGGTTCAGCCGCTTTCCCTAGGAACTGGATGTCATCGTAGTTGGCCGGTCACGACTGACACATTTTGGCCCTGAACCAGCAATCATGGGTGGAGCCAGCATCCAAACACACTCAAAGTTGGGGGTTTTTGTAAAAGACGTAGCTTGACTCTGCACTGGAGACCTTCCTTCTCCTTGTCCCGGCAAGTGGAACATCCCTGGTAGATACCAGGTGCCGGTGCCTCCTTACTGGTGTGACCGCTGGCTCGTGCTTCCCTGCCTCTCCCATCAGAGAGCTGGCTGGGAGTTCGGTGGTGCAGGTTCGTAAGCGGCAGCTGCTTTGGAGGACAGGAAGAGCAGGTCGTTCGTTTGCGTGGTGCTTGCCCCTGCAAGGCAGCAATCTGCCGTTGCATCAAGAGCACGGGGGAAAGAAAACCCCACACCTTAATTACTGCAACATCCCTAAGTCATCGTTCTCACTACAAAAATAGTCTGTCGCTATCCATTATAGCTCTCAGCTCGTCTTGCTGTGTTTGTAGTGTCTCTTTAGCTTAATTGTCTAGATGGAAATGTGCAAGTGACCAAATCTTTTAATCAATTAGAGCAATTGTGGGGACTGAGGCTTTCTGACACTGTACTGCGGCACAATCACCGGGCAAACCTGATTTGATTATGTTTTCTGGCTGAGTGTCTAAAGCCCAATCAATTATTGTGGAGAGATGGAACAGCTAAATAAGATTTAAATTAATAGGGTTTATTATTTTTGCATCTGAGGAGGAGGCAAACCAGAGTGAAATATCCTGTAAAGAAATTGGTTCATATTTCTTCTTCCGTAACTTTATGATGCTTATACCTGTACTTGAAGGTTTCAGCTTTAGCTTGTACAGTAGACAACAGCTGAAGTTCTGTTCAGGTGATCTAAAGCGTGTGGCCAAAAGCCAGTGATCACAGTACGCCCTGCGAAATGAAGAGATGAAAAATTAGTAATCTCTCATAGGAGAGCTACTTAATAAGGTCATTAAAAAATTTAGAAGAAATTGAAAACATAGATTAAAACAAAAGCTGCTTCTCATTAAGTAATGTGACTCCAGAGGTTAAATTCTTCAGGGAAATGTGAAATATTATGGTATCAAAGGAGCTGACACTGCAGGTTTGTAAAACTTCAAACCTGAGCCTGAAAGCTCAGCGGGTCTCCTTGCATCTCCAGCCACTGGTCCTTGTTCCGCTAAGTTAATACTCTCTTCTCCCAGGGTTTCAATTTGGTTATTTTTATCATTTACAGAATTAATATATTGTGGCCTGAGGTTTGCTGTTTCCTTCAGATTTGATTCTTCACTGGTTTGTTGACCTTTGGGCCTGTCTCTTCCAGGAGCTCTTGAAATAACTGTATAAATGGGGTGGGAGACAGGACATCGTAGAATATACCTAGTTTGTGCCCCTGTCAATGGTGTAAAACAAAACAAAAGTCTTGGTGCCTTTATGTGCTGCTCTGCCAGCACTGTTACAATCTGAGGCGTTTCTAGGAGAAAATGTTAATGTGGTGCACGGGGTGAGACAGGAGCAGACCCTGGTGACTGCCCCGGCTGGGTGCGACTCGGCACCCTGCTGAGGTGCTGGCAGCGCCGCTGGCGCTTGCTCTTCGCGCCGGATGGGGTTGCATCGATGCTCGTACTGCGCAAAAGGGCGCGCGGCTCGGCGTGGCGCTTGTGTTAGTTAGACGCTGTTTTGCCAAGACAAGCACGGAAGCGGGGGGGTAAGGTCACTGTAAACGCGCTTAGTCCCCAAGTGGTGTCTGCCGTGTGAGGATTCCCAGCTTACCCTGTATGTGGGCAGTATGTTCATTCCTCTTATGCAAAAGGGTTACGATAGGAAGAAAAAGCATCCTGCCAGCAGCTTACTGGGATTGAGATATGTGCTTTTCATCTTACAGCAGTGCGCGTTTCCCTGGTCTTGGACTTGCTAAAGGCTTTTGTAGTTGTCATTATTAGTTTACATATTTATGGCATCGGTAGTGAATATAAGCAGATTACTGGCTATGAAACGCTCACGTGTGTCTTGATAGTTACTGCAGGTGGTTGGGGACTTGTACCCACTTACAGTAATCAGTAACGTGATGGAGCGAGTATGGGCTTTGCAAGCGAACTTGTACATCTTCACGTTCGGGTTAGTTTTAAAATAGTCTTTGAGGCTGTGGTTCTGAGCATGGTTCTGCTGGGAAAGAATAAAATATGTTGACACAAGCACAGGACAGACTTCTGGGAGGTGCTCAGCAGTACCTGCCTTTCTAGAAACTGCGCTCCTGAAAGAAGGTGAGTGTTTCTTAGAGTTGATGTTTTTCAGCATGGGGCATCTTCCATCCTTAAGATTTCAAAGTATGAGTTAGAAAAGAATCACAGAATCGTTTAGGTTGGAAGAGACCTTTTAAGATCATTGAGTCCAACCACTAACCCATCACTGCCAAGGCCACCACTAACCCATGTCCCCAAGCGCCACATCTACACGTCTCTTCAATCCCTCCAGGGATGGGGACTCCACCACTGCCCTGGGCAGCCTGTGCCAGGGCCTGACAGCCCTTTCGGGGAAGAAATGGTTCCCAATATCCAACCTAAACCTCCCCTGGCGCAACTTGAGGCCGTTTCCCCTCGTCCTGTCGCCTGTTCCTTGGGAGAAGAGACCGACCCCCCCTGGCTCCAACCTCCTTTCAGGGAGTTGCAGAGAGCGAGAAGGTCTCTCCTCAGCCTCCTTTTCTCCAGGCCAAACCCCCCCGGTCCCTCAGCCGCTCCTCACAGCACTTGTGCTCCAGACCCTTCCCCAGCTCCGTTGCCCGTCTCTGGACACGCTCCAGCCCCTCAGTGTCTGTCTTGGAGTGAGGGGCCCAGAGCTGACCCCAGCACTCGAGGTGCGGCCTCACCAGGGCCGAGTACCAGAAGGGGATTCTTCTAAAAATCTTCTGCAGTTCAGTCCTCTCTTAGTTCAGAGGAACTGGCAGAACCAACCTGGTCTAAAGTCCTCACTATTGGTACTATTGTGAGTTACTGCCAGGTGTTGTAGTATGACCAAGTAATCGTACAAGGAGAAGACTAAATTTATTTTGATGGAACAGCTGAATTGAAGAACCTTAGGAAGTTAGTGCGGGTCCAGCTGCAATGCACTCCTAGGGAAAACGTAGAAGTTATGGGTTGATTTATTTTGTTTAACCTGAAATTCATCAATTCATTTTGGTCTTTCACCTATTTCTGAAAAACCTTTTTATTTAAGTTGGTTTTAAAACATGGGAAAAGTCCAAATTTTCTTTTGAAAATAATGAATACTTTGTCACTTTTAAAATGCGTTTTCTTTGGATGTTCGGATATCCAATTAATTTGACTTCAGCATTATTTCCCCAATTTTTTCTTCTCTAAAATTGTTTACATTTATCAGCATTTAGGAATAATTCTATGCATTTTGAAAAGCTTTTTTCTCTTCCCAAATTTATTCATAATAAACCATTATTTTTCTCATTCCTACAGCTAACGAAAGATTGCTTAGAGCAACATGAGAGACAATTGTCTGTTATTTAACAGGAAATGTCTGTAGAAACATCGTGTTCCTCTTCCTCAGACAGCAGTCTAGATAGGGATTTTTTTAATTGTTGTTCCTATCAAAACTTCTTTCTTTTTAAAGTGAGTGTCATCTGACTTGTAGAAAGTAAATCTGAGAGACTTGAAGTCTTTACTTCATCCCCGCCGTGAGGCGTTTTGCAGTCAAACGTGAGTTGTGACTACGTAATCCCATCAACGTGGTGACGAGTTGGCCTCTCCAGCCGGCTGGTGCCACCCCAGACGGGGTACGCCGGCGTCCTGAGCCATCACACAGCTCCTGGGAGCTGCTGAATAGCACCGGTCCAGGACACAGCTCTGCAGGTGCCGTTTGGATGGATCCAGTGTCCTGCTGAACCTGGGGTAACTAATCTTTGCCTCAAGTTTTCCATCCTGATTTTTGTGCTCTTTTACAAAACAGCACTACTTAGAGCGTTTCTTTGGGCAGATTATGAGAATATTGGGTAAGATGGTGTGAAAAGCTCAACCTCTTCTCCTTTCCCTTTGCCTACAAGAACCGGTGGTGGTCTTGGCATGAAACCTCGGCAGGTTCACGTTGGCTGCTGCCTATCTCAGTGCCGTGTTCTGGGGCTCACAAACACTTATTTAATCCAGAATGTCGTGAGGAACTGGAAGTTAAGAGGGGCTGGTATAGGAATCCTTGGCTCCTGCTAAGGTGAGCATTGCATTTGCACTTTTCCGGTGTGTTTTAAATCACTTCTACATGCTCCTCACAAACTTTCAGCTTATTGCTAGTGGCTCTGATACTGTCAGCCAATTCATCCAACATGCTCTAGGGTGAGCCTAACCATCCTGGTGAAAACATTCCGTTTAGATTAAGTATCTCTAACCTGTCCTCTTCCTAGTCCAATCTGGGCCCTTCCCGTTGCTGTCAGGAGAGAGCAGAAGAAAAGGTGCAAACAGGATTCTTGTCATCATGGAGAAACATTAAACATTGCTTGCTCATGCATTGGACAAGCTTTTTTCTTGGTCTTCCTCTTGCTCCTCACGTCACTATAGGGAGAGTCGTTCTTGTTAGCCCTTTTATGTCCTTTGGTAGTTAGATCTGACTTTTTGCCTTGACCTTTCTGGTTATGACCCTGTGTTCTTGTGCTCTTCCTTTTATTTCCAGCTGGAGGATCATAAGGTTGCAGAAGAGCCTGTGATTCTGCCAGATTCGTTTCTTGTTACTCGTCACGTCTTTGCTTTTTATTGCCATAGTTTGCACTTCTGCCTTAATAGGGTTTAAAAACCTGCCAGTTCCCCTGAACTCCTTTGCCCTTAAGCTCTTCTCCTCTGGGATCTCACCTGCCGGTTCTCACGGTTCACTGAAGTCTGCTTCTTGAACTCGCTTGTTTTTATTCTGCTCTTTCCCTCCCGTCCCTTCCCGGGAACCACGTGCTCTGCCCTTTTGTGATCACTGCCACCAGCGTTTCCTCACCTTCACGTTCCTCACCAGGTATCAACATCAATCACTTGATCACTGGAGTAAATGATACTTTATACCCATGCTGCATGAAAATTGTGCCTCAAAGTTTCTTGAAAGACTACATAACACTAAGCATTGCTCACAGAAGAGAGCGGCCATTTTAAGAGGCTATAAAGCAAAAGCTGATTTATTAAAATAATACGCAAGTGATCGGGGAGGGGGATGCACTGCCCTGCTGACGCATGCACCCTCTTCGCAGAGGTCTGACTGCCGGGACACTTTGGTAATGCTGGCAAATAACACTGGTAGATCAACGGTCTGATGAGGATGTAAATACGGCTGGATTGGAGGCGTCTTGTTAGCCAGGGGAGAGCGGGAGCGAGCTGGGAGCTCCCCATCGCGTCTCGTGCAGTCTCGCACCGCTCCGTGGTGGTGGGGTGCTGTGGCGGTGACAGCTTGTCTCTGAAGTACCAAATCAAACCTGTTTCACACCTGGAATCTCTCATAAAATAAGGGTTTTCTGGTGCGTGTGGTTTTGCTGGTGTTACTTTGGGAAGGGAAGGAATACTATGCACAATTACCTTTTACCATTACCGTTACTTTTTCCTTCCCCTAATAGAAAAGAAACTGATTTTTGGCAAATAAGCTGCTTTGTAGACATGACCTGGTATGTTTATTAAACAGTTAGAATGTGTTAAAAATTCAAGGACTGTTAGACACTAATAATTAATAACTGTCCAGGGTGCATCAAGAGCCTATTGATTTTCTGCCAGCTTGCCCTATTAAATATACAAGGTACAAGTTATGTAGTTAAACATGTAAGAGTTTTATAAATGCCGTTTATAGTTGGCATTCAGAAAACTTTCCATGTTGGCAGATGGGGGGGGGGGAATTGGGAAATTAAAAAAGCAAAGCTGTTTTAGCTTAAAAGATCTTTGAGATGATGGTAAAGTAGTTTGAGAGCAGTGTTTGAATCTTTGCTCTTTAAGTGGATAAAGAAATGTTTGGGCCAAAGGGCTGTTTTTATTGACGCTGGGTCTAGAATTTATGTGTTTGAGCACTGTCAAATGTGAAGCTGCAGGCCTTTCTTGCTTGGAGGAGTCAGTGGGAGTCTTTTGTCTTCAGTAAGCGCCGGACCAGCCACTTCATTCTGGGAAAGTGCTTCCCTCTGCCCTTTCTCCTTGGGTGAAATGCTGGGCGTCCTGTCCTAACGGCCGTGTAGCTGGAAGGCTGAACGTGGCCGGTAACCTGACAGTCGCCTCCGTGGGTGAATTCCAGGAACGATGGAGAGTGCTAGAGGAAACGGACTTTCAGGAGTATGTATTGCTTGTCTTGTTTTCTTGTCCAGAGCTATGTTAATCCCGTAGCGCTCTTTTGAAAGACACTGCAAAATATGCTACTCTGCTGTTAATAAATTATTCTATGAGCTGCAGTAGAGTTGGTAGGGGAAAAGTGGAGGAACTTTCATAGCATATTTTAGAAAAAAGCAGAAGATGGAGAGAGAACAAGGAGATGAAAACACAAATTCATTGATTTTCTGAGGATGATACTTAAAGGCTGAATTATCCCTGTTCAATACCAATCTAAGCACAGCAAGGTTAGTGGGAGAGGTCTGTGCCCGCGTACAGGCGCTCTCTGGGCTGTGTTTGTCCGGGTGTGAGCGTGATGGGTACCACACCAGCTGCGTGTAATACTTCATTTGCTAGTCAGGATGTATTTTTTTTTTTCAGATAACTTATAATGGCTTTGTAACATCCTCTCGTGCTAATGAAACAGGGAATGGGGAGAAACTCCATGTATCTTCAGGTGACTGGGTGGATTTGCCTGGGTCGGCTTTTTCCATTTTTGAAGAAAACAAAATATGGGTACAGTGATCCTTTCCGGGTAGGCAAGGTTGGCTTTGTAACCCAGTGTGACACAAGCTGTCCCTCAGATAGGAGATCAGTGTCTTTTATCCTGCAGTCTGCTTGGCTCAGAGGAAATAACACTTTATTTTTATTTTTTTTTGCATTGGGGTTTCAGTAATGCGGTAGCTAGCAGATCTCAGAAGTGATTAGAAGCCCCATCGAGTAAATCGGGGAGATAAGATCCACCAGAAATGCATCTCCGGCATGCTGCAGACTTCCTACTCTCTTCATATAGTTTGAGGCAGTCTGCCCTCATCTGCCTTGTGACTAAAGCATTACACAAAGATTGGGTTAGAAACAAATCCTGTCCTTCTCAGGATGGCAGTTGGTGCCTTCGCGATGGAACTAAATGGTTTAGGACCTTCCTTTTCTAGCGCTTTGCGCAGCTGTGGTCAGAAGAGGAGGTAGAACCAGTTTTCTGTTCTTTACAGAGGACTTTCTGACTGCAGAGCATCAGAAAAGCTAAAAGCTTAGAAACCTCTTACCTGTGGTTCAAAATAGGTGTGTTAAGTTTAATATAAACTGCATGGTCCATTCTTCCTTCTGGGGGACCAGAGCCTGGAAGGAGAGGGGTATGAGAATGGTGTTCAAAGATGACATCTGAAAGTTGTGTCAGAAGCAGGATATTGCTGAGAATTTCTTGTTGCTTTTAATTATTATAAAACAATACCAAAATCCCCCGAGTGACAGATGGGGTCTTCCATGTGTGTTACAACCGACAGTGAATAACCGTCTTCTCCCTGCAGACATCACACAAATCCAGTGGGCACAGAGTGGCGGTGGAAGATGGACCAGCCTGAAATGATCTTGCAGGAGGCTATTGAGAACCATCAGAATATGATCAAGCAGTTCAAAGGTAACTTCTCCCACTTCTTCCTCGTTAATGATGCTGTTGGAAGATAACCAGCAGTAGCATCTTCAAAGCAGAGATGAAAACGTTTTGGTTATCTGGAATGCTGGGAAGGGGGCGTGAGATTTATAATATCAGAAAGATGGGTGAGTGAGAGGAAACTTTTGTGGCACACTTACTGTTTTCTGAAGTGTTCTGCCTTGGTTTTGACATTAGAATGTGAGTCAGCCATTGGGTATCTGCTGCTACCTTGAGGGAGCAGAGCGGGGTTGCCTCTTGTGCCGCTCGGTAATTGTCTTATCCTTTTCCTTCGGTGTGCGTGGAGGCTTCCGCAGTGGTTAAAGCTGGCCTGGATGATGAGGAATCTTGACTCTTATGGAAGAGTGAGGGCAGGTAGGAGGCAAAAGGAATCAACCTCTAACCTGACAGGAAATATACTGCCTAGCCTTAATCCCCTGGGAGCTTTCGTGTTGGCTCTGGAACTTCTGGACTGCATTTTCTCATTAATGAGTGAGCAGTAGCATTCAGGGTATTATTATTTTCAGGAATTATTCAGTCCATCTGTTTGACTGAAGCTGCAGTTACACAGCACCTCTGAAGAGTACTGTGTTTTGCTTCCCATAGAACTCCTTGTGAGTTTGTCATTTATTCATTATGTATCTATATCTACATGTATAGATGGTTGGGTTTTTTCTTTCTTCCCAAATGTGATAAACTTGGTTACTCTGCCAAGGTCAGCTTTGTCTGCTGGGAGGGCTGGCCAGCTTGGCAGGACAGATCTAGGACTCTGCTCTTCCTAACTGACAGCAGAGGCTGTGTGAGCAGCCGGAGTGGAATGAAGCATCCATAAAATGTGCAAGATGAGCCTCAGTCTTGGCTGTCATTTTGGGAACCCGTTTGTTTATGTTGGCTGTGCACAGAGAGAACCCAATGGATTAAAAATGTGACAGGCAAAAAAACCTTCTGTCAGCAGAGCGGAGTTGCTCTGTCTCATTCACTGGAGTTATATAATAGAGGGAAAAAATAACTCAAGTTAGGGCCTCATGAGCTTCATTTTCATCAGGTGGCTGGTTTGAGTCATCTTGTGCTCTCGGACCAGCAGCTCCGGGGCAGCCGGTACCCTGGGAGCTCCTGTGCTGAACTAGGGAGCAGCCGGAGTAGCCAGCCCTGGCTGCACTCTGCCTGTTGCACACATGTGGTCCAGTGGACTGGATCGCAGCTCTAGAGCTCAGCCGGGGAAAGCAGTGCAGGTGCTGTAGTGGGATAGGAAAAAATGATGTTAATTTGGCCGGGGAAGCTTTCCTTGGCGAAGAGGCAGCGAGATTAGAGGAGTCAGTGGAGGGGGTAGCTGGTATCAGTAGCGTGTCTTCCTTCAGACTAAGCAAAGCAGAGCTGTCAGTGCTCGAGGCAGGGCCATCTGTAAGGAAGTGCAGGTCTCCCTCCCTAGCCTCGGTGTCTCTTTTGCTCCGCAGCCGTGTGGGCAGAGCGGGGAGAGTGCTGAGTTAGGCAGCATGCCTGCAGCAGTGCTGCCTGACTGCCTGACTGCCTGGGCTGGAGCTGCTGCAGGGTTCGTGGCTGCCTGTTAACTCAGGTGGTTGGATGCAGTGCCAGCACAGCGGGAGTTTGGGTACAAGTGGTTTGCACAAGTGAAGAGCGTGCAGGATGTCAAATTTTGTCTGGAAGGCTGTAACAACCGTGGAAGACTGTTACAGCTATAAACAAGAGTAGTCATGTTTAACGCTTGAGGCACTGAGCATTTTTCAAACTCGACTCTTTTATTCGGGCTGTTCTGGATAGCCAGGCTCTTCGATGAGTTGAAACGTGGCTGGGCATGCTGAAAGGATTGTGATCAATAGCGCAAGGTCGGTTTGGTGGCTGATAACAAGCAGGGTACGTCAGGGGTTGATCCAGGAACCTATGCTGTATGTCATCTCCATCAACAGATGATGAGGATGATGATACTGAATACACCCGCAGCAACTTTGCAGGCGATACTAATTTAGGGAGGGCGGCAGGCGCAGCTTTACTTCAGTGGCACCCTGTGAAACACGATTATTGGGCCAATAGATGCCTGTGGAGTCCAGCAGGAACTGGAAGGTTCTGTAGGAGAGTGTTATAACCCCATGTCGGTCCATGCTGGGAGACCCACCTGCCGTGGTAGAACAAGGGACAACAGGCTTGGGTTTCTGTTTGGGAGGTTCAAGTTAGACATCAGAATAAGCTTGTTCAGCCAAAGTGGTGCCCAGAGAGGTGGGGGACCCTCAAACCGTGGAGACTTTAAAGTCTTTTAAGTAAAGCCATTGTCACCCTGGTCCAGCATTGGCAGCTGTCCTCTCTGAGCAGGAGGCTGGACTAGAGGCCTGCAGGAGCCTCTCCTGACCCGTAGCTCTGTGACTTTTCTTATCATTGTTAAAATGGAAAGTCTTGAGCAATAACACCCCCCCCCTCCTTTTTATGAGGCAGGACTTGACTCAAAATAGTCATTCATATTTCTTAGGAAGAAGCCATATTGTGTTTAAAGTGATGACGAGATTTGCGTGCAGTTGCTGATGGAGTATCAAGGATATACTTGCGATGGCAGGAATCGCCCTCGAGCTGCGCAGTACCTGTGCAGCGTGATGGAAATGTTGCCCCTGTATGGCAGAAGTGTGTGGCGTTTACACTAAAGAAAGGTGAAAAGCAAAAGTTATTTTGCAGATGCTCAAAAGCCCTGCCTTCTTCTGAAAGCTGAGTGCAGGAATCTGTTTAAACCCAACTTCAGACTAAGGAATAACTCTCTCCTTCCCTTACTACCCCCTGGTGCCTTCCCAAAAAGGGTTGGGGAGAGGGAAAGATTATAGATGGACTTGGCAGCGTCTGAAAATACTCCCAAAGTGTCGAGAGGCCTGTAAGGACATCCCAGCTTTCTCTTCTTGGAGCTTATTTTCCATTAAAGAAATTCGTAAATATTCCCTGAAACTTGCATGTGCATCCTCAGCACAGTTGCCCTTGACCTGGAACTGTGAAAGGAGAAAGACAAAAAAAACAAAGGCTCTGGGCTAGAACTGTGCTGCAAAGTGGAAAAAGGAAAGATCTGTTATTTTTTCACAGTGATAGATGGCAACATGCTTCCTGTCTTGGGAGCCTAAAAGCGAAAGGTTTATTAAGGAGAAGAAAAATCAGTAGGAAAAGCCCAGTAGCTTGCTGTTACGTTTTGTGAATTTTACATTGTCCTTCCCCGAGGTACATGTGAAAATATTGTTAGAGTAGAATCAGGGAAAGCAAAATTGAGTTGAAACACTGTGCGGGAAGCTGAAGCCAGGGAGAGCTGAAAGCTGCGCGGCGTCTTGCAGGACGGAGGTCCCCTGCGTGCCGTGCCCGAGCTGTGCTCTGGCCGGGTTGGGAGTGCCTCAGGCAGAAAACACGACAGCCTACTTCCAGTGAACTTAGCAGCACGCCACAAATCATAGGTTGGATTTTATTATGATTGATTTTAAAAGGAAAACCCCCACCAAAACCCCACAAACCACCCAAGGCTTGAGCAGTGAGATGGCGTAGGTTGCTTTGCTGAAGAGGGAGGATGGGTTGCAGCTGGGCTGGGCAGTGCTGGCTGGGCGGCCGCAGGGGCTCCAGAGGAGTTTCCAGCAGGGTGCTGTGCTCGTCTGCTGCGATGTTTGAATGCTGACCCCCCCAGCGTAGAGCAGACCAGACTATTCGGGCTCCTGGAGAAGAAAAGCACGGCGAAAAGGTCTTAGCTAGAGAGCCCTCAAGGCTCTTGAGTGTCTGGTACTGCTGCTCAGGTCATACCCAAGGTATTTGAATAAATTGGTGCTCTTTCTGGTATCAGTGCCACAGCTTTGTGTTCAGGTACACGCATACAGACACCTCCATGCGCCAGAGGAAACGGTGAGCTAATCTGATGCTTTATTGGCTTCACGCATTGTAGTAAAAATGAGATCTTTGAAGGAACAGAAGAATTCTTGGGGATCCTCTATGCTATAGGATGGCTCTGTCCTGTCAGAGTCCTCATGCACGCTTTTAGAGATGAATTGTTGCCATAGTTTGTGCTGGTTTTGAAGACCACAGACGTTAGTTAATGTCACATAATTCTCTTTATAGAGTAACTGATGGAGAGACATCTTACTGATAGGGAGCTGAGGTGTGAAGGTGGGCAGTAGTTTATTTGATGGATACATTTTCTAGGTAGTGTCTAGTAAATCTCTGTGCCCTTGCAGAGGGTGCACACAAATGGAAACATAATTCAAAAACAGGAGAATGGGAGTCTCTGATAATTCAGCCCTGGTTCAACTTGGGGAAAAATGAAAAAACAAAAAAAAATGCATGATCTGAACTAGGAAATCCTAAGGCTACCTGTGTGTCTTGCTGTAAGAGTGGATAAAACAGGTTCCTGGTCTCCCCAGTCGCCCAGGCACTTGTGACGGCTGGTGTACAGGTACTTGCAGAGGGGTGCCCCAAGTCAGCAGCCAGCCTCTCTAGGGTGATGTGCCAGATGGTGCTGTTCTTCCCCAAACTGAAGTGCACCGGTAGGAGAGCAGCTGGAATCAGCTTCTCAAAGGGGGTGTGCTGGTCAGAGGAGGCTTGGCTGCATGCTCTGAGCTCAGCAGGAGCTGAAAGCTGTACGCCACTGCCTCGTGCAGGGGCTACTTGAGTTCCTACGGCTCCAAGCTCCTGCACCTGTGTTGGACCAGCTGCCCGCCATACAAGGTCTGCCCAGGCTCTGCCTTTGCTGGAGCTCGTTGGCTGAAGACAGGAGGAGGCTCGTTGACAGGAGTGGAGGTTGAGCGCTCTAGCGGTATGGCAGGAGAGCGTCTGCGCTCCCAGGAATACCCACTAATCCTGTTCAGTTTATCCCTGTCTGACTTGTGATTTATATGGTCAAATGATTGCACACAAACCCTCTACCCTCCTCTGGAGTGTATTTTACTATATGCCAGACTTGCTGTAAACTGTTTTGAGAAAGTTACTCTCAAACTTTACGTGGTGTTGGATTTCTTTTTCTGTCTGCTTATAAAGCTGGCATGGTAATTATTGTAGTCCAATTGCAAGATGCTGAGAGAGAGGAATTAATTAATTCTGAAAATGACTTACAGTAGCTTTAGGAATACGAAAGTTAGTCCTTTAATCTCAGTGTGTGGTTGAGATGCTTCTTTCTTTTCAAATAAAGTTCTCATTTAGTACTGTCAAGTTTCTGTGGAATAGCCATTAGTCCTGTCACTTGTTCAGGACTGAGCCTGGCTGGTTTAAAATACACTAAGCTTCGCTCTGATCGCAAACCAGCTTTTCTGCATGAGGCTGAAGCAATATCCACGAACACCTCTTTTTATCTTGGCTTTGCAGCATAGCGTGTAATTTTCTGTGCCGCTTGAGCTCCAGCGTCTAGGCAACGAGAGGTGAGCTGAGGACCTGGTTTCAAACTCAAGTCTTTGTTTTTTTAAAACAGACCAACCCCCAATCTAAAACCTCAGATATTATTCGAGTACATCAAGGCATGTCAAGGAAATGTGAAGTGACATATCTGGAACAAAAGCTTGTTTGTAGTCAGATGATTTCTTACAGGGTCCTGAGCGCTTGGTCGGATACGGATGGGCTGGAGTATTCGCCTCTCCCCTGCCCTCCCGCAGGTGTAAGAAACGTGACTTAGATCGGTTAAACCTGCAGATAGCATTTGCACGTGCACACTACAGTTGAACTCCTTGTGTTTTCCTCTTTGTTCTGAAATGTTGCTCGCTGTTCAGGATGCTATCGTGTTGGGTTTTCTTTTTGAATACATCCTCTTCCAACCTAAATGATTCTGTGATTCTATGTGATCATCAACAGAGATTCAGACCTGGTTGTTGGTGCTCTGCTTGGCAAAGTGTGCCCAGCTTTGCCAGCACCCAGAGCTGATCTTCATGGGGCTGGGGAGCCTGGGGGGGCAGCAGCGGAGGCAGACATAACCTGGGTTTCTTTTTTAACATGCCAATTCTGTTTAACATCTTTATCACTGATCTGGATGAGGGGATCGAGTGCCCCCTCAGTCAGTTTGCAGAGGACACCAAGCTGGGCAGGAGTGTTGATCTGCTGGAGGGCAGGCAGGCGCTACAGTGGGATCTGGACAGGCTGGATCGATGGGCCGAGGCCAATGTATGAGGTTCAACAAGGCCAAGTGCCGGGTCCTGCCCTTGGGTCACACCAGCCCCAGGCAGCGCTACAGGCTTGGGGGGAGCGGCTGGAAAGTGCCCGGCAGGAAAGGGCCTAGGGGGGTTGGTCGGCAGCGGCTGAATATGAGCCAGCAGTGTGCCCAGGTGGCCAAGAAGGCCAACGGCATCCTGGCCTGTATCAGCACTAGTGTGGCCAGCAGGACCAGGGCAGGGATCGTCCCCCTGTGCTCGGCCCTGGCGAGGCCGCACCTCGAGTGCTGGGGTCAGCTCTGGGCCCCTCACTCCAAGACAGACCCTGAGGGGCTGGAGCGTGTCCAGAGACGGGCAACGGAGCTGGGGAAGGGTCTGGAGCACAAGTGCTGTGAGGAGCGGCTGAGGGACCTGGGGGGGTTTGGCCTGGAGAAAAGGAGGCTGAGGGGAGACCTTCTCGCTCTCTGCAACTCCCTGACAGGAGGTTGGAGCCAGGGGGAGTCGGTCTCTTCTCCCAAGGAACAGGCGACAGGATGAGAGGAAACGGCCTCAAGTTGTGCCAGGGGAGGTTTAGGTTGGATCTTGGGAACCATTTCTTCCCCGAAAGGGCTGTCAGGCCCTGGCACAGGCTGCCCAGGGCAGTGGTGGAGTCCCCATCCCTGGAGGGATTGAAAAGCCGTGTAGATGTGGCGCTTGGGGACGTGGGTTAGTGGTGGCCTTGGCAGCGCTGGGTTAACGGTTGGACTCAATGATCTTAAAGGTCTCTTCCAACCTAAATGATTCCATGATTCCTCTTGAAGTGGCATTAAACTGGCTCTTGTGTTTCTGTCTCAATGTTCAGACAGCATCATTGAGGTCTTAGTGATGGAAAGCTTGACTCAAGTGTTACTAGAAAATTGCTTGCAGTAGTTAACAGGGCACGCAAAGCCCCAGGCTCCGCGCGTCTGGGTGTGCGCTGTTTTGTGGGTTCTTGCAGAGCTGGCTGTGGCCTGGTGTCCCCTCTGGTTCCGGAGGGCTCCAGTTGGTTTTGCTCAGTCTTCCTCGTGCCAGGGTATACTTTAGATGCAGATAAATGGTTTGGGAGGGGATTTAGTTGGTTTAAGCCTGTTTTCCTTATTTTTGCAGGTGTGTCAGGAGTAAAAGCAGATCGCTTTGAGGAAGCAATGACAGCAAAGCACTGCGCACTGTCCCTGGTGGGTGAGCCCATCATGTACCCAGAGATCAACCGGTTTGTGAAGCTCCTGCACCAGCACAGCATCTCTAGTTTCCTGGTTACAAATGCACAGTTCCCAGATGAGATTAGGTAAGAGTTGGATAAAATATCTCCATACTAAAACCTTTGGTGCTGACCTGTGTTTTAATTCCATTTTATCGCTCATCAGAGTCAGCTCTGCATAAGCACTGACAATAAAAAAGCCCACTTGGCATCTGTTTGATTTTAACCTTAATCTCCCCATGCTCTTTCTCATATCTTTCTCTCCCCCAGTTTGATTTTCTTTTCTCTCTCTCTTAAACAAAGTGTGATTACTTCTGAAAGTGAAGAGAATGTAATATAGTACCTCCCAGAGGTGTGAGGGAAGTGAGTGAGCTGTGTTTTGTGCTTGGGGACATTGATAACTGGTGCGAGTGTTTTCGACAGCTAGAGCAGGAGACCGAACTCATAAATTGCCCTTTGGGTTTGTGTGCTTCTCTTGCAGTCTGATCTTTGGTCTAACTCTGTAAGACCAGCCGTAACGGCTCAAACCAAAGATCTGTACAGCCCAGCATCTCCAGCAGGACCCGGAGTGCGGGATAAGAAAAGGTGAAAAGCGCAACCTCCCTCTGGGAGGGACTTGAGCTCAAAACATTTTAACAAACTCTGATGAAAGAGTCTTTATGAATGCAAAGAATCCCTGTTTCTGATGTTCTTGAGCACCCAGGCTGCTTTTAACAAAATCTGAAGCAGCGTAGCAAGGAGACGCAGCGCGTGGTGCAGGCTGCAGGGCGGCTGGGAGCCCATCGGAATACTGACACCTCGTAACGCTGACAAAGTCCAACCCTGGCGTTACGTGAGCGTGTTAGCAGAGCTGTATGCAGGGTGGCTTTGGTATGTCGCTCAGCTTGTCATTCCATCCCAGTGCCTCTCCGCGTTAGCGCTTTCTGGTAGAGCTTCCTTTCCGCTTCCTTCTCGTGGTCCGAATGTGGCAGGGAGGGGGGAGGGCATGCAATTTTTGAGTGAGTAATTATACACTACAAAGGCATTCCAAATGATTGAATAATTGTGTAATCAAGTTACTTTAAGTCATGTATTATGTGCCTGATAGACAGAAATTGCTCTTTCCTAAAAATAGCATTTTATAAAGAGAGCACATGCTATATTTTGAAGCTGCATTTCTTAGGATCTGCTGAATGTTTTTAAAAAGAAACACGAAAGAAAGTGATAAAATGCTAGTCTTGCTGTCTTAAAAATTGCAACTGATCTTTGGCTCATCAAAGCAAATGATTTGCTTAATATGGGAACTGAAGTGTGCACTGAGCTCGCTTTTCCATTGTCAGCAGAGGGGAGCTATAGTCTGAAAGTTGGTCCTAAAATAGGCAGCATGACCTCTGGCGTCAGCGCGCAAATGGGGAGCGTGGCCCGGGGTGTTGGCTGGGTTTAGGAGAGGGGCCCGCTGGCTCTGCAGAACCCCGGCTGGGTCTCCAGCATGGTGCTGCCTGTGCCTTCCTCCCTCCTCTCCTCCTCCTCTTGTTATTTGGACTGCAGCTTCATCTGCCTCCAGGCACACACATGTTTTCATAAAGCGAAGGAGGTTTTATAGCATGTGAGCTCGTACTGAACAGTTACCTGGCTCTTGTCCTCTTCCTCCTCTTGTTTCTGATTAGTGGCTGTGAACAAGAACCCTTGCATATGTGTTTGCCTTTATGAGCATCAATAATAATAATGAGCAGATGCTTATTATTGCTCATAAGCAAATGCTGGGTTTTATTATATTGATGTTGCTGTTCTTTGTGTCACTGACTAGGCTGTGGCCTGTCTGGCTTGTGAAACCACCTCGTGCCTCGTGGCCTGAAGTCAATTTATTGCTCTTGAGTTGCGCTATGCTACTCGGTCATCATTTCTGCCCAAGTTCGTACGTGGCAAATGCCGTGAATTTGATCTCCTGGATGCGATCTCAGCTGTCTAAGCTAGCTTGGAAATCACAACCAAAAATTAAGGAGGAACGTTGGAAAATCCATCCTAGTACCATGCAACTAAATTTCCTGTTAGTTACGAAATGTAGCTGTGTTCCGGGAACATCAGTTCGTGTCTGCTTCTCCCTGGTACTGGCCAGACCCGTGACTGCCCTTGTTCCCCTTTGGCAGAGCCTGCACGAGGTTGTCCTGGCTCCAGTCCCAGCCATGGCAGAGCCTTGGGGGCCGCTCCGTTTTGGAGCAATGTGGGGCAGAAATCCCGCCCTGGGATCTCTTCTAACTGCTTAATTTTCTCCGGTAGAACAGTGCTGAGCCTGCTGGCTCTTGCCTGTCCTTGGGATTGAGATCCTCAGAGAAGAGATGGTTTTTCTCAGCTCGTGTTTTGAAAAACACTCGCCCCATCGTCAGTGGGGCCCCTTTTAATTAGGCAAATGCAGCATTAAGTAAAGAAAAGAGTATTTTGGCTATGTTCTTTGAAACTGAATACTTAATCCACTTACGCCTAGAACATTTGATCATTTTTGGAGATTGTGGCTTTGGGCTGCCAGTCCAGACAAACTTGTTTACAAAACAGGGTTGTTTTTTTTTTAACTTAAAATGTTAAATTTGTTCTGGGCTATTTCATTCTTCTGTCTAAATACATACAGAGAGAATATGTTTAGAGAGAATATGTTTAGATAGATGGTTTGAGTGTCTGTGCTAAGTGGATTTTTCTGGACAATAAGAGCTCTGCTCGATCTTATTCTGGGCAGTTCTTGTGACTTTGTCACCTTGGGGAGGGCAGGGGGTTTGGTGTATTTTCAGGTGGCACTGTTTAGTAGCTGAACAATAGTTCCTAATTTCTTCTCGTCATCTATAAAGAGCCAAATCAAGCTGGGGCTATAGCCTGCTCGTTAACAGACTTCACAAAAAAATGCTCGCAAAATCTTGTCCTAAAACTTAAGAGCTGAAGAGTTAGGCGGTGCAATCGGGATGCTGCCATTTCATCTCGGAGGCACCGGGGTGGAAGATGCCGCGAGGGCTGGCCGTGTTCCGCTCCCTGGCTCTATCAGTTTTGTCTGTGACAAGGGAGCTCCTTCTAGGTTGTTCCTCTTCATGCCCTTCGTTATCCCTTTGCTAATGGACTGCAGTGTTGCTGCTTCTCCTTTATGCCCTTGGGGTTTATGGAAGGGATTAGATTCAACCCAGGCTCTTCACACAGCAGAGGAGGTTTAATCTTTTTAGAAATTAATGGTGTTGGGCTCACAGATGCTGTGCTCACTGGCATTATGTGACCAGAAAGGCTGTACTGCAGGATTTATGTGAAACAAGAGCCTTGGAAGTGGAAGGAGAACACATTGGGGGATTGTGCTTGGTTTTATTTTCTAAACAGCTTTGATTTCCCTTCAAAAAAATATCTGACTGATGATGCCAGCTGCAGGTCAGGTAAGTTCAATGTGTCCAGCAGTAGGAACTGGCTGAATTATGGCTGTATTTCTATTGAATGGGATTATTTTTCTGTGGGCTAGGGCAAATAGAACTTGGGGAAGGGGCTGAGCTTTGTGGATTTTAGCCACGGGGGCTGTGGTGAGAAGCAGAGCCTTTCAGTGCCTCACGTGAAGCCCCGGCAGCCTGCTTTGGGAAGCCTTTCTGAATGGTACAACTGTACTAGAGTGAAATATGTTCCAGTTCAGTGAGGAAGAGATAATTAAAATGTCAGCCAAGGCCTCTGTATGTGACGTTCTTAGCTGTGGGGTGTATTATTTGCTGAAAGTAGGTTGTAACTTCGTGCTATTAAGATGATGGTCGCTTGGCAGAGATGAACCACTGGACTTTGATAGTTTTCCCTGTAAATACTGTATAGTTCCTATCGCTACTGGACCAGCAGAGCAGCTTGTTCAGAGATACTGTATTTTATGTGTGCTTCGGTAGGAGCGCACAAATTCAGCTAGCAGTGGTGTCTGTGTCTGAAAACAACAATTCCCCTCTCCTTTTTATTTCCAAGGAACCTTGAGCCAGTAACGCAGCTGTATGTCAGCGTGGATGCCAGCACCAAAGAGAGCCTGAAGAGAATTGATCGACCCCTCTTCAAGGATTTCTGGCAGAGGTTTCTAGACAGTTTAAAGGCCTTGTCTGAAAAGGTACCCAGTTCAGAATTTTTTTTAATGTTTTTTTCCCTTTCTTCTGCACCTTACCTACTCAGGACAACAGTAGAAGACAGAGGCTTAAGATGGACTGTGGAGTGGATTTGGGACGTGTTGGGAGCATATTTACATGTTTTGTACATTAAGGTGTATAAAGTCCAGCAAGTTTGATCAATTTTCCACGTGGGGAGAAATTTAATGAGAAGAGGAGAGCAGAATGTGTGTCAAATGGGACAGTAAACTTTGCTGTGAATATAAGATGCTGTGAGAGATGAAGAGATTAGAAAATAATAGTAGATTTCCTAATGAAGCATTTACACTACAAGCAGGCTGCTGAAGGAAAACTGGAAATTCTGGGGAGCTTAGGAAGAGTTGTAAATCCCCCATGTGGCACTTAGCACTGGTTCTCAAAGGTTCCCTTGAAATTGCAGTACATAAAGGGCATTAAAACATGTGTGCTGGAGTTTACTAGCTCTAGTTGACCTCCTGCTATGTAGAAATAAATACATCTGCTTATTTCAGCAAGATTTAGCCAAAACAGTGGATTTGAGCATAATAGCAGGGGTGTCCCTTTACACTGTCAGTGGTTTGTAGTAGTTTGTGTCCGTGTGAGGCAGCTGAACGGTGACCTGAAGGCCCCTGGGATCATGTCTGGTGCTGTCTGCTCAGAACTTAGTCTACTGTGTAACAGTTTTTGTAGGAATTGATGAAGCACTCGTGGTCCTGGCATCACGTGAATTAATAGCAATAGTGCTTCGTGAGCACGTCTGCCCTCTCTTATTTGCTGATACTGTGCTCTGATGGAAGCAAGTACTGCTGTTTGCCAGTTTGGCAGAAGCTGACATGTTACCTGCTGAGATGAACAGACAAGAGAGACTGTTTCATTCGAATAATGAGTTTTTCCTGCCTTCTGAGATGACAATGTTGGCCCATTTTCTGCCAAACGTACTTACATTAGTAGATTCGGGAGACTCAGTGTAGTTGAGTGACACTTTCTTCTGCAAAGGCACGTGAGTAGCTTGATCAAGCTGTTTGCGTGCAAGTGTGCTGGCTGATCTTGTTAAGCAAAATCTCAGGCCAAACTCTGAGCCTACTGAAATCGGGTACAAACTTACTAAGATCTCTGTGCTAGTAGAGGAGGCTGTGGAAAGAAGGGGAGCTAAAATGTTGAGGGCAAAAATATTGAAAAAGCCTTTCGGGAACTTGCTTTTGCCCATCATTTCTTTCCTTCTGCCTCTCTCAACCCTGGATAGATATGGTTCATTCATTGCTGTGTGTTGTCAGAAATTTCCTTGCAAAGAATTGAAGGTGAAAGTATTGGCAAGTCTGTCCATACAGCTAAAAATACTCTGGTCAAGGTGAAGGGGAGAGGAAAAATAAGCTCAACTAGCAGGTGCATTTTCTCCTCACAGCAACTGCACTTTGAGGGGTCCTTGAAACACTGATATCACAAGAGCCAATTAGTAGTTGCTCCAGTTGGTAATACACTGTTCTGCCAGCCCCTGCTCAGCTGCGTATCCCAGCATCGCACGCGGGGGACAGCAACAAGGCTTGGGGAAGCTGCTGCTTGTTAGGTTTTTCTCTTCATGTTATACATGTTGTGGTACCCCAAAATTATCTTGAACTGCTTCTGGGCAGAAGCACCTTTGTTTAGGGCTACAAAGATGCTGAGGGCCTGGAGCATCTCTCCTGTGGGGAAAGGCTGAGGGAGCTGGGGCTGTTCAGCCTGAGGAAGAGGAGACTGAGAGGGGACCTCACCAACGCTTATCAATATCTCAAGGGTGGGTTTCAAGAGGACGGGGCCAGACTCTTCTCAGTGGTGCCCAGCGCCAGGCCAAGGGGCAACGGGCACAAACTGGAACACGGGAAGTTCCGCCTGAACAGGAGGAAAAACGTCTTTGCTGTGAGGTGCCCGAGCCCTGGCACAGGCTGCCCAGGGAGGGTGTGGAGTCTCCTTCTCTGGAGAGATTCCAACCCGCCTGGCCGCGGCCCTGTGCAGCCTGCGCTGGGTGACCCTGCTCTGGCAGGGGCTGGGCTGGGTGGTCTCCAGAGGTCCCTTCCCACCCCCACCAGTCTGTGATTCTGTGTGATTCTGTTTTCCTCCTGAGTGCGTTGCTTGGGGTTCACGTGTGATGTTATGCACTGTTCTGTAGGACTGTGAGGAATGAAAGGGGCTGAAAGCTAATGCATCTGCTGATTCTTGAGAAATACAGCTCCTATTTCAGAATAGGTGGGGAAGTGCTGATGCATTGTGTTGGAAAAGTGATGCTAATATATCTGGAAACAAAATACAAGTCCTATATTTTCACACTGCCTGACAAACCATCCGGGCTTATTCAATTCTCCTGAGACTGAGACAAGCTGGCATTGCAGCTGAGATGAGTCACTGCTAATAAGAATCATGGATAGGTTTGATCTCTGCACATTTCAAAAATAAACAAAAATGGGCGAAGGGGGTTTTTAAAGACACAAGCTGTACCTCGCTGTGCGTGCCGTTGTGGTGTTTGGCAAGTGCTGTTCCTGTGCTGTTACCCGCTTGCTTGTGTGTCTGCTGGCTGTGCCGGGGCTCCGCTCGGTGCTGCGGGGATGGGTGGCTAGAGACACGTCCTGCGGCAGCATCGGCAATCCAAATAGACGAGGGGGAGAAAGGAAGAGAAGAGGACGCGGTCCTAGATGAGAGAGGAGTGAGGATGTCCTTCTTGGCTGTTCTTTCCTGCCACCAAAAAGCAGCCTGATTCTTGTTACAAACGGAAATGGAGAGGCCTGAGCAAAGAGGCGAGTTTCAAACTGGTTGCCCTAGTGGGAGGTAGTTACACTGATAATGATTTTAACTGAAGTTCTGCGCAGAGTTCTTGAGCCCTTAATGAAGAGTGATTTTAACAGTGAATTGTTCCCAGTGTGCTTTGGCAGCATCATACAGCATGTTGGTGACTGGTTGCTCCAACGTTTTCAAAGGAAGTTCAGGAGTAAAAGAAAAACTTCTTTTTGTGATATGTCTTTCTGCAACAAACAGCAAGAAACCCCCTCTTTGTCTGCTGCTATTTGGAGCAACTTTTGTCCTTTCTAGAGTGATTCTCATTGAGATGATCTTCGTGTTAAATTTTCTATGGTGAGAAATGTTTCTTGAGAGAGGAGCTGATGTTAAACAGCAGGTAGACTCCCAGAAGGCTCCATTTGTTTCTTGTCGTGTGTCTTCCACCCTCCAAATTAAATTGAGAGGAAAAAGACAGACGTTAACACGTGCAATTTAGAATGTGCCCTTTCCAAATGTCACGTTTGAGAAGTCTTGTATCTCGTGCTCTGACCGCCTCGAGTTCATCAGAACGATTGAGAGGTGACTTGGCTTGAGAGACAAGCGCTTGGAGGAAGCGCTAAGGGTGTGAATCCTTATTCTCATCCTAGTGGTGAGGAGTCTCTGTCCCAGTGGTTGAAAGGCGCTTCTTCCAGCCATCGCTTCTTCACAGTGCTATACCCAAATGAGAAATGAGGTGCAAATTCATAACGAGGGTCCAGAAGCTCAGGAGGGAAGAGGTGGCTTTTCCATCCCTTGAACTTTTATGATCAAATTGATGCTTTTTTTCAAAAACACCATTAACCAAATGTGCTGTCTGAGCAAGAAAGCAAGGAACCGATGTTCTGTGAGCTCTCGCCCACCAGCAGTCAGACTTGTGATCCGTTTGTGTTCTGACTTTGTGCTACACTTCCCTCAGTGTTACTAGACCAGATTCTGCAGGTTGGGAAATTGTGAAAACGGTTCTTGTTGTTGCCGTCCATAAATCACCAAGTGTTTTGCCAAGCAATAAGGATGTTGACTGAGACAAATCCCCCAGTGAGTGGCTGATAAATGAAGTGGGGATGCAGTGACCCAGTATGGCAAAAGTCCTGACAGGTTTCTACCCAAGCACTTTGAAAATAACTGGAGAAAAGACGGTGATGGCCATACCAACAGAACATGCCCCGTTTGTGGTTCAACATTACCTTGCAACATCTCTGAGCGTGCTTTTTGCCAGCTGGTTGGGAGAGTAAGACAACTCTAGAAGCAAGTGGCAGCTGCTCTGTGGATGTTCATGGGCTTGGTGAGCATTGGGGAAGAGGCCCCTGGTCTTGCTGACGTGCTCTGAGGAGCGCTCTTCCAACCTGGATGTGGTGTCACCTCTTCTGTCTGTATCTTCTTGACTTAATCATGATAAATCCTGCCCAATCTGCTCGATACGCTGTACCTTACAGTACTTGCTGTGCTGCCAGACACCAAGTAGGCATTGCTGAGCGGCTTTAACTTTCAGAGGACAGGTGCCAATGTTCTCTTAAACGGATTGGAGCCATGCACAAAGCAAACGGGGGGAAAAACGTGTAGGTTAATAGATGTTATGGCACTGCAGGAACTGATGATGAAGCAGAACCTTATCCTTCCTGTCCTTCCAGGAGGGCCACAAAAAGCAAAAGAAGCAGCTTATTGGCGCTTTCTGGAGTTTAGTTAGACCTGTGTCTTTAGACATCATACACAACTCTTGCTTTAGATCTCTGGTAAAATCTTGCCCTCAATATTTTTCTACTTTAAGGGAATTAAGATTTCATAGAGAAACAGGGTCATGGCTCTGTGGGCGAGGTGTAGCAAACGTCTTTTTTTTCTTTCTCCTTTCCTATTAAAAAAGGACCAAAAAGGAAAATTCTTAGCTCTGCTTGTCCTAGGATATCACATTTGAGGGTACGTGGATTTGGGTGCCTGTGGCTATGTACTCCTTGCTGGAAGGTGCTAGAGATGGTTTGTCCAGAGAAAGGCATGAAATATAAAAATGTCTCCTTTTACCATCTTCCAGTGCTGCGTTTGCACGCTGCTTACAGGTAGTTCCCTTTACATTTCTGGGTGATGCAGACGCCAGCTTGCATACTTAAACATTTTCAGGCTTGCATCTGGTGCTGTTTACTTTTTAGTCTTTTTTTTTTTCCCCAATATGATCCTTTCTTCAGTTCCCCTTGGTTTCTATGTGATTACAAACGTAGTGTAAATACATTGAGTTACATCTTAAGCATGTTTTAGTGCTTATTATATAATATATGACAGTAACGATTGCTTTTATGAAAAGAGCACATTTGATTTGCATGGAGATTATTTATGTGGTTACTGGGGGAAGGGAACTGGTTTCTAGAGCCTAGTCTGATGTTTCTGAGCTAAGTGACTTTTTAAGGAGAATTTAAATGTAAAATTTGCAACAGATGTTAGAATCAGTAATCAATTTTGCCACTATAAATTTAGAAGAATTTGACTCTTCTGCACAGTGAATGCTCTCCACCAGCTGTGTGCTTGTTTTAATGGTTTTGCTAATGAGAGTTTTGGTGTAAGCCTTTTGAAATGCAATATGATGAGTGTTACAAAGGTATGATGTTTAATATTAAGTTACTGTCTCTGAAATACATCACCTCCTTTCAGTTTAGCTTACAACAAGCAGCAATCCAAATGAGGCTTCAGCGAGATTCTTGGCTGCAGAGGGAGTGAAATCTTATTGCTTCTATCTGTTCCAGTACCTCTTGGTTTGCTCGCAGGCAAGAAAAGGGGGAAAATGTTCATAAACACGCTTCACGACCCAAATGATGCGTTATTCCAACTGCTGGTTGTTACTGCGTGTCTTATGAAGGCAGGATGGTGAGGCTGGGGGGGGAAGGCAAGGTGTCTCTGGCCGCCCAGCGAGCCTGAGGCAGAGGTGGGGGTAAAATCCGTGTTGTCCTTGTCCGGTGCTTTGCCTGTTATCCCACCTCGGTCCCCTCCTCCTCAGTACTGCCTGGTGCTTTGGGGTAGCCAGGCCTGCGGGCTATTTGTTTGCTGCTTGTTCTTGTTGGGGAGCGGTTACGGCTGCAGAGAGGCTGCCCAGCTGCCTCCCTCCTTTGGTAGAAGGCACTTCTCCTCCTCCCCGTGTCTTTTGGAAATGGGCTCCAACCTATGAAGCGTACATGGGAGAAAGAGAGGGCCCTCCTCTTCCAAGTTCACCCTTCTCTTTCGCTCCTTAGCCAGCGCACACTATTTAGCTCACTTAGCTTTTCTGCTGCCTAACATTTAAGAAGCATTTGCTATTCTTACCCTTTATTAAACGTGATCTTTCTTTTGCCTTCAGCTCTTCCTTAGAGGCTGCATGAGAGATGCCAGGCTTGGCTTTTAGAGAACTTGGTTCAAACCAGCCTCTCTTCCCCCTTCCAGCCCTGCTGGTGTTTATTAGCCCAACCACTCGCAAAGGGCTGCTCTGTTCCCTGGGGCTGGGCTCTGGGAGCCAGCGCTCCCGGCTACCCCAACCGGCTCCATGGTCTTGGGGACGTCTTCTCACTTTTCCATTCTTTAGTTGTGAAATAGAGCAGTAGTCTGCACGTAAAAGCACCCTGAGAAGACGGAGCACGTGTGTGTTTTTATGTGAATTCTTGAAAAGGAAAGAGCAAGCCTAAAATTCCGCTTGTGGCAACTAGGCAAAGGACACTTGTATCTGCACTTTATTTTAAAACATGTTTTTATTTAAGCCTATAAAGTTGAAGTAACTGGGTCAAATGCCAGAGATTGGCATTGTGCAGAGCATTCCATAATATTCCATTCTGCTAAATGCATTAGCTGTTGGATTTCTCTACTTGCTGTCCGATTATCAATGGCTCTAGCATGATGATTCAGATAAGCAGCATTTATTGGGTTCACTGAATCTATTCATTTGACATTTTGGGAAAGATGAGTTGACAAAGCATCTGCAAGAGTGATCTATGTTCTCATCTCGGATGGTGAGTGTATAATTGAGGCGAAAACACTGCAAGCAAGAAAATGGGCTTTATGGGACTGTTGTAACGGGTGTGCTGGTGCTTCTCTGCAGCAGAGGGAACATACTCATGGGCTTGTGCAGGGCAAAATCAGGAAGACTTACTGCTTCGGAGGGGAGGGGAAAGCCTCTCGTAAGGGGTTAGGTACTATGGGCAGAGTCGTGCAGGCGTGTTGGGATGGCAGAGGCTGGGCTGCTGGGTCCAGGCCTGCAGACACAGCTGGAGTGACCCATGGGCTCGGTGCCCCAAGGCTGTTCCGTGCCGCATGTCATCTGGTGGGGTGGGCTCTGGGAAGGCTCCGCTTCGAGGCGAGGTCGGCGTGCTCGGCTCAAACTGCTGCTGTGACCTAATCGAGTTAGTTTGGGGCTGAAGCAGCTGAGGACTCGGTCTCTTCTTCTGGTTCTCCTTTAGGGCAGGATCCTGCAGCAGGTAGGTGGCAATAGCGCTCAGGGGACGGTCGTGTCTTCAGTGCTCTGCTTGTCAGTAATCTTCCTCCTCAGCTCCCATTTCAGTTTCTTTGGGTTACCCGAGTGCCAGCGAGAGCAGAATCTGACCCCGAACTTCTTTTGTCTGACTTTTAGCAATAAGCCATCTCATGCACAGAAGTGCTGTTTCTCCTTGTTGCACGTACATATTTGTGCCTCGGCCCCGTTCCTTTGTATGGCGCTCTGCCTGTAAAAATCCAAAGGGAGCTGGTGGTGTGCGCTGGGTATCTGTAACTCTGGACACTGGCTGGTGGGTGTAAACGATGGCTGTGATCAGCGGGGTGGTCTGTGACCTCCCAAACCACGTGCCCCATCCGCTGTTTCCATAGCTGCTGCAGTAACCCATCTGGAGCCTTGTTGACTTGCAAGTTGTGCGCTTGAGAGCCAAGTCCTGCGTTCTCTCCTTGGATGGAGCTGCTGTTAGATTTGCCAATGTAAGAAATGCAGGAACGACGACACATGGATTCAGAAGCTGCTAAATTGCTGGAGCATCTTTCATATAAATGTGTGGAGTTTGTCTTGTACATACTTGAATACAGAAAGCCGGGAATTAGTAACAGTGACAAAAGGTCAAAGCAAACTGGCAAATCAAAGGTGATTTATTTTTCATTTTTTACACAATTAAGGCCTTTGTGATGGGGGAGCTTGGCTTCTCTCAAACTTGTTCAGCCATTTTGAAGTGCAATAGTCAGGTGCAATTAGTGTGCCAACTAATTTGGGGATCTCCCTTTCTTGTTATCCCAGAAGAGCACTTGGCTGCTCATAAATCTGTTTGGAGGAGGAACTGATATTAGGTGAACTGTAAATTATCTCCTCTAACTGCTTCGCTCTAAAAACAGAGTAGTGTAGAGAGTATAGATGATGATGAGCCCTGGAACCGGAGAGTTGATGATCCATAGTGCTAATGCAACTGTTTACAGGCCTGTAAAAATGTGCGTCTGCTTCATTGCATTTATTTCATTCTGGCTTTGTGTTGAAATTTGCTTAACGATCTTGAGGAGCCTTATCTCCCCACAGGGCTCTTCTGAATAGTCCAGCTTCCTGTGAAAGTGGGAGGATCTGAAGGCTTTTCATAGGGACTGCGTCTCTAAAAGAAGGCTTTCATTCAACATGGCAGAGTTTCGGGTCGTATCAAGCACGTACCCCCGAAGGCAGGCTCCTCAAGCAGGAGCAGAAGCTGCCCTGTGCATCCAGAGGCACTTTGGACTTTGTTAAACCCTTTGTCATGTTGTTGTTTTTTTTTTTTTTAAAGCAGCAACATAATTTTTTAAATCCGTATATCAGGCTCATGAATACCTTTGAAATGTGCAAGATTTTCTTATTGTTACAGCTTGGACTGACTCCTTTACAGAGGGTAAAGTCTGCATAGCATAGCTGTCGTCTTCGTCCAGCGTTTGCTAGGCACCGTTCCGGCCAAAGGCTCTGGCTGTGCCGGCAGTCGCCTGAGTAGAAAGGCTGCCAGAGACGCAGATATGTTACAGTTGTGGAAGGTTGGTAATTTAACAGTTGAACGTGTGCCTTGGTGAAACGAGGTGAGGAGATGGAGCTCCTTGGTAGCAATGTGTGGTGCCTCGCGCCTGAGGTTTGCATTCGGGCAGGTCTGTGGCTCTGCAGGAACGGGACCTGGCAGTTAGACCCTGACGCTAGCCCTGGTTTTTGCCATGCCTTTGGATTACTTCTACAGTCTGTTTGAGATTCATTCTCTTTCTTCTTTACCCAGCCTCTGTTGCATAGAGCAAATCCCTCTGATTCTGCTCTAAATACTCCATTTTCACGCATTGCTTCTGTTGCAGTTGTCTGTGGGGATCTTCCAAATCTCATGGAGCAGTACCACGCTTTGAGCGAGGTGGGGACGGCAGGCTACTGCGTGGTGGCAAACAAGAGCTCTTACGTTTTGCATGATGCTTCGAGAGAATCTTATCCGGTAGCTTGCAGAGATACTCAGTTTTAGCAATACAGAGCAATTCAGAGATACTTGTGAGCAGACATGCTCACGTCTCTGCACTTGAGAGCACATCAAGCACAGGAGTGGGGCTGAGAAGAGAAGAACTTTGCTAATGCCAGTGCCTGGCCTCCGTAGAGCTGGTGCACACGGGGATGTCCCCCCTAGTAGGTATAAGCCGTCCAGATCCGGGGTGCTGTCTGTGATGGTCACCCAGTGGTCTTGGGATGCACAAAAGAGCTTGTAGCGGTTTCATCCTGTTTGGACAGGAGAGATGGTTGCCTGCAGTGGATTGCTGGACGCATCTTTGTGTGGCTGCAAGGGGACCGGAGTCCCGCACAGAAGTGCGGTGGCAGCTCCTTTGCAAGCAGAAGCGGTGCTGGCCGTGTGAGCAGCCAGCCTGCGGTCTCTCCAGGCGCTGCGCTGCGGTGCTGGCCTGGCTGTGAGACTGCGGTAGCGGGGGGTAAACTTCCTCAGCCGGTGGAAATGATGGGGCAGGGGCGGAGGAGTTCAGGTATTGCTGCCTGCTCTGAAGTGGTGATACTCTACATGTTTTCCTAGAGTATATCTTCAGGGAGTAATCCTCCAAACCACTGCGAACTGAAAGGAGTCCAGCTCCTCGAGGCTAAAGCTCAGAGTGAAGAGCTGGATACAAAGCCGGTGGGAGCTGCTAAAAGCTCCCCGTGCTGCACCTTGAACGCTCAGGTGGGTGCCAGTGAGAAGCGTTTGGAGGGGGGTTAGCAGCGGCCGCTGGCAAAGAGCTGCTTTGCAGCAGGATTCATCTCCAGATGCCGAGTGCGTCGCAGAGCATCGTCCAGGTGCCGCTCAGGGGCTGCTCTCACAAGGGGCTGCCAGTGCGCAGCACCATTCCTGTGTGTGCTGGGACGGGGAATGTCCCCTCTCCACGTGTCGCCTCCTGGCACGTCTCGCTCTGCCCCAGCACCATGCCGGGGTGCTCCCAGCTTGACTGTTTAATGGGATGGGCAGTTAAAATGTTTAAAGCCTATTTACCTTTCCATAATGTTTGTTACTTTAGAGCCTAACTGCTGAGTTAGGGCTTTACAAGACCAGTAGTCCTGCCAGGATTGTTTAATCAATAAGAAATTTATTTCAGACTCCTTGTTTATGTTGTTCTTTGTTAAACGAAATGGGCAAGACTTTCAGCAAATCGTGGTGGGGCTTTCGGTTCTATTTTTAGATGATTTGGACAAAACCCAGAAGAAAAATATTATAAATCCTTTGCTTCACAGACTGCGAGAGTGATTTTTAACAAGATAATTATGTTTTTATGGCAGATTAATCTCTGCTTTCATCGTTTGGCTCTTGAAGTTGCGTTGCTGGTTTGTTGCTGCCTGAGATAACGTGTGTCAGTTTGTTCTCTCACATAAACAGCCCCTTCCCAGGCTTCGGTCGTGCCTGTGCTCGGCGTGCCCTCAGTCGCGTGTCCGTCGTGTCTGCGTCGCTGCCGGCTGCGAGTTAGACCCATGAAAGTGCTGACATTTTGTCAAATCATGGATTCTTTTTTTACCTTACAGACATGATGTCTCTTCATTTTTCATTATCCTGCAATTGCACGCTTAAACCATCGTTACTACAGGATCATTTAAAATGCAGTTTATTCTTCCTTCCTGTATCCCCCATTGCTGAGCAAAAAGCACCAATTTTGAGGAATACTCTTTTCGAGCCCTGCAAAATTTCAGTGGGCTGTTGTTTTCTTGGCTGAAATTTCCAACTACAGGGGTCCGTAAGGAAGCATCCAAGTCTTTGGCTGTATGTATAAATAACTGCTGGGATGGCTTAAAAATACTGAACACCTGGCAGCTGCCGTGGGGGAGACTGGGTTCCTCCGTTGGATTCAGAGAGACTTTGGTGAATGTCAGTTCATTCTTTAGCCAGAAGCGTTTGGCTAAAGTTGGACTCTGTTTTTAAGCTGCTCTTATCCCTCACTTTCTTTTTTTGCACAAATGAATGCCATTCAGGTTTTTTCTTTATCTTCCCTGATCTGTGTGTTAAGATATTTTACACATTACTGTTCGAAGCGGGCTCCCCTCCTTGTCCCCCTCTTTGGGCCTCCCCTCTGTGTCTGTAGTTTATTCTTAATATTGTCCTTCTCTTGACTTCCCCCACTGCTGGGGTGACAATTGCGCGCTGTTAAGCGAGGCATTAGAAGCAGTGCCTCTCCAGGACCGCCACGCCGGGTACCGCGGGCTTCCCTCGTCTTCGGCCGAGCAGCCAAGCCCGAGGCGTCGGGTCACGGAGCCAGCGGGACGGGACAGCGTGGAGCTGTAGCTGGGAGCTGTGCCTCTCTTGGGGAACGTGAAACGCAAGGAGGCTGTGGGAAGCCCAGAGGGTGGTTTCAGCTCTTCCCCGTCCCAAGGCTGGCTCTGAATGCCTCTTCTCTTCCCCACACACGACCAGACGAAGGATGTCCACCCCGTCCTGTGACCTTGCATGCGAAGTGCTGGCCCAGAAGAAAGTGGAGGAGCCTACTCCGCTTAAATAGAAATTATATTTGTGGTCAGATCAAAGCAAGTCAGTGATTCTCCTGGATTTTGCACCTCTGGTGACGGGGCTGCTTTGCAGATGGGATGGAGCCAAGGTGGCCGAGCAGGTCGGCTGCTGGCCGAGCTCCTGCGCTCATCCTCGCTTTGTGTTGAAGAGCAGCAGCTGGAGCTGGACAAAGTGCTTGTCACTTGGTGCCTGCGTGGCAGGTCCCCGCTGCTGCGGCAGCTGCTGCTGCGACCCGCGGGGCTGCTGCCGCGCGTAATTGGAAGACACCCGTGCGAAAAGGTCCTGATCTCGCCTATATTTGGGAGCCTTCACAAGAGCAGCCCCTGTCAAGCTTCTGGTTTAAGTCCTTTCAAAGTCAGCGGGACCTGGGCGCAAACTTGGAGCGTTGCTGAAGGCTTTTATCCTGGTGAAAAGGCTTTTTAGTTACTGCCCACGAGTTTGCTTTCTGCTCAGGTCTGAGCCCGTCTTTGGCTGTAACGACTCCTTGGCGCAGGACTCGGTGGGAGCACTACCCAGGCTCCTGCTACTGCTTTTTCTGGCTGCTTGGTGTTAAACATACTCGATTTCCCCAGGAAATGAAATATCGTCAGGCTGTGTGGTCTGTTTAACAGCAAGCTTGAAGGGGGTTTTTGCTGATGATTTGATAGGATCTGTTTTAATGCTGTTCTTCTATTTTAGGTTATGTTGCAATGGGTTTTTTTCCACTCTGTATAAATTTTACATGGTAATTCCTTGAAACTGCCCTAGAAATATTGAAAGGAAATAAATAATGACTGGAATATCATTGGTGCTGATTTGCAAGAATAAGTGTATTAAAAACGAGTCCGTGGAAAATGGATAAGGAGCAGTCATGGTTCTGGATTTACTTAAGAAAAACGTTTTTAGATCTTGGAACAAAGCTGTTTCTGTACTTTGTCTTGTTTCTAGAGATTTTTAACTAAATAAACTGATTAATTTCTATTGAAGTGTGAAGCAATAAAGTAGATTACAAGCAATAGGTTTCGAGTACAGGAAGAATGATTATGGAGGGGAATGTGACTTAGGATGCTGGTTTAGGAAGGTAAGATAATGAAATTTGATTTATTTTCTCCTTGGTTTCCAGTCTGGGTTGCTTCGTACGTCAGCAGGACTGCTCACAGGCTTGAGGGGGTTCTGGTTTAAAATCCTGGCTTGGGAATTAGTGCTGAAGTGCTTGTCTCACTCCAGGATTTTCTTTTTATTTTAAGGCAGAACTTTAAAGCTGGACAATACAAACCAATTTTGTCTGATACGAGAACAGTTATGTTGACTGATTTCTGCCTTTAAAAAAAACCTGATGCAAACCAAAAGTCCAGCTGTAACGTTTTTGTAATTATTATTCATGACAGTTTTTTCTCTTATTTTCAAGGCTCTAGAAGAATAAGAAATTTCTTATGGCTTTCAGGCTTGGTGCCTCAGAATAATAATATTTATAGAGACAATTTTGTTTCTTACACAAGCATATTAAAACTGGAAGAATTACAATCTGCTTTGCTCTTTGGCCTCTAAGGGACTGACTGGGGATCCAGGTGTCAAGACAAGACGTAGGACCAGTCCCATTTGCACCCGTGCACCTCGTAATTGGTTTTCTTACCCAATTCTCTCACAAAGAGCAGGAATGGGTTTTGCATGAAAAGACAGTACCAGGTCTGTGTTTTGTGGTGTTTTGGTTTGTTTTTTTCTTAGGTTGGGTTGGTGTTTTTAAAAACATCCTCGTTTCTTTGGCATTAGAACTTGAACGTTGTGCTGGAGCTGGTGCAGGGCCCAAAAAGAGGGGGGTGGTGGTGGCGAGGTTGGCTTTCTCCCCCGTCCTGGGGATGACGTGGGGACAGCTCTCGTGCTGTAAGGTCCTGGGCGAAGAGCGAGGGCTTTGGCGCTGACCTGCAGGTAGATGCTGGGGTGGAGCGCGCTCGCTTTTCTAGCAGTAAAATGGAAGTTCTGAGCTTTGCTCTGGTTTTACATCAGAGCAGCTAATGTGTTAATTATCCTGTGGTAATATGCACCTTTTTTAGCAACGAAGACAAAGCCTCAACTTGCTTTAAACCGGTATATTAATAGCAAATGCTTGAACAATGTATGTTTTTAGTAGGTACCTACGCAGCATAACCTATTCAGGTTTTTGCTTTAATGACTATTAGCCTGAAGAAAGGAAGCTGAAAACTTTTGTGCTCTGTGCTAAGTTAATCTTTGAAGGGAAAAAACCCTCCTTTGCTGTGCAAACCTGCCCAGCAGAATGCTCTTGGGTGTTCGCAGTGTGACTTTTAGGAGGACATCGTCTCTCTGGTGCCCGTGTTCCGGGCTGGTTGTGTGGTGATAGATGAGCCCGAATGAAGTGATGAGCCCTTATTTAAGGGGAGGGTCCTGGTTGCCAAAAGAATAGATTAATCTGTCGTCCTTTCAAGGGCGCCGAGTCTGTCCCCGATGATGTTCTGGAGCGTGATGGGTGCCACAGCTCATCTGCAGAGCTTCTGGGAGCCTGGCGGCTCGGCAGTGCTGGATTCGGGAGAGGCAGAAGGGCTTTCCAGCCCTCTTACAGAGGCTGTGTCTCCAGGCTGAACTGCAGGGTTTGGAAAGCTGTGAGATTTGGGGGTTGTTGGCATTTGAGATTTCCTTTTGCTGTGTTTTGGATCTTTTATCCTTCGTGGGGTTTTATGCATAAAGATGCGTGTTATTGAATATGGTGAATAGATACTTGGCTGCAGGGTGTTTTTTTTTCTGATCGCATCCCTGTGACAAGCAATTTCCAAGTGTGAAAATTGCTTTGATATCTTTATTCAGGACCCGCTCGCTTCGTAAGGTGTTGCATAACCCAAACAAGGGAACTGAATCGAGTCTTTGGAGAGGACGGCTTCTCCCTTCGCAGGGGCTGTCGCTCGGAAAGGGCAGCTCGCCTACTGCCGCTGCGCGGGAGCCAGCAGCCTGCGCCGGGCTGCGGGGTTGCACATGCAGTTCAGTTTTTAGGCTGGTTTGTATCATGCTCGGAGCGGGTCCTTGCCAGCTGGGAAGCTCTGAAAACGTGTCGTGAAGTCAGTTTGCAAGTCGAGCCTTTCCTTGAAGGGAATAAGAAATATTAATGAAACGAAGAAGCTGGCTTTTGAAGTGGCTTCCTGTTCTTCATCTGATAGCTGCAAAGGATCTGTGAAGTTGTGTGAAAGAAAGAGCAATTTCTGTTTAGAGTCTGCACCATAATTTCTTCTCCCCCAAGAGAGCTTTTTCCATTTAAGCAAAGCAGTGTTTCTATTGACAATATTGGTTTTGTTACTTGAGTTTCATTACCTGTAAAATATGGATTTATGTTGAGTTGTCTGTGAATGAAATGTCATTTTCTAGCAATAAAATTATTTTATCTATATCTAAGGAAGGTATACGAGTGTTCAGAATATCTGGCTCTAGGCTAGTGAGTAAAAGTCTGGGTTTTGTTGTGTTTATTTCCAAAGAGTAGGACACCGTTACTCTGCTTTATCAAAAGAGCAAGTTCAAGTGACACGATCCAAGGGAAGGGTCTTGTAGGACCTCAGTGCATGGTTTGGAGGAGGAGGTTTGTCTGCTCTTTGCCCTTCTCCCAGCCTTCTGCAGTCCCGTGAGGTCCAGTCCCGCTCCCGGCGCCTCCCTGCCCTGCCCTGGCTAGAGAAAGGAGATGCTCCCCTGCCCCAGCGAACTCCTATCAATCCGTCCATCCCAGCTGCTCGTTGCAGCACAGTTGACGTGTTCACCCCTACCTCTTCCTCCTGAGATTAGACCTAGGAAGTTTTATGAAGAATAATTATATTTGATCTGCAAAAAGATGAATGTTGAAGAGGAGGGAATTAAAAAGAAATGATAAAAAAAAAAGCAACCCCAATCCCTCTTGGTTATTGAAGCAAGAAGAGAGCAGTTTGTCAAACTGACACGTGAATCCTTTATTTTTAACGTCTTCTGGGCCAGCGGATGCCGGGAGAGCAGTGTCACCTCGTGGGCTCGGGTTCGGTCTGAGGTGTGCTCAGTGGTTTGGCTTTGAGATTTGGCCATCGGCAAAATATGCGCATGCAGAGAATGCTCATTTGCAAACGTTGTAGGACAGGAAAATTTTAGGATGGTTTCAAAGGAAAACGTAACCGCCTTGGGAACGGGCAGAAGCGTCAGTGCTGCCGAGGGCTGGGCATGGTGCCGGGCTCGGCGTGAGCTGCTGGAGGGGTGCGAGCGTGCAGCAGCCCGGCGGCTCGGCCGGGGGTTCATCCGAGTCTCGGACACCCTGTGGAGGCCGGAGAGGAGGAGCCGCATCCCCGTCTGCTGGCCCCAGTCATGACTTTGAGCTCTGGCCATGGGGCGCTGCTGTTGCTGGGACCAGGGCATGAGACGCTCTTGAGACACAAATTTTGGTCTCTTTGCTGATTGAGAGACCAGGATCTTGGGTCCAGTTAATGAAATATTTTTTTATAATAAGTATCCTTCCTTCACCCTGTTCGGTTTTTTTTTTTCCTTGTGCCCTGTTCTGGCGTTCAAGGGATGTGATGCTTTTTGGGGTAGCTTGGAAAGATTTTAGCAAGACTTCCCTGAAGGGAAAATACTGCTTTTCCTCAGGCTGATTCTTCATTCATATGTCTTCAAGTCTACTTTGTCCTCAAGTGTTTGGGGAACAGAAGCCTGAGCTGGCCCCTGTTGACTTGCATTTTTTTCAACCCCGTTGTAAAAGGGTGACCGTTGCTATATAGTTTTCAGAATGCAATGAGAGAGAATGGGCAATATCTCATTCTTGAGTGTGCTGCTAACACTGATGTGGTTTGTGTCCTCCAAAGAGTAAGATTTTAAAGGCTTGGGGAAACAAGTCATGGTGTGGTATGTGCCAAAGTGGTTCTCTGTTTTTTCCTTCTTTTAAGATATTTCTTGGACAATATTCTGTATTAAAGTGCCTTTAATGGACCAACTACTGCACACAGTCCCAAAGAAACCGCATGTGCTATATTTTAGAGAAGTCTGCTGTGATAACCTGAGCAAAGGTTTGGGAAGTCGAGGGGTATTTGTACAAAATCACTCAGTTTCTACCCATATGCTCACTGTCCTGTTGTGGGCCAAAAAAGCCTCCCGTTATCTGCCTTTTATACCCGAGATTGTGGGTTGGGAGTTGAAGTTCATGGGAACTGGGCGGGATCACAGAAATGCGTTGTCCCTCCGCTCCCGAGCGCTGGGCACTAGCCTGAAGGAACCTCTCCCAGAGCGAAGGACTCGCAGAACCCGACGCTGATGGCCCTTAAGCAGCAGCACGGGCCCGTCCTGGTGCTGTTTTGGCAGCTCTTAAGGATGGGCTCCGTGCTTTCCTTGGGACCTGTGCTCGCTGCCGCTACAATGATGTGCTCGGTCAGAGCAGCGTCTCCTCCCGAGTCAAGCGCTGTACCAAGGGCAAGAGGAAGAGCGTTGCTGACCCTGCGAGGGGATCTCCTGGCAGAGGAGGGTGGTCCCCCAGGGATGCTGCGCCCTGGGGCAAGGAGCACACGTGGGCGCCTGGAGGAGCCCAGCAGTGATGCTGCTTAACCTCTTGGGAGGCTGCTGAGATTTTCAGCCGGGCCTGACTCCTCCATCCTTAGTTCTCCCGGCTGCTTGGTGAATGTGCCGAGACCCGCAGCCGTGCAACAGTTCTGTGTGCCTTGCAGAGACAGACGACCTCTCTTCCACTGCTTAGCTGCAGATTGGAGCAGAAGCATTGAGACGTCCAGTGCAACGTTCTGCTGTGGCCCCATGAGGAGACTGGTTGGGCCTGGAGTGCAGCCAAAGAGGCTTCATTCGGCTTTCGAGCATTCCCAACTGAAAAAATAACCCTTTAATTGTCAGTTATTCTGTTTCTGCGCTCAGCTCTTTGTAGAGTGTGCTCTTCAGCCATGATCTCAGTTGGGAAGAGGCTGAAATTGGCTGCTGAGTGCTCTCCTCTCGCCCGGGCTGGGTAAGCATACTCGGTGCTCAGAGCAGAGGGTTGCATCCTGCTCTGCGTGCAGACCTGCAGGCATCGCGCCGTGTAACCGCTCTGATGAACCCCCTGTTTTTCATAGCATTACTTTAAAAGTTGTTCTGACCTCCCCAGCCTTGAATAGACTTGCTTCAGCAGACTCGACTGCTCTTCTCTGTGCTCCCAGCTCTTCATTGGGGTCTGTATGGCTGGATGTTTAATCTCCCTCGATCATAACCTGACGGGCGGCAGCGCTCCTGCTCTGGCTGTAGTTAGGCTGCTTGGCTGCAGCCTGTGCTGTCTGTTGCCCTCCCAAATTGTTTTGTGCCAATGCTCACCCAAGCTAAGGAAACCTTCTCTAAAAGCCGCTGCTGTCTCCTTCGTGGAGGTGGTCTGCCTGCTGCCCTCGGTTCTCCTCCTGAAAGGCACTTGAGAAAAATCTGCGGCTCCTGGATGGGCAGGATGGGAGCTGTCAGGGGTGGGACAGCACCTCAGGAGATTGTCTAGTCCAGCCTTCGGGCTCAAAGCAGGGTCAGCTCGGGGGGTTGAATGCATGTCCAAGCATGGAGACTCCTCAGCCTCTCCAGGTGTTCAGTCACCCTCCCTGTAGGAATTTCATTTAAAAAGGCGATTTTCTGTGCCTCAGCCGGTGCCTGTTGTGTCTTGTCCTGTCCCTGGGTGTTGCTGGGAGGAGTCTGGCTCCATCTGCTTTACTCCCCCCAGGTATTTATTTACAAGGGCATGCTCTCTCGTCTCCTTTCCCATCTCCGATTTTTCCTTTGCCACCTGACGGGCTGTCCTGCTGCGCCCCGGGACTGCCCCTTCCTGGGGGGCTGATCGTCCGCATAGAGAGCTGTGTGGCATAAAATAGATGCGGTTCCACACCCTCAGCTTTCACCCCTTCAAAAGGCTCGTTATCGCATTAACTTCTTCTCTTCCGCTAATGTTATTCTGATGGCTGTCTGCAGTGAAATAGTGGTTGCTTTTCCTGGAAACGCGGGGCGTAAAGCATTGCAGTCTGGTTTTATATCCTGATGGTTTAGATCATTAAATTCTCAGGGCTTAAGCTCTTATTTCTTGTTTTTCAGTGCTTATAAGAGGATCTCCTGGGGCCCTATTGTACAACCAAATACAAATAATACATTAATAAAACAGGCTTGTGTATTTGTACTGCTGGCAGTCTGTAAGGATTACTTGTATATAACATTTTGTGGCATTAGGCTGTTAGTCATTTTGATCTGTCCCTTCTACCACTTTTTTTAAAGTGGCTTTTCTCTCTGCTCAGACAACGCTTGGGAGATGTTGCCCCCTGGAAAGAGGTTTCTTCAGTCGCAATATTAATTTCTGCTTTTTCTACCTTTTTTCTCTATCCCTTTGGCAGCGTTTTACTTTCTTTACCTGTTTTTCACCACCGATCGTGGTTAGTTAATACAGTTTTTGTGATAGTTCAGTTATTGAAGCGATGGATGGTACACACGGACTGCAGTTATTACTTGTCAGTGCTGCCCTATGGGGGGAAAAGCCCTTTCAATGCGCTTGTAGCAGTTTTAGTTTTATGAAGTACTTGAACTTTGAAGTTAGACTTCTAAAATGATCTAGGATACATATTGGAGAGTATTAAAAATGAGACTTAAACAGGAGAAAACCCCTCCCTTCATGCAGGCATTCATTGCTCTAAGAAGAAACGCTTGCTGAAGCATTGTACTTAATGTACGTAGAAAATGTTGTGATAAAAGTAAACTGATAAGGTCTCATCCTCTCCGCAAAAGTGTTCTTGCAGTATTGCATTTACTCAGCTCTGCCAGCACTCCTCGTGCGTTCAGCCGGAGCTTTGAACCATTTTTTTGGTGGCATTTTATGTTTAGTGTCTCTGCAGAACGAGTGTAAAGTAAATACTTTTTTTGCAGGAAAAGTGTTTGCATGCCTCAGCCCCGTTCCAAAGTGGGGGAGAGGACAAACTGTTGGAGTTAAAGAACAAAGCACGGAGAGTGATTAGGGATTAGCCCCTAAAACCCATTTTTTAGACGAGAGAGGGAAGAAGTGAGATGGTCCCAGCACTTGCAGGCACAGAGATGCTGGGCAGGGGGTGTCCCCACTCACCTTGGCTTGCAAGGTGACAAGTGACTGGACTTCAGACGCCAGCGGAAAGGGGAGGGAGGGCTGGCAGACTGCTCGAGGGTGGCCGTTGCGCATGGATGTCCTCTGCCAACACAGAATTTCTTGCAAATGTTTGTGTTTTTGCAAAATTTTTGCTGGTCTAGTCGGGTTTTGGCCGTGTCTGTGTGCACGTCCCCCTGGCAGAAGCAGCAGTCGGTGGCTGCGTGCCAGCTTTCCGCGTCACAGCCACCACCAGCTTTCACGACGCGACCTCCCGTTGTACCGGTGGTGGTGGCTGGGCAGCAGGGCAGCTCTTCCAGTCGCTGTCAGCGACTCGTGGCCTCCCCTGCGCCTGCCCCGTCTGCTCCGGCAGATGCAGGGATGATTTGGGAAACACCCGGGAGCAGATAAAAGAAGTTGTCAAGTGCTGGAGGCTGTGCTGGTGGTCCCAGGAGGAGGCGGGGCTCCATAGGGTCAGTCCCGTGTTTATGAACCCCAGGGGACCCCTGTCTTCTGCATCGGCAGAGGATTGAGCCACATGTGTAAGAGCAAGCAAGAAACCTTCCTCCGTGCTGCCTCCTGGAGAGCTGTCCCGGGGAGAGAGGCCCCGGCGATGGGCGTAAGCGTAGGCCTGAGGACTGGCGAATAAGAACCAAGTGTGTATTTGTTCCTCCTTCAATAATCGTGTACGTTAATCTTGGCAATTTGATTTCATCCATTTTTAATAGAATAGACTTGGATTTTTTTTAAATATATTGCTTCCACTCTCTTTTTGCAAGAAACGCGAGCTGCAGGCAGCCCCCTAGGTGTGGTCTCCTACGGGGTGTAGATGCGTTTGGCACGTTCTTCTGCCAGCAGGGATGGAGGGGTGAACCAGCGTGACCCCCGCGGCACGGCGCTCCCAGAGTCGTCTCCCTCATTGACTTCAATTTTTGCTGCTAAGACGCTATTCTTTTTTTATTGCTGCGAGTGGTCCTTTCCAGCCTTTAGAAAATGTTTTTCGTCCTTTTGGAGATCTCGTAAAGGAGTTGAACCTTGGGAGAACACTTGGTGGCATTTTCTAAGCCTGCTCTGAGCGACGTGGCAGTACCGTACCGTAAGTGCCACTTGTCACACGTGTGGCCTCCAGGGTAGCGGGTGCCCTCCTGCACTGCCGGCACTTCAGTTACCTGAAGATCTTGCCCCGCTGCTCAGCAGAGGTGACGTGCGAAGCTCTGGTTGATCCACTTCACGCTTGGGCTAGGTATAAATACTCTCCATTAGTCTATAGGAGCTTTCCATACATCTCTGGATACCCATCACTACCCCCATTCCAGCACTTGAGACCAGCTTCTGCCTGGTCCGGCCTCCCATTGTCTGTACATCGTGCTCAGGTTCCCCAAACGGCAAGTGTCTGCTGCGTGAAGATCAAGTGGATTTTCTAAGGCTTTGATCCCACAAATGGATTTCCGGTGTTTTATTTCTCTGTGTTAAGGTTGAGATTTTCTTTTCTTTTTTTTTTTTTCCTTTTTCTATCTCCTCCGCTGCTGCAGAGAATTCAGCCAGCAGTGGCGACGTGTCCCGTGCTGGATTCAACAGGGTGCTCTGTCCCACTCGCTGTGTGCTCATGGCCAAGCTATGTTTTCTACGCACGACAGAGACGTCCCGAAATCTGCTCTTAATTTTAGCACAAAACCATCCTGCCAAAAAAAAGACACCCCCCTAAAGGCTTCACTTCGTGGTGGCCTCCCCGCTCCGATGATTGCGCTGGGGACCCGACCTCCCAGTCTGAGCACTGGGTCTGGATCAGCATCCCTTGGTAGCGGCTGGTGTTAAAAATGTGAATTTTTTTTTTTATTTACTGTTGTCTTGAAGCTGCCTGTGTGTGTTTACCACTGTGAGCTGACCTTTGGGGAGACATTTCTTGATTAATTGGGTATCTAATCACTTCAGACGACTGACAGGCGTGCGCATATTGGAGTTTTTCCTCTTGTTAAGTATTTTCCCTCTGGTTTCTTCTTTCCCTGTTATATGGCAAATTATGTGTTTATTTTTTGTATTAGTTCCTCCATTGTTTTTCTCTTTAATAATTAACTGTTGATTTCATACTTGCCTGTTGTCTCTTGGCCAGAACCTGTCTTTTACCAATTCATTCAAATCGTAAGAGCTGCAGTCTCTTACTTGCTTATAAGCTATGTGTAAAGCACAGGCCAGATATTTTAATTCTTGTAATATTTGCCCTTCAATAATCATTCTTTCAATAATTCTTTAAAGTTACTCTCCACAGACTTTTTTAAAAAGCAGCTCCACCTCTGATTTGTTTTCTCAAAACACTGACTCCCTGTAGGTACTGAATCCTCGCTCGTGTTTACCCCCCGGAGAATTTTGCGCATTTACTTCGTGCTTTAGGGTCCCCAGATGAAAGGCAACGGGCAGCGAGTGCGTCGGGACGCTTCTGCCTGCAGAGGGTTTAGATCTCTGTACGTATGTACCCGAAAGACCTGCCACTTGCTCTGTTCAGATGTTAGCGGGAGGAAGAAGATACTCCTGGTTTTTATTTGTTTATCCTCTAGTTATTTGTTAGTAAATGATCTGGAATGTTTCCATAGCAAACTGGTGGAGAAAATTTTTTTTTTTTCCAGTGTGGAAAACAGAGAAACGTGCTTTAGGGAAGCGATGTTTTGATTTTTATACAGAGGGCAAAATGCACTGATGTGGCGCGTAGGTGAGAAGCTCTGAAGAAGTAAAACGTGGCTGGATCAGGGATTGGTACTGGGAAGTATTGGTTTGATCTGGGGAGGGATAACAGCGTGAAGTCTTTAATAGCCTTGGCCTGGGGCTCAGGGCCCCGGGATCCGTCCCCGCTTTGTCCCCGGCCAGCGGACGCTGTCAGAGGTACCGCAGTGGGAAACGGGCTGAGGCTGAGTGATGGAAAGTTCAGTTCAGCAGCAAATCTCCTTCTTGGCTTATCCTGGGTTGAAAAATGTGATACACCAAGCAGTGTGCGCGCTTCCCGCGCCTGCGCTGACGTCCAGGTGACCTTGTGCCGCGGGCGAGTCGTGGGTAACAGGTAAGGGAGAATCTTAGCTCGGCCCGAGCCCACGCCTGGACTTTCTGGAGCTGGAGAACTTGATTCCAGCCCTTGCCGCTCTGCGAAGTCCCAGCCTTGGCACGCAGCCTGGCCCCGGCCGTGGAGTCTCGGGTTGCCGTGGGTTTGTTATGGTGCTCGTTTGCTCTGGCTGAACTGGTGCTTTTGTCACCTTTTACAGTCTACAGCGTGCCAAGGAAGGGAAATGAGTTAATTCAAAAAACAGTTTTGTTGGAAGATTCCTCTCTAAATAAATTCCAGAGATAAGTGAAATAAAACATGAGTGGAAGGTAAAGGGAAGGGGAGGGGAAGGAGGGAAATGAGCAGATGTAAGCGGTGAGACTGGATGTGTTCCATGGCCAAGTGCTTATGTAGACAGAAGTCCTTTTGTTGCAAATAACTTCTTCGGTGAGTGACCCTTAGAAGGAAAATGAGAATAACTCCACAGAAAGAAGTTCTCAGGGTGCTGTCTGCCACCGTGAACAGAAATACGGCAGGTCTGGGCATCCTGGTGAGGCACTGGCGTGGTGAGGAGCTGCAGCGCTCGGCAGCGGGCCGGGGAGGGATGCTGCCGGGTGGAACTCCAGCTGCCCTGCTGCAGAGGGGCGAGGGCTGGGTGCCGCTCCGGTGGCTGTTGGCACTGCAGCTACCGTGTCCGTTCCCAATGGTTTGCACCGTGCCTTGTATAAGGCGAGGGCATAGGCAGGGCATTTTTCAGTTTCCCGGCTGTGATTTTAATTGTCACTTTGTGCTTCCAATAAAATGTTCTGCGTAACTGATCATGGGAGAGCCTTTTCTCTGCGATACCGTTCCTAATGGGCTGGAAGAATTCGCAGGCGGGGGCAGACAATGGTCTGTCTATTCCTGTTCGTCCTGTCCAAAAGTCACCAATGCCAGACGATCCAGCTGGAGGAAATAAAATATCTGTATAGCAACTAATGGTGGGATTTTATGCCTGGGGAAGCAAATTAAAGAGAGAGAAACTTCCTGGTTATTTTCCCATTAAGTTAAATCTCCTGTAAAAACAAAGTGCCTGGGATATATAGAGGGAAGATAAGTCTCTCTACAGCGAAAGGTGGCTCAGCTCACAGATGCTGCAAGTAGCTTTCTTGAAAGAACAAGTGAGGTGGCTCCTGGTTTGGGTCTGGCTTGTTTTAGCCCCTGGATTCTTGGAATAAACTAATGATTCCCCCCTCCCCCCCGTTTGAAGCTGTGTGGAAGGCTGGAACTTCCCCTCTGTGTCAAAATGTGTTGCTAATGTAATTTTTCCTTTATTTCAGCAACAGCGCACTGTTTATAGGCTGACACTGGTGAAAGCTTGGAATGTGGATGAACTCAAAGCCTATGGTGACCTGATATCCCTCGGTAAACCAGATTTCATTGAGGTCAAGGTGAGCTGCACAGAGCTATTTTATTTTTTTCCATCAGTATTTTACTTTTTTCCTCCCCATTCTTCTCCCCTCCCCCTCAATCTTAAACTTATACAAGTAAATGCAGTTCTTCCAAAGATTTCAGTGATGGATAAGGAACTTATCTCTTGCTTTTGAAGTTGGGCAGCCAGGTTTCTAATACTTTACGTGTGCATTTGCAGTAGTCCTCAGTGTTATGCAAGACAAGCTTTGTACCAGCCAGCATCAATTTCTGCCCAACGGAATCGTAACCCTCTGGTCTTTTTTGTATTTCTCATGAAAGCAGAGACTGATAAGTAGATATTCCTTCTTTTATGTCGACCAACATTTTAAACAAAATACTCTGGGACAAGGTGGTAGTTTGTGGTATTGTTCTTCCCATCCTGGCCTTAAATTTTGCTGCGGGAAAAGGTGATAATGTCTGGCTTACTGATGTGGTATTTGTCAGGCTGTGCAAAATGGGGAAACGTTACCCTCTGGACCTGGAAGAGCTGCTAACAGGAGCATGTGGGATACAGCAGGCCAGGAGGTGCTTTATCTTGGGATTAATCAATTTAGTCTATAGAGAACGTTAAAAAGACACGTTACAAAGTGTTTTGTAAAGAATCTCTATCAGCATTTTCATCCAGCAACTCCCCTGCAGACCAGCACATTTACCTCGGGTCTGTATTTTTGCAGCTCTATTACTTTTAGACTTTCTCTTTCCTTTCTCTTTCCTCTTTTCTTTCTTTCCTTTTTTTAACCTTTATTTACTGCTGCTTTGAAGAAAAAAACCCTGATGTTTGCTGGTGTTTGCTGCAATTTCCTTATGAAACAAACCCCAAAGGCTTTGATATTATCAGTATCGAGAGGTCTCTTTCTCTCTGAATGTGCTGCTGAAGTTGATAGCTTAATACAAAATAAGGTTTTGAGTATGGTTTGGGGAAAAAGCCTCAGTTTTACAACGTGTATCAGACTGTTTTATATTCCTGGGGTGAAACCTAGCGGGAGGGGTGCTCCTATGGGGCCCTTCCCACCTCGCATCTCCTGCCTCTCTCACTGCAGCCTGGCAGTACAAGATCCTTTCTTCCAGTGTGCGAGGAGGGCAGAGATGAGTGTGCACGCCCGCGTGGCGTATGAGGCTGTCAGCGTACGTGCTGCTTAGACTGCTCTGTCATGTGTAGCGACTTTTAATTAGTACAATGAATCAGGTGTAAGTTAATCAATGTTTCTGAGCGCTCTCCAGGGCGAACATCTGTCTCTTCCAAGGCAGAGGGCTGCTGTTCCCTTTGCCTGGGGAAGGATTCAGCCTCGTAGTCGTGGCTTCCCAGCAGTGTGTGGAGCTCGGCTGTCCCAGCAGCTCTTCCCTAGCAAATCGGACTGCCAGGGAAATAGGTGAGAAAAGAAGTGGTCAGAGAGGTATTCCCAAGGTGGTCGTAGATGTACTCCCGACACTCTTCCAGCTGGGACAGGCTCCTGCCCGCACTGGTTCCATCGAAAGTGTCGCCTTTGCACTCTGAGCGCTTCAAAGTGCTTTTCAGATCTCAACCAGTGAGGACTTTCTCCGAGGAAGCAGTATATATTGAGTGCTTTGCCCCATTTGCAAAAGGATGAACAGGGGCAGAGAGGGGCTGCGTGACATTCCCAAACCCCACGTAGCACGGCGGAGTAGCTGGGGCTCAGCATCGCCCACGTACCTGCCCGCACCAGCTGCAAAGGGGGTTCAGAGGGGTGGCAGGACAGGGAAGGCAGAGGGGTACCTGGTGCCTGACGGGCCACATGCTGTTGGGTGGGTTTGGGTGTTTTCATGGACTGATTTGTTTGCAGTTTGGATTTTTTTTTTTTAAAGAAAAGGTGTATGTTGTTTGATGTTACTTAAGGAAATTTTCAATTGGGATGCTTTGATCTAAATGTCACTTTTTCAGAAATGCTCCAGCAGGTAAGTGAAGCTCTGCAAGTGCTGGAGGACAGAAGTGTCTCCCAGGGTGCTCATCCTTGGCAGATCACGGTGTCTTCAAGCTAAGGGACAGAACATCTCATGCCTCAGTTTCTTCTTCCCTGAATGGCTTGGCATTGTGCACGTTCTGTGGCCACAAAAACAGTCTGTAATTGGCATGTGGAAAGTCTCTTGTCTTTCCAATCCCAAGAGCAGTATGCAGGGACACAGGGAAACTCGGGTTTAAGCCTTTGCAAAGGAGGCAGCGTCTCTCCTCTCTGCTCGTTGCTGTGCTTAGGCCAGGAGTGACGGGGAAAGTCTTCCCCGCCCTGGTTACAGCTCTCGTTACAAACCACAGTGCAGCGTTTCACAGCTTCATCACCATCTGTATGCGCAAAGTCCAAAAAAAGTCCTGTACAGTTTGCTCTCTGTTTCCAGTCTAGTGGAGGGAGGACGATTTTCCAGAGCTCTCAAAACCATACAGCAAGTCTGACAGCAGCTAAGCCCCGCGAGACAGAAGCGAGCGGCTGAGTACAAGAAAACACACTAATTCCTTTTCACCTTCAGCAGCAAAAATGACTTGTCAGGGCGCTGCTCCACCTCATTCACCAGCAGGTTCTGAAATAAGCTCCACTTTTTTCCATTTAATCGAGGTTTTAAATAGGGCTGCACTGTCCTGTTATCTTAATTTCGAAGACAGGAAAGCAGGGTTCATATACTTGAAGCATGAAGCGCACCGTTGCGAGCAGCGTTGCCGGAGCGCGCATTCGCAGAGGGAGCTGAACTGGTCTTATCGCTGTCTGAAACAAATGGTGCAGCTCTGTGCTGGGACAACATTTGGGGTCTAAATGGCGTTTCCATCCTTCTGAAAAGTCACGAGATTCTGTGACGGCTTCCCTGAAGCGGTGGATTTGCTAGACAGATTGTCTTTAGACCCGAAGTTGGACGAAAGATCTTGCTCGCAGATTTTTGTGTGAGGTGTTTTTATGTGAGAGTGAGGGGTTTTTAACAAAGTTGCCTTTCTTCCTTGCCTCTTTGGAGCAAGTGTGGTGTTCCAAAAGGTGGGCACTTGGTGCTCTGCGGAGGGGAAGTAGCTCACGCTAAGTATAGTATTAGCCCAGCTAGTGGCCTTACTTGTTTCATGTAGTTTCATCTGCCAGTTCCTGCGAAACAGCAGCGTTTCTGAAGCACGGAAGATTTGGCTCGGTAGGGAGGCGCAGTGGCTTTCTGCTCTTCCTGCACTGTAACTTTGAAATGTGAGGAAATTACATGGTTTCTCACCTCAACCGTGGAACCAGTTTTTCCCTTTTCTTGGCCAGAAGGAGTAAGAAGCACATTCTGGAGTGGCTGATGAAGGATGAGTTGTGTTGCTGCGGGGTAGTGAGAGAGTCCAGCCAAGTACCAGCAGGAGAGGGTGACAGAGGGGACATCGTCTTAAGGGTGGCTTCCTCGCTTTGCTGTCCTCTGCAGTGTCGATCGGTTGCTGGTGGGGTGGTGACCCCCCCAACACTGCTGGAGACACTCATGTTGCTGCTGTGCCTGCACTCAGACCCTTACCCCGTGGTCTGACTTAACTCAGTTAGTAGGTTACCCTCCGTAGCATTCCGCCCTGTGCCATGCAGGCAGCTTGTTTTCGTGTGATCATCTTTAATCCTGGCTTGCAAAGCTCTTGTCCGATGCCCTACCCATGAGCTCAGCCTTCTCTTACGGCAGGATTGCTGATGCTGATGGCCGCTGCAGGGGTTTCGGAGGTGTGAGAGATGCGCTGTTGAGCAAACTGGGGTCGAGAATGCTTCAGGGTGCTTCGTTGTGCCTGCAAGGTGAAGCAGAGAGCCAGGGTCTCCATCCCTGCGATGCCTGGCTGCTCTGGAATAGAAGGTGAGCAGATCTCCTTCTCGGCAAAGGAGAACAGCAGAAGCAGGGCTGCATCGTCACCCCCAAAGCCTACGAGTTTGCGATTGTGCAGGCAAAAGTGTGTGCACGTAAGCAGAGTGATCACATAGATATAATCCCACAGCGTTCAAAGTGGTGCTTGATATAATAGTACATGAAGTCGGGAGTTAAATTTGGACCCAAAGGAAGACGGGCTGGGTTGAGGTGGGTTCAAGTCTAGCACTCCTTCTGTTGGCGTTCCTCTTCATGCTCTCCTTCAGGTATTGATCCGCACTCGGACAAAAACTCTGGCCAGTGTGTGACTGGCCTTTAGTCCAGCCGCAGCAGTTGTGGTGGTCCCACAGCACTCGTGACCCACAAGACCTGTTTTGTTTTTTTTTTTTTTATTAAAAGTAATTTCTTGTGTTCCTTTGAGAATGAAGCATATTGAAGAATCTATTTGACATGTGGATAAGGCTTAGTATTTTTTTTTTCCAAAACCCCAGTGTGAGAGGTCAAAGAGGCAAAGACCAGGTCCTGCTCAAAGCAAATAAACAACAAAAATTACAAGATACTGCAAAGCATCTGCCGGAAAATGAGGCTCATCTCAGCGGGATTTCCTGCTTAAGTACTTGAGATAAATGACGTTCATTTAAAATGAATGTAGCTAATCCCCTGTTGCTCCGGAGAGGCTCACGGGGTGGAGTGGATAGAGATTTAGACTCTTGCAGGGCTTAATACTTGTTCTCATTTACATGAGTATCTTAGAGCAGTGTAACTCTGTGGGACCCTATTCTCTTATTTAAGCCAATAGAAATTAGCCTTGATTGCCCTTGTGCAAAACCCAAGGAAAGGAAGAATCAGTCATGTGGTTATTAAATACGCATCAATTTTATTTATTGCCTTAGTCTGCTTCAATGCCATAATGTCACTGTCACAGTTGTACAACGTTGATTGTTATATTTAAGATCTAGAATGTGCAACTCCTCCTTTTTTGCAATGTTCCCCTCTTTTTGTTTTAAAAGCCAGAGGCGTGCATGGACATGCAGTGTTTTGCCATTTCTGTTCCCCCTTAAACCAAAGGGGCAAAAGGATTTTTGTATGAAGTGCACATGCGCCCTATGGAACTCGGTCAGACGTGCGAGTGGGGTGTGCCGCGGGGTCGCGTTGGTGCAAGGCCAGATAAGCGCCAGAAACCCACTCTGGACCCCCGGTCGTTGCAGGCAGATCACGGAGTGGCTGGGCACACTTGCACGCTTCCTTGTGGCTGTATCCGCGCATCCTCTCTGCACTCTCAGTAGCTTTAACGTGGCGCACATGCAAGCGTGCGTGTCAAGTGCTCGACCTTGCAAACGTGGCTTTTGATTTCGGAGCTGCTTCTGCCATGGTGTGGGAGATCTGGTTGCTGTGGTCAGAGCCGCAGGTGAAACGACATCCCCAGGGAAGGGGTCTGCATGTGCTAAAGTGGAGCTTCATCTTGCAGCTTTTGCTTCCTGCCTGAGCAGAGCCTTGCCGCTTCTCTCCATCTGTTTTAATTTAAGGAAAAGAAAAAAGCCTGCCTGGCTTGTCCTTGGTTCGAGGGCTGTTCATACCACGGTGCTGTCTGAGGGCAGGACTTGGGCAGAGCGGAGGTGAGAGTCGTGGCACTGCACAGAATTTCCTCGAGCCTTTGTGAAATCAGTTTTCAGTCACTTGAAAGCACTTGTCCCTGATGATTTTTCTGCAGCTCCAGCGCCGCACCCCCGTGCCGAGCTCGTGTTGGTGGATGGGCTCCGTGTCCGGCAGAGCTAAGGACAATGCTCCTGCTCTTGGCATCTGAGGCTTTGCTACGGAATTAAAATGACCAAGTAAATGTCTGGAAGGAAGGACCAGAGGGAAGTATCTGTCCCAGTCTGCTCAGTCTTGTCATATTAAACAGTAAAGATTATTAAAGTGCTTAAAATAATGAGGAAAATAAGCTCTGCTTTAATGAGTTTTTAATTGCATGCAGCAAGAGGCGATTGTCCCCACCTGTCAAAAAGCTATTCAGTCTTGCTGCTGCTCCAGTCTACATTTAGATGAAGAGAAGGTGAAGTTAAAAACTCTCCTGTCCTAGTGCCTGCTATAAAATAAATCCAAACAATGTATAACTTCCATGCCTGAAAAAAGACATTGACCACTTAATGTCCTCTCAACTGCGAGCCATGGGTGCAAGGACAAGATGTGAGGCAGGGATGGTCCGAGGTGGGTGGGTAGGCAGTGCTGGAGAGCTGCAGGGCAGTTGGGCATCTGAGGGCTCTGGCTCTGCTGGATAAATCCCAGTCGCCGTGGACTGCCATGGAAAGCTGCCTTCATAGAATCATCGAATCGTTTAGGTTAGAAGAGACCTTTAAAATCAAGTCCAACTGTAAACCCAGCACTGCCAAGGCCACCACTAACCCATGTCCCCAAGTGCCACATCTACATGTCTGTTAAACCCCTCCAGGGATGGGGACTCCACCTGGGGCCTGACAGCCCTTTCGGGGAAGAAATGGTTCCCAATATCCAACCTAAACCTCCCCTGGCGCAACTTGAGGCCGTTTCCCCTTGTCCTGTCGCCTGTTCCTTGGGAGAAGAGACCAACCCCCCCTGGCTCCAACCTCCTGTCAGGGAGTTGCAGAGAGCGAGAAGGTCTCCCCTCAGCCTCCTTTTCTCCAGGCCAAACCCCCCCAGGTCCCTCAGCCGCTCCTCACAGCACTTGTGCTCCAGACCCTTCCCCAGCTCCGTTGCCCGTCTCTGGACACGCTCCAGCCCCTCAGTGTCTGTCTTGGAGTGAGGGGCCCAGAACTGACCCCAGCACTCGAGGTGCGGCCTCACCAGGGCCGAGCACAGGGGGACGATCCCTGCCCTGGTCCTGCTGGCCACACTAGTGCTGATACAGGCCAGGATGCCGTTGGCCTTCTTGGCCACCTGGGCACACTGCTGGCTCATCTTCAGCCGCTGTCGACCAACCCCCCCAGGCCCTTTCTCGCCGGGCACTTCCCAGCCCCTCTCCCCAAGCCTGCGGCGCTGCCTGGGCTGCGTCTCCGGGTGGGTCCTGAGCAGCCTCTGCCAAAAGCTGCTCCGCTCCTCGTTAGCGTCTGTGGGTGACAGAGGCAGGGACCCAGCTGCTACTTCTGTCGATCCAGCTAAAGGTGACAAGGCACTAATAGATGTGTCTGAGGAGTTGGGCTTGACAGGAGTGCGTTTTTTCATGCTGCGAGTACATAGTAAGGCTCGATAACAAGTTTCATTGCAAACACAGGTGAATGATTAAATCTTGAATTTTCAAGTGACCCTGCCACACAGTTTCATCGAGAAGTCAGTCTTTAGTCCAAGCCTGTGGTTTGACACAAATACATTTCTGAAATTGAGGAGGAATTTTTGCAGTCCAGCGCTGGGCTTGGGTGCAAACGTAAGCCTGATGAAAATCCAAGCTAAAAGGGATTGTTCTCATCTAATTTTTGTGTTTTGATAAAGGTTAGTATCCAAAATAACTGGGAAGGCACAGGGCATGGAAATTGCATGAGGCTTGCGAGGCTTTTGGATATGACCAAGGGAAGCTGTAGAAAATAGAGTGTGCAGAGACTGGCTGTGTGTGATGGCCCAGTGTTGCTGTGCTCAGTTACCGGTCTGTAAATAATAACTCTCTGTCCGCGCTCCGAGTGCGTGCTTGCAGGAGAAGGACTGTGTTTTGCAGCTGGGGAAACTGAGGCAGGGTAGGAGCGGGTCATAGCAAAGCAAGTCCCTGGCTGAAAATTCACCTCCTGCCTTCCAGTCTGTGTTTCTGCTCCTCCCGCCTCCCTCTCTGCGATCTCTCGTTAACTGGGCACAAGGAGCAGGGGGGTGAGTGTTTAACAGTGGCTGTTTCTCTCTTGATGCCTGTCTGGCTCATTTTGAAGAGCTGGAATGAAAGGCTGCGTCCAGCGTTTCAGAGTTCAGCTTTTACAGGAGGAGTTCCTTTGGCTTCAAGGGAGTTGCTGAGGATTTATGGGCCGCTGTAGCACCCGTCTGCACGTAGCCGTACGTGTGGTGCAGCTGGGGAGCTGGTGTTAAAGATCGGAGTTATGCTGCGTAACTAACCACTTCCATCCCTGCTTTTCAGATTTAACTGACACAAATAAACCGATGTCCTTTGTTAAATCAACTTGAAAGCAATTATTAAAAACAACCGACGAGCCCGTATCCACTCCAGCGAGGAGCAGATGTGCGTGAGAGCTTGTGTATACAATTTGGACAATGCTGATGCTCAGATCATAAGCATTTTTATTGCGGAGAGTGCAATCTATCAACATGTCATTTGAGGCTTTTTCTATTTGTCTTGGGTCAGGGCTGCCCCAGTTTTTGAACAGTGGTTCTGTCACTCAGCAGCTTGGCCGACACTCTGTTCTTCTGTTAATTCACACGAGCCTCAATTAAACACATTTATAATTTGTGGGCGAGGAGTTAAGAAAATTCTTTTGTTCAGTAATTAAGTTGGGAAGCCTGGAGTTTCAGAGTTGAGAAACAAAGCGCTGTCATAGTTAGCTCCCCAGTAATCTTTCCTTCGTAGCCCCATGGATTAAAATGGTTGCTGGCTGTCGAGATCTCCGGCAAAGAGCCAGATCGCAGCGGAAGAAATGTGCTTCTCGTGCTTCTCGCTCGCCGCAGCGATCATCATCTTGGCACAAGGCGCTGCTTAAATACAGTTGTGCGCGCTCGGCTCCGTTACAGCAGCACGGAAACCCGGAGCACGCCCAGCGCGGTGGCTTCGGATTAGTACCGGCGTAACCAAGAATAGCCGAGATGCTTTTCAAAAGGTTTCTGCGTTTCAAGGTGTTTGGCCAAAGCAGCGTGGCGTGATTAGGGTGCTAAAAGCACCCACGTTAAAGACTAATTAAGAGGCAGCATCACTGATGTCGCTACTGCAGGGAGGTTGGTGTAAGAGCTGAAGGTCTACAATAGAATGTTTCCTTTTACTTGCTGTCTTAATAACTGTCTTCGTGTGTTACTGAAAAATATAACATGACCGCCCTAATCAACTGTTCACATTTTATAAGTGGTATCAGCCCTGTTAATTAACTCAAGTTTTAAGAAGTTGGGGAAGTTGAAAGCTGATGTGCTTTCATTCGGTGTGCTGCTAAGCTGATTTTCATTGATTTGTGCTTGTGAATTAATCAGCCATCCGAGCACTTAGTTATTCCATTTGCCTCTGCGCTTTCTTTGCTTGTAAATGATATCTTTGAAGATTATTAAAAGAATGAGTCATGTTGTAGCTTCCTAAGAATTTTCCCCCTCTGTAGTCATACATTTTTCATGCTGCTCAAATCATAATCTGTATAATGAACGCAGGGAAAATATTGCTGTATGGAGCTGCGTCTATACAGCTGAACTTCGGAGATATATATCTCCAATCTATTATTTGCGTGGCTGGCTGCTCTAATATAAGAACGTTTAAAATCTTTTTCAGACTTTCAGAGCCGGGCTAAAAAAATTAATGTACTTCCCTGCTTAGCTCTCCCCCGACTTGTCTGCGGTTGTGCACGGTCAACCTGTTTCCACGCTGGCTCTGAGTTACGGTACGCGGCTCTAATAGCCTTTGCTTGGGCAGATGAATAGAGAAGGTCTCTCATAAATTTACCAGCGAGAAAGTAATTGCTTGCAAAACTTGTACAATTTCTAATTAGCATGAGTCTGTTTCTTTTGTAGCCCTATTCAAGCACTGCGTGGTTCACCTTGCTCTGGTTTTAAGTGTTTACAAAGGATCTGTCTCTGTTCATTGCTGGACATGACACGTTCAGCTTTAATGTGGCTGCATTAGGTCTTGGGGGTGCAACGTCAGCCGGGACCAGGTGCCGTAAACTTCGCATGGATGCAAATACCCTTTAAAAGAAGTAGAAGTGTTCTTCACAGAGGAAAAACATGAGAATGCAAAACATAATCATCCATAAAATTGCGTGCGCTCTGTTTTAAAGACCCGTACTTGATGGGATTTTGTGACTGGAATAAAATAGCTCAGCCAAAGAGCAAAGGTGATGGAGCCAGCTAGAGAGGTGCAGAGGCCTTGGGCTTTTGGCTAGAAGAAAAGCCAATTTTCTTGTGCGAGTACCCTTTTGGGCGTCAGTGGGTTCGTGACCTGCGGTGTGATACCACAGGTTCAACCAGCTCGATGAGCTTTAATGAATTTTATATGGAAAGAAACAAAGAAAGAAGCAAAAATAAATCTCAGTAAGTCACATACTGCTGAGCTCATTGATGAGAATTTTACTAAAGTAATTAAAGATGGAGCAAGGCAGTAGTGAAATCAAGGTCATGGCGAAGTCTAAATCAGTAATTCAGAAGGTTCAAGCGATCACATCTTCAAATTGTTGATCTCAGAACGATGAGGACGGATGGAGGGGGGTGTAGGAGACCTTGAGGGGTTGCACTCGCTGGCCCGCGATCGTGGCAGTGCATGGCGATGGCTGCTGCGGGGGGCGGGTATCGCAGCGACCCGGGGCACCTCGGCTGCTGTGGCAAGTAAATCCCCCCAGCCGGCAGCACTCCTGTCTTGGCTTTGTGCAGGGCACGGCCGGCACACGCGTCCTGGTCCGACGCGCTCCCTTCACTCCGTTTGCTGTATCGGGTTGGTGGGAAGGGAGCTGGAGCAAGAACCTGGTATCTCTGCTGACTTAACGCGATTAAATCTGAGATGAAGGTGTCTTTTGAACAATGCCACTTCTAAATTAATATCAGAAAAGATCAAAAAACGATCAGAAAAGCTGTTTCCCCAAAGACTGGTGCTCCTGCCCGTTCCCGCTGGTGAGCTACGGGGCTTTGCCGACCGACGTGCGGTGGGAGGCTTCTCTCCGCGCGCTGCCCGAGGGCTGCTCGTAGTGCTCGTCACGTCCGCCTGCGCCTGCTGGGTCCTTCCCGCCCCAGGCACGAGCGGTTTTTTGGGCGCAGATACAACGTGCCAGCGCTGCCTGACCTTTACTTCTGCCAAGTCAGGGGAGATCAGGAGCGACGGGGGCTTTGGGGACGCATGAGCGATGGCCTGGCCTTTCGGCTGGCAGGCTGCGGCGGGTGGGGGATCCGCAATCGGTGCAAGTCAGACTTACAAAAAATCCCTCGACGTTTCCTGGGGACGTTTGCTCTGGGGCGATTATTTAAGCTCTCAGTGTTTCACAAAGCAGCACAGACCCTTCCTGCAGTGGTAGAATTATGGAAATTCCTCAGTTGTTCCAGTGGCCTTTGACCAAAACAACACAAGCTGCTTTTTTAATGTCATCGAGTCAATTCTACTCGTCAGTAAACAATAAGAGTTGCTCTACAGCACCAGCTTAAGCTGGGATTTTCACCCTCCCTCTGCATGACGCAGTCAGAGAGAGACTTTTTTCCAAACAGTTCTCGGTATTTACTGAATTAATTTAGGCAAAAGATAGTAAGAGTGAGATGAGCTGGAGGGAGTTTTTACAAATGCCTTTATATTTTTGAGTGTTTGCTCGTGTACTCAGCCCTGAAAAATAATCTGTGTGTTCACCGACTGTGTTTGCACCGGCTTTACCGTGCCAATGTTGGTTTTGTATCTAGCTCACGGCCCTCGATATCCAGGGGGGATACTGAGCAGTTTGGACAAGTGCCCCAGTCTCTATTTTATTTTTTAATGAGGGTCCGGAGTGCTGAGTGCCCGGCAGTCGCTGTAGCTGTCTTCTCCTGTAGATGAGGTCTGGGGGGAAAAGCAGGGAGGAAAGCAGGGGAAAAGCTCAATGTCTTCCTTAAAATGCTCCCCCCGCCCGCTGGCAGGCTCTCGGTGAGCAGCCTGCAGCCTCCGTGCGAACAGAGCTGCCGCCACCAAGCCAGAGAATTAAAGAACAGTCTTAGAAACTGGAGAGTTGTGTTTCCTTAGCTAGACGGAGGAGGTTGAGCAGAGTTTTCCACCTGGTTTCTAGAAGCACTTGGCCACCTGAGGCTTCGTGTTCATCCTTTCACGCCGGCGGCGAGGGTCTTGGTGGAACCTTGAGTCGTTGGAGGTAGCTGCGCAGCAAACCAGCTCTCCTGTCTGCGCCGTGGTCTCCTCTAAAGGGCGAGCTCGCTGCGGAGCAAATGGGGTGCTTCTGCCTCCCGGGGAGGGAATGAAAAACAAAGAGCAGCACCTTCCTCTAGCCTTGACGTTCTCATACCATTTTCGAAGTCGTGTCCTAACAGAAAGTCAGAGGAGCGGTAGTGCTGCGGAGAGGAGCAGACCAGAGGCCAAGCAGGCTCCATTAGGAAGACGAGGTTTCGGCGGTGCCACGCTGCTGTCCAGGGCAGCCGTCCTTCCTCCCCCACAGCTTCCCCCGTGGCCCCGTGCAAATCTTTGTTTCCCTTTTTTCCAGGCTGTAAAAAGAGGGTAAGAGCACGTCCCTCCCAGAGGTGCTGACTTGCTGGCTTCGTTAAGGATCGTTGGGTGCTTGGCTACTGCAGAAAAACAGCTTAGATGAGCGGAGGGGCAGACGCAAAGCCCTGTTTTTTCTGGGGGAGCTCTGGGTTTGCCCCCAGTGAAGATGCTTTCATCCCCACGGAGTTGCTTCTGGTTTAGCAAAGGTCTTAGGGAAGGGAATGGGTGACATGGCACCGGACCATGCAAATTCACCATTTCTCCACCTTGAAAGCCCAATTCCATCCCTCTGGTTTGAACCTAAAATTAGCACTTGTCTTCAGAAGACCTCGAGGTTCACAGACATCCTCTGCTTTGCTCTGCTTTTCCACCATTTAATTTTTTTTAGTGATTTTGCTCTTTGTGCTCTCAAGAATCACACACTGCAGGCACAGAAGAGGAAGATGATTTCCCCCCCCCCCCCCTTTTCTTTGGAGGGAAAGGTATTTAAAAGAAATCTGCTGTTTCTCTGGGCTCAAGCTGCTGCTGCTCTGCCACCATCTGCATCTCCACCTAATGAGCCCCATCCCTGCCAGTGCTCGCCCTGGGCGCTGCTGCCCGGTGAGCCTCTGCCCAGCTCGTCTGCGCATGGATGCATCGTGCTTTGCAAACGCCCGTTTCTTACACAAGAACTGGGAGCATCTTAATTTTTCTATAAAATGACCAGTAGTTGGGAAGAACCTTGAGATCTCAAGATCCAAAAAATCATGTGAATAAAACTGAGTGTTTGACTCAAAATCTCCAGTACACACAGAGCCCCGAGTTCTGGTTGCCTGCGTCTCGTTGCATGGGCACCACGGGGAAGACAAAAAATGGGTTTCGGAGTGCAGGGACTGTCTTTTCATCTTGCTTACCAAAATGGTCTTGATCTGGGGCAGTTGCAGCAATCGTCTGCAGCTAAAATAGGCGGTTTTAATTCTCTTGTAATTAAATTGAACAGCTGGAAGCAGGGAGACCCAGCACTGGACGGCTGGGGGAGCTTCCCTGGGCAGTTAGGGAGGAGGGCGTGGAGGATGGTTTTGCAAGGGGCTGGAGCAAGGTTTGCGTGGATACTAGAGGACAGCGGCAGAAATCACAGCCTTGGCTTGGAAGGACAGTTATCTCTCAAAGCGTCACACTGGCTTCTTGCATTGGTTCTTCACAAGACTTTCTTCCAGGCACATCATGCTTCAAAACAAAGTGACCTTCTCGAACGTCCCGCGGTAGCTCAGAAGCACAAGCACTGTCCCTTTGAATGCTTTAAAACTATTTTTCCAGGATAAAGATTAGCCTGTGTTTCACTGCTGGGGAAGCCTGGGCACACAGTGGTTTGGTGATGTGTCACTGAGGGAGAGACACCGGGTTTTGACGCCGTCTCCAAATTTGTTGCCTTTCCATAAGATACAGCCTAAAGGGGGGCAAACCAGGCCGTTTTCAGGGGTGCTGTGGCTGGCATGCCAGCCCTGCCCTGGGCTTGCGAAGGGTTGAGCTGCCGGTGACCATTTCATGTTTCTTCTCAGGGCGTGACGTACTGCGGTGAAAGCTCGGCCAGCAACCTCACCATGGCCAACGTCCCCTGGCACGAGGAGGTGGTGCGCTTCGTCCAGGAGCTGGCTGACCTCGTCCCTGACTACGAAATCGCGTGCGAGCACGAACACTCCAACTGTCTCCTGATCGCTCACAAGAAGGTGAGACTGTGCCAGGGTGAGAGACCAGGCACCGTATATTCTCCTTGGACGTGTTGCACAATTGCCTTGTTCCAACGTTTTCTCTCCAGTTAGCTGGGTACTTTTTTTGGGAAAAAAAAATGCATAGCGCATATTGCAGAGAGTGCTGTGGAATAGGTACTGAAGCCGCGGCAGGTTGTGGCCGGTCGTGATAACTCACAGCACTCCCGCGGCAATCTGCATCTAACGGCTCCTGGAGGAGCTCAGGGCAACATCTCGTGCGCTCTGTCACTCGCTTTGCATTTTGAGAAAGGCAAGAACAAATCTTGTTGAGGTGGGTCAGCTGGTTTTGTCTCGTTTCTGGTTTTTGGGGTACTTCAGTGTCTTAAAAATCAGCTCGGTAAGGAAGTTACACCAGAACAGGGTACGGTTGTGGTTTTCCTCTTCTGGATCCTTGTGGTACCTACCAGAACTGTAGACCTTCCTTTCAACCAGAGTCGAAATAATGTATTTGTCTTCCTTTGGAGAAATAATTTTGGCAAAAGACACTATGTGGACGTTAACAGAGGGAGCTTTCCTTTTGAACTGGAGCTGCCTTTCTGCAAAACTGTTTTGCAGGACAAATGAGGCAGCTCGAACAATTATACGCGTTCTCCATCCTAACGATGGAGAAGAGCTAGTGGGGCTGCCTTCCGACACCAGCCCAGCATCCCTTACGCTCCTGGAGTGCTTTGCAGGCCAAGCACGTGTGTGTGTAAAATGGTTTGTTTGAAACTTGGGTTCCTTCATAAATACCATCAACACAATTTGAAATACAAGTGAAATGCCAAAAAAAAGAATTAATTTGAAAGGATGCAGGATACGAAAAATATTGAGTACAATTTGGCTTTCTGAGCTCCAGAAGAGTTTAATAGAAAGATAATAAAAATGTATAATAACGTGCTAGCTGGGGAGCTGGTGGAGCAGCTGCTTATTATGCTAATTGTGATGATTTTGCTCTTTGCATATTCTTCTCTTGGGTTTGCTGAAGTCCTGAGCGCTCTCGCATCCCTCGCTCAAGTGGGAGCTGGCTTTAGGGAGCGGGGGTCAGGGCTTTCCTTGCGAGGTGATTCGCAGCACGCACAGGGAATAACCGGTTCAAATCACCGCTTGCAAAAGATCTGAAATATTTTAAATCCATGATTAGAATCTCGTTGAAAACTTCTGCGCAGTTACAGAACTGTTGCTTGCTTTTGCAATCGGTAGTTTCACGGGAAGAGCGGTAAAGGAGCAGAGAACGGGATACCTGGCACTCCTTTCATCTTAACTCACCTTGAAGTTGCTTTATTTAGTCTCAGTCTTGGTTGTTGCCACTGGCAGCTGTGCCCGAGCAAATCCTTGAATGCAAAATATTCTCTTCCGTTCTGAGGCGAAGGGCCCGGGGAAGGAAAGGGAACAGATTGCCACCTAACTTCTTGATGCATAATTCAAGTAACACCGTTGGTAACAAGAGTAGATTGATACCGGCCCAGGAGGAATTCAACAGCTGCTTTGCTTTCCAAAGCCATTAGGAGAGGGCGTCTTTTGGAAACAATCTATACTCGGTACTAAAATAACTAATAAAAAATAAATTTATTTCTATTACCGTTAATTCTGAATTTCAGGCTCCAGTGGAGAATAAAATTTGTCAGTGTGTATTATTTGCAGAAAACCTGTGCTCTGGGAACAATCAAGCTGTAGCGAGTAATTGCAAAATCAAAGGTGTCTTTAAAAAGTTAAGGAGTTGCAGGAAGACGGTAATAAAAATCATTAGGAAAAGTGATTTATTTCATTGTGTTCTGCCAGGTCTGAGTTTTAAGGTGTTCAAACAGTGCTTAAAATTAATAATTTTAAGCACCAGTATTGAAATGCCAGCCTGAACGAAAGAGTCTGGAAATGTCAGAGAAATAACGCATCTTGCTTGTAGCCTCTGCTCCTTGATTTATGGAGAATCATTGATTGCCACCTGCTTGCTTGATGAATAATAGTGTAGGACTTAGGCTCTGAAGTCTCTTAAGGCCCTGAAGTCTCTTAAGGCCAGGGATTTAGGCAGAAAAAGGGATTTTAGGTAGAGGAAGCTGCAGTTTGTATGTCTGGTGTTATTTTCTTTTCTTGGGAAATCAAGAAGCAATACGGACACAGGAACTGTTGCATTTTTGGGGTACTTCAGCGTCTTAAAAATCTCCCGTTAGGCTTCCAAGTCTCTCCCCCCCCCCCTCCCCTCCCCCCCCCTTTATTTTTTCTTTTCCCTGCTGACCAGAAGCAGGTTCCCGGTGTCTGAGTGTCTTTCTGCAGGTACAGGTGCTTGTGACAGCCCTCAGGCCTCGGGGAGTCCTGGGCAGTGAGATGCACCCCACTTACCTCGGAGAGCTTCGCGTCTGGCACTCCTGCGCTCTGCGAGGATAGCTTAAAAAGTCTCGTACGCTTAAGCCTTACAGCAAAATGTTTGTTTTCCAGTTACCCTTCACAGAGCCCTAAAAAATTACACAGAGAACACCTGTGTCCTGCTCACCGTGACGTGAAAAACCAGTGGTTACTGGGATTTCCACTTTTTCTTGGGCTAGCTGGGTATCTCAAGCCCGAAGCACACGTGAGGACAGGTGGGGTTGAGCTGCCTTGCCTTGGTCTGGGCTCCCCCGGGTGGGAGAGCTCCTCCTCCCTGTCTTTTCTGCATCCTGCTCCTGGCTCACCGCTCCCCCCTGCACGCTGGGTTCCATCTCTCCGTGAGAGGTGCCCGGTGCGTTTTGGCTCCATCCTCTTTGATTCTTTTCTTTAGCAATAGTGCTAAATTCTTGAGTAATTATATTTGCTTTGTAGCAAATCCTATAAACACCATGGTACAAAAAATCTAATTTATCACGGTGTTTTTGAACTAATTGTCTGAGATACTGAGACAGCAGCAACTGTATAATTTAACAGTTGATTCAAGTAGCCTTTTCCGGAGAGAGACCTTGGGCGGCTGCTTTCCCTGGATTGTAACGGTGAACGTATCCTCGAGACAACCATAACAAGTGCCGAAGAAGGGGGCATGTGCTCCAGCTGCCACGCAGCAAAGGTATTTTTTTGTGAATGAAAGTTAGCATCTTGGTAATTTCTAGAGTAGAAATCTCTGCCCGCTTTGTTGAATTTGCTTTACGTGTGTGTTTACCACCCGTTCCGTTGTGTCGAAACACTTGCCTGCCAATTATCTCCTATTATATTCATTTAAATATCGACCTCGCTTTCGTAAGTGGGTTGTCTTCCAGCCACGTTCTCCCTGTTGCTTCACAGCCGCGAGTTTCTCGTTAGTGCAGTTTGTATCGTGTGCTGCTGCTCGGTCGGGTCCCTAGGTCAGCTAGTAGGTGCGAGCATCCCTGCCTCGTCCCCGTGACGCTGGGATTGATGTCCGTGCCAATTAGCCGTAGCAGAGGGAACAGTCCTGAAATCCCGTCCCTTTTTGCTCCCTTTGGAGGTCTCAGTTAACAGGGTGAAATGAATGGCTGGTGAGCTCAGAAAAGTGGCTGTCATCATCCTTTTTTGCCTCAATAAATGGGTACGCCTGACTTCCACAAGCAGATCCGAGCCCATACCCTGGATCCGGAGCTTCCCTCGTGGTGTGGATGCAGTCCTGTGCCTCCCTTGTCTCGCCAATTGGATTCTTTCCCTGGTGGCTGTGGTCTGGGTTAGCGTTGGGTTCTCCAGCCCGGCAGGGTGAGCCTGGCGTCCACAAAATGACCCAAGGCAGCTGCTTTTAGGAAGGTCCCTGTAATCACTCCATTTCCCATAGCCAAAATGCGGTGCTGAGGGTGCCCAGGGTACCACCGAGGCAGGCGGCGTCGGTAGTTTGAACTAAAGTGAGTCGCGGGGAGATCATTCATCAGTGACCTGGATGGAGGGACAGAGCGCACCCTCAGCAAGTTTGCTGATGACACAAAACTGCGGGGACTGGCTGATACCCCAGAGGCTGCGCTGCCATTCAGCGAGACCTGGACAGGCTGGAGCGTTGGGTGGGGAGGAACAACCCCCTGCACTGGGACAGGTTGGGGGGGACCTCCTGGAGAGCAGCTCTGCGGAGAAGGACCTGGGAGTCCGGGTGGGTGACAAATTCCGCATGAGCCAGCAACGTGCCCTTGGGCCAGGAAGGCCAACGGCAGCCTGGGGTGCGTGAGGAAGAGTGTGGCCAGCAGGTTGAGGGAGGTTCTCCTCCCCCTCTGCTCTGCCCTGGTGAGGCCCCATCTGGAGTCCTGGGTCCAGTTCTGGGCTCCCCAGTTCAAGAGAGACGAGGAGCTACTGGGGAGAGCCCAGCGGAGGGTACAGAGATGCTGAGGGCCTGGAGCATCTCTCCTGTGGGGAAAGGCTGAGGGAGCTGGGGCTGTTCAGCCTGAGGAAGAGGAGGCTGAGAGGGGACCTCACCAACGCTTATCAATATCTCCAGGGCGGGTGCCAAGAGGACGGGGCCAGACTCTTCTCAGTGGTGCCCAGCGCCAGGACAAGGGGCAACGGGCACAAACTGGAACACGGGAAGTTCCGCCTGAACAGGAGGAAAAACTTCTTTGCTGTGAGGTGCCCGAGCCCTGGCCCAGGCTGCCCAGGGAGGGTGTGGAGTCTCCTTCTCCGGAGAGATTCCAACCCGCCTGGCCGCGGCCCTGTGCAGCCTGCGCTGGGTGACCCTGCTCTGGCAGGGGCTGGGCTGGGTGGTCTCCAGAGGGCCCTTCCAGCCCCCACCACTCTGTGATTCTGTGAGACAGTAGCCTGGCCAAAGGTGCTCATTGCTCTCCGTCAACCAGGAAATCTTCCCAGCAAAGAGGGAATTGGCCTTTTCCTTCCCACTGGGTTTTCCAGCACTGCCCATGTCTGTACCGTGGGGGCTCGGATGGGACGTGAGGGCTTCATGTGCGTCCTGGCTGCGCTTGCAGAAGGCTTGAGAGGTTGGGTGAAAGGCGTTGAAGTTGTTCCATGCTGAGCATTTCATCTATATTTAGGGAGGAAAAGGAAGCACTTAACTACCAGCTGCAGATCAACTAACAAGGGTTATATTAGAGAAAAATAGTCCATCACATTTTATTTCCTTCCTGCCTTGCAAATCACTCGGAGAGCGTAAGCTGTCCTTGCGACCCAGCGTCCCAGATCCAGAACGTGGTCCACGTTGTCTGCTCGCTCACCCGTCCGAGTTACCCCGTACCTGCGGCCGCGTTACAGTGCAAGGGGAAAAACAACCCTGGGCTGCTGCTTCGTGTCAGAGGGTCACCAAATAGGTGCAACATCCCCGTATCGGCAGCAGACGCTGGGGTCGCTCCCCAGCTGAGGACAACGCGTCTCAGTAGCCAAACCCAGCCCTAGTGCAGGTGTGAGTATGAAATGTTATGGTTCCTGAAGGGTTTTTTTCTTTCCGTTGTCTCCTTCCAAATAGGAAGGTGACTCTGCTGTGCTTGATCTGTTAGTTATTAAAAGAAGATCACAGCTGTGCTAAAGTAATCCGGTTTTCATCCATTGGAATTAAAACTGTCTGGCTGTAGCCCTGGTTTAATTGGCAGACGAGATGTTCTGCTCTGCAGTGGGTAAGGATCAAAAAAAAAAATCAGCAATAATGAATCTTTTCTTTAGAATACCTCACGCAAGATGAGATGTAATACGCAGAAGCTAAGGAGTTGCGAGGAGCAGTCCCGTGGGCGCAGGGCCGGACAGCGCTGGCGAGGGACGGCGCCCGCCCAGCAGCGCACGGTTCGGGTCAGCGTCGGTTTGGTGTTGCCTTTGTATTTCGCTCTTGGAAAACACAAAAGCAGATCCCATTTCCAGGCGTCCTGGTTGCCAGCTTTGAAGGTGTTGAATCTGCTTAAACATGTCTGATTGCTAACGAGCACTTACTAAAGTCACCGAATGTACAACTGCAGGGCTACTTTTTGTTTCCAGCTAAAATTGATGGAAACCTTTGGTATTGTTAACTGTTCATAGATAGTGGCTGCGCAACAGTGTGCCCAGATGGCCAAGAAGGCCAACGGCACCCTGGCTTGTGTCAGCAATAGCGTGGCCAGCAGGACCAGGGCAGGGATCGTCCCCCTGTGCTCGGCCCTGGTGAGGCCGCACCTCGAGTGCTGGGGTCAGTTCTGGGCCCCTCACTCCAAGACAGACACTGAGGGGCTGGAGCGTGTCCAGAGACGGGCAACGGAGCTGGGGAAGGGGCTGGAGCACAAGTGCTGTGAGGAGCGGCTGAGGGACCTGGGGGGGTTTGACCTGGAGAAAGGGAGGCTGAGGGGAGACCTTCTCGCTCTCTGCAACTCCCTGACAGGAGGTTGGAGCCAGGGGGGGTCGGTCTCTTCTCCCAAGGAACAGGCGACAGGACAAGGGGAAACGGCCTCAAGTTGCGCCAGGGGAGGTTTAGGTTGGATATTGGGAACCATTTCTTCCCCGAAAGGGCTGTCAGGCCCTGGCACAGGCTGCCCAGGGCAGTGGTGGAGTCCCCATCCCTGGAGGGGTTTAACAGATGTATAAATGTGGCGCTTGGGGACGTGGGTTAGTGGTGGCCTTGGCAGTGCTGGGTTAACGGTTGGACTCGATGATCTTAAAGGTCTCTTCTGACCTACATGATTCGATGATTCTGTGATTCTAAGCTGCTGAGGGGTTTAAAGCTCAGTTATTCCCAGGGCTCAGTGTCCCTCTGCAGATTTTTGTTTAGCCCTGTGGACGTGGGATGTAGTGAGACTCTCGCCTCTGCGTGCCTGGTGTCCTCTGTCATTGATCATTACCTTGTATTGCACGCATTTGTAACTTAATAACCAGCTTAATCTTAATTTCTTCCTCCTATAGCCTGAGGTTACGACTGGTAATTAAAAAGAAAAGTTTTTTAGCTTTTTAACAAGCAGTATGACCCTGTTAAGATAAATTAATCTACAATATTTCTTCTTCTTTTCCTGAGTGACTCCAGTTCAGTCACTTCCACTGTCAAACAAAGGGAGCCTTAAATAATTGTGAGCCTTAATTAGATGAGAAACTGTGTGTAATAATTCAATGAATTATTTGTTTGACTTGGAGAGCTTCATACTGGCAGGTGGCGAAAATAGTCCTAGCAGTTGCGTAATGTAAGTGCTTTGCACTCCCATTATATACTATCTGTTTTAAAAATAATCTGTGTGAAAGTGTAAAAGCTGTTTTGTTTATTGCAATGATGGGCTGTCTTCAAATTTAAATTAAGGAGCTCAAGGTTGGAGCCATGAAGATTATTTTTCCAGCTGCCTTTTTGATGTTGTGCCCAGAGAAGTGGCTGACGGTGGCGACCAGCGATGGAAAACCAGTAGCTGAAGGCTGCTGCACGGCAAACCTGGAGTGGTAACGAATTCCCAAGTAACACGTTTGACACGGCGTTACCTCTGCTCGGATGTCTCCCGTTTCGGGTACTGGAGTTCCTAAATGCTTCTAAGCCAAGTGACCTTGGGAAGTGAAGGGGAGTGGGAAGATGTGATTTTGTTTTTCAGAAGGGGAATCATAAAGGTGAAGACTGGCAAGTCAGCCGTGGCGAGAGCAGGATGAACCTGCTGGTCCCAGCTTCGCGCACGGCCTCGGCTGCTGTGGTATTTAAATTTAAAAAGAGCCCAGCTGCACCGTCTAGACAGTTCATGAGACTTCTGTCTGTCCGTTATAGAAAATCCAGATGTGTACGTTACCCCACCGAACATGTGGACGTGGTTCACAGAGCGATTCTCCGAGAGCTTTGTGCTGTTTCTCCAGGACCGATACGGTGCAGCAGGCCTGGGGGCTGTAAGTGTCCCCGGTCTCTTTGGTGACAATGAAAATGTAAGAGGAAAAAAAGGGACAATGGGCGTTTGACTCCTGCCCAGCCGCACGGCCAGAGTAAAAAGTAGCTGGGATGGATTTATTTTTGTATTCTGAGACATTTATCACTGCAGATTGATGAAACTTGCAGTGTTTTGATGCTGCTGAATTGTTCCAGCTGCTGCCGGGGTGCTAAGGAGAAGAGTGTTGCTGCTATGGATTTTTTTTCCTCAAAATACTCTCAATGTAAGCCCTGTAGTGTGCCTGTGTGGGACGAGTGGTCTCCAGTGCCCCCACGGGCCGTGAGCTCACTCGACCTGAGACACAGGGGCTGCGCAGCTGGCAGGAGCCTGCACGGATACTTGAAAACAAGTTTCTGAGTTTCAGGACCGTAGATACATAAGCGTGGAATTAAAAATAAATAAATCTGCTTAAGACCCGTGCGCACAGCCACCCTCTGTCTCCCCAGAACAATGCGTTTCCTTACTAGCAAAAGAATATATTTAAGCTCAGCAGGAAAGCCACTGAAAAACACACTGAGGATATGCTGACTGCTTCTCCAAAGATAATTCAAAGATAAGCTTTTTTCTCAGGAAAGAATACAAACTGAGTGTAGTAGTGGGGGGTTTTAAATCCCTCTGTGTGTTTAAATGCTCGGGCAGTGCAGGGACTGTAATGTTGGCAGGCTCTGAATGCATTATTTCCTTTAAAAAAAAAAAGAAAAATCTTCATGCCCAAAATTATTTTGGTTTTTGTTTTTTGGTTGGTTTTTTTTCGGAAACAAGCCCCTGCTGCAGCGCTGAACGCATCTGCAGCCCTGGCTCGCCTGAGGCACGGGCAGCAGCGTCGCTGTTGGCATTTGGGGGCTGGTTTGCGGCAGCAGCCGGGAAGGGGCCGTGCGACGGCGCTGGATCCAGCCACTCCACGAGGAGAGGAGACAGGGAGCGGGGCACTCGGGCAGGGAGAAGACTCAATCATTTCTGAATGTCTAAGAGCAGAGCTGGCAGTTGGGTTTAATTTGTTTTTCGGGATGGGACATAAGAGGTGTGGGCTGGGAAGCATCGGCCCTGCTGGCCTTACCAAAGCCGAGTGGCTGAGACTTGCTTTTGTGCAAAAGGCTCCTTTAATGTCTCGTGCTGTGTGCAGACCAAAATAAGCGTCGACTGAAACATTTGGAAAACCAGGTTTTAAAATGCTGGGAATGATAGCTGGAAAGGCCCTCGGAGGAGCAGTGGGCTCTCCTGCCCCCCGTGGGATGCTACACCGGTTTCTGTGCCTCCCTGCCACGCAAGCACGTGCCGTCGTCCCTGCTTGCCACTGATTGATTTTTTTGTGTGGTCTTTACAACTGCGCATAAAACTGCTGTATTTAACCATTAAACCCTGTGCTCTGCCTGGGGAAGAACCCAGTTGCTGGACTACTAAATCTTCGCATCCTCGAGTAATCAAAGAGTTGCTGTTGCAAGACCCAACTCTCTGCTTTCTCTTCCCTCGGCCCCTGGGGATGCTGTGCTGGGACACAGCCCGTCGGAGAGAAGTTTCCGCAGGGGTTGTTCCCAGCGGGGACGGACTCTGTCCTTCCAAGCCAGGGTTTGCTCTGCGAGGGTGAGTGCTGCAGGGAGCCGCAGCAGGCTTTGCCCCTCTGCTCGGCTTTCTTCCCTTATTCCGCCCGTACTATTTAGTCCTTTCCTGAAAATACATTAATTTTTTTTTCTGTAGAGAAAGGCCAGAGTGAATGGATGAAGAGGAGCCTCCTCATTTCAGTGTGGTTTTTCTCTGAAGAAAATATAACATTATCCTTGTTAGGACAAACTAATTGATTTTTGGCTGACTTCCATTTTTCAGTGTTAGCATTTCATGTGTCACCATCTCTGCCTCTCTCCTATATTTTATCCCTTCGTATAAACCCTATGTTTATTTCTTGGCAATTATGCATGTCTGGAGGAATGTAGTAAATTGTACTACTATATTGTCCTCAATATATGCATACGTTTTTACCCCCCCAAAATTGCTTATGCAAATATGTTGATAAGAAAAGAAATATGTAGTGCGGTGGCTCTTCTTCATGAATGTTGATGGGTTTCTGTAGCAAGAAGCTTCTCTCTCTGCAGGCAGAGCAGCTGTAGACCTACTGCAAAAGAGAATTTAAGGAAATTTCCTGTTTGTATCCACTCTTGTGAGTTGGAAGAGAAAAGGGAGGTGGTAGCCGTGCTCTGCTGATGCTCCTGTGTCACTTGGCTCTCCATTTCAGTCCTGGCTCCTGATTGTTTTTGCACTATATACATATATATATATCTGCTAGTTTTGCTTCCAGACTTTGCAGGGCTGGCCGTGCCCGTGGACAGCACAACCCCAGGCGGGTGGCTCCGTCCTTCTGCGCCCTTGCGCTGTGGCTCCCCTGAACCACAGCCAGTCCAGCCGTGCCGTTCCTGGCCGAGACACGTAACCCCGTGACAAATGTCCCCAGTGAGAGGGTGGCCCGGCATCGCGTCTACATCTGCTTCCCGGGCTTGAAGGCCATTACGAGTTTCCCCTCGTCCTTTCCTTTGCCTCTCGTTTTCCCAGCATTAATGCCCGCTCGGGGCAGCGCTCCTTGCCCCGGGCGTAGGATCTGTGGAAATCAGGTGGGTTTTGCATTGCCGTAGGGACCGATCCGTGGTGGGGCCGGAGCTTGGGGACCTGGAAGCACGAGCTCCGAGGGGACGCGTGTGCTGGCTCCTGTGGCATCTCGCTGCTTGCGCGAAGCCCTCGGGAGGGCGAGTTTGCCTTTCCAGACACCACAGCCTGGCTTCAGAGCCAGCTGAAGGAGCTTTATTACTTTTTTTTATGATGCTGGCTTAAAAAAAAACGAGAGAAGGGTTTCAGCCATTTGTCTTTTGTCGATGTATTTATCACCTTAAAAGACTTAACCAGGTAGTGAAAAATTCAATAAAAAACCCGAACGCATTAGTCTCAAATAACACCGATGTTTAGCATTGGCTCGCCTGTTATATGCCTGTTGTGAAACTATTTTGAGTCTTAAATCTTTTATCTATGAAATAATCACAAAACTGTTAAAATCCCATCTGTAAATCTTGTGGGCAATTGAGGCTGTTCTCCCCCCACCCCACGTTTGTCTGGTTTTTATTCCTCAGCAGAAGTAATTGCTTTCCATGACACACATAAAGGATTGCTCCCATTTCTTCGTGTTTTATAGCTGTGCTATTGCAGCACTAAAAATATTTAGTATTATTTAATCTGCTTTTGTAACGCATCCCAGACAGCCTTCGTTTGGTTGTTCCGGTGGGAACGGGATCGTCACCTTAGTCTGCAGCAGGCGGCTCCCAGCCTGAAGAGCTCTGTTGTGTCGGGGGCTGCGTGCTCAGATGGAGGCAGAATGAAACAGCTCCAAAATCTCACTTTGGTCCAGCCAAAGTTCAGGACTCGGAGCGATGCAAGTGGTTTGTGCAGGCTGGAGGGTTGGCTTGGCTGTTTCCAGCTGCCACCTCTGAGACCAAGGGACATGTCCATCACCCGTGAGAGCTGCTGCGGCGCGGGCAGCTGATGGAGATCCAGCCGTCAGCTTGATGTGACTAAACCGGAGCTCCAGCAAGGGAGCGGTTTTATCCCCAGGAGAGCACGGGTCGGGCTTTGTGCTAAGGGCAGTGAGTGACGAGGGGAGGAGAGGAGAGAGGTCCCTTTGTGCCACTCGCCAAGCCACCGCTCAGCATCCCACCTCGCTCCGGAGCGTGGCCCGACAGCCGGCGGGTCTGGGCGCGCTGCCTTCGCGCCGGCTGCCTCCTCTCACTCCACTGCGTGCTTCCTCCAGCGGCCTCTGGAAGCTTCGCTGCCCGACTCCAGGCGGTGGGGACTTTTTGGGACTTCTGTTGGGAGATCTTTGGTTTCATTCCCTTCTGCTGCAAGCCTCGCCAAAGGTCACCGACTCCATGGCTGATGCGGTGAGATACAGCCACAGCATGATACCAGGGCGAGGGGGAAATAGTTTGCTTCTAAAAAGAGAGAAGCCATGTAATTGTGTCGCAGAAACTCCCGTCAGACTCTCATCCCTGGATGAGACCGCTTCTGCCCTCGGCTGGGCAGCGACAGCGCTATGCCGGTGTTGAAGCTGCTGCGGGTGATGACAGCACCAGCCCTGATGCCAGCCCGTTCACAGGATGGTGGGGTTTTACCCACCGTTGCCAGTTAAACCAGTTGTGAGTGCAGCTGCATCACCATTGCCTGGCTTGGCAGAGCAATGGTCTGAGCGGGGCTTCTAGAAATAGCCTAGAAATAGTTCTCAGTATCTCCTGTGGGTAGTAGTATGTCGGGTTTGTGCCTGGAGAGGCAGGTGTCTACGGCAGCGGTTGGGCTGGGGTACCTCCAGCCATACCCTCCTTTCAGCTGGTCTGGGTGGCACCAGCATCTCCTGGGGCTTTGGTGCTTGTGCTGAGCCACCCTCGACCCCAGGGGTAACGGCGTGGTGCAAGCTCCCCTTCCCTCCTGAGATCAGAGCCTCCCGCTGGCATTCGAGGAAACGGGCTTTACCGAATTACCTGTTCAGTTGGGTTCAAGTCTTGGTGACTTTTTTGTTCTTTATGTGCTAGGGTTCTCTTAGTTGGCCTTGGGTCTATCTCGGGGCCCATGTGATGTGGTGGGAGCGCTCCGTACCCGTTGGGGGAATAAGCTCAACGGCTCGTGCGCTAAACAACCCTCCCATGTGCCATGTGTGTTAAAGGCTTTGCTGGATCCGGTGGGTTGGGGGATTTTGTCCTTAATTTGTGTGAGAATTTGCTGATAAGTGTTAGCAAATTGAATTTGGGGGAGCGGGGAGTCTTATGCACGGTGTGAACTTGCTGCTTAGCACCTCCGCACGCATCGGGAGGGGAGCTCAGGTCTCCTGAGCCCGGATCCTGTTTGGGACCTCTCGGCTCTGCAGATGATGTGTTGTTGCCTCTGCTCTCGCTTTGCTTCCAGCCGTGCGCCGGAAAGGACGTGTCGCCTTGGTGAAACGCAGCCTCCACGTTAGCGTATGAAGAACGAGCGCCGGGCGAGTTTATTTATGGAGAGGCTTGTTCCCCGCTGCTATGACTCTGCAGTCTCACATCTCCGCTCCGTGCGGAGGACGACTCCTGCAAGAATTCGCTGTAATTACACAGGCAGCAATAGATTAGCATTAGCAATGTTTGATTGCAAAATTTTGCAGGTGTCAGCAGTTTTTCCAACCAAAAAAGCTTTTAGCTCTTGGGCAGAAAGTCAAGTGCCATTTTAAATGCATAATAGCCATCAGGTTTTTGAAAAAAACAGGGAGTCAGTCTGTTTTCCCTCTTTTTTTTTTGGATGAAGTGCATAATAAGCTCTTAGCTCAGATAAATCCTAATTGAGGATTCAGTCAAGGCTGTTGCTAAATTAGCAGAGCAGGTCTGCTAGACAAATGCAGCTTCAGCTTGTCAAAATAAGAAATTCTTAAAATTCTCACATGGAAAGAGGATTCATGTCATTAAACATTTTAATCTTCCCCCATTCCTAAACACAGCCCTCTTGCCCCTTTCAAGAATCGCCCAAATCCATCCCAACCACCACGGCACGTGGCTCCAGTCTTGCTCCCGTACCATTTTGCCAGGCTGTGGCTGCTCTGGAGCCGGCGTCATGCACTCCAAACGGGCTTTGGTTGACCTTGGAAAGGTCCCTTCATCAAGGGGTACTTTCTTCCAGGGCTCTTCCAGTTCCCCAGACCAAGGTATTTCAGGTATGTGACACCTGGCAAGCACAGCCACGCCTGGGAAGGCTTTGGGATGCACCGTGGGAGCGTTCCTCCTGGCAAAGTGGGGCTGACGTGGTGGCAGGATCCGGTACTTTAAAGGATCCGGCAAAGCACCCAACAGTCAGCCCCTCATGACGATTATCTGCTGGTAGACAGCACTAAACAACCAGAGCTGTAAGAAACACGGCCATCCTCTATCCGGGGGTGTTGTCAAAGCGTGTGGGTGAAATGTGGCTCGGAAACAGTAAGTTCTGGGTGTTTGTCCACCTGAATTTCTTTTTTTCTATTAAAGCAGTTCTCCTACATTAGCTTCTGGATGGCTTTACGCTGGACCGTAATGTGGCTAGAAAATTAAAAACGACTACAGCTGGGTAACCAATTTAATATGCACCCAGCTTGATTTGCGTAAAGTGATATTTCACACTCCTCCTTGCTCCCTGGCTCGGTAACCTGTTTCTTTCCCTTCCAGTTCAAGATCAATGGCGAGTGGCGCACCTGGATCAACTACGACCGCTTCCAGGAGCTGGTGCAAGAGCACGAGAGGAGCGGTGGGTCCAAGACTTTCACAGCGGCCGATTACGCAGCCAGAACTCCTCGCTGGGCACTGTTTGGGTCCAGAGAAAGGGGATTCGATCCCTTGGACGTAAGATACCAGCGGAAGAACAAAGCGAGAGACATCTCTGGGTGCTGAGGTTAGGTTGGGGCTCACCCAACTCCTAGCTGGCTGCGGAGTTTTGGTCTCCATTTCCAGGCTAACACCAATTTTTAATCTATTCACCTAGATTTTTCTGACGTTTGATATTGAGAAGGAGGGTGAAGCCTTTATTTAACCCTTCCCTCCTGTTTTTAGGGTTTCTTGGATGAAAATATTTATAATGCTCGCTCTCTCAAGATAAATCACAAATGGTGCGTGCCAGCGATTTATCGTAACTGGCAGCGTGATGCGGGAGGCAGCGGCTGTGGTCTCTGCAGCGGAGAGCGTTTGGGGTCGGATGTGGAGGGGGAGCGTTCGGTTGAGTTCGGTGCCCTGCCGTGAGGAGAGCCCGGCACGCGCTGGTGCCCAGAACCATTCGGTGTCCGTAAGGATAGGGGCCAAGGGGATATCAGCGCCGCAGGTTGGTTGGATCTGTGCAGGTGGGACCGCAGACGGATCCGGATCTAAAAGCCTGAGCCCTGCTGCAAGTATTGTATGGACAATAACAAAGATTTATGTATTTTAAGCACTGGTGCCAATCGCTGTAAAGGCCCCATCCCATCCGACCCCCGGGGAGCTGAAGCTTGGGAGTGGCGTAAGTAACAGCACCCTATCGATGCCGTGTGCAATTTCCGACATCTCTCCAAATATTTTCCATCTTCATGGTTTTGGCAATGAATGTTTTCTGAGTAGTTTAATCCCCCTCCCCCAGCAGCCCTAAGCACCACGCACAATTCTCCGAGGTCCCGTTGGGGTCCTGCTGTGCACGCCCAGTGTCCTGCTGGTGGTGAGGACGTGCAGTGGGGAGCCGGCAGGCTTGGGCATCGCCGAACGGCGTCCTTCGCTCCCCCCGGGCAAGTCGACAGCGTCGCTGCTGGCTTGGGTGGAGGCGGACATCTGATGTAGGTGAAAACTGGATCCAGTTGAGGTCTCTTGTGTCAAGAAACCAACACTTCTAGTCTGGAGAGGTGATGTCTAGGCCCGAGGTCCAGTGACACGTCCCTGGGTGCTGCTCTCGGAGACCCTGGGATGTGCTTGGTGCTCTGGAGGCACTGCAGCCCGGCTGGAAAATGGCATTTAAATGAGAAGGGGGTGGGTTGTTTTCTGTTGGGAAAATCCCCACTCTCACATGCCGAGGGCCTTTCCCTGTCTGTTTGTGCAACATCCGCGTCGGCTGCAGCCCCGACGAGCTGCGGGGGATCAGCCGCAAACACCCGGGGCAGGGCCCCCGCGTCCGGCTGTGCCTGCGGTCGCCGAACGGCTGAGCTGGGCTCGGACGCTGCCGCTTCCCGGCTGGCCTGCGCGCCTCTGCCGGTGGCTTCCACCCTTCGGCAGCACCCAGGGCAGGTGCCCAGCCAGGCTTTTGGGGTGAGTAGGCTGTGGTGGGGGGTCAGCGGGGTTCCCCCGCTGCCTCAGTGCTGCTCGGCGGCTTGACCTGCTCCAGCTGCAGCCCTTCAGCCGAGGAGCCTGACTGAACCAGCTGCAGAAAGAGCTTTAACTTAATTTAATTTAGGCCCAGAGGTGTCAGGTGCTGGTGGGAAGAAAAACACAGTCATGCTCGAGCGTTTTTGTTCTCCCGTTGAACTCGAGGAGCACAGATCAGAGGCGTCCACGGCGCTCCCACCTCAGCGGCGAGGTCTGTAAGCCTGCGAAGCCCAGCGCCCGCGGCACTGGGGGTAGGACTGTTCCTGAGATTGTGGTTATTTTTAAAAAAAGAACCTCATTTCTTAAACTGTAAGAAGCATTTTTAAAGAAGAAAGAAAATAAAGTAATTTTCCCTAGAGCACCTCTGTTGTCGTTGCTGTATGAGACTTTTTAAGAGGGGGTGCTAAAGGGATTTTAAGGACGTTAAAAGCACAAACGCTGCAGAATATCTTCTTTTTTCTTGGTAGCACGTGGAGTGGAAGGGAGAGCATCTGTGGAGGATGGAGAGGGCTCGGCTGATGGGAGGCTGCTCTAACAGGTCCCTCACCCCGCTCCTCACCCGACGCGCTGAGCAGAGGTTAGAGGTGTTGAGAAGAAGTTTCCGTGTTTCCTCGGGCCGGTGCCAGGCAGGACACCGGGGCACCAGCAAGCCCTGGGCAGGGGCAGGGTATTTTCAAGCCCTCTGTCCATCTTCCCGCAACAGAAACCTGGCGCGGCAGCGTCGCCGGTCTGTGTGCGTTGCATCACCAGGCCCAGCCGTGCGCCTCTCGAGCCGAGGTGTCCGCGCTGTTGGCTGCGTCTGGCTGGAGGCCGAGCTGGGTGTGCCGAGTGTCCCGGCTACGCCGGTGGGACCCGTGCCCAGGCACGTGTGTCACGGCCCGTCTCAGCAGCGGCGGTTGGGATGAGCCAGGCCGTGGTCATGGGGAGATCTGATCTCGGCTGCTAGTGCTGCTTCCTAGCTGAGACGTCTCCATGTGCTTCGTCCTTCACCGCCTCGTTCATGGGAGCTGGCGAGTACCCAGCTCAGGTGGGAGGGCTCCTGTTTGTTGCCTTCTTCCACCAAAAAGTGGATTTTTATGTTCTTAGTGATACTTTTTGTCTTTCAGTGAACGGTGGAGGAAAGGCACAGATTCATTAAGGGCTTTGAAAACAGGGTGAGAACCTTTGTGTGTTTGGTTCAGCAGTGGGCACCTGTCTTCAAGAAACATCTTCAAAATGACTTTTTTCTTCCTTTCCTGACCATATTTTCAAAAAATGGGAGGTTAGTCTTAGGGACTTGGCTTCCCTAAGGACCTGGCTAGAGAAAGGATGCTCCCCTTTCTCCTTGTGGAGAAGGACTTGTCGTGTTCCCACCACGGCTTCACCAGGGGCAATCCCATCCTCTGCTCGGTTGCTCCCCTGTTCTCTCTGTCATGTTTGACACCAGTTAACTCCCAGCTGGGCTTTGGGGCGAAGCAGCACAGGAAGGCCCAGGTGCTCCGTGCGGAAAGATCTGAAGCTGTTAACAGGAGAAAACCACATTTACTAGCGAGACCTGTTCTCTGGCTCCTGGTTCGGACGGAGGGATGCTGTGTGGAAGAGGTGACTTCTCAGAAATTCCTGGCATTGGGCCACATTTGAGTTAAAACCTGTTGTGTTCTGGGCTTATTTTTCAGAACTAATGCAGTTTGAGTGAAAATATCAGGAGTGAGATGCAGCTGCCTGAATACAGATGTTTAGTAGGTGCAAGACTTCTCCAGCCACCAGCTCTGCTCTGCAAGACTCTTGGAAGACCTGGCTCCGTGTCTGCCGGCCCTGGCGGTTGTCCCAGCATCTCCCAAGACAGCAGATGTGCAGGTTTAGGCCGTTTTCTGATCAGGTGTGGGATTACAGGCATCCTCGTTCCTCTGTGTGACCTCTTGGAAAGGTAGAGCGTGGGGGGACCTTCTTGTAGCCAGGCCCAAGGGGAGGGAGGTTCTTCATGCTGTAAGAAATAAAGGTCCAGAAGTATTTCATCACCTCCTCGTTACCAGCCTCCCGTGGGTCGGGTTAACTGAGGTCCTTGGCAGCTTAGTCAAGACACGAGCATTTTGGGGGACTCTTGTTAACCCCCGAGCATCGGTTGCATGTGGGCACAGCTGGAGTTTTGGGCCGGGGTGTTTGGTGTCCACCATAACCTGCTACATCCCCCCGATGGATGCCAGCTCTTCTGCACCTATTCCTCCTTCCTGGGACGGACACCTCCCTCCTGCGCCCACCTCCCTGGCAGACGAAGCAGCCGTAAGTCACCAGCACTCGCCCCAGTCCCTTGCTTGGCCACGGTGAGCCCCGGTAGCAGCCGGTGCTGCCCCGGGAGAGGCGGCTCCCGCGCCGGAGGAGTCCCAGGGCTGCTGCCCTCGACGGCTGCCGTGGAGATGAGCGCTCCATAAAACCCCGACGGTGCCTTCCCTCGGAAATCCTAGGGGAGCCCTGAAGAAAACTCTGTGTGTTTTCACTGAGCTGTGGCGTTAGCACTATTTCTTCTCCCGGCCCCCCTGGGACACACAAATCGCTGCCGTCCCCGTTACACAGTGCTTCTCCACGGGCCATTTGGCTCGGCTGAAATAACTTGTTGGCTCTGTAAGAGGCCTCTCCCTGATCCTCCCTGTGTCCCCGTGCTCCCTCCATCCTCCTCCCTTGTCCTCCCTGTGTCCCCATGCTCCCTCCATCCTTCTCCCTTGTCCTCCCCGTGCTCCCTCCATCCTTCTCCCTTGTCCTCCCCGCCGTGCTCGAGGCCTCTGGGGTAGGTCTGTCCCCAGCGGGTGCTGGTGGCTGCTTTGCAGCCCTGGAGGTGGGACCGAGGGGCCGCCACCGCGGGGGCTGGGAGGAGAGGACGGTGGGGAGGGGCAGGGTGGGTGACCTGCACTGAGGCCAGTGCCGTGGCGTCCCCAGGGGGATCGGCAGCTGAAACGTCTCAGGAAAACCATGATTCCCCCTGCTCAGCGGCTGGAGGGAAAACACGTCCCCCGAATACCGGGCAGGACGGCAACCAGGGCTGCGTCCTGCCCGCTTGTCCCTCCCGGGGCCCGTCTGCCATCTGGAAGCTGCTCTGAGAGCAGCTCGGGCAGGATTCGCTCCTGCAATTACAGCGCAATTGCCTTGTGCTTAAAGCAAATCTTTCAACGCACGTATGCGAAAGCAATCCTCTTACGCGAGTAGCTTTCAGTTGTGCAGCTTCATACCAATCGCCGTCTGTAGCTGTTTCGGGGACGTGCTAAATCGAAGGCCCGGCCCCGGCGTGGGTCGCTGCCGCAGCTCCGGCCGTCTGCGGGCCCCGCGGGGACCGTGCTCGGGGGGTGCTGGGGCCGGGCGCCTTGCTTCTGCTGGAAACGGCGGGTTTTAACCTGCTCTCCAACAGCAGCATTTTATGCCTCACCTGGAATTGCTTCTTTTAGATTTAAAATAGATTGCCGCTCGCCGGGATGCTCGCGTGGGCTGGAGGTTGCGGGCTTTTGACAGGGAGGCTTTAATGGGATGGGATGTACTTGGTGCACTCTGGAAAAAAGTGGCCTTTAGTTCGATGAGGTCTTCTCTGTTCTGCCAGAGGTCGGTAACAGATCCCGACCTGGGAAGACCTCTCCGAAGTCGTGATTTCAGGATCAGCCTTGCGATGGTGATGCTCTGTCGCTGTAAACGTTGACTTAATGACTGGGTTGCGCCAACCCGTTTTCCCCAGGTTTCCGTCTGGACCAGAACCGCCTTCCAGCAGTCCTGGGGGCACGGGGGGTCTCCGTCCTCCTCGCTGCGCCCAGGGCTGCCCAGGACCCCCCAAAGCACTGACCTCCCTCCGCTTTGGGGCGTTTTGCCCAAAGCCGGGGCACCATGTGCTTCCCGAGCACCGTTTCCAGCAAAGAGGGACCTGTTGCTTCAGTGGCCAACCTGGAGGCTCGGGAGCTTCGATCCTAAAGGCAAAATGGGCAAAAATTATTTTATAGCCACTTAAAGCCAGGGAGCATTTGCGGAGCTCCTGGTCCGGCCCAGGCGCAGGCTGGCATCCCTGCATCCCTCCGCGCCGCCCCGCGGGCTCTGTCCCCGTGTCCTGACTCGCAGGGTGAGTCACTCAGCACGGGGGTTGCCTTTCGTTTCTGAATGAGGATAAATATATTTGTTTCCAAAAATCTCCAGCAGGAAAACATCCCCCAAACAGAGAATTGCCATCCATCAGCTTTGTCTTCGTCTGGCTCCGCTCCTAAATCATTTACAATGTTAGAGCTGCTGTTGTGCCTCGAGGAGAGAGGAAGAAGATACTGGAATTAATTGAAGGAAGGGCATCTTCTTCATTTCATCAACCGCAAACTGAGCCAGGAGCTGGCAAAGGCTGCGGGCCCCGCGGGAGAGGGCCCGACCCGGCAGCGAGAACACACGCTGCTCCAGCAGCGCGCCGCGATGAAGGGGAGGCCATTAATCCTGGGGAGATACTTCACAGGAAGGCCCTGTGTTTCCACGCCGAGCTTTCCCAGAGGGGGGAGCTCACCGGTTCCGTCCCCTCCTCCTCCTCCTTGGCTCCGGCTCTTCCCCTCCCCGGCCCAGCGAGACCGACCAGCGACCGCTGGCTGCAGCGGAGATGGGGGTGGCAGGAGCTCCTGGGTCTCATTTCCAGCAGTGACGGGACGTTCAGGAGGAGCCGGCCCCTCGCAGGGAACCCACGCCAGTGTCACCCGGCTCCTTCGCCCGGTCTGAATTTTCACTCCCCAAATCCGTGGAGAAGCGGCACGATGGAAGCCAACGAGAGCACGACGCGGGGGTGACTTCACGGCTGTCACCAGCCACCGCCCCATCCCTGGTGCCCACGTTCCCCTTCCAGCGCGGGGCACGAGCCCACGTGGCCGCACCCTCCAGCTTCCCGGAGCAGGGCCACCGTGCCCGGGTTGTCTCCCTGGCGCTTAGACAAATCCCGGCCTCTCGCTGCATCCCAAACCAGCCTTCCTCCGCTATTACTTGGAAAGACTGAGGAAGAAAAGGTCTTTCTGCTGTTTGCACAGCGCTGGCGACCCCGCGTCCTGCGCAGTCCTCGACAGGGTGACGCCGAGGTGACCTCCCGTCCCAGGAGACGCTGGGAAAGGTTCGCAGAAAGATGGCAGAGGTGGCGATAACCACCTGCAAGAGCAAATCGCTGGTTTAAATTAAATATCAGCATCTTCTGCAAGTGGGGAAGCCCAAGGTGGAGAGAGGCCACAGGAGTGAGAGGGCAGGGGGTGCCCGGGCAGGGAAGGGCTCCCCAAGTCCTGCAGCCGCTGATGACGAGGGCGGCCGGAGACGCGTCAGGGCCCTGGAGATGCGCAGAGGCGGATGCCGGGAACAGTTATATTTAGTCTGGTGATTTAAAGCATTTCCCCCAGAAGCTGCTGTTCGGACTGGAAATAATTTACTGTCACAGCAGGTTTTCTATTACTTCTACTATTTGTTCTTTTTTTTTTAACAAAAGCCTACCCTGTGTTCTCGGCGCTGTCCCCGGGTCCCGTACCCGGCTGCGGCTCTCCCTGGCTCCCGGCCGACCCGCTGCCCTCTCCCCAGGGACCGGTGCTGCCGGAGCTCCCTGGGCCGCCTTTCAGAGCCAAGGGGGACCCAGCGTGTGCGTCCCCGACGGTGCATCGCTGTGCCTGACCTGGCCTTTGCCTTTTATACCTCGAAAAACCCCGTGTGGTGGCTTGGAAATGCCACTTGGTAACAGCAGCCTGGAGGATGCTCGCCTGGCTGCAGCGCCCGACCCTGGGGACACCCCATCCCGGGGACACCCATCCCGGGGAAACCCCATCCCGGGGACAGCCCGTCGCAGGGACAGCCCATCCCGGGGACAGCCCACCCCGGGGAAACCCCATCCCGGGGCTGGAGCACCCTCTCTGTCTCCCGGCCTCTCTGTCTTGAGGCTGCCGAGCCCCACAGGCGCGTTAATAGTGTCCCAAACGGTCGTTCCCAGGACAGATGTCCCAGGACGGCTGTGGGATCCGAAGGATGCTGCGGACGGGGGGAAGATGCAGCCCTGCGTAGGGACGGCTTTCCTGCGCAGGGCTCCCCGCTGCCGCCAGGTAGTTTGGGGGGGCTGCAGCACAGAACATGCCGAAAACTGCTGGATCTCCAGAACAAGAGGGTTTGTTATGGCAGGACCAAGCCAGAGCAGCTCATCCCTCGTGCCAGCGCGGTCCGGGCCAGAGCGGAGCCGGGAGCCGTCGCGCTGGCCTGGCGATCCAAGCTTGCACATAAATGGTGAAAAGCTCGGTCCTGGTTTTCCATTAAATTTGATCATAGAATCATAGAATCATTTAGGTTGGAAGAGATGTTTAAGATCATCGAGTCCAACCATTAACCCAGATTAGATCTCTTGGGAGATGTAATTAGATTTGGTTTTCTTTTATTTTCTCCTACGCTTTTCTCCACCTTGATGTATTTTAAACTTTTCTTTTTAAGGAACCAGGTAACTAAAGGTTTTTTGTAAAGAAATAAACTGTTCTTTTGGATGAGGAAGGAAACTTTTCAAGGGTTTCACAACCTAAAAATGAACATTTGAACTGGACGATAAGCTGGGAAGGGTCTTTCCTCTTGGACAGTTTCTGCTTCAGTGACCTGGTATTTTCACACTCCTCCCCATCCCGTTTCGGGGGGGCTCAAGCCCGTCGGGCAGCTGCCGGGATGCCCCGGCCGTGGGAAGCCAGACGGCGGGGTGGCCCCGGCTCCCCCTTTGCACAGCGACTGGCGGCATCTTTCAAATTAAACTTTCTAAACCAAAAAAACCCTTTTCAGGATAGATCAAAATCAGTGAGAAGGCTCGTGAGGAATCCTTCCAGCAAAAAAAAAAAAAAAGCCTTGAAAAAATTCAGAATGGCAGCAGTTGCTTGGAAAAAATGGTGGTTAAACGCTGATGGGAGAAATCCCCCCAAATGTGGGGCCCTTTTTGTGCTGCGGTGGAGCCCGGCTTGCCTGAGCCTGAGCCGGCTCAGCTCCCTCCCAGCCGAGGACTGGCCCTTGGTTGCAGGGTGGGCTGGAAGCCCCCGGCCATCCCGGCCGGGCGGCCGCGGGAGACGAGGGACGCGTCCGTTTGCCTCCCAGGAACACCTGTGCCCGCGCCGGGGCTGGCTCCATCACTTCCATCCTGCCACCGCGTCGCCTCGCGCCTTTCCTATCGCCAGGATTTTTCGGGGATGCTGATAATAGCATAATCCCCACCTCTGGGGCAGCCATCTGGGCGCTTAAGCACCGCTGCCTCGCTCCATTTCATCCTCTTTGCCAGGGGCTCAGGTTGGATCAGCTGCTTAAAGCATCTTAGTGCTAAATACGTGTTATTTGGAAAACAGAGCGAAAGCATCAAAGATGTGAATAATTAGCTGTTAGCCGCCGCAGCCGCGCGCGGTCGCTTGCCCCAGGAAATGTGAAGCCTCTTGTCAAATTATCTGCAGCTCCCCGAGCTGCCGAGCCGTCGTCGGCAGCTGGTAATTCCTCTCCGGCTGGGGCTGGGGGAGGACGGCAGGTGAAACCCCGCTGGCAGGTTGGTTTCCCCCGTAATCACGAAGACAGGACCTGGCTGTGAAGTTTTGCAGCGAAACGGACTTGTTGCACCTTGTTGCTCCACCCCAGCCGTGAAGCTCTGTAAGGGCTCTGTAAGGGGGGAACGATGCCTTTAGGCAGCTGGTGCGTCACCTATCGCATCTCACATCTGTGTTGGAGCCGGCAGAGGCAGCGCTGCCTCGCTCCCCTGGCCTTAGCATCGATACTTCCACTTCTTTTTCCAAAAGCCAAAAAGCCACCGGCGCGGGGGGCTGGAGAGCCTGTGGGGAGGCTGGCACGGAGCCACCGGCACCGCAGGCAGCCGCTGCCTGCACCCTTTGCTCGGCCACCAGTTCCTGCCTTCCCAGCTTAAATGTGTGGTGTAAAGCGCATCCACTGGCTTCTAAATATCTGCTTAATCGGAGTTTTCCTCGTTCCCACCCTGTGGCTGTTGTGTTCCTCCCTGGCTGTGTCTGGCTCTGACGTTCTGGCAGCCCAGGAGGGACAGGGAGTCCCGGACACCCAGGAGGCTGCAGGGCTCTGAAGTGCAGAAATTTCAGCCTTTTTGGGTCAGGTTCTGTGGTCCTGCTGGAAACCCTCCTGGTGCAGCTGCCCAGCAAGAAGATGATGGTAAGATACTGCTCTTTGCCCCATCTCCCCGCTGCTGCCGTGTCGCACGCGCCCATCCTTTCCTGGCAGGAGCAGCTTTAGGGAGTTCAGAAATATGTTCATTTGGGGTTTATTTTCAATAAAAGGGAAGATCCATAGGAGCCCAGTCCAGAAATACAAACCCAGACCCACCAGTGCTTTATTTCGTTGAGACACACGTATGCTCGGCATGGGCAGAGATGCCCCCAGTAATCCCGTGTTTATTCCACCCCTCAAATCCCGCTGATGAACAACGCCATTGGAATAAAAATAATTATTTAAGGGCGGTATTTGCTAATCGAGCGCTTGCTTTGACGCAAGCCGCGGCAGAAGAGGCATTTCGTCCCGAGGTGGGGGCCGGCTCCGTCGGCAGGCGATGCCCGTCGCGCCGAGCCCCTCGGCGCCGGCCACGGCTGAGGGGGTGATTTACACGTGGCATTAAGGCCACCGCAAAGGGAAGCGAAATAGCTCTCCTTGGCTTTTTCGGAAACGAAAACTCCAGGTTATCTATCATTTAAGGAGATCCTGCAAGTCCTTTTTTAATGTGAAAGTAGGCTACTTAACAACAATAATACAATAAAACAATAAATGATAAAACAATAAATAATAAAACAATACAATAATACAATAATACAATGAAACAATAAATAATAAAACAATAAAACAATAAATAATAAAAGAATAAATAATAAAACAATAATAATTAGCGAATTAGTTGTGGCTTACAGTTTCTATTTGCCACTTTGGGTCAAGTCTTTGGCTTCAAGTTGTGCTTTCCCGCTCCCCTGTGGGGGTGGGCACTGATGGAATATCAAGGTGCCCCCCGGGTTTTGGGGAGCCGGGGGCTCCCATCCTCACTCCAGCCCCTCCGGACTGGGGACGGCTCTTCCCAGGCCTCCGTCACTGGCTCCGATCTCCCTATGGTTGCAAGCCCGAGAGGTGAAGACACATTTTTTTGAGCCCGTGGGTTTAACTTGGACTTTTCTCCTTTTTTTTGCTCCTTGCCCGGGTGCAGGCTGGGCAGGCAAAGCCTTAACCCGTCTTTTCGGTCTCTGCTTCACGTCCCGGCCTCTGCCTGCCGACCACTCCATGCCAAGGTCTGCTTTTCCCCCGGCCATGGTCAAACCTTCCCAGGAGCTGGTGGGCACCCGCCAGCACGGGCTGTGCCTGCAGCGTCGGCGTGACACGGGTTGTGAGAGTTGTCCTCCCCAGCACGGGGTGACGGTGGGTTTTTCTGCGCTGAGGCTGCGTGGTCCTTGCGAGGGAGCTAATAAATAAAAATCCACCTGTGTGGCATATCTCAGCACAACGTGGGGTTCCCGGAGGGATTTCTAGTGTGCTTCGGTCTCCGCCAGCCGACCACCTCGTGAATGATACGATACGTCGTCCACATATTCCAGCAATCCAGAGTCATTTGGAAGGAAAACCAGCGGCGAGCTCTGCAGGCAGGAGCTGAGGCTGCGGAGCGCCGGATCATGGCATTAGCACGCTAATAATAACATATTGTTCTTCGGCGACGGGCTTACGGCATTACAAGAAAAGCTGCTCTGAGCTCTGCTCAGCTTATGTGGGTATCACCAAAATACCTGCGCTGCTGCTCTCCCGGCGTCTGCTCAGAACAAAGCTTTTTGGTTTCTTTACACGAATAAGCTACGAAAGCTGCTAAACACTGTGGAGAAACAGCAGTGAGAACGCAAGGCCCCAGGAATGGAGGGTATTATCCGGCTTTTTCCTCTCGAGCCTCACTTGGAGGGCTGGGGGATCTCCATTCCCGGTGAGGTCTCCAAGTCGGGGCACACCTGTGGCATCTCAGGGTGGTGGCACGCAGCTACGTGCATGGCCCCATGCAGCGGCCAAGCGGAGCCCTTGGGGACACGGGGCACAAAAGCTGTCTCCAAAGCCGAGCTGCCCGCTGTCCCTGTACCCCGGGGAGTACACGGCTTCTAGAAGGTCCGCAAATGCCCACTTGGAAAAGGAGCAAATGTGTGTGGATGTGTGTGGTGGGTTGACCTTGGTTGGCTGCCAGGTGCCCACCCAGCCGCTCGCTCACCCTCCCTCCCCCACAAGACAGGGGGAAAATAAGATGAAAAAGCTCATGAGTTGGGAGGACAGCATCAAAGCTGCTCAAAATGAAGCCCCAAATCACGCCTCCTGGTTTGAGGAAGCGAGGAGGAATGTCTCCTGGCCACAACGAATTCTGCTGGAGCAGAGAGCACCCGAGGAGCAGCGTAGCCTCGGCACGCGGTTCTGTGACACACGGTGTGAAGACGCAGAGCTAAAATCAATGTTGTTGCTTCCTTTGCTGCAGGCACCACGCATCACTCGGAGGAGCGCGCCAAGGTAGTCGCCACCTTTCCTTGAACACGTTTGTGGCTGCTTTAAACTGTCAGGGACAAAGCTGGTTGCTCAGATTCCCAAGACTAAACCAACTTGTTCATCTCATGGAGGTGGCCCCTCCGTGATTAAGTCTGCAGCTGTTTTGGGGCTCACCTTGCAAAGAGAGACCATGCTTAGGGCAAGGGATCACCTTGTCCCTGGGTTTCCTCTGGCCCTGGAGCTCTCTGCAAAGGGAGTTACAGCCGGGGAGTGGATGGGGACACCACGTTTTTCCCCTTCACTCCCTTCTCTGGGTCTGCCCCTGCCCTTGGGAAGAGGATGGGACAGGTCCCACCAGCCCCAGCGGGGTGGTTAGTGTGAGCTTAAAGACAAGGAGCGGACACGATGGAGTTTTTTAAGAGCCCCGTAAGAAAGCAGCAAGTTTCACTTAACAAAATGAGGGGTAACACCTGGCTGGGGGCTCAGCGGGGACGGAGCTCCGCTCCCTGCCCTGGCTGCGGGCTGTCTGTGCCCACTGTCAGGCTGCCAGCCCGTGGCGCCGTGCTCGTCCCGGGCGCGTCTCAAGGGAGCGAGATCTGCTGCCTGTTATTTTAAAAGGGAAAATGTGAAAATAGCAAATGGGCGTTGGGTCCCGTAGCCCTCCCAGCTGGGATTGCTGGCTTTGATGCACCGCTGCAGGCAGGACCTCCTCAGGCGGGCAGGGCTTGGCAACGCTCTGCTGGATGCTGTGCTGGGGCTTAAGAATACGTTATTCCCACATTTTCCCTTCTTTACACGTTTTTTCCTTCTTTATATTTTCCTAAAGATTTCGGGAAGACTCACAGCAAGGGTGGTGTGCATGGCTGGAAGCATCATGCTTGGTGCTCCCGGTGTGTGCTGGGTGGGAGACCCATGCTTAGCCCACACTCCAGCGATCCACACTCCCAGAGCAGTCGGCAATACCAAATCCGTGGGAAGGAGCTGTGTTTATCTGTGGTGTCGAGGTGTTTGCTGCGTCCCCGGCAGCCCCCCGTGGCTCCTTGCAGCAGCGAGCACCCATCTCCACCTGCACCCTCATGCGCCGCAGTGAAGGTGGGCATGGCCAACAGCAAACCCCATTTGGTCCCTGTAGTTATTTTCATAAACCCTTCGCTTTCTGCTCTCCCAGGTCAGTGTGGCAGGGTATTTCCCGTGCCCGCGAGGGCCTTACTGCTGTGTGGAAGCAGCAGCGTGGCTGGCAAAGGGCTCTGGAGGAGGAAAACCAGCAGCAGGTGACTTCTCCACAGGTGGATCTGGTTTGCTGCAAGGACAGCAGGAGGGACACACCTGGGAGGGCACTTGGGAAGGTTATAAAAGCCACTGGAACCCCCAAGGGGAAGGGGGTTGGTTTTAAGCTTCAAAGGTAGATCCTTGAGCGTGGGGTTGGGGTTGATGCTGATGGATGTCTCGGCTCATGGATGGTGCTCGAGGTGAGGTTTGCAGCCTGGCGGGACCAGGGATGGGGATGTGGTGCCACATCGGACAAACTGGGCTGGTGGGGTCAGTGGGGACTGTGGCTTTGAGGTCCCCTGGCCATGGTTCTTGGGGACCCAGGAGGTGAGGGCTGCTGGCAGCTCTGCCCTGCCGGACCAGGCTCTGCTGCGGGCAGATGAGGAGGGTGCACCCCACGCCTCGTAGTGGGGTTGGAGGTGGCAAATGAATCCTGGCGGGCGGCGGTGGGAAACCTGCTGGGAAATGGCCATGAAACAGAGCAGCAATTGCTCCGGCGCTTTACAGAGTGAGCAAAATTAATCCTACAGATTCAAGAACAAAGAAGAAAAAGGGACTGCTGGGATCCTCTTGAGATCTGCTCGGGCCTCTCAGAGGCTGAAAAATCATCTCCCCTGGGGGCCCCAGCATGGGCCAGTTCCCCGTGGGCTGCGGTGCTGCCAGGAACCCCCTGGCTGAGAGGAACAGTGCGTTACTCATCCTGCATCTCCTTTTGCCCGAATTCTTCATTTTCCTCCATTAAAGCTTGGCACGATGGGAGATGCGTTGCGGGGGGCTGGATGACCTTGGCGCTCTGGGGTGGGTTGGGCAGGAGCTGCCAGAAGCACACTCCGACTTCCCAGAAAAGGCAAGATCTGTGTGTATATTACTGTATTTCAAAATATGTATATATATATTACTGTGTTTAAGCTCCCATTTATCCCTCCCACCTCTGGCACGGCTTCATCTCGTCCCGCTGCTCCTCCCTCTGCCCCGTCTGGGTGCTCGCGCGCTGCAGCTCGTGCTCCTCTCCTTTGCTGCGGAAAAGCAACTGCAAGGGCGGGCTCTGGGCGCTGCTTTCCTGGCCGCGAGCGGCTGCCCCGAGGGATGCCGAGAGCCCCCAGCGATGCTTCAGCCTCCCCTGTGGCAGCGGGGGCTTCTCGCTGCCTTCGTCCCCCTCGCCCGGGGCAGCAGCCGGACTCTCGGCTGGGGCTCCTGCCCGCGCTTGCACGCCCAACCCGACGTTCCGCGTGCGGGTTTAAGGGCTCCGACCAGGCACGGGAAAGCCCAGGCATGCCAAACAGCACGTTTTTTTCCAAAACCTGGCCCAAGTTCTGGGTCTGGCAACACATCAGCGCTGGCAATATTTTCAGTGAAAAAAATAAGGCACAGTTGCCAATGTTTATATGGAAAGCTTGAGTTTCAGACAATAATTTGTAGGTGAGTGTTTCTTCCCTGGCTTCATTCTGGCCGGCCTGTCTCAGGTATGTGTTTCCCGCTAATATTCTAATAACCAGGTGCATCGAACTGATGATTGTTCGTAATTGTCATCCTGTGAAGCTTCAGTAAAAAACCCGAATGAGTCTGTGCAGCCAGCTGTGTCTTTATGAATCGGTCTCGGGTATTTTTTTTTTTAAACCAGGTTTTCATGTTATTTTTATCGTCAGTCTCTCTGGAGCGAGGAAGGGTCAGTAGTTCTGCCCGTGTTGGCGGCCTTTCCTGGGCCCCCGGTCCCACGCCGTGGTGCCCTGCGCTGCCTTCGGAGGAGGCTTTGTCAGCACGTGCCGAGGTGACCATAGCGCAGAGCGAAGAGTGATGGGGCAGGGGTTTCCCTGGTGGCAGCTGACGCAGGGGGTTAATTTGGGCATCGCTTTTGTTGCAAGGGGATGGGAAGCGTTTGCTTAGCGAGGTCAGTGCCTTACCCCCGCTGTCCGGGCTCACCCACGCAGCAGATATGTCTTGGCTTTGTGTTTCTCCTCCTCCCCGTTTTCTCTCTCCTCCTCCCAAGACTAAACGGAGAACACGGGGAACATCCAGACCCTTTTGAACAATCCTTGTAAAGCTCTGATCTCTTCAGAGGCCCTGTTTGATGTCTGCTGCAAGCGATGCTGTGCAGGTTTTCCTCCTGGGGCTCGTGGGTGGGATGCTGCTGGCGCAGCGCTGCGGTTGTCCCTGCTGGAAGGGGAGCGGCGGTCCTGGGCCACCCGGGAGCTGAGCCGTCACTTCGTGGCAAGGCTGTTAACCCAGACCTGGCACCAAATCGCCCTCAATCACTCCAGTCCTGGAAGTCTTGTCTCTGCAAGAGATCTGGATGTCTGCAGAGTGGACTGGGAGTGCTGGGGAGGTGATGCTCTGGGGACCACCACCCTGGAGGGCCACCACAGAAAGGTGCTGGGCGCTGGTCACCGCTCACAGCCCACCCTGGTCCCGCGCTGCCCAGCACGGCCGTCCCCAGTGCCTCTCTGCTGGCCATCGCTGCCACCTGGCTTGCAGCGAGAGGAGGGAAGGGGCTTTGCGGGGATGGCTGCTGGCATCGGGGCAGCAGAGGAGGTGGCTCTGGGGACATCTGGGGTTCCCTTGCGGCTGGCTTCCTCCACGGAGCACTTACAAAGTGGTCCCAGGGCTTGGCTGTCCTTGTTGCAGGTGATGCACTGGTGTGATGCCGCAGTGTGGGCTCGCAGCCGAAACACGTTTGCACGCTCCTTTCTCAGATATGATGTGTAATGGCCCAACATACTCGTTAGCATTAAATACCCACCAATAACTTGTGCAAATATTGCTATTTGTATCACCGTTTATGGTCTGAGAGTCCTATAAAAAACAGCTACCAGCAGTGTAAGAGGTTTTTCTCACTGTCTTAACTTTGCAGACGGAGATCCTAGATTTTAACCGATGGATGGAGGATCAGTTCTGCAGGAGCACTGGCAGCAGTCAACTGCTCCACATGCGAAACAGATTTCAGAGTTGTATAAGCTGCTTCCTCTGTATATAAGTGCTGAAATCACATTAAATATAAGTATTGCTGAGTAAACTCAAAGATTTGTAGAAAAATCAGGAGTCTGAGACAGAAAATGAGATGTAATACTGTTTAGGTATTAAATAATATTTTATATTAATAGTATTTAATATTTTCTAGACTGTTTACAGATTTGCTTCACTGTGGCTTTGATAACACAATGCGGGGGTTCTCGATGTTTCGTATCTTCCATCTAAAGTCTTCAAAGCACGTTGTTGCCATCAGCGAAACACGCTTCCCCGCACGGCCGTGCTGGTGGGCTTTGCGGTCCTCTTTCTCCGTGTTTCCCTGTGCCTGGAGGCCCTGGTGACCAAACCTCCTCGTGCGTCAGGCTTTGCACGCACACGCAGCTGCTCCATCCCCAGCAGCCTGGGCATCGGCCAAGGTGGGAGATGGGAATGCTGCAGCCTCCTTGTCTGGGTGGAGGGGAAGCTCTGGCTCCGTGCGCCCGTGCTGCCTCCGTCCTTGGAGGGTTTTAAGACCCAGCTGGATAAAGCCCTGAGCAACCTGGTGCGACCCCATAGCTGACCACGTTGGAGAAGGTCGGGCTGGAGACCTCTGGAGGTACCTGCCGACCCAAAATACCTGGGGATCTTTCCATCTAAGAGCGAAGCTTTGCCGTGGGTCACCCAAAGCGACAGCTGCCCCGGTACCGAGCCCCTCCAGTTCCCAGCAGAGCCCGCCAGGCTCTGGGGGTGGTTTAGCTCCTCACTGCATCGGATGGTGACAGGAGTCACCGTGAGTCCTTCCTGCGGCAAAGGCAAAACCTGCTCTGCTGCTTGCACCACAAGGCACCAGAAGATCACCCTTTTTTTTTCCAACCTCTTCATTGGCTCTTCCTGTTTTTTGGGGGGGGTATCTGTTTTTCCTTAAAGATCTTTAAATTGTTATCAAAAATCAAACTTTCCCCAAGGATTTCTATATTTAATCAGCAAATATCATCCAATTATATGGGGATAAAGTAATTATGTCTCCGTCAGCAAACCTTCTTCTCTTTCTTTCCTGAAGGGGAGGAGAGGTCTTCCCTCAGGATTATGTGATTAAATAAAGGTTTAAAGGAGAAATCTTGCTTTGTTACTTAAAGAGCTTAATCTGAAATCCTCTCGGAAGTGAACTGCGCTTTGCAAATGCTGAGTAAGGGAACCGTGAGCTGGTCACCCGCCCGGGGTCCTGCTAGGTTGTGCATGCCATGCCCGGATGCAGAAGTGAGCTGCAGGTGGGCTCAGCCCTCGGCCAGGGTCTCGGGGCAATCCCACTGTCCTTCGTTATGGGTGGTCACCTCTGCTTTTCTCCTGGGATGTGCTTTGGAGCAGCTGGATGTGTCCCCTCTCCTTCAGTGGGATGTCAAGGCTCGGGTGGAGCCTGACGACATTGCCTTGGGAGGAGCCCAAGCATTTCTGATCCACTAAGACCATGGGAATTGCAGTTGGATATGGCCAAATTTGCCTCCAGAAGCATCTCGCCTGTGCTTCTCCCCACCCTGGTGAAGGTCCATCACTCCCAGAAGGTCTCCAGTGGTGGTTTGGCATTAGGCTGCCCCATGTCCAGCTCTGACTTTGCTGATGGTTTCCCTGGTTCAGTCCTGCTCCGCAGCACCCGTGGCCCCGGTGCTGGGAGGGGGGTGTCCTGCTGATTCTGCTTTGGCAGGTCAACAGTCCAACATCTTGCCCTACAGAAAGGTTGAAAGCCATGTCACACTTGTGGCTACCTGCCTGTGTATGTATTTAGCAGCTCTACAAGGCACAAGAGCTATGAAGGTGCTTGGACAAAGTCTCTGAGCTACTGGTAAGCGGAGGAGCTGCTGGAGGGAAAGACTTGCTGCATTAATTCATTCAATACAGGCCAAAAGCATCTGAACAGCTGTGATGTCTCCTCAGCAATGGTTTGCCGTGCTCTGCCTCTAAAATTTTACGTGCATTTGCGGCCCCGTAGAGAAGCGCTGGTCCTGTGCTGGTCCCGGGCGCTTGGCAGGCACGAGCGCTTTGGAGAGCAACGCCCGGCACGGGCACCAGGGCCAGTCCCTGATGAAAGGAGGTGGAGACGGCTCAGTCTAGTTCTTTCTCAGCAGCAAGAGGCCAAATCCCCAGCTGCGAGCTCTCCTGACAGCCCTGGGCATAGGTGGTAATTTCTCCGAAGCTTTTACCCTTTTAATTAGTGTCAGAAACAAGAGGTGGGACATTTACAGGCTTCTGTAGCTGATAGAAAGCTGAGAGGCTTCACAGAAGGACTGGAAAGCCCTTCCCGAGCTTTGACTTCCATGCTTGCTTTTGTCTTTCAGTTCATGTTATCCAAGGCTGTCATTTTTGTTCAGAAGAAAGCACGTTTGGGGAATTTGAGGGAGTTTTCTGGTGCGTTGAGCTGTCAGCTGTAATGTGGCAAGTGTGGCAGATGCCACCAAGGGAGGACTCAGGTTTTCCGGCAAATCCGTACTGCGGTTTTGAACGGGAGCACAGGGGAAGGGCGAGAGGAGGGACTGAGCTATCCCAGAGCTGGTCCCCCGCTGAGAACTGACAAACAATGGAGAAATGCAGTAGAAGTATCCCGGGTGGAAACCTAGCAGCTGCCGGGACGGACACCGCTGTGGGGGGCACGCCGAGGACACCGCGGTGGCCTGTGGGTGTTTGAACCACAGTTAAAAATCCAGCTGGCAGGTTCAGGGGTGGCGTCTGTAGTGTCCGTTCCCAACGATGCTGCTCGGGGAAAGACCAGCTCCGGGGCTTAGACGTGGGCATCACCCTGCAGCGCACTGGTGGGGACGCCGTCCTCACCGGCACTGCCGTCACGCCACCGCAGCGTCCTCCCTTGGCATCGGAGCGTACTCAAAGCCTGCTGAAACGCGCCTGGCAGCTCTCCCGCTAACTCAGCCCTGCGTTTTACCACGCTTAACACCGTTACGTTGCCCCGGCTCCTTCCACTGCCCATGCGTTGATGCCGGTGGACGCTGCTGAGCAGCGGCTTATCCCTCTGGGTATCCCAGGGCCAGGCTTTGGTCGTTAAAACCGCACGGATGGTTTCCAAGGTTTGGTGAAAGGCGCGTTGAGGCTGCTCGCCTTCCCTCCGCTCTGCCGTGCATGTCGGGTTCTCAGCAAGACTGCGGGCAGCCGTAGAAACGGGAAAGTGCAAATCAGGTCACGGCAGAAAGAGAGAAAGGAGTTCAAGGAGATATGCATCTCCCAGAAGCCTGTGTTAAAAGAAGACAGTAAGCTGGGATGAATGATGCATAAGATAAAAAGCCTAGGGACAGCGGGGAGGGGAAAGAGAGAGTTGTGTAAATGGGGAAAATATATGAGAGAGGCAAGGGGAAGAGCCATAAAAGCAGGGATGTCATTTATCAGGGCACGTTTCATGTGTGCGAGAAAAAAACCCAGATAAATCCACAAAACTTAACTAAAAACCTTGTGGCAAAAAATCAAGTGAGCCTCAGAGAACGTCTTGGAGGGCGGGTGGTACGAGGGTTCAGTAAGCTGGGTTGAATGATGTTATTCGCGGTAGTTTTGCACGTACCAGAGCGAGAAGCAGCTCTGAGGAGCCGTGCTTGGGGCTCCCCGGCACCCCACGCGTGCCAGGACCCCCAGCCAGGCCGGCGGTGCGCGGGCCTCCCTTGCATGGCATTTGGGCTGGGAGGGGGAAAACGAAGGGAACCGAGACCCCTCAGGCTCCTGGAAATTGCTTAATTGAAAATGCTTAATCTCATCAGTAGTTAATGATCTAAATATATATGTGTCTGTGCGTATATATGCGTGTGTGTATAGTGCAGCAGGAGGGGTTCGGGGGCTCCCAAAGTCGCCTCTCCTTGAAGACCGCGCACAAGGAGGACGCGGCCGGACGCCTGTGGGCACGGACGCCAGCACGAGGGGTTTGCGAGGCGGAGCAGTGAGCCGGTGCCTCGGGGACCGAGGGGTGCACGGCTGAAAATAAGACAGCAAAGGGGGGCAGGGGCTGGGGGTGACGTGCGCTGGTCCCCGGCACGAGCAAACCGTGCAGCTGGCGGGGCACGTGGCTGGTTTTGCGCTGGATTGATGGGCTGGGGGTATCTGGTCGCATAAAAAACTGAGCTGGAGGGAAGGTGGGGTGATAGCTTGGGCTGTGGCTGTGTTAATGGGGTTCGGTGCCAGGGAAGGAGCCGATGGGCGAGAAGGAGAGGCAGGGGCTGCCCTTCCATAGGGCAAGGAGCTGGTCTCCTTGGAGGGATGTCTGGAGACAGGGCTGTAAATCTGGTGTGCGTTGCAGGTAGAAGTAGCTACGCGATATTCATCGCATCCCTTACACGGTGCAGGAGCCACTCTGTCATCATAAACCTCTGTGTGACTGTGGCTCCCGGTCATCAGACGTTTCACACGCTTTACGTACTGATACTGCCCGTCTCCAAGGGGCTGCAGCTGCTCCTGCCGCATCGGCTGCCGTCACGCCGGGGCTGGAGGGTGGGCGCTTTCCCTGAGACCCCCTGACTCCTGCCAGACACCGGGGAGCTGGATCGCTCTGCCCTCGTTTGCACGGGGACTCGTGTCCCCAGTGCGCTACAGCCGAGGGACCGGATCCAAAAAAGCATTGCTATGAAATTTTAAAACCCTTGGACTGGATTAATTCGGCTGACCGTAGCGCTCTCCGGTAGTCTAATGGCCATTGATTTATTCCGCTGATGTTAAACCTTTAACACTAAAACCAGGCTTCGGGAGAAAGGTCTTTGCTTCCAGTGACAATGTGCAAGCTGGGTACCGAGAAAACAGCTGCGACAGCTGTGTCTGCGTTCTCCCCCCCCCCCCGGCCACCCTGTTAAGCTTTTCCAAACCCCCGTGAGACTGAAGCCCCTTTGCCAGTGGATGGTGCACAACGGTCCCCCTGATCTGGGAGATGCTTTGGGGCACAGCCTCGTGGATCCGTGGGTTTCGCTCCCCCCAGGACCTTTACACGCGGGTCCGCGTTTTGGTGGGGGGCTGACCGGGGGCTGCGTTTGCCGAGCGCAGTTTGTGTGTCCCAGCGAGGTGCCAGGAAAGTCCCCCCGGCCAGGGTTGTCTGGTCTCTGCACGGCTCCGCTCCACGGCCTGCTCCTCTTGGCTGTAAATGTTAACGATACAAGTTAAGTGGAGTTAAGAGACTGCATTAATTATTGAGTGGTTCCTCAGCAGCCTTTTTCTCTAGGAAAGGACGGTGGCGTAGCACATCTTTACCTTTATTTTGCAGATGCTGGCTGAGCGCATTGAGCAGGCCGGGGGCACCGGGTGGGCACGGTTTGCTCTTGTCTTTGCAAAATGGGTGAGTTCTGGTGCTTTCGCTGCGTGTGAGTTTGAGGTACCAGCTCCACCATTGCAGAGCAGCAGGTACAGCATGTCCTACAGAAATTAATGACGATAAAATTAAGCTCACCTGCAAACCCCAGGTCCCACAGGCAGGCAGGCTGCACTCGCGGCTCGGCCAGAGCTTCTCTTCAGTGTGAGCTCTGCTCCTTGATTAAAAATGCAAAGCCGCTGCTGATAACGCTCATCACTCCTCTGACGGGTTTCGCAGCAGTCTCAAAGCCCAGCGTCGCAGAGTTTTGGAAGCTGTGCGTTAGCTGGAGAAGTGGCACTCCAGTTAAAGTCACAGGAAAATATCACGAACCAAAAAAATTACAGCTACAGAAAGAGAATGATGAGAAACGGGAGTGATTTGTTTATAATTGTAATGCTGGAGGAAGGAGTCAGGCTTAGTCCCTGCACTTCACTCTCCCCACTGCAGTTTGGCAAATGCCAGCAGCTTTGGAAAGTTCACATTTTCCTGTATCTTTGCTTGAAACAAAACCGTTTTCTGACTGCTCTCCCTTTGTCCTCTGCTTCATTTCTTTGTGAAAAACCCGTTAAACCCAGAAAGGTCAGATTTTCAAAAGCACATTGTGCACACGCTGCACAGTGAACATCTGGCTGTGAGCTTCACGTCAGAGGCTGGTGGACGTCGTTTGAATTACTGAGGCTTATTGTGGTGCCTGTCCGGGAGATGAGTTCTCCAGGAGCCCTGCCCATACATGCCCGCTGCCATCTTCACCGTACCGAGAGGCAAAACGCCTGTAGCCCTTCCCAGCTCAGCCCTGTGTCCTTGTGTGCAGGCTGCCGGCAGCTCCCGGGAAATCCAGCTGCTTCAGGAAGGACCTGCCCCCGGGAAACTCGTGCAGCTGAGCCCACAACCTGCCCAAATCTGTGTTTTGACATGCAGACAGCAGCAGCAACTGAGCCGACCACCAAAGATCTACCTAGAGGTGTCGAGGTCCAGAAACCAACTTTGCGGAGTCCCCTGCCTTGCCGTTAGACCAGCCAAGGTGGAAGGGCTGAAATGATAACCTCGCGTTTACCGGTCCCTCAGCATCACATCAATAAGCTCAGAAAAGCTTTGCTGATAACCTCGCACTGGCAAGTTCCCTGAAATCCAACCAACAAAACCAAGGGAGAGAGGAAAAACTCTTAAAAAGAAAAAAAAAACGTCCTGCTGGTACAAGTGGTACATGGTAGTGAAGGGAGGAACTGTCTTCCCGGCAAAGAAGCTGCTGTAAACATCTTGCGCTGGACAGCTGGGCCTCCACGGCACCATGCGAGGATGCATCTCCAAACTCAGACAAGGGTTTAGGGATTGCTTGATGTGAACTTCATCTCCTACCAAACACAGCCCTCCTATATACATCCAAAATAACATTTATGCAAAGGCAAGAGAAAATGTGAGTCTCTCCTGCTTTGAAAGAGGTTCATCATGCTTGAACTCAACTAGGAGGACAACTTGTTTTGCTGTGAACTCGGCAGTCTTAAGCCTGCGCTGCAAAAGCTGTGATTAAAACGCAGCTTGCCTTTTCCAGGTATAACCAAGTGGGATTGCTGTGCCTGCTCTTCGTGAGGTCCAGGGGAGCCACCTGAGCCCCGGGAAGAAGCAAGACCACCTCCTTCCCCAGCCCCGCAGCATCCCGCCGATCCTCACAGGTAGGTGAGCGTTGGAGGGCTGCTGTGAGAAATACAGCTTCAAGCAGGACCAAACCCTTCCAGCCCCATGTAGAGGGGTGTAAAGGAGCTGGGAAGAACAAAACCCAACCGTAAATCGTCTCCCACCTCATCGCATGTGTGGTAGCTCGTTATCCTCCGCCAATGCCGCTGACGGCGGTGGAGGTAGAGGGGATGACAGCGACGTCATTAACGCCCTCGGGAAATGGTGTCCAACATCTGCATCCATGTCTGATTTCTTGTGGCAGTTGTAAAACCCGCGAGCATAACCCTGACACACAGACCTCTGTGACTGCTGCTGCCTGGAAACAGGAGGAGAAGAACACATCCCCCAGGAGAGCAAGAGATCGCTCTGCATGATCCTTAAAATACCACGAGGCGCTCTTGTCGCATCATTTGAAGTGCCACGCCATTACTAGGGAAGAGATTAGTGGGAATGGCGGTAATTCTTCAGACGGACCTTCACTGTGAAGAGAAAATTGTGCCTTTCTCCACCTGGACTCCCATAGAGTCTGGGAGCCCAGTTTGGGGGAGGCTGGAGGGGCAGGTTTGCGTTGCTCCCGGCTCTGCGCCGAGGCTGAGCGAGGCAGCCCTCGGCTGGCTGCTTCTCACCCAGGCTCTTGGCTCCAGCAGAGGCCCAGGGGTGATGCCTCCTCGCCCGTGATCCCCCAGTCTCGGCGTTTCCCCCCCAGCCCTCCCCCAAAATCAACTGTGCCGGCAGAATTGCTTTCTGCTGCGTGCCTCAAAGCTCAGGGGAACACTTCAGCGTTGTGGAGGCTCTCCTAAATGGATGCTCCTTGGTTTTCCTCTTGTGGAAGCCTTGCAGTTTCACAGCGCTGAAAGTCATTGTTGGATTACAGTACTTTCTTGTGCATTATGTGTTTTCACTTATTACTTCAATTATTTTGCCTTCCTCTGCAATTTACTTTCATATTTTATTCTATAATGGTCTTGCTGTGCCTAAGGATCTTTTCAGTTCTAATAATAATTGTAGGAGTAATAATATAAATCATCCTGGTGCTACCTGCATGCATCTGGTTACTTTCTTTGCATTTCTAATAACAGAGCTAGATGGGATCAAGTGGGGTGTTTTGACATTTCCTTTTACCTCCCAAAGGAGAATTCCCGGGTGTATCTGCCGTGCCCAGACAGGTGGCAGCCCAGGTAATTCAGCGTGTCACCGGTGGCTACTGGCTGCTATCAGCCCCTTTGCAAGTTGTCGAGGGTCCTCACTCAGGCTTTTTTATAGTGGTACATTAAATCCAAACGCTTTGGTGTAAGGGATGACTGTTTAAAGATCCCAAATTAAGGCACTGTTATTGATGTTGTGTCAGCATTATTGAGCTTTTGATTACCACAGCCGTAACGGCAGTATTTATTTGCATTAAGGAAAAGCCTAGAGGCGGTATGATTGTCTGAACTGCCTCTGGCCACGGCACTTTACAGTTTTAACATAGAAGAATAGCAAAGACTTGGAGAAAACCAGTCCTTAACAGTCCTGCTTGTGCCGGCGGAGACTGAGACAGGATTTTTAGACTTGTCCAGCTTCGCACCAGAAGCTGTGGCTGAGTCATGGACATCATTCCTGGAGTAAGAGTTTAGGGCTGCAGCCACGTCATCCCTGCCTCCGATGGGAACGCTGCACTCGGGATGTTCTGTCCTCACCTGAAGGCAAGAGAATACTAAGTTTTTACAGGGGGGGAAGGGAGGCCAGTGGGTTTTCTGGCAGCTCCGTGCCTGCGGGACGGAGCTTTGCCCAGCACGTCCCTGGAAGTCTTGGCTCTGTAACCACAGGCTGGGAGCTGCTCAGACGAAGGTCGTCGTTTCTCACGGGTGTGTGGAGAGCCTGGCACGTCCAGACCTCACCCCGGGTACACCATGGATTTCCCAATAGAACACCACCTGCAAAAGTGGAAGATGAAACCTTTCCGTGTTGAGATGGTTTGGTTGGTGTCTGGTTGAGGAAACGTCAGGAGAAGGCATATTTCTCATTTTGCCCTAGATCTGGCTCCTCAGTATCCCAAAGACAGAAAGGAGGAGGCAACGAGGCCTTACAGCCACAAATAAAGTTGTTTTGAGACCAGCTGAGTAAGGATGGAATAAACCATCCCGCAATTCCTTCCTCCAGCTTCAAACGTCTCAGCCACACAAGGATTTACGAAGCAGCACATTTATGGCGTGTGCAACTGCCTTAGTCCTCTAGAGCTTCTCTGTTCATTTTGTATTTTTGGTGTGAGAAAATAAAGCTTTGGCAGGGACCAGGACACGGTGGAGAAATGCACTGAGCCGGCTCCAAGTAAGAGCCAGCCAAAATCCTGAAGACCCTGAGCTGAATCATATCTGACTCTTTTTCTCCGCTTATTTTTGCCCTCTGTGCCCCTCCTTATGTTGCGCTGCTGCTGCCTCTGGGTGATGGAAACTCCTGAGGAAATCCACAACCAAGGGCTTTGATGAGCTTCAAACTGCAGTGCCCGGAGCACCGGCACCAAGGGCAATGCTGGAGCCTCTCCGGTAGGTTTTTGAAAAGGATCTTAATGCACTAGGTTGTCACATTCATAGAATCATAGAATCACGGAATCGTTCAGATTGGAAGAGACCTTTAAGATCATCGAGTCCCACTGTAAACCCAGCACTGCCAAGGCCACCACTAACCCATGTCCCCAGGCGCCACATCTACACGGCTTTTCAATCCCCCCAGGGACGGGGACTCCACCACTGCCCTGGGCAGCCTGTGCCAGGGCCTGACAGCCCTTTCGGGGAAGAAATGGTTCCCAATATCCAACCTAAACCTCCCCTGGCACAACTTGAGGCCGTTCCCTCTCATCCTGTCGCCTGTTCCTTGGGAGAAGAGACCGACCCCCCCTGGCTCCAACCTCCTTTCAGGGAGTTGCAGAGAGCGAGAAGGTCTCCCCTCAGCCCCCTTTTCTCCAGGCCAAACCCCCCAGGTCCCTCAGCTGCTCCTCACAGCACTTGTGCTCCAGACCCTTCCCCAGCTTCGTTGCCCGTCTCTGGACACGCTCCAGCCCCTCAGGGTCTGTCTTGGAGTGAGGGGCCCAGAGCTGACCCCAGCACTCGAGGGGCGGCCTCGCCAGGGCTGAGCACAGGGGGACGATCCCTGCCCTGGTCCTGCTGGCCACACTATGGCTGATACAGGCCAGGATGCCGTTGGCCTTCTTGGCCACCTGGGCACGCTGCTGGCTCATCTTCAGCCGCTGCCGACCAACCCCCCAGGCCCTTTCCTGCCGGGCACTTTCCAGCCGCTCCCCCCCAAGCCTGTAGCGCTGCCTGGGGTTGCAGTGTTCAAGAGGGAACGTTTGGAAACACGGCTGTTCCAGCCAGGAGCATCCCATTAGGGTCTTCGTGTGGAGCTCCCAGGGATGCTGGCGCTGGGCTGAGCTGGCTGCAGGCAGCGTTGGAAGAGATGAGCGATGTGGGACTGTCGCTGGTGGACGTTGCTGGACAAAACACCCCGTGGGTGCCCTGTGCATTTGGTAGCTGATGGTCCAGTGGGTCATTTGGGGGAGAAAATGTCGGGATGAATGGAAATGCAAATTTGAGTGAAATGCAGAGCCTGCACTTCCAGAGCTGCCCATGTCCTGGGCTGGACGACTAAGAAGAGATCAAAAGGATCCGAATAAGCTTCCTTGACGGTAGGAATACTAATGAAAAAAAAAAAGGCACTGGAAGGGTTTATCTGTACCTTGTTGCTGGGAATTAGGCAGCATTATCAGACAGCCTCTCCTCCAAGGCTGATTTACTGATGGAGAAATAACAGATGGGTCTCCGAAGCAAGGAGCTGTGCTTGGATCACACCCTGGGCACCCATTTTGTGAATCACAGTAATGAAGTGGCTGTCTCCAGCCATCCCTCCCTTTTGTGCTCACTAAACATCTGCTCTGCTGTTATTCATGTGCTGGTCGGCTCTGGTCTTGCTTCATCCCGTAGCGCACGTCCGTGTCCCTGATACATAGGGTACCCGCACACGCTCTGGGCAGGGCCTGGGTCCTCCTGACCATCGCTTTATTCTCCTTTTTCACGTTATATGAGCCTGTGTCTGCAGCCTCCTACCTTTAAGTCATTTTTGGATCTCTGTTCCTGGACTCTATTTACAAGCTGTAAGCGCAGCCGCTGCCGAGACCGCGCGGGGCTTTTGCTCGTGGCTCGGAGCCACTTGGAGTGGTTTTCAAAATGACACTTGAGCCAAACTCTCAGCGACGTTCGCTTGTAGAAATGGGATTTTGGGCAAAGTTTTCAGGCTGTCCCAAATCCCGTTTCTGAAATGGCTGAGGCTCCTGGGACAGAGGTGGAATCGATCTGCACAAGTCTGGCCAGAGGCTTTTAAAGATGCTGGTCACACCGAAGGACTTCTTCTTAGGGAATAACTTGCAGCCCCCAAGCTCAGGGCTGCATTTCAGGCGTTTAAATATCCTTCAAGTCAGGCCCCCTGTAGCTCAGACCTCATTGGCAGCCCATGGAAATTAAAGTCCTGCATAAAATGGAATTTAGGCTTCCTAAACCACTTTTGAAAATGTCACTTAATGGCTCTACTTGCATCTTTATTTCTGTTTACCTGGACCCTCCATGGCAAGTTTTCTTTTCTAACTCTCCTGGCATCCTCAGATTCCGGTCTCTCTTCATTTTTAGGTGCTAATTATTTTCCTCAGGGCATTAAGTGCTTCAGTGGGCTGAGCAGCCTGGTCGCTTGCTGCTCTTTTATACCTCCATCCCATCAAACAGTCACGCTCGCTTTGGCTCATTACGCTTTATGTCCTGGACTCCAACGGACAGCGTGCTGCCAAGCCCGAGCATCCCTGGAGCTTCTTGCTGCTAACTCCAGAAATCACAGAAGATTTCTAGAGTCGGGCAAGAAACGCTGTGGGTTTTTTTCCCCGATCCCCTGAAGCTTTTCCAGGGGAAGATTTTCAGGCAAATGTGGGTGTCGAGGAGGTTTGGGGGTGCCGGGACAGAGTCCGGGGAGCAACGGGGCACAGCTCCCCGCTGAGCCCCGCTCCGGGAGGGATGCTATCGGCTGAGCAGCCCCAGCTGAGAGCCCTCGCTGTCTCTGTTAGCGCTCGATCATTTCGATCTGGATTTTGACAGGGCATCTCTCTCCAGTCCTAACATAATGGGAAAGGAAATTATATATATTTGAAAAAATCACATCACTTTGACAGAAGTCAAGAGCAATTTTACTGAAGCCGGATTCGTTACCCTGTCTCGTATTGCTGAACGAGCAGGCGGGACTGTTAATTTTAACTTGACTTTGTCCCTTTAAATAATAGAAATGTGTGATGTCATGTCTAATGCTCTGTCAGCGCCTGTAATGCCATCAGTCATTTGAGATATATTATGACATAGATTTTTTTTTAATGCTGAATAGCTTCTATCATTTTGGAAAAGATCCCATCTTAAATGGATTGAGCTCCCGCAAAAAAAAACCCCAACCCTTTCGATTATGGTGGTTTGTTTTGGATTTTTTTTTTTTCAATTCAAGTGAAGTGAGGGTTGAATTGGCTTTGAAACGATGTTTGAAGTGGGACACTGTTACAAACCCGAAACCTCCCTCGCTTGAGCGTGCACCAGAGGGCACTGCACGATGCGCTGGGAAAGGCCGGCAAACCCAGCCGCGCTCAGCCGGGATTTGGGGGCTCTCTGGGTGCAGGCAGCGCTTGCGCCCACCCTGGGGATGTGTGTCGGGGGGACGCGGTTCGGAGCTTCGTCCCCCGGGGGCTGATGCTGCCGACACAGTGGGTTTAGCACAGCCACCGGCCCCGGTGTGACCGCAGGCTCCGTCCCACAGCGAGGGCACAAACCGCAGCCCCCAGCCCGCGACAGCTCGTGCCCCAGCCCGCGACAGCTCGTGCCCCGGCCCGACTCGTGATGGGGACGATGGCACGGTGTGAGCGGCTCCTCACTGGCGGGAGGCATCTCACCGCCCCGGATCACCTCCCCACTCCCTCGCGGCGTGCTGCGGTGGGACGGGGCGCATGCTGGGCTGGGCTAACCAAATCCCTCGGGGCTCGTGAGGTCCTTTCCCACCCTGTGACTTCATGTCCCATCTCCCCTCCGCTGAGCCAGCTGCCCGCAATTGCTGCCTGCTCCAGCACAAGCTTTTTGAGAGGGGCACTTCTGCTCCGAAACGGAGCTGTGGCACCACGTCCGCGGGAAACCCGATAGGAAGGGTGTCGTGGAGGGACAGTCCGTGGGGGAGATCCCCTTGAGGGCATCTGGGGGTGCTCAGCTTTATCTACGCAAAAAGCATGAAAGGGGAACACGGGGTGGGGGTGAGGAAACACCCCAAAATTGGCTGGGAAAGCCGGCAGCACTGATGGGCAGAGGGGAAGCAGGGTGTCCTCAGCAGCCTTCCCCGAGCACCGTCCTGCCAGCTCGGGCTCGCTGCCGGCATTTGGACCGTCCTTCTCCGCACCCGCTGCCCTCAGTCCGGTTTCATTAGGTGCCTGCGCGTCACTCGGGGTGCCCATCGCTGCAACAGCCCTGGGTTGGGGATTTGTTTCCCCTTCATTCCTTCTATTCTTTTTTTTTTTTTTTTAACCGTGTGATATGCCACTTTAATCCTTTCCGCTTAAACTGGGGAAACTGGTGCCCTCCACCTTTGCTCGTTGAGCACCAGTGTGAATCCCCGGCGGAGGTGGGGGTAGAGCTGTCTTTCTGGCAAAGGTGTTTTTGTGGTCGGTAATGCTGAGGACGTGGCTGGGAGGACTTCCCTGGCTGGTGCCAGCAAAGGGGCAAGGCTGGAGAGCCAGAGCAGCCTTTCCTGACCCTTATTACGCCGTGGAAGTTGTGCAGGTAAGAGAGTCCCGCAGTGCTGCCAGCACGTGCCTCGAATGGCGGTCACTGTGTTACGGTGGTACCAGTAACGGATTAATACGGAGTGCGACTATAAAAATAATACTGCGATCACGACTATGAATGAGTACATATGGGAAGCTGGAACAGGACTACTGCCCAGAAATTTCCACTGACAGTTCAATCTGGGAAATGTGTTTCCCATAGACCAAGGGGTTACTGTGCAAGTTAGCGTTTCTGCGGTGCAGGACTGCGCTGGGTGATGGCCCCCTGGCAGGTAACCTGGCAGAGGTGCGTGCTGCCTCTTTCCCTTTGAACTCAGGGATTCCTGCAATCCAAATAAACCCCATAGGACGGGGCTTGCATTTTTAGCACGCCACAGACCTGCACTGTGCAAAGCCAGGCTGCTTCTGGAACTGCCAGGAGCTATAAAGGAGTAATGGAGCTGGCAACCCGCTCCTACTCCTGCACCTGTTTTATATTATTTGTGGGCAAAATCCTGAGGCCTTTAGTCACTCACTGAAGAACCACGGGAGGAAAAATGCTTCTAGGGGAGGAGGTGTTTGTGAGGGTTGTCTTGCAGACGTCTCCTCAGATAATCCTTCGGGGAGGGGACCGTAGCGGGACCCCCCCTCTCTGCTTGTGGAAAAGGCCAGGGGATTATTCCTAAGCGCCCTCCTAGCTGGGGGATTTCCTGCGTGGAAAGATGTGCTCATGCACAGGGATGCTCATGCATGCGCCTGTAAATCCATCTGGAAAAAAGCCCCCAGGCCCTCCCCCAGCTCCTGCGCGATGGCCCCGCGGATGCGGCTCCGGCGAGCCGGGCTCGAGCGTTTGGGCTCAGCCTGTGCCGTGGGAGCGGGTGGGAAGGAACAGCTGGGGCTGACCAGGCACCCAGGAACGAGCCCGTCGTGCGGGTCTCCTGCCTCCTGCCTTATCGCCGCCGTGCTGCCCCTGTGCCCTCTCACCCCCCCCGCCTCCAGCACCCCTTCGGCCTTCAGCATCCTTTCAGATCTTTCTTCAGGGTGGCAGCCTGGGACCGGGCTGGAGGGGCTTCATGGTGAAGGTGCTTTCTCTGGGCTCCTCTGCCCAGCCGACCCACCCGGCTCCACAGCGAGCCTGCTTGGATGGTCTCTTCTGACCAGCTCCTCTACCAAAACCACGAGTAAATGTGCGTTCGAAGGCTTTTCTCTTGCAGAACAGGCCCTCTCACACCCTCCATCCCCAAGGAGCTCCCGGGTGGCTGCAGTGTGGCCAGAAGGTCAGTGGCTGAGCAAAGGGTGGCACTGGGGCACCATGTCACCTGCCTGTTCTCCCCGGGTCATTTAAGTTTGTTGCCATCTTATCGCCCCATCTGGTCACATTCAGGACCCACCAGCACCCTTCGATTTCTTCTTCACCCCAAAAAGGAGGGCTGGGGGGTCCATGGGCTGCTCTCCTCATGCCTCTTCTCCGGCACAGGGGACGGCTGGCGAGGGGCAGCCAGACGAGAGGCTTCCCAGGAACCTGATGAGGAGGTAAGGGCCACACGAAGGGTTAATCGTTGCTCTCCAGGACCGAATTGGATTGATGTAATCCCACATACGCTAATGGGAAGCTCTGTATGACGATATTAGTTGTTGCCGTGTCCTAGTCCTTCAATTATTTGATTCATTCACATTTAGTATAAATACAGGATTGACCCAAAATGAGGGTTTAGGAGGGAGAATCTCTTACTCTAATTTTAATCTAAAATCCATTCAAAAGAATCACCCTGGTAATTGAGGGGAGGTGATTTAGGAAAGGATACAGGCACGGGGCAGCAGCGGCCTGGGGATGGAAGGGGCCTGGGGCAACCAAGGCAGTCACCGATGTCTGCTTCGAATAAACCCAACACATTTCTCTTCTCTCTCTCCTCCCCTCCAAGACCCCTTAATAAGCTCTTCCTCCCAGCCTCGTGGTTTGAGCTTTCTGTTTGCTTGTTTCTCCCTGAGCAGACACTCAGGACGTCTCCTCTCCTCTGGGGACTGCATCAACGTATGAATCGAGGCAGATGGACGTGGATGCCACATCTGCCTGCACAGATACAAAATGAGGGAGCATCACCCCATCCCTGCCGCTGCCCCGCACTTTCTCAGCCGTGCTGAGAAGCCCCTCTGCACCTCCCAGCAGGTACCGGAGCAGGAGGGACCAGCCCTGCCCGGAGCAGTCCCAGGCAGAGCCACGGGCATGAACGCCCAGCGGCCGTCGCATGGCACAGCCCATCGAACAGCCTCTGGGCTTTCCTTGGCGTGCAAGTCAGGCAGGGCCCTGGTGTTTTGCCTTTGCATTTGAGGGTTTCTTCGCACGAGGTAGAGGAACCACCAGCTGCAACTGGTATTTCTGGTGAGCTGTACTCTCGGCAGAGTTCGGATCTGCAGGGCTCAAGGGACCGAAAAGCAGCCTGAAGCACCAGCCCAGACCCTGCTGGCAGGGAGCGCCAGGCGCTGCTCTTGCAGGGCAGGAGGTGGCAGGGTGACAAAACCCCTTCTCTGCTTGGCTCACCTGCCGTGCCGTGGGGCGAAGGTACGCGATGCCGGAGGTGACCTCACAGCCCCTCCACTGGGCACCACAGACCACCCGGAGCAGCGGGGTTTGTCCGTCCCTCCCGGGCACGAGTGCTGGACGTGGACACCTCAGCACCGCGCACCCGACGTGATGGCCATCCCAGAGGGACAGCACCTTCCACCCAGCACGTGACGGTGAGGAGAACTTGCTGCGCTCGTTTCCGCTCTAGCATCCCAAAATGAGGCCAGATTTTGCATAGGTTGAGGTTGCTGTGCTAGAAGGATGACGCAGAGCCATTGCCATGGAGACAGAAAGCCAAGGTAAGGAGCCACGCTGCTCCTGGCAGCATCCCGGGAGCGGGGACCTCGCCCCGAGTCCTACAGCGTCTGCTGGGGGAGAGTGGGGAAAGATGCTTTCCCCCAGCTGCAAAGACGCTGTTTGGCATCACTGGCAGGATCATTTGCTGGTGCTTTTATTTTAAGCAAATGCCTCGGCTCCCCGTGGGATGTAAATGCTCAAGCACAGGTTGAAACCTTCCCTCCTCCCTCTCCTGCGCGCTCTCGTGCGCCAGCTGCACATAAACAAGCAAACCCAGGTTGCGTAGCGTGCGGCCGGATGCAGGTTACACAATTTGGTAGCATTAAATCGTGCTTAGCATTTTATGTAATAATCGCTACACTTCAAAGAATTGCTTAATAACTCTTTTGCTGAGCCCTCCGAGTCGCTCACACGAGAGCAGCGCAGGAGCTCATAAAAACCCAATTAGCGGCTGTGAGCGTGCTGTGGCTCTTGAAACGCCGAGCGGGGTTTTGTGGGGCAGGCAGCTGCCTGCGGGCGCAGCATCCTCTGCTGTGGCGCCCGGCACGCCAGTATCCGTCCAAAATCACAGCAGAGAGCAGGCACGGAGGGGCTGGAAAGTGCCTGAAGACCCCCTGGTCGTCAGGATATTTTTTTCTTCTCTTAGGAAAAGGGGAGCCAAACTTTCTCATCCCTCAGGGAACACTTTCTCACAGCCAGGGTAGGATGCTGAGACCGGGTCCCCGTGCTGGCAAGGACTCCAGTTCCTGAGCAGGTGCTGCTGCCATGTGCAGGCATCTGAGCGCCCGTTTACTGCTCACCTCCTCTCCTGGTGTGCTACCAGCCCTTGTCTGGGCTCTCGGGCTGGAGAGAGGGACCTGTCATTAAAGTATGGAAACTGCTGTCTCCCTTGTCCTTTTCATATGTGGTTTAGCTCGGATGGAGATGGCAGCAGCCGGGCTCCCAAGGGCTGAGCTTGATGTCCGTGATGCTGAAGGTTCACGTTGTCTGTGCCAGGGTTGGGGCTCTCCGGCACCCCCAGGGCCGCTCAGCAGGACTGGTGGCCCCAGGACAGGGCTCCTGGAGCTGGGCATGGACTGCTTGAGAGCTGGGTTTGGACACACTGGATGGAGAGTTGGTGAAACAGCGCATGGTAAAAGTGTTCCCTGAGAAGGAGGACGTGGGAAACTACAGGCCAGTCAGCCTCACCTCCTTCCCTGGAAAGGTGATGGAACAGCCCATTCTGGAGGTCATCTCTAAGCATGTAGAGGAAAAGAAGGTGATCAGGAGTAGTCAGCACGGATTCACCAAGGGGAAATCATGCTTGACCAATCTGATAGCCTTGTATGATGGCATGACTGGCTGGGTGGATGAGGAGAGAGCGGTGGATGAGGGGAGAGCGGTCGATGTTGTCTGCCTTGACTTCAGCAAGGCTTTTGACACTGTCTCCCACAACATCCTCCTAGGTAAGCTCAGGCAGTGCGGGTTAGACGAGTGGAAAGTGAGGTGGGTTGAGACCTGGCTGATGGCAGAGCTCAGAGGGTGGTGATCAGCGGCACAGGGTCGAGTTGGAGGTCTGTGGCCAGTGGTGTTCCCCAGGGGTCGGTACTGGGGCCAGTCTTGTTCAATTTATTCATCAATGACCTGGATGAAGGACAGAGCGCACCCTCAGCAAGTTTGCTGATGACACCAAACTGGGAGGACTGGCTGATGCACTAGAAGGCTGTGCTGCCATTCAGCGAGACCTGGACAGGCTGGAGCATTGGGCCAAGAGGAACCTCATGAGGTTCAACATGGGCAAGTGCTGGGTCCTGCCCCTGGGGAGGAACAACCCCCTGCACCGGGACAGGTTGGGGTGACCTCCTGGAGAGCAGCTCTGCGGAGAAGGACCTGGGAGTCCTGGTGGGTGACAAATTCCCCATGAGCCAGCAACGTGCCCTTGGGCCAGGAAGGCCAACGGTGTCCTGGGGTGCATGAGGAAGAGTGTGGCCAGCAGGTCGAGGGAGGTTCTCCTCCCCCTCTGCTCTGCCCTGGTGAGGCCCCATCTGGAGTCCTGGGTCCAGTTCTGGGCTCCCCAGTTCAAGAGAGACGAGGAGCTACTGGAGAGAGCCCAGCGGAGGGTACAGAGATGCTGAGGGCCTGGAGCATCTCTCCTGTGGGGAAAGGCTGAGGGAGCTGGGGCTGTTCAGCCTGAGGAAGAGGAGACTGAGAGGGGACCTCACCAACGCTTATCAATATCTCCAGGGCGGGTGTCAAGAGGACGGGGCCAGACTCTTCTCAGTGGTGCCCAGCACCAGGACAAGGGGCAACGGGCACAAACTGGAACACGGGAAGTTCCGCCTGAACAGGAGGAAAAACGTCTTTGCTGTGAGGTGCCCGAGCCCTGGCCCAGGCTGGCCAGGGAGGGTGTGGAGTCTCCTTCTCTGGAGAGATTCCAACCCGCCTGGCCGCGGCCCTGTGCAGCCTGCGCTGGGTGACCCTGCTCTGGCAGGGGCTGGGCTGGGTGGTCTCCAGAGGTCCCTTCCCACCCCCACCAGTCTGTGATTCTGTGAAAACCGCACGAACGGGGAGATGGCTGTTGGGGTCTTGTAATAAAACCAGCGTCTTGGCTTGCTCCGTCATACATGTGGATGCAAGCTGCTCTGTGTCCTCCTCAAAGAGCAAAAGAGAACAAAATGACCACAAAGGTATGAAACATGCATTGGGGATAAGACATCGTGGGCTCTTTGCAGAGCAGAAGCTCTTTGGCTTTCCCCTCCTGTGGGCAAAGCCTGGCTTTGAGCAACAGAGGGACGGTGATCATGTTATGGCCACGGCGCAGGTTGGCAGGTGGGAATTGCCATGATAGATGAGCCCTGCAGATCCATCCAGTCCTGCGGGTGTTGCGCAGAGAGGTCGTGCTCACGAGCAGAACAGATTGCATGGACCAAGCCTTGGTGGGTTCTATTTGACTGTTTTCCCAATTCAAGGCAACTTGAAATTTTCCAACTGTGTCTCTAACTCAGTTGAAGGGGAAAAAATGCAGTCAAATAGCTCTGTGAACGGCAGAATTAACAGGACCTGCTTTTCCATGGATTTATGACTTTGAAGTCTTTGCCCAGTTCTCCCAGCTCCTTCCCTTATCCCCCACCAGTTTGGCAGGGCAGGTGGCACCGTGTGCTGCCGCTGGTTTGGAGCTCCGTGCTTGCTGACGGGCTGGGCAGTAGACCTGTTGTCTTGCACAATAACTACCTGGTAGAGTTGAATTTGCCTCTTCCTCTTATGGACATTATTTGGGGCGTTCTCTCTAATCCAGCCGGTTGTCAGAAATCTGCTGGAAGGGCAGATCTTTGAGATCTCGGCTCCAGTATGAAACTGAGTTTGGGTTGGCCAATATATGCAAATTTTTTTAGTGAAGAAGGATGGGCAGTTAAATGAGTGGATGCACTGGCTCTGTGACCTTGGCTTTACCTTAGACTAAAGCTAGGAACAGCCGTAAAATGAGAAGCAGTTATTAAAACTGTCAGCAGTTTCCTCATTTTTTTTTACATTTTGAAAACTTAAACCAGCCCATCAATAAGGTTTCTTCTGTTTCCACTGTTAGTTAGAGGCTGATTTATGTCCTGAAGCAGGATGATTTAGGTCTCCTTCACATTTTTCTTTCCAACTCTTTGCCAGTGGAAGTAGGGTTCCCATCACTTGCCCACGTGCAGTCCTTCCCGGGGTTCTGCTAAGCCCCTGCTGTCAGCATGTCTTGCACAGAACATCACCCACTAGCTGTGGAAACAAAGAATCCCTTTTTTAGTTTCCAATTCTGCGCAGCCATCAGCCAAAGCAGATACTGTTATTTCACGTGTGTTCATCCTACCCCCTTGCACCAGACCCAGTAAAGCTGAGTGTCCCACTGATGTCTGTCTTGTGAGCCCAGGTGAAGTTTTTTGCCAGATTTGTGATTTTCGAAGGGCTCTCTCCTTGGGGGACAGCCCGGCATCCGCCGGGGTCAGCTGAAGCCTTTCCTCGGCTGGACGCGTCCCTGCCGAATGGAGCTAAATTGCTTCCAGGGATGCAGAAGCCATTGAGAGAGACGGCCGCATGCAGATCCGTGTGGCATGAGTCTAGTTTCATTTGCAAATCTGCGTAAAAAGAATAATTTGTAATTAAGTTAGTTAAGTACCCCTTTATTCTGAGGTGGATGAGAACTTTCTCCATGGCCCGAGCGTGGACATCAATGTCCAAGAGGGATTTGGAAAGTCAGTAAAAGGAGAGATCGGGGGCAGATACGCAAAAGTGGATTAAACATCAGCTCCTCCGTGTTTAACTAGTCTTTTTGTTTTGTTTGTTTGCAAATTCCTTTTGAAGTTCTAAATAATCCCCTGTGACACTTGGTGAAAGCAAACACCGTTTTCAAAGCTTTGCTTTTAAATTCAGGAGAGCAAAACTCTGCCGGTAGGTTTCCGGCGTGTTTTATTCTCTTTGCTTTTAATCTTTATTAAAGGGCTGTAATTTGTGTGATTAATTGCAAATGCATATGGCTATTTTCTTGGCCTAACACGATATTGCACTTTGAGAGTCTGGTGTCTGCCCAGAGCAGATACACTGAATCTTGCTTCCATGTCAGCAGAAAAAGGGTTATCGTAGACTCCTCCTTGGATTATGAATTAATTAAATCAGATTTAGGGTCTCCAGCCGGCATTGCTGTCCTGTAGCAATAGATCAGTGAAACTCTCTAGTCTGTGTTGTGGGAAACTCGGAATGGGAAAAGCAGCAATGGGGTCTTCCAGCCTTGGGTCTTCAACCCATGCAAGTGAAAAGATGGCTTGCCCTCCAGAAAACATGATGTGGAGAGACAAGATGCATCCCAATCTGTCAAAAACATGCAGTAATGACAAAAGTTGACACTATTTGGCTTGAGAGCAGAAGAGCCAGCTCGCCTGCGTGCTCGACCGTCCCTGGCTTTCCAGGCAACCTCATCATTTGGGTCAGAGAAGGAATTTAGCAGCAACATGACGTGGGTTTTGGACAAGATCCCGCACAGCTCTGCATCTGGCTGATGGGTTTTCTGCCACCCCGCTGCTTGGATTGCATGAGATGTCCTGCCCCTGCGCCCTTCCCGCCCTGCCTGACTGCAGTCGGGCCCGAGGCTTTGGGGAAGCACGGCTGAGCTGCTGTAAGTAAGAGATGCCCCATGCAAGGGCAGGCAGCGTCCCTGCTTGCTGCAGCCTCCGGGTGCTGTGGGCAAGGTAAATGGACCCAGGGTCTGATCCAGTCTCCTCTCCCCTGAAATATCTTTGCTTTGGTGCTTTTTACATGTTGCTTTAATACCCAGCTCTGTCTTTTAATCTTATCCTCAGAAACCCGCTGTTTTCCGCAGCGTCACGAGAAGCTATCCTCTAACATCCTCCTAGGTAATAAAATCAAAGCGACGCCGCTTCCATTAAGAAAGCAGCAGCCCACCAGAAGTCAAACGAGCTGCCAGCTGCCACGATGCCGACCGAGCAGCGCTGCAACCTCGCGGGCTCAGCTGGGTCTAGCGCTGCCGGCACCTTGCTAATGCAAATACCTGAAAATGCTGATTTCTGCCTGAGATTAAACATCTCCCTAGCTGCAAGCTTTCCAGGAGACTTGTTGCCCTGCAGAGACAGGACCAAATGAGGTCAAGTGCAAGATTTAGGTTGCTGGAGAAAAGAAGACATGAGAAAACCTTCAACGAACCAAACTTCATGCTTAACGGCATCCAGTGAACCCAACACTACAATCATTGCAAATGAGGGGGTCTGAGCTCGTTGCAGAAGGAAGACCTCCTGTGTCGTGGCCATGGCTCAACTCATGATAAAGAAAAGGGAAGAGATGAATATTTCACAGTCAAAAGTCAAAAAATATGAGAATCCAGGGTGACATCATGCTGAGGTTTATTTGCCCCTCATTGTAGACTTCCAGGTTGACCAGAGTGGACAGAGTAAATGCAAGGTTTGTTTCAGAAACATGGTCTGTGGCTGAAAATGCAAACAAGGCTGAGGATCTTCCAAAAGCTGAACGGCTCGGAGCTGCCGCTCGAGCCTGGCCAAGCCAGCCAGCGCGCAAGCCTGTGCCCGACAGCCAAGGCGTTTGATCTGGAAATCAGATATAGCACACACCATCCCGATGAAAAATATCACACATGGTCTATACTTCAGGCTACTTTCCAGTATCTCAAGGAAGGGATCTTTTAATTGAAAGCCTTAATGTTTCTCGTTATATTTAAAATTAGAGCGGAACAGCAATAAAATTGGTCATGGGATCGAGACAAGTTTTAAGGGAGAGAAGGAAAATTATTCTTCATTTTTTACATTGGAGCATCCGTTAGAAGCCCGTGCACATTTGAATACGTCAATGCAAGGATTAATAATTAAAGGAACAACAACCATATGTCTCCAAGATACATACAAGAAAGCAACAGCTCAGGCCGGAGGCTGGAGTCTCTGGGGACACACTGCTTTCGCTGGCATTTCACCTCCGCCTGGTGTACCTCATTATTTAGAAAAGCACTTTCCCACCAGCCTCTGCCAAGGAACGTCTTACCTAGCAATTTGCAGCTGGTGGTTAACCTCAGCATTAGCCTGGGAAATTGTATCTATGCTCGTTAGCAGATTGATTTTGAAGGAAGACGCGGAGGAGTTCACATAGATAATAAGCAATTCAGGCAGTTGTGTTTTGGGGTGAAACCCTCCAGAGCGGTGGTGATGCTCCAGCAAACCTGATCGCCCCAGGTCGATGCGACTCGCGGCTGCGGTTGCCCAAGACTTGCGAAAAAGCAGAGGCTCCAAAACTGCTTCCCCTCCGCTCCCCGGAGCCAGATGGATGTCAACAGGCTACGGCAACGCGACGGAGCCGTTCCGCTCCCCGGCGTGGCCCCCAGCCAAGCAGACGCCTCAGCGCGCTGCTCTGCAGAGCCGCCCGGCAGCCCCGAGGCCGGGAGGGTCTCGCCGGGCACTGAAGGTGCTTCAAAGCGTTGGCTTGGAGAAGGGAATCTCTGGCTCGAATGCAGTTTCCCTCACCAGGCCCAAACAGCCCTTCGCTTCCCTCCCCATCCGTCCTTCCTCCATGTTGGTAGTCTTCTCATTCATTAAAAACCTGCTAATTATCTCAGCAGCTTGGAACTGGGTTGCAGCATGGAATTAAAACCAGCTTTTCGTTTTGGCATCCACCGCCTCGTGTAATTAATAAGACAAGAGAAAGCCAGAACATGCGGGTCAGCCCTGAGTGCGAGGAAGGGATTCATCGGACACGGCTAGCGCCGGAGCTCACGGCCAGGATACTCTGAAGCCGGCCTCGGCAAGGGTGGATTGCATTTTGGGGCCAAACCAGGGAAAAGGAGAAGGAGATAAGGCATTCTGTCCTGGTTGTTCCTCTTGTTTTTCCTCATTTTAACTCAAAGTCTGGACCAAAAAGTGCTCAGTGAAAACCCTGCAGTCAATCTTCAGCACCTCTTTGCTGGGAAAGGAATGGGAAAGCAGTCCGGCAAGGCTTGACAGCACGTTTTGGCCATCTCTGCCGTGCTGAGCAGACTGGGATGCTCGGAGAGCCTGGACTGTTGCAGACGGGCATTTTGATGGAGATCTGGAAAACGGCTGGAGGAACCTGAAACCGAAGGAGAGATCAGCGCCGTTTGCACACCCGCCAGCGCCAGGTCCTTTCCCCGCTGCCTTGGCACGAGCAAGCGGCCACCAAATCCAAATGGAAACGCTGCCCCGCTCGCTGGCCGCAGGCAGGAGAAGGCCGAGGACCCCGTCTTGCAGAGCCGAGCTGGGGTGACGCAACCCTTCCCCGCAGCCCCCCTCCACCCGGAGCTTGGGCTGGCGGCGGGAGGGCAATGCCTTTGGGCACCGTCGCAGAGCAGGGGCAGCACCAGGACAGAGGGGACATGACCCTCCTCCCGACTCGCCGGAGCATTGGTAAAGCACAAACTTTCCTCCCTGCACCGCAGGAGTGCTTGGGCTCCCCTCGCCCACCCCGCTGCCAATAGCATCCCCGCTCGCCGCCCGCCGTGCCTGCTCTCCGGAGCATTGATTTACGATTTGTTGCTGCTGCCACCGAGTAACTACTGCTGCTGCTTACTACGGACTTGCTCGGCTGCGAGGATGCCCCCGACGGGCAGCGAGACACTGCTGGAGCTGGCAGGCCGGGGCGGGAGAGCATCGCTCCTAGGGAGCAGCAGCACCAAATTGGAGTTCTAGCCCTTTAAATCCGATCCAGTACTGCAAAAAAAGGGCGAGTGAGCAGGAGAGAGCCTTCAGACTCTTTTAATTAAAGCTTGTACCATATTCTGTCTTCCCAAGTCGCAGCAGTCGCTCCCGCTTCTTCAGGACATCTCGGGGCTCGCCGGCACCGCGGCATGGATGGGGGGAGTTGCTCACCTGGGACCGGCAGCAGTAGGTACGCGTGGAGGGACGGGCTGCTTGCATGGCTTCTCCCCCTCTCCTCGCTGTCAGCTGGAAGCATCCCCCCCCCTTTTTTTTTTTTTAATGTCTTTTCGTTTGCCAGAGAGAAAGTCTAACGCGTTGCTTCTGGCTCGCAGGGACGGTGGCAGGAGGCATCCAGCACACCTGGGGCGAGGGGCTCCCCGTCCTGCCGCGGCCACTCTCTTCCCTCCCTTCTCCCTCCCTTTTAAATAACTAAGTGCATGATCTAGAGTTCTTTGTGGGTTTTTTTCCTCGCTCTTTAAATCAAAGAGCTGCTGTTCAGCAGAAGATAAGTTGGGATGCCTGTTTCATAAATCACCGGAGAAGTTGGTCTCTGTCGCACTCCCGCTGCCGATTGCCCCCGCCAGCTCCGCTCCCAGCTCCTCTCCCCTCTGCCGTCCCTTGTAAGTGCACCAGGTTAAGAGAGTTTTGCTGTATCCTTTCATGCGCATTGCACTCTCAATGCAGAGCATTTCTTAAGAACCTCACGGACCGAATCCCGGGGTTATTAGGAAAGACGGCGTTGTATTCACACTGGAGTCTCATCAGCAGTGTGACCCATAGCAGCTTTAGCCGGGCTTATAAATTGCCCTTCAGCAGGAACATTGTGCACGGAGAACATTTAACTGCTAACTATCCCATTCACCGATCGATTTTTCTCTCCCCCTCTGCTCCTAACTGAGTGATTTCTTCATTTATATTTCCACGCAGCACAGCTATTTCTTTACATTATGTATTGCCGTTCCTCCGTCGCCGTCTCGGGCTGGTGCATGGTTAGGACGCCCTGGCCTGAAGGAGAGCCCGTTCTCCTCCTTGCAGCCGGGTCCCAGGTGAGCGTGGGTCCCGAGGAGCCTCCCTCCTGCACGGATCCCCGGAGGGAGAAGGAGGCTGTGCCAGGAAAACATTTATCCTGGTGCCTAGCTGAGGTTAATAACACTTTTGACAAATAGCAGACCTCCTCGAGGCTTGAAATAGGGTTGGAAAAGCAGCCACTAATCTCCTTGAGAAGTGCTAGATGGTGGCCACCGCTCTCAGTAAATCAGGAGACAAGCTGTTCACGTACGGCATGTTGAGACGTTAGCACAGCAAAAAAAAAAAATCCTTCTGTTAATCCACCAGCAAAAACCCTGCCTTGCCGTCGCTTCGCGGGGCAGCGGGTCTGTGTAGGGAATACCGTGACCTCAGCACGGCCCAGAGCACACGGGACTGCGGGGCTGCCGGCAGGGTCCGGGAAACGGGCTTTTTTCTCCCCGACAGCATTTGCTGTAAGTGAGAGAGTGCTGGGACGGGAAACTTGCAAGTGAGCGAGGGAAGCGGAGCCGTGTACCGGTGTACGAGCAGCTGAGCAAGAGCACCTGGAGGTATCAGGTGGCTTGTGGGCAGCAGGGCGTTTCAGCTCGAGCAGTCGAAGGAATTGAACTTGGAGAGGAGGAGGCACGGTGCCTGCAGGCAAAAGCAAAGATGCCAGGGCAGAGGGACATCTGCAGCGCAGGCTCTGCGGTTAACTCGTAGGGGTGCGGGACTGGGAGGAAAAGAAACGTTGTGTCCCCTGGGGTTTTGCATTTATCTGTTTTCCTGGTCGGGGTTGCTTTCATCAGTGGATTCTGTCCCTTTGGTAGCGGTTTAACTGTTTGTGACTTTTGGTGACATTAGGAAGGAGCTTGGCCCTTGCGACCGAGATGCAGGATAATAGCTCCCTTGTTCCCAGCCTGCAGCCGGAGAGCAAATGACCTGGCAAGGAAACCTGAAAGTGCCTGAAAGTAAAACAGCCCGTTCCCGTGGTCCGAGCGGGGCTGCAGACAAACTCTTCTTGGGCGAAGCCCCCAAAACATGTTTCCTCCACCCTGCGGAGCTGGAGAACCCAGAGCAGGATTTGAAAACCACTGACAAATACAAGCGAGGAGAGGAAAGATGAACAAAATGTGCATCTCGGTTCAGCAAAGTGACTCAAGCCTCGCAAGCATACGGAGGGTGGGGAGTAATTATTTATAGTGCCATCAGCAGAAATAATAGAATGAAATGAAGGGCTGAAAAGTTTTGCTGACTATCAGGGAACGCGTCCTGGCATGGACTGATATTTCCCGGGCCCAGCCTTGTGCGTCTCCGGTGCTTCCGAGTGCGCGGAGGGAGACCCAGCAAAGCCTCGCCAGGGAGGGACCCCAGCGAAAACGGACGGGCAGCGTGGAGGAGCTGGACCCGCCTGGAGGATGGAGCTTAAACGTCAGCCGTGACTTCCACCCTGAGCCCCCTCTGACGCCCAGGCCTGGATTTTTCTCCCGGTGGATACCTGAGCTTTGAGGGGAGCAGCGCTCTGTGGCGGGGGAGGGCTGGGAGGCCAGGTTTGGCTTTTCCGTTCTAATTCTATGAACATTGAGATTAAAAAGGGGGGGGGGGGGGGGGGGGAGCCATTTTCGAGATCAGCAGTTAGTGTAATTCAGTGCTTTGTCCTCCGTAATTAAGCTCTGCGTTCTGCGTTTCAATAACGCTCTCGAACCATGATGACAAAAGGAATTAGAGGGATTGGCAGGCAGACGCAGGCAGAGCATCGCTCACCTGGCATCACTCGAATTAAAGGTGACCTGCATAAGGTTTTCTTGTCTACATTGAGAAAATTGAGTTTGGACTCCTCTTTGCGGCTTTGTGGCGATGAAAGGGCCTCTTTTTTTCCTTTTCTTTTTCTTTTCTTCACTTAAGAATGATGAGTAGCATCACGCATGTCTCTCCCTATCTGGGCAGATGCGCTGGAGCGCTGAGTTGGCCACTGAGGCTGTTGCGGGTGGAAAGGGTGAATCTGAACCCGGATCGAGCAGCCAGCCCTCAGCGAGTTCGGTGGACGGTCACCAACATCCTGCAAAAATTATTCGTGCAACAAGTTTTCTGTAACCCCAGAGCCCTTTCCTTCCCCTCCAGCTGCTTGATAACACCACGGGAGACCAGTCCCCAAGTGTGCACGAAGATCAGAGCTTCACAGAAGTCCCACAAGGCAGCTTGCTCTGTCCCGCCCTGCTTGTCGGTCTCCAACCATCCGAGATTTTCCTCGCACAAACAAGACCTGAATTTCTGAAGAACAAGCAGAAAAATAATTCTTTTTTTATTGTAGGTAATAACCTTTCCCACTTCCTTTACTCTGTACACTGGAAAGAGCACAAACACAAAAGGCATAGATCTCATTTTTGCTTTTTCTTCGCCAGCCACCTTTAAACAAAAGAAAAATAGCAGGATATCTGGAGCAGGAAGGGACGAAAATGGATCTGACTGAGATAAAGCCTAAATCTACTCTTTCTAGCTGCTAGAGTCTAATATGTTCCTCTATTCAGAGCAAGGGACGTATGTCAACCCCATTCTACGTCTCTGGCAGGGTATTACGGTTTGAATTAGTATGATAAATTAAAGACAGTCATAAAATTCTACAGAGGTCTTAAATTGTAAAAATGTAACATATGAATGAAATCGCGCCGTTATTAAGTGAAATGTTTGAGACACAAACATGAGCGTGGCACGTCAGTCCAGAAGGGTGAGAGCGGTCACGTCCGGAGGACTCGGCGTGATCCAGATGTGGATCATGCTGATCGTCTGATCATCTTTGCTGATCATCTGGGCGGCTTAGCTGGATTCAGGTAGCCCTTAAGAGCAGGCTAATCCACCATCTGCTGTGGTTTCTTCTCTGATTTTTTATCTTTTTTTTCTTCCTTCAGGATACGTTTTTCCCCTTTGAACATAAGCTACTTTCAGTGTATTATTTAAAACCTACATTTTAATGGAAGGAGGTAAGAGGCTGCACAGGCAACGTAAACCTTGTTTTCCATGACCACCCAGAGCCTGCCCAAAAATCAATTGTCTGCTAGAGGGTAATCTTTAAATAAAGTTAAGCCAAATGGTATCAGAAGCCCTGGGGATCCCTGAAAGCAGGTTTTCAAGAAAGTCCTGTACAGAAGTTGCCCAGTTTGATACAGGTTTCACCCTTTAAATCCTTTTGTGCTGCAACCTGGCCTGCTCAGGAACTGAATTACTCTGAATTACTTCTGGCTCTAACCAAAGCATTGACTCCGGTTGGGAACTGCCCAAGCGCTTTGGGAGCCTGAGGCGCTGTTTGGAAGTGGATTAATAAGCCCTGAGGAGCTGCAGATGCTGTACTGGAAGCTGGCGGGACGCCCCCGGGTGATTCTGCAAAGGTTTCTCTTGGAGGCTCTGTTGCAAGGGTAAAGACAGGAACGGTCTGGCATGCACAGACCTGTAAATGAAACGGGAATCTATTTAAAACGTATTTTTCTTTTTGCTCCCTCATAAATACACTCTGGCGAAACAGCCTGTGAACCTGGGAAAGGATTAACTCGAGAAGAGTGAAGGTTTACGGACGAGAAAGCTGCTGTGCCACAGGACAGACCTTCTCGTGGAGGAGATGCCGAGCCCGGCTGCCCCACGGACGTTTGCTGCTCACGACGACGTGCAACGCCGCTGCCACCGCAGAGCGACGCCAGACCCGCAGCCGTGCCCGGAGGGGAAAGCGGGAGCCTGTCGGCACGGGGAGGGATCGGTTGCCGGCTGGTGGCTCCTGGAAGGGCAGAAGCTCTGCTGTGGCCGCCGGGCTGGTGTTGTACGTGTTCACGTGCTGCAATGTGCGCTTTGTGGCGGTGCCAAGAAGCTCCTGCGAGGGTGGCGTTGCCCCTTGGCACTGCACATGCAGTTCGTGCACAGCTGTGTTATTTTTATAAGTTCCTTTCAACGAGCTCGCATGCAAAAACCCGTATTCTGGAACAAAAGCTGCAGATCCCAAATGCGTGGTAATGCTAATAGCGCCAGTAGGATTAATCCCAACTGATACTGGCCGCAGAGAAAAATCCAGGGAAAAACCTGGCGGGGGAGGACCCCGTGCAGCTGGGGGACACGCGCTGCACCCTCGGCACAGCACCCCGGGCCGTGGTGGGGCAGCTGGGGTGTCAGACACGGCCAGGAGACCCACTGCTCCCACCGGCTGGAGCCCGGCCCCGCGGCCGTTTGCTTCCTGAGCTTCCGATGGCCATGTGGAGTGGGAAGGAAGATTCAGGCACTTTAGGTAATCCTCAGCCATGAAAAGCAAGCCGAAAGAGTAGATGGATTCTTTTCTCCATCGGATTGGACCATGGACTGAAGGTGCAATTTTGTTCTGCTGATTGAAGAAACGAAATCGTACAGTGCTGTCATCAGGAAGTTTGATAAATATTTTATTCCCTCCTGAAATGTCATTTATGAGAGATGTAGGCTTTCTCCGGGGTACGAGAAGAAGATGGATCTGTGGAAAATACTGTCACTGCTCTTTACAACCTAGCTGAACTGTGTGACTTCAATGAGAGGTTTTATGATGAAGTGATATGGGCTTATATCATTTGTGGCACAAAAGACACCAAGGGCTCCACCTCGGGTCTCATTTAATGCTTGAGAAAACAATTACAGCCCTAAACAAGCTGCGAGCAGCCAGAGGCATCAAGAAACCTTGAACGGTCCTGCTGATCCCTTTGGTAACACTGACCCTGCTTTTGCCCCATGTCGGCTATCAAAAACCCAGCAGACGTTGTTCTGGGTCGGAGATGGACCTCACGAACTGCCCGAGGGTGGTCCAGGGTCAGCTGCCAGTTGTCACAACCACTGGGGTGGACAAGCCTTGGCAATGATATGATGAGTGTCCAGATGAGAATGTCCCAGGTAGGATGGGGTGAGAGGAGCCACTATGTGTCCATGCATATCCACAAACAAGACGGCATAGGAGTGCCTGGGACCCTGGGAGCAGACATGGGGCTGCACAGCTTGGTCTCCATGTTCTTCAGTCTGCCGTCATACTGGCATAGGACCTGTGGTCATCTTCTTGAGTGCTGGCACACCTCTGGCTTGGCCTGGCTGACAGGGACAATTGCATCTCCAAAACCCATGTTTGATTTCTTTTGATAGATGGTTTGTGCTTTTTAGGAGAGGGAAGCAGACAGTGTAGTGATTCACGGGCACGGCTGTCAGAGGTGCAGGAATGGAAGGAGAGGGGAAGGCTGGGGAGGTTGCTCTGGGCTTTTTCAGAAATACTTGGTTTTGAATTGAAATCAGACCACATTTCAGAGAACAGAGCTTCGCAGTGGGCCTTTTCTAAAGGAACACAACATTGCCTATGGCCCTATCTTTGTCATAAGGACTATCCCCAGTAGGTATCCCATTCACGTGGTCTCACGTGCTGCTGGAGAAAAAACTTGAAGAAAATAGGGTTTGTTTATAAAAATAATGGCAGGGCGTGTGAGCGGAAGCTGTGAAGGAAGTACAAAGCTGTGGGCACATGCTGGTATTCCCCTGATCCTGAGGTATGTCCCCAAGCAGGGTGGAGAAGAGCGCTGTGATGTAAACCACAGCAAGCATCTTTTGCATCCGTGTTCGTACAGCACAGCAGGCTCTTGGTCTAACAGCGGGACACCAGGACTTCTTCTGGGACCTGGAGAAACCAGCGTCTGCCACGGTGGCTCCCCCTTCCCCTCCCTCCCACCTCCTCCAGCCGCTGCCACACGTGTGGCTGCAGCAGGTCAGAGTAGACAGGAGGAACTCGGGAGCAACCAGGGCTTGCTGAGGACGGCTGGTGGGACAAGGGCATTGTCCATGTGCTTGAGGCCCTCTGCTACTTCTGAGGCCTGCCAGGGGCACCTGGTTGTTCTGGGAACACGAATCAATAAAGATAATGCTATCAAAGTACGTGACAAGGCAGAATACCCATCCTTGCTGTGCAGTTTCTTGAAGGCAAGCCCATGCAAGTCCCTGAAAAAAACATATTTATTTTTTGTGATAATGTGCCTAAGTCAGATTCACCATAGAGGATTTTAAAGAATGGATTAACTGAGTTTAATAGTGCGAATTATGAAAAGAACCTGCTCTGTGCAAAGCATAGGGTCACATTTGATGATTCACTAGGCTTTTTCTTGACCATTAGTTGAACACTTTATGTCAAAAATATGATCCACATAAAATTGCTGCAGCCTGATGGAGAATGTCTTCCAGCTCTCAGTGTCCAGCAGCTACAGGAGGAAACACTTTCTTCTCTGTCAGTAGAAAAAAAGCCACATAGACTCAGGGCAGTGGTATGGGAGCTCCAGGCCTTGACGTAGCCTCTATAAATAGTGAGGACAAATTCCGCTCTCACCTAATATCCTGGAGGAGGGCAAGTGCAGCATATGCCTCCTCTTACAACTTCCCAGCTTCTCTCAGTCACTCATGGAAACTTCCCAAGCTGACGGCTCTGTCTGCCTCTGTTTCAATGCATTATTTTATTCCTCCTTGAACCTATTTCTGCTTTTGAGCACCACGATGTCGTCCAGGAAAAATTCTACAAGGTACTTGCACACTATTTGCAAAAATACTTCCTTTGGCTTTTTTTCTTAAATCTCCTCTCGGTAATTTCATTGGATACCTCTTAGGTCTGGTGCTGTGAGAAACAGCAAGTATTTGTTCGCTATTCACTTTCTCCGTGACGTTGAGGGTATGATAAAACTCTGCTTTAATAGGTGTCTCCTCCGTCCCTTTCCACCACCTCTTCGCCCGACTGGAGGGCCCTAATGTGTTGGTACGTTTTTGTGCAGAAGCTGCTCTGTATGTCCAAGCTCGGTCCCCTCCCCTCACCCACCCTTGTTCTGTTGGCTCCTTCTTGAATGCAGAGCAGAAATTTATTCACCACGAAGGTGCACAGTGGATTCAGACACCAGCGTAGCTGCAATTTGGTTCTCCATTTCTTTGCCAGAGATCTTTCACACTACATCTACGCGTGGCTACGCTGAACGTGGGGTGGATGTTTTCAAAGAACTCCCCGTGTTCCTCCCAGTAACTCGCTCCTGAAGGGCCATGGCTAGTCCAGCGCTTACCGTTCGGAGGGGAGACCGCGGGCTGTTTGTCCCATGTGCATTATTTTGCACCGACGGGCACTGAAATTCGGCTCCTTATTCTTCAGACATTGGGTTTGTGAGATTTTTTTGCAACTGTTGCAACCAGTTCTGGGTTTGATTATCCTGATTAATTTTGTATCATTAATAAATGTTGTTGTGTCACTCCTCACACACCTCCAGTCCCCAGGTAATTCCTTAATAAATGGGTAGATGTGTTTTACAGGTCTCTCCGGGATTGCAGTAGGAAGTTGCTCTCATTATGGAAACAGCTTGATCACCTTTGTTTCCTGCCTTCGTTTCCCATCTCCTTCATAACGAAAACCAATGCAAACAACTCTCTTGGCCTTTCTGCTATGACCCGTCTCTCCCGAGCAGCTTTTTACCGAGAGATCCTCTGTCAGCCACACCACCTCCCTGGCAAACTGCCTTCCCTAACGCTTCTGAAGGGGTTTTATTGTTACCTCGTACGTCTCTAGCAAGTTGTTGCTCAAACCCCTTTTTGGCCTGCCACATCGTCCTTCTCCATGCAATTTGGCACGTTCAGGGATCTATCCCCTCTCTTGAACACGACTCGTGCTTTTTGAGAAATGCCTTTTAACTCTTCTGCTCTGCTGTGTAGCTGCACAAACTCTTTTTCCTTTTAACTCTGGTTGGTTTGGCACTGCGTGTTTATCCCAGGTTTGTAATACAGTGTTTTAAAACAGTTATTTTAGTCTTTTAACTTCTCCTTTTTTATTTCTTTTCACGCACCTTCTTAATTTTTAACAAGCTTTCCATTTTTAAGGTCATAAGAACAATGCTTACATCTTGAACAGGTCATGGGCATCTCAGAGCCAAACTCAGAGTTGCTTTTCTACTTCTAGAGTCAATGATTTTAGCTCCAATGGTTATTTATTATGTCCAAACATTATGTTAGAGGTCATGCCTCAAGGGAGACATGCTAGACGTAGCCGACACAGCGTGTCCTGGCACCAGAGCCCCACCAGTCAGCCTCTTTCCAGCAAACCCGAGTGACAGCCGTACTGGTATCCCCACCTGGATGGGTATCTGTCCCCACGCTTCGGCTTCCAGAAGCTGCAAAAATATCAAAGGCAACGGCTCGGAACTGTGCTCTACACTCCTGCCTGCTTTGGGTGGTACTGGTAAATCAGCAGCAAGGGTAGCTGGTTCCACTTCCCAAAACACAGCAGTTCCAGCTGGAGGTTGCCCATAGTGCCTCTTCGGCCACTGGCAGCAGAAGACGGGGCCATGGGCTGGGACTTGGAGTCCAGCCCTTTGCACCACCCCTGTAGACCATTTTGACCCGAAGCAAGCCCTATTATTTTCCTATGGGTCTAAGCCACATCTCCAGAAAGCAATCAAACTATTTAGAGGTAGAATCCACCATATTGGATGAAGTCATGTTATTAACATCGACACTTCTACGGACCATTAAAAACCCCTTTCATTTTGAAGATGCTGCTCCGTTGCTGTGGAGGCAGCAGGGCTATTCAAGCTGGCCTAAATTAAGTAGTAATTGAAATGTTTGAAGGAAAATGAGTATGGTCGTCAGGGTCAGCCTTAAATATGTTTTGCTAACATCTTGCAGAAAAATTTTGATAAAAATTGCAGTGCGGTGTGAGACGACTGGGTTTGATTTCAAAGTAAATAAGTAGAACAGGGGAGAAAGGGGGAGAACACGCAAGACCACAGTTAATAACATGTGTAATCAAATGAAAACTTTTGCACAGTGATATTGTATCTCTGAGGTACTTTTACTCTGAGGTAAAACTTCAGAGTTTAAAAACAGAACATGTTTTGTTTACCAAAACCCCAAGAATGCTGGAAAGCACATTTGACTGTAATATACATCCCATGCTTTATGGAGTATTTATTTAACATATGTAGGCTGGGGAAATGAAGCACCTTTGGATAAGTAATGTCTCAAAGTGCTGCTGAAAAACAGCATAAACATAGAAAAAGTTGTTTTACAGACCTCAAGAGCTGTTAGTGAAGTCCTGTTTTAGAAAAACATGTCACTTCAAATGCAGTAGCTTAAATCAGTGGCACGTGAGCTCATGCTGAGGTTAAGCAAGTGCATCGGTGTTTTTATAAATCCTCGCATTTGCTTTCCTGCGCCAGGGCGAAGCTGTGTGCATGGATCGAGCAGACCAGGACAGTTCTCTCTGCTTTGCGACTGATTTCAACAGGAACCTCAACTGCTTCGTGCTGCAACATGCACCAGCTTACTCTCACCACGACACAGAGCAACTTTCAGAGGAGCACGATCTAAGATGCCAGGACGGGTGACAAGGGTTTTGGTATTCAACATTTGAACCCCAGTCCCACCATGTTTCTGACCACTGGGGTCAAGCCTTAACACTATCAGAGCCCTGACGGCACTAATTGCTCTGAGCATCCTCGCCTGGGTCCCACCCACACCCCTGCCCATGGTCCAGGAGCCCATTTAAGCTCAGCCCTGGGCCTTTAGACCCTGTTTGCGCTGGGCTGTAGGTGTGCCTGGGTCCAGCTGGTCTCCGGTTTCTGGAAGGATCTCAGAGCTATATTGTAGGTAGCTTTTCTCCCACTCTGTCTCGTGGATAGACCTACACTGTAGCTTTGTTTGCAGCTCCATCTGCTCCTGACTGAGCTTCTTGGGTGGACCTTGGACCTAATTTCTCACCTTATCTGGGACTGTTGCTGTGCCCTGTTGCCAGCGCTCAGCTCTGCTCGTCGAGTTCAGATCCTGTAGAACCCCTGTGGGGAGGGCACTGCCTGCACTAGGGCCACCCTTGGCTCCTGGTTCTGTTTTTCCCACCATGGAGCAAATCCATCTCTGCCACTCCCTGACAAACCTGTTCTTGACCAGACATTTCATCTCTGAATCTCTCCTGCTGAGTAGGTTCCAGCATAAATAGTAGTGGTGTGGGCTGGGGCTGAGTTTGGCTTCGTAGCCTGCATAACTGGGAGCTAGTGCTATGGAGGTCAGGAGTTGGGTGTGAAAATGTGATTGAAGAGCCGTCCTTAGCTGGATAGATGAGCACATCTGTGTGCTCAAATAATACTGAGCATCATCCGGTTAAGCCTGGACGTCTCTCATATGTCAAGATCTTGATTTGTGCAACCCTTGGTTGACAGAGTCTGTGCCTCTGAGTTCAAAATAACTATTTTCCTGTTCTACATCGATTTCATTGCCCTTCCAGCCTGGCCAGCCTTATAAATACCTGCTGAAGCTCAGCTTAGCTCCAGCCCTGCCAGATTTTGACCTAAACCCTATTTCTCTTTGGTTCCCTCGCTGCTGCCCGCGCTCTTGGTTGGGTCTTTGAGGACAGGAGCCGCTTGCTCTGCGCAAGGTGACAAACTGGCGGTTCCACCTTCGCAGCAGAAGCATCTCTGGCGAATTAGCTGCAGCACACAGCAATTATGTTACAGAAGTTGGGTGAAAGGGAGCAGTAATAATTTGCAAGTTCTGCCAACAAAATTCCTTTCATTTTTGTTGTGTTTCATTTTTTTTCCTCCCCATACCTTGGCAAGACTCTTTCCTGTTTTTCTTCCATTGCATGGCAAATGCATAATAAGAACAGGAGGTCATTTACTCCAAATCCTCGATTTATAATTTTTCTGACGTTGCCAGTTGCTTTTTCTAAAGACTGTGAACAATGTGCAAAGTCCTCGTTGGGTAACGGTCATAATTAGAAGCTTTCTAAATTTCCAAGAGCTTTTGAGTACTCGGCACACTCCTTTCCCAATATCCTGCGGCTCTGTACTTATGCTGAAAACTGAGTTGCATCCAATTGAGCCCAGAACCGCTGCCCTGCAGGTTTGGAGAATCGCATATGAAGGCAAAAAAGGAACAGCTGGAATGGAAGACCCCATGCAAGAATCTCGGATGTCTGGATTTATGGAGAAAAGTAATATTTTTGACTAAGTTTTACCAGAAGAACTTACAGGATCAGCCCAGGTACAGAGAAAGGAATAAGAAATGATTGTTGCAGATCCATGTGGTCGGACAAGCATGGCTTGGTGGTCAACAAAAAAAATGAAGTGCTGCCTATGAAAGTGAAAATGAGTGAACTTTCAGCTGGGTGGGGATGAAAAAGGCAGCTACAGGGAGGGAAAAAGAAAATCTCAGTCATGTTGTGATGAAGCTGACAGCTCTTTTCCTCTGCCAAAAAGACACCTTCTGGTTTTGGTCTGAAAGCATAGTTTTGGATCAACCAAAGCAGTTTTTTAATTTGGTGAATTCAGAATCAGAGGAATGGTTTACTTAATCATATTTTTTCAGCAGATCATTTTAGTTTGCATGGGAAGTTCTCCAGGGGGTGGAGTGGGGAGCTGAGTAACCCCTATCTCTGGGCTGGGAGTAAGCAAGCCAGCAAGGTCTGAATCAGCCACCAACCCAACGCAGCTTCAGGCTGCAGTGTGGGTCCTGTCTAGGACCCCCTTCCCCCAGCTCTCCTGGGGCATAGTAGATGTCTTGTGGTTCTTGGCCACATAAAGACTGTGATTTGCAGTCTCGAGGGTCAGGGAAGCACGCCAGTGTTTGATCCAGCAGTGAGTCAGAAGGTGGGATGTGCTGGCTGAGGGCATCGCTCTACTCGGTTTGAAAGCAGGTCTTGAGCCAGGGACTTTTACCTCCAGGACTGTATTGCATCTTTGAGTGGATTTCCCTTAAGTTCTCCTGCTGCTTCGCACTGTATAAATAATTGGATATTGACTGGACATGAAGAAATAACAATCTACTGCCTGCTTTTTCCTGGTAGGATGAGGTGTATGAGCTCTACTCTCTGTCCTAGTGAGTATTTAAGCATTTCTTATAACTGGAGCCAGATCAGCTCCTGATCTCTGGTAGCCCGAAGTTTTGGCCATGCACTGTGCTGTTCCAAACCGCTGACTGAACGCTCAGGCACGGGTCACCTGCTTCTCACCCATGTCTGAGCTCAGTGGGGCTCGGAGCGGAACAGAGCATCACAGCCACCTCCTCCCTGCAGCAAGCAGTGGTGTCTGGTGAACTTGGCCTTTCTTGTCAAATGTTCTTGGCCTTTATTAAGTGCCAGAAAATGAAATGTCTTGCATTAGTCACCATCTTTTGTCAGGCTTGCTTTTTCTTCACTGGCTTAAAGCCACGCATGAATTTGGGATTGGGTCAAGCTGAACTTCAGGTTCTGCTTGAAAAGGTCAAGAGAATGAGAAGATCATTTGCATGACCCTACCTTGTCATTGCTGTTTAGATGGGCAAGGGCTGTCAGGCTCTGCCCTTACCGTTGCCTGCTACGACATATGAGCTGCAGGTTGTGTTTTGGGAACAGCCATGTCCATAGGTGTTTGTCTCAGCCACAGCCTCACCATTACCAAGGCTATCAATCACCCAGCCCAAATCCTACCTGAAAATACTGTCAGAGAGCATTTAAGGCACTTATTACTGAGTGGAGAGGTATGCGCATGGTGGGTACTTCCATCCTCACCAGGAACAGAGCAGCCCAAGCGACAACCAACCTTGTCACTACTCCAGGTGCCAAGAGCCTTTCTTCAGCCTATTCTCCAACTGAGAGGGTAACTATATACATTAAGAAAAACATCCTTACATCAAAGCGCCTGTGAGCCATATAGTCATCTTGGGCGTTCCTGAGCGCCCTATGAATGGAAGTGCTTTGTGTATGAAAGGGATGATGATGCCCTATCTCCCTCCCCTCCTGTCTGCACTCTTCCAGCCCATTCTCATATCTGTGATCCTCTCCCCTTTCCTCTGCCTCCACTGGAAAAAAAAATGAGATGTGAAAGGAAAAAAGCATTGAGGAAAATCTGGAAATCCAGATGTTTCAGCATCAGAGACGCAGTCCAAGCTGCATCCTTGATGGCTTGTAATGAGGAGCATTGGAGCGACTGAAAGCCCTGACCCCCGGCCAGCCATTGTACCTGCTCTCACCTACTCCTGTGAGAGGTGAAGTCTGGAGCAGCTGCTGATTTTCGTTTTAAGTCTTAGGGTTTGAGCTATTAATAAGCCTGGAAAATAACCACATGTTCTCTGAATTATGTAACAGATGTTAAATTCCCCAAGATGAAGAGGTGTCAGCCTGATGGAAGAAGTGATGTGAGGACCTTTCTTTTTCCTTTGAGCTGGGTTTCTCCTCTTGTTAGCGAAATCGGTTTTCTGCCAGTGGAGGTAAAAAGAAAATTAGCATCACCCCACCAGTTTTGACCCAGCCCCACTGTTCCCCCCCTCTTCCCTTTGCGCCCGTGTTTATGCGTTTCTTGCCTTTCTCCAGCATCAGATTTTGAAGACAAGTGCCATCCAAAATGAAGTCCCATTGAAAGAATGTGTTGTGATGAAGAGCTGTTGAATGAGTCACTGTGCTCGTGCTGGCAAAGCGGGCTGCGGAGCGGGCCAGATCCTTACGCTTGGCACGAGACAGCGAGAAGCAAAAGAGGAAAGTAAACTTAGGGCCAGGAGCGCTGCAGCGCTGGGCCAGCCAGGGGGGCTGGGTTGCAAACGCTCTCCCACTTAACCGTTTCAGAGACGCAGCTGCCACCGAGGCGGAGATGTCTTCACAGCCTCGCTGGGGTAGTGGGAGATGGGCTGAACGCGAATACAGAGGAGGTGCCCTAGGCAAGGGATTAGAAAGGGTTTCACCTCTGTCATCTTCTTGACAACCGTTTTTTTAAGGTTCTCTTCTTCCTGATCCTCCTCTGCCCCAGAGGGAGCACTCGTGGCTCCACGTGGGGCAAGGTCCTCAGCAGCTCCGGATGGCATTTAACCAGCACGGCTCTCTTCCTAGGATCCCTGTCTTACACCTCTTGGTATCTTGTATAAAGATGGAGGGAAGCTGTCATCAGCTGTGAGTAACACAGCTGAGCAGTCCCTTGGGAGAGACATTTATAAATGTGCGTTGAAGACACTGGGCCCCAAGGGTACCACATCTTCTGTGGGCGAAGATACACAGCGAGACTAATAAATCAGCCTCCGTGCTAATAGAGACTCCTGCGCTCTTGCCTGTGACCCCGCTGGCTGCTCTCTCCCAGGGGTGACTTTGCTCAGACATTTATTTCCGAGATCTGCTTTAGCATCTCCCGTTCCGCACCCGCTGGCATGACAACTGCAAGCGCTTGTTCAGCATAACGCGCCCTTCCCTCCTGGGGATGCTTCTGGGGAAACGTAGCTCAACTCAGAACGAGCTCATGGGGGAAAGTCCTGCTGGAGGCGTGAGCTGCGTTCCACCACGGCCACCGCTAATGCGATTGTAGAGAGGGGCCCTCCCGGATTCCTCCTTTTCTCATGTCCTGCCCCAGGGAGTGGGAGAAATTGCGGAGAGTGAGTTCCTGCTAAGTGTGAAATTCAACAGGATTGTGCATGTAATGAGGATCTCCCGAGTATTGGGGTCTAATCTGGACGGCAGACTACCTGGCACAAGTCTGGGTCCCCCACATGAAGAATTGATTTTTGGCCGCTTTAAGGTAGTAAAATCAAAAGATGTGGAGACAAGGGGACCAGATTTTGAGTGGTTTCACCATTTCCCCACAGTTCCCCTTAGCCTGTCCTTCAGGAGCAGTTGACAGTCTTGCACTCTGTGTTATTCACTGCTCGGTGCTGATTAATGGGCTTCTAATGTCATTACTTATTTCATTATCCAATCCGTCTGGAAGATCAGCCATTATCTAGAAACAAAAAGAAGACAATTTCTTACTGGCATTAAGTGGCTGGCTAGCAGGGTGAAGTGCGAGGTTCACATTTAAGAATAAGAGCAAGACACTATTAGCAAGAAAATTTGCAGTGAAAGTCATCTGTAAATTTGCATTATCCAGACAAAGGGTGGAGTCTGGCTGTCAGAGGAGGTGTTGCAAAACAGAGATAAGTGAGGTAGTCCGGAAAATGTAAGGACTACATCAAGAGCCCAAGCGGAGCCTCAGAATCAGTAATAACAGTGGTAATAGTAGTAATAATAAAGATAATAACGATACACCTTGGAGGTCTGGTCCTGGATCAGGCCTCAAGTGCGCTAGGTGCTGTGCAGTTGCAGACAAAATGGCAAATAAGTTCTTGCTTCAAAGCGCTTAAAAACCACGTAGCAGGAGAGCAAGGCCAGACGGCTAGCGACAGATGGGCAGGGGAGAAGGGAGAGGTGACGGCGGCTGGCACGGGCAGGGTACGTCTCAGGGCACCAGCAGGCTCACGGCTGTTATGGAGGTGGTTTCAGGAAGGATGACAAGGTACATATGTGGATCGTTCCGGGGCACGTGCTTGGGCGCAAGGGCCAGCACAGGAGAAGGAATAAAGTGCTTGTTTAAGGTGTAACAAGAGCCTGATACTGGCTGACATTGCGGGGTGGTTGAAGGCGTGGGTTGATGTCCCACCAGGAATTGGGGATGGGGGGTCAACCAGGTACGGGCCGTGCAGGGTCCTGGCCGTGGAGGCAGTGGCTTGTCTTGGATGCAGAAGAGGAGGGGGAGTGTGGAGAGGTATGTCCACGGTGGTGGGGAATGAGTTTTGCAGGTGTCTTTCGAATGGCAATGCTGCAGCACGTGGCATGAGGTGATGGACAGGAGCTTAGTGACACGATGCAGAAGGTGTTGGTCGCACTTAGAGGTCTTGTATGTCACGCCTGGAGAAGAGACGCTCGCTGACGGGGATACGCTGCCTGGGGGCTCAGAGCTGGGCTGTACCCAGCACAGGTGGATGCCCCGCAGAGATACCCGCGTGGCTCTCGGCAAGCACACGGGTGGCCCCGGCTCCTCCTCTTGTGCCAGGGTGCTTGCACCCTCCTCCCTGCAACACAGGAGCGCCGGGCTGTCCCCGGCTCGCTCCTCGGGACAGCAGCAGTACCTCCGCGGGAGGGAGGCAGGCACGCTCCTGACCGCCTGCAGGGATCCCATGCTCACGTGCTCCAGGCTGGCGCTGGTGGGAGCGGGCACGGAGCAGGGCTCGCTGTCGTGGCGTCGCGTGTCCACGCTCAGAGGCGCCGTGCCGGCATCTGCCCAGCGCCGCTTCTCGCCTGCAGACGCTGCAGGTCCGCTCGCTCGCGACTACTGGGCTGCAGCTGAAGCCAGCCCTGGATGTTTCATTTGATCTGTGCCAACTCTGCGTTGCAAAACATATGAGCAAATCGCTGTTGCCCCCTGGAAGGAGCAGGGCTGTGTCCCAGAGCACACTATTCCCATGGCATTTAACATTCTCTGCAAAACCAGCTTTTATTTAGAACTGAACATCTGTTCCAGATGTGGTTATTCACTGCCTGCATCGCTGCGCTCCTGCCATTGTTGTCCTGCTACACAGTGAAAGGCTGGCATGAATTATTGAAAGATTGAGTTTAAATAAATGATAAACTGGTACTGTGCACGCAGTTGAGTTTCTGTCCACTCCTCGCAGAGTCACACTGCCGGCTTTGATGTCCCCATGATGAGCGCGTACGTCTCCCAGAACCTGACGTCTCATCTGCCTGATGGGGCTGATCGAGGAGCGTGGAGAGGGGCAGCCCAAGCATGAAGGTGGCCGAGGGGACGAGTCTCCTGGGGAGAAGGAGGAGCCGCAGCAGAGAAGCAGGCAACCAGAGTTTCCCTCCTGGCAAGTGTTTTTTCTCCTCTCAAACCATTCCGCGGAAGGGGTGAGCTGGCATGGGGGGCTGCTTGCCGAGGGCTGTCGGTGGGGTGGGAGGGCTGCTGCCCGCTCCCAGGGGTGGGCAGCGGGGACCGTGCTGGGAGACGGCAGCGGGTGCGTGCGTTGGGAGTCTTGTGGTGCGAAGGATCCTTAGTTAAAATCTGAGCAAAACCTCATCCCGGGGAAACGTCTTGTGGGACCGTGCCGAACGCAAACGTATCCAGACCGTCTCTGTGCACGTGACGTGAGGGCCAGGGGCACCCTGGGTCTGAGCCCGTCGTGGGTCCAGACCAGCCAAACCCTCCTTTTTTGTGGCTCTCGGCTGGGAAGGCCAAATGGATTTTGGAAGCCTAGTAGTCTTGGAAATTGATTTTTTTTTTTTAATTATTTTTTTTTTCTTCGTTTTGAAAAATGGCTTGACTCACAGTTGCATGAGGCTGTGGGGATTCACAGCAGACCATCTGTTTCGGCTGTTAGCAGTCATTAATTTTTTTCATATTTTTTGCTACTTTTGAGATACTTTGGGAAAAAAAATATGTTCTTGATGGCATTGGAGGACTTCAAAGTCGCTTACATATTTTTTTTTTCTCAGAGAGACAATATACAGTGGATGCAGTTGTTATAAAAGAATTACATTTTTATTGGCTTTTCTAAATGGGAACTTATGTCTCCTGTGGCCAAGCAGGAGGACACGGCGTATTGTTTATCTCCTTTCCACCACGCGTTTGGCTGATACCTGCCTTGCTACTGTACTGCGATACATCTACTAAGGAGCTTTTTCTGGGTTAGCTCTAATGCAGAAAGGCTTTCATTTAGAAAAATGTAGTGAGATTTTCTGTTAAGGCACTACGTTTCCGGAGCTAAGTACGTGCTGATTAAATCAGCCTTATTGTCTCCAGTTATTCTACCCAGAAACTGGAAAATTACTCAAACTCCTTGACAGGTGTTCACAGCTGATGGCTCAGATTTGTGGATCGAGTGCCGGGGCATATGGCATGATAAATAACAGAACAAACTAATCCTATTGACACTGTCCGCCCTCCAGCCTGCGCATTTATCCTCGTGCCTCGCTCCCGCTGCGCGACAGCCCGGTCCCCGGGCCAGCGCCTCTCGGAGGTGCTGCTCCCGAGCCACCGGCCCGCCAGTTCGGCTCGTCGGCGTTCGAGCCAAGCGTCCGAGTGCTGGTTTTGCAGAGCTCGGCCTGACGGGCGGGTGCCCACCGTGGGTTTGCTCCCCATCTGCTTCACCAGTTTGTTCAGCCGGTGCTTGTGGTGGCGCATCACGCTGGGCTTTGCCCAAGGCCTTGCTGGTGGTTTCCCGGTTGCTTGTGTAGGGTTTTAGATGCAGCAAAAAACCTTCATTGAGTTGAAGGGGTGCTGGGAAATGGCAAAGGCTGGTAGCACGAGGGAAGGCGCAGTATCTTGCGTGGAAACATGCGATGGGGAGATGGTAGCAGCTCCTCCAGAGGATGCCGAGTCCTGGCTTCGTGCAAACACGAAGCTGTGGCCTGGTAGTGGTCAGAGCAGGGAGCTCTGCACGGGGCTCACGGTTGTGCTGGTTTGGGTCACGCATCCCTGAAAGGAAGAGCTGTGGACGGGACGTACAGCGTGAGCCACGAACCTCTGAACCTGCTCGAGCCTTATGATGGTGGGAGACTGCAGAGCAGAAACTGTCTTAGACCTGTCTGCGACACCTGGGCGAGGTGGCGGCCAGAGAGCCGTGGAGTATTTCCAGCCGTCCATTAGGGCTGCGGCTTTCAGCAAGATTACAAATCTGTCCTGGAAAATGCTCCTTCGAGCTGGCCAACGCGCCGTTATCGTGCCTGGGCGTGGGAGCTGGTTCTGCGCTTGGCAGCCGGCGCGGGACCGTGCCGCGGCCAAGGCCAGCGGGTGCCACTGCGGAGCGAGCTGGCACCGGGGGACACCGCAGTGACGGTGGCTCCTCCTGTCCTGCTGCCCGTGTTGGGGTGGCACGTGCTGGTAAAACCCAAGTATCTCTACAGTGCAAAGCAAAGCGTCCGTAGGACGTGCCCGGAGAGCTCAGCATCAGGTCTGTACGCGCCCGCGTGCATTTTCGGGCATGGCCTGGGTCCACCTCTCGTCCTTTGCGTGCGGAGGAGCAGGACGTGTCCCGTCCCTCCATCTCTTGCTCTCGTTTCTGGGGAAGGCGTGTGCCCCGAGCAGCGCGGGGCAGCGACGCGCCGCCGTGCCTGCTGCGAGCTCGCCGGCGGAAGGTGGAGGAATGCACATCTGGAGGCTCGGAGACGTTTGGTGCCTGTGTGGTTTTCATTTGGAGGCCTTTCCGTTGTTGATTGACTTAATTAAAATTAAAAAAAAAAAAAGAAAAAAAAGAGAGAAGCAGACAGGATTGGGCTTTTTTTTTTTTTTTTCTATTTTAGTGAATGCCTTGGTTTGAGGGCTACAGAGCCAATTTTCATTTTGAAATTTCCTTTAATTTTATTTTTAAAGTTCCCCCCAAAAATGTTGAGCTGCAAACTGAAAGGAGGTGTTGGACTTTGTAAACCAAACCAAACCCAACCCCAAACTGACTCAAAAAACATCTTCTGTTTTGCAAAGTCAATTTTCTGGACAAAATCAAATATTTCATTTATTTTCCAAACGAAACCATTGTTTTTTAAAAATTAAGTGAATTCACCAAGGTACCTGAAATACTGCTGATGGTTTTTGCCCCAGCGTGGAGAGCTGGGGATTGGCGCTTGGCTGTGGGGTGCTCTCCCCCTTTGCCCGACCTGCTGGAAGCCTGCTCCGTGGTACGGAGCTCTCTGGGGCATGGCTCGAGGTTCGCAGATTCGATGAAGAGGGAGGAAGATGACTAGCGATCCCAGGGCCCCCGTTCGTTCTTCGTGCCCCAACGCGAAGCCATCCTCCTCCTCCCTCCGTCAGGTCAGACCTCGGTGCATCCCCGAGGGACCCCGCTCGCAGCGCAGGGACCAGCCCTTCTCCGCGTGCCTGAAAACCCCTGCCCAGATCCCGAGTGAGATGTAAAAGTAAGAAAAAGGAAGAAAATACCTCCCCATCAGGAAATTTGCCTATTAACACCCCAGACACAAAAGTCTCAATGGAGCTTTTCCCCTCCAAACCAGCTAAAATGTCTCTCACTGATGGGAAGTCTAAAAATAAGCGCGTTCTCCACAAACAGCTTAAAGATGTTGAAAATGAAAAGCAACAAAGGATGTAGAACGTATGAGTCACTAAATTACAGGGCTATCTTTCTAAGAGCAAAACAAAACAAAACAAAAAACCCCAACCCAACCCTCCCTGCTGAAATCCATTGTGAGTTTTCTGGGGTTGGTTTGGGGCTGTTTGCCCTGCGGTGCCTGCACAGTCATCGTGTTTTTGTGGGCTCGCGAAGGGCTGAAACCTTATCCATTTTTATTACATAGTGTGCCAGAGCTGCTCGGTATAAATAATCAGAGTAAACCCAGTCTGCTCGGTGGCACGAACAGGGGGTGCTTTTCTCTTGCACATGGGCATTTCTGTTGATTTTTTTGGAGATAAACCCCCTTGCGTGAGCTCGCTGGACGTCAAGCTTTCTTGCGGGGAAGAGGGTAAGCGTACATTCATCTCGACAGCATGTTCTTCTGGCCCCGGCTAAGCCACAAGTGTTTGGACTCTGGTCGGGAGCGAGCAGATTTTTGTGGGTGTAATCGCATTTGTCTATAGCTTTAATTTGTTGAGATAATGTAATTAAAAGGAGTTCTTGGTTTGGAGGGGGTTTTTCCCCTCCCTGAAGGTCTCGTTTCGTGATGAGCTCCAGTAGGGTGGACTCTGTTGCAAAACTGAAGCTTTTTTAGCATTTGCAGATGAGCTTGAATCCAAATCTTGGCGTTTGAGGCGGGAGGAAAGGGAATGGGCCGGTGCCAAACCTGTGCCTACATCTGATGTTTGCAGCCAGCCCCAATCTCTCTAATAGGCTGAAACGAAGCCTTGGCTCCAAGCAGATGGGAGGGCTGGCGACGCGGATCTGCCAGCGCTGCCGTGGCCCAGACCTGCTGTTACCGCGTGCGATACCCTCACCGGGGCTTGGGGGAGCCGGCGGCTGCCCCTTTCTACCCATCGTCATCGGCACCTTCATCCATCCTCTTCCTCGCTGCGGCGGGGGAGGAAGGGCAGCAGCACCGGGCCAGGCTGCGCGAGAGCCCTTCCCTGAGCCCGTTGCGGCACCCGGCTCGCTCCCGGCCCGGAAAACCCATCGATCAATAAATCAGTTGCCTGAGTTGGCAGGTACAATAAAGGCTGTGCACAACGATCATAAATCCTGGAGCGGAGCTCGCGCGGCAATGATTTAATCTAGATACTTAGCTCTGAAATGCACTAATTAAACTTTAGAATAAAGCATCCAGTGCGAAAGCGAGATGAATAAAAAGTAAAAATAAAAGTTTCTCCTGGAATAATTAACCATCATTAAAATATGAAAATCCAGGCTGGGGAGCAATTGTACGCCTTCCACAAAGCGTTTCATCAGAAATAATGGGCTGAAATTAAGCAATACAAAAATGTAGGCTGAAAGTTGAAAAACTTATCCCACTCGTGAGACCCATTAGACTGCGAAATGTCACTGAACCCTCCCCAGGGAGCGGGGGAATGCGTATTGCTCAGGACGTTTAAAACTGAACCGGACAGAAACCCCCTCCCCAGTACTGCGGGGAATAACGAGACCTCCTCACTTCAACGGGCCTTACAGATCTTTGAGTTTCAGTTTCAGTGGGTCATCCCCAACCGACCAAAACCGTTTCATTTCAATAGAGGACTTTCTTATCTGAAGGACCTGCAAGTTTGACCCCACAGGCCTTACATCTAGATATCATATAGGATGTTTTTAAGACACCAGCCTCTTCTAAATTCATACACTGGCTTGCCCTGCCTCCCCTTGGACGCTGCATTTATTGCTGCCATATTTATCGCGTGCTCACCCGAGGCTTCGGCCACCGCTTTCCCTGGCCTCAAACAAGGCACCCGAAACGGCACGGCGACCTGGCCGTGCCTGCGCGGCCGCGCTGCGCTGAGCATCTCCCTGCGCGCCGGGCGGCAGCCAGACGGAATCGGCCTGACGGGTGTACAGCAGCGTGATAGCAAATTGCATCAGGCGATAATCCGCGTGTTGTCGGAGTGACAGCTCAGCGCCGACAGTGACAACTATCACCGGTCCCCAACAGGCAGCCGGGCAGGTCTCTGACAGCAACCTTCCCCGCCTTGCTTAATTTTTCAGCGTGGTACTTTGTCACGTTAGTATTATATTGTCTCTCGCCGTATCATTTTCGGGAGCGTCAGGCGAATGGCACGGTGCTGATTTCCGAGGTAGCCCTCTCCTCCCGGAGAGCGAGCCCTCCCATCACCGCCCCCGGCCCCGGGAGCCGCTCGCTGCCGAGGCCGTCCTCTCAAAAACGGAGGGTTTGGCACCATCAGCTCTGTATTTTAACAAAGAAAAGGAGAAAAGGGCCACTGGCTGGTCTTATTTACGTGGACACGAGTTTGGAGATATTCTGGATATATTTAGGGATTAATGAGAACTTGGTCCTTTAACAATTTTTAATAATAAATATATAAGCCTAATGGATTTTCCAGCTACTGTTTTCAGCCACGAAAGTTGGAACCTTTTTGGCTAATGTCTTCCAGAGCTGAAGGAAAGGAAATTAGCTAAAGGCAGGGAATGATGTTCTGCAAACGAGGGGCTTTGCCCTCGCTTTACTCACGTGGGCAGCCCAGGCGAAGCTGAGGGAGTCACAGGTGAAAGTTTCCTTATGGATCAAGAAAAAAAAAAAGAAATGAAAAGTAAAAGGACGTGGCGAGATCGCTCCGAGTCTCACCCTGCTGAAACAGCGCTGGGTCCCGTTGTTGGTCGTCCCCTGACGGGGCTTTGGGCCACGCTGCTGGGGCAGTTCTCCTCTTCTCAGTGGACATAGGAGGGCAAAGAACTGGAGGAAAATGCCAGAACTGAGGATGTTGCCAGGCCTGCACCCCCCGACGGTTTATAAGGGACCTGGGCCATGGCTAAATTCCGGCATCTCCATCCGGGCCCGGGGCCTGGCAGCGTGCAGGCACTGGGCAAGGGGCGCAGAAATCCCCTGCTTGGGCAGGACAGCTCGGCTGGTGAGGCAGAAATAGCTCCATATCGATGGAGATGGGATTTCTAGTTCGCACAGGGAGCCGAGAAAGCAAAAATCCCTCTGCCCGCGCTGCCCGAGCTGGTGATCATGTTCCAATCCCAGCACGGGGAAGGGCATCACCCACGAGGCTGAAAGGAAGGAGACGCGAAGGGTTTTACATCAGAAACGTACAACACAGGCAGGATGCGAATTAAACACCTTTGAGCCATAAACCCGACGCTCACTCTGAAGGCTTTGTTCGATGCTCCCATGGCTGTGGGAGTGTTGCCGTAGATGCCGGGTGGCTCTCCAGGCTGTTTTCCGGATCCAACCGAGGCAGTTTTGGTGGAGTGTTGGGTTCCCAGTAGAGACTCTTCTGCAGTCAACTGCTTTCACCGTCAGAACATCTCTCCATGTATTTAGCCTAAATTGTCTTTAGCTAAATGTCACCCCACTGGAAGCACCCTGGTCCGGCTCTCCCCAGATACGGCTTTTTCAGCGGGTTTGCCGATACCGGGCAGTGACCCAAAGAGCGTGTGCTGCTGGTGCACTCAGAAAGGGAAGGGGAAAGGCGAGCAAGCTCCAGCGAGCTCCAGCAGCCCACTGAAGATGACTGCAGTAAGGAAAGATATCTCCTGGCTGGTCTGCGGTGGTAGTTTTAGCTCAGCTGAGAAGCCTGAGGAGATGCTCAGCAAGCCGGGAGAAGCGCACTCCTGCCAGCGCTTGCTCTTTCACTCTGGAGAAGTCGGGACCCCGCCGGAGCTGCCGGCGTCAGTGGTTTGTAGCTGCCTGCTCTGCTCCTCGGCCCCCCTCGCATCGGAGAGAGGGGCAGGCGGGCTGGCTGGGCTGGGACCCCGGGCTCGGGGACCCGCGCACCTTTGTGCACGCAGGAGACACGTGCAGACGCGGCTGCTTCTCCTCCATGGCTGTTTCTAAAAAAAGAACCGGCAGCCCCCTCCCCCCCCCATGCTAAAAAGAGCTTTCGGGGAGTCAACTTTCTAAGGGGCTCAGCCCCACATTAGTGATTCCTATGGGGTCGGGGACTCTTTGGGGTCGTGCTCTTTCCCAGCCGCCTCCGGGAGGGAGGAAAGACGGGCGGTGGGAGCTGGCGGAGGCTGGAGCAGCCGGAGGCTGGACCCTCTCCCCTGCGCGCAGCATCCCTCGGGGTTTGGGGGCTGGCGGGGGGGGATGAGGCTGGCACCGAGGTGCCGGCGAGGAAGGGGTTAGCGGGGCCCTGCCGCAAGGTGGGCCCGGCGGAGGGTGTTCCCCGGGCGGGCGCTGCGCCGCCGCCCTGGCCGGGGGGTGCCGGGGGGGGCCGGGGGTGCCGGGGGCGGCGCGGCGGGGCGCGGGGCTGCCGGGGCCATGGGGCGCTGAGCCGCAGCGCGCTGCCGCGCCGCCCCGCGCTCCCCGTTATTATTCATCGTTACCTATTTTTATCGCGTTTTTAATTTTTTTTCATTGAATTTCCCCCCCCCCCCAATTGCATTCCTTTCTTCTTATTATTTTTTATTTTTCTATTTTTCGCTCCGCCATCCTCACCGCCCAGCTCTCTCTCTGCCTCCTCCCTCCATCCTCCTTTGAATAACTCGACCAGGAGCGATCTGGAAGGGGGGGGGGGGGTGGGGGGGGGGGAAGAGGAGCCGAGGAAACCTGTGGCGGCGGAGCCGGCTGGTGGAGAGGTGAGTCGAGGAGGGGGGTGAGACCCCGGCGAAGGATGGGGAGCACCCATTGCCCCCCGCTCGGGGAGGGGAGGGTGTTTGCAGGGAGCCGGCTGCGCGGACGCGCAGCCGGCTCCCTGCAAACACCCTCCCCTCCCCGAGCGGGGGGCAGCCGGTGCTCCACGGGGAACCGACCTGTTGGCTGGAGTGGGGGGGTCCCCAAGCCCCACCGGCTTGCTGAGCCAGGGCGGCGGCGGAGCGGTCCCCCGCGGGGCTCAGCGGGAGCCAGGGATGGCGAAGGAGGGATGTCTGCGGGTGTGGATGCTCATCCCCTCCGGCTACTCGCGGGAGCGCTTGGTACCCCGTCCCCTCGCGTGTGTGGTTTGTTCACGGGTGTTTTCCATCCCCCCCGCCACCCACCCCCCCCCCAGCTCCCTCTCTTTGGCTGTGTGCGGTCGTGGGCACACACACGCGTGTTTGTGGAGGGGGGGCACGCAAGTTGCCATGGAGCGGCGTAACATCACTTTTGCTGCCCGGAGAGCCCCTTTTCTTAATTCCTGGGCCCTCTCCCCGTTCGTACCGTGGATGATGTAATAAGCGCTCGGTATCTATGCGGTGTCCTGCTCTTGTGGAGTTAGATAAGAATGAAGATCCCAGAGCAGAGGGAGCATCCGCCATCTGTTTGAATGGACGGGTCGTAATGAATCTGTCAAAATCAGCAAATGTACGCGACGGAGGGATTTGGCCCCAAACACCTACTGATGCCGCTGTTGGCGACCCAAAGACTCCCAAAGAGAGTCCTGCCCGTCGCCCAGACGCCTAGGAACTGCTTTAATGTATTCAGCCCAGCCTCCTTTTATTTCCGATATAATTTCAGTCGCCAGCTTTAACACATGCTTTGCAGCGATTGCCTCCCGATTTACCCACGCGAACAGCGAAAGGAATGCGTTAAGGAAGGCTGAGCTGCCGTGCTTTGCCGGTGTCCTGAGCGTGAGCTGTTTCTCCTGTTACTCACCAGCAGCTCAGACCTTTTCCACCCACCAAGTTTCACTGTTTTCCATGTAGCAGCTGCATCCCCCTTAGCACACGCCGCGCTGTGTCGCACTAATTCGCTGGGCGCCCTGCAAGCTTGTCGCGGCTCTCGGTGGCTTTCGGAGTGTGTTGAAAGTCGTCGGGATACAGACGGGCTCCGTCAGGAGATGATAGCGGGACAAGATCGGCTGTGGGAACGGCTCGCCGGGGTCTGGCCGGGCTGCGGTCGCCTGTAACTCCGCCGGAGGAGAGGTGCGTGATCCCGTCTCACCCGATGTGCTGGCTGGACTACAAGAGGAGCTCCTCATTGCCTGGGAAATCGAATTTCCCCATTGTTCAGCTGTAAAATAGCTGCACAAGGCCGCGATTGGCAAAGGACTGGATCACCCAGGTTGCTTACATCACGTAGGCAGCTGCCACCGAAATGACACACTTGATTGAAGGCCAAAAGAACCATATACGTAACTGCCTGTGATTAAGCTCCATATGATGCCTCAGAGCAAGTAAAAACCCCTCCTTCATTTCATCTTGTTTGTAACGAGGCAGCCCTTGCAGGGATATCATTTGGGTCATGTTGTGGCTTTTGGGGGATTTTTTTGTTTCGTTTTGGGTTTTGGTTTGGGTTTTTTTTTTGCTTCTGGCTGTAAACTTCCATGACCTGCAACAATCTGCGTTGCAACCTTGTGTGATGCCCCATGAGAGCCTGGTGCTGTAGGTGTGCTGGTAGCTGGGAATACAGATTTTACCAGGTAAGAGCTCCCAATGCCATTTTTTTTTTAATGAGGAATATTCCAGCTGGCTTCTTTTGGGGAGGGAGAGGGTCTTTGCACGCGTCCTTTCCCGCTGGCATGCATGTGTGGCGGTGCGACTGTTTATTTCTGGGAAGGGTTTGATAGGGGAAGCTTCGGCTTTTCAGTTTTCGGAGTCTTTGTGGCTGCTTAACTGTTTCCTCAGAGCATGCACTGTGCCCGTAGAGAATCCTCTCTGCGCTGCACCTGTGGATAAACGCTCTGCCCTGGCTCCGGCGAGGCGTTTGCGTCTCTCCGGGCAGAATCCCGACCGGGCGGTGAGGGACGGGAGCGCGGTGGACCAGGGCCAAACCCTGCACCGGGTGAAACTTCCAGGCAGTGTAAGATCTGCAGGGCTCTCCCTGGGCAGGGCTCCGTCCTGCGGGAGCTGCCCGCTGGTCCCGTACCCGTCGGTGGGGTGTAGATCTCGCCTGGTTCTCACAACACCTTCCGTAACTTTTCGGTGGGGCAGGGTCAGGCCGGGGCCCGATCCTGCAAACCCCTGGATCTCAGCAGTGAACAAAAGCACTTTCCAAGCATCTCCCTGTTATCGAATCCCTGGGCAAAACCTGTCTTGCAAAAAGAGAAAACAAAAACCAAACAAAAAACCCCAAACATTTAAAGAGAAATAGTTTGCACAAATGCTAATTTTAACAAAATCTCCTTCCTTCGCGGCCTCAGCTGCACGGGAGGCAGGGTCGTACCTCTGTACTCACACTCCGGCTTCATCTCATGCAGGTTTTGTCCAATGATAATGTGCTTGAGGATTATGCTGAGGCAGCTTGTTCCTCCCATATCATGATAAACGGGTATATATACAAATATAGATGGATATAGAAACAATGTTTTTTTGGCCACTTGTCCCGGCTTCCCTCCGACAGACGAACCCCCAGCCCAGCCCTGGTACGTTTAAATGGCCGGTCCCATCTCCCACAGCCTCCGGAAAGCCTCCCTCTGTAAGTTACGGTGCAATGCAAGCCCTCTCATCCTATTTTTCTTTAAATGACCTAATTTCTAAGCAAAATCATTGCTTGACCGGGAGTGAGATGATAGTACTATGCATGTTTTATCTTCCGGAGTTATCATAAACTGAACAAAATACCCATGGAGAAACTACTTGTATTAGAAATACCAGTAAACATCATTTTAGTCGATTTGTGCATATATAACTTTATTGATTCAGCATGAAATATGGCAGGCAATCTATTAGGAGATGTAAATTGAAACGGGCAGAGCCTTTTCAGAATAAGTTGGGAATGTAGAATAGGTTTGAGAGCGTTCATTTTAGCCAGGTGGATTGCTAAGGTAAACCGGAATGATTTTTTATGAGTCCTGTAAACAAAACCAAGTCAGTTTTATTCAGTTTTATACAGTCCACGGCTGAAGGTACATTGGGTAGCTCAGCTCCTAACTGGGGGAGCTGATAGGCATGGAGAAGCTTTGCAAGACTGGGTAGTCTTTAATTGTATTTTTAACCTGTGAATGTGGTTAGTGTTAAAAGTGTAAGCAAGAAACTAAAGTAAATACTGGGTATTATGCAATAGCACTTGGGCTATCATGAAAAGAGGGCGAGAGAAGCAAACTGGTTTTAATTACATGCAGTCTACTTTGATAAAAGCACTAAAATGTGAACATGTTTCTCAGAATAAAGACATTAAGCGGTGGTAATTAAAGCCACAGTGCGGATTCAGTCTGTTGAACCTGGAGTCCATGGGCAGGACGTGGAAAATGTATAGTAATTCAGGGGGTGGTTCTAAAACTGCCCTCTCATTCCTTGAACTTCTTATCTGCTTGCGGAGGCTTACTGGGCATAATTGTATATACATTTTTACAGCACGATAAAAGAAAACCTTAAACATCTGCACTGCATGCTGTCAGTAAGTCTGTTCCCAGCTGAAGCTTTCAGGCAGCATATACCTCCCTTTTTCATACATTATCGAGCCGTTTAACCCAGATGGAGGTTTCAGATCCATGCCGTTCGTTGCCTGTAGCCGTACCCTGCTGTCTTGGCATCCCAGCAGCTCGGTGGGCACCTCCCGGGGTGCAGGCGTTGCAAAGTGGGGTGCTGAGGCCCCAGCACTGAACCGATGCCCAGCAGCGCTGGGGAGAGCTCGGTGGAGGTGCTGGTTTGGGGCTCTCTGAGCCATCCCTTTTCCTTACCCGCCTGTATTTCCATCATCATCACGCGTGTTTATTGTAGTTCTTCCCCGTGATACCTGCAGGCTGGTTTTGGATATTTATAAATGCAGTGAGGGTCAAAATCTGGCTGCTTTGCCTTTTAAACAGAGCAGAAGCAGATACTGGGTTTGCTTGTGGTCGCTTACTGTCCTGGAGGACACTTGCGTGGGATGACACAGGTGACGGCGCAGTGGGCACGTGTGCACAGAGAGAGCCTCTGCGTGCAAAGACTTTCCTTGGGATCCTTCTTTCCCTTGATGCCGGCACGTTAAACAATAACGTGAGCAAGCCCGAGAAGCTGGAAGCTTGTTCAGTCGAGGGAATGGCCGCCACCGCTATCCTGCACAAATTCCAGTTGGCTTAATTCCTCCCTAACCTCAGTTCTCCTTGCGTGTGTACTCGCTGCCTGCCAGGGGCCTGATTCTGCAAGGAGGTCAGTAGGGCAGAGCCTCGCTGAAGTTAATGAGTTGCAGCGAGCTTGTGCCTGCGCCGGGATTGATCCACTTTAATGAGGTTTTCTTCATGCTCCTCTGTTTGCAGGACCATAGCTGTTTGCATAGATACCACGATCGTTTTGAAGGGTTACCCAATCCTGCAAAGCCTTAGGCAAACAGCTAAGTAAACAGCCCGTTGGCTTGGACGAGCACTGCTGATGGTTGCAACCTGGCCCAGCGAAGGTAACTGGAGTTCTGCCGTGGCTGCCCGTGATCGCTGCAGCCCCCCCGGGGGGAGCGTGCCCCACGGGCATGCGTTTGAAGACCCAGATGTATTTGTGCTGCTAATTGGCAAGCTTCTCAAAGTGTTGGAGGACGTGCCTAGAGGCTACCAAAGATGTCACAGTAATGTGTTCTTTGAGATGTATTTATATATTCATCCTTGATCTTAGATACTCTGCTCTGACCCCTTTTAAAAACGGCAATTTAAGAAAAATGCCCTCCCTACACTATTTTTTTGTGCATATCGGTGACCTCCGCCACGGCAGCGATTTCCCATGGAGAGCTGTTGGCACATCAACTGTTATGCAAATGAGATTCCAAATAGTTGATCATCCCTGCCAGGTATTAAGGTTGGGAACAGCCAGCCCAAGAGCAAATCCCAGGAAAAACAAGAAGATGAAGTCTCCATAACTGTTTTCAATTATTCAGTCTCGCTGGTTCTCCTTATGTTTCAAGAAGAAACATGCAAATCTCTCTGGGTCTAGCTTGTTTACAGAGTGCTCGTGGGTTTTAAATACAGCCAGCATCAGATTTCTGTTGTACATTTCCTTCAAATAAAAACTGAAATAAAAATAAGGATGCTGTAATTGGTGCCACCCCAAGAGCTAAATACTGCGCTCCAGCAGGAAATGATCATTTTGGTTTCTTGGAACAGCTTTACTATAATCTTCCAAAGACCGGTAGCTCACAAAGAAAGCAGCACAGACTTTCTCAAGGCAGCTCAGCTCTCCCTGATAGGATCTGGTTTCTTGTGAATTAAGGTCTTGGGCGACGAGGTGCTCCAGCACGTGCTCAGATCCTGCTGAGCCCAGGGAGGGCTTCAGCGCTTCCAGCACCGGAACTCCAGGGCTTATCCCGGGGAGGAGATCCATTCCTGCCGACCGCCCGGCATGCATAGAGGTCGTTGGAGGTCTGGGATCTACCTATATACTCTTCCCATCAGCAGCTAAATAGTATCGAGGTTGGTGTTAAACAGCTGCTCTGGGTGGTCAATGCACCATTCGGGGAAGCCCTGGCCACCTTCTGCGGTAGCGCTGCAGGTCTTGTGCGTCCGAAGGCAGCTGATGCTCCCAGTTCTCTGCGTGGGCTGGTGCCGTGAGCCCACCCGCCTCTGAACCCTTTCTCACTATAGCCTGTGCCTGGCGTAATAGCAGTTAATCATAACCAGCCCGGTGGTTCTGGAAACCTCTTGTTGGGGCAGGTCTTCATTTGGGTCAGTTGACCATCTCCCAGCAAGCGAACTGGGATCCTCTTTTCAAATCTGGATCCTCTTTTAAAGCTGGGCCGCAGTAGCTGTACGAAGACACTTTCCTGAGGAAACCAATAGCCCTGAGTGTTTGCAGTGGGGAAACGCTTGGAGCGTATCTTGGTTTGAATCTTACACTGCGATCCACCTCAATTTATATGAAAATTATTCCAGTGTTGTCGTTACCCTTGCCTCTTTAATTACCTTCTGGCTCATTTATATATGTTGATGGCTCCATTCCTCATAGCTCCTAGGGAGCTTTCTGTAGGAACCATCAGCTATTGCTTTTAACAAATAACCCTCACCAGATGTCCAAAAGTCGCCTTTAAAGAAGAGGCCTGGCATAAGTCATATTTATTTGGAGTAATTAATTGTCCTGTTAAAAAACCTAAATGTTTTGGCATTTCATTAATAATACAAAATCAACCAACAGGCTATTTGTAGTGTGTTACTTTGGTAAATCTGCTGTAAAAATTGTCATTATTGATATATTTCATGTTTATAATTACTCATCTGTGACGCACTCGGTCTGTTACGAATAATCCATTGTATATTGTTTTCGTAAATAAGATGCTCGCTCAGCGTGCTGGGGGTGCCAGGAATCGCTGCTAATAACGTCCTCGTGTCTGATTTATGCCTGTGAAGTGAAGGCAACTGGACACGAGTAAATGAACAGAAGCACGCTCAGAAAACCGTCCTCAAGCCGCTCCTGATAAGCAAACACTCAACAGTTGGGAGTGGAGGAGAAAACGGTTAAACAGCGCAGGGAAACATGTTAGAAACACGTTATGGGGGGCTAAAGGCGCACAAGGGACATCTCCTTGCTGTTTTGACGTTCTCTTGATCTCAGCTAAAAGCTCTGCGATACTTTTGTTCTTGCTGCCACCAAGGACCTCGTTGCCCTGTGCCATCAGCGACTTCTGTGTTACCTTCTTGGGTTCTTCCACTCGGAAAAAAATGAGCTAAGTACTCCGGAAAAAGAGAAAACAGATATTTTTGTATTTGAACAGCAAGGGCTGTTGAGGGGGTTGGTGTAACGGTGTCCTGGTTTAGGCCGGGACGGAGCTAGTTTTGTTTTCAGCAGCTCCTGTGTTTTGGCTTTAGTGTGAGAAGAACGGTGACAGCACACTGATGGTGCTGGTTGCTGCTGAACCACCAAGGACATTTTGCAGTTTCCCAGGTTCTGCTAACGTGCAGATGCGAAAACTTGGGAGGGGTAGAGACAGGATAGTTGATCCAAACTGGCCAAAGAGAGTATTCCATACCATAGACGTCATGCCTGATATAAGCGAGGGTCGGTCGGTGGGCCACTAGGTTTTTAGGGCTTTGGAGGCTTTTAGACCCTTAACTTGCCTTAATTGTTAAGCTCCCCTTCGGGTTGTTTTTTGTTTCCCTATTTTTCCCTTTTTGTTTTTCATTCGTTTGGCTGTTTGTTCCCTCGCCTGCTCTCTCTGGAACTGGCTGTTCTGGGATAGCTGGGGGGGATACCCCTGCTCCCTGCCTGCTGCTCGGGACGGGCTGTATCAGTCGTCGGGTGGTGAGAAATTGTGTATCGTTTGTTTTATATATTCTATTATCCTTGTATATATTATCATTATTATCATTATTAATATATTTTTATATTTTTCCTTTGCTGTCCTGGTGAGCTGTTTTTATCTCAACCCGCGAGTTTTCCTTTCTCTCCAATTCTCCTGCCCACCCCAGCGGGGAGGGGGGAGTGAGCGAGCGGCTGCGTGGTCTTGGGTTACAATTTGGGGTTAAACCACGACAAACGGTCTGAGCAGATGCGGGTGATGGTACAGAGCCTCCCCGCACCGCTGACCCGCGGTGTGTGCTCAGCTGGATGCGCTCGGTGTTGACTCCGTCCGTACCCCCGCAGCCGAGAGCTGGGCTGTGCCGGCAGAGGCGGCAAAGGGAATCCCTGGGCATAGACACGGGTGGTCGTTGCTCCCCTCGGCGGGGTTAGCTGGACAGTTTGGGCAGGGAAGGATGAAGTGAAGGTGAGGCGGGAGGCGCCTGGGACAGTGCCGAGGGAGCTGGCAGGTCCGTCAGCTGCGCGCGTTCTCGTCTCGGCACCGACGCTGCTCAGCCCCTCGGGGTGTCGTCACGAACGCCCGGGTTTTAGGGCCCAGGAGGAGCGTCAGAGCATCTAACCGGGAAGCAACAGATCACAAGCCATTAGGTTTCACCCTGTTGACTCCAACACCGAGCTCGGCAGCTTGTGGTTGGCTAAAGCGTGTCTTCCCGCAAGGCATCTGGTCTTGTCTGGGAGAGAGCGACGTGTCACTCGTGCTGGTAGTTAGTTCCAATGGTTAATCACCTTCGCCATTAAAAACTCTTGTTTAATTTCCAATTTGCATGTTTATAGCCTTCAGCTTCCCACAACGGAAGCCCTTTGCCTTGAGATTTTAGAGCTTTTTAGTAGCCTGCATTGTTTTCCTCTCATAAACTCTTACCGTGTCCTCAGACAGGCTTTTCTTGGAAGCCCCTGGAAGGTGCACACCATGGGTCCCGTCGGCTCGGCTCGGAGCTGAACCCACCGGAGGGAACGGGAGGCTGGCGCATGCACGCGGCAGCCTCCCCAGGGATAAAAACTCCAGTTCCAAACCGATTTTTTCATGTTTCCAGGTGAATTATCAGAGGGGGGAAGAGAGGAAGGTTCAGAGATTTTTGTTGCGTTGTTGGCTTTTCTTTTGCTTTTTAATATGAGGTCAGAGGCTTTCAAAGACAACTGCGGCTTATATGAAGAGGGAATTTTTTTACTAACCCTGGCTAAACTCTACCCCTGTGGCAAGAGGCCGGGGGCAGCAGAAGTAGCAGAAAGTGGCTCAGTGTCAGAATGTGGGAGAGGGCAGCAAAAAAGCTCGGGATTGCTGGCTGGAAAAGGTGAGGGTGAGTTTGGGGGCTAAGAGGAGCTTGTGTGAATGGGTGAAATGCTGGTGCGTTGGTTGTGACGGTTCTTTCATCATGCTGGTTTAAGCCTGTTTGGGAATGGAAAGGGGTCTTTATCCCCTTAGCCCATGATGTGCCTGCCCTGGAGATACAGAGCTATCAAGTCGTCGTAGTCCTCTCCTCCGGCAGCTTAAGCTGAGGATCAGCCTAGGCCATAGTTAAAAAATAACAAACAACAACTATGGCTTAAAACTGTCCCACTGTGTTCTCACATGTTCAGCTTTCAGAAAGAAATGTGTATATTTTATACTTGACCTGGCATCCGCAGCTCTTCCTTTCTGCCATGCGGAATTCAAAGGCAGCCGTGAAGCTTCAGTTGTTTAGCGATGTGATGTCTTTTAAAGTGGCCTTCTTCTTCTTTTTAATTTCAAATTTTCTGGAGAAGGTGGGGGAAAAAAACAACACAAACCCATCTGAAGCGCCTGTCGCTTTGTAGTCCTCAAACCTGGAAGTTTGTCGCTCGTGACGTGCCTCTCTGGTGCTGCCTCCATCAGGCTCGTCACTCAGACCCTGTCTCTGCGTTTCACAGGACTTTCTTCCCACTTACAGCCTTGAATGCCGAAAATGGTCTGAGGTTTGCACAGTCCTTTTACCCACTGATCACCATGGGGAACTTTATTGCTAGGATCTGTCAGCGAGGAGATCTCCATTTTCTTGCTCATTGTCTGAAACAGGGGAATATTTTCTTAGGCTTATGCCAATAAATAATCACACACGGCACGAACGCCTCGTGCAGTGTGACACGGATGGGGGCACATGTGGGTATGGAGGGGCAGGGCTGAAAGTGGTCCCCGGGGGCCAGTTTTAGTCCGTACCTGTATCACCACCAGCAAATGCATAGAGAATCTCACGTGTCCGTGTGCTTTGGATTCAGGTCTCACGTTTGCAGTCCGTAGATCCTTGTAGAAGGTATAAAATGAATCTGGATGGATTCATTCGCTGAAAATATCACGTAGTGAAGTGTGTAAGTGGTGAGCCTGGTTCCGATAAGCAGCCCTGCTCCCACAAAGCGGGAGTACTCCAGTTCTCCAGAAGCAAAAGAAAAACCCTTTCAGAGGAAGCTGTAGGGCTCGCTGGCGCTCACAGCCCAATGACTTTGCATCACAGTCTGAGGAAATTTGGCTTCCAAAAATGGTCCGGTGTGTTTACTGCTCTGCGCAGGCTGCAGCGGAGGGCTGGGAGCAGGGAGGCTCTTGCCTTGCTCTTCCTGCAATAGATCTGTTTATATATAGCCCAAATGTGCCTTCCCATGTGTTTTGGGGGATTTGGCTTTATTGGTATCAATAGTCAGAAAATACAAACTTCCTCAAAGATTTTCCTCCCTGGGAGGATCTATTTTAGGGCTTTCATTTAAGGCTCCCTATGCACCAGACCTTATTTTTCTCAATTCCAAGGCGCCCTTCCAAGACCCACTTACATTGATTTTGTAGCTACAGAAAAAGCCATCTGCCTGAGCACGCTTTCGTTCCTGTGTCTCTTTCCACACCTGAGTTGAGACTGATTAAACAAGACTTCTGCATTTTATTGCAGCAGCTTAAATCCTCTCACCTCATTACAGAGCTCTCGGCGTGCTCCCCTTCCCCGCGCCCGCAGAGCTCCTCCCAATGCCAAAATGAGACTCTTCGGGCCCTTCAAACTTTCCTCTGGTAGCTTGGGCTCCTATCGCATTTGATGTGCCAAGTTTTTGCACAAAATAAAGAACCAAAAACAATTCTCCAAGGCTATTGTCAGCAACAGTGAATGCAGGTGATAAGGGACAAAGTGACTTAGTGCTCTTCCTCGCAGGAGGATTTTGCCAAAGCCACGCGTCTGCAACAAAACGCTTGACTTGTCTTCCCGTAACGATAGTGGCTACAAACACAGACACGGGGATTCAGTCCAGCTCAGTCGCTCCCACGCCAGGGAGCACGGGCTAACCACGGCCCTCAGCCTCCTTGGGAGAGGGGGAAGGGACTCTTGCATGGGCAGCAATGAAAGGAAAATGTACCAGCAGAGCAATGAAGACCTTTTGGAAGGGTGGTTGCGTCCCCTGACCGATGTGTCGTGCCCAGAGCACGGGGATCCAATTGCCCAGGAATTTCCCAGGTGATACTCAGGGCTCTCTTTGCTCTGCCTTTCCCTTTGGGTCCAGGTAGGTATTACACAGCCTGCCTGAAAAGATAATGGCAACATTCAGCTCTGGGGAAAATGAGATAATTCTTTCGGAAGTCACTGCTCTTATTTGCCTTAGATGTTATAACGTTGCTCTGCCCAGGGAGAAGCATCTTTAACACCATTACTTCATTTGATGAATTTTTAAAGGGTTTTAGAGCGAGCTGGGGGACTTTACAGCTACTGTTCCAGTTTCCCTGCCATCTGGTTGCTTCATGGATTTTCTATGTCTTTTTTTTAGCCCAATTTCCTAAGAAAATGAAGCTTACGCTGCTGTGCCGCACGTGTGTGCTTGTCCACCCATGTACGCGTGTTTTCCCATACTATCAGCTTGAACCCCCTGCTCAGCCTCAGCCAGATCTGTGGGAGAGGCAGAGACATCCCAATTTCACCATCTTCCCGTGTTTCCCCGCCAGCATCGTTTCTGCCTGGTCCCTTTGACACCCGCGGGGCAGCGGCTGAGGGACCGGTCGGCACCCAGGGCGGGGACCTGGTGGCCCGGGGACCTGGTAGCCCATGTCCCTTATGACCTGCTGGGCAGCAGCCGGGATCCACCAAATTACAGCTGAATAGAGAAGGGAAACGCACGGTGCTGGCCGGGCATAACACCCGGGCAGTGCACATGATGTTATGTGTTATGTGCCCAGGGCACCAGGATCAACTCTCGGGCATCGTTTTGTGCTGCACATAGGAGAGAGGTTAGCAAGAAATCTCTTCCGAATCGGTAACTACCAAGGGAGATCCAGGATCAACACAAATTGATCCTGATTCTGTCTCATTGACTGATACTTAAGTTAAACCTTCCGGTTTAATAGTCGTGTGGATTTTCAATTGGGTCTGAGAGCCTTTTTAAAAAACGTATCACAAGAGCTGGTGAAGAATGCAAACCGGAGCGAGCGTAGACATGTGAGCATCGTGTAACTGCCTTTTTTTCCTGACGGCAAATTGCTTACGAACATCTTATAAATTTCACAAATGTGGTTGTGCTGAAAGGAAAGAGCGAGGCTGGCAGTGCTGCTGCCGGGCGTTACGGGGGATGTAACCTGCTGGCGAGCTTGGCGCAGAGACTGAAACCTTGGCAAGGTACCATGGTAACATTTCCATACACATGTTTATGGGTTCTTTGAGGGCTTTTTGGTTAAATGTCAATGTTTTCATGACATTATTCAAGGAGATTTCATTGCTCCAAAATCCCACGATGCCTTTGAAAACGGCTTTCAGTTTGCAAGTTGCTCAGTGGAAAATGTGTCTGTCTGGACTGCTCGGAGATGGAGAGCAAAGCTCTCGTCGTACGGCTCCGTAAAATGGGGCAAGAGCTGGGCCGTCTTCCCCGTTCCCGTGCAGAGGAGGTGGGCGCACACTGCTGCAAATTTAACACGTTGAAGTGACGGAAAGCTGTCAGCACCCTGCGCTCCGGCACCAGCATCCGCTGCTGACCGAGCGCCCGGGAGGGGCATCACCGCGGCGTGGGGCGATCCCGGCAGCACCGGTTCACTTATGGTTTGAGCTTACCCAGGGTCTCAGCTGGCACTGGAAGGAGTGCTGGCCGTCGGCAAGCTTAAGGTTCCTGTGTTTCTAACGCGGATGTTTTGGCTAAATCCAGAATGAGCCTGGACCAGCCTGGCTGTGCGAGGACAGACCTCTCGTTCCCAGACAGACGTCGGGCACCTACGTATTTCTGTTAAGCTTTTTATGCGCTTCAGCATAGGGTGCTTTGCACAGCATGGTGCTTCGCACAGCGTGGTGCTTTGCTTTATGAGCTCTCCCACGACCCACACCTCGCAATGCCCCTTTCTGCCGTCTTCTCCCCCCGTGCAGGCTCGGTTCTGACAGCGGGCTCCCGTCTGCGGGACGCTGAGCGCTCCTGAACGGCGGCTGCGCATCCCTGTTTGGATATCTGGCGCCGGAGCTGCTGCTGGTCCGGCTTTGAGCATCTCTTGTTAAAACTGGAGGCAGGCTGCTGAGAGCTGCTGAATTCCAGCAGCTCTGCAGGGTTTCCGTTGAATAATATTGCAATTTAAAAAAAAAAAATATACCTAGGCGGTAGAATTAAATCCAGGATTTCTCACTCTGGGATATCATGGGTCCCCCCAGTACTGAAACGCATTACAGAATCCCAGGTGGGAGCTGATTTTAAGCGCTTCAGCCCTCCGGGGAGATGCATTGTCATTTTTTTTTAATGGTCATAGAAGTGAAGGCACAGAAAGTGATTTCAAAAATGCTTTAGTGCACCTAAATGCGTGGCCTGCAGTTACTCGGGCCGTGGGTGAGCTCAGGGCTGCGAGGGGCTGAGCTCCCTTCGCCCGGGGGCCGGGGCAGGCGGGCGCCAGCGTCAGTCCCCAGCCCCGTGGGCTCATCGCCCGCTGCGTTTGAGGGCCAGCTCACCCCACAGCACCGCCCGGGCCGCTGCAGGGCTCGGCTTTAAACCTCTCTTTAATTTGGTAGCGTTTTGAAAATCAGCGTAATCACTTTTACTTTGGGCGTGTGATTATCGAGAGAAAACATGGATCGATTGCTGCCTGAATACTTTGTGGTAGGACTGGAAGCTAAGGAAGATGGTGAAGGTCCCTGCTTGTCGGACCTAGAGCCGTACCACAGCTGGCATTGCCCATGTGTCTCCCTGCGGGTAGGGAAAATTCCTGTCTTAGCGCAGAGCAACATGTCAGAGCGAGCAATATATCAGAATGAAATACATTAATTGGCAAGTGCTGGGAAATTACAGATATGCTTAATGAAAAAGAAAACCTTGTTTACGGTTTCTAATGTGCTGCTGAAGAAACTGGCTCCCAAATAAAAATACTTAAAATTACGATTAGGATTTATTTACATAATTACTGCAAGAGAAATTCTAGGTACGTGCTAAGCAGTGCAAGAGAAGCCTCGTGGCTTTTCTTCTTCTCGTTCCTGTGTCTCGAGGTTACTTTGCTCTTGGTGAGTCTATTAAAGGTTTTACTAACTCAGTGAGGCAAAAAGGCATTTGTAACAAAATTAATGCATATATATGTATATATCTATTTGTTTTATTGACTGTGGTAAGAACATATGGCTGAGTAAGAGCCAGATCATCCTTGTAATTGTAGTGTTGGCTGGAGAACGATTCAGTAGGTGGCACTTGTCTCGTTATGGCAAAGCAAGCCGATGTCCCGGCGTGGCCGTACGAGAATGCCCTTGGAGCTTGTTTCCAAAGGGGCTGTGTCCCCCCGGTGCGAGTGAGATCTGCCAAAGTCACCGTATAAATCTATATTAATGGTCGGTTCCAAACCGTACTGCCTGGCGTGTCCTGGCCACCTTCCAGCCCCCGCGGAGACCCTGGGCCAGATCCTCAGCTGGTGTCTGGGTGGCTCTGCTGGCTCTGCTGATTTATATCCGCTGGAAATGTACAGTATGAAACGCAATAGGCCCATGATGGGGCTGCGCTGATTGAAACCAGCCAAGGGTATGACAAATCTTCCTCTTAATATTTCAATTGACTTTGGCAAACTTGCCTCTTTCTTGTGTATCCTAAATCAATGTGTAAGTGCTGCTGACAGTAATTTCCACTTTTGTCTGTGCAGATGGCTGCCCTTCGCTAGGCTGCGGTGTTTATACCTGCTAAGTTTGCAAACACTTTCCTGCTACAGCCTCCCATTGAGCAGTATTTTTCCCTAGCTGTCATATTTGTGAGATGAAAATGTTCTTTGTGGGGCCCTGCTTGAATGTGGATTTTCTTCTTCCAGCGAGGCCCACGGGAGTCCGGGGCGGAGGCGCTGGTGCCACGTGCGTCTCGCTCAGCCCGGATGCTCTGGGCAGGGGGAGGCTGAACCATCTTAGGGGTCTCGATGCTCCGGAGCGGGGTCTGAGAGCCGGTGCCCAGACCCTTGCATGGCTTTGGAAGTCGTGCTGCTGGATCCTATGACTTCTTAATTGCGTGTCAATGTAGACCCCTAGGCACTATATAATTATTATCAAATAGCAAATCTTTAGCCTGAAAGCTGCAATATGAGTGCTCAAGACTCATGTTTTCCTCAGGCACCGCTCTTCTGTCTCTCCTAACTCTTGTTTGGCATAAAGAAGCAGCTGCTGCTTTTTTGTTTGTTTGTTTAGCTCCTGTCTTAGACGCTAAATAAAATCTGCAATCCATCAGTCACGCACCCAACTTCAGCGCGCATTCCCTGGTGTAGGATGCTTTGGTCCAGCTGCTCTTTCAAGGCCGGCTATTGCACTATTCCAATAAAACAAAGACAAATAATTAAAATAAGCCTTTCTCTTCCCTTTTCTCTTGTGCCCAGGGAGAAGATGCCATTCCACCATGTAACAGCTGGCTTGTTGTACAAAGGCAACTACCTGAACCGCTCGCTCTCCGCTGGCAGCGACAGCGAACAGCTAGCGAATATCTCCGTGGAGGAACTGGATGGTGAGCAACGGCCTCGCGCTTTTCCCAAGGGGGCTGGGAGCAGGGAAAGGCTCGTCTTCACCTTCTCTGTAGCGTTGTCATGCAATAACTGGAGGTATTCTCCCCGTGAAGCAATGAGAAAAAGGCAGGTCAGAAATGAGATGGCTCAGCAGGTCAGGGACAAAGAAAAGGTCCCTGACCAAAGTTATGTTGGGAGCTGTAGACTGATTTTAGCCTCAGATTTTGTCCTTCTGCCTAGAAATAAGGCACCTTTTGAAAGAGTAAGGCTGCTTTTTACGCACAAAACTTTGCAAGAGAAAAAGTTAGGCTAATATCTTTTTATAAAGCTGTCTTTAGCCTTTCCTGGGAACCTGCAGAGCTGAGTCTGTCTTCCTAGCAAGTCTTCTAATTTGCTTTGTGGCCTTTCAAAAGTGAGGTTTCTCTCTGTGTCTCAATATAACAAGATGCATGGAGGTGGCCTGTGGCTTAAGAAGCTGGAAAGAGCTTTAAAATTCCCTTTTCCAGGTCAGTGATTGGGAGCACAGACCAGCCTCAGGCTGGCAAAGGCTATCAGGAAGGTTGTCCACATCTGCTGCCTGTAGGATCTCATAATTTCCTCTCTGGAAGCTGGTTGCTGCTAATCCCTTCTGCCCTGCAGACGGGATGTGAGGCCAGGTAGACTCCCAGTCTGGTTCATGGTGGGAAGGTCTCTTTTCTAGGCAATTTGTGGCTCACCGGGGTCATTTCTAAGCAAAAGTTAGTATTGTTGACAGCTGGTCTTTGAGGGCTGTGGAACAAATTAAAGCTCTTGGTTGGCTTCCCAGTGGACATTTGGTACAAGTCATGATCATAATCAATGGTCTCAATGGAGAACTTGATGAGTAAATGAGCAAGGGAATGGTGCAAGGTGGAAAAAGAGAAGACCAACATTTCTGCCCGACCTCCCACTTTTCAACTGCGCTTTGGCAAATCAGACCTTAGTTTTCAAGCCTTTTCAACTCGGAACCTTTGGCTTTGGTTTTTCAAGCTTATCTTAGGTAAACAAGTCCTATGAGGAGTGGCTGAGGGACCTGGGGGTGTTTAGCCTGGAGAAAAGGAGGCTGAGGGGAGACCTTCTCGCTCTCTGCAACTCCCTGAAAGGAGGTTGGAGCCAGGGGGGGTCAGTCTCTTCTCCCAAGGAACAGGCGACAGGACAAGAGGAAACGGCCTCAAGTTGCGCCAGGGGAGGTTTAGGTTGGATATTGGGAACCATTTCTTCCCCGAAAGGGCTGTCAGGCCCTGGCACAGGCTGCCCAGGGCAGTGGTGGAGTCCCCATCCCTGGGGGGATTGAAAAGCCATGTAGATGTGGCGCTTGGGGACATGGGTTAGTGGTGGCCTTGGCAGTGCTGGGTTAACAGTTGGACTCGATGATCTTAAAGGTCTTTTCCAAGCTAAATGATTCTGTGATTCTGTGATTCTAAAAATAGTGTTTTCTGAGGATTTGTAACTGCTTCTCTTCTTCCCAATGAGTTCATGCTGAATGCAGTTCAGGTGAGAGATGCAACATGAGAAACCACTTTCAGTGCAGCTCAGCTAAGGCCCTGGGAACACAAGGGCTGCAGAGGCATCTTCTGAGCTCTTCTTCTGGGTTACAGAAGCTTCGCTTGAAGATTTGAGTTGGTGAGCAGAACTGCACTGGCTCAGCTTCTGTGCATCCTGTAGATCATGAATTATGTTGCAAGGTGGAGCTTAGCTTGTGTCCCTGTTCAGGATGACAGGAGTTGGCTGAGCAGACAGGAGGACGTTGGATGAGGTCTCGCAGTTTATTTCAAATGCAGAGAACAAGGGTTTTTCTGCTATGCCCACCCTGATTAGAGCACGTCTGCTGTAACTGCCTTTGAGATTTGCAGACAGCTGTCAAGAGCTGATTCAAGTGGCATCAGAACTGCGACCCACTGTCGAGGCCACCCCGTCGCACAAGGGAAACTTGTCCTTGATTTGTTCCCCTGCTATTTGCATGGAAATGGTCTGTGGCTGGAAGTGGGAAGGAAGCCCAGTCTCCTTTCCATCCTTCCCGCGTCTCCCTGCTGTCATCTTGAGCCACGTCGGGTGGTCTGCAAGCTTCGAGAGCCCTCTCGGCATCGCCTTCCCACCGGCAGCTCCGGGGTGGGAGCAGCGGCTGCGGGAGGCAGCGGGGCACAACCCCACGGCCGGACCCGCCTTCCCCGAGGAGAAACCAGCACTCGAGAGGCTGTGGATCATCTCCGTTAATTAGCGGCAAATGAAGTGAATTAGGTGTGGAGGAGCCGTCTTTTGAGAAGGCAGCGGCCGAGTCGCTGCTAATGCGAGTGCTGCATCCGTTTAATGCGGTCGGCGCCCCATTATAACTGTGCTATTGAACTGGAGAGCAGCAGAGTTCATTCATCTCTGCTCACAAAGAGTATCCCCCTCGTTCTTCAGGAGAATGGGGAGAGCTCTTTAACTAATCATCCATTTATTCTCTGGCTGTTAAGCACAGGCTTCTTGTTAGAATGTAGTTATATTTTTTCTGACAGCCTTTTTGCTTTACAAACACCTCTTTTCGAGGGTTTTGTGTCTTTGCCACGAAGATATGCCCCAGTTCTTAGCCTAGCGGAGAGGAGCTCAACCTCAGGCCGTTTTTTTCCACCTGCAAGCACAGAAGTGGTACCGAATGGATTCATGTCCGCTAAAGCCAGAGCAGCATAAGAAGCTGGAGACCCTTTTCTGTGTGCAGCTACCCGATTACTGCCTCGCCACTAGAAATCATATGTAATATTAGGTCAGCAGTCGCTGTCTTACTGTGTTTTGGCACTAATGCTAGATCAGTGCCCGGGTGTGCGGGTAATCGGTGAAGGTACCACTGTTCACTGCCCAAACCCAAACCAGAAATAGTCTTTCTGCCTTTAAGCACAAACTAGCTCAGGGTGAGTAACAAAATGTTCTTCCTTGAGAAGTTAATGTCAGTGTATGGGAGCTTTGTGGATATATCAAGCTGTGATAGCGTGATGCCAGTAACATATTTGCATTTAATCTTACAGGCTGGGAAAGAGACGCCAAATTCTCCTTGGTTTCTTTTTCAATGAGATTTTGGTCCCAAGGGAGTTCCAGCCTATTGAGAAATTCCAGGCACACATATTAAATGATTAAAGGTTTGAAGCTGGGGAAGTTGGTGGGAATTTTCTATAATGCTCCTCTGCGCTCCAGGCTCCAACAAGTGCCTGATCTGTCGGGTTTTTTTCTAGCAGATTTTTTTTCTTTTTTCGCGTCTAGCGTTGCGTGTCTCAACGCCGTTCGCTTCAGGAGGGATTTCTGCGCGTGTGGGCTCAGGGACGCTGCAGGGCGAAGGCGCTGCACAGCCTGGCTGGAGCGCAGCCTGCCTCCCCGTGCACGTCCCCGCGGCAAATACTGACGAATGCTCCGTGTTTGCTGCCTGCGGGCAGTGGGTGAAGAATAATACGGAGATCAGGAACTGAAAAATATTTCTGACTTCAAGTAATGTAAGGGGGAAGGAGTCCGGGTTTTTGGATGAGCGCGCGCCGTTCAGAGCGGCGTGCCTAGGGCGCTGCTCTGCCTCGTCTCCCACTGGTTATTTTTCTCCTATGAAAACTTTTCCGACTTGCATCAGCCATCTGTCGATTTTAACTCCGCTCTGTTTTTTTCCACCCTGTTTCAAATACTACGCTGGCAGCAAGGAAAGAGGCTGGAGAGATAGCGGGTCGCTCTGCTGATGGCTTGTCTATTCCTAGCAGCGGTGTTTGCTATTTGCGGTTCTGTAGTAGCGTGAGGGTTTTTAGAAGCTGTCACCGTCACAAAGGGAATTAACTCGCAGAGAGCTGTATTAGGCGATACTTAACTTTGTAACATCAAGTAAATGGCAAAGTTGAAAGTGGCAGGCCATCCATAACCCGTCTCTTAGGGACCGCGAAGTACGATGGGGTCTCGGATGGATGTTATTGCCATATGCTTAGCGGTTTCTATGCATGAGATTATAAATTAAGGCTGGGAGGAACTGTTTTACATATAGATTTTCTGGCTATTGTTGGTTGACATAAAATTGTGGCACAGTTTGTGCATACTCTGTGGTTTCCACATTCCTTTTAAAACCGGCTTCTGTCTTCACATTACGAACTGCTAGGAGTATTTTTAATAAAAAATGGTGGATGGAAATCATCATGTCAAGCTTGAGTCATCCACCTCCATAGGCACTATCTAAAGGGTATTGTCAGGAGGTAAAAACATTTCCATAGTAGGAATCTGACAAATAGCACCTGAAGGGAGGCACATGCATTATAAGTAGGCTTTGCAGAAAGTGGCTGTGAAATGCACGCTCGTCAGTGCCTTGCAGAGAAAACCCGAATGTGAACCACAGCAGCAGCTATTTGTCCAGAAAGACATCACGGTAAATCCTTCCCTGACCCAGATTCCTTCGAAATCAGCGGTGCTCATGCAGGAGGAAACGTCGCTGCGTGGCAGCAGGACGGCCGTTGGCATCTGGTGCCGTAGACGACGTAGCCCCTGCCCCAGGTGGGGCCTGTGGTATCTACAAGGCTTCTTCTAGGCTGGGGGATATATTTTTTCTTTTCTGGTTGTAGATATCAGCCAGTCCTTAAGGTTGAGATCCAGAGTGGAAAGGCCAGTGAGCGGTTTTGCCTGCCTGAGCTGGAGATGTCAGCAGAGCAACGCGTGAAACGGGGCACAGCCGCTGGCTGCAGGACTGTGGGGCGCAGTAGCCTTCAAGGCAGCAATCTGGGGACTTCCTTCACCAGGAGACTTTTCTACCATTATAGATTATACGTCACGTTGCAGGACATGCTTTACCTGGTTTCTGCTTCTTTCCAGCAACCCCCCTGCTGTCACCTGCAGAAGCTCTTAACTGAGTCGCTCTTTCCTGGGCTCCCGTGTAAAAGCCAACCGTGAGCAGCTTCAGAGCATACTGGGAAACAGCTCTTGAAATAATTTAAAGGGCATGGGTAAACGATGCCCATATGGATTTTAAATTAACCGTTGTCTCCCGCATGCCAACAATGCAGGCAATGACAAGTGGCTGGAGATGTGTTGGGGCTGCAGCCGGTTCCGGAGTCCCAGCAGCAACGACAGGGTGGTCGTCCCTGGGGCTGGTGGCACGCTGGGTCCCTGCTGGGGAGGGGGGCCGGGCAAAATAGTCCCACGTCGCCAACACAGCCACACTGTCCCAGCCCTGCCTCTGAAAATAAGGCCAAAAATCAGGGATGTTTACCTGATACAATGGTCCTTGGATGTTGTAGGTCTCGGGAAGGGAGTGACCATGATGCTGCAGAGCACTGTCACCTTGCAGGCTCGTTTGGGGGGTGTCATTTAGCAGAAACCCCACGAGCCATGAGGGTTGTAGCTGATCCAGACCCTAGTTCGCTCCCATGTTATCAGGAAGGCTCGATAAACAGTCTCTTGCTTGCTGGAGAGTCAGGGCTGCCGTGCGATTCCTCGTATCTCTCTCTAGGTGTTGATTTTGCTCCGGGTCCGCTTGTTTGCTAGCAGAGACTGTCATCCTGCTGATGGGCGCAGGAGGTAAAGGGGCAGGCAGATTCCCCCCAGCCTCAACAGCCAGCTGGCTGCGCCGTGTCGGCGGCTGAGACCCATTATCTTTGGTGTCCCAGGTGAGATCAAACAGTGTTTTGGAGAAGCAGTGTGCTCCAGGAGGGAAACCCAGGGGAGAGGCATTACTCACTTGACTGACTCATGTAGCAGCAACAAGGCTGAGTCTGCTCCGCTCGGCTTTTTGTCCATGGGAAGAAAAAAACCACTTGGAAAAGTGGAAAGAGAGAGAAACAAGGAAGAAAGAGCATCCTGCTGGCGAGGCAGGAGTTGCAAGGATGTTCTCCTGGGATGGAGACGTAGCAAGGGGGAGTGTGCGCTGGGGTATGGCCGCACTGGGATGCTCTGACGGCCGGCGCGTGGGTTTGTGCACAGGTCTCCAGCACCGTGCTTCAGCGTAAGCACTGCAAGCAGCCTGTTAATTAAGTGGATGAAACTGTGTAAAGCTCATTTTCTCTTTTGTAGAGTTCTTTTTAAAGAGAGGTTTATCCACAGCATCTCCACTGTGAGTGATCATGGCTGGGAATGGAATAATTTATGTCTTATATTGGGCTTTAATAGTGTTTCATGTCTCTGAATATAAAACTGCAGCATCACTATGCAAATTCTGCTGTGGACAGAAGCAGCTGTATCTCTCACTTCTGCTGAGCTCCTTCTGCTAGTTTTCCAGTTACGTATTTTAATTACGGTGTGGGTTTCCTTGGGACTCGGTAGTTTCGGGTATGAAGCAGCCTCCATTTAAAAAAATCGTAAAAACTGGCGCAGTATTAATATTCTGCATCGTATTATTTTATTGCAAGGTGCACGTTTGCTCCAGACAGCATCCAGTGGGCGAGAGGAGTTGCTGATGGAGAAATTGTGGCTACCTGCCCCAGGCTGCGTGCCAGCTTAGCTCCGATGAGGTTCAAGGGAATTCACCGAGGGAGAGATTTACAGTTATAACCCGCTGTGGTCTGCCCCAGCCTCATCAGTAGTCTCCAGACGTCAGCACTGGCTGGAGCAGCCAGCAGACGCGAGGCCCCTGCCCCGCTGCCGTGCATCTGGAGGGGCTCAGTTCCCCTGTGCCGGCTTTGGGAAGCTTTCCCTCGCCTTGCACGGAGCCGTCCCGCGCGCTGCAGACAGACAGACGTCCGCCCAGCCAGCCCCAGCATCACCGACCTCTCACTCCTGGCCTCCAGGAAAGCTTTTGTTCGCTGAAATTAGTAGCACTTCCCACCCCAAGCAGGCAATGATAATGTCTGGACACCCGAAGTGGCTGTGCCCGGGGAGGTTTGGCTCCTGGGGGTTTCACCAGGGAGCAAGAGCCTGTCTTGGGGGGGTTCAGCTGCTGCGTTGCCTTAGGGACCATTTGGGCTTGAAGGTCAGCGCTGGGTTTCTCCAGCACTGGAGCTCCTCAGCAGGAGGTGGCAGAAGGTGACGGACTGGGCGAAAAACTCCAGAGCAGCAAGTATTTCCACCCTCCAATGCTTTACAGCCCGAGCCCTACACAAGGTGCCAGTGCTTTGGCAGGGTGATTACCCGGGGGGATAAATGGGGTTTTTGGGTGCAGGCTTGGGAAGGGTTTGCAGAGGCTCTGCTCCCCCTGTCCGCACCCCCTCTGCCAAGGGGGGATGCTTCACCTGGGCTCCCTGCCCCCAAAATACAAGAACAGGCATCAGCATCATCTCTGAGGAAAGAGTCCTTGCAGCAAGCGAGTATAAATAAAATGAGATTGGCTGCCAACAAATTAGAATTACAGGGACACCATCTGGACAACAATTAAAGAGATTGTTTGAACTCCAGCTATGCTGACATAGTTATAGGAACTGGCTGGCGAGGAAGCGAGTTATTAGTGGTGGATATTCCGATACCCTTGGTCAGAGGCTTGAGGGTTTCTGGCTTATTGTAGCGGAGAAGGAGCCTCTTCAAGCTGGAAGAAGATGGTTTTGGGGAGAGGGCCACAGACTGTGTCATCATCCGGCTCCTTCCAAATCTGCTGGGTTTGTCTCTCACCGCAGAGATGCTGCTGCGGCCTCGGTGCCGGGCTGATGCTCCGCGCAGCCGTTTCAGACGCTGCCCGTTCGCCTGCGAGCTGGGCTCTCGGTGGAGCGAGCTGAGAACTCGCTGCCTGCGTCACCCCGGGCCGTGGGAACCGAGCAAATTCAGATCAAGAGCTAAACATGCTTTAAAAGACATTTAAATCTTGCTGCGACACATTTATACAAATTTTAATACAGATTTTTAATTTTTTATGCAAGCTTCTAGGCTGGATCATTAATTTTACAAGTTCCTTCAATCCCTTTCCTTAAAAGCCTGGCTTTAGCAAGTCACTCCTTTTCTAGTCAGTGTTGCTGTGTGGACTCAGGGGTCTCATCCTTACCGGCTACCTCGATGCTCTGCAGATGTACCCCCTGGGCAGGGGCTTTCAGCTGAGCGTGGGAGGACAGGGGCTGTGGCCGGGTCTCTGCACCCCAGGGCTGTGGGGATGTGGCACACCCCCAGGCCCCTGGGGACGAGACACACACCCAGGGCTGGAAGCAAAGGGGACTAAATGCTGCCGTCTCCCCGTTTCCCAGCTGAAGGCGCAGGAGCGCTGTGGGTACAGCGGGGCGTTGGTGGGCTGTACACCGCACACCCAGCCACCCCCGAGCACACCTTTCCGTGCTGGTCCAGCTCCCAGTGAGCTCATTTGGGATGCGTCAATCTGCCCACAGCATCTTTCCCTGGCAAAGGGAGGCACTGATTTCTGACCCAGGTCTGTGGTTTTTGGGGCTGAACGGGGCTGGCAGTGCCACGGGAGCAGAGATTTCCTCCAAATCGGCCTGGGAACGGCTTCCCCAGCCCAGAAATGGAAGTGATGGTGCTTCTGTTTTGAATCGGGTGGGAAGCGTCTCGGCCGTTAGGCTCCTTCCCAAGCTGCGGGGCTGGGGCACTGGGGAAACCTCAGCTCTGCAGAAGCCACAGCAGCTCCTGAGAGTCAAGCAGTTGGTCCCCAACTGAAAATTACTCTGATAAGCCACTTCTTCTCATTTAACTGCCCAGACAGAGGCACAAACCTGGACTCTGTCCTGGGTTTAAGCTGCCTTAACCATCCCCTCCGTGGCGCTGAGTGCCGAGCAAATGGCTCACTATTTATTTCATTTCCCGGGGCCTCCCTGTCGGCGCTGGGCTCGGGGCTGACGCATGGCTTGAGAAGGGCCTGGACAAGCTGCCGTTAGGGCGAGTTGGAAGACGAATGGCTCAGCGCGCCGGCGATGCCCAGCAGCACGGACCCGAGCGAGAGGAGCCGGGCGCTGGCGTGGATGGTTGCAAAGCGCAGGAGCAGGATGGGCCCGAGGGACTCGGGAGCATTGCCAGGTCTCCAGTCACACAGACAGTGTTTTATAGTTAGTCAGCATCAGGTTCACAGGTTCCTCCTTTAATCGCCATGATTTTAAATACTTAAGGATTTGGAGGTTATCGTGGTGCTCTGCACACTGTGCATGTGCCCTTTCTGTGGTCGTGATGCTGTGGACAGTCAGGTGCCCCTCCGGGCTGTGGAGACCAATATTTCAGCCAGGCTGTGTTAGTTCACTGTGTCTTTCAGCACATCAGCTTTAATCAAGTCACAGCAAACCTTGAGCAAACCTGAATCAATTCCCTTGCCTCCATCGGAGCAGCCACCGCACCAAAGCACAAACATCTGCAAAAAGCCTCTGTTCTGCACTGCATCTACGCGCTGTCTGGAGAGGAACGTTCAGAAATAGGTTTGCCCCCTAAATAATGAGGTTTAGGAGTTAGATGTACATACGGAGAAGCAGGATATCTATTTCTAGTTCTTCACTGGGATGTTTTGGCCATCACAGATCTTTTCGTGCCTCAGTTTACCTAGCAGCAGCGACACCTGTGAAGGGGAGGAGAGCAACGCGTCCGCCACTGCTTGGGGTGCAGCAAGACCTCTGGGTCAAGCATCATCTGTGGATCTTTCTCGCCATGAGCAATGGCTTTGCTTTGGCTCCCCAGTCCCCGTGCCACTGCGCCTGTGGTCACAACAAGCCTCTTGGTGACACGGTGCGGGGGGAACTGGCGCGGAAGGATTAGCGCTGCTGCAAAAATGACGGGGAGAAAAACTCAGTGATCCAGAGAGGGTTTCACCTGGCTCTTTTGAATGTATTTTGTTTTGAATGCCATTCAAAGCGATGCAATGTCAAGGTTAGTGCTCCTGGCCTCCGTTTGGCTGTCGGGGTGTCTGCTCGGCGGCACCAGACAGCGTCCGGGTCCTGCTGCGCTCCTGGGCAGCAGCCGTCGCCCACAGCCGCTCGCTGGGAGCCTGCTCCGCCGTGCTCTGCTGAGGGTGCCCGCGGTCCCTGTCATCCTGCCCCTGCCCGTGAGCAAGGGCGTTTGTCTTCCTGAGGACGAGGGCAGTGGCTTGGCAGAGCGAGAAGTCACCTAGCAGGGTGCGAGTCCAGATGAGGGAGGCAGACAACAGTCATGCCGGGAGTTAAACAAATAGACCTGGCCGTCCTCTGCCTCGGGCTGGAAACCTTTGCTTCCCAGTTTCCCTTGCCCAGTCGTGGGTCCTGAGACCATCTCAGCCCTAGGTGAGATGAGAAATAGGTGCAAAGGCCGGGCTTAGTAAATGGGCTGTGCAAGGATGCTCCCTCCCAGGATTTGCACTGGGTGGTTTCCCGAAAAGCCAGAGCTGGGGAAGGCAGGAGGAGAGGAGGGGCAGCAGGGGAGGAACGTGGGGCCGGCCGTACCGCAGCAGGACGGGGTGGGATGGGTGCTGGGTGGGAGAGAGCAGAGGGCGCAGAGGACAGAGTCTGGAGCCAGAGAGGAGGCGAGGAGATGGGCAGCTGCATCCAGCGTTGGATCTGCTGTTCCCGGAGCTAAATGAGCTGGCAGCCAGCGCTACGTGCAGCAGTTGTCAGCTTTCGCAGGGCCCTGTGGCTGCAGCCACCAGCCAGATGGGTACAGGGGGACGGAGCAGGAGCCCAGCGGGGCAGCGCTGCTGTTCCAGCTTGACTGGCTTTGGCGACATCAAAGAGGATCAGTACAAACCCTTTGAAGTCGGACTTAGCTCCTGCCTGCCTGCGAAAACTCAGGGGTGCAAATCTCCCGGGGTGACCGTGATGCTCTGAGGAGGTGGGGGCCGCGCAGGACTGCAGCGAGGGCCGCGCGGGTGCAGCGATGCTCCTGGGCGCGCTGGCGAGGCACGGCGAGGGCTCCACCGCCTTTGCTTTTCTGCTCTGACCCTTGACGTCGGGGATGTGTCCAGGAGCGCAGGGTGTGCAGCAGAGCTCGCCAGAGCCAGGCAGAGAGTGGTAGTTCATAAAACGCTTTGCGAGCCTTCGGCGCCAGAGCAGCCACTGCGGTGGAGAGTGCATGGGCTGAAATCGCTGTGGTTCCTAAGGCTGATGCCAACCTGGCTCAGGTTATTCACTCTCCAAATGAAATGAGTTAAAACTATGCTGGGATTTTCGCAGCCTGAGGTCAGGCCAAGGCCCCGCACCCCCCGCGTCGCCGGTGACGCTGCTCCGTGCCGGGCTGTGCTGCCAGTGCAGCAGAGAGGGCTCAGCCACGGCGCACCCGTGTCCTCGCACCGTGTGGGTTTGTGCAGGATGAGCTGAGCCGGGACCTCGCTGTCTGCCTTGGTCTCCCATTCAGCTCCGCGCTGAACGGCTGTTGTGCCCCCGATCCGGCTGAGAGGACTGGAAGGGGGATTGCGGCGGTGCCGCTGGGAGCAGCAGCAGGACCCGTGTGCGCGTCACAGGGAGCAACGCTCCAAATGAGTCGTGACACGAGGTCGTGGATCTCGGTGTCCTCGCGGACCAGGTACGCAAAGTCCTGGCACCTTTCAACAGAGGGCAAAGTAGATGATTGATAGGATCAAACATCCGTCTGGAATCTGAATGGCTTTGACAAGTAGTGAGCGGCTCAGTCCCGCACCGCCGTCCTGGAGCTGCGGTGTTGCAGGCAGCACCGCTGCAGCAACAGCCACAAGACAAGTAAGAGCAACAAAAATAACTTTCAGAAACCTCAGCACTTGGAATTTTCAATCCTTAGTATTGCAGAACAGCACAAAGTCTTTCTTAAAATGTTTGCTTTATTTGGATAAGAATTCTGTATTAAAAGAAAAAGAAAAAACCCAAAGCCTCGGTCGTGAAAGATGTTTATGTGTCATGTTCCTGAATGCACATCATTAGGATGCTGTTTAAGGAAAGTCCCTCTTTCTAAATAAGCCATTAGAACACAAGCCTATTAGCAGCACGTGGGATGAGGCAGTACTTTGTATTTCAGGATTATTCTTTTGGGCAATTTCTATTTAATTTGCTAGGAAACACAAATCTCATTACTTTTCTTTCAACTAAATCTAATCCAGGGCATGAGATTTTGTGGATAGGTTTGGATGGGGAGGGGGAAGAAATATGGCTGTGTAACCGGTTGTAATTGCTATTACTTCCCGAAGGTAAAAAAGATTTGAAGCATTTTTTGCCTTAGCAATTCTTCATGTTTGCACATGAGGAGTAAATTGTGCTTTGCAGGGACACAGTAATTTCTGCCTTTGAAATGCGAAACTGTGTTTGCCAATGTGTCTGATGGATGAAATGTCCATCACAAGTACTTAAACGTAGCTTGTCACTGCTTTGTAAATTTGATTTCAGTGGTGCAGAAGGGAAAATGAGAAAATAGAGAGAAAGTTGGAGGATATCGCTGAAACGACGTTCTCTCCTGCTTCGCCCCTCGGGGAGACGGGCGTGCGATGGGCTGAGGTTTCGCTCTGTGAAAGCACCAGAGGTAACGTCGTCCCCAGTTGCACAGGCTGTAGGAACCACGTCCGTACCTCTGGGGCTGGCAGGGAGAGTTCTCAGCCCTAGGACAGGCGCTGCCTCCCAAACTCGGCTGTGCAAGTGTGGCATTATTCAGTTCACTAGCAGTTTAAAAAAAAGAAAAAAGAAAGAAAAAAGTAGGGGGATCCATTTCGGTTTGAGCCAAATCAGCACATTTTTATTTTTGCATTTTTTTTTCCCGCAAATCGGAAGCTGGGAAAAAATCTCATCTGTTCCAAAACAAAGTGTTTCACTTAGAATTTGAGCTTTTTAACTTATTTCTGTTCTGAAGGTGTGGCAAGCTTGTAGATTTTGGCTCGCCAAGTCATGTGCTTCCATTAAAAGAGTCAAAACAAAACGTTTTATTTCAGCGGGAGCCTGGACGGGCAGCTCGTGCAGCTGCTGCGAGCTGATGAAGTGTTTCAGAGAGGACGAATCTGCGTTTTCGGTGAAAGCACTTCAGCACACAAATGGTCTTGTGATGTTTCTTCTCCGGCCAAGGCAGCTCAAGGTGCCGTGGTGGGGCGAGGAGGTTGGGCAGGGACCCACAGCGGCTCCTCCCATCCTGGCCAAGTCGCAGAGGATCCCCAAAACTGGTGGCATCGCGACTGAGTCCCCTTGAGACACGCAGCCTTAGGTCCATGGGGTCTTGCTCCTTCAGCGCAGCCGTCAGGCAAACGGCCTTTCAAGTGCTTTAATCGCTCTGTTGACGAGCTCCTGTGAGCGGGGGCTGCTCTGCTGGCGAACCCCCGAGGAATGGGCGTTTCAGCCCAGCGGTGCTTCTGAGTAGTGAAAATATACAAGGTTTGATTTGGATTGAGATGCAAAAAGAAAGCACACTTCCCCCCCGATGCTCCATTCTGGGCTGTTTAAGGGGTTAGGTAGCTAATGACTTCTTCTGAGTTCATTCCAGTGGCCTTCCAGCCTTGTTTCTCAATAGCTTTATTTTGCTGTATTCCCCATTTTCTTTTTTCTCTGTCGTGGTTTAACCCCAGTGGGCAACTCGGCCCCACGCAGCCGCTCGCTCACTCCTCCCGGTGGGATGGGGAGAGAATTAGAAGGGTAAGGGTGAGAGAACGCATGGGTTGAGATAAAGACAGTTTAATAGGGAAAGCAAAAGCCACGCATGCAAGTAAGGCAAATGGGATTCATTCCCTGCTTCCCATGGGAGGCAGGTGCTCGGGCACCCCCAGGAGAGCAGGGCTCCATCATGCGGAACGGTGACTTGGGAAGACAAACACCATCACTCTGAACGTCCCCCCATTCCTTCTGCATCCCCCAGCTTTACATGCTGAGCATGACGCCATATGGTGTGGGACATCCCTTGGTCAGTCGGGGTCAGCTGTCCCGGCTGTGTCCCCCCCAGCTCCTTGTGCCCCCCAGCTCCTCGCTGGTGGGGTGGGGTGAGGAGCACAAAGCCCTTGGCTCTGTGTCAGCCCTGCTCAGCAGCAACAAAACATCCCTGTGCGATCAACGCTGCTTCCAGCACAGATCCCAAACAGCCCCACACCAGCTACTGGGAAGGAAAATAGCTCTATCCCAGCCCAAACCAGCACATTCTCTCTCTCTCATTTTTCACGATAAAGGGTGGAATATGCGAGCTGAGGAGATGGAAGCAAAGCAAATAAAGAGGCTGGTTAAATACCGGGCTCGGAGGGAGGTCCTGGCTGGCCTCAGGCTTTCCTGCTGGCCTGCACCGAGGTCCGGCATTTTCTGCCTGCCCTTTTCTTGCTCTGAGAATAGCAAACGGGAGAACGTGCTTCGGTTTCTGTAGCTCCTATCGATAAGGGTAAGGCTTATGTGTCCTTTTAGGGGGAGAAGGCCACATAACAAAAATGCGGAAGGATATTGGATTAGACAAGCAGCCTCTCACTTAAAAACCTGTTTATCATTAGCTATTCTGGGGTTTTAGAGGGGTTTTTTGAGCCAGTGATTGGAGGAATTTTTCTGCAGGTTAAGTTTATTGTCTTCTGTGTAACAGTGCAGCGAGTGAAGGCTTTTGGCTGGATTCTACGTGCCCGACGGACACCTTGCGTGTGTTGCTATGGCACGACAGGAGTTTTACTGCGGGAAAGTGCTGACTCCGTAATGCACCGGGTGCTGTCTCTGGTGGTGTTTATTTGCAATAAGAGAGGCCTGAAGCTGCTGGTTTCAGGTATTTTGTGCAGTTATTGTGCCTTCTAACGCTTTCCAGGGTGCTTTGCAGCACGCAACAAATTCAGGGTTGGAATCACAGTGTTAAGTCCCAGCAAATCAAAAGCTCTTCTGATAACTTGTTGACCTTGGCAGCATGTGTTTCTCCAGCAGAACAACATTTAAAGCCAAACGTTGCACAACCCTGAATTTCCCGATTGCTTGGCTGCGCGGAGCAGCCGCCCATGAAGTGTTTCTCGAGAGGCGGAAGGGTGGATGTCCTGCTCCGCGCCCAGCCAACGGAAAAGCTGCTTTCAGCTTGGAAGGGGACTTGTTTTCTTCAAAGTAAAACATGTTTGTTTTGCAAATGTGAAATTCTGATCCCATTGACAGAAGGAGCAAAATTCCCATCGGCAGAGCGGGGCTTTCACTCTCTGTCACTGAAAAAATCGGATAACTGGCTAATCTCCTTAGTGTCTATTTCTTTTTCTAACGGAAAGCTTTTTAGTACCAACGCCTAGAGAAAGTTCCATCCTCACAGCCTGAGTTTCAGCTTCCCTAAGTTAGTGCTAAAAGACTGGACATCGCGTCTGGTCATGGGCTGCTTTCTGGGATGTAGCTGCGTGTGTCCGTCTGCGCACATGAGCACAGGTAATACTGACAGCTCTTATCTGCAGGCTGGTGAGGATATTTTGGTTCTTGATGGCACAAAACCAGTCCTGTCCCAGTTTGTACTGCACCTGAGCAAGCCTGCCTGTGTGTTTAGACTGAGGATTGACGATGGAAAAGAGAGGCTCCTTTGAACCGTAGTCCTTTGGGTAATTACCAGTATGATAATTTATGTGGTTCATTAGTAATCAACTTTCTGCATTCCCACTTACCTCTTCCAGCACTTGTTCATGAGGCCTCTGAGGCTTTGATGGGATGGGAGCAAAGCAAATTAAAAGAATGACCTAAAAAGAGAAGCTCTGAGGCAGGAGGGCTATGAACCTGTCTGGTTTAGCTCTAAAAGGGATTAAATAAATCGGTTTGATGCCAGCTTTGACATTTTCTTCCCACCCATGTGAAGAGGCACTTCCTATGTCTCCATCGTGGCCTTAGCTCTGCTTTGGCTGATGGTGCTTTCAGACTCTCCGTGACCTTGATGGGAGCAGGACCGGCTCTGGCCATCCAGAGCCCTGACACAGACCTTATCCAAAAGGGAGAGAGGAACCCTGGTGTTGTTCTCAGCTATGGGAACGGGCCACGATTCATTCCCTCGCTTGGAGACCTCATTGATCTTCTGTTGTCCATGGGGATGGAAGGGCATTTCCAAAGGATGACCCTTGGGATCCACCAGGGAGCGAGTCAGCCTGTGTAGCTCTTTACAGGAGTTTTTGAGGGACCCTGAGCTTCGGCTCAAGTTTGAAGTTACATGGGAAAATGCTGGACAGCTGTGACAAGCTTTTATGGATGTCGGCTCAGGGACGTGTGTAGGAATCTTCAAGCCATAAATACTTGGTGAGTGCTGCAGTGACTTTTTAATTTTAGTGGGAAAACCAGAATGTGGCAGCCAGAAAAAAAAATGGTACAAAAATAGTAGTAGCCCTTTTGGGAAGAGGAAATGATATTCCACTAAGAACAGCAACCCCAATTAAATGGGAGCCTTTAAAGACGCGAATAGCTAATTACCTAGATAAGGATGAGGCAGACTCTCACACATGGAAAACAGATTTACTGGGGGACTTTTATCTATGTACATATGTCCAAGATGATTTATTTTCTTGCCACAAGCCCAAAATTGTCTGTGCTTTGTAAATATTGTGGTTGATGGCTGTAAAGATTTCCGATGAGATCAAGTTGGAAAGAGTCATATGGTCAACCACAGTTACCAGAACTGGAGAATTTCATTAGCGGCTCGAGCGGCGGAGGAGGCTTTGGGGGCATGGCCAGGCACATCGCAGCCCTTGTTTTAAATAACCACTGGCACAGGAAGGCAAGGGAGCCCTCCCCCCTGCAAGCCCCCGTTGCGCTTGGTGGCCTGGTGCGACCCTTTTTAGAACAAAATATTTTTAAAAGCAAGTTTTGTGTCACGACTTGACACGGTTGTGTAAGAGGGATAACATATTAATTTTCCGACCGGGGTGTGGGAAATGGCTCACGGCTTTGCTGCTATCACGTGTTGGACGTGGCTGTGATGTCTTTGTCTGTGCTTGCATTGCACGGGGCGGGCGCGGGTGTCCTGCACCACCACAGGCTCCCTGCACCCGCAGGGTGCCCTTCCCCGCTGTCACCTCTTCTAATAGAGACTTTCATCACTTTTTCACGTCTCCAAATCACTTATGTTTTGACATTAATAAGAATAGCGAAGAATTCGGAGAAAGTAGTTTTGGCATCTACTGTATTTAATTTGCGCAAACTTTCATGTGGAGTTTAATTTAGACTGATGAGAGAGGCAGTTTTATGAGTATAAAACTCCATTAATTACAGATCCTGTCTTAATTATAAATGGCTCTATTTTAAAGTGAGTTTTACAACCAAAATTAAGACTTGGAGCAGTTCAATCAATACAAACATCAATTAGACCTGACTTTGTACTCCAATTAATTTATAAAGCTTCCCAATGAAGTGTAAAAAGTGTGCCACTTTGTACTCCTCTTTCTGCCATTCCCGGGCATCAGGAGGTCTCTGTGGTTTCATTAGCAGCCTCCTAATGATAACTGTGGATGGAATAACAAACCTCCCGATGGTCTGCTTCTTCCCAAATAAGCCAGCAGAGTTAACCGCTAAAATGGCCGAACCTGGCACAAGTGCAGGGGAAAGCAGATACGCTTGCCAGTGTTTTGTTCCTTTGCCCACGGTCCGGTGAAGTCTGTGGTCCTGCTGTGGAAAGTGCTGCTTTCCACAGACCATGGCTGCTCCGAGGAGCTCCGGGAGGCCCCAGAGGAGGACACGGTCACTCGTCATGAATGTGAACCTGGTTAAAGCCCTGTTCAGGTTCAGTGTTATCATCCGGGGTTTGGCACAGTTTGTTTCTCTGCACTGCCTTTTCAGCAGCTTTGTCTGCCGGAGTATTTGGCGTTGCAGCTGCTGACGCTGGGGACACGTGTCCTTTACAACCCTAGTCAGGAGCTGAGGATCCAGCCCAACCGGGGAGGCAGGATCTGCTCCGCGTAATGTAGCGACGGTTACTTGAATCCCTGCTAGCATCTTCAGTCCGCGCTGTGGTGATGAGCTCACCTAGGGTGAGAGTGCGTAAAACAAGCTTTTTCTCAGCACCAGAGGGTGAGACGAAAGGACCTGAGGACTCCCGTGGGGAACCCAAGCATTAACAGATATCTTTTTGCTTCTAAACTGAGTGCAGGTCATCTGCAAGCTTCTGGGAAATAGCAAACCTCAGTTCCTGGAGATTCATGGGGCATCCTCCTCCCTTCAGCAGAAGGATGGCTTTTGCCCAGGTGCGGATTCCACGTGCAAGGTCTTGGGAAGAGTTAAATCTTTAATGCAGGACTTAGGAAGCCATGGAGCTCCCTGTGAGCTTTGGACTGGTCCCAAGTGTCTTCTCCTCCCAGAGCTCCTCGAGACAGAGACTCTGCCTTCCCACCCAGTGGTACAGCAACTACCATGTGGGACACCAGCCCTCTTGGACCTGCAGTAAAATGAACAAGAAACTATAATTTGACCGTGCATAAGGTCATGCAGAAAGGGGGGAAGGGATGGAGCAAAGTGTTAGCATGGTTTCTATTTTGTTTCTGGTGAAACGGGGTGTTTTAGTAAAGCCAAGCTCTGGGCTCTGTGACTGTTTGAAGTTAGGAACCGAAAAGCAAGCGACAGGCAGGCAAACAAAGCGAAAACCTGCTCTGAATTATCATAAGCTTTTTTGTTGTTTTAAACCCTTTCAAGCAGAGCCATTTGTACTGGAGCAAATTCTCCCAAGATATTTTTAGACGATATGAGCAGAAAAATATTACTCCATAGCAAGCTGTTTACAAATCTGCTAACCTTGTTTAGTGCTAGTAAAACTCTCGGCTTGGTGTGCTGCGGAGCACGTTAATTACTTGACAGAAATTACGCAACGATGTCTTTCCGAAGTGATATACATTGGCTTGGCCCTGCAGCTGGGCCCATGTACAGCATTTTATATAATTAAGTGTGAATGTTTCTGCAGCTTTTCCATTAAAACAGGGAGAGCGAGGCAGGAAAGAGGCAGACCCTGCCAATTACCGGCTGCTCTCCATCCTTTCCTCGTTTCTGTAATGGGGCCATTCTGCAAATGGTGAGTCCGGCCGTTATCGGCTGATTTGAGCAGCATCGGAGGCACCGCTGGCCAAGCTGCTGCTTCCACCTCCACGGGAGGCTGGTGGAAATGGCCCGGTGTGTTCCCGCTGGAGATGGCCGAGGTAGATGGCTGCTGCTGGCCCTTCGTGGGTGTAGTTTAGGTGTCCAGGCATTGCTCTCTGTCCCTCCCTGGGCCTTGGCTGGCCATGGAGTGGGGATAACAGCCATTCCCCATCACATCTTGGATGCATAAACGTGTGTAGCAGGGTGGGACTCAGACACTAACAGGGCCTATGAATACACTGAAGGTTGATGTGGACTCTTATGGATAGAGGATCCCAATCCCTCCCTGTAGACCTCACTGGCCTGTCCCTCTCGTGGGTGTTGGGTATGGGGATGCGACCAAGCTCCTAGCCCTGGTGACCTGCTCACGGTGATCTTGGGGAAGCTCCTGTTCCCATGGGAGCTGCTTCCAGTACTGCTGATGACTGCAGTGAGGTAGTGTGGGATTTCCACCTTGAATATTTAGAGGATTGGTTTTGGGGACCTGGAGGTTTCTTTATTTTCTTCTGCTGAAAAGGACTCAGCAACAGACTGATGATTCTGAAGGGTTTGGTGGAAGCCCGGTGTTTCTGATGACCACTGAGTGCTTAGCAATGGTTGAATGGGCCAAGTTGGAAGGACAGATTAGATGAAGCAAGCTGTGTGATAGGTAGACAAGGGCTTTTCAGCCTGAACACAGCTGAGGATATGGTAAATCTAAGTCTATAAAGTGGGTGAAGGGTGTGGAGAAGGAGAAGAGGGAACAGTTGTTTGCTGTCTGTTCCAAAACAAGAGCTGGAAAATGTCAGCTGGGAGTTGGAGAAGGTGTTTCAGAAGAAGAGAAAGTGGATCATCACATATTGCATGGTTAAACTGTGGAACTTCTTGCCACAGGACAAACAAAAGTAAATATGATCATAAAAGGAACTGGAAAAATTTGTGGAAGTCTTGGGACTGTTTGAAGATGGGCCCTTGGCTGAGCATGAGGTCTGCTCTGGCCTCTTACTGCCATTCGCAGGCTTGGACACGTAACTGCTGCTGGTAGTTGGACATACGTAGCTGTCCCATGGTCAGTTTGAGCATTTCAGGTCCTCCTCAGTACCCTTCCTTGGGAAGATGTGAACTCAGTTCGACAAACACTGCCCCAGACGAGCTTCATCCAGGCTTTGGGTGAGCACAGGGGTGTGTGACCTTGTGAGAGCCCTTCCAGTCCCTTGCTGGGATTTGGGTAGTACTAGGTCTGTGACGGACCAGATGGGAGGGGACAGAAGAGGAAAAGCAGCTGATGCGCCACAGCAATAAACTAGCTGCCCTGCTGAGGACTTTTCCTCCTTTTTTGCTCTTCTGCACGGTTGCTTAAATACACTAGGAGAGAATCTCGGATGGAGATGAAGAACAGGTACCTGTCTTTATCCTTCCCGCGCCGCCTGGGTCGCGTTGCGTGGTTGCGAAGCAGCAGACCTCTGCGCCCAGGGTCCCGCGGTGCGCCCGTGCCGGGGCGCAGCCCCCCTCTGCAGGCAGCTGGCACGCGGGACACAGCCCGTGGAAGGAGCACAGCTGGGATTTCCCTCCTCCTTTTTATCCTTGGCCACTGTGAGATCCCCCAGAGCTATTGGCAACGTGCGGAACTTGCAGCAGGTTTCCTAATAGCTCTGCTGATGTTGTTTTAGTGTAGTAACGTCTCCAAGATAACAGGCAGGTTTTGTCCAGCGTGGTGAGCTCAGCTGGAGAGGGACGCGGGGAGGCTCTGCAAGCAGAAGCTGCATCACAGCTCGGGACACAAACCAGCAGCGTGTCTTCTGTTTTGAGAGAGAAGCTGCTTTCATGGGAAGGGGGTGGGAATATAACAGAAACACACACACCCCCAAACTTTTAAAAACTTCATCTTCTCTGAACTGCTGTAAAAACATTGCTCCCTTGTCATTGCTTTCTTAGCAAGACGGTGCCCTGGTCCTCTTTCTCCTAAGGTGTTTTCACAGCAAACTTCTGAATTAAGCTGTGCAGGCGTTGGAACGGGGTCCCTGAGGCGTCCCCTCCCCGGGGAGAGGGGACGCGCACCTCTGGAAGAGCAGTGGGGCACGTTTCTGAGCCTGCCCCCTTGCTCGGCCGAGGGAGTTGTGTTGCAGTTGTGTTAGGAAAGGGATTAGTGCCGGAGCCTTTTTCTTCCTGCAGTTGGTTTCTTCGTGCTGGGAATCTAGACTAGGGACTAGGTTTACTTTGAATTTAATTATGTATTTAATGGCAAAGCTGCCAAGAGCTGTCAGGTGGGTTTTTTTCTTTATTATATTTCTTATGAATCTAAATAGATTAATATTTGCAAGAAATACTTCCAGAGTAATTTTATCAAACAACTTCATTATTGCCATGGGAAATTCAATGCAATTTTAATCTGGGACCAGTTCCACTGCGCAGTCTAGCTATGAGTTTTAGAGGTAGGCACCGTGCGAGTATCGTGTCTGTGGTGTACATTGTACACGTATATTGTGATGATATATTGAGCCTGCTGCTGCGGCTCTGCACATACTACCTAAGTGTCTCTGCTGACGTCTCGTGCCTGCAGTTAATTAGTTAATAGTTGATGATAATGAGTAAAATCCTCTCTTTGCTGTGTTGCGCTATTGAAGCGAGACAGGCGGTGCATACAGGTGAGCGACACAATGACAGCAGCCGATGAGGAGCTGCGTGAGAGCTGCAGCTACGTCAGCCCCTCCTTTACTAAAACTTTAGCCGTAGTGTTTATTTCAGCAGCGAGTTGCTCCCCCCTCAGCAACCAGAGGCAGCAAGGGAAGCATGCACGCAGCGGACCTGCGTGGCAGTCCTCGAAGCCCGCTGTCGGATTGATTACTTAAAGTGCATTTGAAATCAAGTGCTGTACAGTCAGCTCTAGATCATTTTGCAATCATTTTTCATGTGCCAGTAAGTAAAACCACAGTGAATAATGCAGCCGGTTGAAAATGGGGAAGCTATTCCGTCTTGTAAATCTAAACGGACCTCACCGTCTCTTCCCTCTGCCCTTGACTGCAACGCAATCATCATGACATAAATAACAACCGCAGCGATATAATGGAATTATACGAGGGCTGCTATTGTGAGCGCTGTAGAAATAAGGCCGGCAATACTTGGAGGAGCTGAGATCAGAGCTGAAATAGAGCAGAGGTTGAACTGATTTCCTTTTCTTTTTATCTGTCGGGAGAGAAGGAAAAGAAAACAAGTCCTGCTACGTTTGTAAAAGCTTCAAGGAGTTGTCTGTGCCTGTTGGCACGGTGCTGGCACGGCAGGCACCCGCCGGTCGGCTTCTCCTGGGGCTTTTGCTTCCATCCCCTCACGAGGCAGCGGTGGTGCTCGGTGGGCAATAAGCTGCTGGTCTGGAGGTCTGGAGGACCTGCGATAGCCACCGCGTGGGAGCACCCGGGACGTGCTCTCGGCCGCCCTGCGACGTGAGACGCAGCTGCAGGGCAGCAGGAGGGAGCACGGCACAGCTCGGAGAGCTGCTCCCTCTCCTTTCAGTCCAGAGTTTCCATCCAAATGGTCCCAGGACGAGGAAATGTGCTCCTTGCCCCCACTCCTTGCTGGCCGCTGCCAGCCATCCAGGGGAGTCTGGTCGGAGGCCGGCAGATCGGCTCGCGGGATTTAGCCGCCGGGGTCCTCATCTCCAGAGCCCACGGCAAAACAATGTACCCGGTGCCTAAACTCCCAAACCAGTCCTGTCTCCTGGTCCTTGTACGTGCAAACCCTGTGGCTCTGGTCCTGCTCACGCTGCGGCCAGGGAAGATGGGGGTTTCAGCCAAGTCCAGTCACCTTCAGGCTGAGTCCCCGTGGGGAGAGGGAGAAGGTGTGGCTTGGTCTTCAGGTGGGACAGGAGCCCTGCAGGGAGATCAGAAACCAACTTTAGACTATTTATATTGCACTGCTGTGTCAGGAGACATGTTTCCACTTTGTTTCCTGAAATTTTCTCCATGTTTGTGAAGGAAAATGCTCAGAATTGCTGAGTAGGCAGCACGTGAGCTCCACAAGGACAGGAGACTCAGACAAAGGCAGGAGAACCAGAAAAAGAAGTTGCTTTGTGTGATCCCCTCTACGTCCAAAAACGGCTTCACGTACTTCTGTAACACCGTATCCTCCCGCAGAGGACCTTGAAGTGGTTTTTACCCAAGGAAAGCTTACCAGGAGCGTGAGCTTCTGTGCAGGGCTGGAAGAAGCAGATGTGACCGTGGGAGTCGAAAGCCCTTTCCAGAACTCTTGTAGGCTTGGAGAAAGGGAGGCACCGAGTGGCTCTTCCAGCGCTGGGCTGAAAGCGCAGCAGACAAGAAAAGGGAGACTTGCGTTTATCTCACCCCTGCCCACTGCCTAAAGGCCACCTCTTGAATCACACCCAGATGGAAGAAAAAGTTCTTTCCATGATTTTATTTTTTTTTTTCCTTATCGGCTCTTGCTGCACCTTTTGTTACATTCAGCTTCTCATTTCTTATCTAGTTCCTCGCACGAATACGATATGCCACGTATTTCCCTGACATGTCTACCTGCTATAAATACTCCGTCCTTCTGCGGAGAGAGAATATGGAATATATGTCTGTATATATATTCTGTATGCATCTAGAATCCTAAATGCCATTTTTCCAATATTGTGTCTTTAATGGGAATTCACTGATTAGGTGCATAAAAGGCTACAGAAGATGACAGTTTCACTGTGCTCAGTTTTAATACAAAGAGTACTACAGTTGCTAAGAGACTGATATTTCAAGTTTGGAAATCTTCATCCACACTAGATATATTATCTTGGCAAATTGGACTTTCTGAGTTGGCAGCAAATGGAAAAGAGTAACTTTTAAAAATAGAGATAATTTAGATGACGTCAAAGACATCTGGTGTCCTTTTCTAGAAATGTGAGACTGATCTATTTTGCTTGTGTGTATAAATCACTCTGCACCCAGTGTGAGGTTTTACTTATGCCTACATTGAAGTCTGATTTATTAATAAATCCCCTTTATGTTTAAGATACTTAGCCAGGTATATTTTTATTAAATTGGCTTTATGTTTGCAACAGAGAGTACCTGTCCACCCTGTGTATCTTGGAGAACCTCAGCTCTGTGCCTCTGTGCAAAGCAGGATCTCGTAGTGCCCAGAGACACCCACCAGCCCTGCAGTGACTCAGAGAGGACAGTCACTTATTTACCTTCCTGGTAAATTTGCTCCCCCGTCCACGTGTGGACCCCGGCGGAGCTTCCTCAGAGCAGTGAGGCTGCAGACGACGTTACGACCCTGCGAAGGGGCTGCCTCTCTCATCCTAATTCCCACCCTGAACTGGTGGGTGCAGAGAAAGGGGGGAGGTGTGTCTGGGCTGGGTCATGCCTTATCATCCCTAATGCATCTTGGTCTGGAGAAGTGCCGGTGCTCCTGAATGGCAAGGAGGCTTTGCATGACAGCTGGGAATCAGCTAGGGACTCTCTCGTGCCGTGCGTAAGAGGCAGCAGAGAAGAAACGAGGGAACTGGAGAAAGAGCTGAAATGGGCAGCACGAGGCTGACGCGAGAGAAAGAAAGGGGATAAATTAGAAATTACTCCAAGAGGGAGTAGATGGGAGAAGATGGCACGAGGTTGCTGAGGAGAAGGATTGCACTGGCGTAGTGAGCGCGAGAGGCAGGAGGGGAGGGCAGCGAGGCAGCCCGGTGAGGGATGAGCACTGCAGGAGCGCAGCCGGGATGCACTTGGGGAGGGCAATCTCGGGAGGATGAGCGAGAAGAGGCTCAAATATCTGCTGGAGGATTTTCCAGCCATGACCTGTATTCTAGTAGCATCTTTCCTAGGGATTCATCAGGGTGCCAGCACCTGAAGCCACGTAGATAAGACGAAGCTGCCTTTGTCATCTCTGCACTCTGGCTTGCGATGCCGGGGAAGGCTGTTCCCCCACTTCAGGTGTCGTTCTGCCTCCCAGGCAGAGATGGATGGCCGGGCGTAAATTATTTCCTCCCAAGTAGAGCTTAAGCTGGACTTCTCCATAGTTGGAAGGAATGCATTTGAATTTTAATATCATCTCTGAAAGGCAGTTGCAGCCTATGCACTTGATTATGTGTTTGGGTTATGAGATTTTATGTTATTTTTAGAAATGTTCATTTGTTCCAAGGACCAGGAGGTATAGAAATGGCTGCTGAAAGGTGAACATGTGATATATTTTTAAAGTGTCGAGTGCACATAGAGTGAAATGATGATAAAGGCAGGTTACATGGTTTTTTCAAGCTTAGACAATGAACTGTAATTGTATGTCAGAAGTCATTCAGGTTTGATATCACGCCAGCTAATTAAACCATCCTCTCCGAAGAGACTTACTGTACTTTCAGCTTTTGCTGTTTCGCTCTTAAGAACAAAAACCTTCTGAAGGCAGCTCTCATGTTCAGCGCTCACATTGGCATTAGTTCGGATGGGAACCAACACATGGGAAATGGGAGCTACGATCAAATCCTCGTCTTGTTTGACTGGGATAAACCAGGTTCATTACCACCAGAAGTGGTTTAAGGAAGCGAGGGGCTATATCCTGTCCTGTATACTGTGTGCATCTGCTGTCACCCATTTTTGGTGTCTTCTCTCCATTTAAATTTTCCTTGATCCATGAGACATGAATCCTACTGTAGTTTTTGTTTCACCTGAGTAATCTCCTTGGGTATCTCATCATTTTAGAGCACAAGTCCTGTGAGGAGCAGCTGAGGGACCGGGGGGGTTTGGCCTGGAGAAAAGGAGGCTGAGGGGAGACCTTCTCGCTCTCTGCAACTCCCTGAAAGGAGGTTGGAGCCAGGGGGGGTCGGTCTCTTCTCCCAAGGAACAGGCGACAGGACAAGAGGAAACAGCCTCAAGTTGCGCCAGGGGAGGTTTAGGTTGGATATTGGGAACCATTTCTTCCCCGAAAGGGCTGTCAGGCCCTGGCACAGGCTGCCCAGGGCAGTGGGGGAGTCCCCATCCCTGGAGGGATTGAAAAGCCGTGTAGATGTGGCGCTTGGGGACATGGGTTAGTGGTGGCCTTGGCAGTGCTGGGTTAACAGTTGAACTCAATGATCTTAAAGGTCTTTTCCAACCTGAACAATTCTATGATTCGATGATACTATGATCATGTTCCTTCCACGTATGTCACAGGACACAGTTCATAGATCGGTGAAGGTGGGCTGTGCGGGAAGGAGGCAGTGCAGGCTGCTAGTTTGTGGTGAGGAGCCATGTCTTGGCTTGAAGGATCTGCACCTTGGACAGTGGGCTCACCCTGTCGGGTAAGAGAGCAGCTCTTGCAGACAAGAGAAGGAAGATCTCTTCTCCCTCTGTTGCCAGCATCTCATTCCTCTTTTTGGTGATATTCTTCCCATATCCTATTAAATGCCTGAAATGTTTCATTCATGGCAAAATAACATATTAGTAACAGCCAGAGCTGTTAACAGCAGGGAGCTGCACTCCCCAGATCACTTGTGGTCTAGTGGATGGTGTCCTGTAGGCTGGCTGAAGGCCACTGGCAGAAGAGCTGTGGCCAAGAAGAGAAGGTGTGTCCAAGCCTCCAGGGATTTCTTTCTCAGGCATGCAGTTTTAGTGTTCAGTGCACAGACTGCCGTGGTGTGAAGTGCCGAGGTTACTCGTAAAGTTGGAAAACAAGAGCTGTTTCTCAACTAATTCAGCCTTTTCTGGGACTTCTGGTGACCTCACCCAACATGGGATGCCCCCATGGTGTGTATAGCGGGCACAACCTGACAGCTGTAGGAAGAGCTGGATTTTTGGTCATGGCCAGCCTCCCGGGAGGAGGAGGCTGACTGCACAACGTGCTCTCCAGTGAGCGCTGGCTGGAAAAAACATGGTATATTTTCCTGAAAGCAGGGAGGGAGAAGGTGTCCACTGAGAGTCCTTGTAGCCTTTTCTGTAGCCGGGAGACTCTGCTCTGCCTCAGTTGAATGATTGAAGTGGCTGGGGAAGTTTGGATCCCTTGCAGACAGTCCGTCCTGCTGCACCAGGCATCGAGCCTGCTCTGCAGTGTAAAATGGATTTTTTAGTCCCAAAAGATGCATTTTTTTGTTTAAAATCTGTTTCACTGCACCAGCCAGAGAAGGCAAACGCTTACTGGAATGTTATCGCCCGTTGGCATTGGCTTCTTCAAAGCTTAGATACCTCAAGGCTTAGAGCAGGCTCTACGGAGGGAGCAAACTACCCCATACCATAGACGGCATGTCCAGTATAAGTGGGGGTCGGGTGGTCAGCCAGTCCCCTTCTTTTTCCCCTTTCCCCCCCTTTTCACTTCTTTTTTGTTCATTTGGGCTTTTGTTCGTTTGTTTAGCTGTTTGTTCCCTTGCTCTCTCTCTCTGGAACTTGCTGTTCCATTAGTGCTGCTCAGGACAGGCTGTATCAGTGGTCGGGTGGTGAGAAGTTGTGCATCGTTTGTTTTATATATTTTATTATTATATTTTTTATTATTATTATCATCATTAATATATAATTATTATTTTTTTTTCTTTGCTGTCCTGGTGAACTGTTTTTATCTCAACCTTTCCTTTCTCTCTGATTCTCCTCCCGACCCCACTGGGGAGGGGGGAGTGAGTGAGCGGCCACATGGTATTTGATTACCGTCTGGGGTTAAACCACGACATGGGTAGACCTGGGTATGACCTGGGAGCATCACTCGTAGGTCTGATATATGAATTTTGGTGAATATTCTGTGACCCCACTGTGAATGGCTTCAGAGAGTGTTAAACCTTGGAGAACCAGAGCAAGGTTACTCTGTTAACCGCTGTCCTCCCCCAGACAGACCTGATGATCTGCAAGGACTAAAATAATTAGATTGTCCTTTTTGGTGTCCCAGTCCGAGCAGTCAGTACTAGCAAAGGGCCCAAATCTCATTTCTCTTCCATCGTGCCAGCAATGTTTCTCTTCATTTCACCAGAGAAGGGGTTGCCAAACTCATTCCTGTCTTTGGGACAGGGCGGGGAGAAGAAAGAAAAAGTTACTGAAAGGTAGAAAATGAAAATAAAGAAATTATTCAACATTATTTAAGCAGTCTTTACAGCTTGTGAGTAAATAAATCCTTTTTAAGCTGGATTGTCTGTGCCTGCCTCCAACACGTATTTTACGATTGAATTCTCAAGGACTGCTTTCAGGTACACAGCACAGGAAAAGTACAGGGATTTATTCTTAGGAACGCTTTATTTTTATGTGCCTTTGATATGTAGAAACCATACTTTCATTCAAATAATCAAACAGGAAAGAAATGCAAATATTTCAATTGCTCTCCTGGAATGTTTGGAAGATGCAAGGTTTCTAATACAGCATTTTCCTGGTTTCTGCAAAAGATAAACATAGTAAAAAGAAACCCAGGAAAGTTTCTCCTGCATCTACTATTAAGCACTTTATAAGTAAAAGCTCCCTCTGGATTTGCGGGCGAAGTCTCTCACATCGTGAGGGTCCTGAGCAGGTCTCTCCGTATCTCAGTGACCTGACATGCTTCACTTAATCTCCTTCAGAATGTGAGTCTTTAGATCACTAGAGTAAATTTGTTCGTATCAGTGAGCAGCTTTCCATTATCCATTTACGTTTCCAGCTGTAGATGTTTTAAACTGGCTTTACAGCATCTCTGGCTGGAAATCCGGCTGGGCACGGCTTGGTTCAGGAAAACTGTACCCCCCCGGTGAGCGGGACTGGCAAACTGGTAACAGCGGACGAGGAGGAGGCTGAGGTACTCAACGACAGTTTTGCCTCAGTCTTCACCGGCAACCTCTCTCCCCACCCCTCTCGAGTGGATGGACGCAAGACGGGGACTGGGGGAGCAAAGTCCCTCCCGCTGTAAGAGAAGATCAGGTTTGTGACCACCTGAGGAACCTGAACGTACATAAGTCTGTGGGACCCGATGAGATGCATCCCAGGGTCCTGAGGGAATTGGCTGATGGAGATGCCAAACCGCTCTCCATGATATCTGAAAAGTCACGGCGGTCAGGTGAAGTCCCCGGTGACTGGAAGAAGGGAAACATTGCACCCATTTTTAGGGTAGGAAGGAGGATCCTGGGAGCTACCGACCTGTCAGCCTCACCTCTGTGCCTGGGAGGATCATGGAACAGATCCTCCTAGAAGCTGTGCTGAGGCACATGGAGGACAGGGAGGTGATTGGAGACAGCCAGCATGGCTTCACCAAGGGCAAGTCCTGCCTGACCAACCTGGTGGCCTTCTATGATGGAGTGACTCCATCAGTGGACAAGGGAAGAGCTACGGATGTCATCTACCTGGACTTCTGTAAGGCCTTTCACACTGTTTCCTACAACATCCTTCTCTCTAAATTGGCCAGCAGGGCGAGGGAGGGGATTCTGCCCCTCTGCTCCGCTCTAGTGAGACCCCCCTGCAGTGCTGCCTCCAGCGCTGGGGCCTCAGCACAAGAAGGACATGGACCTGCTGGAGTGGGGCCAGAGGAGGCCACGGAGATGATCCGAGGGCTGGAGCCCCTCTGCTGTGGGGACAGGCTGAGAGAGTTGGGGTTGTTCAGCCTGGAGAAGAGAAGGCTCCGGGGAGACCTTATTGTGGCCTTTCAAGGGGGCTTATGAGAAAGATGGGGACAAACTTTTTAGTAGGGCCTGCTGTGATAGGACAAGGGGGGATGGTTTTAAACTAAAGGAGGGGAGATTTAGACTAGACATAAGGAAGAAGTTTTTCACCCTGAGGGTGGTGAGGCCCTGGCCCAGGTTGCCCAGAGAGGTGGGAGAAGCCCCATCCCTGGAGACATTCCAGGTCAGGCTGGACGGGGCTCTGGGCAACCTGATCTAGCTGAGGATGTCCCTGCTCATGGCAGGGGGTTGGACTGGATGGCCTTTAAAGGTCCCTTCCCACCCAAACCATTCTGTGATTCTATAAAACCCTGGAACTGGCTGGTGACTTTGTCTTTAGCAAACCCGTCCCAGGGTAGGCTGGTGTGGATGCAAACCAGACTTTTTGAGGTTAATTTAGCAATAAATATTCTGAAAATCCCTTTCAGTTGCAGCCTCTTGGGCCATAACACACCCCAGCAACGCATGAGCTGAGGGAGCACCTCTGGGATTTTGGCCAGGATTTAGGAAGGAGATTTGTTTGAGTTTCGCCCTGAGCCCTGTAGCAACTCCCCTGGCTTTGCACAGGGTTGCAGACCTGCTCAGGAGCAAATTCTCAGCTGTTTGACAGGTGTCCATGGGCAGCCTGGGTAGGCAGAGCTCCCCTCACGGTCTGTGCGTGGCAGCGGGGAGCCCTGGGCTAGCTCAATACCGTATCAGCGAGACAACAGGTTGGGCTCGGCGAATGCAGAATAACAGAGCACATCCCGCCTGCCGGGACACGTGTCTGGGCACTGCCCAGAGAGAAAGACCACAGCAGCTTCCATTCCCCTCCAAGGGATCTTAATACAGCATCAGAATAACTTCTGTGGTTACAGATGCACCTTCAGCCAGAGAGAATGAAAACCTCAGATAATGTAGCTCCAGGGCAAAATTCAGATTTCTGTACTGATTTGCCATGAGTTTTCTGCCATCTGCATAAGGAAATGCTTTGGAATTGCTAAAAACCACGCTGAAGCTGTCTCAGCTCTGCACATGGGCTGAAAGCGTTGCCGTGGTGTGTTTCCGTGCTTCCTGTCCCTAAACGAGTATGTTCCAACGATGCTTTGCAGTCACGTTGGGAAAAGCTTTCTCAAATTGCTTTATACTTTGTAAAGCAATAAACTTGGACCAAAAAGTACAAGGGGAGCCGGGGAGCTCGAGCTGATTGTAATTCTTCCAGTGGAAACATTTTCCATCAGAAAAATGCAGATTTGATTACATTCCCTGTTGACAATGGCCTTTTCAACTGAAAATAATAGAAGAGCTTCATTTCAGTAATGCTGCCATATTTCGTTTTGAATTTACAATTTCACTTTTTAAAATATTAAATAACACAGCCATGAAATATTGGGTCTTCACTGCGGTGGAGCCTTTTCTGGAAACAGTTCCTGAACAGGAGTGATAGATGAGCTTCGGGTCTGTTACACTGCAAAGCCACCGAAACGCAAGCAAACTGAAGGGCAGATTATTGCAGTATTTTCCTCACCTTTCTTTCGACCGGAATATTTGAAATTAACCCTTTTGATCCATCGTGGCCTGATCACGGCTGCCGTAAGGCTGAGGAAGAGGTGGTGTGCGGCCGAGCTGCCCCAAACCCACCAAGTGCAGGATTGTAATTTACCACCTGGCAGAGCTCATGTTTTGGGCAGTGCCTCTGCTGCATCCCTCCTGCCTGCATCCCTCCTGCCTGCATCCCCGCTGCCTGCATCCCCACTGCCTACATCCCTCCTGCCTGCATCCCTGCTGCCTGCATCCATGCTGCCTGCATCCCTCCTGCCTGCATCCCCGCTGCCTGCATCCCTCCTGCCTGCATCCCCGCTGCCTGCATCCCCGCTGCCTGCATCCCTCCTGCCTGCATCCCCGCTGCCTGCATCCCCACTGCCTACATCCCTCCTGCCTGCATCCCTGCTGCCTGCATCCCTGCTGCCTGCATCCCTCCTGCCTGCATCCCCGCTGCCTGCATCCCTCCTGCCTGCATCCCCGCTGCCTGCATCCCTGCTGCCTGCATCCCTCCTGCCTGCATCCTGGGCGGCTCCACCACCATTCTCCTCTGCCCTTCTCCTGCAATGAGCTCTCACATCTGTCTGCATTACCGAGAGCTCGCAGCCCTTGGTTTCATCTTGTCTTCAAAGCAGCCTTCTTCGTCTGACAGCGATTCTGAGCCTGTTCGGGCAACTAAGGGAGATTCCAGTGTCATTAACAGTTGTCAGCGGAGGCGGTGGGCATCGGCGCGGCAGGGTTCGGGCAGCGAGGAGCGAGGTGTAGAGCCCGGCTCTTCTGCCAGGCTGTTGCTGGTTTCTCGGGGATGTGTGAACATACGAAGATCACCTTGAGGTAAAAGTGCTCAGCAGAGTCCGGAGACTATAGGGATTGTTGGCCAGAGGAGATTTTGCACATTTTTACTGTGCAACTGAAAGTGAAAATAGAGGGGAAAAAACTGGCCCAAACCAAGGGAAAAACAAGAATTTAATTCACTGCATTAGAGTTTGAGTTTCTGTGAATAAATAGCAGAAATTACAATTTGTCTCTGGCACTCGGACCAAGACAGCATTTCTGGCGTTACTGAGTGCTTCCCAGAAAGTTTCATTTCAAAACAGAGCTATCTCTGGTTTTCCTCCTTTTGAGCCAGGTTTGTTGTTTGTAGGATGAAGCTGATATTGCTGAGCCTTGAAGTGGTGAAGAGGGAGATCTGGAGAGGGTGTGTTAAAGTCAGATTTGGTTTGCCGAGCTCCTGTTCACAAGATACGCTCTCAGTGAAGCAATTTATGTGTTACCATCACTTTAGCTTTTAAGGAGAAAAACTTTTTCTGGGACGGAGTAGATTCTGGGACTTGAGGAAGAGAAAATGCACAGGAATGGGCAACTTTGAACTGAAAAGCATTAACTCACAGGTATAGTGTGGTCCTTCCAAGGGGCAGTCTCTCACCTTGGGTGGTGATACCGGAGGAATGAGTAGTGGAAATAAATCCAGGGGCCAGGTGATACATCTGCTGATTGGAAAGGGATGCTGAAGGCCTTGCTCCCATCCCACCTGGAGGAGTCGGTGGAAGAGCAATGAGCAATATCTCACCATGGACTTAGAGGTGTGTGGGATCATCTGATGAATCCTGAGCAGCCACTGCCAAGGACCGAGATGCTTCTCTCATATAACCATAGTAAGGACATATTAAGTTGGGTTTAATGTGCCACTGGGTAGCCGTGTGGAAGTTAATTAAAGGCAGAGGGACTGGGAAATCAATCGAACTCCAGTAAAACTTGCCGCAGGTACTGCCTGTCCTGACTCGAGGGTCGCTTTGCGATGGGAAGAAGGATGCCAACTTATCATCTTTGTCAGAGCCGGCTCTCTGGGTGTTTGAGACGCTCGTAACAAATGGGTCTCCGCATAGCTGTTTCGAGCACATTATTCTAAATGGCAGGTACCTACGTTTGAATATTGGGCAGTAAATTTCCAACAGAGAGTGCTCAAAGTCTAATTAAGCCACCTTTGCAAAGTCTAGGGGAAGAGCTACAATGATGGGAGAGGTTATATTTCCTACGCAGTTATTGCCAGGCAAGACTGCAGACTGAAACTCTCATTTTGGTAAGAAATGTATGAAGACTGTTGTAGCAGTAAATCAGTACAGGATGCAAATTATATATATTAAAAAAAAAGAAAAGATGGGCAGCCATTATCTCTTCACCATTAATGTGAGTCGTCCCTAAGCAATCTTGAATCAAATCACTCTCCTTCTCCGAGGTGCTCCAGGGTAGGGTCTTAATCTCATTATGTCCAGCAAATGTTTCACTTCTGATGATGAATTGAGTATTGATGTCAATAAACTAAATCAGCAGCTCCCAGATATTATAGGTTTATGTCTAGGCAGCTTAAAAAAAATGTTGTGAAGTTAAGCAGTTCTCTTCATGGCTCAACTGTTCCCAGGAGAATATGTACTGTGCATGAGGTTCTCTGAAGTGGTGTGGTGTCATGGGCGGGAGATGTTTTGTGCCTGCTGTATGTAAAGGATGAGGGGAGGATAAAGATTGTTTCCTGATAAAAAGAATTAGTGAAAGAGGAGATTGAGGTTACTTTGGAAAACAGTGGAAATCTGTTCTCTCCTTATTCACCTTTTTAGTAACGTTCTTCCGTTGTAAACAAAAGTTGTAGCATGCATCTTAAATTTATCTGCTTTCACAGTGGTGATCTTCCTTCATTGTTAGGAGTTCCTTTTCCTTTTCCTTTTGCTTTTCCATCAAGAATGAGTAATGAATTTTTACCCTACCTTGAACATCCACTTCTACGACACTTCCAGAAAGCCTCACGAAAGCCCTGAGTCCGACTGCCCACCCTAGGAACAGTCCATCCCGGAGACCAGAGGGGACCGTAAGCCCGACCAGTGCAGGGTCCATGCGAGGACAGAAGTGACACCCATGACAGGAGAAGAGCAAAAGAAGCACAAGAGGAGACTGTGCAGGTCTTGCAGAACTCTCTGAATTGACATCTTTTGCCCCAGTCTGTGTGTTTGGAGGTACATAGCCCTCTCCTCTCTCTTAGCTGCAGAGTTTTGTGTGCGGAACAAGCCAAAAGAAGGGTGTCTCCTGATGGGTGCGTTGGATACCCCACCCAACATGCCTGCGGGCACACAGGGTCCCGTGGGCCGTGCCAGGAGACCTCTATGCCCCTCTGGAAATGGCATGAGGTGCAGGGCTGGCTCTGCATCCGTCTCCTGAAGAATGACAGTGATAGGCAGTGGAGTCTTGCATAAAATGCGGAGACCTTTAAAAAGAAGATACTTTCCATCCAATGAACAGGAATGAGACATTTGCTTGTGCAGCCAATGCTGCTATTTATAATGACTTGTTTGAATGTGGATGCTCAAAAAAAGACCCATCTTATGAGCCATTTGGTTGAGAGAGGGGAACCACAGAGCCAAGGATGCAGCAACACATCAGGAGGACCAGAGATCTGAGCAAAGTTTTCAAAGAGGGACTGGCAGGTGATGAGCCTCAGCACATGATCCCTTATGTAAGAATTAACATGGAATCTCCTTGGTTTTATGCTGACTGCTGCAGAGTGCGCTGATATACTTGGAGTAAAAATTTCCTTAGCATGCAGAGGAGTAGGGGGATGGGCTGGAAGAGGTCCCTGAAGCCGGTTCCTGGTGCTAGAGGTGACTTGGTCACAAAACCCGAAGCTGCCCAGAAAGGGTGAAGCCCCATTTTGAAATGCTGCCGTCATTGCTCACCTCTGAAACTTTCTTCTAATTGTCAGGCTAAATTTGCTCATATCCATTTGCTCTTAGACCAGTCTTGCTCTTCACCTGAAATAGCTTTTCTCTGTCCCTGGGATGTCCCCTCCGTCTCCCTGCCCTCCTCAGTGCCTTGCAGATGGAAATCAAAGCGCCTCCACGAGGCGAGCCCCGCTCTTCTCTCTCCTGGCAGCCTGGCCATTTGCATCCTCATCCTCCTCACTTCTTTTACTCTGAGTTCATCCCTCACCACTCAGGACCAGCCTGTGCCTTTCTCAGGGGCTGGAGACCTGCTTATTCTCCATCATTTAATGGTGAGGACCACAGCACAGCATCTCCAACCCCATGCACCCTTCCGTCGGCGTCGGGAGGAGCTGAAGGGGAGCCCTGCTTGTCTCCTGGATGAAATTCTGGCCACGGTAGGGAAATTTATAGGGAAGAGTGGAAGTTGTTATTTTGCCAGACTCTTCTGACAGCGGGGTTTCCGCCCCTCGCTTCCCCGTGGGCTCCGTGCGATGCTGCCAGGCTCGTGCAGCCCCACGCTGCTCCGCACGCGCCGCCCGTGGAGGGGATGCGGCCGCATTTACGGAGCAGCCTCGTGTGAAGGTGTTTGAGTGCTGCTGTCCACGCCGGACCGCCCTCGGAGTAAATATCCACGCGTATTCCCAATCCAGCCCCCCTTGCTTGCACTAAAAGCTTCCATTTAAGAGAGTATCTAGTAGCAGCAGATAGCCTTTATATTGCGCATTTATATGGTAATGGGGTTACTTGGCAAGTGTTAAATGTGTTTGGGAACATAACCACGGGAAATGTCATTTCCACAAATCATTTTTAAGAAAAAAAAAAAAATCTGCCAAATTATGTATGAAAAAATCCCTCTAAGGAGAAACAAGACGAGGCACTTAGTTTTGAGGCAGACCTTTCTGAGCTGAGATGCTTTGTCAAGTTGATTAGCACCGGTTTGCTTTGCCCATTCGACATCACTGTGTCTGCCCGAGCTGCCGCAGCGCGGGGGCCACTGTTAAACCCGGGCGTTTATGCCCCATTTCCAGCTGCATGTTTTTGGTGGTGCTGGTGCCTGAGCCTCGGCAAGACGCTGCAGCCGGTCAGGTAGACGCGGCTCCAGGTTGCGGTGAAAGAGTTTGATCTGGGGATGCTGAACTGTTTTGCTGAGATTGAGAATCACCAAGTGAAATATTTTGACACTTTGAATTGGAATATGTTGGGGGGGGGCGTTTCCATTAGATGAAAAATGTAGTTATTTTGACACTTTTTTGCAATTTGCAGCAAAAAAAACAAGCGTAAGAATAGCAGATGGAGGGATGGAAATTTCCATTTTTTTAAACAGACATAGTAGTTACGAGACTCACTTAACAGTTCACTCAAGGACGTGCTATTTGCAGCTTTTAGATCATTCAGTTTGTACTTTGGTGCCCAAACCTGCAATTAAGTGAATGAGATGACTTGCAAGATTTCGGGTGGTGGTATTTCTTCTCTTATCATCACACTAATGAAAATAACCATATAGGACTCTGATTGCAGTGACGGTGCACTTTGGGTGTGGTAGTTACAGTGTAATTACAAAATTTATCATGGTGGTATTTACACCCGGTGAAATAACGTGAAACCATCTGCAGCACCCGCGGGTAGCTAGTGGACACCAGCCGCTCCGGCTGAATTTATTTCCCGGAGAATCGTGATTCATTCTCATTCAGGAAGCAAAACAAGAAATAATGATGGTTGCCTCTAGTTACCAGTCGGAGGGAAATCATCTGTAAATAAACCTGCTCCTGAACTTGGAGAAGGGATGAGCTGGGGAGCGCAAGGGCCGGCCCAGGGCAGCCGTGGGCGCGGAGGGAAGGGCTGGCGCGATGTGAGCGGGTGGGCGAGGACGGTGTCTTTGGCTCCTGCTGGATGCAGATGGAGAGGGTTAATGACTTTCTAGGCTGGATGTCAGGCCCGGCTCTGACAACGGTCTTGCTTTGCGCCCTTGAGAAAGGTAATAAAAACCATCATCCTTTTCCCTGATTCTTCCTTTCTTTCTTTCTTCCCAGAGGCGCGGGGGGCAGCGGGACGGCCACGTGCCCCAGGACAGGGAAGCTGGAAGGTGCAGCTGTTGAACGGGAGGAAAGAGGGGGAACGAATTGAAAGCAACCCCCCCATACACAGCTTTTGAGTGCTCAAATAGCTCTGAGAAATGAGCGCGGTGCTCTCGGCTCCCATGGAACATAAATCCTCACCTGGGGAAAACACTGAGCTAAACTTTCCTGAGAAATGTGCTTCAGACCCAGCTCACCAGGGCTGCCGTGGCCCGGCTGGGTCTTGGCGAGGGCCCTTCTGCTCCAACATCTTGGCCCGTTCATGCAGCGTTCCTTCCTTCGTGCTGGACTTTTTGTCCTGGCAACTCTTTCCAGCCTTGTGTTATTTGGGAATTTAATTAATGTTGTGTCTGCTCCCTCTTTGAGATCATTAACGAAGATGTTAGTTAGGATGGAGGTATTCAAAAGCTGTGTAGATGTGGCGCTTGGGGACATGGGTTAGTGGTGGCCTTGGCAGTGCTGGGTTAACGGTTGGACTTGATGATCTTGGAGGTCTCTTCCAACCTAAACGACTCTATGATTCTATGATGGGGCCGGACGCTGATCCCTTCTCTCCCCTCATTCACTCAAACGCTGTTCAGCATCAACCATCGTGCACGGTCCATCTGACGAAGTCTCTCTGCAGCAGCGCTGCTTGCTGGTACTGTTGGAATTAAATCTGGGAGTGAGATGGTTTAGCGCTGCCAATAGCGAGCACTTCGGTGCTGGAATCACCTTGTGTAGAGGAGCAGTATCGCTGTCCCCGGGGGCTGGAGGCACTGAGGCACGGAGAAGAGCACTCAGGTCCTAGCCTGGGCTCCTTGAGAAGAAGTGGCGTTTCCTGAGGCTCAGGCCAGTGCCATCACCAGCAAAATGGGCTAATTTCTGTTCTCTGAATCCTTCTATACTTTCTCTTCTTTTTTCCCTTTTATACTCTAATACAGTTCTGTGTCACCTTCCTATATTTGGGAGTAAAAGAAGATACTATATAGTGGAAAGGGGAATAAATATTAGTATTTCCTAACGCCCCAGGGAGGTGTAATCCAAACACATGCGCTCGGTTCGGTGTGGGGGGCTGCTGCCAGCCAGGCCAGGCAAGGGGACAGGCCGCTGCTGAGGCAGCATCGCTTTGACACCCGCTCCCCCCCTTATATTTACTCTTCCTTTTAAAGACAAACAAGGCTCGGCTTTTCTTGCCCAGGGTAAGAAAGCATCCCTGTGCAGAGCAGCTTCCAGCCAAAATGGAAGAGATCTCAAAGTTTGTCCCAAGCCCTGGCCATGCCTTTATTGAGAGATTTACTCCCCGGACCACGTCCGCTCCCAGGTCTGAGCCAGGAGCATCAGTTGCCATGGCGACTTCTTGGGGAAGTCATATGGGGAAAGCGCTGGTGTATTTTTAGCTCTGGGTAATGAAATTTAACAGCTGGAAATAAAGGTGAGGGCCAGCCAGGGTGCCAGAGGTTTGGGGACAGCTGCTTGGGACCAGCTCCTCAGCAGGAGGAGCTGGTGGGGCTGTATCTGGGGAGGATGCTCGGGCCCACAGCCCACACTCTGGGTGCTGTGCAGGACACCCGCGAGCACGCCGGAGGAGAAGGAACCACTGTAAAGAAAAGCTGATAAGGAGGTGCCGTTACATGGAAAGATAAAGAGGAGGCACCGACTGAGGTCATAGCTGCTTCGTGTACAGTGTGTTCAACCTATAAATAGCTCTTCAAATACACCTCTGCACAAGTGGTATTTATAGGGAGAGGAGTGAAAAAGCTCCGTTTGGGGTCAGGAGTTGATGTGTGAAGGATGTTTCGGGCTTGGTCAAAAGTTCAGGTTCCTGAGAGGTATGGAACAGAGCTGGACCCCAAATGTGTGGGATTTTCTCCTCTGACCGAGGCTCAAAGGTTGCAGTGCTGTTCAACGCGCCTTCCGAAATCAGTGTGTCTGGAGACGATACTCACCAGACGTTGGCATTCAGATATCCTACAGCGGAGCCTCTGTGCAGACATCATTTATTCATATAATTTGGATCAGTCTAACTCGCGTGTAAACTTTTCTGAAGGTAGGTTCATATTTTATTTTCTAAAATACTTTCTCGGCTCCCTGTAATATTTTTAGTTCTTTCGTCTTCAGCTGTCAAAAGTTTATTTTAAAATTAATTGATTTCAATGTAATATTTACTGCACTTTAGCTCTCAGCACAGCATATGAAAATAGATTTCACTACAGCTGGCAGTGTCTAATGGGATTCGTTCCTACTCCAAAGGCTCTTTGCATTATGTACCGATACTTCCAGCCGAGCTTGCTTTGAACAGCCTCACCGTCTTTTCGTACCACCGAGCTTACACCAGCTTGGGCTGGCAGGGAGACAAGGTGACGCGTTTGAGTTTAAAGAAGCCACAGTTGATGCATACCTGAGCCCAAAGAGCAGATATTGCAGATCTGGCCTGATATGCGTTGGAACTGATAGGATCTTCCCTTTTTGCGTCAGTGGGCTCTTTGGCTGGATTAAAAATTGATCGTATCTCATTATGATAACCGCGGTCGTGGTGACGATTAAGCGGTGGGTCACGGAGGTGCCCTGGCCTGGCACATCACCAGGGTATTGCACGCGGCAGAACGCAGCACGTGGCGTCGGAGCAGACTTTGCTAACGCACTGGTGTTGTCGAGGGAGGTGCTGACCTTGGATGCGAGGTGATTTTGGAAGCAGCCTTTGAATTGTAAAGCTTTAAATAACCTGTTGGCAAAGACGTCGCTGAAACCATCTCCTGGTGGGTTACGATGCTCCCGGCTTGGTCCCGGGACGACCAAGGACCATCCTTTGCCCTTCGCGTGGCCGCGGTGCAGGGGCTGGTGCCTCCCTTACCCCTGGGAGCGGGGAGTCCATGGCAGGACCGAGAATATTTTCTCATCTAAGGCTTAATGCCTGAACTACCCAGTGCTGGACAAACTTTTTCCATCCAATCTGTTTCCTGATAGAAAATTTACTAGAGTATTTTTTAACTAGTTGGGGTTTTTTCCCCAAAAAACTGCTGTTTTCGCTCCCACTTCTCCAATGAAATACTTTCACGTGAAGATTAAACTCCTCTGAGTGAAGTTGCAGCAGGCCCCAGCATGCTGGTTTTTCGTATATCCTCATTCCCAAGAGAGAGATGATAAAGCATCCTGTGTTTTCCTCTCCACAGCGTGGTGCAAAGACCGTTTAACCAAAACTACGAAATCGGCGCCTCTTTCTCTCCCCACCTCCAACCAAATCCTTTCAAGCAGACAGGCTCCCAGCTGGCGGAAACGCTAAAATTTCTCTGTTTGGCATTTGCAGCAGTTGGATCTGGGGAGCTTGGTGGTGGGGCTTCAAGTTGAGAGGCCTGTGAGGAGCGGGAGACGCGCAGAGCCGCCGAGGCGGCGAATGCGCGGGGGTCCTTCGATGTGCTGTGTGAGCGGAGAGTGGCTATTAAAGGCTGGAGGGGGATATGCCAGAATTAAAAAGCAAAACAAAGTCAGATGTCAGAAGCTGCGCCAAGCTGAGGAAGAATGATGGAAGTGATTCCTTTGATGCCGTCAGCATTTTTATTGATCTGAGGCTGTTTATGGCTGTAGAACAGTTATAAATTAGAGAAAAGCTATGAAGAGGAGTGAGAGATGGAAATTGCCCGGGTATGGTTTAAAAGATGAACGTCCGCATTTTTCGGACAAGGGAGAACGTGCACATCCAGGCGTTGGCTGCAGAGCTCCGTGCCCTGCCGGGGAGGTACTTGGCACCCAGCTGTTCCTGTTCCTGTAGTTTTGTTGGAGAAAGTCAGAGCTTGCTCTGCCCGTGGGATACAAAGCAAATCTGCCCTGCAGACACGCCGAGGGGCTTGGAGAAGGGCTGCCGGAGAAGGCCCCGGGGCTGGGGTTTGCTCTGCAGCCGGGGGTAGGGAGGCTTTGCTGCAGATCAGGGTGGTTCCCCCCAGCAGTGCAGGGCAGATGCTGCAGAAAGAGATGGAGATCAATGTGTAATGAATAAATGATTTTGCACAGAATATTTAGCACAGAAAAGGCAGTGTGAGCTCTATCTATCTGCATACAGTGGTATGCATGCGCGAGTGCACACACATACGTATGTGTGTGTGACCATACCATGATTGCACTGCCTTGAAATGATCAAATGGGCATCATTAACATTAGAAAAGGCGATATATGCTGCTTCTGTGTCCCGTGTGTTCAGATGCATTGACCAGGGAATCCTCCACCGTAATAACTCTTCTCTTCTTCCTTCTCCTTTACAGAAATCCGCGAAGCTTTCCGGGTGCTGGACAGGGATGGGAATGGCTTTATATCCAAGCAGGAGCTGGGCATGGCAATGCGCTCCTTGGGATACATGCCCAGTGAGGTGGAGCTGGCGATTATCATGCAACGCCTTGACATGGATGGTAAGTCCTCGCTGTTGGTTCTTCTCTGTTACTGGTGGAGAGGGGCTTTCCCAGAGCATTGCGGCCCATGGTTTTGGCTCAAAGAGTCTGCAGTCACCAAAGACATGGAGGTGCTGGAGCGTGTCCAGAGACGGGCAACGGAGCTGGGGAAGGGTCTGGAGCACAAGTGCTGTGAGGAGCGGCTGAGGGACCTGGGGGGGTTTGGCCTGGAGAAAAGGAGGCTGAGGGGAGACCTTCTCGCTCTCTGCAACTCCCTGAAAGGAGGTTGGAGCCAGGGGGGATCGGTCTCTTCTCCCAAGGAACAGGCGACAGGATGAGAGGGAACGGCCTCAAGTTGCGCCAGGGGAGGTTTAGGTTGGATCTTGGGAACCATTTCTTCCCCGAAAGGGCTGTCAGGCCCTGGCACAGGCTGCCCAGGGCAGTGGTGGAGTCCCCATCCCTGGAGGGATTGAAGAGACGTGTAGATGTGGCACTTGGGGACATGGGTTAGTGGTGGCCTTGGCAGTGCTGGGTTAGCGGTTGGACTCGATGATCTTAAAGGTTTCTTCCAACCTCAACAATTCTATGATTCTATGACTGTGAGCCATCAACCTCCCGTAGATAAACCTGCCTTTCAGGCAACGCACACCAGGGAGATGGAGCATCTCTTATTTGACCAGCTGATACAGCTGGGTGAAGACAGACCAGCTCTTGAAACCTTTCTCTGCAAAGTTGCAAATAGTCTTTTGCAAGGCTATGGTAACCTTTCTCTGTGCATTCCTGGGCAGCATCTGGCCCAGTGACACTTACTGGGAGATGACCTGGGCGCCCAACCAAGCAGAGCTGCCTGGGCCTGTGGCCTCACCACTCCTTGCAAGTAAAAGATGCTGTGGATGGGAGCTGCGCTGTGTCGTAATGAAGTGTTGACGGTTTTTGAAGGAGAAGTTTAGAAGGGTGGAATAACTTTGAGCAAAGTCCTGCTGTGAGAACTCGTCAAACGATTACTAAGAGGTAATAAAAGAAACAGAACCCACCATTAACGGGAAGAGAAATGCAGCATCAGGATGCTGGAGCCAGGGGGGACTTTTTAACTGCTGCAAAGCTACAATCAGAGCTGATCACGATGAGCGGGCTGTCTTTAAAGTGTCCTTGGTCAGAGCAGGAGGGGAGACTTTCCTGATGCCTGAAATGTGCCGGGAAGCCGGGATGAGGATCCGACCTTCTCCCTCCCTTCTGCAGGCGGCCGCAGCAGGGTGGAAACAAAGCGCAAAGTTAAATGAAATGATGCCAAACCAGGGGGCTGGATGCAGCCCCGGTCTGAAGGGGGATGCTTGGCAAGCCAACGCAACGCCAGCGTCCTCGGGGAGACTGCTGAGAGCAGAACCCACGGGAGACGGTGGCAGCGGGAGGGAAGCTCTCCTGCCTCCCTGGGGATACCTGAGTCGAATGCCCCCAGGAGATGCACAGTACAACTGTATTCATCAGGCCCGGGGAAGCGGGGAAGAGGCTGTCAGCCTGCTCGGGGGCCTTCAGCGTCACCCCTAGAGCAGGGAGACAAAGTAATGCAAAAACCTGGCGGACAGAGAAGATCAGTCGTTGAAATGATCTCATGCCTAAAAGAAAAGAACAAAAATCCATCACTTCTAAAAGCATTTTCTCCAAAGATTATTGTTTGCATCTTGTTATGTTCTGCTGGCCTTTCCTAGCAGACCAGGTGATTTCTCTTTAGGTTTTGCGAAGGCCAGACTCAGCATGGTGCCAATTCATGGGGTCTGTTACCGAAACTCTGTGCTTTTTTGGAAAAAGAGTGCTGTGGACTTGGCTTCCAGTTCTGATTCATGTCCAGTTATTCCCTGACTCTCGGTCTCACAGACTTGAGACTTTGGCACGCTTTTGTATACACTTCGAGTGTGCAGGGACCTGTAATCGGAGAGGTGGAGTTAAAATGTACAGTAATGGGCTGCAGATGGAAGGTGTTAAATTCCTGTTTGAGACCTTTCAGAAAGCTCAGTGTGTTTTCTGCAGAGATGGGAGGTGATTCTCCATCTCTTCCAGCTCAACAGTTCCAACAGCTCCACAGATACCGTCCGGTTGTGCTGGGTGTTTTTATTGTTCGTATGTCTCAGCTGCCCATTGTTGCAGGGTTTTGAGCAGAGGATTTGGGGGCTAGACATGAGTCTGTGTTATGTGAAGGTCAAACGGGCCATACATCAAAAAAAAGACAGGGTAATGGGAAATTCCTTAGGCACTGAGCAAATAGGGGAATATTATGCGAAAGATTTACCTTGCCTGCAAATTGAATTAATGCTATACGCTTGAATTAATATTATATGGCTTATGGCTACTTTCTCTCCGACGGATTGTCTTCATTTTTTTCTGGGGTTTAACTTGAAATATGTAGTGAGAACCAGCAATAGCTTCCTCTCCCACTGTGTGTGAGCATCGTTCGGTAGCAGGGCTCGAACCCGGCGAGCTCCTGGGGACGTCAGTCGTGCCCTGCGCTCCCAGGGACAGCCTTACCTCCTTCCCGTACACTCCTGTTGAGGGCTGCCGAATCTTTCCAAGTCTTTGGCTCAGCATCGGGTGGGTGGGAGGCTTGGCTGGATGAAGGGTCACGTTCAAGGAGGAGTCCCCCATGGTCAGGAAAGCCGGGGGGAGGCGGTAATCCTCCTGCGCATCCCCAGGCACCTGACATGAGTTACGATGTGACGGCAGGTAGCGTAGCCAGACGTCCGTTTCTCCACGCGAGGCTGCTGCCAGTGTCTGCTAATAATGAGGTAATACAATTGGCAGTGGTTTATATTTAATCTGAACAAGCCTGAACAGACCTAGTGCAAACATACGGTTTTCATCAGAAATTACCTTGGGAGTGCATTCGCATCGCAGGATGGCAGAGTGGCTGTATCTGCCGGGGCTTATTTAACTGATGGGCTTCAAATAACGAGCAATCGGAGCTCGTCTGAGTTTGGTTTTGCTTGCAAACCCTGTTTTCTGTAGGGATACGGAGGGAGGCTCAGCCCTGTCTAGGTCAGGCTGAGGAGACATTCGAGCTGTGGGAGCAGGGCGGCTAGGTTGGACAAAACGTGTTTTAAGAGGAGCATATGCAACGTATGCTGGAGTGGTTTTGTGGCTGAGCATAAACGGATATGACAAGAGCATTTCACACCTGTATGTCACCTTCTGCCACAGAGGATCTCACCGAGCTCAGTAAATAACACAAGGATCAACTCCAGAGACGCCCAAGGACAGTTGCTTCTGGGGCTGGAGCATGCAGCTGCTCGGTAACACACAGTGAGCCTCCAAATCAGAGCAGAAATGAAGGCGCATTTCATAACTCACTACATTTGAAGGCAAAATGTAGTTAGTTAGAAAATGCTGCACGAACTTCAGTGAAAATGGCAATTGCACAGTTTGGATTTTGCCCAGGAACTCTTCGCAGGTGTCATGTGGCTTTTAATGCCTCCCTGGCTCGTGAGTGCGACCACGATTTCTGTATCAGCACTAGTGTGGCCAGCAGGACCAGGGCAGGGATCGTCCCCCTGTGCTCAGCCCTGGCGAGGCCGCACCTCGAGTGCTGGGGTCAGTTCTGGGCCCCTCACTCCAAGACAGACACTGAGGGGCTGGAGCGTGTCCAGAGACGGGCAACGGAGCTGGGGAAGGGTCTGGAGCACAAGTGCTGTGAGGAGCGGCTGAGGGACCTGGGGGGGTTTGGCCTGGAGAAAAGGAGGCTGAGGGGAGACCTTCTCGCTCTCTGCAACTCCCTGAAAGGAGGTTGGAGCCAGGGGGGGTCGGTCTCTTCTCCCAAGGAACAGGCGACAGGATGAGAGGAAATGGCCTCAAGTTGCGCCAGGGGAGGTTTAGATTGGACAGTCGTAAAAATTTCTTCACCAAAAGGGTTGTCGGGCATTGGAACAGGCTGCCCAGGGAGGTGGTGGAGTCCCCATCCCTGGAGGTATTCAAAAGACGTTTAGATGAGGCCCTAAGGGATATGATTTAGTGGGGGACTTGGTAGTGATAGGTTAATGGTTGGACCCGATGATCTTGGAGGTCTCTTCCAACCAGAACAATTCTATGATTCTATGATCAGCCTCCCTTCGCAGGTGACATGCCAGCAGCCCTGGCGATGCCCGGGTGGAAGTGAGCACAAGGAGTGGGTTTGCCCACAGAGAATGTCATGGGGTGATGCTGAGGATGCTCAAGAACTTCTGAATGTCCTCCAGGGCTCAGGGCGGCAGGAGGGGACTCCTGCCTGTTGGGATCGCGAGGATGTGGGTTGTCCCATGCCAGGAAGCCCATGGCACACAGAGAGGCTTGGGTTACTTACCTGCTGGGCTTCGGTGCCATGGCATGGCAAAGCTGTCGCAGGGCTGGGGAAGAGGGAGGGAAGTTTAGCCAAGAAATGGTAAGATGTGACTCCGGGACGGGTTGGGGCTCATAAACGGAACAAGATCTATTTTCCCGTGCACAGGCAAGTGCAAACTCACAGCAAATCCTATATTAAGGAGCATCAAAACCAGCTTCCCATCCCCCGAGACGGCTGTCAAATATTCCCGAGAGATTGACGGCGCAGTTGCACATCGACTTGGCTTTTTTTACCCCAACAGCTGAGGCGTTTGGGCCGCTGGGGCAGGAGATGTTTCACTCCCATGCTGTGGCAGGGGGTGAGTGAGGGCAGCGGGTGGTGGCACATGGAAAGCGCTCAGCCTTGGCCGTGCCTTGTCCTGAGGACACACCACAGCCCTGCAAATGACCACACTCCCGGCTACATTTGCCCTCTTAGCCCGGCTTTGCTGAATGCAGGTATTTCCAGTGAATATCTGGTGCTTGCCAGCCCTCGCTGGAGGAAGGCAGGCGTCAGAGGCTGGAGTACCCGCTGCCTTGCCTACAAACGCCTTGTCCACCTTTTCTTCCAAGTCCCTTTGCTGCTCCGCAAGGCGTGCTTCACCCGGGTGACGAGGACGCAGCTGCCGCAGGGGGAAATATTACAGTTGGCATAAAAAACTGAATTAGGGAGAAAAATGAGAATATACTTGGAATATTTCAAGGTCTCAAGAGAAATCTTACAGATCGTCAGAAATACACTTTTATGAACTACCAGAAGATGCTATGGCATTGCTGTAATGGGGGAGATGAAAGTACCAAAATAGAACAGAAGGCAAAGGGCTTTTCTGTGCAAAAATGCCTCTTTTTGGGAAAGGAGGTGAGGAACGATGGTTCCATCGCTCAGAGCATGAGATTCACATTAGGCCAAACCTTTGCTTACATCTCGGTAGAAGTGGTGCGTGACTGTATGGCAGGAGAAGGTTGTTCAGTTGAGCTGGGCGTCTATCCAGTGTGCTGTGCCTTATGGGGACATATTGTTTGCTTTTGGTCTGGAAATAGAGGTCAGATTTTACCTTAGTTTATACCCTTGATTCGCTTTATCCTTAGACATAATCAGGTATTGCATGAACGTAAACAGTGTAGACTGTGAGAGGTGCATACGTTTCTGTCTGCAATCTGGCGAATGACCTGAAATGTTCTGCCAGTATGTGGAAAGTAAAATATTTTATATATTTATGTGCTGGAAAAGAAATTATTTGTAAATTCTTCCAATTGGCAGTAATGCTAATAAAAATGCAGAGAAATGGCACATTAAATGTGTTGCCTTATCTGGGATGCCTACTCTTTAAGCAGACTTTTGCAATAAAATAGATGAATGTATGACTTAAGTGTCAAACCGTTTCGTTACAACATAAGACACTTTTATCTGAGGAATAAAATAAGCACTCAGTGTACTAATTAGAGGAGCAGCTGGTTTTCAGTACCCTGGAAAAATAACTTCAGACTAACACAGGAGGGAAAAAACCCAGCGTGTCAAATTGTTTATTATAGTACAAATAGGAAATACTTTGATCAAGCAAAAGACAAGCTGGTTTCATCAGCGTACAAGCGAGCTACCTGTTACCTTTTATCACATTAGGTATGTGGCGCGTCGGCAGTAGCAGCGAAACTACAGCTGTGACATCCTCATGAGCAATAAAAACAGCAGAAAGAAATCCCAATTTAAAATTCTGCATATTCCCACGCTGCTTTGAAATGGCTCTTTGTGGAGCAGGGAATTTAAGAGGAAAAAAAACCCGAACCAGTAAGCCGCAATGGTTGCAATGGGGTTCTGCATTTTTGTTGCCCCCTCACGCTTTGCCCGCAGAGGTTGTGCTGCTCAGGTGCTGCCCTGGGCAGCGAGGTGCCCTCACGCACCTCACGCTTGCTGCGATCCCCTTTGGGAAGGGAACAAACCACAGCGGCGTAACTGCATGGTGCCAGGGGATGGTGTCAGCACACCCTACAAGCCGGTTCTCCGAGCTGTTGTACTGCTGGAGCAGGGTTTGTACATGGATGGCGCTTGGGTTCGCTTCCCCACGCGAGGGAAGGGACGTCACGTCTGGGTGCTCCGCTGGCTGGAGCGTGTATGCCGTGTCACGGGGATGGGAACGACCGAAGGGCCTGGACTGGGAGATCTGGAGAGAGAATAAATCTGTCTTCTGAAAATTAAGTGCTGAGCTTTCCCTGCGGCCTGCAGAAAGCGAGCGGCTTTGCTCCTAGACGTTGCATGGCCAGATGTTTGCTGCTGTCCAGAAGATGAGCTTGCACTGCCCCGTGCGCAGCAACGGTGACATTCGCATGCTGAAAACATTTTATCTCTTTCTTTTGTCTCTCCCTCTCATCTTTTCTGTGGTTTTTTTTTCCCCCCACTTTACTGCCATGGATAATTCCTTGTGTTTCAGCATTTCAACATGAAACTGTGTAAAACAGCCCAGGCTGCTGGAGATAGACCAGAAACAGTTTCCGTGTTTAAAATGCAGAGTTAATAGGAAAAGCATGGACAGGTTGTTGCAGACTTTGGGTTTGTCCTCTGTACTCAGAGGCCTCTGATTTTTATATGTGAGAAATGATCTAGCAACATTTCAGCGTGGTTGTCCTTTAAAGTGTGTTGCTGAGCTGAGAAACTTGGTTGGTGAGATGGATTTGATGAGACTTGTCTTTATTTATAGAGGCCACTTTCTTCGTGTCTGCTCTGATTTATAAAATGGAGATTATCATATTACGTGTTCTCGCTGCAAAGAATGAAGAGTAATTATTGTTGCTGGTGAAGCTAGTCAGATTTGCAGCTCAGTACCGGGAAGAGGTTCATAAGTAATATCAAATTCTGTCTTCGATGCAGTGCCTGGATGGCCGAGTGCAGCGTGTTGGGTAGATGGGACAAGAGGAAACACCGAATTGCGATGCCCTGCCTGAAACCTCTCTGCCCCGTGCTCCGATGGGGCAGAGTCCTCTGCAAAACACAGCGTGCGATCTGTGGTCTCTTATGCAGGCATGCCCTGTAACTTGTTTGCATCCTTGTTTAACTTTATTTATTCCTTAAAATGCAGTATTCCTCGTATTATGATTTTGGTTTCACAGAGTGCGTATGCCACAGGGAACACACGTATTCCTCTGGTTTAATGAGCCTGTAACTTGCTGGTCGTCTCAAAGTTGTGCCGAGCTGTCTGATAGCTGCTGCGATGCACGCAGAGCTCTCCTGCTATTCCCGAGGCCTGGGGAGCAAAAATAATTAAAGTCCTGGGTAGTCGGGACGTGATTTTGCTCCTCTCGATCCCTTTGACAAAGGGATCAATGGGTTACGACTTGCACGATACAAGAGTTCTGCAAAGACCTGCAAAACGAGCCCTCTTGGATTTGCGTGCCGGGCGCCTTTGCACAGGGGGGAGGTCCCTGGAGACCGTGGCGTGGGCCGGAGGGGCCGTGGGGGCTTGCAGCGGCCGTGCGGAGGCACGTCATGCTCGGCAAGCTCTGCAGTGCCTTCCCGGAGGCACGGCTGGTTGCGGGGATGGCAATTGGGGCGCCCTGTGGCTTCCCAGGGCCGGCGTGAAGCTGGGACCCTGCTGGGCAGGTGTCTGATGGAGATTTTTTATTACTGCAGTCTCTGCTTTTGTTGGACTTTTCTTCTAGGCACGCGCTAACAGCACCCTGCTTGGTTTCGTGCTCGCGGTGGAGCACGGGACGTGTCACACCTGGCGCCGCGGAGGCAGAGCCCCCGATCCTCTTCAATCACTGTCTCTCAGGTCAGCTCCCGGACAGGCTCCCCTTGGGCAAACATGGGCAGTTAATAGATTTTTTTTTTTTTTTTTTTTTTTTAATGGGGAAGCAAACAAGTCCTCTGCAGCCATTTCCTCTTCCTTGCAAGACGAGCCAAGGGGCTGTCAAAATGAGTAACTCTCAAGGTCCTTTTCTCGGTGTCGTGACGGATGCACCCCCGGCTCTGTCTTTCTGGGCTCCGTTTGAGCCTCTCAGACCCCATGGAAATCTCCTCCTCCAGGAACATACGTCTGTACAATTTGCCAATCTTCTATGTGTAGTTGTCATTGAAGCAGAGAGCCAGCTCTGCACAGCCGCTCCTAAAACCGCGGGACTTGGAGGTGCCCTTAAGGGACAGAGTGGGCTCCAGTGGAGATGTTTCACCCCTGCCTTTGGCCCCAGTACAGTTTTTCCTTCAAAAAGCAGTCAGTAAAGCTCTGGGATATACGGCAGAGCTGGTGAAAGGTAAAAGAGTAGCTGATGGATATGTCCCCACTGTTCCCAAGTAGCAAGAGAAATGAGAAATTGTATTTTTTACATATTTTTAAGGAATATCAGAGACCCTCTGCAGATGGCTCTGGGGCAGACACCTCCCAAGGGAATGCCAACAGGACTCTTTGGAAATAGGAGGTGCTCATTGTCGTCTTTCTCCATCCTGGGGACTGGTTGCGCGTCCCGTGCCCGTGGGTCGCACACAGGCAGGCAGGGCAGGTCTGGCACCCGGCTCTGCTGGCAGCCTCCTTTCTGGTGACACTGGGAAGGTGATGCTCCGTGCCTCGGTTTCCCTACTGCAAAATGTCTGTGTTGGCACAGTAGTGGAGCTTTATCTCGTCTTTTCAGCCAATTTCATGGATGTCTGTAATTAAAACTGTTTTCAAAGTCGGAAGTTTCATGAAAGACTTTCCCTAATTCTGGTTGAGTTATGGATTGAGGCTGTAATTAGGCAGACAGTCTCCGGGTCGTGCTGGGGAAAGGGTCAGGCTGGCGATCAGGCTGTTCTCCTCTGACCTTAAAATCTCTGAAACCGAAACACTCGTCTGGGAAATATCCTGTGGCTGGAATTTTCAGTGCTCATCCTCCGCATCATTTCAAGGCACAGCAGCAACAGCCTTCTCCAGACGGTGTTATTACCGCACAGGTTACTTTATGGGCGCAAACAATGACACAGACCGGGACAGAGTCACTGCAGCTAGCTATTAAGAGAATAAAAATAAACAGGAGTGTTGTGTGCGCCTGGGACCCAAGCTGCAAAAGACTAGCTCATTAACTTTAAATATATCACCTAGCTGCACTCTGGAGGTCAAACTCGAGGGAAAAAAAAAGTGTGAATACTTATCAGTCTGCACACAGCAGATCCTCATCTCCGTTTAAATGTGTGTCTCATTTTAGTGCCATGACAAGAAACTTTTAAGGAGGAGGCAGAACCCGATTACCCTGAGACGGGCCAGGGAAAAGGCTTATTTAGGAAGCAGTCAGGGCAGGTTGTGCAGGCTCCACGTTTAACGCACAAGGCTCTGAAAACCAGGTGTACGTCTCTGTTCTGCCCTTGGGTATAGGCGATGCAATCCGAGCACGTTTTCCCCTCTCTTTTTCTTTCCCTATCCTGCTCTGTCTTCCTCCAGCCCAACGAATATTTAATTATTTCCTCCAAGGGAGCCGCTCCAACGGGAGACTTCTGGACAGACAGCGGTCGACTGAAGGCTGAGGGTCAGGGCTCTCCCACGGGATGGAGGGCGAGACGGGTTCAGGCTTGCTGCTCCTCTGAGCATTTAATTATTTCTTTGAAGCAGAAGAGCTCTGGCAGGAGAGTTTGCAAGAGCCCACGTACAGGCTGCTGCGACCTGGGACGTGGGGATTTGCTGTCCCGGCTCAGCCCGATCCCTCTCTCCTCTTCCAGGTCCCGCGTGGTTTGGGGTGGTCTGCTGCACTGCCCCGCTGGGCTCTCCCTGCCCGGCACATCCAGCCCCGGCAAACCACTGCTGATGGTAGATCCCGTGGGATCAAGACAAATGTACGAGGAGAAAGGCAGGGTGGGGCTCAGGCCGTGCGGGTGCAGCTCGGCTTGCTGTAAGAGTGTGGCGGGGGCCATCTCGCGCTGCCGGTGCCCTCCTTGGTGCCCTGGGAAGGTGACCGCAGAGCTCTGCCTGCCCTCAAACGCTTGCGTGTTTCCTGCCAAGCATCCTCCACCCAACAACCTTCCCTTCTCCCCGTCGTTAAAGTCAAGGGGGCTGAGGGGAGACGACATCCCTGGGCTGGAGGTGAAAGCCCATCAGCTTAGGGAGAGGGTTGTGATTTTCTGCGCTCAGCACCGGTGAAGCACAGCACCTCCGGCAAGAGCGAATGAGAGCACCTTGAAACCTCTTTGGCCTGGGGATCTGGAAGCACAACCCCAATGTGAATGAGTTGGGTTTGAAGGCAAGTACCTTAGGAGAGCAAATCCCCCTTCAAAAGTGCTGGAGGCTCCTTTGGCTCCCTCCAACATACATGTCCAACCCAGAGTTTGCTCCCTGGGAGTGCAGTGGGAGTTTTACAGGCTCCTCTGTATGTTGTCATTAGTGCTTTTCCTTTTCCCACATCCCATTGGTTTATTTCGAAGAGCTAATGGCCATTTTTTGGAGGTGCAGACATCCCTTCTTTGGGGCTGTCACGTCTAAAGCAAATTTCCTTGGGCTGCAGTGTCTGGGAGCGCTGGAAAAGAGCTTGGTTTCCCAGCTCCATGCTGCTCTTAGCTGCTGCTCCATCATCCTTGGTCTGCTTGGCATAAGTGGATGTTGAACATGATGCGGGGCCCGATGGTTCCCTGCTGTAGCTCTGTGGAGCTCCAGGGTGGCAGCCAAACTGAGCTCACAGCACGCAGCCGTTGATGCTGGGGCTCTTCAGACTGAAATTATCCCCACGATCCTTCTGCACCCAGTGAGTGAACAGTGCACGTTGTGACTTTGGCAAGTCCAGGACCCCGTGCCAGGCATACGTGGTCATGGAGCACTGAGAAGGTTCCCAGATTACCCAAAGATGTTGCGGGGTGCCTTCAGGCATCCCCTTTCCATGATGGAGCAATTAGCCGGCTCACACGATTGCTCCCAGGGCTGTTGACAGTGCATCTAGCTGCTATTCCTTTTATTATCACGTTTGCCTGGGTTTTGTCAGAACTGAGACAGTGTCTTGCAGGGAGCAAACCTTTGTGGGTATCTGGAAGCACTTAGCGCCCAGCTGATGCTAACGGACTAGTAATGATAAGCAGATCTGATCTGCCTCTGATGAGGTGGCCAGCGATGCTCTGAGTCATAGTTTTAGTCATGCAAGGTTCAGCCACATGATTGCTAACCCCCTTCTAACTCTTTGACATCAATGCCAGGCTTAAGAGGAAGCATTATGGGGAAGAAAAATGTGAGGGCATAACTGTAAGGAAATACATTAATGTTTCAGGTGGTTTAAAAACAGGGGTTAAGCTCAGCTCTGGTGTTTCGCTAAGATCACCCACACAAGCAGTGACCGTCCCTTGGCTGGTGGGTGGTAACTCGGGGACGGGGTGGCATCTGCATCGCATCCTGCCCCGGAACCCCTCTGGTCTGCACCCACCTTGTCACCCGAGGGTCCTCCCCTGCCCCAGCTGACCCGCACCGCCGTGCCTCGAGGTTTCCCTGCCCTCCCAGTTTGTAAATAAGTTATTGCAATGTGTGAGCGCCTTCATCAACCAGGGACTTCAGCATGGCTGGGGTTTATAAACCTCGTCTGCATTTGTAACTGGTGGGAATGGAGAGAGGAGGATACCTGTGACCATCACTGGACGGGGAGCACAGCCTGCTCCATCCTGGCTGGAGCTTTTCGCCTGCTTGTGCCCCATCCCTCCGTACAAGGTTGCTTTCCCTTAATGTGATGAGTTCTTGCTAGGGTAGCTAATGTGAGCTTGGAGGCAGAAGGTCTGGGGAGAGGATGGGAACACCACACGCATTATGAATTGGCCCTGGGGGGTCAGCGAGGGATTGGGCTGTGTGATCGCTGCTGACGGCAGCGTTGTTTGGGGCTTGCTGGAGGGCTCGTGGAAAGGAGTGAGGGGAGGTGAGAGCAGCGTATACAGCACACATGCTCCAGCTTGGCATTTTCCTCCCTTCTTCCCATCCCTTAAACCCAACTAAAAGTTCATTTCTGAATAAGCCGCACATCGCTCGCTCTGAATATCAAATACTCCCAGGCGAGGAGCACATCTGTAGGCACAGCAAAGCCAAACGTGGGGACGTGTGCGGTGTTTGATTTGCCTCCAATGCAGATTCTCGAACAGATGCTTGACGTGTGCATCGCACATCAGCTTGTAGCGCACCATGTACGTGACTATGGCGAGGAGGAGGAAGAGGAGGAGGAGGAGGAGGAGGAGGAGGAGGAAGGCATCTTTTGACTGTGCCCAACACAAATTTCAAGCTGCATGCTCCCAGGATCTGATGGGTGGCCTGAATGCTCGTAGATCCTACAGGGCGTTGGGCATTACCTGGTTACGCTGTGGCTGTGGAGAGCAACTCTGCATTTTCACCTTGGAGCCGCGCAGAGTTGCACTGGGTGCGTCTTGGAGCCTATGTGCTGGTTTTTATAATACTGCTCTCCTGGCTGTTGAATACTGTAAAAGGAATTTTCAGCCAAAATTGTGAGTTCTCTTTCTTGATATTATGATGCTGCAGTCTCCTGAGATCCTGATGGCAGGAAGGTTTGTTTTCTGCAGGTTAAAACAAATGTTAAAGGGATATTTCTACTAGGCAAAATGTTTTGGGGTCTAGTTTCCTTACTAGTCAACAGTTTTAATTGAAAAAGCAGTCAATAAGGGGATAATGCATTTTGTAATGGCATCTTTCTTCTGAGGTTGTGGAAAATGCTATAATTAAGCTGATAATTAAACCCTGTGAAGTTAGTTATGATCCCTGGCAAAGGCACAGAGAAGTCATGAGCACAGGTTTGCCCAGAGTCTTGTTCTGAGTCAGACACAGAGCCCAGGAGTCCTGGCACTCGCTTTCTCATGAGTCACGGGTAGGACTAAGTCCCGCCTCTCCTCTGTGGCTGAAATGACATTGTAGAAAAATGCAAATTGAATAACTCAATATTTTGGGGTCGCATACGGGTAGACCAAATATATGCACGGGCAGGTACTAGAATCTCTTTAAAATGCAAATCGTTTTCTTAGTAATCTGGCTAATTTCTTTAACCCAGTTTGCATCATAGGGTATGGTTTTGTTACTGCCTTTCCCTTGAAGTGATGCGCTGCAATGTAAATCCCCCCGAACCCGCTATCACCTTGCATTACCTTCCCCAACGTGACCCAACGTGCTGTGACTGATAGAATCTGACTTGATGCCATAAACTGATGCCTCCCATGGGGAAGCAGAAGGAACGCATTTTCTCATAGCCCATAAATGTTTTAAAGAATGGCTTTCCAAGTGATGGGGTGCCCACCCCTTTCCTTTTCTGCATGATAAGCTGTCCCAGAAATGAGCTCCATCCTGCAAGCGCTCAGCTGCTCCAGCCCTGCAAAGCCCTTCAGCGTGAGCTGAGCCCCGAAGGTGTGAGCAACTTCAGCAGCTGGATGGGGTCTTCTTGCACGTTACGGGATCAAAGCTGTTGTGAATCCCCGCTGGGTTTCCTTTCAGAGCCCCCGTCACTGCCTCACCCCTGGGATATTCACTCTTGTCTTCACGAAATTACGGGCAGAGCCGAGGGAGCAGAGATCTCTGTTCTGGCAAACGAGCGCTTTGACTCTGCTTATTTTCACATTGTGTTTCTGCGAAGATAAGGACATGGAGAGATTTCAATCAGTGGTGCATATGCTCAGATCAAGCATATGAAATATAATAAAAAGGAGAGATAGCAGCAGCGTGCAGGGCGCGCGGGGAAGCTGTCACGCAGGGCTGCTGCGGGTACTGCAGCCAGTAGTGACATTTTAATAGTAGCCCTTGCATTGATCTGCTTTAGTCTGATGGGTTTAGACACTTCTTACACCTAATAATTTAGCAACAGCAACTACATGGAGAGGTGGATGCAGTCAGTTCCAGCTGAATTAGAACAAAAAACAACCAAAAAGTCTTACAGTTGCTGATTCTGTTTCCAGACTTGAAGGAGGGCTCATATATCCACCCATATCAACTGGTCTAACAGTATGTAGGAGGATATGCCTAGGGACTGACAGACAGAGGAGAGGCATACAGACATTGAACTACCCTGTCCAGAGAAACAGGTATTTCTAAGATCTTTCAACAGGCATGAGTTTCCCTTTTTTTTTTTTTTGCCATTTTCATTAAGCATCGCAGAAGTTCTCTGAGGGAAAAGTAATATTTGATACAACGCTCAGACATACTTTGAACAGCCACGTGCCTCATTGGCAAAACACACAATATACTGCAGGGGCTCGGGACTGCGTAGGCTCAGTTCATCAATGGCAGGAGCAGGCTCCTCTTCCCGCTCACGGCACTGACGCTGGGTCCACGCTGCCTGCTCTGCATGCCGAGCACACAGGCTTTTAAGAGACGGATGCTGATGGAAAGCTGAAATGAAATGCCTTGTGGATTCGCAATAGTCTGGCTCTTCCCGCCGCGTGTACTCCCTTCCTCTGGAGGATGGGCTTGGCCCCGTAAAAGCTTTGCAGAGACTTGGCTGTTGGGTGGCTCTGGAGAGAGGAAGAGCCCTGGCCGTGCTAACAGCTGCTGGCCTCCTGCCAAAATCAGTTTTTTGAGAAGTGACTTGCCTACAAACTCTCCAGGGCTGCGGAACGACCCGTTCGTCTCTATTTGTGCATCGCCTGGTCCTGTCTTCAGGTGTGGTTATGACACAACACGGGCCATTCATTGGGATAATTAATAGCAAAGTTGGGTCTGTAGGTACTGTGCAGTTGATGCATTGGGCCCCACGGTGTGTGTGTGGGTCCGTGGTACGCAGCAGATCCGGAGCGGCATGTTGGACACTGGCACTGAGTGGTACATTGATCTTTTTCTTTCCTTCCAGGGGATGGCCAGGTTGATTTTGATGAATTTATGACTATTCTGGGACCTAAGCTGGTATCATCGGAAGGCAGAGACGGCTTTCTGGGAAATACAATAGACAGCATATTCTGGCAGGTAAGTGGTCATTTTTTTAAATGCAACTTTAGCCAACTATCCATAGCTTCCCAACGTGATTTGTTGGGGAGTATAAGATGATTTACTAAGTGTGAATGCTTGTGTAAAGGCTACTGGGGTCCGTCTCGCCATGTGCTGTGTAAGAGCGTCCCACATCGCTGGAGGGACCTGCTCTCATCTAAGCCCTGTGCGGGAGGAAGGGAAAGCACTTGCTGCAGAAGAGCTGCAGTTGAACACAACAAAGCACGCAGTTATTTGTGCTACATGTTTGGGAGCATTTTGGAATTCATTTTTGGAAGAGAAAAACATTTTTGCTCAAGGAATCTTTTGAGTTAGGAACCTTGAACCTGCGCGGCAGCTCTCTGAAACGCGCCACTGTTCAACGTCCCTTGGCCGTGGCGGAGGGATGCTCCAAGCAGCGTGAGGTGTGCCGTGCAGGTCACGTCTGATCGGTGCTTCTGCGGTTGATTCAGGCCCAAGGCTGAGGATGACTATGTTGTGCCAGTGCAAGTTTTGCCCATGGTGCTGCCCTGGGGTGGTTTGGTCCTGCCGGCTTCAGGCGCCGGAGGGGAGGCAGGTCTGGCAGCGGGAGCTGCCTTACGTCTGTCACGCAGTGTGATTTTAAACAGCGTTAGACCTTCCTGGAAAAGCAAGGACAGGCCAGGCTGTTATGGGGGGGATTAAAAATCTCCCAAAACACAGTGCTGCACATTTCTTGCCAATGGATTAAATGTGTGGCTTCCTGTGAGATTACTCCTCACTTCATTGACCATCCAACAGCCTTTGCTTGCTAATAAACTTTGGCTGTTACCAAGTTTATGTGAATCAAAAGACTCAAACCTGGATACAAGCATTTCTGTCTTCTTTTACTACCCTCCAGCACTGTCCAGACTGAACTGGGTGGAGTTTTGTAAAAGTCGTTTAAAAGTCTTTTAAAAACTTGTTCCTGGCCTCCTGGCAGGGGATGGAAATAGCCCTGGAAATCCTGGTCTGGATTCCAGTTCTCGGTCATCAAAGCAAGAGTCTGGCGTTGGTGAAGCTGCAGCGGTTCGTAACGTATCTGGGGGGCTGGAGAGCTGAACTCGCACCACGAGGGGCAGGACTGTGGCAGTCACGAATGTTTTATTGCCTCCATCGCGTCTTGTGAGCCTCGTCCCTGCGCGGGAGGAACGGGGAGAGGAGGAAGCACCAGCTCATGCCACTGAGCCACTGGTGCCTTCCAGACGCCCTGGCGAGACCGGCCTCACCGGAGCCGTGCCAGGAGCAAAAATACCTGTTGGGAAAATCAAGTTCATGACCTGACCTCTTTGATGGGGAAGCAGAGAAGTCTGGAGCCCTCCCTAAAATTCAGCTCCCAGGTTAACCTGCTGGCACTTAGTGACCCTTCAGCCCACGTAAACGCCTGCAGTGGCTTTGCTCAGAGGTCTGCGAGGAAGGGAGGACGTGTGCTCTGGTTTCAGAGCAGCAGGACTCCTGGGCTCAGCTTTCGCCTTGCTCTTTCATGCAGCAGGGACCACGGCCCCTGTGCCCCCCAGGCTGCGGCGGGAGGAGCGAAGGAGTGCAGAGGCTTCAGGAATCCAGCCCCACGGCGGGAAGGAACAGCCCTGGGGTCTGTCCGCAGGCAGTGAAGCTGTGACTGAACGGCACAAGTGCTCCAGGGCCGTGGAAAAAAATGTTTATGGTCTTTTACTTGTAAGGGTAAAAATACATCTCTTTACATAGCACTTTCCTGGATTTCAAAGCCCTTGAAGAGAAGGCTTCATCTCACATTTCATTTCTCCTGGGGTAGGAGAGCTCATGGAGAATACAATAATTTTGCTGTTTATTCCCAAAGAAAAAGCAAGGAAAAAACCACGTAGAGAAGTGCCATTCAGGGAACAGGTTCCCTTTGCCCCGTCCTACCTGGCTTTGCCCGTGCTGTCGGGAGGGTCATAAGTCTCCTCGTCTTTAAGGAAAGCATTTATGTATCTGCATTATCTCCTGTGGGATTACAGCTGATTTGAAACAAAGCCCTTTTCAGAATCGAGGCCTGGCTGTGTTTTCCACATCCCCTTGACGTACGTTTTTCACATTTGCTGGAAAGGAATGACAGGGAGAGGGGGATGAATCTGGGTTGCTGACGGAGCACTTCACCCCTGCAGTCATCCCAGGGAGTGATTTTAGGGAGGGGACGGTGCCCACAAGCCTGTGGTTGTGAGCGGTGGTAGGTGACGAGTGCAGCGAGGGTGGGACAAGAAGGGACAGCTCTGCCTTGGCGTCAGCTGGCCGGGCAGTGCTACCTCGAAACCTCACCCCAAAGCTGCAGGCAGCAAAAGGCATCTTGAAGAGGCTCTTATATCAGTCCCAAGGGGAGAGAAAACCCATGTTGGCATCCAGAAAGTGCCTTCCCCTCTTCCATCCAAACAGCTTCCCTCCAACTGTCACGATTTTGGCTCTCGAGGTATTTTTGCCAAGGGTCCAGCTTTCTATCCTGTGGCTCTTCTGTGCAGACTCTCTTCCAAGTGCGCCTTAATAATGCTTTAAATAATGCAATGACAGAGTTAAATAATAAACAGCAGCAGCAGGAGAGAGGAATTCAAAGGAACAGACGAGGGCCTGGAGATGCATTTGCAGATGAAGCTGGGAGCGAGTCGGTGGGATACAGGAAGGCGGTTCCAGATGGCAGAAGCTGCAGAGGGGAAGGATCTTACAACAACAGCCGTGGGGCTGCAGGAGATGGCGAAGGGGTAGAAGTGGCGGAAGAACAGGGAGGAGAAAGAGGGATCATGCATGGAAGAGGCAGGCTTGAAATTATAGGGAAAGGGTGCGTCCCTCCCATCGCATGTGTTGCCCGAAGAGTGATGGTCAGCCCGGGAGAAGCAGGATTCGGCCATGACCTGAGTGTTGGCAGGAGGTAGAGACACGAAGGGTCTCTCAGATGTATTTTCCCTCCTTGATTTCCCATGCGGGCTTTAAATTGACTCATATCGGCGTGTGTTTAAGGCGGCTGACTCTTGCTTTCTCAGGTAGCGGCAATCAGTTCTGCTCCAGTTAGAATGGCTCTCCACGGTCCCTCAGCCAGGTTAGGAGGTATTTAGGGGGAGGGAAAAATTATCCCTGCAAATACTATTTCAGGCCAAGTCAATACAGACCAATGATATCAGGAGAGCTGAGGAAACATAGACTCTCCTCCGTCTCAGAGGGTCTCTCTTTCCCAAGCGAGATGCAGCGCACACCAAGCACCGTTTTGCGGAGAACACCCCCGGGTGCCTCCCGCTCTCCAAAATGGTTTTCTCATCCTCATGCCAACTGTGTGCAAATGGAAGTAACACACACCCGTGTACAGACATCTTTAACTGTCTTAAGTTTTTAAGACAGTCTTAAACTGTCTTAAATATTTTTTCTGAAATACACAGCTGCCCGGTAACCATTAGCGAGTCCGCAGCATGCAGGATCATGGTCAGGCAGAGTATGAAGGCTGGAAGCCCCCGATGAAGCCCCGTTCTCCCTGGCTTGGGGCAGACCTGCCATGGCAAGCTTGCAGCAACGATGCAAATATCCCCTTCGGCTGCTTCCACAGGGTCTGCATTTATTAAAAAAAAAAAAAAAGAAAAGAAAAAAAGAGCACAGATGAGATTTTGGGAGAGCCTACTGAACTCTGTTTCGGAAGCCAGTGGGAGGAGGTGAGCCTGGCGCTGCGCAGGGCGGTTGGACCTCCCGCGGTCTCTTGCAGGGTGTCTGCCCCCTTCCCTCTCCATCTTTTTCCTTCTGTATTTTTTAAAAAGTGGCCACCCATCACTCGCCTTCCTCTGCCCACCTTCTCCGAGCTGCTCCTGCTGGGGCCCCACGTACTGTCCTGAAGCCGGTTTTCTTTAGGGTGGCCGGCAGTGGTTTTGCAGTGACTCGGTAGCCATTGCATGGTCCGAGAGATGCTATTTGATCAATTTTCAGGCATGAGAATTTGTTTTTCCAGAGCTCAGGGAATACGAGTCTGGTTCCAGTGTCGCGCTGAGGGCTGTGTTTTGTACAAGTGAGTTTTGAGGCATTTCCAAAGCGTGGCCAGTCAGGCCTGTAAAGCGATTTGGATCAAGAGCATTACAGAAGAGACAAACATCGCTACCGGTAAATATTAGCTCCTTTGTTTGGCAAACAGACTCCAAATCTGTCCACTGCGCCCTGCCATTCTGAGCCAGAGAGAGGGATGAAAAGAGGGGGGAGAAACTGGGATTTCATATTCATTTACAGTTTCTGCCCAGATTGTTTCTAAGTGCAAAGACCTTCAGGCACGAGTGTTAAATAGTTTGTGCAGGACGTAGTGTAGTGGATCTCCAGTCCCTGGGAGTAAGCAACAGGAACAGAAGTAGTAATAATCTTGTATTATAGGCTTTTAATTAAAATAAATCTCTCAGTCCTGGCTAAAATGCTTTTTGAAGTCAGAACAAGTTTGAATGGTTAAACAACAGGGCTGCATCTGCATCGGATGCAGAATAAATTCTGTACCCAGCAGCACTGATGAGATTATTTTGAAAAGTCAATACTCTGTACGGTGATCATTTGAGAGGCAAAACGCTGCCTGCTGGTTTCTTCCCTCTCGCTCCACTGTGCGCACGTGGAAGCTGCAGGGAACATCATTCCAGCCGGCGCTGATGCATTGCCTGTGCAAGGATATCTGGAAGCTTTGTCTTGCATGAGGGGACGGCACTGTATCATCTGCTCGGACACGGTGCTCATTCATCGCATTAGATATCGCCCGGTATAATTCACTGGTGTTCAGGAGGAGGCTGGTTGGTTTGGGATAAATAAGGCTGCTTTGCAGGAGTGGGAAGACCAGAATACCAACGTGATGCTTCAGGCTGGGGAGATGCTGCTCAGAGATCTCATTTTTCCACTGTAGAGATGTTTTGGGGGGACAGCCGGAGGATCGGGGAGACAGGTCCTGCAAATGGAGCAGTTCAGCAACCGCTCGTGTTTTCTGGGCTTGGGAAAACCTTTTTTTCTCTCCAGGCTTCCACATACCCTTGCTAGGGGGAGGAATACATCGGGGTTTATGATCTTTGGTGGACGAGTGGGTATAGCCAAAGCCGGACCTGCAGCACCCCTGGGCAAGGAAGGAGGGACAGCCAGGGACAGGCCAGAGACAGCAGAAACCCCTGGGCTCCTGAGCCACCAAGCTCGGCAGCTGCACCGAAGGGCATTTTGTTCCCTGGATGCAGGAAAACTAGCGCAAGGGCTACATCCAGCTGTGCAGTATTGCATCTGGCGCTGGCAGGGGAGGGGGCTCCGAGGTGAAGGGGGGCTCCGAGCCAGCTGCGAACACGGGAGAGCAGAGGGACGTGGCTGGGGTGGGACACGGCGGTTTCGTCCTCCCAGTGCGGCTGCTGATGCTTTAACGATTTGCTGTGCAAAACTGCCCGTCCATAATCTTGTTTGCAATTGTCGCTGCAAATGCAACAGCGTCCCGGGGGAGAGATGTGGGCTCTCATGATCTGGTCAATCAATTAGCCCTTTAATAGAGTGAAATGAAGGAGAAAATGTGTGGGAACCTTGGTGGCGCAGGGCAGGGTACGGAGAAGCCGCGGCAGGCGATGGGGTGGGAGGGAAGGCAGGGGACGAGGGGGCCGTGTTGGAGCCGTGCGGCCTCCAGCAGCACTTGGCTCTCTGCAAAGGTGATTTTGCTTAGAGAGGGATTTTTCTTTATGAAGTCCAGTAGATAAACCTAACGCAATTTGTCCCTATACATGAGTTTTCTCCGCTTGTCCCTGCAGAGGAGTTAATTCGATGATGGCAAATTAGCCTTGCCAGAGTTGCAGAGAGAGTGTTTGTGTCTCCGTGTGCGATTTCACGTGGTAACAGACCCAGCTACCCCCCGCTACCACATACCACGGCATCGCTGAAGTACCAGCGTGCCTCTTGCGGCGGGGCCGGCTGAGCACGGGGCGTACATGGCCTCTCCTCCTCACCCTCCTCCTCCTCCTGGCTGGTGCAGCCCCTCTGTAGGGGTGTGGGATATTGCTAAACCAAAGGAGGGGCCGTTTTACACCTTGCGCCACGATTGCTGGCTGGTAGTGAGCTGCTCTGCTGCAAAGGCCTCTTGATTTCAGGATTTCAGGTGCGGCAGTTTCAGTCTTTCAAAGCACTGTCTCAAACTGACCTCTGTGGAGGAAGAGAGTTAGTTTTGCAGTCCAGGGTACCGGGTGATGCTGGGGTCCATGGTGGCTCCCGGCAGGGCGGGTGTCACAGCTGGGCTGAGCCACGTGCTGCTGCGCCGCTGCTTGGAAAGCAAGCTGAGATCCAGGGAGGAGGGAAGGCTTAGTAGCATGTGCAGACTCAGTGCCCGTGTAAGTGACCTCCCTCTTGGTGACCACTTTGGGGTTCAAATCAGGAAATGCTGCCGCTGAAAGTTTGGGTGCCAAAACTTGATGGATGGGGTCAAGGATGGGCAACTGGGGCTGTACCATTGCACCATGCGCATCCCCTCACCCATGCACCACATCCTCTTCCACCAACCAAAAACCTCCACCCCACAGCGATATTTTCAGTGTCAGCAACAATGTGGGTGCGTGCTTTTTGGTTGTTGAACCTGAAATAAAGTGGTTTCCGCAGAAGAGAAGTTCTGTACTTCTTAAAGATCTACCCTCTCTCAGGTTGCCCAAGCTGGGTACGGCCAAACTGAAGGACTGGTTGAAAACCTTGGCATTGCCTCTCCCGCAGAAACCACTGCAGTTTGGGCTGGGAGCCAAGGCAGACACCTTTCCCATGGCAGCTAATACTGGGCTCTGCTCAGCTGGAGTCATCCAGTGCACCGTTACCTCCAGCATCCTGACCATGTTTCAAACTTCAGAAATTAACTGTGTCCTGCACTATCTGTTCCTGCATTTTAGATTTGATGTGTGGTTTCCTTGTACCCAGACCTAAAATGCTGTGAGATTTTCTATTGCAAGGATGCAGATGGCTGTAGCAGTGATGAGCAGGGTGACTCTGGCCACAGCGCTGGTACGGATAGCGTGCAGTTCATCTCAGCTAACCTGGGACACTGCTTGGGCTCCCTTTAGAGTTAGTAGAGAGAAATCCCACTTCTAGGGTGCAATTCAAGGGGCTGGTTTAGGCACTGACCTCAGGAAGAGATGCATCATCCTTCAAAAGTGCCAATTTTTCTCCATTTGGTATAAAGAAAGTCTAAAAAAGTGGCTCAGATGGACACGTGTGCACTGGGGACAGCTAAATGTCATCTGATGAGTTCCACCAAGAGTTTCACCAGCTCTGGCAGTGCTGAGGCTGTTACCAGTGGAAGGAGAACAGTTCTGGTTGCCTTATTAAATCTTCTTTTGTTGACAAAGATGTTCCCACCGAGTACATGGCACTCAATGGTTGGGGTCACAGCACAGTGAAAGCTGAACACTTGCAGGTGATGAATTCATCAGCAAGAGACTTCTCTTTGTTCGTAGTCTGGGTATCCAGCCCAGAAGTGCTGTCACAATCTCTGGTGTAGACGTGAACATTGGAGAGTGTCATGGCCTGGATCGCGGTGGTAAGGCTGTCCTTGGACAGCGAGACTGTCACATCCCTGTAACCCCTTTGCTGTGTATGAAGCCACCAGTGAGTGATAATGTTTGGGTGGTCTCATTTTTATCTGTTTCTGCGAAGGGACCTCATTTTCACCAGCACACATCTTTCCCTGTAAAAAAATCAGTTCTCCCAAGTCATCAGGATCAAAGTTAGACCTCAAAACTGGAGACACTGGAAATGATAAAGTTTTGAAGGCACTTGTGAACCAAAGCAGGACTGGTACCAATAGCAGGAGAAAAGCAAGACTTCATTGTCCATCTGTGTTTCATAGCTTCAACGAGGTTACTTACACAGTTAGCCTTCAGAAACGCACTACAGCTTCGGCTCAAAGTCTATTTAAAGCAGGCAGTTTGTATCCAGAGGCATCCTGCCTGCTGGATGACCGCGTGCTGTCCTGGCAGGCGGTGGCCTGGCTTTGTGCACACTCCGGAGCACTCACGTACGTATACTCCATCCAGCTCTTACGGTACAGAGGTTATTTTTCCCCATGCCAGCTTAAATACAAACTCAGTCTGCGTCTCTGTGTGTCATTGGGGGTTTTTTGCCCCTGCCTGATGGGTGAAGTAGGAACTGCACTGTGGTTTTCTCAGTGATTTGCTTAGACATGTAAGAAGCAGCGTGTAGGAAAGGTAAACGTGTACGATCGTTGTCTGATGTGTTCATGGGTACCTGGAACACGGGCTGGGGAGAGAATCCCCTGCTCATTGCGGACTCCTTGCTGAGCGGGGTCAGAGTCCCCAGCACCTCTGAGAGCCAGAGCACGTCTCTGGCCCTGGTTTTGCTGGGGAGGGGGTCTTCTTTGAGTGCACTTCGATGACTTTGGAAGGCACCGTTGGGCGACGGAGCGAAGGTGGCCTGTTCCATGCAGGGGAGTTTCAGGGGCAACGGTTCCGGCTTCGAATCCCGTATCCCCTGCACTCCCAGCATCAGGAAGGAGCTTCTGCCAGAGCAGAGCCTCCACCAGCCCGCAAAGCCTAAGCCAGCACCAGATCTCGGGATCCGTCCTACCTCTGCACAGAGAAAAGGGCATGTAAGGATCTGCAATTCAAACGTCACCAGAGGACACTGCCTTTGGCTTGCCTGGACACTTCACGTCCCTCTAACAACATCATCTCTTTCACTGCCCTGCTGTCATTTTGTTGAGGGAAAACTTAACTGACTGTAAGGAAAGTAAAGTCTGATTTTCATGGAGAGAGTTTGGGAATTGTTTAAAACAGACCTGATGGCGGTGGTCTTTTTCTTTTTCTTTTTTTTCTTAAAAATGCCCACTTTGAGATGAAAATCTATATAGTGCCTTGCCTCCAAGCCCTGGGTTTCGGTACAGTGAATTTCAGTAGTGAATATTTCGCTAAGGTTTTAAAGAGAAGAATAAGAGAGGAAAATAGGAAAAAAGACACTCCGTCACTCACCACCACCAAAGCAAACACATTGGCAACTGTTTGCAACAAACAAATGTGTTTAGAAAGAAAAATGACCTTTTATGCAAAAGAAAAGCTAAAAAAAAAAAAGAAATTACCGCCTTGGGGAAGAAAAAAAAGACAGATAGATGTCTGAAAAAATGCAAATGGGGAGCTGCAAAGGCCCACCGTGGCGGGGCCGGTGGGTAGCCCAGGCGATGGCTGAGCTTCGCTAGTGCGAGCCCGACGAGGGGTGGGTGCTGTGGCACTGAGGAAGGACCTCCAGGTCCTGGCTGCCGGACAGTTGCTACGGCACGGCGTATCACCCGGCTTGTCTCGGTGTGCATCCGAGATTTTCAGCGCAGTTTGCTGGAGCCTGACAGCTGAAGCCAAAAGCAAGGTACCTGGTGCCATCGAGCCCGAAGCGACGCCCCGGTTAGTTCTTACGCTTCCCGGCTGTATCGGCAGAATACCCCGTGCTGCAGCCCTGCAGCACTGACCGCCGGGGCCGGCAGCAGCTGCAGGAGCCTCTCGCTGCCGCTTTCAGGTCGCAGCAGCGCGGTGCCAAGAGCTGCCGGTTTCTGCTCGTGCTGGGAATTGCCTGCGGAACAGAGGGGTCTCACCAGTTGCCCGTGCCTTGCAGCGGCGGCCGTCCCTGCCATGCCCAGCCAGCCTTCCCCTCTGTGATGTTCCCTCCCGACACAGGGCACAGCCTTGCTGTCCCAGACTGGTGGTTGTGGGGAGCACTGGTGGTGGTCAAATTCGGTGGCCTTAGCAGACAGTTCCCTGGTCAACAACCATCTTGAGCTGCCATCAGGATGAAGGTGTTTCCCTGGCCATCCATATGGAGGATTTTCCCTGGCCATCAGGATGAAGGTGTTTCCCTGGCCATCAGGATGGACATGTTTCTCTGGCCATCAGGATGAAGGTGTTTCCCTGGCCATCAGGATGGAGATGTTTCCCTGGCCATCAGGATGAAGGTGTTTCCCTGGCCATCAGGATGGACATGTTTCTCTGGCCATCAGGATGAAGGCGTTTCCCTGGCCGTCAGGATGGAGATGCCTTGACCATGCTGCAGACTCAGCCAGCTCCATCCTGCCCCTGCCTCCTGCCCGCCATGTGAGGACAGGGGAAGATGGGGACCTGGCTGTCTAACAGCCGCTTGCAGCCCTGAGAGCCCCATTTCCCTCCGCGCCGCTTTGCCGACCTCTCTGCGTGCCAGGAGGTGGGACAGGGACTGGGCCACACACCTCCCTCCCCTTCCCCCTGGGGTCTGCACAAGCTTCTGCCTTGGTTTCTCTGAGAACTTGTGCCACAAGCGCTGCCAACACGCCTGCTGCACTTTGGTTTGGTTTATTTTTACTGTTTGGCAAGAATTTCATGGATTGATGGGTGATGTGCAGGTACCGAGAGCATGTTCCCGGCGCTGTGAACATCACCTCTCCCTGCAAACTCAGTGCCACCACGCCGGCTGAGCCAAACAGGCTCTGGTAGCCCCTTCCCCAGGGTCTGACTTCATTAATACAATTTTCCAGCAGAGGCATAATGTAATTTTACGAAGTGGGTGGAAAGATGCTGATCTTCAGGACAAATTCCTTAAGGTCTTTTTTCAAACAAATTTGCCACTGTTGAGAAACTTTTTCTTTGTCCGTGTGCTTTCTGTGCCATCATTTGACTATCTGTGGAGGTTTGAATATATTTCTGTGCTGGCAGAGAAAGAAATCGTACACGCTGAGCCGCGTGCCGTCTCCAGAGCTGGTAGTGCTGGTGTAGTCTGCAGTGCCACAGGGAAAGGGGGGGTTTTGCTATTACTATTGAGTAACACAAACCACTATAAAGTGGTAATTAAAATAAATAATTACGTAACCCAGTACATTTACTCACAGTTAAGAAAATGGATCAGGGCACAGACGCTGATGGCAGAAGTCCAGAGCAACCTGAGAAAGTCGGTGGAAGTATTTGATATATGTGTGAGCGTGGTGGGAAGTGCTCAAAACTGATTTTGATCCCTTTTTTGTGGAAATAAGCAGATCCAGCATGTAAGGGAAAGATCAAAATAAGCCAGGATAATGTTGGATTTCCCTCCAGAGATGTATTCTAACGCCCAGCTTTCCTGCGCTGAGCAGAGACACAAGCCTCGGGAGATAACCCAGCCAGGTCCGCAGGTGGAGCTCATGGAAATGCCCCATTTTGGAGCAGAGCGTAGGAGGCAGTTGCCTTACCCTGGAGGAGAGATGGAAAAAACAGTAATCATATAGCAACGATTTGCATGTTTTTAATCTCTTTCTGCTCTTGCTGAGTGTGTTGGTTTAGATGTTTTTCCCCCGGAGGCTGGCTTGCTCAGGGGATTGTTAGTACAAGACGTCGCTGTCAATCCGTCAGCTCCCCCCGTGCACACGAAGCTCCATTTCCTTCGAACTTTTGGAAGTGACAGAGCAATGAAAAGACAAATGAAATGAATTGATGCTTTTTAGGGGAGCAGAATCTGAAAAGAGCTGTCACAGAGGCAGACAGGCTGTACATAGGTGCCAGATTTCAGAGCTTTCAGGAACTGCGATCCTCTGCGAGGATAAACCAGTGAACTTCAGCTTCCAGCACTTGTACCCTTTGTATTAAGAGACAACTGAGCTAATATTAATATTTATTTTACGGCTAGTTGGTATGTGGGCACATGTTGTCACAAAATTAGCCAGTATGTTAGGTTAAAATATATCCTTTCCTCAATATTAGCTGCTTCTTGCTACATATCAGCCCCATCCTTGCATTCCTCTAATGCCACATCGTTATTACCGACTGGAGTGAAAACTCCCAGATTAGAAACACTCTTGTAGTTATTCAAATAGCCTTCAGCAGACTGCACCTCTTTTTCCTACTGACATTCAAAAGTGCTTGAATCTCAAGGGCAGTTTCAGAGCAGAAGTGGAATATCTTACAGCCGTAGAATGAAATGGTGACGAAACCCTCCAGGAGCCGCTGGTTTGGCTCGGGAAAGGCGTGCACTGGAGTTATGCTGAAAGAGAACACCTCTTCCTCGGGACTTCTGCGGTTTTGTTAACTTTGTAAAATGTTTAAGAGAAGAAGAAGAACCCACTGTGATGATGGCATGCCCAGGCAGGTGGAGAGGGACCTCAACTCTGGTCCTGGTGTGTCCGGAGCCAGTTGAGGCTTTGCCTTCTTCTGCCTCATCTGTGGGTTTGCTCGGCTTCGTGTTTCCTCCTGCGTCGGACAGGGCTCAGTTTAGTCCCATTTAAGCAGTTGATTTAGGGAAAAAAGCACTAGTTCAGTGCTGCATGTCCCTCAGAATAGAGGTGAACGGGGAACAAGCAAACCCGCGTGGGACAGGGCTGGACTGCTCCAAAGCACCTCCCGAAGCAGCTGCAGGGGCTGGAAGTGGACGTGTGCCGGCCGTCCCGAGCCAGACTCCTGGGGCTTGCTCTCAGCTTGCTGCCACGGTTTAAACTTGTGCTGAGGTTGGCGTCTTCTCGGCTCATGCTGGACATAAAGGCACAGGCAGAGAAACGCCGGCATAAATCTTTCAAGATTGGGATCTTAGGAACCAAGGGAAGAGCTGAGTCCTGCCTGTTTGTGCTGTGCTCCTTCCTCCCTTACTGAAGCGGTGTTTTCGCTTAGGACAGCTGCGCAATACCTTAGAGAATAGTTGTGCTGATGGTTGGAGATAATCAAAATGGTTTTGTGAATCCAATTTTATTGAAAAATTACCCTTTGTTTTTTCCCAAGTGAAACTTTCATCAAAGACTCTTTGAAATTGCCATTATTTCCAGAATTTCTGCATTGTTTTTACTGAATATGTGCCTATTTTTTATCAACATGTTTTTAAATGTTTTTTATTCACAAGTAACACAGCATTCTTATTTATCTGGAGCATGTTTTTCAGTAAACAAATCAAATGGGTTTTCTATTATATCATTTGTCACAGAAAATGGATCCATTTAGGACCTGGCCAAATGAAAATGACTTAAACATATTTGATGGGGGGGATTTCCATTTTTTAAACTCATAGTAATTTGTCATGTATAACTGTCGGGCACAGCTTTTTGTTTGCTACGCATAGCCTGGCTGGCTACCAAGCCGGTAGAAGTGCGCCTGATGGAGGGCAGGTATCTCTGCAACTGGGGACGGATACTTGCAAATCTTGCTGCGCTACTATTCTTTTTTGAGTGCATTTTTTCGGTTGCAGTGGTGAATTGTTCTCTCGACAGACTTCCTACAGATCTCTCTGGGTTCCCATGGGGTAAAGATGATCTTGATCCGTACATTGAAGAACAATCACTCCTCTGGCAGCCTGCGTCTGCTTTTGCGACAGCCCCTTTCTCTGTGGCAATTGTCACTCGTGGTGTTTCTGGCCGTGGCCGAGGACACGCAGGCTCCGCCGTGGCAGGGGCCGGGGAAGGAGCAGTGCCGGCCCCGGGAGCAGCGGCAGGGGAAGGGCTGGGAGAGCCTCGAGCCCTGCCGAGCTCTTCTCATCTCCCCGCACGGGCCGGGCTGATTGCTTTGGAGACAGCTGACTGTTGATTGCTGTACAGGAATTAAATTAGGTGAGTTAAAAACCCGTATCAATCACCGTCATGCATACTTGCATGTGAAACGTAGACTCAAAAGGTTTATGGTAATCAACGTGGAGTGGCTGATTAAAGGCCATTAAAATTCACTAGAAAAAACTCCAATCCACTTCCACCCCGGCTCTTTTCCGTCTGTTTGATCATCGCTGCTGACTTCACTTACCATCCCTGAAAAAGTGCCCCAGGATCGGACACGTTACTGCTGGCATCACGAAAGCCCGAGTATGTGCTGTACACGCACAGCGAAGCAGACGGGAAGCGAAGGTAGGAATAATTGGCTTTATAGCGGCCAAAGCATGGAATCTGCAGGAAGAAACACCCTGCAAGTGGTCTGTCACACTCGTGCATCCAGGGACGTTGAAGAAATACAGCTGATGTTAAAAATTTAATTGCAGCAGGAATTGATGATTCCGGAAATCCTGTGATGTGTGGTTTATTGCATCTCAGAAATTTCTGGTGAATATGGTACCTTCCTTTTGTATATACTCCTTCTCTGAATGCGAAGCAAGTGTAGTCTCCACCGAGGAGACCGCTTCCAACTTTCCTTCTCTGAATGTGTCTCTTCCACACCACGCAGAAACATCCCCGTTGTTACTCATACAAGGTCGTTATGGACCTTATTACGAGACGGTGCCTGTTACTAAACCTCCACAGGATTGTTCGTGTTATTATTGCCTGACTCTGGCTGTTTTCAAACCCTCCAGGCCTCTCTTGCATGTGCCATTTGATAGACATCTAAATTGCTCCTAGAATTAAAGCTCCATCCAGTTAATTTAGCACCTGCAAAATTAAATCCTGAGCTTGGAGACTTTTGATAAAATTGGGTCGCAATTGTTAGGGGCTGCCTTCGCGTCGACACGCGGGCTCTGCTGCCTCAGAGATGCCGCCACACCGAGGGCCCCGAGTCAGCCGAAGGTGGGAGCGTCGCTGCACCATGACTGGCAGCAGATGCTTTTCCAGCTCTCAGCTGGTTTTAAAGCACCCAGGAGCGGCTGTTAGAGCTGAACGGGTAACGGAGTCCCAATGAAGCCTTTATGTGGCCTTTTGTCATTGCCCCTTGTTGATCTTTCTGGCCGTGTCAGCAGTTTGCCCTTGGTGGCTCTGACGCTGCCGCACGTGGTCTCCCCACGGTGGCTGCTGGCGCGGTGCTGCACGCCCTGCCCCTGCCGCTGCCACCTCGCGCGTCGCGCCTTCCCCGCCACGGCGCGGGGAGCCCCGGCTGCGCAGCGGGGCTGTGGTGCTCCCGTGCCCGGCCGATCACCTCTCTCGGCCACGGTGCGCGGCGCAGCCCTTGCCTAGCGTGTCCTTTACCTTCACCCCTACAGGGCGGTGGTTTGTGGGTTTTCTGTGCCGGTGGAGCACGGTTATGCTGATGATGCTTTTGGACAGTTTTCATCAGGTCAGGTCTGGTCTTGGACACTTAATTATCTTAATTCCTTCAATAAAAAGGGGGAGACAGGAGGAGATGTACAATCACCCCCGCACACCTCACCACAGACAGCTGTATGACAGCATGCGTACGTGTAGCGAAGCTCTGTGTTAAACGGCCGGATTAACGTTGAAAAGCCACTCACCTGAAAGAGAGGGGAAAAGGGAATTAGTGCAGCTCAGCCCCACGGGGACAATAATTCAGCATGCGTGTGTGCTAACAGCATGACTTACTCTTAAAGCTTGTGGTTGCAGGAGGCTTTTGCACCGGGTCTGCCCAACGACTCCCGGCTTCTCTGATCAGCCCCTGCGTGCGTGGTTGCGTTTGGTGTTCCCCTGTTACTGATCTGCAGATGATTAATACAAAGGTTAGCGTTTGTGGGTCGGTCCTACAAAACATGGCTAATTTGTATGGTGTTCCTGCTGCCTTCAGCGAGATCTGCCTCGGTGAGCGCTGCTCCCGCTCCTTCCTCTGCAGGGTGGATTTACAAATTACTGCGTTGTTGGAGTCTCTGTCCTTGGAGATATTCAAAGCCCGACGGGACACGGTCCTGGGCAACCAGCTCAAGCTGTGAGCAGGGGTTTGGCAGCGCAGTGGTAGGGGTCCTGCAGGAAAGCAGAGAGTGGGAGGTGCTGCAAGGCCAGGTTTGGGGCAGGTTTCCAGAGGACTGTGCGGGCTCCCGTGTTTCTGCAAAGCTTTCTAGTGCTGCGCAGGCAGCGGGGCCATCCGGAGTAGCTGTGTTTGCATCGGCACCATCTACCCGTGCTGAAACTCCCGTGACGCTTGGCATGCCCAGAGCCACAAAGGCTGCCGTCCCTGTCCTCCTCCACAACTTCGCTGAGGCTTGTTCAGAAGTAAATTAGAGCTTTCCTGGCTCTCTGTGGTTACAGCAGATGTAAAGTGGTGATTTGTGGCAAATCTGACCAGGAGCCGGGTCTGGCTGTAGCAGCGCAGTAAATACCGCTGGTACATGGCAGACAACTTCAGCCTCGCAGGCTTTGTCTTTTGTTCTCATCTTGCACATGGCGAGTTCCCCTCAGCTGGGATGCAGCAATCGATTTTTGTTTGCAGATGCTGCAGTGAGCCTGGCTGGCAGGTACAGCTCTGCGGCAGGCGGGCAGACAGCCCCAGCTCTCGCGAAGGAACGCTGTCGAGGTGCTGACCTAATGGCCTGGGGGTTTTATTCGCTGCTTGAAATTACGGTGCAAATTTCTGACAATAAACTGGGAAACGCTAGGGGTGATTTTATTTGTCGGATGCTGTGTGCAAACATTGCCTCGAGTCTTGCAGGGCGCATGGATGCACAAGAGCCTCTTTGGTGGCTCCTGACTTCATCCAGAGCTGCCGCTTTGGCCGTATTCACTCGGGGTTAGTCACAGGCAGGAGATGCACCCCTTAATTTCAAGGGCAATGTGATTTATAACCAGTCGAGCAGTGGGGTGTTAAATGGTGCTGTTTGGTAACACATCCGGAGGAGGCAGGACACGGCTCCGGAGAGTCCCTCCTTGTCAGCAGGTCCTGCAGTTGTCACACTGGATGAGCTCGCTTAAAATAACTTGATGCTCTGCTTGAATACAAAACCCAAGCAAGTGTAGTAATCACATCCAAAATAATGAATTGCAAAGAAAATGAGATATGGAAGTCAGTTGAGAAGACTTTCCTGTAGCTGGGGATAAATAAAATACTTGCTTATGAGAACTTTGATTCTTGATGTTTGCATTTGAACATCTGCAGCTAGAGGTCAAAGCCTCTACTGGCTACAGGGATGGAAACGGTTCTTGTTAACGATGCCAAAGTAAAGAGCAGAAATAAGATATAGCAAATAGGAAACAGGACCAAACATGAATAAATCCATAAATTTGAAGCAGACTATTACTAAAATGGAAGTCAGAAGTGGAGAGCGTTAGTACTGGAGATGGTCTCATGCCTTCGTGTCTGGAATCGGATTTCAGGATCTCTTGAATTACTGGATCGTAATGATAAAAGAGACATTAATTTAGATGTTGATTGAAAATACTCCACAATTGCAAAGAACAAGGGCATTTGCTGTCAATATGTTTAAGCCAATTGCATTATATTTACTAAATTGGAGGATCTTTTGGGCATAATGACAATGCAATTGAATTTGAAGAGGCAGTAATATTACATCTCAATCTGCAGGTCATCGTGGGTGGCTGGATGATGAAGTCTCATTCGCTTTTAGTATGAACAAGACATTTACAGACTTTCAGATCTGACTTAAAATATCACTGACAATAAAAAGGTCACATTCTTTCAATATGATAAGCTCAGTGATTCATAAGTCTCTCTTCTCTTTGGAACAGGGTAAGGCACCTAAGCTGAAAGTATTTCCTGTGTTCTGACCTGGAAAATCTGGGTTTCAGTACGTAGCGATGGGTAACGACCCTTGCTCAAGGGTAGGCACGATTTTAAGAGGTGATGGGGCCACATTTGGAAAGCCAGAGCGTCCCGGTGGGCACCTGCGAGCTGACAAAAGGCTGCGTCGGGGTGCGCACCCCTCCGTCAGAAATCAGTCTGCGAGACACCCGTCATGTAACATAATCCCACGAGCAGATGCTGTCTAAGTAATTAGCTCTGCTGCTAGATGAAAGGCCCATGCTGAATCGTGCTAAGATTGCCTGCTTCTTCACCGTAATTGCTAAAATATAGCAGTGCAAAAGCAGAAGCTTGGGCTATTGCTTTGGAAAGTTATTTCCATGCGGCTCCGGGGAAAAGTAAATCAGTTAATGCTTTTAATTAGCAATCTTTTCATGTCTTCCCCTCATCGTCCGTGAGGAGCTCTGCAGAGACGGTGCTCTTCCCTCTGCACAGATTGCAAAGGCACGCAGCACTTGACCGCACCGGGTTTTGCAGCCGGCCGTGGCAGTGGGATGCAAACCTGCTCTCTCTCGCTTTGATGCGCTGTACGATGGACAGAAACACCCCCTTTTTTTGGTCAAAATGGACTTGGGGATCCATTTTAAGCACCCTCCATAGGACTTCTGTGGCAGAGCCTGTACCTGGAGGCATTTCTTGTAACTGCACTAATTTCTCCTATTCCCCTCATTTCATTTCTCCTTTGGCTACTTGGGGAATAAGTCCCGTGCCGCACATTTTATTTCTTTAAGTCTATGCAGCAAGCAGGAATTTAACATCTCCTGGAGCACTGTCTCAGTGTGTAATAAGGTATCGAGGGAGCATGACTTCGGAAATCCCAGTAACTAATCTTATCGCACAGGCAGAACTTGCAGTTGTTTTTAGGATATGATCGGATCGGCGAGATAAATTTTTAATTAATTTAGGATGATTCCTGGTTTTGATAGACACTTCAGTTTTCACAGTTCCTGAAAACAGACCACATAAGACGTGAGCAGGTTTGAGATGCTGAGGGGCGCGGGGGTTATTGCCCCCAGCCTCCAAGGGCAGCCGGGATGGCAGAGGAGGGACAGGCTGCAGCCTCAGCAGGCGGTGGAAATGTGAGCGATCGCCTTGGGATGGAAATGCCTAATGAATGAGGTCACCTGCTTGGTGATGGCTCAAAAACTCCTGTCACCACCTCGCTGCAATGCCACCTGCTAAAGACTCAAACAGCCTGTGCTCGTCAGGCTCAGGAGTCCTCCAAGGACTGAGCGCGTCGGGGTGCATCGGAGGGAAGAGCGGCATGGACGACTACTTAGACCAGCCCATCGCCTCTCACACTTGCGGAGGTCGGGCAGGTTTAGCCCCGAGGAAGATCTCAGCAATGGAGCTGGCGTGTCGCTGGCACGTAACCCAAGCTGTCACCGCTTTGGCAGCATCGCAAGCAAACTCCTTCCTGCGGAGAAGGCCGTTTCCCAAAGCTCTGGATCAGTGTGTTGAGTCAAGCCCAGGAAACCCTGTTTTTCTCCCGGTCCCTCACCCCTGCCTGCATTTGCTAGCCTGTCTGCGTTCCTTCCCACTGAGCCGCTGCTGTCCCAAAGTGTTCTCGTGCTTATCAGTTTTCCTTGCATCAAGAGCTCTTAGCACAGACAGCGTGCTTTTAATGCTGGCCATGTGCATCTTCCTTCCCCATCTGTTTTTTAATTGCATCTGAAATACTTCAGAGCAAAAATCTCATCCTAATAAAATTAGAGACGATAGTCCCTAGGAACAGAGAGGAATGGGGCAGCCGCTCCCCATGTATTGTTCCAAGTTGCCTGTGGAGTGGATAATTGGAAATTATTGCAAGTATGTGTGTGTGTATACATTTATTTTATTGATAACCTCTTCTAGCAGTGTTACAGAGCATCACAGGTTACTTACACTGTGAATACATGCTGTGGTCTTCCCTGTTGAAAAGCAAATTGTCCTCTGTCTAAACCCTTTGGCCGTACATCTCAGCAGCCCTGCGTACAACGACGGATGCTAAAAGCCATCGTTTTGAAGTCATCAGAAGTGGTAACATACAAAGGAGCAACTGTTAGACCGTGCTGACACTGCAGGCAGCACAACTAGCAGCTTCTGCCACTTCCATGCTCCGGCGAGCCCCGGGCCAAACCTTTGCCGCGACCGGGAGGCGCAGTGCCAGCATTCGCCCGTTTTCTAGGAGGCCGAGGAGGGATTTGCCACCTCGCCTTGTTCCCAGCGAAACACCCAGGGAGCGTTTATCCCTTTTGCCAACCTGTCATTTCACCAGGAAACGTTGGTCGCTGGGGGAAAATAAATGTTTCGCATTTGCAGATTTGATTTTGTTCCCCTCTCTTCTTGTTCTTGAGGGTACGCGCTGCGTCTTGGATTTCGCTTAAAGCCAGCCCTGCGGAGATCGATCCGTTGCTGTAATGCGTGTAAAACAATTTCGGCTGAACAAAACAAGGCAGACACATGGTTTTCCTTCTGCTGTAACACCTGCCTTAGCCTTGGCCATGGCCTCCGCGTGGGGAGGCCTGCGCCCTCCTCCTCCAGTCCTCGTGGAAAGCACTTAGCTGCTCCGCTTTGCTCTTTGGGTGCTTTTTCCTACCGCTTTGGCTGAAATTTCCTCTATCCTTGGTTTATATTTGTGTGTGTGTAGAGTTGCGTATGAAGTGAGTAGCTCTCAGAAGGATTGCCAAGTGGGGAAGCAGTCTCAGACAATAATAAAAGTCGTAAAAACACCCCCCCTCCCAAACCCGAGCCATTATTTTCTTGCAGACATACTGAAAATGCAAAATCAACTTATTAGCTAAGCATTCAGTCCTGATTTCATGATTTTATGTTTGGCTTTTATATATATAATATCCATTTTCCACTTTCATAACACCCAACAAAAAAATCATTTCACAATCCACTCCTATTTTGTTTTCGCCTATTTCCAGTCCAGTCAAACTCAGCAACAAACCAGCTGGCGGTTCAGATGCGAGTGTGATCGCAGCCTAATGTGGTACATTTAGGGAATTTCAGACCCACCGCACTGAATCTGAGGTAGCAACTAAAGCTTGTGTGGAGATGTTGCCCCTGGCTGACCGAAGATCTACGCTGCCAAAATGAAACTTTGACAAACAAGCTGGTTTCTTCCTTTCATTTTCAGTGGGAAATTTGATGTCTCGTCAAAAGTATTAAATAGCGCATTCTCAAAGTGGAGTTGTTATGAAATCCCATAAACTTTGAAACTTTTTGACCAAAGTGATGGCTCAGGCTGGGTTCTCGTACGAAATAATGCAATGTGACAAGCTGATGAGTTCACATCAATGGTCTGTATTATCCATTCATGGGAGGCAAATAATCCGAATTTCTATGGATAATTAGACAAAAAGGAGCAGGTGGTGTCAGGTTTTCCTGTTAGTTGTCAACACATAAGTAATTTCCACCAGCCCTTAAGATGCTTTTCACTCCTCTCAGCAGGAAAAGGGCACAGTTCTCCAAAACATAGACTTGGCTCAACAGTGCCTGGATTCAAGTAGAATTTAAAATGTAGCTTAGTGTACTGAAAAGATCTCAATGAAATCCACATGTGCTTTCAAAGCCAAGGCTTGGGTTCTTGGCCTGTCGAAGTAGCACGTTTCTTAAATAGCACATTTACACGAAAGGCTACCCTTGTCTATCATCTGTTGTGATCGAAGTCTTCTTCATGGGAGAAATGCTGCCCACAATGATGCGTGGCGTTGCGTGACCGGTGACACAGTGTGGTGGTTGCTATTTCTGCCGCAGCCGGCCCATGTCTGTGCTTCTGTGACCCCAAATCCTTCTCTGCAGACCGGTGACTCTGCAGTGTTCCCATGGCAGACGCTCAGCTGGATGGAGCAGGGATGCCACGTGCCTGTATGAACCAGCTACAAACTTAGACCGGCTTTTTCAGGACTAGACTTACCTTCTCTAGGGCCAGTACGTGGTTTCTTGAAGTTTCTACTTGAAGTCCCAACAGGCAAGATGATACACAAATGCAATGGCCAGGGCACTTGGCAAAATCAGGTACAGCAGGTATTAAACCAGGCAAGCTGAGAGATCAGTCAGTCTTGCAAGACATTGAAGTTAGTCCTGGTCCTCTCAAAACCAGCAACGATCTCGGAGCAGAGCTTACTCTGCACATCCCTTGTACCGACGCACCAGGGGAGATGGGAATCCTGACTCCTAATGCATTGCATGTGTTAGATCACGGTTAGAACTGCTTCCTCGTGCTGTACCTGTTTCTATCTGGCTGCTGAACAGATTCTTTAGTTACGTTTGGTGCATCAGCTTTTCCTTAAGTGGTGAATCACACTGACACTGTGTTGAGTATTAATAAACACTCGCCTGTGTTAGGCAGGAGAGGGTAGAGGACATCAGTGGTTTTACAGCTGAAAAAGCCTGGAGAATTAGTATTCCTGCCAGAAGAGCAAGTGTTGGAGGAAGGGAACTACCTGCATCTCTAGACACTGCATTGAGAAAGGGAGCAGGACATCAGCAGGGGCACGTTTTCGGTGGGGGTTTCGGAGAAGCATTAACACTGCTGCTGAGCATGGGTTGGACTGGTACATGGGTTATGGTCCTTTTCACGCCAACTCAGAGTGTTTTCCTCCAGGTTTGCCGCAAGCCAGTGAGCACACTGTCTCTAGGGTGATGGCGGCTTGTTCCCCTGCTGATTTCCCTATCTGTAGACACTTGCTGTTGGCCAGGATGGTTTCTGGAGTGAGACACTCTGTCTGTTTTCCTCACTTTTGGCTACTCTGTGGTTGTAGCGTACAGGAGTTCAGTTCAGGAGTAAGACCTCAGGCAAAGTGGATGGCTGCATCGTGATGTCTGGTTTAGGACTGTGGTTAATGCTGGTCCAGGATCTGCAGAGCAGTGGGGAGGGTGTCTGTTCTTCTGTAGTTTGCACGGACCTTTCTTTTATCATTCTGAAATCGGCAGCAACGAACCAGTGAGACTCCTGAGAGAGTGTCAGGGTATTTACCTTTTTGCTCCTGGTTTTGCAGTAAGTCCTGACAGAGGTTTCCTCTTCAGGGCTGCTTGGATGTTCCCAGCACCCAACTCCAACACAAAGGTTTTGATGCAATGGCTCGGTTGGGAGCCTGCAGTCAACTGGGAGGTATTTCAGGAGCCAGCCAGGTGCCATTAGCTGCGACCACTTTTTTGCCTCCCATGTGGCTGGTAGATCAGCGAAGGTGACAAGGGGCTTCTCAAGAGGGACGCAGACCAATTTTCCCCCGCTGGAATTTAGCAGCTGTTGAAATTCTTGCCCATTGGTTCTGCTTTATTTCACCAACTGTTGCCATCCTGTGTCAAACCAGAAATCGTTTTGAGCCCTACACATTGAGCAAGCACACTTCGTACTCTCCAGCATTTACCTGCAGTTTGACAAGGATGGTTCTCAAGCCCAAGTGTTTCTTTTGATGTATGCTGAGTGGTCCTTCATGTTAAAAGCTAGCTAAAAGTTGAAGTTGTTGGCATTGGAGGCCACTCGAGGCAGCAGATGATGAGTTGTCTGTTTGAGCAAAGCTCAAGCAGAGCTCAAACAGCTTCATCACGGTCATCGAGCCGGTCGTGATGTTGCTTGGATACAAAACCCAGAGTTTGCTGACAAGGGCAGCACAGAGGCACTAAGGCAGGTGCTGGGCCTGAATCTTTCCTTTGGAGGAGCTTCTGCAGCCAGCAGAAGGGCAGCAGTCCTGTTTCACGTGTGGCACCTCCTTTCAAGGGTTTGCCATCCTGGTAGCTTCCCTGTCTTCTCGGATCCCTGGGAACAAAGTTAAGCAAAGCACGCGTGGTAGGCTGAACGATCAACACCGTGCCAGGTGTACGGCCACCCCAGCTGGAGCCTTTGCTCTTACAAGTCACATGCAGAAGCTGGGTCCGTAGTGCAGGTCAGGATGTGGAAAACACCATTGGACGCTACAAGACCAGTAGAAGAAAGATGCTGTTCTTGTTGCTCATCATCTAGTACCCACCTTCTGTGACAAAAATAAGCAAAAACGCTGAGTGACACCCAACCTTTTCCATATCGGGTGTCTTTGGAGCTCTGAGCTGGCTGTTGCCACTCGGGAATGAGATCTTCAAGTTATTTATAACAGATACATACGTGAGAATGTCAGCGCAACCCTCAGCAGCAGTCAAAACAGCTAGGAAAGTTTCAGAAAGGAATGGGGAAAGAAACAGCTCATCGTTAGGCCGGTGTGAATCAGTGGTGTGTTCGCATCTTGGATGTCGTTGGGTTCTGCTCCACTGCGTCTTGGAAAGGAGATGGTGGGATGGAAGAAGTTACAGAGAAGGACAAGGAAAAAGGTCACGAATTCCAGGTGGTACCTCCTCAACCGGGAAACTTCAGGTGGGAAAAAGGATAACAGGGGAGTGATATGTTAGAAGTCCGGAAAGCGATGACTGGATCTGAGAGGGATACAAATGAAATGATAGGAGACAGTTTCAGAACAGGTGAAAGGAGAGGATTTCTGCTGCAAGCTGTGAAATTTCTTGATAGCAAAAGTTTTGTGTGCTAGAAGTTTGCAGGGCTTCCAAAAATAACTCGGCAAATTATTCAGTCAAGGTCTCTCTTCTTCCATCTAGCAATAAAGGTAAGATTTTCTCCTGACATCTACTTTTGGCCTGTCCGTACACAGAGATATGTCCATCCATAGATTATTACATCCACGTGGAGGAGAGCTTCTTCCCAAGGAAAGAGATGGCCGTTTAGGGAACAGTAAAAGCAAGCATTTTGTTCTTGAGACCATCCTTACCTCTGGCATTGGAGGGCAGCCCTGCACAGCAGTTTTTAACCATAAACCAAAAAGCAGAGCTCCTGGACTGGTGTTGGGACTCCAGCCTGGCATTTCTACTCTGTGGACCTTTAACCAAAGCCTTTAATACCTCTTTTTCCTTTTCGCAAAGTGCTATGACATAAGCAAATAACAGCTGTGATATACCATTAGCCTAAATTTCAGCAGTCCAGACCCCATAGTTCCCACCACCATCGGTGGAGAAAGTGAGCACTTATGTTCTCTGAAAGCCAACACTTCATCTACTTCACCTGTCAGTATTCAGTATTTCCTATTTCAGCATTCAATATTCCATAAGGAATTTGCTTCCTGCAGACCTCTAAACCCCACCGTTGCCCTGGAATGGCACTGGAGCAATGGATTGCACCATTAGGGTCTAAACATGGGGTAAAAAAACTAATTAATCTTCCCAGAGTCAAGAGAAAACTCCAATTTAAGCAGTCACTTTTTATTTTTATTCCATAAATTACAAATGAGACTAGTGATGTCCGGGGATTCCTTATGCCTTTCCTTTTGTTCTGTAGCTTAGCAAAGTCTGCATCTTCCTGGCTAATTGCCACAGACCGCCGATCTGGAGCAAGTCCCTGCCAAGGCTGACACAAAATGAAGACATGGGATACCATTACGGGTGGGAGGGAGGGAGGGATTTACTGCCCGTTGTGGTTTCTGTGATTGCTGCTGGTGACGATCTCCTGAGGAACCGCAGCACCAGCCCCAGCACTGCTACTCGTGGACCACATCCATGCAGCCAGCAGCCCCTGGAGATGACTCTGCATTAACCTGTTGGATACTCTCCTACGTTGTGTTGGTATTTCAGCGGATGGCAAGCCCGCGGTGCTCAGGAGCCTGGGAGGCTTTGGTAACCAACCACCGGTTCCTCACTGGGGTCACCATCACCGCTGGGATCTCATACCTCTGGCAACACGGACAGGCGCAGTCCGGATCCCTCCTGTGCTGTTTTCCACAGTGATGTGTAGCTCTGCCCAGTACGTAGAAGAAAAGGCTGCAAAGCTGAATTTCATCTGCAGACTGCAAATCACACATTTCTCAGCCAAGAGCCGTCCTTACCGCTGAACAGATTGGTGATGGCTCCTACTACTGGCAATAAAGATAACACGAAAAGCTCGTGCCAAGAGATGTTGTTTGTAGAACAGGGGCTACAGTTCAGTGCCCAGATCTGTAGGTGATCCTGGCGTCCTCAAATCCAAAATCTGTTTTTTTTTTTTTTTTGAAGTCTGCATTCAGGGCTGTGTTTGCTTAAACTAAAGCTACCAAGCTGTGAGAGGACTAATGAGAAAACAGGTACCAGCCTGGTTTGGAGATGACCACAATGACCTCACATCTTCTTCTTGCTCCCCTGAACATAGACACTATGAAGGCTTCCTTGGAAAGCTCTGTCTTTTCCAAGTAAGAAATCTTTTGGTCTAGTCTAGCTAGCCTCTCAACGTGTCTCTCTGTATTTATTGATTTGAGTGGGGGTTAGCAGGCGCAATGAGAACTCTTCAGCTGAAAAGTCTCAGGTGACAATAGGCCCGTCTCCCCAGCGCAGAGGAGGCTATGCAGCGCTGCTCAACCAGTTGACAACCAGTTGTAACTTGGCAGAAGCTTCCTCAATATTGGTTGCTTCGTTACTGCAGGTGGAGCCATTTGAAGAGCCTAAAACATTTCTAATTAAACTCAACAAGATTGAATTTTGTATTGTCAAGACTCCTTCCTTCTCTCTCTCTCTCTTCACTTTTTTGAACTGGCAACTCATAAAAGGGAACGAGAAATGTACTACGGACCAGTCGTGCCCATGAGAAAGTGCCCCTTCTTCCAGCAGCTCTTCGGGAGTGAAGCTGGGATGTACGTAACACCATGTAAGCGTGTACCTGTGCAGAGTGGAGCAAGAACGACCATTACCTGGCTCATATGAAAAGCTTTCAATGGCCATGCTATGATCTGAGTCACCAGCATCTTAGCAGCATGAATACGATTTAAAAAACATAAAAGTGGGAGTTGCTTAAAGTTCTATTGAAAACGTGTGCCAGATGCCACCTGTTCGACTCACGTCGAGTCCAGGGAGAAAGCGTTTCACGTTCGATGCGTCTGCAGTAAATGCCAAGGCTTGGGAAGAAGGGGGGTGGCGAAGGGGTGCACAAGTTGGAGCCAGATCTGGGAGCTCCCTTGCCATCGGGCCACCAAGAGCTGCCTGGGGTCTTCTGGCAGTGAAAGGCAGTGGGTCCTCCTGGATCCTGGGGCTTTGGTTTCTGCAGAGCTCCTGGTGGGCTGTGATTCAGTACATCTGAGGGAAAGGGAAGCAAAGAAGATTTCCAGGCAACGTGATGTTGGCATGACCCGGACAGAGTGATGGGCTGCATGGAGGGTGCGAAAGAAAGCTTTGGGTTTGCTACTTGTACGTCCCTGTTCTGGTGACCATGGGAAGGGACTGTTGCCTCATTCAACATAACCTGAAGCTGGTCCAGCTGCTGTGGTTTTGGAAAGCATCTTTACACATCTCTGTTTTACCACTTAGTCGCGTTTTGCAGTTCCTCTTGTTCTCCATCTCTGTGGGAATACTCCAGTCTGGGATCATGACCACTTCCACCGACTCCTGAAATGGGCCCAAACGATGGAGTTTGAGAGTAACTTGCAAGAATTAAGAAACAAAGGAAATCAGCCAACAGCATAAACAGTTGGATTACTTTTAAATCAGGACACAGCCAGCGACAGAAAGGCCGAAGCTACCTGGAAAACTAACGCATGATGAATTACTGCTTTGTGTCTAACGGCAACATGATGGTCTGTCTCTATGATGTTGCTTGAAGCGGGATTTTAAATCACCAGAGGACTCAGAAAACCACACTCTGCTAAAAAGTCCTTTATTCCTAAACCCCATTTATCACCTGTAGGATCATTTCAGATATGTTTTCACGAAGCCGCGTGACTTATAATTAGCTAGCACTCACACAACAAACTATTAAAAAGCAATTAGCTCAAGGAAATTTAGCTAAGCTGTTTGCAGGGCTGATCTAAGGAGTGATAGCATTTTCTTGATGGAGGCAGGTCGAATTTACATAGCCTGACAGGGGCCAGTCCCTGAATTTTTATAAAATCCTCAGGACTCCCCATGCCCCTGTTAATTTTAGGAAGTCTTCGTTAGCATTCATGAGGAGCAGCCAAGTGTAACGCCTCTTCCTGGGGATGCTTTCTCCTGTCTTTTCCAGGGTACTTTGCTTTGGCTTTTTCTAGACTCTGAGAGAAGCACGTTCCTCTTTGCTCTCCTAATCCTGAGCATCTCATTTGTACTCATTCTTTTATTAATTGACATCATGTATAAATTAGAAATGGGGTTTTATTCCTTCTTACTGCATATTATACTGACTTGTCAACTCTAATAACTTTTCTCTTCCCGGCATAATTTTAGAATTATGCATGACTGCTGCAAACTACTTAAAATTATATTTTACAATGCCTTCCTTTTAATTATATTCAGCTACGATGTATATGTATATACAAGTATATACACACAGAGAGAGCGACAGGCCGTGCAGCTGCCGCTGGGCTCAGCACGTCTCCGAGCTCAGTGACTCGGCGACAGCAAGCTCACGGGCAGGCGGCTGCAGCTGAACTCGCTTTCCTGCAGCTCTTACCAGCTTTTCCCCTGGAGAATTAACAACATCAAACTTCTCCAAAGAGAGTGTGGAGGGGGAAGAAAATGTTTAATATGGAAGACGGCGGAGTCTGTTATGAACTTATGCTACTTATATGTAAATTTTATTCCATCGGCCACGATGGCAAAAAAAAGGAAAAAAAGAAAACACACATGGAGACAAAAAAGAGGATGGATGGTGTTGACAAATATGCAGCCCAAAACGTAACCTTGTGTTGAAGTTGCCTCCATTAGCTAAATCTCCTGTGTGGCCTTTGGAAGCAGCTGCGTCGTCAGGAAGACAAAGTGCAATTATTTTCTTTCAAATAAAAATTAACTCTGTTTTCCCTGGCCGGGGCGCGTGCTGCTACCTGCAGGCTGTCTCCGTGGGGCGAAGGCTGCCAGCCTCCCTGCTGCTGTTCCCCTTTCCAGAAAAGCCTTGCAAAATGCGTATCTCTACCAGCAGGTATATCTATAGCAGAACCATCGTCCTCGGCCCAGGAAGGACTGGCCTTTTGTTCATTATGGCCTTAGTCTAATGCGTGAGCGGCTTGTTCATAAAACCCGAGCGGCATTAGTGCCATGCAAAATGTGGGCACCTTTCCTGAAGAAGCCCCATTTCCTTTTACCGGAAAAAAATACATCAGTAAAAAACTGAACCATTTTGGTGCCTAAGCTACAGACAGATATGACAGAGTCTTCTCATCTCATCTCTCTGATAAAATCCAGGTGCACTTGACATACTCCGGTAGAGAGCAAATATTTCAGCCTGGCTACACCAGTGACAGCAAGATTAATCGATAGTAAACAGCCCCGGTGGGGGTCTGCACGGCTAGAGGGGACCACGTCGCCAAAGAGCAGCAGCCCTCGGTACATTTTCAGTTGTTTGTTTCCTTTAGTTTTTCTTCATATACTTTTCATGAAACCAGATGTTGCGAAATGAATGCTTCGGGGCAGCAGAGAATGAGGTAGCCCAGGAAATCGCTGCAGGACCACAAAGCACATAGTGCGGGGACACCCCAAGGGCAACAAGCCACGGCTTCGCCTGCCCCTCGCCGTGGCTGTGCCGAACAGACAGAAAAAGGTCAGAAAATGAGCTAGTCAAAAATCTAGCCAGATATGGATTTCTCTCTCCTGAGGTATTTCAAAGCAGTATCACATGGATGAAGCACTCCAAGAAAAGCGTCGGAGATGACAGGTTGACGGGAGTCAATCGGCTGGAACAGCTGGCCAGGGAGCACAGCGTTCCTGCGGGGAAACCCAGCTTTTTGAAGCATCTTTGCACGAGAAGGGAAAACAAAAAACTTGAAATGTGACACAAAGATGTTCTCCTGCGAACGCTGCGCAGCTGGCACCGGCGTCACCACGAGTTGTCCCCTGCACACACCTGCTGTGGAGCTGCCTGTGGGTGACACCGGCGTCAGGGTGGCCGTGCCCTGCAGCAGAACTGCTGATGAAAACCTCTGCATGGGTCGTCATCCAGCCCTGTGGTACCGACTCATTCCCTCCAGTAGTTCCTTGGCTGCAGAACCTCGTGCATCCCTTTCCCACCAGGAAAACACGGGGATTTTGCAGGGAGGGAGGTTTTCTGTTCTTACAAACAAATTTGCAGTGCACTTGGGTGTTGTGAGCAGGGTTTGACTTCTTCAAAGGAGCCCCCAGGGCATGGGGAAGCTTTAAACTCATGAAAGCATCTACATTAAAGGGTGCAGAGAGCTTCAACCTTACTGGCAGAGCTAGCAATGCCCACGCGTGTTGATGGCTATATATGCAACCTCCATATGCCTTGCTGTCTTGACCTGCTCAGGTCCTTAGTCTCCTTGTCCCTGCAGCTTGTCATTACCCGATGGCGTGTAAGGACCGTTTTCCTTCCCGTAGCTCTGCGAGGTCTGTGAGGAGCCGTGCCGGGGGAGCCGTCTCTCTGGGCGCTGCTGTTCCCGAGTGCTGTCTCTGGGGGCTACTGCAGCGCAAATAAACAGCAGCAACGGCAGGGACATGCCTGGCCTTGATTTGCAGTGAGATTAACTCGCAGCAGCCGGCCCGTGGGCCGTCACGCACTTACATTGTATATGCCGCTTCTGTGGGCTCGCAGTGCTGGGCAGTGGGAGACGCAGGACACGGGGGTCCAAAGCAGCCAAGGGCTCACGGACCTGCTCAGCTCCGAGCACCGGAGCTCTGCCCAGATGTTCCCCCCAGATGTTTTGTCTCTGGTTCATGCTGCAGTAGGATTATTTGGGTTCGAGTTTCTCTCTTGCTTTCCCTGCAGAAAGCAGTGGGGTCACCTTCAAAATTAACAACATAATTGCTCCAAGTTACTCTTGCAAAGTGGGAAGAGGTCACAGGAGAAAGAAGGAGGGAGTGAGGCATCAGTCAGAAAAAAAATACCTAAAAATACCACCCTCAAAGAGTTTGAAAGCTTAAAAAATAACTGCTGGGAGTCACCCGGGTGAGGGAGGGCAAAAGTGTGCGTGAAGCCCTCCCAAGTGAGCTGCCTGGTCTTGGCATTGTCTCGAGGAAGGAAAATAAAATTTGCATTGTGCCTTTCGAGCCTAATGTGTCATTCAGGCATTACTGTGAAATGAGTAGCCCCATCTCTTCTTTAGCTCCTTGTTAGCTCAGGTCTTGCAGGCCTCCACATCTGGTGCCAAAGATGAACATCACGGTCCTGGTTCTTCAGATGAGCTCGACCATCCAGACCATCAGCCAGGCTCACCGGGCAGGGGACAGTTTACCAAAAAACCACAAATTTGCTTCTAGTCCACTGGTAGTGGTGAGATAAATGTTTGCTCCTAAAGTTTAATCAATGTGAAAGTGCTTTGCTGAGCTTTGACTGTGTGATGTCACTTGGCGTGGATGCTACATGTGGAAGACTAAGCTGGTGCTTGGCCTGAATCAGGACCGGAGGAAATCTGCAGGTTGAGACTCCATAAATCTGCAAGGATCGCTGCAGCCCGAATGTGCTGAGAGAACAGGTGCCTGGGGCACTGCCAGCAAATATTTTTGGTATCGATTGGACTCTAGCTGTTAAGAGCCTGATGTAGTTAGGTTGATGCAAGCCACGGAGTAGATCCGATACGGTGGTGTAAAAGGCCTGACTTCCATACCGCTTATTTTAGCAGTGGGCGATGCTACACTTTCAGAGCGATGCGACTGCATTTGCGGGAGGGAGGGTCTTTCGTTTGATTATTTGGACTTTTAAAGGGATGCAGTTAACTGAGTGCAAACACTGTGCCTAGAGAAGAAGATCCTCATCCAACAGGCAGCTTTGAACCTGGAAATGTCTCTAAAAATAAGCCCATGCCTAACTCAGCAATTGTTTGAGTGGAAGTACTCAAGTAGCTGCATCTTACATGTTGCAATGGAGCATCGCACATTAATAAGTGAAAGCCTTCTCTCCTTTTCTCATCTCTCCTTCCACCGAGCGGGGGGTCAGGTGGGAGTGGGGTTCAGTTAAATCCCCTCGTGCTTTTGATGTTGTGCCCAGGGGCACAATGAAACCTGAGCGCACTGCTAGACTGCACAGGATGGCTCCCAAAATTGACCGAAAGTCCGAGCTGACTGTGGCTACACCAGCTGCAGGTGATGTAAAAATGTTTTGTTTGGCATGATGGGACAGATGGACCTCTCCAGGCTCCCAGAGACGGCTGGGACTCAACCCTGGGCCACAAAATCTGCATTTCACCCCTCTGTGCAGGGAGCTCACCTGCAAAGGGGCTTCTGTGCACCCCATCGAGCAGGCAGCAGCTCCTTCCCCATGCAAAAAACCCTTCCTACAGTCAAGGGTCTCCACTGGACATCATTTTTCACAGCTACCGGTCTTTGGGCAGCTCCTGCTAATGGTCTGTCCTGAGGAAAAAGGGGGAAAAGGGCTTTCTGGAGCCGGTGACGAAGCTTGACCCCGGGCAGGGACGGGCGCGGGACCTGCGGGACCTTTTCCAGAAGACACTTCTGCAGTCAGGCAGAGAGGGTGTCTCATCTCTAAGAGCTGTGAGGCTCTCGTTAGGGTTGACCAAACAACCTCGAAGGGTTATTGTGCCAGGACGTAATGCAGCCAGATTTGCATTCGTTAAGACAAACGAGCAAAGTTCAAGATAAATCCTAGGACAAGTTCAACCACCCCTCTCACGCAGAAAGGTGCACGCTTGTAGCTTGCATGTGTTAAGATCCCAACTGCCCCAGGAGACCTCAGCAATCCCGTTTGACTTGTGGGCTTGATCAGCCGCTTTGCCCTATGCAAATGGAGCTGCAAAGGCGTTCGCAGGTCGGGACCGCGTGAAAGGCAAAAGCGCATCCTTGCTTTGGAAGCCACAGCCTGGTTCCTCCTGCCACTGCGAGTTACAATATTGATTTCAGTCTCTCTATTCTATTATCCTTTCCTTTTGCAAAAATCTATTCTCTTTTTCTCTGGCAAAAGAAGGCACTTCTGTAGCAGACGGGATGGGATGATAATGCTGCTGTCGAGCCAAGGCTCTTGGGCAAATAATAAACGTTAAGTAACATTTGCAAAGAAACTGGATTCAAGGACTAACGAAACCAAGGTCCCTTCTAGGCAAAAGGCCAGCCCGAAGCTTCTGGTGTTGCTGGTGTCCCTCACAACAGACCCTTTCTTCCAGGGGTGAAATCAGCCAAAGACATAGATGCCGTTTTTCCTGCTCCCTGCCCAGGGCAAGTGTCCGCAGTCAGCTCATGAGTCGGCTGCCGGGGGAAGGGTCTGGGGTCAGCAGAAAGCAGTGAGTGGGGAAGATTTTAATGTGTCATAAAACTTATTTTCCACATCCAGGAGAGTTATGAATTTTAATTCCTAAGCCTGTTTCTCTCAGAAATGAAATATTTTAGGGATGGGGGTGCACAGGGAGCAGGCAGAGGCTCTGTCCCCGAGAAATCAGCAGTTGTGGGTGGGGAGTTGGGTGAATTTTCCACATTTTCTGTTGTTTCTGGTCAGCCTCTGGGTGAGATGTATCAGCCAGCAGCAACTTCGCTTCAGTCGAAGACTTTGCTGAGATTGAGCAGTGCTTGAAAGCTGCGTGGCAGAAAGCTCAGGGAACATCTTTCTTTTTTTTTTTCAAGATGGCATCTTCTTTTAAGTGCTGGTTGTATCTGTTCAACGATTTCCCCTGTGCTCCCTGGTGTAAGGTACCATGTGGCACTTGGGGATATTCAGGCAATGGGTTCAGGGTTATTTTTTTCATACACAGCAAGTTTGCACATCTTCTCGTGTGGCTTGTTCAAAGGCACGGGGATTCTCCCAAGAGGAAAGTGTCTTACAGTGTGAAGATGATCTGTTCAGGGGTGAGACACGTATTGTCCTTCCAGAAAGTGTCTTGGGACAGAACGGTGTGCCTCAGCCCTTTGGTAGGGTGCACAGGGTTGCTGCTTTTCTGGCTCTGTTTTTTCCTGGGTCTTTTTTGTGGCTTTCCATGTTTTAGGTGGTTTATGATATACCTAATAAAAATTGATGTCAACTTTGCTAGGCAGAAAACATCCCTTCTTTAGTGAATCACCTAATCCTGTCAGAGATAGCTTTGAACCAAAACAAATTATCCAAATATTTCTGCGTAACTGTCAACACGGCGGAACAGGATTGTGTTTCCCTTGCGCCACATCGTCAAAATTACCAGCTGCTTTTTGATGGCCATGCCTTTCTCACCGTTGATAAAGGGCAGCTGCATGTTGTGGCTTGAGGGGGAGAGTGAGCACTTAGGAAAACTGCCTTGTTTCAGTGCACGGACAAAAAAGGTTTAGCATGAGATGTCAGACCTGGAGCTGCACGTCATCAGGAGCGTGCGGTCTTATTTTACCCCCCCCCCAAGACTAACACAGATACTGGGACTACGTCCGGTCGTATGCCATATTCATGGGCTACACGTGAAGATGAACTTAAAGGCAGCAGCAAAGCTTCACTATCTTCTTGTTCCTCCATGCCTGGGGAAGAGTTGGAAGGGTAGCCCATCACGGTCATGCCTTTCCGGCTGCTGGCAAAGACTTTTGGGTGTAGGGCTTGGGGTCTGGTGACTGACAGACTGGGCTTTGGTTGGAAACACGGCCGTGGTTTGCCACCCCGGCGCTGTCCCTGGGCTGGCTGCGTCAGAGGGTGCAGCGAGCACAGCTCCAGCAGCCACACTAGCAAAGCGCCGTTTGCAGGATCGGGGAGCTGAGCTCTCATGTGACAGTTTATTTTAGCGTGAGAAGAGTCCTTAAGCGTCACTGAGCTAAATATTTCTCTAATTCATGCATCACTTGAGTACAATTAGCAGCCCGATCTCACAGACCTAGGTCAGAGCTCTCTCCCGTGACGTGACTGTGCCGTGCCTGTGCGTTGCGAGACGGGGAGCTCGGGGCTGGGATTTGGCTGAGCCTCCTGGACCACTAGTGACAGTCCTCAATCCCCACCAGCATTTGCTGCTGGTACTGAGGAGACATTGCTGGGGCCCATTTTCACTTTATGTTGCCATACACCGCGGTGCAGGCACGAAACAAAGAGGGTTCACAGAGGCTGGAGCAGGTCCAGGCTTTGCAGATGATCTGTGCTAGCCCTCCAGCCATCTTGTTCCACTCCCCTTCGCTCACTCTGCTGGGAGACTCCTGGTCAGAGCTGCTTAAAAGATACCCTGAAGCATCCAAAGGCATTTATGTATTGTGATACAGTGCAGAAAAATCTAACGATTAAGCAGTTCAGACAAGCTAATGAAGGAATATGTACTGAACCAGCTACATCCATGTCCTCTGCTTCGAGGAATGTGTCCTCTGTACCACTCGAGTCAAGACCTGTCCCAGGGACCTGGTGCAGAGCTCATGAGGTGAAGAGGTGGGTTCTTGGGAGGGTTTCCATCACATTGCCAGCGGGCTCCAAACAAGCAGGGCATCTGATGCGGAGCTCTTAGAGCCGTCAAAAAATGCATCGTCCCTTCTTGTCCCGAACCTGAGTTTGTCACCAGATGTGCTGCTCTTACTCCATTTCACCTACACGCTGGTGTGTGTCGTGGGCACTGGAGCCCAGAGCTGAGCCGCACACCTGCTGCTGCTCCCCGTGGCCTCCTCAGCTTTTCTGCAGCCTGGCAGCAGGTACCGGTAAAGATGCTCATTTTTCCCAATTTCGAGGTGCGAGCGCTCCATGCCTCCCTCCTTGTCGCAGACCCGCTGCTCTGAGTCATGCATTAAAATTACTTTCCTGAATTTTATTTTTTTGCAGTGACAGCTGATTTGTATTTTCTTCCTTCTCTGCTCTGGCGTATTGGTAGCTGGCAGGAGCAGGCAAATGCCAAGTGAATTGCTGGAGGGGACTTCAGAATTGATCACCTTGTTTTTACCGTGGCAAGTTAAAAATCATGTACTCCTAGCAACAGAGTAACTTAGCAGTTACTCCAGGCTTTAATTGAACTTTCTACCTCGCGGTTTTCAGTTGAATTAATCTTGTTTCCAAACAATGGACATTATGTGGAGAGCAAAATGTTATATAACAATAATTACAAAATGCAAATAAAATAGAAGACAGATCCACATCCTAGCACAATGTGACAGAGAGAAACAAATCAGAAAGCATTAAAATCACTTACGTCTTTTCTTCATATCTTCTGAGCCTTGGTGCACAAACACCGATTTTTCATATGCTCTGCTCTTGAATTACTGAACTGAAGTGCAAAAGTGGAGGGTTTTTTGCTATGTGTTTCTGTCTCCAACTGAATTAGATATTCACCGACTTTCTTCAGGGCTTTAGACTTGTCAGGAAAGATCCACGACAGCCACGAGCCAAGCGGGGATCTTCATCGTCACCGATGCTCTTGGCTAATGTGTGATAACGCGAGCCACGGGCTTTGGAGGGCAGATGTGATGGACTTCAGAAGAGCTCCAGTGTCCTGGTTTCTGCAAGTTGTGGGGGAGGTTGTAAAAATAGTGAAAACCAGGTTCTTCATGTGCCTTGACTGGGCAGGTGCTGGGGGCCCCAGGTCGCTGGGCAGTCCCCACTGGGACAGACTGGTGCAGGCGGTTCCATCTTCGGATGCGGCCAGTCTGCCTGTCAGCCCCCGGGCCCTATTAATAACGTTAATGACTTCTGGCACTTTAAGTTTTTATTTTTTACTTTTCCTTCGAAAGTGCCAGTTTGACAAATCATAACTTTTACCCGCACAGATGAATTTCTCATGCCTTATGTGAATTTCTTACTGTGAAAAAAAATTGCTTTTTTAATATTACATATCTTCCCAATGAGAAAGTCCCAGTCCTGAGGTCACGACAAGTTTCCGTTTCTAAATACAGGCTAAAAGATAGGAACAAACGCAGTGTGAATTAATAGAGGTCAAAATGAAGCCCCAAGGATTGTACCATAATTACCAAAATGAGATGGTTTTACTGACTACATTTGGCTTTTTTTTGTCCTTCTTCATCTTCTCAGATCCCATAGCCTTTGCAGACACTGTCTGTCTGGCCTAAATCATGCAGGGAAGCACACTGCAGGATGAGAAAGATCCTCCCTGCTCTGGTTTCATTAGGCACCAAGGCAAGAGAGGCCTCCAGAAGTACCATTATGTTCCCAGACGAGGTCCTGTATTTCACTATATATACTCTACGATAACTCTGCTTCATCGAAATGCACCGTGTAACTCCAGGACAAAGGTAACAGAAGCGCAAAGGAGGCACTGACCAAATTATACTGAAGCAATTAAAACCAGCCAAGCAGTTTTAGTCAGGATAAAGCCCTACATGGCTCTGAGCATCGTGCCAGGTTTTGGCAGTGATGCAGACGTCGGTGCCTCCAAAACGCCCTCAGTGGGTGCCGAGAGGTGCTGGGCGCTGAGCACCGCCGGCAGAGCCCCTTGCAGGGCCCTGAGCCGTGCACGAGCGCCTTGTCAGCGCTGGCCGCCCTGCCCCATCCACCCGCCTGATCACCGTCTCGTGCGTTTATCCCGTGACCTGTTTAGGATAAAGTCACCCTTTTCCGAGCTGGTTTGTTGTGTGCTGCTGGTCTTCGTCCTAGAAGTTACAGTGGTTCCGTGTTGGACTGAGATTTCGTTTTCTCTCGCCCATGCACTGTGCAAGCTGTTCATTTAACTTTAGGGGGACTCTTCGCAGGACATGTTATAGATTTAAGAGGGCAGTGATTATAGTCAACCTGGCATAAATAATCCCATTTCAACCCCAGAGGAGAACTGTATCAGTTCTGTTAGTGTAGTATGTTTTCTCGTGGTTGTCACCGCAGTCGGGTATTTGAGCCTTGAATAAATATTACCAAAGACAGCAGAGACCAGGGTGCTGTCCCCACCACACTCTTCCCTGGCCTGGCTTCTCCAGCTGCAACCAAAGTGCGTGGTTGCCCCCCAGCATCTCTGTTTGTGTCCCGACTCCTCTCCAGAGCTGCAAACACAGCAAGGAGAGTCCTGAGAGCCGAGGGATGTCTACAAGGAAACATCCTGCCCCTCCTCAGCCTGCACGCAGGAGCTAGGTGACGACAGAAAAGCCAGATTTGCATCACGTCCATGCCAGCGTCTGTGCACGGATGACGTCCAGCACTGCCCTGGGAGCCAGGCTGGCAGCGCAGGTCGAGCAGCATTCGCACCTCTGCTTCCCCAGCCCAGAAAGTGCCATGTTTCCTGGGCACAGTTGCCTTTCCAGTGCCGACCGTGCAAGAAATAGCCTTGCTCGTGAGCGATAGTCCCGTACGCCCGCACACAGACATCTCACCATCGCAAGGGCAGGGGAGGGAAAGGAAGACATGGCTGCACCACTGTCCTGCTGCTCCCTTTCTGTGCTGCTGTTCAAAAATGTGACAGGCTTTACAAGCCATCAGTAGAAGGAATATTAAAGGATCAGCCAACGGTGATGCTTTCTAGGCCAGGCTGTTCGTTTTCTCAGCAGCACCATTTTGGCTTCATAGCGCAGCCCAGCTGGGCTGAGTGGTGTTTCTGGGGGCCCAACCACACCAAATGCTGAAGCACAGGTTGCGAAAGGCTCCTGAGGATCTGGGTACTGATGGGGAGCCCTCGCCTGCATCCCTAACGACGTGAGCACATCGGGAACGGCAGAAATGATGAAGTTTGTGCCAGCCGAGCTTATGCTGGAGGGAGCGTGAACACATCATGTTTCTTACGAGCCGAGCTCTCTTCGGGACAGCGTAACCCCACTAACACGAATAAATGACCCTCTCCGCTCTCCCCATCTTGCCAGCTTTGCCTGGTGCCAGACAGCAGCATGAGAAGGTCTGTTTGCTGCTGGTTTTTTGTTAACCATCATCTGCAGCGTCAAGGATGCCTCAAGTTTCCCACAGTAGCTCGATCTCCCTGGCAAAGCTTTTATTAATTATTAGTGTCCTTCATGCATTTCAGGAACATGTCTCACCTTCTAATCCACTTGTCCCAGCGTTCTGGAAACATTTGTAACTGTTAAGTAAAAAATTGGTTTCCTTTGGCGAAAGGCTTTCAGGAGACATTCGGCAGCAGGGCTGCACGGCCCGTTTATTTACTTCGCGCGGGCTTCTGGTGCCTGATCTGATTCAGAAGCAGCTCAAAGATCACTTCGCCAGGCAGTGACGCTGCACGCGAAAAACGGGGAGAAGAGCGCTGGGTTGAATTCAATCCGTTTTTGAAGCAGACAGGACGGGTTATTTTTGCTAGACATTGGCTTTCCCTCACTCCATAATCCTCCTGTGCTCGCTGGGTGTCAGGTTTATTGTTATTGTCAAAAAGCAATAGCCCGTGCTCCCGCTCTGTGAAGCGGCTTTGCTGGCACCTCGCGTGGCACGAGCTCCAGCTCTGGAGCAGCTAACGCCGATCAAAGTCCCCTCGCAGCCTTGCTCGGTGTGTGCCTGGATCAAGATGTAAATATGCCGTAGCCAGCGCAGGCAGACGCAGGAGCCGCTGGCCCTCGAGGGTCCCAGCACGGCTCTCCAGGGTGCAGAGACCACTGCCCTTCCCCTGATGGAGAAGCATCTTGTGGGGCAAAGAATGAAGGTCCCTTTTTTTTTTTTTGCGAAACATGGGGTTTTGGCACACCCCACAAGTGACCTGCCACAAAACGCTCGTGTTGTGCTTTCGTTGGTGGAACGGGGGGAACGGGACCACCTAAAATCCGCTGCCAGCAGCAGGCCATGCAGGCATCACCAGCCCAGGGCACGTTCCACCTCACCCCGCTGATGGCTTTACACCGGGGAGATGAATTAGAAACTCCGTATCTGCGGGGCAGGCTGAAGGCGGTCCCTCCCAAATGGGAATTCCCAGCTTTAGCCCTAATTAAGTCTTGTGAGTTTGCTCCTCCGAGAGGCTCCTGCAGGCCTCGCATCGCAGGTCGAGATGCTGCAGACCTGTTTAAGTACGCGCTTTGGTTGGGATCAGACCGGGAGCCTGTTGTGGAGGCCTAGGAGCTTTAAAACTAGGCAAAAGGAATCGTTAGAGCCTGTTAATTTGTACTTCAGCCTGAGAGCATCCTCTAATTAAAAAAAAAAAAAAAAACCCACCACCAAAAAAACCCCACTTCTCTGTGTTTTAGTTAAACTATTTAAAGTTAATTGAATGGGCCCAGGATTAATATTCGTACTGTGTTTTCTGCGGAGGTGTTACTGCGATTTACCTATCAGGGGGCCTATTTCTCTTAGCCCAGTTTAATAACCATTATATCCCAGCTGCGAAGCGAGGAGATCAGAGCAGAGGCAAAGCTGCCGACCCACTCCTCCACTTAAAACATCACCCCAGAGAGTTTAAGCCTGTGTCTAATAAAGGACCAAGCCCACCAGGTGCTGAGATCTAGCAGAGGGAATGTCGTTCTCATACAGCCAGGACGATGCAAGAGGATTTCTTTGCAGACCAGCTGTCAGCAGCATTTTCCATCACCAGACCCAAACGACAGCGTCTTCATGGATTCGTTTAAAAACACGCTGGGTGCAGCACCTCGTGTCCAGCAGGTCAAGGGAGGTTCTCCCTCCCCAGTGAGGCCCCATCTGGAGTCCTGGGTCCAGTTCTGGGCTCCCCAGTTCAAGAGAGACGAGGAGCTACTGGGGAGAGCCCAGCGGAGGGTACAGAGATGCTGAGGGGCTGGAGCATCTCTCCTGTGGGGAAAGGCTGAGGGAGCTGGGGCTGTTCAGCCTGAGGAAGAGGAGACTGAGAGGGGACCTCACCAACGCTTATCAATATCTCCAGGGCGGGTGCCAAGAGGATGGGGCCAGACTCTTCTCAGTGGTGCCCAGCGCCAGGACAAGGGGCAACGGGCACAAACTGGAACACGGGAAGTTCCGCCTGAACACGAGGAAAAACGTCTTCGCTGTGAGGTGCCAGAGCCCTGGCCCAGGCTGCCCAGGGAGGGTGTGGAGTCTCCTTCTCTGGAGAGATTCCAACCCGCCTGGACGCGGCCCTGTGCAGCCTGCGCTGGGTGACCCTGCTCTGGCAGGGGCTGGGCTGGGTGGGCTCCAGAGGGCCCTTCCAAACCCCACCGTCTGGGATTCTGTGATTCTGTGTCCCAGGAATCCTGTGTCATGCAGCCAGAAGGTTTAAGGGATGCTCTAAACCCACGCTGGGTACAGGTGGGGACGTGGCAAGCAAAGCCGATACCATCTCTGGGGCACCGGTGAGGGACCGTGGGAGGAAACACGGGGAGCGCTGAGCACACAGGACTCGGCAGGGGCACCCGTCCCTGCCCAGCCCCGGCTCTGTAGGCATGCCCTCGCGAGCCCTTGGGTGTGAGCTAGGACAACACGCTGGTTTAGCTTGTCAAATGTTAGTTTGCTGAGCCACTCGGAGACCCACAGTGGCACGTGGCAGCGTGGACGTCCGAACCACTGGCAGCAGCTACAGTCGGATACGGGTGTGCAGGGAGCAGGGCAGCAGGCGGGCAAAGCAGCAAACAGTCGTCCTTGCCAGGAACACGAGTGTAAAAGAGCTTTGCGTAACTCCCTCTGAATGAACCACACGTAGCAACAGGAGCGAGGAAGTAATAAAGAAATAAGAAGTAGCAGCACCACTATTTAGAAAACGGTATTTGAAACATCCCGACTATTGGGACAAAGGGACAAGTGGGACCTTCCCAGACAGAGCAGGAGAGGGCTGCGGGGCACTCGGGCTGGTGCTGAGCTCCCGGTTCTGGGCTGCGTCGCTCTGCAGCAGCTCTGCAAATGATTTTCAGTATCGTTTGTTGCCTTATTCCAGTGGTTCGGGTGTAAGTGCCCAGGGAAAGGGCTGTGTACACCAGTGCACTAGGTGGTACCAAGCCAGCAGCTCTGAGCTACCAGTGCAGCCTGCAAGCAGCAGGATGGGGTGAGGAACCCATCTCCACCCCCACTGTGCAGGCCAAAGGTGATTTTTTTTCATTATAATTAGCATTGGACTGAGTTGTGGGGTTTTTTTCTTAAGATGAAATGTTATTTTCCACATGGGAAAATGCCAAGCTGTCAAAACCTGACCTGGTCGCTGGTTGTGCACCAGCTCCAGGTGGGGGGATGTGGATGATATGGATGGGGATGGGGGGCAGGCAGGGGTGTCAGCCTGCAGGTCGCCAGCGGGGAGCTGGGGAGGACACCCCAACGTGGCTCATGCTCACCAGGCGCATTGCCCACAGTGAGCCTTTGTGGCCTCCTCGAGGCGGACGGCTTCTTGCCTCTGGTACGTGGCAGGCTCAGGACTGCCTCCAAAACATTTCTAGAAGGTTAACAAGGAGCTGGTGGGCATTTGTGCTCTCGGAGCATCCGTTCTGTCTTTCATTTTTATTTATTCTTTCTCCTCCTTGTCTGCACAGTCGAATAGGTGTCCTACACTGAGCACCAGCCTGGGCCACCCTGACCCCCTTGTCCTGCTCCCCGGCCCCCGAGGAGCACCCAGCATCGGTCGCGCTTATCCCGAGCGCCACGGAGGGCCGTGCAGGACTCTCCCACCCCGGGCTCCAGGCTGGCAGACACACAGAGGAGAGCTCACACCCTCCGTACACCCTTTTGCAGAGACCACCGCTCTTTGGCATGGTCTGTTCCACCTGGACAAGCTGGGAAAGGAGGTGGTTTTGACCGATACAAAGAACAGTTTGTCATCTACAGAAGGTGCCTCTCGCGGAGCTGCGGGCATCCCAGCAGTGCTCCTCAACAGTCCCCCCGGGCTGCGGGGTGGCTGGAGGGACACAGGGGGGTACGCGTGGGACAGGTTAGTTTTGAATGCCACATCAGTTCATAGTGCAACCTTAGGCCAGGCGCTCGGGGCTAAGGGTGCCGTGAATACGCGCTTAAATCTGATTTTAATTCATCAATGTGTGTGCGATTCCCTGCTGACAAAGCTGCCGGGAAGAACGGAGCAATCTCCCGTTAGCCAGCGCAGTAACGAGCCTGTTACTATGGAAATGAGCTTGCTACCCGTTCCCGCTACCCGTTCCCGCTACCCGTTCCCACTCCCCGGCAGGCGAGGGGCTCCGGCGCAGGTCAGGGAAGCTGGCCATTCCCGAAGGCCGGCTGAGCAAGCGGTGCCTGGGTGGCAGCACCCCGAGCCCAGGGTGGGGTGGAGGAGCGGCCGCGAGCGGCTGGGTGCTGGGACAGCTGCAGGGCAAGGTGGCCGGGGGCACATCCCGCCGACATGGACACGGCTCGAGCGAGCAGACGGGTGCTTGTGGTGTCACCCAGCCCCAGCCACCATGGATGTAAGCATGTAAGTTTAGTTCTATAGGGGCAGTGGTTCTGCTGGGCTCCTGAGCCTGCATGCCCCTGGCACTGGGAGTGCGTACGTACAGCTGGGGCCACGCACAGCCTCGTGCTCCCTGTGAGTGACAGGGGAGTGGGACTGAGAAACACCCTGTGGGTGCGCTGGCCGCTGGCCCCCCGGGCAAGCAGGGTGCTCAGTCCTGGGCTCCAGCCCCTGGCAGGATGGGACCACGTCTTCCCGCAGCAGCAGAGCTGTGCAACATCACCTCCCAGGAGGAGGAGGAGGTGATCCGTCGACGGATGGAGCTCTGCTCCCTCTTACAGGCTAGTGGGGACTGTTGGAGGCAGCTGGGAGCTGCCAAGGCTGAATTTATAGCTGCTGTCCTGCACAAAGCCCCTTCTCCCTGTGTGCTGGGACGATGGCCCAGCCCTGCACAGTGGCCATTCAGCGGAGAGGACACCCAGGGCCTCGAGCTCCTCTTGGTAGGGTGACAGTGCGCCCTGACTCCCCTGCCAGGCTGTCTGCCTGCACCGGGCATCCCAAGGGAAAGCTGCTGTTTGCTCCACTCCCACAGCCACCCCAGTTTAGGGTGAGGACATTTGTTTGCTTCTCTTATCCCAAATGATGTTCTCTACAGGGGAGCTGGCAGCGCGGAGGGGCAGGTGGCTCTCTCTAGTCTTTGCTGAGGATTATAATACTTCGGCACGCGCATAGGAGGTTTTTCCCAGCGGCAGAGGCACGTGGCTAAGCTGGGAGGAGATGGGGGTGAGTATTGCACTGGGTGCAGGGAGAAGCACATGCTCTCCCTTGCACTGCCCCGTCTTCTCCTCCCTTCCCACTGTGAAGGGCGGCAAGCCGGGACAAGGCTGCTGTCGGGAGGGCGATGTGAGCCCTCCGCAGATGGCTGGGCAGGGTCCCCAGGCAGAGAAAGTGCATGTGCACACGCGGGAGCAGCCCCAGGCCCTGCCACAGCCCCCGGAGCAGTCCTGAGGGACCTCTGCGTGCTTCACCCTGTGCCATAAATGCAAGTGCACTGGCACGGAGCAAGTGGGGGAAGGACAGAAAGAAGTAGCGATGGGGAGAAGAACAAGGCACCCCTCCATCTTCAGCTTATAGCACGTAGTCAGCCAGCCTCGACAGGGGCATGAGCAAAATATATCTATCTTCTGTGCTTTCGCTGGCGATGCTGGAGGACTCCCATCCCGCCTTCAGCAGATGTGTGGGCCAGCAAGGGGGGTGGGGGGGGAGGAAATTGGCTTTGCTGTAACGGCAGCCATGATTTGGGGAGCACGGAAAAAAGTCATTGCTGCTTTAAAACCAGTGGCATGTACCAGGCTACAAAATGGCTTCGTCCCTCTGGCCCGGGGAGGCATGAGAGTCGCTCCAGGTCTCAGGCTGGCAAATGTTCTCCCTTTAGTGGCATGTTTTCTTTGATAGAAAAATATATGAGAAACCTTCAGATTCGGAGGGGGTGTATGTCTGGACATTTAGAAAATATTTCATATGTTCCCACGTATTTTTATATATATAAACACACACCCTTTACACTTTATTATATATATAATAAGACAATACTTTTTTATATATATATAAATAAATAGAAAAGCTCATCCAGGAGTTTTTACAGTGGGAGCCTGCCACAGTGCTGCGGACTGAAACGGCTCTCGCTGCCTCAGTCACGGGTAGCGAGTCCTTCAGCCTTCCCGGCACAGCAGCTCCCACCGGCAAACGCAGCTTCACTTGCAGGAGCTCGCGCCCTTTCTGCACGGCCTCCCTGCCCCTCCAGACTCGGGGCTTCTCCAGTGTACACTGCTTTCCTCTCCTTACAAAATATCCGCGGCTGAGCTTATCTGGGAGGTACAGTCGGTACAAAATGGCCATTCATCCAGCCCCCGGGCAGAGATGGGAATACGTTCGATTCTGCATGGAGCGCACTGGGGCTGTGCGCTTTCATATATGGCCAACACGAAACATTGGTCCTGTAGAAAAGTCCCAGATCGGTAGTTTCTGAGCCCAAAGCCTGTCTGGCTCAAGAAGCAGCTGCACGGTCGGCTGCGAGCACTCACAGAGCTGCCTGTGTTCAGAGCCGCCCAGAAACGACGTGACTGTGGTTAGCGCAGCACAAAGCCCAGCTGCTCTGCAAAGAGCCCGCGTATCTGGGGGGCCACGCGCCCCGTTGTGGCGGTTGGCTGCGAGTGTGGGCAGAGACAGTTTGCATTTACCTTGCAGGTATTCAGGACACCCATGGCCTGACATGCAACAGGTCTGAGAGCAAAAACAAAGGCGTTATCTCATTATTCGGAGATTATCAAGGGCTGCCCCAAACAAGAAATGTATGAAACATGAAGCTTCTGGGTTTGCAGATGGGATTTTTCAAAAGCATCGGGCAAGAGCCCGCTCTCCTGCTGCTGTCTCCATCTCCCACCCCAGTGCGGGATAGCACATCACGAGGCACAAGGATCGCTTGGAGCCCTCAGTGCCCAAGAGGACCTTTTTAGATGGCTTACATGGGAAACCTGTGCCCAATAGGCTCAGGAAAAATAAGTATTCAAGTGTTCTCCTGGCTAAAACAGTCACTGCCATGGAAGCCAGTCCCGCCTCTTGTTGAGAAGAGCATTTTTATTGATGTGGCTTCAAAAGATCTTGCAGGTCACCAGAGTGGCCCCGTTCACATGGCTGCAGGGTCCCAGCCTGGCATCTCCCCGTCTGCACGGCAGCGAGGCCAACTTAGGATGCAAGAGAGGAGCCTCCCACTCTTTTGTTAAAAGCAGAGCTGATATTAAAGGAAATTATCATAGGTAATATTTCAGCATTTAACTCTTCAAAGACGCAAGCTCTTCCCACAGGATCATTTCCTTGCATAGAGCGGAGGGAGAGCGTGCCAGGTAGGACACAGAAGTACCCGAAAAAGGTGCCAGGAGTGAAACCAGTGCTCTGCAGGCATGGCAGCTGTCAATCAGCAGCAGACTTTGGAGACTGGAGGAACTGGTAGGGACTCTGCTTTCATTCCCAGCAGGAAATTTAAATCAAGGAGGAGTCGGGAAGCTACAGGCTGAACAGCTCAGATCCACTTTCCCTTCCAGATGTCTCTTGGGACAACATCCTCCGACTCCAGGAGATGTTTCTGCTGGGGACAGTTACTGAGGCCCATCAGAAACTGAGAGGACAATTCCTGCTGCTCTCCAGAGAAGCCAAAGGCACTTGTACAAGTACAGGTTTTCGTTCAGGGCACTCGCTGCATCGCTTGGGGCATTTGAGCCTCAGCATTAGGCACAGTTTGTTTCTCTATCACTGCTTACAGCATATTCCAAGAGCACCGGTTCAGAAGCAGCATCATTGATTTCTTCTAATTATAAATCCTATAGAAAGTTTTCAGCTTGCAAGAGTCACAGTTTTCCTCTCAGTGGAGCCAATAAAAGTTAAGAGTTGCTCCCTTGTTACTGTCATTGCAACAATAAAAAGCCAGAGTAATTGAAAAGTGAATCAGGGAAACTGCCAGACTGGAGAGCGATGATAATAGAAGAGATTACCTGGGAGCCCAAGCCCAGTGCAAAGTCTCGTCTCTGGCAGCACCAGGCTTGAGCCTGTTCTGGACAAACTCCTGTGCTGATCCGTATCTAACAGAGGACATGCCTCCTGCCTGCAAGTACCGGAGCGTAGAGCAGAGCAGGAGCAATGACCACGTGCTTGCCAACAGGCCAAACGCTCAGTACATGAGCCAACGAGGGTGATTTCTGAAGCCCATCTGAGATGGTTCCTCTTTCTAAAAGGCAAAACGACAACAGAACAATAAAAAAATAATTTCTCCCTGCATTAGCATAAAGCTTAAAAGCAAGAGCTGGAGATGCAGCAAATGATGCATATTTGTCAAGACAACGATTATTTCCCACTAGACAGATTAACTGGTACAGGAAGACCCAAAACCCCACAAGTCATTACTGTTTCCACGTTGTTAAGATTCGACAATAACCGTGGTTGTGTTTGTAATCCAGGTAGCTTGAAGCAAAGCAACAGGCAGCATCACAGCAGGCTCTGCAAAAGCTTGTTAGTGGCAACGCTGGTACAGAGGGAGACCAGCAAAGAGTTGTAAGAGCGAGAGGAAAGGAGCAGCATATGTCACCGTAGGCAATGGTGTGTCCCGAGGTGCGTTGTCACACCTGCGGCTCTGGAGGCAGACATGAAGGAGCCGGGGGCTGATCCGGAGATGCTCTTCCAACACAGTCATCTTGGGACATGGCAAGGCAGGTCCTGAGGCAGCCAATTCTCTTTTACTCTCCGCAAGGACAGGATGCATGCACCGTACCGGAGGTCCCTCATCCTCAGCTCCCCTGCCCATGTAAAGTCTGTGAGCACTTCCAGTACGTAAGTCTTAAGGAGGGTCACACATCCCTGCAGAGATCCTCAAAAAAGGAAGCAAGAGCAGGTCTCAGAGACCCTGCTCTGGGCTGCGAAGCACTCACAGGGGTGAGCACCCACCTGGGGATGGGGGAACACAGGTTGTGGACAGCTTCTAGTGAAGGGCGGAAAAAAAACCCCATAAACTACAGCAAAAAAGTTTGTATTGGCCTCAGAGAACTGTCCCTGAGCCAAGAACAGGCAGAAAACTCCGACGCAGGCTGAACGTCACGCCCTGATGAGGTGGGATGGGGTGACCACACGCAGACAGGCTGCTCCTGTTGGCATGAGGTCACCACCAGGGTTTGGCATATGGGTGGACTCGGGAAGATGCTGGGGCTCAAGTTCATGTTTGCATTTGCCCAAGCCCAAGCCCCCAAAGGGTTGGGATCGGGTGGTAGGCGAGAAATCATTGCTTTTCCCTCCGCGGCGCTGGTGTGCAAGCAGCGCTGCAGGAAGCCGACCGGGAGCACTGCAAACCCTGGGCAGCCTCGAGGGACTCTGCAGCCTCCCCTAACGACACCTCCCGACACCGCTGTCAGGAGCCCTATGAACTAACCCCCACTGCCACACCTCGAGGTGCCAAGAGAAACGCTTTTCCTAACCACGCTGGCTGTGAAGCGCACAGCTGCTCGATTTTACTTGCTCTTTTAACATTAAAGAAAGCAGAATACGGGTGGTGAGATTTCCTCGTGCACAACAAAGCAGGCTGGAAATTTGTGACTAAATACCAAGGGGATTTGCAATCCAGCTTTGAGCTGCGCAACAAGGAGCCACTGGTGACAATTGTGTGCTCGCTATTTTTAGCTGGGCGGCGTGAGGGTTGAATCCCTGAGGAACCAGGACAGCAGCAAAACCACCAAACCCACCAGACTTGCTTTTCGGAGAACTCGTCTGTGGCAAAACCAAGAACTTCGGCTCTTGCCCCTGCTGTCCACTTTTCCGCGGATTTTCTGCAACAGGTTTTTGATTGTTGCAGGAAATAAACAAATGAATGGAATTGTAGAAATCAGCGCTTCTAAGGATAGATGGACAAATATATATCTATGTGTGCAAATCTGCCTGTACACACACGGGTGCGCATAAATATTTCAGGGTCCAGATTTAATTAAAGTGCACTTATTTTTCTTAGTTAACCGCTTTGAGGATTAATGATCTCGCATCTGTGCGATGAGGTGTGCAGCAGTGGTCAGGGAAGACGACCTCAGATAACACACCGAGCAGCTCGGAGCTGATAAGGTTTGTCCTGTCCTTATCAGGCTGGGGGGGAAGGAGCGGGAATTTCTTGCTGTGCCGTTTCCAAAATGCCAGCTCTGCAATCTGATCATGCACTATCGCCACGCTCTCCGTTGCAGAAGCAGGCACCCGTTTGCATCGCCTTCCCTCCACTGCAGCGCTAAGCCAGAGGTGTTTGGCCTTTCCGAGGTTTCTCGAAGGTGGGCGGTTTAGAAGAGGGGGTCCAAGTCCTGGTGCTCGCTGTTTGCTGTAGGCAAGCCTGTGTTTGGGGCTATAAGGCCCGAGAGCTCAAGGTGCTGTAAACAGGCTGATCATCTTGCAGCACAGGGGGAGGCTCGGGGTGGCTCAGAGCATTTCCATCCTTCTTTACCGACTGCACCGACGGCTCAGAGAGACCAGTCTCCTCACCCGGCACTGCAAGTCAGCCAGTGCGAATGCTCTCTCTTCTGTACCATTAGCAGGTATTAATAGCACAAACCTTACACGTGTGCAAAGTTCCTCTGCTGCAAAAATGTTCCTTTCTACATATTCTGCAGGACTCATCTGGTTTTAATATCTGGTGTGTGTAAGAACAACATTTACCTACTGGATTTACAGCAGAAGTCGGCTCAGAGGGAAATGTTCTCTGCTTCTGTTTGCCACACAGGCACAACTGGAGAGTTAGAAGGAAAAAAGGGGCCGATTCAAGGTTGTGGCTCGTGGCAAGGTGTAAGAGCTACCAGGGGAGTCTCTCGGGGGGTTATGTCTGTGGAATGGCCAGGATTGGTACTGGATTGCTGCATCTCCAGCCTGGAAGACCATCCCTGGCACAGAGCTGTGTTTCTCTACTGCTCTACCAGCATTAAGCAAGCTGGCGAGAGCTCTAGCAACATCCATTTGCAGCATTCACACTGTTAGTGTTAAATGAACCCAAAAGAGCAAAATTTGCAAAGTTATATTGAGGTGTTGAAATGAGGTTGAAAAAAAACCACAAGCAGGGAACTGCGTCATGCCCACATGCCTCTGTTCCTCCGAGTACCATGCTTGTTACCAGCGGCTGAGTCTAACTCGGTCTCTTCCCACAGTTTGACATGCAGAGGATAACACTGGAAGAGCTGAAACACATCCTCTACCACGCCTTCCGGGACCACTTAACGATGAAGGACATCGAGAATATCATTATCAATGAAGAGGAGAGTTTAAATGAAAACTCTGGCAACTGCCAAACAGAGTTTGAAGGTAAAAGAGAAAATTTCTGTGTTTCTGTGCAATTATTCTCTTTCTGCTTCGTCTGTAAAACTCCATCCAATCCGTGACGTGCAACGGGCAAGCACAGAGTTAGCATGGAGTTATTTTAGAGTAGGTAGCAATGACACACTTAGAGAGCTCCAGAGCTGCCGTTAGCCTTCTTCCATGTGGTCTAAGTAAAGCTGGTCCTGTTTCAGGCAGGGGGACGAACTCGTGGGTGCTTTGCCTTACGGCCCTCCTTTCTCTGGTGGGATTCAGGCAGCGGGATGCGCAGCCCATGCTGAGGTGGGTGCCTAAGACAGACTGAATTTCCCTGCAGAAATACGCATCTCTCTCTCAGCTTAGCATGGAAAGACTTTATCGGCACTGGGTCCCGCTCTAGCAAGCTGTGGTAGGCTCCACCAGTTTTCTGTTGTCTTTCCACAAACAGAAAAGGTCTTCAGCTCTGGGCTCCCAGGAGCAGCTGGGGAGAGTCCTCTCTCTGCGTTGTAACACCAGCGACGAGCAGAGATGGTGCAGCTGCATCCCACTGCCCCGCACGCCTCCTGTTTGGCGCTGTCGGGACGCTGGTGTAGAGCTGCGATGTGCTACGCAGGCACACCCCGGGACAGCTCATCTCAACACATATGAGCGTGTCGGCAAGATGGAGCTCTAAGCAATCCCCAGAGGTAGCCAGAGAAAGGGAAACATTTTGCTTCGGCAGCTGTTGCTTAACACAGCGTCCTCTCCGCAGTGCCACAGGACCATTGAGTAAGTGATCAGCAGCTGAGATCAGGCACAACCTCAACTTTTGCAGTGGATTTTGCACGTTGAACAGAGATCACAGAATCACAGAATAGTTTGGGTGGGAAGGGACCTTTCAAGGCCATCTAGTCCAACCCCCTGCCATGAGCAGGGACATCCTCAACTAGATCAGGTTGCCCAGAGCCCCGTCCAGCCTGACCTGGAATGTTTCCAGGGATGGGGCATCTCCCACCTCTCTGGGCAACCTATGCCAGGGCCTCACCACCCTCACTGTGAAAAACTTCTTCCTTATGTCTAGTCTAAATCTCCCCTCCTTTAGTGTAAAACCATCCCCCCTTGTCCTATCACAGCAGGCCCTGCTAAAAAGTTTTTCCATAACACTAGCGAGAACATTCCCCATTTTAAGACACCTTGGAGAAGGATTTTCTTGGCCAGAGGAACTTGTGCTGCTCCGAAGCATTGCTAGTTGGAAAAACTAAACAGATAGATACAAACCATCTCAAGTGCAGAAAAGTCCAGGGAGATACCTACAGCGAATCTTGGGGTTTGTGCACATCACCCTGGGACAGCTACTGTGCTTCCCCCCCGGCAATGCCACTTTATACAGGCCATTTGGGGGGAAATCCTGATACTCTGAGGGGTCAAGTAGCCCCTGAAAGGGCACCAGGCAGAGACACTGAAGCGTCTTTAAGACAAAGAAAAGGATAAAATATTAGTGCAACTCTTAGCCTGGCTAATTAATGGGATTCAGAAGCTATATCCAGCACACTCACCCCCTGCTAAATACTGCAGAAAAGATGTAGAAGAGCACAGCTGAATTTTAAAAAGCCTGCAGGAGGGAGGCAAGCAGCAACGCTCCTCGAATCAAGCCAAGCAACATTTTTTTTGTTCCTCCTGGAGAGCGGCAGGGAGGAAGAGATGCTTACTTACATGAATGGAGTCGTTAGTCCCCGCTGACCCGCTGATTCAGTGGAGACGTGTGCCAGCTGTCACCGCGGCGAGAGGCACGCAGGCTTCTTTCAGCTTCGGAACTTGGGTGAACTATCCCAGGCGCAAAAAAAAAAAAAAAAAAAAAAAAGGTCCGAAAACCTAAATGCTCAGCATCTCATTTTGGAAGTCCCAGCTTCCAAAAGTACAGCAAGAACAGCTTTTCTCGTGGGATGTTGGCATTGCTGGTGCTAGGCAGAACCTAGAAGCAAAACAGACCCTTTTTTAGATGTTGTTAGAAATACACACACACACACACAAATCCACCAGAGAATAAAGATCAACTGAACACTGTCAACAAAGATGCAAAGTTTTGCTTCAGGTCCCAGAGGAAGGGGACGGTTCTGGTCCGCGGCAGCTCTGACATGAGCATTTCTCCCAGGAAAGGCAGGCTGAGAGCAGGTTGTGTCCCTGCAGCGCTCTGGGCTGGACGTGCCATTACCCGAACGACCTACTTGTGCACTGGTGTTCCCGTTTCCCAAACACCAAGATCCCTACAGGGCTCAAAAGCAGGAATTATAGGGCTTCATGGCATGGATCTATGGCACCAAGGGAGAGCTGTCGTGAAGGCTGGACAGCATCTCAGCCTGGCTTTGAATGGCTCTACAGAAGCGTCTCCATGTCAGTCAGTCACCCTTTACTCACTTAACGCAGTGAAGGAGATGCTTTTTGGATATAATTCCTCAAGTTTATTTTAGGTGCTACCTTGGGATTGGATGAATTGCACCTTAAAAAGCATCTATTTCTTCCAACTGTGAAGGTAGCCTAAAGGGACTAGCTTAGAGGCTCACATCTATATTTAATGTACAGTTCACAGAAGTGCCTTTAATTACGGGTAGGAATGAAGCCAAGACAAGCCCCGATGGTTTTCACTGAGATTTGGGAATGGCTCCTAAGGGAAGAGACATAGCAGATACTTTCAGTAGTACCTTGCTGAAATGGGGGATCTCCACTCATGGTCACCTCGCCCTCGAAGAGAAGCCCCGAAACCCTGCTCCGTCCTGCGGCCAGAGACGTCCCCCCTGCTCCGCACGTGGGGCTCAGCCCAGCCAGGTGCTGAACAGCTCTGCACGGGACGCATCACCATCCGTACAAACACACACAAATTTCTCTCATTCTCACAATTTTGCCGTCTTGGCTTCTTGTCATAATACGGTCTCCACAACTGTGTAATATTCGTCCTATATCAACACGGACAATACGCCTTATCTCTCTCCCCCACACTCACAGACACACACAACCACACACACGCTTTAAACCAAATACAATATTCATATTACGGTCAGGGACGAGTCCAGGATTCTGTTCAGTTCGCTCTGAACATGAGAGTCATTTGCGAGATGTCAGATCTAGGCTCACATTACAACTTTCCCTCCTACGCATTTTGAGGGGGTTTCATTTGCCTTATTCTTGATGAAGAGCAGAGCAAGGAAAATGCCCAGCTCCTCAGTACGAGCAGCCCACACCAGCCCCCCCCATAAAGAATACAACCAGAAGGGAGGCACGGTCATGTCTTCAGCCTTTCTTTCAGATTTTATTAATGCTTAGGGCAGGAGAACGAAGCTGAGAGCCAAGAAGAGTGCGTGTTTTTATGAGAAGAGACACGAGAAAATAACAACTGTTTGCAGTGACATCGTACTAACAAAAATTTGTAGTACAAAAATCATTTGTCTGGCAGTTCCCTTTATCCACACGCTCATGACATTAAGCTCGTGGCAAACAAGAGTGCCAGCTGGTTACGGTGACCCGTGCTGTCTGCCACGGGCATTTCACCCTCAGCCCTGGTACTAAAATTAACTGGATGTACAAGAGCTGCCGCATCTCCCCTCCCTGCTCCCCCCGGACAAGCACTAGGAGCATCCACTCCTCAGCTGAGGGCTTGGGAATGAAAAACTGACCTCTTAAAATGAAAATAACTCCATCCAGACAGAGAAAGCAAATATCACTGACCTTTGGCAAGGTTGTGACAGAAGCCACTATAAATACACTGTAGCTGTTCACATTAGCAAGCCTTTTTCCGCAGGCGAGAAGGCTCTCGGCACTTACCCTGACCATCTCCAACCCACCGTGGGCATCGTGACCAGCCTGGCAGCCACAGCCAGTGGACTGGTGCACCCTGAAACGGGCTGGGCCCATTAACCCCATGTCCTGGCGGAGAAGTTGTAGCGACGGTAGCTCTGTCTCTGCCACCTAGTGACACCATGGTGAGTCCTCCTCACCAGAACGCTCTCTGCATGTTGAGACGATGAAGGATGATCCAGTCTCAATTTGCCTTTGCTTCTTGAGATCTCGTTTACATTGGATAGCCCGGGAGTTGCTCTTCCCCACAAGAAGAGGCTGGGGCATCTCCAGAGGAGCTTCAGGCTCTGACCATGTTCAAGGAACCAGCTCACGTCCAAACTCCTGCACGTCCCATGGGTATTAAAAACTCCTGCTGGTGACCAAATGCAAACCAGATTGAGCATCCAGCCCTGCGACAATGCCAGCTGTGGAAACCAGCAGGAAAAAGCACAGATGCCGTGCTCAAAGGATCTATGAACTTGGAGAGAATTGAGGGCAAAAGCTCACCAGTTAGCAGGGAGGGCAAATGGGTCTTCATATTCAAGAGGGCAGTTCACAAGGCAGCACGTAGTCTTGTTTACAGTGAAAAACATCAGTAATTTCAGCTTCTTTGTCTCCCTGTGGGTTGCAAGGGGGCAGAGGAACTGTCATACTCATCTTCTTGCTGGGGTAATTCCTGCTGAGCCCCAACCAACAGCAAGAAGGTCTCCCTGGGTCGGCAACACCTCTACGTTTCAGCACAGACCTTTCCCCCTTCTTCTGAAGTTATTTGGTAGGTTATTTGGTTATTTGGTGCACCTTCAGTCCATAAAGACCAAAAACGATGACTTACCTGGATCCTGCTGCTCTAAAACTCTGTTTTTACTTGATGGCATAACAGAAGACTAAAGAAATTGTTCAATTCAGGAACACTTCTGCAAGAAACACTGAACATGCTTTACTCCCTTCCTTTGAACAGGAGAGTTGCCATCACAAAAAGCCTCGGCCAGTCTTCAACTGCTGCTCCCTGTCACCGTAATTGGCGTCAGAGCCCCTCACTGAACGGCAGTACTGACTGTGATGGCTTATGTCGCTGTTTTGTCCGCTGGCTGGGAGTGTTTTCAAAGTACAGAAATAATAGAAAAATAAATAAAGAAATAACTAAAGCTGCGATTTAACAAGCTTTTCAAAGTGCCGGGGCATCACGCACGAAACCAAGGAACCAGAGTATTGATTCTGTGTGCATTATAAGAGCGAGCGAAGGACGCGAGGAGCAGAGCAGCGCGAGCAGAAAGCAAGCAGTGCAGGAGAGCTGCCGCAAGGAGGGTTCCGTTGCGTGCACGGAACACGGCGAGCCCCTTGGCGCTGGCAGTGCAGCGGTGCCCTGCCCTGGGCGCTCTGACTCAAAGTGCTGCCTAACGAGGGCTTCTTGTGCCGCAGGGGCACTTGGAGCCTTTTCCTGGTCTCATTTGAGGTTTATTGTAATTCTGAGCTTGTTGTCAACCATCTGAAAGTCTCCCATCGTCACAAGTCCATCCATGAGAGCAAGGCGATGGGTGCATCCCTTCTCTGCCCAAAACAAGAGCATGCGTCACTGCCCATCGCGGCAGGGCAGAACTATCCGTCCCGTGAGTAAGGATCTTCCGGCTTTCTGTGATTATCTCGGGGGACCTTCAAGGCTTTTTCAAACAGATTCGTCTTCACAGTACCCCAATACCACATATTGTTCTGCTATTCAGAGGTAGGGAGGCTCACACAGAGACATGAACTGGCTTTAGCAAGTCACAGCATGAATCTTCACTGATGAACTTTAAAAAAAATTAAAATTAAATTAAATAAGTAAAATGCTAAAAATCCCAACTCTGTCTGCATTTTAACTGCCGCAAATTACTCTCACCTCTTTTGACAATTACTCTGCAAGCATTCATTTGAAAAGGTTCTTAATAAGTCTGATTTTGCTTAGGCACAGAAAACCTAAAGACAGGTTGGAAAAATGACTAACTTACTGTGCATGCTCCTGGGAACTGTCACAGTGGGCTTTTAAGCGTTGTCAGGGAGCACATCTCGAATCTCCGCTCATTCCCAGTAGACCTGGATGAGTCTAAGGATTCGCAGAAGACCAATATTTCCGATTAAAGAACTTTAGAGAGAACTTCATAAAGAGCTTAAAAGAAATACACAGATAAACCAAAACACACCTACAAGCGTCTGAAGGTTTTAAAAGCCCAGGTGAGAGAGAAAGGACTCCCTGCAGTGCGAGAGGGTGGTCTGTTAGGAAAGCTGGTTCGGAAGCAATGCAAGGTAAGGGGGATTATTTGGAGACGTCCCAGCAGGGAGAGGTAAGACTTGGCCGGCGCAGGGGATCTCTGAGGTGTGGGCTAGAGGGTTACGCCAAGGTAATAATCAGAGGCAAAGGAGGATTTCTGAGCTCAGCTGACCCTGGTGGACAGCAAAGCCGTGGCTCTGGGCGAGCGTCTCATCTCTCCCATGTCTCCCCTGCAGTGCACGCCCAGAAGCAGAACAGACAGACCTGCGTACGGAAGAGCCTTATCTGCGCGTTTGCCATGGCCTTTATTATAAGCGTGATGCTGATTGCGGCCAACCAGATCCTGCGGAGCGGCATGGAGTAGCCTCTCGCCACGACACTGTGAACCAAACTGACCATGCATGCGCATGCCACCGGGCGAGCTCCCCCGAACCGACTCTCACACGGCAAAGAGACAGAGGCAGGCAGACAAAGCACCATTCGACAAGGAGCCTGAGGCCAGCAGCGTAACGTGTCTTGTGAATCAACTACATCCTTTTGGCAGGGACATAAAAGGGCTGTCTTAATGCTTTAAAGGTTTTGTTTCCTAATGCAATAAAAAAAAAAAATATACAGGAGTCCCGAATTATTGCTTCAAAACAGCAATGGTAACTTGGAAGGAACTTTCATCCAGCAGCCTGTTTTGCAGTTTTAAGGAGGCGCAGCCTCATGACTGATTGCAGCGGGGCTGTCTTTTAACCTAGGGCCCGACTGACTATTCCGCGCAGCGCTCCGCTGGGCCCGCATTCCCAGGAAGTTGATCGTAGCATTGCCACAAGCAAGTTCTGTTCATTTTATTTCACGTACTCCAGCTTCACCTTGTTTTTCCCTTATGACCATGCCTTTGAGTTTACGGCATTAGAGGGGAGCTAGAGCATCCTTGTACAGTGTTTTCTGAGGGAAAAAGAGGAGGATTTGCCAGCATCACACAACATCTCTACTTTTGCTTCGTAAACGCCACCTATGACACAAGACTGTGGGGTAGCATGAGTCCGTTTGCCATTTTTTTCCGACGGTGAATCAGGGCTTGAGGAACACCACCCATTTTCACACATGGGCATTTCTGAAATTTGTGCACAGTCTTCCAACCGACTCTGCAACCACCAGCGCCAGTTAAAACTCCCTCTATTTGCTCCTGTCTGCACATTCAACAACGTTTGCTTTCCAGTGGTTTTGCCCTTCTTCTATACTGGTCTTCAATAACCTTATCTGAGATGAAAACCACGAGGAAAGCTCAGAAAGAGCTTTCCTCCCCTCTCCTTGCCTGCGCAATTGTTATTTATTGCATTTCACATGCCCTGGTTGTAATCCGCAGTGAAACCTCCGTGTCAGATGCCTTCTCGTGGGAGAGGTTCTATTTTCACCTACACGGTAGCGTGTGGTTTTGACCACCCAGCTGCTTTGGTCCCTCCCAGGAGCTGTCCCACCACCACCACCACCGTCCCATGGGCAGGCTCCAAAGGTAAGCCGAAAAGCAGACTGCAGCAGGAGAAGAAGGAATCGAACTGGAGCCTACCGCCATATGTTACGTAGTGTGTCAGACTTTCAGATCCTGCAAGTGTTAGTTATTTTTCCTGGAAGAGATTTTAATGAGCAGCAAGGAGAAGACGGAGTGATGCAGACTAGAGACACAACACGTCCTGCGGAAAGCGCAAGGACTGGGCGAGCCTGGAGCCAGGATATACGTTGGAAAGCATTTTTCCTTTTAAACTTGACACAAACCCTTGCATTTACCTTTGGATGGACTGTGCACCTGTGTGTCACCCCAGGAGAGATCTGGTTTCCTTGCCCTTGAGGGAGAGGTTTCCCAGCCGGTGCTCATGGGGCTGGCATGGGGACCGCTCCGAGGGAGGTCCACGAAGGCACCTGGGCACTGGAGTTGTGGTGGCCTCGTGATGCCGGCTGGGCGAGCTCCAAACACGAAGGAACAGCAAGATCTTGCTCCTGTCCGTGTCGATGACTGTTTCCTGTGTCACGAGAGGGGGCAGGACGGCTCCCCAAGGGACTTGACACCACAAGCTTCCCCCATCCTACGCCGCAGCCATCGGCTTAAGCCTGGATCCATCCCAAAGACTCGTTTCAGGTCTTTCTTTGATTACAAGTTCGATCGATAACATTTAACCTTTATTTTTTAGTAGCCTAATTTAAAAATCTGCTTCTCACTGTTCTGTCTCCCATCACCCCTTTAAACTCATGTCACCGCTTTGGATTTTGCCTTTAGGTGTGTGTCTCAGTCGCCCACCTCCACATCGTTGCCATTTTCCTGGTGCCCCCCCTCCACCACCGAAGATGACAGCCGTCTTTTCCAGAGCAGCTGAGTTATTTTTTTCTGCCTTTCACAAACACACCCTTCTGTATTTCTGTTCTGCTGTGACTAATAGGGGTCAACTGCAAAATATTCTGCCAAAAAATTGTTGTATATCTCCCAGAAGATGGAGAGATTTATGTTTGCTATAGGGCAGCAGCAGACTTCAAACCAACAGCAGAAAAACCTTAGGCAAGCTCTGAGCGCGGGACTGGCACGGCCGGGGAGCCAAGGCACGCTCCCAGCTCTCGCTGCGCGGGACATCGCAGGTAACGAGCTTTGAGATCGTCTTAAGGAAACTGTCACCCACGTTTTTAGGTCTCGGAGGCATGTGAAAAGGTGGCAGCAGCGGAAAAAAAAGTCTAAATGTTACTTGCCACTGAGTGATACTTATTTTCCCCCCCGGGACTGTGCTGGAGTGAACACGGGCAGCAGGGGCAGATGGAGATGGAGCGGAGAGGTGGGCACCAGCCCACAGCCCCGCTCAGCGACGGCAGAAACGCGGGGCAGAGCGGTGCCTCTTCCCCGAGCCCAGAAACACAAGCTAAAACACACAGACCAGGCATTTCTCCACGTTCCTCTCACTCATCTGACAGCTAACACCAGGCAGACTCCAATTATAACAGCTACCTTACGGACGAGATGATCTTTTGCATTCCTTTAAGCCTTCTGGAAGGCTCCATAATTTCTACACACATGCTCCATAAAAACCTTTGTAAATACAGTCATTTTTCAGTATAATTCTTCACCTTGAAGCTCCATTTGTAAAACCAAACCTATAATTACTATATCAGCAAAAGCCATAGCCTGGTGTCAGTAGAGTTCCTTGCAAAACTCCCCACTGATTTTACTGGGTACAGGATTTGGGGGGTTGGGGTTTGCTTTTTCTATAGGGAACCCAATTTATCCATTATGAGCCAGTGCCGTGTCTTGCCAGAGGTCTCCTTTTCCCTCCTAGAGCAGCCTTGCTCCATCTAAAGGCATCTTGAAGAGATCCCTTCCTTAACGAGTCAGGCTCTTCTGGTAGCTCGTGGCAATGCAGGATGGATCAGGCCAAGCCATTTCATCCTTTCCTCGCCCCACCACCTTTCCACCTCCACCTTCCCACCCCTCCTAGCCGGCAGCACTGGACCTGTGTCTCTTACCTACCTCCCTGGCTCCATTTATGTAACATCCATTTTTCTTCTTTTTTTTTTTTTTTCTTCTACACAAGAAGGAAAAAAAAAAGGCTTTTTGTTGTTTTTACAGACAGTAGGTAAAAATAGAGCAGTAAAATTTTGATTGGAACCTGATGGCAAAAGCTTAGGGGGAAGAAAGTAGAAGAATCAAAGAAATAAAAATAAAAAACCCCACATCCCATACTTTAAGAAAAAAAACCTATTTAAGTGGTAATTAACATACTTTAAAAAATACCCAGACTGCAGCAGTGCTAGGTAGAGCTGTCAGAAAAAGCACTAAACTTATGCTCTTGCCAGTTACATGAGAATTTAAGTGTCTTTTCAGCACTGCAATTCTGTACGAAAGGGATATTGCTATGGCAACCCTCGCTGTTCGTGACATGTGTGCCACCGTGTCGGAGCGACACGCAGCAACTGCAGACGCGCTCCCAGCCAAACCGAGGATGGACAAACAGCTCCCAGCAGCCCGGGACAGCGGTTCAGCTCGTGCATTAGCAAATTATTAGCAAATTGCGAGCACCCCAATGACAACTCTGTTGGCTTAGCCACAAAAAAATGTGTGCAGTTAAACAGACTGATGTGCAGGGAGGGCTTCGAGACGGACATGATTATTTTAGCTTGAGAGAGGCTTTGACTTGGTTTGGGAGCAAGTGAAATCAATGCAGCGTAAGCACTGCTCGACACAGGCTGTCCTGTGCTTGTCGAGGACACTTTGGGCAGGTCCTTCACGTAGGGATCGATCAAGGCACCAGGCTGCATCGCTGATACCATTCACTTTGACTTTAACCATTGGCTTTAACTTTGAAGGCACATCCTGATTTTCAGCTCCTGGAGAAGCCAACGGAGGGAACAGCAGGCACGTGGCATGCTGAAATACTTCGGAGGCCACGGAGAAGTGAATTCCAGCAAAAGCTGCTGAAGGAACATTGCTTACCTGCCAGGTCCAAAGCCATACCATAAGGTCAGCCGTGAAGAAAACCACAGCTGAGGAGTTACCAGGCAGGACAAGTGCATCGTGGTGGTGGCGGTGGCTCCGGGGACCAGGCTCGTGCCCACGACACGCTGTGCCACCCAAGGACTTCATTGGGACCTGACCCTCTCGATGAATCCACCACTGAGAAGTAATTTCTAATCAGAAGCAATATCAACAGTAATTTAAAGCATTAAACAGGGTGGGCAACGGGGAGAACTTGGCTTTGATAGGGAGAATTTGGTCCTCAGGCTGTTGGAGGTCATAAAGGACAAAAGAGAGCTGACAAAGAAAAAGTAATTCTTTTTCATGCTTGGTGGGTACCCACAAACACGCTGGTCACTGTTAGCAGACTCCCTGTCCTGGTGAAGGTGCTCACAGACCCCCAGGACAAGGGCCACCTGTGAGCAGAAGGGTGGGAGGTGGCAGGAGACCCAGCTACCTGCTCCCGCTCCCAGGTGAGCTGCAGCTGAATATTTGGGTATCGGCTGGTGATTTGGAGATTTCATACAGACTACTCAGTGGTTGTCGGGAGCTCGCGTGCTGGGTATGGTGCACTGGTAGGGCTGGACGTTGGTTGCTTTACATGGGAGACCTCCAGCAACTTTGTAAACTAAAAGGTATGTACATATATACCCATCTTTTTAAGCTGAGGCCAAGCAAAGGGAGTTTTTTGGTCCTTCTCCCATAAGAAACAGGATAGCAAGCAGGCAAATCAAGAAAAGGTAGAAAGCATTCCGAAGGGTGCTGCTTTGGATGGCTGAAGTCTGCTTGACAGACTTGGATGAGCAAAGTACCTACTGGCAAACACTTTTTTTCCGTGGAAAGCACAGGAATATTCTTTCACAAAAACCGCGCTGCATCTTTCTGCCTGCTGCAGAAGACCAAAACCTCTCCTGGGGCACCCAGAGGACTGCGGTGGCCATCCGAGGTCCAGTGCTGGCTCTGCTCGAGATGACGCGCTGCTTTGTGAGCGCCTGGTGCAGGAAGACTCTCAGCTTTTTCCACGAAAGCCTCTCTCCCCTCACATCGTGCGCACGTGCCCGGAGCGAGCAGCGCTGCGAAGGGCTGTCATCGCACAAAAGCAAGAGGTGCACAGTCCTGAGTCAGACTTAGATCTGCGAGGAGAGAAGCGGTAGGAGGAATACATTAAGATCACTAAGAATGAAGTTCCCTATTTTATCCACCCGTGTAATAAATTATTTAGTTTCTGCTTTATGGATGACTATTTGAAAGAAGAAAAACCAACTCTTCTAAAATGAGAATCTGATGAAGTATCTTTTTTTCTTGGCTCTGAATCATGCTTATATTCCACAAATGAAGATGTACAGAACTCGCTGGTTTTCAATCTATTATTTTACTGTACTGTGTTCTGACAGGGCAATTACATTTCCCTGGCATCACTTAAAACCTATTACTTTCCCAGGAATTTAATACAGAAAAAGAAAAGGCTCACAACATTTTCATCTCTGTATATTGTCAGTTGTTATCAGGACTGGATCTTGTTTTTCTCCAGTTCTAGCAGGACGTTTTAGGCATCCCTAGGAACTGGAGAAGCTTCACTAAGAGCAAGATGGACAGAAAATCTGACAACAACACTTTGATTGGAAGAGTACTCCGCTCCGACCTCTCCAGTGGCCAAAGTCTGAAAAACTGCCTCAATTTGGCATCTCACCAGGAAAGACTTTCAGCCCCAGAAGCAAGGAGAAGAGGGAGAGAGGAGAAAAAGGAAATCCTCTGGATCTAAAGATCGGTACTTGACAATTTGATGATGAAAATATCATAGGGGTTTGTTTGTTTTTTATTTTTCTGTCAAGACAGAACAAAATACTTTGTAGCCTTGAAGAGCTTTACTAAATGAAATTGCCATTTTCCAGCCCATTATTTTCTACAGCTGTTCATGGCCAGTCTTTGCCAGCATCATGCATAAGCAGCTTCAAACACCGGTATTTTTACAACGCTTTAGGTGAGATCCAAACTACAACTTTCCTTTATCAGCTGGTCTTCTGTCTTCATCAGCCGGCAAGCAGACATTTGGCCATCCCGTTTGAAGCTGTTGAGCTTGCTCTAGTAGCTCCCGCTCCGGTCTTGCGACGTCTCGTCTCTCTTGCGAGCAGCCCCACCAAACCCAACCACGCAGCCGATGCGTTTGCGGCATCAGGCCCCTGGGGCTGCCGTTTGACATCAGTCTCCCAATCTCCCTCCCTCTCTATCCACGTTGCACCAACCCGGTTTTCATTCCCTTTCCTACCACCTCTTTCCGAGGAGCCAAAGTTGTTTCAGCTTCATGCGGCAGCTCTTGTTCTCTCAGATTTTAATTGGGGTGGGGGGTGGAAGAGAAATGAAGTTCCTCGCGGACTCCAGGGTAAATCAGAAGTAACTCATTAGAGTTAATTGGCTTAAACTGGAATAAGCCCAGAATCCAGCCTGTTGCCATTTAATCCATACTAGGATCTAAGTAATCAATGCCTCCTGATTCATCTCTAGGAAGTTCTTCACATACATCTCCTTTTTGTCATAATTTCACCCCTCACTGTTTTCAAGCCATTTACCGTTCATTGCTAAACTGACCATTTTTTGCTTGTTACCAAAAGACATGGCATTTCAATTAAAGAAAACAACTCACAAAGTCAGCAGCATAATGGTAAAAAAAAAAAACAAAACAACAAAAAAAACCTTTGTACAAAATAATGTAAATATTAATATAAATTAACTTGGCATGCAACTTAAATAAATCCTATGTTATTGCAAGTTACCCGAGTGTATAAAGCCGTGTATAAAGGAAAACCGAATGCCATATGTATCGGCTGTTTCCTCTAACCAAACACTACTGTAAATATATAATCTGTATAAAAAGATTTTAATTTTACCATTATTTATGCAATAGAAATAAAGGTTTTTTTCTTTTGATGAGGGATGAAGTTTCTTTTTTCCTCATTTTGAAGCAGTCATTGATATTCATTCATGCCCGAGTACAAGAGCAAAAGCTAGATTTGCATAAAATATTAGGACAGAGACCCTTTCTTCCTTCTGAGGGATACACGAACATTTGGGGGGTTTATTTTGCTTTGAAAATAGATTTACATATTTTAAAGCCTGTTACTACAGAAAGAGCTCCTGGCTGAATAGATGCCTTGGCTGTTCAGAGCTGGGATCAGCGCTCCGAGAGCAACACAGATGCACGGGACTCGTTAGCGTGCCAAGGAGAGGAATTGAACTTCTCCTCTGGAAGTCAAAGCCACGGCTGGCGTGGTTGGTGGGCACCACACGCAGATCTCAAAGAGAAAGGTCAGGCTGTGCCATGTGCTCTTTCATGGCACTTGCTTAAAAACTCAAACCCCCTTTTCTTCTACCTACCGGAGAGCCGGAGCTGTTTCCCTGAGCTCGGATGGGCTCGGGTCCAGCACGTTGCTGCTGGGAAGAGGACCTTGACCGTAGGTTTTAATCCTGTCTCTTCTACTGCCAAGGCTCCATAGCGCGGGAGCTGCTCTGTGAGGCTCAACTACACTCGTGTGTCCTGAAGAGCAGCTGCTCCCTTAGTGAACCCAGATCTCCTCATTTCACTGCAGGCCCTTCTCCATGGCTCCCAGTCCACCGTGTCCTGCAAGCCGTTTGGCTGGAGAAGGTAAGGATGAGGTTAATGATGGTGGTGGTGTCTAAATTAAAGCTTAAAAGGAAACAGCTGATGTAGGCAAGTCATCTTCACCCAGGTGGACCCAAGTCACAGTGACAGGGCTGCTGGGACAACCCGTGCAACCCCCAAAGCTCCCACCATGCCCGTCGGTAGAGTGCCACCTCTACCTTGTGCTTGGAAAGGAGCTGTGACGTTTTCCCTAGACCTGATCATTTTTGCAAAAATAGCATTCCTGACTCCTTCATTTAAACTCTGAAAAAATGAGTGGTTTTCCCCAGACGATGATATATATCGCACTCCATTTCATGGGCTCACTTTATTTATTAATTACAACCACTTGGACAACAGCCTGGCGGCTCAGATACTGTTCCTTATTCCTGGAATCATCACAACTTTCGGTATGAGCAATTGTCTATGCATGGATTACCACTGAAAAGCAAGCGGTGCAGGAAACTTCTGTTTACAAAATCTGTGATCTAATAGTTTAAAAAAAGATGTTGTACACTCTAGTTGACCTCTTACATTATGTAACTGGAGAACATTTTAATGAATGGCTTAGGAATTAACCTGAATTCACTACGGGAATGAATCGAATGTATTGTAGGAATTCCTATATATTTATCGTAGGAACGAATGAGTAATCGAAGAAATTCTCTGCTGGAAGGAGGAACCTACACCACACAGCTCTCCTTTGAGAACAGGGTTCTCACGCAAATTGTTGCATTCAATGTCCTCAGTGAAACCACAGGTTTGTACGTTGTATTTTAGCCACCAAAACTGTCCAGAAATTGAGATTCACTGGCGACGTTGCTAATCCACATCCTCTGTGCCCATCAGCGCTCAGCGAGGACCAGCACCGTGCTGGGCAGGTTAGTATGATACCGTTGGGAAATCTTCGCTGGCTGCAGGGAGAAAACAAACTTTAAAAGAGAAAAACACAGCGCACTTGGACTGAGACCAAACTGCTTTATCCCACCACAAAGAGCCCACGCACATGACCACTGTTCCAGCTCTACCAGAGCTGGTTCAGCTCTCCTGTTACTTTAATGCTCTCCATTCACAGACGCGGGTGAAGGACACCACCCGAAGCCACGTCCTTCAGCGGTGCCCCACGGGAGGTTTCGGGCGCCTGCTGCCGCGGGAGCGGGCACTTGCAATGGGCAGGAATGACCACACGGGTCTAATCCAGCTCCCGGGGAGTCGGTGGAAACATTCCCAGACTCAGTGGGATTTGGATTAGGTCATCATACAGCACAGTATTTCACACCCTGGCTCTTTGCTTTGTTTAAGTGGAGGCTGGCCAAGGCCTCAAATTTAATTACTGAAATACAAATGTTGAAGAAACAAGACTTTCCTTACTCTGAATGAAATTCAGGCATGGCCCCTTCTAAAACCTCTTGCCGTCAATGGGCTCCTCAAGCTCAAAACTCCCGGCAGACAGTGCCTTTGGTTAAAGACAATACTTTCCTCCAGGTAGGTACACCCTGCCCACGGCCCCGCAGGCTGGTTTTGCTGCTAGGATCTCCCCCGCTCAATACACGCTTCCTTCTGATTAACATCTATAGAAAGTATTTGCTAATGCAAATCCAGAGGCAGTAATTTATTTGGTAAAAGCTAGTTAATCCTGGCAAGGCTTTCCCGTGTAAGTATAGACTAATATCATCTTATTTTAATTGCTTCTTTAAGAGTTCCTCAAAAATCAAAAACATTTTAATTAAAAAATTCACCAAGAGTATCTTCCAGATCTTTTCCCATTTATTCTTCTTCCCACCAAAATTATCAGCACATTTGTAAAGTTCTAAAGAAAGTAATTACAGCAGATGTTGATCGCTGCTGCTAGCGTTGAGGTTGCTGAATGCTACACATCAGTCTCCCGACTTCTACGTTTTTGCAACTGTCTGAAAGAGAAATTTCCGTTCTTGGACCTTGCTGAGGGAGGAGGCTGTCTACGCAGGAGCCGGGACGCTTTCATGCCAGCTGCTAAGGCTAGGGGAAATTGGGGGGGAGAAGGGGGAAGAAAGGAGGAGATACAATTAAGGAACTGCTAGGGATACAGAGATTTGGGCAACGAACAGCAAGGAACGGCCGAAAGCCATTTCATTTTACCTATAATACCATTTGTAATGAATAAAGGTCCTGTCCCACCACCACATCCCCAAAAGGCAAGATGATAAATCCACTGGAAGCGCCACCAGCACACACAGTTACAACAGCGTGGAAGTATCGGACCGAAGATGCCAAGTGCACGCCTGCCACGCTGTAATAAATGTCTTTTAACCCCAACTTCTGTCTAGGTTTCCACTTGCCTATAATGAGCTGGCTTTAGAATAAGCTGTCAAAAATAGTTTACCATGTAATGACGGAAAGCTGAGATAATCACAGGATGACCATACATGTCACTACAGACAGAAATCCGATGCAACAGCGTCAGCGCAGGGTCAGGAACCTGTAGCGCGATGCTAATGGTGCAGGCAAGCAAATTCTCAGTGTCCTGTGACTGCTTGGAGACGGAGCTGCAAAACTATTTGAGGGAGCAGTGTCTCCCACCTCTGCTTTGGGAAGAAAAATAGCACCCAGCAGTGGTCCCTTAAATGCTTGCTGATGGTGGAGTACTTCTAGGTCTGAGCTAAAATTACAAACGCAGACAAATAGAGAAAACTCCAGAAGAGGACCAGCTGAAGTTGTGCAAAAGCTCCAGATCCTCTTTCCCTACATCGCAATTTAGTTTCACAGAAAAATTCAGCCTCTGTCCTTCTGAAGCCATCAAGTCTGATCTGCCAGGAAGGTCCTGCTGCGCTGGAGATGCCGGACAAATCCCCTGCAGGCACACGAACAGGCCCCACGTCGCTGGTTTCGACACGTCAGCTAATAGTCGGAGTTCATCACGTCTAAGAGAGCAGAAGCTGTTTTCCGCAGGGCTGAATGTCACACACGCAAATCCTAGGGCAAAACCACAAATACTGCAAACACCTGGCGTTACGGGTCAGTGTGGCGAGGCAGGCAAGGCTGAGCCGGCATCTCGACTCCCGGCACGGCCACGGGGACAAAGCAGGGCTCTCGGAGGCACCTCGGTCCCGAGGAGAACATGACCGTGAGCATGGCTGCTGCTGAGCCATCTCCTGACTTGCCAAGTTCCAGTCTGCAGAGCGTTTTACAGAGAGCATCACAACCTCCTGAAGTGAAGGATTTCAAATGGAGGGGCCGGGAGACCCCAGCTCTGGCAGTACGACCAGTACCGCTATAGTAAGGGTAATCACTGCATGCTATATGGAAAAACCTCTCGAGTGATTGCTGTTTGCAGAGGCTGATTAAATAGAAATTAAACTCATCTGCATGTTCAGCAAGATACGTGAATCGAATAGCAAGAGCATCCTTCCCATGGGCTGCGCGGAGCGTTTGGGGGGCTTATCCCGTGGCCTGGCATGTCCGCACACACGGGCGGCTCCGCACCTTCTGGACCGGCACCAGCAACCTTGGCATCCGCATATTGCTGAAATTAACGGAATCGTATTCACTTACATAGAGATGATTTCAGACAGAGTATGAACAAGCCATTCATTAGCCGCGAGTTGTTCGTGGAGGAAGAGCGCAGCCCCCAGTGTCAGCACTGCTGCATTACCAGTTACCACTGCTCGTCTTCATTCCATTCAACTTCTCTAAACACGTCTCCATCTTGCGTGCCTGGGCCCCGGCAATGCACTGAGTGCTCCATGCGTCCTTGCCATTAAGTAACCAGACAAACCGTAAGTCATGAGGGGCCAAATTCTGCACCACCAAGCATCCAGGCTATGATTGAGAAGAGATTTCTTCATCTTCTCCCCTATCGCACAAGAGGGAGAGAGACTTATTGCTGAATCTGAACTACCATCCAAACAGAGACCCCAGAACCGGTGGCCTCTCCCGCTCACAGCCTGTGGCTGGGGAGCAGCATGGACCTCCCTGGTACAGAAGGCATGGGGCTGACTCCGAGCACCCTGCACGTGGGAGGTGTTTGGAAACCCCACGGCTTTCTCCTGCCTCCGTCAAGATGGGTCTGTTGACCCTGGGCTGAAGGTAAGACTCGCTAGGTGAAACCAAGGGATAATTGGTTTCTCGAATCATATGGTGAGAAACAGCAATCATGCACCCCAAGATATGTCATTTTTTCTTCCTGTTTCTAAGGAAACCTTTTTGCGTTCAGGAAGGAGCCTGGAGACTTTGTGAACACACAGATCAAGGAAGATGCGTGAAGAAGCTAATGACCAAAGCTGTAAGGTCTGATGGAGAGGGGATGTTGCTTCTTACCACGTTGTGTGAGCTCCTACTGTGCTGGTGCCAATTATAGTGTCTTCTCTCACTTCAGACCAGAAAGAGTCTAAAAGCCTGAAAAATACTGAAAATGAGAATTGCTTCTGATGGTGAAAAAAAGCTCCAAGTACCAGAAACAAGCTCCAGCTTAGGACCTGTCAATACAGTCCTACCAAAATTAAATGTATTTGCAAGTGTATAACCCACACTTTAACCCTGAAGTCCTTCAACCACCTACTTTGAATATTTACTATTTCTTAAACTCATTTTCAGAGACCATTTTTTAAATCAATTAGCTCCAATTCATTTGGAGGCTGATCACACCATTCACTACCTCTTGACCAAATTAAACTAGCAATTCTTTTAAAATGTTTGTCTCCTATAAAGAGGAAAAACAAGCATTGGTTCAGAGGACAGAAAGGAAGAAATAACTCGAGAGGGAGAACACTGTGCCAAAACTGAAGAAAGGTTGAGCATATGGATTTGCTTATGCTGGTCTCAGTAACAGGCTCAAAGAGATAGGTAGCGTATTAGGGGTACCACGAATCGTTGTTATTTCTTGGGAAAGCAGTTACAGTGCTGCTGGGATAAATTGCTTCTAAGAATTCAGGGTATGGACTGCTGACATCTGTCAGGCAGGGAGCTGGAGTTCAGATCACAATTGCAATTATTGCAGTATTTTTAACCAAATCAGAGAGCGAACTTGCATGAATAAAAAGACTCCTTTATGTAGAAGCTGGGAAAGTGAAAACCATTGCTGGCTTTCCAGAAACCCACAGCAACCTCCAGCAGCCTAGGTAAACACGGCGTGTCTTTAACAGCCTCACTGAACTACTAACCCGCTCTAGCAGAAAGCCCTGCGCAAGCACAAAGGTTGTTATTGCTGCAATTACGCCAACGCCACACTCCCAAAGAAGGATTAACGTTTAATTCTTTCTAAATTTGGTTTATGAAATATTGACGTGCTGGTGCCTTCGCAATAAGCTATAAAGACATCTTCTACACGGCGTGCAGCGGGAGCTCAGTGCTGCTTATTTACTTATCCCTGTCACTAGTTTTGGCTCCGAACACTCGCGCTGAAATTGTTAGAGAACGCCCCAGGCTGAGCTAAACAGATACCAGCAGGTAGAGCTAACAACCAGTGTTAATAAAAATCAATGAAGCGTTCTTACAAGGCAAACTGTTATCCCTTTACAGCTCACAGTCTCCTCGCTCTGACAGAAGATGATGATCAACAGATGTGGAAGCATCAGCTGGGGGCAGCTCCAAAAAGCAGCCTCTTAAACACATCCTTTTGCAGTCCCAACCATCTGATTTATATACCCACAAACATTTCTTAATACTTTTGGGACACCTTATCTCATTGGCTAAACAAATCCGCTTGTGTCTGCATCACTTCTAAGTGTGAAATAATGTGTCAGTGAAGTTACTGCGACCCTGGTGATATCAGAACCCTTCCAGTCCCAGTGACCTCATTAACGAAAACCCTTTGTATCGAAACGGTCCAGCTTTGCGAAGGTCTTACTGCGTGACAAAGAAGTCTTGGGATAACAGCATCCTCGTGGCCTTCCAAACACGCTCCAGGCCAAGACATGACCTCACCACGAGGCTTTATTGCCTCTTGCCGATACAATGCCTTCTTCTGTATCCCAGGGAAATTGTTCACTTCTCTGGTATGCTAAGGTAGGGCTCAGGAACCGAGCTTGCGGATCACACCTCCGCGCTAATCCAAACCAGGAGCAATCGTCTGCATTTACCAAGCAACTGCAAAAAACGCGCTTAGAAGCAGTAATCTGCCTTCTTGCCGTCTCTCTGCAAAAAACAGGATGAGGAATTACTTTTTCATTGGCATTTGCAGCAGGAATGGGGCTGCACACGCACACCACGTGCACCCAGGAGTAACGGGTCTGCTGCACGGCGAACACACGAAGCCTCCAGCCAGGAGCACCTCGGAGGCTGCCACAAGCCCCATGTTGTCCCCGGTCCCACTGAACCACAGTCACCCAGAGGCAGCTGGCGCGGGAGACAACGTCCCTGATTTATTCCAACTGCAGCGCAAAATATCTTTATCTCCGGGTGTTCGTCTTCACCACTGGCAGCCAGTTTACACTGTAGATGTCCACTGGTTATTAGGGGAGGGAGCATCGGCAGTGGAGGTGTAGGCAATTTTAATAAGCAGTTTAATAAGCTGTTCATCCAAGTTGTGCCCGAGACTCTCCTGAGTGACAGCTGCTCACAGAGGAAGACGAGCTTGGGCTCAGGCATCTAAACCGCAGCCACCCACGTTTAACACCTGAAGCCTGTCCCTATTTCTTCAGCTATGAGGAAAAACTGAGCGGTTCTCCCCAGCCTGGGTGAATCTGTGAGTGTCCTAAGCACCAAGAGCATTTTTGCTGTTTAACACAAAGCTCCGTTTTCTCTCCTCACCCTCATCCCTCCCGTTAGTGCCGCCACCACCAGCGAGCGACACCGGGTGAGGCAGAGGCTGGCCCAAGAGAAAGCGTAAGATTGTCTCTGCTTTGGAGGGATCCGCATTCATCTTCCATTATATCCAAACGCTTCATTTTTCAGAATCTGATCAATAACCTGACAAGACCCTGTTGACCCACGTTCTTATTTTCACAAATCTTTCGCTGAAGTCAGAGGCAGAGCTGACCCAAGCAGCGAATGAAGAATTCATGGTCACTCTGCGTAACACCGATTCCCAGTGTGTTTTCCCTCTGCAAGAGTAAGTGAGTGTAAATAGCACAGTCTCCATCTCTTCTGGAGAACGAGAAAAGCATATTCTTTTTATTTGGTTTGGTTTTCCTATTACTCTCTGCATATAGAAGAGCTACCTTAATTAATGCAAGCTTATTATGAAATTAGAACACCAATATAATTAAAGCATTGATTAAAAAGCCAATAAAACAACTAGCTAAACCTCTTTTGAAAGAGGAGCAATATGAATACTACTTGATTAAATATTACAATTCAGTCAATATTTAACCATTCAATTGTATTGACTTAATTTCTACATCGGGCTGGGAATTAGCATCTCTTGGGACCTAATTATGTTAGTTTTGCTTCCCTTGTTGTTCGCTAGAGTTTGTGTATTTGTTTGTTTGTTTTGGTATTTCCTAAACTTCTGACAGAGCAGATTTTCCATCCCGGGGAACCATACTCCGTGAAGATAATTTATGAGTAATGAGGAGTTCTGGTAATTGTGTTTATCTTTGGAAATTAAGTTTAAGAAATCCATCACATCTATAAAAAGAAGTCATGTCTCCTTCAGATAGCCCCCATAATGAGTTTGTTAATGAGCTTAGCAGCTGGGTTAAATCAATAGCCTCGCCCCAAATTTACTGAAGGTCGCTCTGGTGCTTAGTGAAGAAGTTTGCCTCCCTCCTTTCCACATCCATCTAGAGAAACATTGCCGCAACATCCGAAGCAACCCCCAGCTCCTCAGTGACACATGGGGAAGGCACATCTGCAGCGTCGCCTTCGGCGGTGGGTGAATCTGCAGCACACAGACTCCCAAGGAGGAGTGAGGCTCTCCTCTAGGAAGCACTGGCCCTCAAAGGGTCTAGCCCAAGGCAGGTGGCACAAGATAGATGAGGAACACAACTCATACTCCCATATCCAGCATTGGGTGACACGAGTCAAGCTTCTCTGTCCCCTGCACAAGAACGATGGGCAAGTCCTTCCGGAAGGGAGGAAAGAGAGGAGAGAAGGTGTGTTGAAGGAAATGGTAAAGAAGGAAGCTCAGACATCAACTCGTATCAGCCATACCCGCCTCCTCCCTCTTGGAGATGAGCAAAGCCCCCATCATCAGTGCAAACTCAGTTTTGGAGCTCCTCAGACTCATGTGGCCATACTCACCTGCTTCTCTCTTCTCCTCGCAGCTGCTCTCCACCTTGCTCTTCACATTTGGGGCCTCCTGATCAGTCCAAGCCTTGCCCAGGGCCAGAGACAGATGCCCCAGTTGCCTCCTGGCTTCTCCTACACCCCCTGAGTACACTATTGCACTCATCTCACATTTGGCTCTTTCTAGCATTTGCACAGGCCTCTCAATTGGTTCCACAGAGTCTTTCTGTCCTTTAAAGCCCCAAACTGCTGTCTGAGCACGTGTCCAGCATAAACATGGCTATCAACCACCTGCTTAACAGTTGGCAGCTTTGTCTAAGAGGAAGACTTGCCAAGTGGTCACAGCCCCAGTGAGCGGGCTCAGTCAGCTATCACACAACAGCGGTCCTGGGCTCCAGCTTCACCCCAACCTCCCCACGGGAATGTGGGCCACTCCCCATGGCTTTGAGCAGACAGGGCTGCTGGAGGTCCCATGGCTGATCACTCACAAAGTCTTTTCCAGGATAACTCGGCCAAGGTCGCCCCACGAACCTCTCTTCTGTACACTTCACCTACACACTCCCTCCATAGAGAATCAAATACGGGTACATCCATTTCAGAACTGATGCCCAAATATGAAATTTCCTCTTTTGCTGCCACTCCAAAACTCAAAAGCCCACAGAACAATTGGTCATGACCACGGGGAAGCCATGAGTACAGTCACCCCAAGCCCCACACCTACCCCACCACACAAGGAGGTCACCCTGCACTGGGCAGAGCACCAGCACCCCTTCGTGCGGGGCCGGGCTGTCCCCACAGCTCTGCCCCTTACCAGCACAGAGCGCTGGGCAGAGGCCAGAGAAAGCTCAGCCGACGGTGCTGCAGGATGCAATCCTTCTGGCCGGAGAGGATTTCCATCTACTTTGGCCATGGCCATGCTCCTTTCCGAGAAGAGCTGGCTGAAGCAATGTCAGGGTGATCCTGGCGCTTTCTGCGCTTTCCCCAGCGTAAACCATTAACGCCTCAGGTAACATTTGGGAACATCAGAAGCCTGGAGGAGGCCACGTGCTCAGCCTCTCCCTGAGATTGTGTAGGGTGAAGGAAGCAAGCCTGTTCTTGAGGCTGGCGAGACATTTCTAAATGCTTTCCAGTGCTCACTGAGCAGCTGGTTACAAGATAGATGGACATTGTTGGAAGAAACAAGGTTGTGTTTCAGATTCTTGTTTGCCTTTTCTGTTTCCCCTACAATGCTCTCCATTTCTTTTTACTTAGGGAAACAAAACAGCTATGAAGTAAGCACCAAAGAAGCACAGATGAAAGGGTCTTGAGACCTCTTGGGGCAACCAGAGGGCAGCCAGGGATCTGACACCACACAAGCGTGGTCTTGTCTATCCTCTACACCTGACATGGCTGCACAAGTCAGAGCAGAGATTTTACAGTGCCCGTCTTCAAATAAAGCTTGGGTAAAGTGTGAAAAATTGCTGGTTTGTCCTACATGGTAAGTGCAACTACTCGAGCTCCACAAAGGTTGGCACACATAGAATCACAGAATCATAGAATCGTTTAGGTTGGAAAAGACCTTTAAGATCATTGAGTCCAACTGCTAACCCAGCACTGCCAAGGCCACCACTAACCCATGTCCCCAAGCGCCACATCTACACGTCTCTTCAATCCCTCCAGGGACGGGGACTCCACCACTGCCCTGGGCAGCCTGTGCCAGGGCCTGACAGCCCTTTCGGGGAAGAAATGGTTCCCAAGATCCAACCTAAACCTCCCCTGGCGCAACTTGAGGCCGTTTCCTCTTGTCCTGTCGCCTGTTACATGTTGGGACATTTTCCAGTTCCCCTGTGAGGAGGCATCACCTCTTGGCAAAAAGCATTAATCAGCTTTCAGAGGGAGGGTTGGGTTGGGTTTGGCTTGGTTTGGTTTGGTTTTAACCACCCAACCTCAACACAGAATGGATCCACCACAAGCTCTGAGCTGGACTTGACCTAAGAAAAGCTAAAACTCTCACCATTTTTTGCTCATCAGACAGGAGTACATTAATGTTATCACTGCTTCCAGGAAGGACGCTGAAGCAGTTTAAAGTTAAAAAAGCAAATCAAAGCCCAAATGAGCTTTGAGATTGCAGCAAATGTGCTGTAGTGTGTCATTTGCAGCATGGCAGAAGTAATGTTCTGGCACGTGTGTGAGATGTTAAAAAAATCAAATCGCGTGTCTTATTCCAGTCTTAGGCAGAGTTAAAAAAAACCCGCCTAAAACCCAAAAGGGAAAGCTTATTCAGGGGTTATCAACGTGACTGTCTCCATCAAGTGATGTCTCACGCACTGAGAGCAGCTTCTGAAAATGAGGAAAAAAAAACAGTTTATGACATCTAGTGGTAAAAGAAGATGTGCACAGGGCCCTGTCACTGCTCGAAGCCCTGCAGACTCGCACTCGTATGGCAGTCAAGAGGGCCAGGCTATTTTTGGCAGCGAGTTCACTGTACTTACGTCTGCACTTCTTGACAATAATCTGTGTGCAAAGTGTAAACTCTTTCTTTGCAGGTCTATCAAAAGTCAAGGCGCTACATGCAACGGGTGAGTGCTTTCAATTCCACCGCCAGCTACGCTGCACATGGAAAACCAGACCTTTGCGTAGGCAGATATCACACTGACAATAGAAGATAGCTTCGGCTCAAGCCCAGATATCTGTGAGCTTTTATTATGAACCTTGTAGCTGGTTTCTCAGAATCATAGAATCATAGAATCATAGAATTGTTCTGGTTGGAAGAGACCTCTAAGATCATCGGGTCCAACCATTAACCCAGCACTACCAAGTCCAACACTAAATCGTATCCCTTAGGGCCTCATCTACACGTCTTTTGAATACCCCCAGAGATGGGGACTCCACCACCTCCCTGGGCAGCCTGTTCCAATGCCCGACAACCCTTTCGGGGAAGAAATTTTTACGAATGTCCAATCTGAACCTCCCCTGGCGCAACTTGAGGCCATTTCCTCTTGTTCTGTCGTCTGTTACTAGGGAGAAGAGACCGACCCCCATCTCTCTACAACCTCCTTTCAGGGAGTTGTAGAGAGCGAGAAGGTCTCCCCTCAGCCTCGTTTTCTGCAGGCTAAACACCCCCAGTTCCCTCAGCCGCGATGACTGGCTGCATCCTTTACTCTTCTGGTTCGGAAAATGTCTGTGCCAGAGTAAGAAAAAAGCCACTGAAGCTGCACCCGGGATCTCTGAAGTGAGCAGGTACCAGTCACTGCTCAAATGATGGGAGCACAGCACAGAGGCTGTATGATGTCCCAGAGCACACACAATTTCTGGCATAGCCATGCTTTTCTTTTATTGCAGCAGTAAGAGATGGCACCTTTGTGCAAAAACATCTCCTTCGTGCCCTTTATATCCACCTTGTTCTCCAAATAGCCAATTATTAGTGCTCTTTCTAGACACCTTTGCGTGAAGTACTGTGATCGTAACAGATATTGCTGCTTCAGGATGCAGGATAAACTCAGCTTTTCTATGTCTTCCGGTGCTGCCCTCCATCATGGAAGAGCTGTCTTGGTCCTGCAGGAGACCACAGCTGGAAGAAACCCCACAGACCTCGACAGACCCTCTCTGTGGCAAAGCCTCTGTTACAGCATCGCTCCGCTCCCTGCCAGAATTAATTCAGGAGTGCAGCAGGGCTGTCAGTGCGCTTTCCTCCAGGAATCCAATGCAGATCTGATCTTTTGCTTAACAACCACCACCGAAGCTGAGGCGCTCGACTCTTCCTCACGCTCCCCTCCGTCACTGCGCCCAGGACTCCTCTTGGCTGCAAGCAAACCGAGTGCTGCTGCCCACACGGCTCAGCTCTGCCCCGGTCCTGGCGCCCACCGGGGACGGGCAGGGAGCTGTAGGGTCTGAGTACAAAACCACCGTACTCTCAGTGCCTCCTGCATCTCAGCAGCTGAGTGCAGCTTTCCTCCCAATGACGGCATCCATGTCAGCGAAACCACGGTGCTCAGGGGCGGCCAGCACCTCCTCCAGCCCATGGGAGCTGACTTTCCAGCCTGAGCGTGGGTTCAGCTTGGTCTTGCTGTGGCATACATTGAAGATCAGCAAGTGGAAAGCATGAGGGCTGGTGATAGTGCCCAGAGTGGGTGAATCAGGGTCCCCTGAACCCCTGAGATAGGGAACAGGAAAGAAAAGGGTGGACATGCCTTTTGAAGGGGGAAAGTAGATATTGCAACGTACGCCTGGCTACTGCACAGCTCGGTAGTGCTGCTAAAATGCACACTGCTCTACCTAATAACAGCACAGACAGCATAACACTGAATTACGATTTGTCCACAGTGAATTAATGAGGATCAATTTAGAAGAATATTAATGTTTACATAGGATAAGCCACGTCCCTGGCTGCCTTTTAAGCAATTCTTTAAACTATAAGAAGTACCAGTTAAAAAGGTCTGAAACACTTGCCTTTTTGCTGCTAGAAACTCTTTGTCTAAAGAGTTGCCATACTCAAAGACCAGCAAAAACCTGCAGTTTCTGGTTTAGACTTACAACCCAATATCTTCTGAATCCCAGGAGTCTGTCTGGATGCCAAGGGAAGGACAAGGTGGCTGATCCAGAGCACTTGGCATTGAGGGACTTTATCAAATGACGCGGCAGCGGGTATATTGCTAACACTGCTCCCTAGGACCTCGATGTTATCTAAAGCTCTTGCAAGGGACTGAGCTGCATAAAACAAGCCAAATCAGATAAAAGGCAGATTCTCCTGTGTTCCTGCCATTTCTGCCAGGTCGCAGGACACCAGGCTCTCCCACCGAAGGACACTGTAGGAGAAGGCAGCGCTACTTTGCTAGCACAGCTTTTTAGTTTGCATTGCAAGTCCTTCAACAGAGATGGTTGCAAACGACTTTTGGTTAATCCGTCTTTCCTAGATCTCCCCTCTGCATCAAGACGTAGTCAGAGGAATCCGTGGGTGAGTTTAAATGGACCCAAAGCACAGTCACAGAGAGCTTGTTGGGGCTGGACACAGGAGCATCACCCGAAGCACTCCCCTGCCCGTGTTTTACGCTGAAAGGTGGCTTGGCTGTTGCGTGCGGTGGGATGGAAGTCACAAATGACCACGTCCCATCCCTCCAGGTGCAGCAACAGAGACACCTCCATGCCTCCACCCAGCTCCGGCTGTCAGATCCAGCCAAGCCAATGTTTGCAAAGCGCCCTGAAGGGGATGGGTCTTGTTCCGCTCTGGGTAAGACGTATCCCCAAAGAGAGCAAGGATGCAAAGGATGCGGCTGAGAACAGTAGGGAAAGCTCCCCGTGTGTCAGTCACGCTTTCTCTCACTCATACCTGGCTGTGACCAACAGGCATTTTGGGAGGAATCGCAGCACTTTCTAATCTTACCACACGCCAGTGCTTTGGTGCTTGAGGGATGCGAACAGATCTCGCAGCACAGTTCCTGATCTGGGGGCCAGAGAAAGAAAGCGTCCCCACATGCCCAAGTGCACAAAATCCTCTCTTCTCTTTCTGTTCCTTAGTACAAGGCGAGGGGAAGTTCCTAGGCAGGAGAGGAAACACCTTCTCTTTGCTCCTAACTTACACCAAAAAAAGAAATTAAAAACCCTGGGAGAGAGGGTACGTGAGTGCCCTTCAGCAGCCCCGGCTCACGCTTAGTCATCTAATTTTTTTTTTCAATTCAAGATCCAACCCAGCAATGCGCTGAACGGGCTGGACGGGCTTGGTGAGGGTTCATTTCTAGAGATCTGTAAGAGCAGATCGATGTGCAGAGCTGCCTGCAGAACTCATATAAAGTTGGGGTCAAAGAACATGGCCAAAGAGAAAGAAATGTGCAGTTTTAAATTCCAAGAGAAAATCTATTTCTAACCATTTAAAAGGAAACTCCCCTCCACACTCTCCTGACACCCTGATAACATTAATCTTCATTAGCTTTCTCCTCTGTATTAATGTGAGAAACACTGCTTGCTCCAGGGCTTTCTGGAGAGGTCTCCTTCAAAGAGGATTTTTTGCATAATTTACTGTAGGACACCGGGGAAGCGTTATCAGCGAGTCCCTTCGCCAGATCCTGTACTCAGACGCCCTGCTAAGCGTCTATAGTTAGAAGAGATGACGCAAGCATTGGTGCCTCTCGCGTCCCCCTTTCCTCCATCCATGCCGGAGCCGTCCGTGCTTTCAGCCAGACATTAATGCCCACACGCTTCCTGCTAGGACTCCTCCAGGTACCGCGTTAGTCACGCAGCTTGTCAACGTGAGCTCTGGGCCAACATTTATTCGAAGCCATTTTTTTTCCAGCACAACTGCCATTGCCTTCGGCGGGAGTTTGAGTAAATTCAACAGCCAAATCCTTCTCGCGAGGGCTGCTGCAGAGCTTGCACGTTTCCAGCGCCTGATCCTGCAATGTCTTGCAACGACGTGGCTCAGACAAATGAGTGGGCTCAGAGATTGTTCACCCCCTCGTAGGAGGAGACTTCCCATGCAGTACCTCTCCTCAGTGATGAATAAATGTTATTTGTGCACAAGGGCTTGTCAGCGGTCTGTACATTATGCTGGCTCAGCTGCCAAAGGATGAAATTCATCCCCCTCCTCCATGAAGCGTGGTACATCTTCTAGGGCGTGGAGTGAGAAGAAGGGAAAAGCATTTTTCGAGGGGAACTTGCAAGCCACCTCTTGTGAGAATAACCTCTGGGTGCGCTGGAAACTTGCCCACCTTCCCAGAGCTGGCGTGGAGAACAGGCTCTGCTTAACTGAAAAAAAATCAGGAGACTACAGGGAAAATCATTCCTCTGCCCTCCACTGCTCACAAAGGCCACATCTAAGAAAAGACTCACCCTTGGAAATGAGTCGAGGTTGAAGCCAAACAGGCTGGACTTGTTTTCCATGTGAAGCAGAAAGGAAGAGCTGCTCATCTGATAACAAAGCCCAAATACTTCTTGGACGTTTGATGCCTCGTTAAAATGAGAGCAAAGATGATGGAGCGTTGGTTTCTCGGGGCGGGGGAAGTGAGGTGTACTTGGTGATGTGTTGAGCTCTTTCACAGGTGATGTCTGGACGCCTTTGGCATCACATTTCACAGCCAGAGCCCAGCAAGAGCTTGACAGTTTTCATTTCCATGGGTAACTCTTATCAAGCTAAACCCTCTTCTCTCTGCTTAAACTACCTTTTTCTTGCAGGCAAGCTCCAACTTTAAGCTCATGGATTTAGTCAAGAGTAATTTCACTTCAAGAGCTTGAGAGATGCCACCTCGAAAGGAATGACATGACTCACAGCTTCCTTCCTGCAACTTCTTTTGTGCTTTTGCCTCGCTACAGTCGAGGGCTTATACCAACAACCTCACCCCACCAAAGCAGATCATGCAAACAGTTGTAGAATGAGTGGACTGGGCCAGGAGAGTATTATTTTATATTGTCCTGGTTCCTTCCCCTGGGAGACACCTGGGTACGTGCTTATGGGCAGTGGGATGAGAAGGAGGATCTTGTGTGTGCTCACTAACTGCATTCCCGCAGCCGTGATCTGGTGTCTGGCCCCAGCTCCCTTCCCAAACCCTCCCCTGGTGACATTGTCCTTGATTCCCACGACTGCGTCGTCCTCACCAGCCATCCGAGCCCAGCCAGCGCGGAGCTCCCCAGTCCCTGAGCACATTAGTGAAAGTCTCCACGCAAGCACTGCCCCTTCGTTAATTGGCACCTTGTAATTACTTCTCCCTTCCCCAACTCCAGTTCCAGCATTTCTCTTGATTTGATCACAGCCTGTCTGAAGCCATCCTGGCCAGAACTCCTCTCATGCACCCTCCTGATGGTCTTTTAGGAAGAATACACACACATTCCTTTCTTTCTGAGAACAATGCACTGTCTTTTCATACACGATCTGTCGGGTCTAGCACAGCCGTTTCCCTTTCACAGGCTGCCCGAATGCCCTGGGTTAGTGCATCAGTCTGAACCCAACCTCTGCCAGGTTTCTGTTCTCATATCTTCCTCCACTCTACCAAGTACAGACATGGTCTAATCAGACACGTCCATCATCTCCACGTGCGTCACCACACAACGAACACAAGGCTGTCAGAAGACCCAACACACTGACCAATTCCTGGAGAGCCCTTGGTTGGGGTCCTTGGTTTTGTCTGCAACAGGGGTGTCTGGTGCCCCGGTGATCCAACATGACACGAATCATCATCTCAGCATGAGAGTGGTGCCCTGGGACCGTGCAGGTTACCAGCCAGCTCTGTCAGCATGAGCTTCGGTAGGAGGTTAGAGGTGTCTATGGGTCTTGAGTGTTCAGATCTGAAAGTAAAGTATGAACAGAAACCAGAGAGTATGACTGAGTACAGGAGTATAAAATATACAGTACACATATATGTAGACACACATACATGTACAGCATTCAGACAGCACTGCAGAAAGAGCAAGAATAAGAGGAATAAATGACACATCACCAAGTGTGCCTGCAGGACGAGAGCGGGAAAGGTCTCTATTAACATTTAAAAGGAAAGGTTTTTTCCCTTTTGCCTGATGATGAGCTCAACCCAATCATGACCACGGAGAAATCCGGACTGGCATCCTGTGATGAGCCTTTGAGCAACACCAAAGTGTCTTACTGAAAAGAAAGCTCAGGGCTGGTATTTCTCTCACTGTCAGTATCCCTCTGGTCTGGGGGAGAAGGGTGAGAGAGCCTGTGCTCCTGCCAGGGAAGGGCTGGGGGTCCCGTGGTCGCCGCAGAGAGGATGGCCAAGGCAGCGCTGGGGTGTGGGGAGAGGAAGAGAAAAGTTTTCCACTCTTTTCTGGACAGATGTGCTTGAGAACACACACAAAACTCGGCCAGGCCAAACAAAACAGGTTTTCACCACTAAGTTGGACCCGCAAAGGGCAGGGGAGGTCTGCAGCGCGGGCAGGGACGGCACTGCCGCTGTGCATCTACCTGCGTGCTCGGAGCTGCCGCCAAAGCTGCACCGCGCGGCAGGGGAGCGTGACCACCGCCCAGCCAAAGCCAGGCCAAAGGGGGCAAAACGAGAAAGCGTTACACCTTTTGTGCCGTAGGCAGCGAAAAGGAAGAGGAAGCAGCGGGCACAGTGGTGCCAGCGGGTCACAGGCACCAGCACCAGTTGGTGCATCACGTTACGGCCACCAGCAAAAATCCCAGTAGCACCAACTGGGAAACAGCGGAGATAAAAAAGCCACGGAGGGTGCAGGAGCAACACGATGTCCAACACCGGAGAAGGACTAACCCTCCTCCCTGCACCCCTGTCTGGCAGCAGCCACGGGCGAGCAGAGCTGGGAGCTGCTGGGTCACCAGGAGATGCTCACAGCCGGTCTCTGAAATAACCAGCACAGTTTTGCTCGTGGCATTTCGGAGGGGAGTTCAAAGGTGCAGCCCCCCAGTAACCCCGCTGCCCTTGCGCACCCTTCTCTGCCGCTGTTCCTTTCACGCCACGGCCTGAACCCGGGCCTCCTATTGCTGTGTCCTGCCTTTCTGCGGTCTCCAGCCTTGCATCGTTCGCCGCATTAAGTTGCATGAGCCATTTGTCTGCCTTCAAACCAAACCTCCAAAGCACACGGCAAATTAACTGGCTCCGTCGTTGCTGCCCACTTCCATGCCTTATGCGGGGGAAAGGAGAGCGCGCTGCAAGGGCACGGGGACTCTCTTGGCAGCCTGTGCTAAATGAGACGGGCTGCTGTCTGCCTGGTAGCTGGTTTTGGCCCTAAATCGATTCTAGTAACAACTTCTGTTGTAGCCTTAGCAGCCCTGTGGTTGGCCTGTATTCATTTCTGCACTGAAATATGTTTAAACAGGGTTTTGTTTAATGCGAGGCATAGGGGGAGGAGGACAAGCAAGCCGGTACTACTCAGAAAGCCTCAAAGCATCACGAGTTGTGCTTCCTCAATTAACACCACTCTTCATGTCACTCCCCATGAAAACATCGCGACGTGTTCATGGAAATGTGTTGAGCCTCATAACAGGGCTGCACAATAAGAATAAGCTCTCCTTAGCTGGAGAGCGGGAGAAAGCCTGAAATCTGGACACTTAATCACAGCCGCTGAGGAGACCATGACCTCTGAGGAGGCAACGACCTTGTCACAGCTGCCAGCCCGCCTAGTGGGCTGCCTTGGTGCATCCTATTGCTGAAAACTTACTGTTTTCTCCCAGTTTGGCTCTTCCCTTGAAGCAGAAGCTCCCAGACCGCACACCTCCAAGCAGCTCCCACGCCTGCAGAGAAGGTTTGAAGTCTCACCCCAAAGGTGCAAACCCAAACAGCAAGAGACGTATTGGAAGTCTCACGCCCGGGAGAGGGAGCAACCTTTCCTCCCCACCGCTGGTTTAGCACCGGTCCTACCAAACTTCGCTCCTAGCTGTGGTTTCCCTTTTTTGCCTTGGGATCCTGGGGACCTCTTGTGGTGGAAAGCAAAAATGTGTTTATTTGAGAAGAGTAAGAGAGGACCGGGCGGGCCAGGCTGGCAGGCTGCATGGCTTCTTCAAAGAAACTTCAGAAGCAGAAAACAGAGGAGACAAGATGCTCCCAGGCAAGAGCAACTAACCCTCCCCTTGAAAAGATTGCAAACAACTAGCTGTGCCCAGTGAGGTCCCTGCAGCCTTTATAGCGATACCGTGACTGATTCCTGGGTTTACGGCACAAACCGCACAACCCTGGAACCAGGACGCTGCAGTGATGCCAGGCCAGTTGTCTCCATCCTTGGAGGACCCATGAAGCCCCTGGGAATTGGGCTCTGCTCATTGCTCGCTTCCTTGCAGGACCCAGCCTGTGTTTGTGCACCATCCTGAATCAGCACCAGGCTTCACCGTGGTCCGTGTTTGTGTTTCACCACCAACCCCAACCCGTCCCACCTCCTGTTGCCTTTGCTATTATTTAATTTGGGTCTTTTTTCTGAGGATTCCTTAGAAGGGAAGAATGCAGACGAGACCTGAGTTGCTCGACACACAGAGCAAGGGCTGTCCCACCACGCGCCGTCTGGCTGAGCACTACTGCAGCTCAACCGCAGGTACCAGCCCTTGAGGCTGAAGGCAAATATTGTGGTGGGGATGAGACCAGGACTGAGACCTCAAGTAAGGCGGATATTGCCGTGTTCACCACAGGCACCAGGAGGGAAGGGGGATGCTGCTGTGCTGACTTCTGGCTCTCATCACTGGATTACTTGCTTTAAGACTATGCTGGCCCAAGGGTAGGGAAACTGGAGGAGGGAAAGCCAAAATAGCTCAAGCTGGATATTGTTTCTCTGCAAAATGCCCGTGGGTTGCTAAGGAACAATGGGGGATTTAGTCTCTTTGAAGATTTCGACGTCCTCTCCACTCAGCTGGCAAGATCAGGTCTGCTTGGAAAGACACCCCACAGCATGCAGGGTGGGTCGCCCCCACCCCGCTCAGCCTCGCTCTCTACAAGATACGCTAGTGAAGGAGACCATGAAGACAAGACCCACCCAAAGGTGAATGGAGCTGGGTAGCCTGTGGAGAAGACAGTCCTTTTGCTGTGCTGTTGGCTTGCTTATCTACAAGGGCTTTGTTCTTACTATGAAAAAAAATGCAGTGTAATTTTCAAAGCCTTTGTTTCTTAATGGCTGCTCCTGCTCAGCATCTCAAAGAGCTCAGGACCTGCTTAGGTTGGCTGTTGCACAGGCCAGTGCCCCTGTAACAGCCCACACCGTCGCAAGTGGCTCACACAAAGAGGCCCCAGCACAGCGCACGAGCCAGGGCAGCGCTGCTGAAGGCAAAGCCACCTCTGCACCAGCCCATGCAAGTCCTCGCTCTCCTCCAAGCAGCTCAAAGACCCCTCCCTGCCATCGCGAAGCTTTTTAATGTGAAGCTACAATTACACACCACTCTTTATCTAACAATAGCTCTTAGATGGAAACCCAGACGATCTATACCTCCTTTTTAAAATATTAAACTACCCATCTCCCTCTTTCTCTCTCTCGTCTCCAAGTGTCTGAATAATTAACCTGCCATTGACTGCCAGTAGTGCCTCTACCAGGAGCGCTTTGGGACCACTCTGCTCCCAGGGAACTGGGCTTTCCTTGGGGGCTGGCAGAGCAGAGCCCACCCACCGGAGACCCCCGTCCTTTGGCCTGTCCCCATCACCCACCCACCCCCCGGTGAACAGGGACCTTGCACGAGCCCGCTGCCCCGTCAGCAGAGGAGATACATCTTCTGCTATGACTTGTTCTAATGCCATGCGATACGGTCTGTTCCTCTGGGTGCTTCGGAGATGGAGAGTTTGTGTAACCCAGGCCTTTTGCCCCAGATGCTGCTGTTCAAATGGCAGATTCATAATTCTTAACTTTTCTTCTTGTTTGTCCTCCTGTGTTTTCTTTCCTCCCATTTTTAAGACCGTCCTATTGCTTGCCTCTAATAGCTCTGACATGGCCCCGATGGGTTGCCGAGTAGTTTAGATGGGATTTATCAGGCTCGCATGATTTCCGCGTTGAAAGAGCCCAAGACGTCTCCAGACCCAGCGGTTCCTGGTGTGGATGCTGACAAGGCAGCGATGCTGCCTCCCGCGCTGCCCCTCGGTGAGAGGGCTGGGGGGCAAGGGGCCGGGAGAGGACACGGCCGCCGGGCGAGCCGAGCCAGCTGCCCGCTGGCCTTAACCCACGTTTCCAGGAGAAGGAGAGAAGCGGGCAGCGGCGTTCGAAGGCGAGGTTTGACTCTGCAGCTCTGTGTTTTCATCAGGCACTTCCAGCCCTGGCGCTTGGCCATCCCAAGGCAACACAGCTCCGTTGCTCTCCCCTCTCCCTCACCTCCTGCCAGAGGTCAGGCTTTCCTCCTTGCCTGAATGTGTAATTCCCCAGTCTGACAGACCGGTGGCCAGGACATTTGCTTTAGTTAAATCGGGGGTTAAAAAGGGCTACACACACACACACAGAGGATATTGGATCGTGTCCTGCTCCGCTTGACACTTTCCTGGGCTCAGCATCTGGCTTCTGCACATGGCACACCAGGGACACGAGGCTGACACCAGCAGAGCATCTCCATCAGAGGCCTCATGGGCAAGGAAAGCACCTTCCAGGCACACCAAGCTGAAACCTCATCTCCCTGTTTATTGCCACGTCACGGAGCGGCTAACTAACTCCTGACAAGGAGCCACGTCCGGAGGGTGCTGGCTCCCCGGCCCGTGCTCCTCTCTCCGGTTTGGCAAATATAAACCATTTTTAAATATGCCTTTTGTTAAGGCAAGGCTCAACTTTCCTGGTTAAAGCTTCACATAAAGTCACGCAGTCCCCTGGGCACCGCTCCAGCAAGGAGCCGTTCACAGCATTATTCAAAAGCCATTTTTTGCCCCCATTTGGGATTTGTTAGCCCCACAGGCAAGTCCTGGGCTGCTCACAGCCTGGCCATCACCTTGTGCTTTTTAATCCTGCAAAACTGCCGGGCTGTTTGGTTTCCAGGCACAAGGTGGCACTGAGGAAGCAGCTTTGTGCTCCGTGCCGTGGGTCTCGGCTCAGCCGTGCCCACGCAGGGCAGGGGTCCTGCAGGCACGGCCGCTCCGCTGCCGCCCGGGCCTTTCGAGGAAGCCGAAACCCTGCATTCGAGACACCGACCCGCAGCTGCACGCTGCCCACGGGTGACATTTCACCGCGAGCGCCCCGTGGGGTTCCGACGCGCTGCAGGGGAGCATCACGCCACCGGGCCGCCCGCGGGACGGCCGGACACCTCCTGCCGCCGCCCAGCCGGGGTACAGAACCCGTCACGCCGGGCCGGCGGTGCCCTCGCACGCCTTGCGTGACCTTCCTGCTCCTCCCGAGGCCTCGCACCCACGCGGGACCCGGGGTCCCGGGGCAGCACCGCGCCAGGACCACCCCTCGCTGCCTGCGTGCGGCCGCGGCCCCCCTGCTGCCGCTGCTCCAGCACCCGGCAGGGCCTCGGCTCCCCAGCGAGGACCCCCGTCCTCTTCGCCTCACCAGGGCGCTCCTCTTGCACCTGTGATTTCCAGCTCGCTTGGGGGAAGTTTTTTATTATTTTTATTATGTTTTTTCTACATGGACGCACCGCAGCATGTTTCCCTTCAAGGAGGGAGATGTGAGCGCGCAGGAGGGGCAGAGGGCTCTGCCCTGGGCGCTGCCCCGGGGCGCGGGGACAGGCCCGCACTTGGGTGGCACCAGCCCCGTGGGCAAGGAGTGGCCTCTGGGCAAGCACCGAGCGCCAGCACCTTCCCGGGGCCGCCCGGGAGAGGGGAGCAGCTACGAGGCAGCCGCTGCGGGAGCGCACACGTAGGCGTGCGTGGAGGTCCTGCCTGAGCCCCCACGGGGGGGACAGGCAGCGGCCTTCTGGCAAAGCCGGGAGACGACGGCACCCCACGCTGCTTGCCCGTGTAAGATGCTGGGATGGATGAAGACCGTAGTCGGAACATGAAGCACGTCAGACGAGCCGCTCTGTGATAGTCAGAGAGCCGTCTGGCTCCAGGAGACGGCAAAGCAAGAGAAAGAAGCCCAAATCTAGCAAATAAATAAAGCACTGCCTCCTCTCTGGCTCCCGGGACCCGGGATGGGCAGAGGCCCAGGCAGGCGCGTTGCCTGTTTCCTCCCCAGCCTCAGAGCAGAAACAGCTCTGCCCTGCCCTCGGACTGTGCCCACATGTTCTTCCCTGTCTCCATCCTCCATCTCGGGCATTTCAGCCGCCTCCTTCGCCGTGCTTAGCGCAGCTCCCAGCGCTGGGACACCCACGGTGTCCGGGGCGTGCGGGTCTCTCGCAATAAACGGCTGGAGCATGTCGCATACGGCGAAGCTGAAAAATAACAGTCATGAAATGTTAAACACTGCAGCGAGGAGCAAATACCTCCTAGGTAGTTTTCCAGGCCAATGGTTACAACAATCTCTCTGTATGTTTACACACAAATAACGATAATTAAAGCAAAAACCAACAGAACTCTGTGCACTCCTAACCAGATTAAAAATTTAAAAATAAAATCCTCCTTGGAAAACAATTACACTTTTTCTGCACTGTTTAGGCATTTGGAGTCTCGTAGGAGCCCAGTCTTTTAACGAGACATGTTATAGGATGCAATTACAGAGGTTAAGATCCCCAGTATTCAGGGAAAAACCACGGCCCTGCTCCACAGGGTGGGAGCGGGACGAGTTTCGTGCTCAAGGCCCTCGGCACGGCTGACTTCTTGTGAAGAACAGTATTAGCATTATTGACTGGCTTGTCTGTCTCATTGCACTTTAATAGCAGAATTGCAGAGAAGTAGATGAGCTTATTACTTTGCGTAATTTCACGCACAAATTTGCAGTATGGGGGGAAATCGTTCATTAAAACACGAAAAGCAGCTTGTTTGATTTTAAGATTTTAAGGACTCTGGTTTAAAGGCTGGAGTAATAATTATGTTTTAGCTGCCACTTCTTCCCAGGAAGGATTCAAATACTATAGGGCCTTCATTTGTTATGCAATCAAATATTAAGTAACATTTTAACCGGCGTTTTTCACTCCTCACCTTGCAACACCAACCATTAAATAATTCATGCAAGACTAACGACAAAATCCCCCCTTCTCTGATTGCAACGGGCAGACGCTCGCGTTCACATCCCTCCACTCGCAGTAAAAGGAAATTGGTGCTAACAGGGATCCTCGAGGGCTGGGAGCAAGATTTCTAGCTGCATTTCCAGCTCCAAGGCCGCTTCTGTAGCGAAGCAAGCAGGAGCGTTCCCAGCCAGCTCCAGCATTCAGCCCGCAAGCACGCTCCTTGCAAAGCATTGTTTTTTTTAAATGTGCATCTCAGAAAAATCATGTTTTCCCTCGCCTGCTCTTGTCAGTGATCACTTGCCTCCCAGCAGTCAAGAGATAGCAGCTGATTAATATCAAATCTCTGGGAGCCGTTAGATATCCATCAAAGGCCTGAAGAGTGTGTCTTTTGCCTATTGAAACAGTTTAACCGCTGATGGGATTATAATTATCTTGCTATCAACTGCAACAAAGCAGCTCAGCAGGAGCTGTTACACTTAAACAGAGGAGGTCAACGAAATTATCCTAGTGGGAAAGTAAATGTGAGAGCGTGACCTTGCTCTATAGATTGCCTATAATTAATTGGGTTTATGATTTATATTGGGGCCAAGCTTTCCCCTGGCGGCCCCAGGCCAGTGGGCCACGCGCTCAGCCGCTGGATGGTCCCTGGCTGTCCCCTCCCCTGGAGGGGCCGGGATACGCGAAGCCTCCCTGCACCCAGCGTGGGGCGATTCCTGGCGCCCGTGGTCGTGGAGGAGCACGAGGGAGCTGCAGCTTTTGGGCTAGGAAGCACGAAAGGGCCGCAGTCGCTCTTTTCTGGACCAGAAGAAACATGACACAGGGAGTAGGAGCAGAAGGAAAAAAGCCATCCAGCCTCCCCGTCGGGGCTGGGGAAGGCAGAAAGGCTCAGGCTCGCCATTCAAGCAGGAAAATTCAGCCTAGACATGTGAAAAGTATTTCTGACAGTGAGGACGGTGATGCCTGAGGAAGCACTGATGAACCATCAGCAGCAGTTCAGGACCAGATGGGACCAGATCTGCCAGGAAGGGACCTGGGTACGGCCGCCCTGGGGGACGGAGAAGCTGCTCAGTGCCTCCCAGCCTGGCCCGACGTGCGCTGGGGCTGGGGGTGACCCAGGGCTGGGGGTGACCCAGGGCTGGGGCTGGGGGTGACTCAAGGCTGGGGTGACCCATGCCCGGGTGCTGGCATGGCAGGGCTGACCCTTCTCACGGCCAGAGCCAGGCCCACGCTGGAGCAAGCAGCCCAGGTATCTGCCCATCTCCCCTCTCACCAAATCTGGCCCTAATGTCTTCCCTCTCCCTTTCTTTATTTCCTCCACCCCATGCAGCTCCCGGCTTTTCCCTGGGAAGTTCCACGTGCTTATGGTCCCACCACCGACCCACTACGGGGCATCTGGACAGGAGGCTCCGGGCATTTCTTATGCTGTCATTCAGCTCAGGTGGGGTAGCATAAAGACTGGTAGAATCATAGAATCATAGAATTGTTCTGGTTGGAAGAGACCTCCAAGATCATCGGGTCCAACCATTAATCCAGCACTGCCAAGGTCCCCACTAAATCATATCCCTTAGGGCCTCGTCTAAACGTCTTTTGAATCCCTCCAGGGATGGGGACTCCACCACCTCCCTGGGCAGCCTGTGCCAGGGCCTGACAGCCCTTTCGGGGAAGAAATTCTTACAAATATCCAATCTGAATCTCCCCGGTGCAACTTGAGGCCGTTTCCTCTTGATCTGTCGTCTGTTACTAGGGAGAATATTTGAGAACCTCAGCCTGCAGCAAAGCCGGGCTCCTGCGACCCTGACGCCCTCACCGCTACCCTGATCCCTTTCCCCTCCCTCTGCTCGTGAGTGATCTGGACCCTCAGGCTCACCCCACCGCCTCAGAGAGACGCGTCCCCAAACACCACGGCCTCCTCCTGTGTGGAAGCAGGATCTGCCCGTTGCCTGCCCCTTTCCATGGCCGGGAAGTCTCGGAGGCTGGAAAACCCACGGCTTTGGCCGTGCCATCACCGGCCACCCAGCCTGTGTCAAAGCGCTGCAGCGCTGGCAGAGCCAGGGTGGGCCCCAGCTGCCGTAACAGGCTGTGCCGGTGTCTATTAGCAATAAAAAGAAAAAAAAAAAAAAGGATTTGGATTATAGGCACTATGATTAAAATTTAAAGAAAGAAACAACAGACTGGTTTCCAGCTCAAAATGCAAACTCAGAGAAGAAAGTGGTAGATGGGGAATCTAAACAGCAAAACGATGATGTACAAAGAACAAAACGACTAGGAGCGAGAACAAGAGTAGGGGGAAAACAAAGCAAGGGGAGAAAAGAAGAGAGATGAAACAGGGAGGAATAAGAAAGAGTGAAAAAAAAATCAGAAGTGAAAATAAGCAATCAAAAGAAATAGCAAAGGAAAGAGCAAACAAAAGAAAACACGTGGAGAATAAAGGAACGAGAGAGGACAGAGACGGAGCAACCTCACGCGGAGAACAAAGAGGGGAATGTAAGGCAGCCCCAGACACAAAACCTGAGACAAGACAGCATGAAAGACAAAGGAAAAGCGGGACAAAAATAGCACTAAAGCAGAAAACATGAAGGGAGTGAAGGTCCCGGTGAGATGACACTGGCACCGAGGGGCAAAGCAGAGTGTGGGGCAGAGCGACGCCGGGGCGATGCTGCTCCGGTGCTGCCCCCGCTCCGGCCAGCGCGGGCCTGCGGGACCAGGAGGGCCTGGGGAGGGTGGGCACGGGGAGGGTGGGCACAGGGCGCCGGGCCCGGCAGAGGCCCAGGGCCGGGGCTGGCAGGGCCGGTCCCGCACCACCTGCCTCCGCAGCAAGCCCCGGCCCCGCTGGGACGACAGCCCGCCTGGGCTGCAGCCAGCCCTGTGCCTGGAAGCCCCCCAAAGGTCCAACAGCTCCGCAGGTTCTCCGAGCCGTTGCAAAACCACCGACGGCAAGGGGCAGCCCTCCTTTCCATCGCGATTCCTCCCTCCCTCCCACAGCCAGAGCTGTGCTGTCCCCTGCTTTACTCCGGGGGCTGCGTGGGGTCGCACCGGGCAAGCGGGCTCGGGGCAGAGCTGGGTCGACGTCAGGGCCCACTGGCTCCGCGGACTCGCTGCCAGCCAAAGCTGAGCCCAGCAGTGAACCTGGTGGCACCTCTGGGATCATGTATTTAAGGAAGGATAAAAAATGCTGTGCAGCAGCTGGGAGAGAGAGGAGTGAGAAAACTGTGAGAGCAACAGCTCTGCAGGTCCCGCGGTCAGTGAAGGAGGGGAGGAGGTGCTCCAGGCACCAGAGCAGAGGTTCCCCTGCACCCAGTGGAGAAGACCACGGTGAGGCAGGCTGTCCCCTGCCCCCATGGAGGAAACCACGGGGAGCAGACACCACTCTGCAGCCCGGGGAGAGCCCAGGCTGGAGCAGGTTTGCTCGCAGGAACTGTGGCCCGTGGGGGACACATGTTGGAGCAGTGCGTGAAGGACTTTATCCCATGGGAGGGACCCCATGATGGTGCAGGGAAAAGCGTGAGGAAGGACCGACACAGAGAAAGTGTTACGGGCCGGCTGCCACCCCCCTTCCCCATCCACCTGCACGGCCTGGGGAGCGGGGAGGAGGCAGAAGAGTTGGGAACGACAGAGTGAAGTTGAGCCTGGAAAAAAGTGGGTGTTGGCGAGAAGCTGCTTTTAGTTTTGTTTTTGTTTCTCACCATCCCATTCCATTTTTAATTGCAATAAATCCAGTTATTTTTCCTCAAGTCAAGTCTGTTTTGCCACGACGGTAATTGGTGAGTGGTCTCCCTGCCCTTATCTTGACCCACGAGATTTTTCATCTTATTCCCCCCCCCTGCCCTGTTGAGGAAGGTGGGTGAGAGAGCAGCTGGGTGGGCATCCAGCAGCCAGCCAAGGTCAAAGCCACCACAGTTCTCAGCTCAGCATCTCTGCAGCCTCGGGAAGCTCCTGCATGTGCCACTGACGCACGTGGAAGCTCTGTGCCATCCACCACGCGGGGCTGCATCCCCGCGCCGGTTTTATAGAATGGATCTGTAAGCCCCAGGATGGGGCTTCGAGCTCATTTTCAGTGCTGAGGAGCGCTGCGGGAAGTAACCCGGCCTCCTCACGGGGAGCCTGCAAGGCTAAAGGGATCCTCGCGGTAGCTGTTGGGATCCTCGCGGTAGCTGTTGGCATCCTCGCGGTAGCTGTTCTGCTCTCAAAATGCCAGAAGTTGTTACCGGTTTCGCGCCGGGTGCCAATTCTGCATCGCAGCACAGCAAATCACCTTGTCCCCGCTCTGCTGTTATTTTCCTCCCGGCTGTGATTTCTGAAGAGCACAATAAGAAATTAGTTCCTGCACGGGTTCTTGCCTAACTATGAAATACTTGCCTATAACAATAAAACCTAGAATTACAATAGCCAGGAAAGACATTTGGAGAGCTATTACCCATCACGTCTCAGAGCCACCAGATGGGAATAAAATCAGAAACTCCTCTGGAAAGCTCGCCGGGTTATACAATCCTTCTTGTTACTTTGCCTTCTGTCAGAGGAACCCCACTTGACACAGAGGATGAGGATGGCTGTTCTAGGTAGCAGATCCTGCATGCCTTCAAAATCCGTATTTAGCAGTTGAGGAGACCCTGCAGCTAACACCTAGGTTATTATTCCCCAATATACGGTACTGCCTTGAGCACAACCAGCGCGCAGGTATCTCAGCCCCAAGTGTGATCCAAAGCACGTGGGTCAAATTCTCAGCTGGGGCTTGCACGAGTAACCCAGACTAGCAGCCCCGTAAATAGGAACTGATCCTTTTTTTTCTGCTATAAATTCTTATCTCAGCCCACAGGTGAGATCCCCCCGGGGTGAGGAGCCATGGCCGGCACCGGCAGGTATTTATCGCAGCAATCCCCGCGGGATGCGACACTTAACCCACTCGCGCTCGACGGGAGAGCCTGGATAAGTGGAGGCTGCTGAGCTGGGGTTTCAAGCTTGTAATTTCTGCAGTGTTATTTTATTTTGAACGTGTTGCTAGAGGATGCCGTCACTTGGCTTCTAAGCAAAAGGCGCAGCTGACACCCCGGTCCCCCCAGTGCCGACTTAGCTGCAAGCCTGAATGAGCCGAGCCGCCGGCTTCAGCGTGTTGTCTGGCTCCTGCCTGCAGGAAGATCTAAAGCCATTAACAACTTGGGGAATTTTTTGATTGATAAGAACAGTGATTCCAGGATCCAGCTCCTCCCACCACACGGGATCAGCCCACCTACAAGCTCTTGGCCTTGCAGTGAAAATGCAGAAGAGCTCAGCCCCTCACCTTTCCGGCACGAGGCCGATGGGGTGGAAGCGTTTATGTCCCTAAAGCTGGCACAGAGTCCTTCTGATGTTTAAAGGACCATCTCCAGACCACTTTGGCTCGGCAGTGACAGGGAAGGGCCCGTAACACTTCATCCCAAAGTCCTTGGAAATCCAGCTGAGGTTCCTAATGGTCATCCACTCTTTTCCCACTCCCCAGCGCAGTGCAAGACGGCTTCTCATCTGCAAAGGCGAGCTGTGGAGATCTCAAAACGCCTAATTTCACAGTGCGTAGCGGAGCGCTTAAATCTGTATCTATTGGCAGCGGATGAGCGCCCAAATTGCTCAGTGATCGAGCAGCGAGGCTTTTCTATTGGGAGTCCATGAGTTAAAATTCTGGCTTCAAAAAGACAGCAGTTTAACTTCATTTGAGGGCTTCGAGGGAACTCTCTGGAAGTTTGGCTCTCTGCCCCCGGCAGCACAAGGGTCCTGCTAAGGGCATCGAAGGAGTAAGAGCTCGCTGTTGACTTCAACCTGCCGTAAAGCACATCGGATCGGATCGTCCTCCAACCTGAGCCTTTCCCCTTGGAAAGCCTCGAGTGTGTAAAATGCGTACAACAGGAGCGCAGGTTTTCTTCCATCAGTCGCGTCATCCTACAAGAGAGCTGCGGGTGCAACTGGGACACTCCATGCTGGAGCTTTTTTTACCACGCTCTGCACGGACAGGCCCAAGGTTTGAGGCTACACTTACCTGGACTCATGCTCCCAGCCCGCTGCGTCCTCCGCTGTGGCTCCCATCAGGAGAGCTGCAACCATACCCTCATTATATAAGGTATATATGGTGCACCCACAGATACACTTCCCTCCCGCGTGGCCATATACCCACCCATACCCCGCTGTCCTTAAGGGGACACCGCATCACCAGCCAACCTGGCTTTTAGGACTATATGGATGTAAGAAAGTGGGTTTAAGGAGTGCCCCAAGCTTCAGGTTACGTTTAGAACCACGCAGCCTGGGAACAGGAACGCATTTGCAAGCGACGCTTTTTCACCGTGTAACGTCTCTTTTCAGCTTCTCGAATGTGACTGCATTATCTTGGTGAGTGGCAGCCGGCAGGGATGGGTGAAACGGGAGGTTAATCTGCATCGGCCATCTCTCTTGATTTCTCCTTCATTTCCATTTCTTTTTAAAATGGAAGTTCCATTAAAACAGCAGCACTTTTCTATTAAATAAGTAACAGAGAAGAATGACTGCCTCTGTATCTCATCAGCAGTGAATCTTTTTAAAATCACTCAAGAGGCAAGGCTCAAATCATATATTTAATAAGAACCACTTCGATATCACTTTTTAAAGCAATTAACATATTATTAGAGATAAGCGCAAGATGCAACATTTAGATCCAGATTTCTAAGACAAATTTCTATGGTTTAGGAGGGTGCGGACCTCAGGTCGTCGCCTCGGCAATCGTCTCTGCATGTCACAAACCCATGTCAGAACAGAACTTCAGTTACACGGACACAGCAGACGAAATTCTTACTTTCAATCCCGATTTTCCTCACGCTGCTGCTTTTCAGTCATTCGAAAGCACTCTAGGTACACCAGTGAGAACGGGCAAACCACCTCACCGGGTTTCTGCCGCACCTGAGGGTCCCGGAGCAAAGCGTTCACTTCCACTGTCCCCCTCCTTTTGGACATTCAGGCATTTGTTTTCCTTATGGAGCATGAAGGAAAGGCATCTCTCAACCTTAATATTTTAAAGGATCAAAGAGCCCACCACCAACAGGACCCTCATCGCCAGGTCACCTTGTGTCATCTGAGGGCAAGCTCCCAGGCGCACGGACGTCACCTCCGACGGGCACCACAAAAGCCACCAGGCAGCCGGAGATGCTCGGTGGTGCACCCCGGTTCCGCCAGCGGCCGCTGCCTCCCAAGCGGAGCCGCGCGGCCATCCCAGCGTGACTCTGGCTGACAATCCGGTGCGTTAAACAGAGCAAGTCCCTCCTGCCCGGTGGCTGAAGCACGTCCTGCCCGCTGCGGTAGCCGAGGTGCAGCCACACATTCATTTCTGCTGCCGGTGGTGGGGACGGAACCCTCCAGCAGCTGAAGCAGATGGAAGGCTGGGGGCGGTGACACCTTACACCACCACGATTAAATCTGACACAGCCCATCTGCTGGCGCCCTGAGCACTGGCAGCACTAGAGCCAAACTGGGAACCGTGAATTACAGCACAGGCAACATCCAAGGGCTTTTTGGTTGTTTATCCTGAAACATGCAGGCTTTTCCCAACACTAAACAACATGTGGCTTCCACTGACGACTGACAGCAAACTGATCGCTCAATTAAAGGGCATTTCACCATTTTGACCATTAGCTGTGAAGTCTCAAATCCCCCAGACTTTCCTGGAGTCCACTTCATCAGCAAATTGCTTTTCTTAGAAGGCAGCAGCAAATGCAAGGGGAAACATATCGTGCATCTAAAGACATTGTCATCATGTTGGTTTTGTAAGTGCTAAAATTTATTACACAAGAGATGATGCAACAGCGAATAAGAGAGCAAAATTCTACATTGACTCTCTACTTTGCAATTCAGGACAACTAAGAGGTTTTACTTCATTAAGGAAGGCAAGGGAAAAAAATCAGAGACAACCCCAACGGATGAGGAAGTCTTGTCAAGCCTAAATGAACAACCAGTCCTATGTGACGCTCATTGCTGTAGAAGGAACAATGAAATATATCTGCTTCTGTTCAATAAATTACTAAAACATCAGTTATAAACCTGCTGCATGGCATTGAAAATTGAACTCATTAAACATCCAGGTAGCTTCATCCTGATGCAAATGGAAGACAGGCATGAGTGCTCTGCAGCAAACAACTCTGTGCACATCCCGTCTTTGGGAAACATATTTACACGTACATCTCATATATTAATATATTTTAGTGCACCCTAGCCAGAGGGCAACCAGGAAGAGTATTATTCCATGAGAAGGACAAGAGATGGGCTGGCTTCTCCTCTCCACCGAGCGAAGCCTGTATCCACCCATTAGTCTAGCAGCTTTGCAAGACCACGTTTCCCTTTTCCAGGTAGCCAGGCATCAGGACCCCAAACCAATGGTCTCCCATGACAGCTGGGTAGATTTTGGGAGCTGTGGGCCAAAAAAAGCAGGTGAGATCGCCCCACTATATTAACAGCATCAAGTGACCTCAAGGCCAAGAATTTCAGCCAAACTGCCATTTATTGGTCTCTTGCCCTCCCTATCCCTTCCTTCCTTCACCACGGCTCACGCAGGTCTGCAGCTGTTTGGGGTGGACCTTGACCACAGCCAGATGCTGACGAGGCAGGAGAGGTGTGCTCGAGCCTCAGGAGGAGACCACCATACACACAGTTACGGAGACTACCGTTACTGATGTCTTCCTTCAGAGCCAGGATGCCTTAAAAACAAACCCCATGGCCTCCACGGGAGGGAAGCCCGAGCGGGATCTTCTCTCGCGCTGCCTGCGCTCAGCCTGTTGCACACACCAGTGCATCTATCCTCACTTCTGCAAGAAAAGAGCAGAAAAAGGGTAAAGGTGGGTCTCCAAGGGGACAGTGCCAGCCAATGGCCCCGCCGGGAGGGCAAGGTGGATCTGCGGCTCCCCAGGCTCCCGTGGGGCAGGAAGCATCCCGCAAGCCTTACTCACCATGCCTGAGTCCGACTGACACCCAGAAGGGCAGGCAATGGCCCAAACAGGCAGATATCCAAGGTCTTTTCCAAGGGGAACCCATTTGGGGTCTCCATGGGAGGGACCGGGGCTGCATGGGGCTGGCTTGGCCAACAGCAGCGCATGGGTGATGGAGAGGGAGCAATGGGAGATCAGTGGTTTTATTCAATAGGATTTTGTTTGATGACATCTGTGATTAAGGGTTGGAAAGATCCATGGGAGCTACCGGGGCGAGCTTTGCCTCTCCCAGACTCAGGAAAGGGGCTGCTGGATGCTGCGGCCAGAAAGGGAAAAGAGAGAGAGGATCTAGCAAAACATCTTTCAAACTCGGCTCATTTGGGGCTTGGCAACCTTTTCCTCTCACAAGCACATAAGTTTTCATGCTTGCCAGGCAGGTATATCCAGGTCTCCCGACTCCCATCATGGTGCAAACCTACCTGGCCCTTTGGGAGAGCTTGGAGCCGTCTGGGAAAGCAACAATTCCCTGTCAGTAAAATGCTCACAAGACTGCATGAGCTTATTACAGTCATTCCAGCAGAAATAAGTGGTACCTTTTAGAGTGCTTGCCAGAAGAAAATAGCAGTTCTGACCCAATTTCACACAGCTGGAATCAGCTGTGGGAGACTAATATACAGTAAAAATAAAAAGACACAAATGCCCGTTTCCCCCATGTCCTCTCCTAATAACATGAATAAAGCTCTGGTTTGATATTTCGTCCTTTCCAAAGGAGTCCAGCCGGATCAGTCCAAGTCAACTGTGTTTTGAGTCAAACTCCTCTGACTCTTCCACACTTTACTTGATGAAATTTTTAATCGTCCACCTTTGTCCTGTGCAGCTGCGAAGAATCAGATCGATGCCAGCCATTCCCCTGTTCTCCACTTCCAAGCATCGTCCCGTTCCCTTGTTCAAGATGGCACCATTCTAAAATGAAAGGATATGGGGAAAATATTAAACAACCTAAAGACGTGGGGTGGCCTGTGAAGGAAGCCAGGACCGCGCGCTGCCCGGGAGCGCCGCTGTGTCCTTGGGCGCTGCTGGGAAGCACCTACCTGGGCAGCACTGCGATTCAAACAATAAAGTAATTCCTGAAATAATCAATATGTGAATTGAATGAGAAACCTGTATCACTGACAACATGGATCTCTAACACAGCAGCAACCAAGGGGCATCTGGAACCTTTAAACTGCATGGCTGCACCCCTGCGTAGGAAGATGTGATACTTCTGCAGAACGTGTATTAATTACACTCTGCTTTGGGACAAAAGTACCGTGTTTTCGTGTATTTCACCATAGATTATCTGAAAGAATCAAAGAAATCTGGAAGTCATCGGCAGGGCAGGTTACATACACCTGAGGGTGTCAGAAAGGGAAACTTCTACTGGAAATTGTCTAAAATACTGTCCCTGTCCCCGATCCCTCTCCACCTTTTCCCCCTGCCCAAGGACCTGGCACCTCTGTTGCATGGGACCATTTTGTCTTCGTCCCACACTGTCTCCCGCCAACGACAATGTGTCACAGCCCATGGTTTGGGAAGCAGAGGAGCAGCATCGATGGCAGACCCATAACAAACCTGTATGAAATTCCAGCGCTTATGGAGGCTGCTCTTGACCTTGTCACAATCGAGGAGCTGAGGGAAGCGGCTTTTCACGTTATCCACTAGGCAGCGGGTATCGGGTAGAAGAGTTGTGGTCCCGAGGGCACCGAGATGAAGGAATCCCTCCTTGGTGTAGCGTGCAAGCTGGGGTCAGGGAAGGAGAGGAAAAAGACCATCAGCATCTTTGGAGCATCATTAAAAAGCGATAGAGGAAAGGACAAGTGTGCACAGCCCCAGGACAAGAACCGTGAGGATGGTGCACAGAGAAAGTAGAATTGACAAGAGGAAAAAACCCAACTTTCTCCAGCCTTTTTTTCTTGTTGTTTTGGGCTTGTTTTTGCAGATGCAGGTGAGGAGCTGGGGCACCGGGAAGGGATAAGAATAACTCTGAGCCTTAAACCCATCACGGGACAGACTCCTCCAGCCTCCTTTGGGCCTGAACACCGTAGGTTGGGGCAACGGATGACTTCCCCCGGTTCTCAGCCAGAGCCAGCTGGCTCGGCCGCTCACGCTGGCCCAGCCTGCGGCTTCTCGCACGCTCGGCGAGCCAGCCTTGCTTTGGCCTGCGAACGATGGTGCTGGCGTGTCTGGCACAGCCCTCCAGCAACTCCCACAGCAGCCGGGCAGCAACGTCAGCCAAAGGGGCCAACGTATAACTGGCCCCATTCCCTGGGGACGCAAGCCCCAATCTCCCCCACGGTTCGGACTCAAGCAAAGGCTCAGGATTGCAGCTAACCCCTGCAACACCCCCGCATCCCACCGCCCAGCGCTCCCAGGGACCCAGCTCGGCTCCGAGGAGGTGCAGGCTGGGCAGGGCCGACGGCTCCGGGGCGCTGGGCAGGCGGCACAGAGCTGGCACTGAGACGGCACCGAGACAGCCCCGCCACCGCACAAAGGGCTCCTCCATTTGCAGTGTTTAAGGAATCTCACCAAAATATTTCCCTAAACGTATTTAAATTCAGGAGTGAAAAGAGATGAACGACAGCGGCCTGCCTTTTATAGTTCAAGGGAAAGATATACACAGCTGCTTATTTAAATTATGAATCAATCCATTATCTAGCAGACAAATAAGGAGTATTCAGCACGTTAATTAACCGAGCATATCTGTGACCCAGATGCTTAAAAAGAGACAGTAAATCACACTGGGAGTTCGGGTTATCTCAGTTTTCTAATTAAACATTGAAAATCAAGTTAAAACAACGTAACAGGGTCCGACTCCAGCCAGTAACCGCAGATACAGTTACGGTGCTTGAAGCCGATTTTGCCTTCCCTCAGTGCTGCTGGCGGTAGGTGTAGGTGTGCCACATCCTCCGGCTGCCCCCCGTGCCGCCCGTCCTCCTTAGGAGGGGTGCCTGGTGCGCCTTGCTCCCAGCTGCTGCTGGAGCTACACTTTTAGCCAGCGTGTTGTGTAGCAAAGCAAGACCCCTGGTACTTCACATCTCACCGGGGCCCATTTCCCAAAGGTGCTCACGCCCAGGCAGACTCAGCTGCCGGAGCCCACACCATGCAGTTGATGCTGGTGTGCGGCAAAGCTGCCCCATCCCGGCCCCCAGTGCAGGATCTGCTCTTCGGCCCCCAAAGCCCTTTGCAAGATGGTGCAGAACAGTACGTGTTTCTTTAGCTTTACAGTAATTTCCCCTCCAAACTGCTGCCCTGGCGCAGCAGCGGGGGAAAGGAGGGCAGCCTGCAGAGCTTGAAGTCGTAATCATCACCTCCTCCTCCTCCCACTGATTCCCCGCCTCCCCCAGGCGCGGGGAGCCCGACCGCAGGACGGGGATCCTATCCACTGCCGAGCTTGGCTCAGCTGGGCCAGGCTCCCAGCAAGGGAGCTGCCCTGCGCCCAAGGCTGGAGCAGCCTGGGAATGACCCCCCGGGAGTCTCCAGCCCAGCCGAAGGCTCAGCGTCACGTTATTTGTTTTTAGCAGTGCGATCTTTCGATGAGCCAAGCCTCGAGCGCGATGGGGTCTCAGCCTGACAGCGTGTTTTTAACCATGCAACTCATCTCAATTAGTATTTGAGCACCAACACAGAGGATGAGGCCACTTGTCTTGCAAAAAGAAAGAGGTACATAAAGGAAAAGACAAAGAAAGACAAGCCCTCTCTGTGACAGACAAAGACATCACCCAGAGGTCCCCAACGGGCAGGGCAAGTCACTCTCCTTCTCCTGTTTCCAAAATGTTCCCTACCACGTACATAATTAGCGTGCCAGACACTTCCTTTTTTTATGATGTTTGGCAGCTTGTCGTCCAACAGTTGGTCTAATGCCCACAAGGCAACATCATTTCTGCTCTTACGTGTTACCACCTAACGTGGTGGGAAAAGTAAGTAGAGCAAAAATCAGATCTTTCCCGAGGAAGGGAGCGGGGCAGGGGCTGCAGGGAGACAAAACGAGCTGAAAAACAAACACGGGTATTATGAAAAATGCATTAAGTGCATCTATTAGATGTGCCACCTACTATGTATAATAGCCAGATAAATAAAGCCTCGAACACGCGTCTGGATCTAGCACACTGCCTAATGCCTGATCGACTCTGCCGAGCACTGCGGAGTTTCAGCAGCTGCCACTCCAGCCTTCAAACCTGTCCAACCATCAAACCTGGGAGTGATTATTCCCCCAAAATCCCGTCTAACTCACGAGTGCAAGCTCCACTGTGCTCCTAAGACATCAATGGAATTTTTGTCTTTTGGGAAATTTTGCTTTTGATGCCTTAATTCTTCTTCTGTTATTTTGCTCCTCTCCGGAGCGAGCCGGCTGCGGCAGCCGGGGGTCTCAACCACAAGGTGACGGGGGGGAAGCACTCGGGTAAACGGGAGTCCTGCGGTGAAGCACCGATGCTGCTGCCGTTGGGTCTTTCTTGAGCAATAAACAGGAAGAAAATACCGAGCAGAGGCTGATGTTCGAGACGGCCCCACAGGCAGCTGCGGGGAGCGTAGCTGCAGCCTGGCCGGCACTTTCTATCTGGATTTGCCTGGTAAGAGAAGAGACGGGAAGCGCCTCTGTCTCATCATCACGTTGTGCATTGACCAACATTTTAAAGAGTGGCTCGTGTAAGACCGGAGCCTACCTTAGAAACTGAAGATGCCAGACAAATGCTTTATCATATCAGTAAATGACACGTGCCGTTGTTATTAAAACTTTCGGAGTGGTTACAGCAATTCAACAACTCAACTACTCAGCATTTCAAGCACAGCTGCGTCAACGTGGCCAGCACAGTCCCAGACGCCGGTCTCCAGGAAAGGTGGTTGATGTGAACTTACCCTCTGGCTACATATGAAAGTTGAGCGAACAAGCCGTAACAGTGAGAGGTTTCTGGCTGATCAATACTGCAAGTGCTCGTCGGGATATTCAGCATCAGTGCAAAACACCCGCAGGGTGACTCCGCTCCTCGCCTCAGGGGAGCACAAGAAGGGCCTGCCATGAGCAGGATTTCGATATGCTCCTGCTTTGGGCACCGTCTTCGGGAGTCTCAGCAATCCGATTGTGTAAATCTTGCCCTCTTGCCCAGGAGCGTACTTGATCCACCCGGCATCACCTGAACGGTCTGTGCCCCTTCCCTCTCCTCCTCATCCTCACAGCACGGTCAGGTGAGCTCTTCCCACAGGATCCAGGAAGGCTCTTCCACCAAACGTTCTCCTGTTGGACCACACTGGTTTTCTCCTCTCAAATGTTTCCTAAGGATTGTCCCTCCCGTCCTCGATTCTTTCATTGCCGACCACTCCAAAAATGCTGTCTACGTCAGGGAGTGTCTGAAGAAGGCGACTCCCTCGGAGATCCCATGGCTGCTTTGCAGTTGCCAATGATTTTCTCACACAGTCATCATGGTGCTTACAGGTAGGTTTGTCTTTTTTTGAAGGAAATAATTATTTCATTGATGAAAAAGGAGGTTTGGCCCAAGTGCAGTCCAGTCACGGGAAGTTCATGACAGCCTACGTTGTACAACCACTTAAATCCAATGATATTTCACGTAACAAACCCATGTTTTCCTGGCTTTGTGGAAAGACAAATCCCTGAAGTGATGGGAGTTTAAATTCTGCTCTCTTGCCCCCTCAAAAATATATCTGTCCTTTAAAGTCATCTGTCCTTTAAAGTCTCGTTGCCTGCTAGGCAGGGCGGGCAGGCTCCGGAAAACAGAGCAAGCCAGGCACGAGCTGAACGAACAGTGAAGGATAGGGCCAATCCAGTGGGAAAAGGACAAACACAGAGGTACCAGCCTGAGGAAGCGCCTGAAGGATCTACCCAGCCTGGCACAGGACGAGAGACAAACCAGAAAGACCAAGAGGAAGGACCAGAGAAAAACAGTTGGAAAATAGTAGCAAGCTACGCATTTAAAAGCGGTTAATATTGAGGAGGTCCTAAACCACTTTATCAGTGTAAATGGCCCAAAGCCACATCCCCAGGGAGACTCGCGCACCCGTAACCCACAGCCTCTTACAAACGCCTTTCCAGGTAAAGCTGCCTCTTGCGAAGTCCCCCGCCTTCAGGCGCGGCTTCGGGGGGCTGCTTGGCCTGGGGGGACCCGCTGCCCCGCCAAGGCCAGGCGAGCGGAGGGGCACGTGGCCACGCACACGCCCGGCGCGGTGCTCGGGCTGATCTCCCACCGGCAAACCTGCACCGCCAATACATCTTCTTTGATTATTGTTTCTAGCTGGCTGCATCTCAGGGATGGGAGCAAGTTAATTAGACATCTTAGCACCTGGGAAATAAAAGCCTTGATGACCTTCATTGACTCTATTGGAAAATAATTTAGGGTTGTTTAGCTTCCTTTCTGCACCGAGCAGATCATCAATTAGCAACCGTAAGTAAAGCGTACAGTATTTTCTTTTTACCACCATTTAATCTGATGTGCTATTTTGTCACCCTTGATACTGCAGTGTCCCGGATGATCTCAGTATTGATGGTTTTGTCCCCAAGTTCTGATGCTTAAATGGGCAAAACATATTTTATCCTGTAATTAAATGAAATGCTCTGCTGGGTGAACATTATCTTAAGTTTTATAGTATTATAGTGCTTTCTATCACGTTAATATATCACCATAGTTCTGTCACTCCAGTGAGGTATTACTGTATTATTGGTGTAATTCATCATTACGGCAAGGTGTTTTCATGATGTATTGCTTAAAAGATGGAAACATCAGGAAGGAAGGAAAAAAATCTATGCGCAGGCTCAATATAATTACAGGATAAAAGGATGCTTCATCATGAACTCTGATAATGATTTGACCTGGAAGTGAATGAAAGCAGGGAGAATGAAAAGCTAAAGGGAAAACCAGAGAAAACAAAAATTTCCCGCAGCGATAGTGCTACAAGAGAGGTGGTGTGAGCAAAAGCCAAGATCTGCATCCATCGCGCCAAACCGCATCCATCTGCCCGCTGCACGCTTAGCCCAGACCCACCAGCGGCCACCAGCAGAGAGCAGAAACGCCAGACACAGCACAGGCTGCCCTGCCTTCCCTGGGACAAACCTCTCCCGCGGAGCAGGTCGTTCCCCCTCTCTGGGCGCTGGGCTGCTCAGCGGCAGACACGCAGCAGCCACAGCGGACATGGGGACGGACTCAGAAAGCGCGAGGACTTCCAGCAAAGTCCCAGCGTTACCCAGCGTGGCAGGGAACAGGACTCGCCACACCGCCGCCCTCGCAGCAGGAAAATGCCAGCAGGGAGCCTACACCTCCCGCTCGCTCGCCGCGGCCCAGGAACCTGCGCCTCAGCTGCGGAATGCGTCTAAGTGAGCGTGGCTGGGCCACAGAATCAGAGGGAGAAGCGGAGATTTTAGGAGACTACACGAACATTGAGCACAGGCACCACTGTGTGCGCTTTCGGATTCAAAAGGAACTGCCACCCCTTGCAGTTTATATCATAGAATCATAGAATCATAGAATTGTTCTGGTTGGAAGAGACCTCCAAGGTCATCGGGTCCAACCATTAACCTATCACTACCAAGTCCCCCACTAAATCATATCCCTTAGGGCCTCATCTAAACGTCTTCTGAATCCCTCCAGGGATGGGGACTCCACCACCTCCCTGGGCAGCCTGTTCCAATGCCCAACAACCCTTTCGGGGAAGAAATTCTTATGAATGTCCATATATATAAAAAACAAGTGAGCTATTTGAACAAAGTGTTTACATTACTTTTCTAATTATATTTGCAGCAATGAATTACAATGTGCAGCCCATTATTAAACAGTAGTAGCCAAAGTCCAATTTCTTCTGTGCGGCGCCCGTGCTTCTGCAAAAGGCTAATTTCAAAGCTTCTGCACTCACTGATAGCTACTTTTAAAAAGCATTTTCAAGGAGTTAAACTAATTGCATGTATCGTGAAACAAAAGAACTGCCAAGAACTGGCTCTCAGCTGGAGAGGGAAGGGACAACGTGGAGGTGGAAGACCGGGAAGAAAAATCTGTGCTGAGCTTGCGCGACAGGCGAGCCGAAGGGAGCCAGCAGCACTGCAACGTTTGACTTCAGAGCATCAGGCAGGAAAAGAAAACGTCGTTAAGTTTAATCACAAAAACAGCTGAGGAAAAAATAAATAACCTGCTTTTAGCCATTCATCTTAAAGCCCAGGGTTAGCAGACAATGTCAGGCTAATTCAGTTTCTCATACTATAATGCACTTAGAGGTTTAAGTTTCCCTCCAGAAAGTCCAAAAGACAGTTTGTGCCATTTAAGCAACAGCTAGGTTATATTTAGCAGTGACTCCATCAGCCACAGTTGACCGATCTTTGTTTAAAGGCAAGGATAAACCAAAGTGAGTCTCCTTCTCTGGAGAGATTCCAACCCGCCTGGCCGCGGCCCTGTGCAGCCTGCGCTGGGTGACCCTGCTCTGGCAGGGGCTGGGCTGGGTGGGCTCCAGAGGTCCCTTCCCACCCCCACCAGTCTGTGATTCTGCGAGATCCGTCTCTACCCCGAAGGACGCCCGCAGCTGGGTCCTAGGCGCAGGTGGCTCCTGAAGTTTGCAGCTCATGCTCAGATGAGCTTTGGGATGACTTAGTGCTGGTGAGCCTGGAAAGCCCAGGGTGACCATATTGTGAGAAAGGGCTCTTCACGCGTTTCCGTTGCTTGAACTGTACATTTTTTTAGCCTAAAATGAACCTCCTTGAGCATGCTGGACCCCAGACACTCACTAAGGCTGCCACAGCTGCAGTGTCCTGCAGCTCTATGTCCCCACTGGGCTCCATCGCAATCTTCAACTCATCCTCATGCCTCATCCTCATTTTGCAGGTGGAGAATTAAAAAACACATGTTTAAGTCGTATTTGAGGCCCATCACAGAACAGAGAACTGACATCCCGTTTTGCTAAGCCCTGATTAATGCTCCAGGTTTTCATCCAGTTTTGATGAGCTAATCCTCAAGACATGACAAAAAAGTCAGGTCTTGTCTCGGGAAAGCTACTAGGAATGGGATGCCGTGTTCCCAGACCCGAGGGAACGGCTACAAGATTTTGCAGTGAACTCTAATATGTTTTTCTGACCTAAAAAGTAGTACCTGGGGCACGTCCTTCCCTCGTGAAGACCTCCTCCACGATGGGCTGCACGAGCACTGCGAGGGAGCTAGACTGACATCGTCTGCAATGTCCAATGGACTAAAGAATGTTCTGTTTTGAACACTGAGTTTCCTTATCTCTGGTATTCGCACAGGTATTCGCACAGGTATTCAACATTGGGGTATTCAAAACAAGACACCCAAATCCAAGATGGGCCACAACCCACCCCGGGCTAGAACGCAGCTGCACCCAGCGTACTGGTCACAGCAGCCTCTGCTTCACCTGGAAAGCTCTGATGCCTAAACTGGAAATCTGGTCAATAAATAAATAAGCTGGGAAACCCTACTGTCTGGTGGGGCACTTTTCTTCCTCTCCCTGCTCTCCTTTCTGATTCAAGGCAGAAATTTTCACAGGGAGGGTTTTATTATGCAAATACCTCCAGGTACTTAATGGAATGGTCTTTATTATGTTTTATTTCACGATTTTGGTCTTAATGAACACAACCACAGTGCTGAGCCTTCTTTTGCAACGCTATGAAGGAACCAGAAGTTTCCCCTCTCCATACCTGCACGGAGATCCCAGTGACCATGGAGCAGAGGTGCAGGGCAGGCTTACAGAGCTCTTAGGAGCAGGAATTCGACCACTGGTGTTGAGCATTTCTATGTGATTTATGTACTTCTGGGTTGAGATGAAGGTTTGATACAGTAACTTGCCTTTGATGGTACATTGCTGTGTCATTTGTGGTGCTTCAGCCCAGCAGTTTGCTGTAATTTCAACAGGACTTAGGTGCTCACAACGCTTTAGACACATGGTCCTGCCCATCCAGCAGTTCTCAGCCTAAACCCCGTGCCATCTGCCAGCACCGACAGCTCTGGTTTGGGGTCGTGACGTTAAAATAAGCTGTTGGAAGGCATGGCCAATGCCATGATGCCAAGACAGAAGATGACGGGATGACAAACCAGGGCTGCCTTACCGGGTAAGGGAAGCACACAGCCCATACAGCGCAGCGACCAGAATCCGTGCAATGAGAGGGCTTCCCTAAAACGCATGAAGACAGATTATTGTCCTGCAAATAAGAAGAAATCTCTGCAGACACCCTAAACTCACCTAACTCAGCATTCGGGCACAGCCGGGTTGGGATTGCCTCACCTAACCTCCCCCAAATCAATGTTAACCTTCCAGTGCAAGACTCGTCCCCTGGGCAATGGAGAGAGACAGGCAGGACCCACCCCACCGTGTGAGGTGCCGTGGGTCTCCTCCTGCAGCACATTGTGCCTTCTTTGGAGAGAAGGTGCACGGTGGCTTCAGACAGCTTTTGGGTACAGCGTTGCCCCAGTTTCTAAGCAGATCAGTAGATGCAGATCAGCACAAACGTGGCTGATCCACAGACAGTAACAGGGAAATGTTTCTGAGCCCAGCAATGAGCACGGACTTAACAAACAGAAAAGAAAAGCAACAGAAGAAACAGCCTTGTCACAGAGGAGTTTATCCCTGTCTCCGCTCAGCACCACACACTGTGCAAGCAGTGATGGCAGAGCCCACCATCCGCAACCTCCCCGCCTTGGCGACATTTCCAATATAGATAGCCACAGCATTTACACGGGACAAGGAAACAAAAGCAGGAGGTTGAAGCCAGATACGTACAACAAATCCTGATGATTAACACCCAGGGCCTCACTGGATAGAGCTCAAATGCTGGAAGAACAAGTTCTGCTACTCTGTGGCTTTAGGGAGATCAGGTACGATTTTGGTAATGAAAGAAAACCTCAAAATCACATCATAATTTTTGAAAACCCCATGTGTCGTAAAATGTGTCATAAGCTCCCTTCCAGACCTAAAGGGAAACTTCTTGTATTTTCTCCTTAAAGATTATAGGGGAGAGGAACGTTGTGCGAAGGGATGTGCATGATGAGATGATGACCACTAGGCATACAGAAAGAAAAACACAACGGAAGTCGCAGGATTTAGGCAGAACACTGAAGTGAGGATACGGGCAGAGATAAGAGACAAACAGACAGGGAAAGTTGGTGGGGAACTGGGTAAATTATCCCTGGAGCTGCAGACTCTGAAAATCCAGCTTAGAGTCTGCTGTTGGTTTAACAGACGCCAGCAGCGACAGGGGTAGTGCTGCACCCCGGGTTGTTCCAACTCTACAGCAATCGACCCAGCAGCGTTCCCATGCTGCTTTCTTCTTAAAACGTGCTAAGAGAGAAAACTACACAAGAGGCTGAATTAGTTCACCCGCACTAACTTTCAGTATTTGACACACTCACTAATCCTCTAAAAGATACAAGATCTAGAGTGAATCTTGGAATGATGGTTTTTAATCTAGAGTAAGCTTAAAATCAGGATAAGAAGCTTTTGGGTTGCTCCAAAACTTTTGGAGAGGCAGAAGGAGTGCTAGAAAACGAAGGCTACGGTAAATCCCAGCCAAGCAGAAACGGCTAATTACCATCCCGTTAAAAAGCGCTGTTTGTTTTCTTTACCCAGTTGGTACGTTTTTACTCTGCTGGGTGAAAGAGAAAGGAAACGTCTTAAAATGTGCTGCCTGTGTACGCTCTGCTCTGCTCATCGGCCATTTGCTTTCAGCATTATTTACCCTCATCTGGAAGATTTTTTCAAATTACGCTTTTACTCGCAGCTTGGGCATGATTATCGTAATCCAGAAAATTGCTACTCTAGGAGTAGCTGGGAAAATGCACCTTTGTATCTGAGGTATTTTTAACAAGAAGCTGGGCCTTGTACGTTCGAGAGAGACGCCAACAGGCACGTCGCATATCCAAACGCTGTCCTCCGTCCATCCGGGCTCTGCCGGGTACCGCCCGCTCCGCACGCGCGGTCCCAGCAGAGTCTCTCCTCACCTGCGGTCCCCAGCCGTGGCACGGGTACAATATTGCCGTGTGGTTCTCCTGCGGGCCCTGGTCGAGGCAGACGTCTTTCGCCTTGTTGTTTCGAAGCTGTAAGAAATAAAAAGTGCAGAGTTATATGGCCCTGTCTCTTCAGAGATACGCAATAAACTGATGTGCAGCAACGTCTGTAGCCTCTCTGGCTACGGAGAGAATATACGGTGCTGCATCTCTGGGCATAATCAGGCAGAGAAAGGTTTAGTGCGCCATATGTCTTCTTTAAATACAGGGCCTAACGACGACTGCTTCTATATAATAATCACCGTTCAAAGCAGCCAACTTCCTCGAACACAGTTTTCTTTGTATTTGGTCATGTGTGATGGTAACAAACGTATTTTTAGACTGCCGTCAGCATGTTGCCAGGAGCCCGAAATCAATGCAGAATTGCCTGTATTTCATCAAATCCCAACCAGGCAGGGAAAGAAGTCCAGCCAGCACAAGGAGCCCCTTCCAATCATCGTGGGGGTGCAGGAGGAGGCGCAGAACGGCAAACCAGCCATCGAGTACTGAAGGACACACTTTGGAGGGAGCGTGGAAGTGCCGGGTTCGTGCTGCAAAGCCGAACGGCCGCTGAACCCCAGCCACCAGGTCTGTCAGCGCCGGGCTGTGCTCTCGCCAGGCTCCCCACGCAGGGCAGCTGCAGGAACGCCACGGAAATCCTACTTTTAGGGGGTTTGGCTTGAAGGCATTAAGTAGCTCTGATAATAAATCTTTCTTAAAATGAATGCCCACCCGGGGTGCTCGGGCTGCGCTTCAAGAAGGCTTCTCAAACTGCCACTATTCCATGAGACCTATTGCAACAGAGTATTATTAGTTCCCATAAATGCCTGTTTCTATATTCCCAGTACGGTCTCAAAGCCAGCAGAGATTGAATTAAGTCTCCTTACTTTATCTCATCCTTAAGCTGTTGTGACAATGCACCGTATCCTACAGAGACCTTGTAAGGAATTGGGTTGAGTTTAAGTCAAAGGGTTTTATAAAGTGACTATGTATTAAAAATATACATACAGCTGCTTAATCCATGGAGTCAATGGGTAATATAGATAATTTTCTGCCAATTCAGTAAATGAGGTATTAAAATATTTTACTGTATACGGTCTCCAACATCAGAAATAAATCCTGAAATAGGTTTTTAGAAGAAACTGAACAGATTTATACGAATTTATATAATTATACACAAATAGTAGGTTTTGATTCACATTCCTCTCCTTTGAGGCTATTTCTCATCAGAGACTCACCAGCTGTAAATATTACCAGTCTGATCTAAGGGACTGCTCAGCCTTAATTACCTCGCCATAAGCGACGGTGGTGTTGTATCTTCTCATTTCCGGATAAACGTGGTCCAGGTACCACTGGAAATTTTTACACTTCAAGCTCTTCCTTAACGCTTTTCTCTCGGAAACATCCCCAATGTCAATACCTGGATTCTGAAAAATAAAGACACAGCACGTCACTGAACAGATACTCTTTAAAAAATTCAAAAAGAGCGTATTTCACTGATGTTTGGTATCACTTCCAAGCCGCCTGGAAACTGCCAACAGCTGAGCAACTCCACGCAGAGCCGTGGCAGGGAATTTCAGCACGTGTGGCGAAGCTGAAACCATCCTCAGGGAAGTCAGAAGGAAGACCTGGGTTGCCCAGCCACAGCAAGGAGGAGACACACGCTTCTCCCACAGGTTTTGGAGGCGTCCTTGCAATGGCCACCACACTCATGCTGGACACGTTTTGGTCCTGAGAAGTCATTTAGAAAAGAGAACCTAAATGGAGAAGAAAAGGTTTTGGAGGAAATAGGAGAAGTGCAGCGTAACCGAGGTGAATCTTCTCACCGATTCCCCTGGGCTTTGGATCCAGCCGAGAAAGACTGAATCCGTCACCGGGCACAACAGCAAAGTGTTGTTAAAAGATCTCACCTCCTGTTCAGGTACTGACGTACAGGACTTCCAGAAGAGCTTAACAGTGAATGTACATCAGGATCTAAAAGATGGTCACGCGCTGAGTCCTGGAAGCGCAAACCCTTGTCTGTGCACTGCGCACCAAACCCTTTCCCCTCCACACCAAGGCTGTGTGACCCTACTAAGAGGCAACACAGAGGACAGCACAATTAAAAGGCATAAAATAAGGGGGGGAAGAAAAGCAGAAAAAAGAGAAAGGTTTGAGATTCATATATAATAGAGGCAGACAGCTAAGAATAAAGGATAAAAATTACTGGAGAAGAGAAGTTGAGGCTGAACCTCAGAAAACCCTCTTGACAATTCGGGCAATTATGCGGTGCAATAGTCTCCCTGGAGACCCAGAGGAACCCCGCTGCTCGAGACGGTTTCAAAGCAGACAAAGCTACGCTATCTGTCCCTGGAGGAATAATCTTACAGGAGCTGGGAGCAGGGGCTGCCCCCCTTTAACCTTTTACTCCATCACAGAATTTGGGGAGCTAATGCAGCAGCCGGGTGAAGGAAACCAAGGGCACATTGCAGCCCCTTTTACTCCTTCCTACAGGTGTCTGGGTTTCTACTCTATTTTAGCTCCTGCTCTTGTCTTTTGCAGTGATCATTAAATACAGCTGGGAAAGCAATTTTCCATTACAACGCTTGTAATGATCTTCTAATGAATTATTCACTCTGCTTTAGAGAAGACACCATTTTAATACGTGACTGGTAGCTCACAGGCAAAAATACAGATGATTCAGTGTAGACAGGTAGGACAGGCTGAAATCTGAGTGGGCGAGATGGGACGCAGAGCAAAGCGGGACCACAAACCAGTCAGCACCTGAAAAATTCCGTGCATAGGGTTTGGCTTGGTTTTGAATATAGTGGCATTGCAAAATAATTCAGTGTATTTCCATAACCCCCTGCACAATACCACCTGCCAAACAAGGCTTCTCTAAAATGAAATCTCGATTTCACTGCTAAGACCTATATAAAAATCTCCAATTTTTAGGGTAACCCAGATCTGTTTCCCCAGACCCACCCCCAGTGCCGATTCGTGTGACGCTGCCTTTTCCAAGCCATACAGGACCTGCAGCTTCCCGATGAATTTTAATCCCTTTTTGCCACACTCCAAAGCTGTTCCTGAGCAGGAGCATGGTGCCTCAACTCTAAAAAGGAATCAGCCCGAGGATCGGGGCTGAATCCGCAGTAAGTTTTGATCCCTGCCTATGGGCGTTTGGATCTTACAACCTGTTTTTAAGAGAGACCTGAAATCACTCAGTCCTGCAGGCAGCTCTGCCTCTCCGAACGCTTGGAGCGGTGCCCGTCACAGCCAGTGCCCTCCTGCAGCTCACTGGGTAAACAGCATTTCTTCCCATCTCTAGTCATCTATTTCTCCATAGTGAACTAATCCAGGACTCCCCACCACCCCCGGGACAACAAACCAGCAGCGCGGGCACCTCATCGGCCCTTCCCAGGTACCTGTTGTTCTCTAATGCAGTACAACGTCGCGACTGACGTGGCTCTAAATGCCAGTCAGGCTCCCCAGACGTAACGTTTCCTCAGAAAGCAGCAGCAGCTCCTGGTTTTATGTTTTAATGTTTTTCAAAATGCCCCGGAGCACAGCGCTGCCAGCCGGGGACGAGCCGCAGCAGGATCAGAACCGAAGCAGCTCTTTGCAGGGGTGCGATCTGCAAGGGACGAATATTTTGTGTCTATTTTTCGCACCTGTCCTGGTTTAGGCCAGGATGGAGCTAGTTTTGTCTCCAGCAGCTCCCGTGTTTTGGCTTTAGTGTGAGAAGAACGGTGACAGCACACTGATGGTGCTGGTTGCTGCTGAACCACCAAGGACATTTTGCAGTTTCCCAGGTTCTGCTAACGTGCAGATGCAAAAACTTGGGAGGGGTAGAGACAGAATAGTTGATCCCAACTGGCCAAAGAGAGTATTCCATACCAGAGACGGCATGGCCGGGATCAGTGAGGGTCGGTTGGTGGGCCACTAGGCTTTTAGACCCTTAACTTGCCTTAATCCTTAAGCTTCCCTTCAGGTTGTGTTTTTTTTTGTTTCCCTATTTTTCCTTTTTGTTTTTCGTTCGTTCGGCTGTTGGTTCCCTCGCCTGCTCTCTCTGGAACTGGCTGTTCTGGGATAGCTGGGGGGGGGATACCCCTGCTCCCTGCCTGCTGCTCGGGACGGGCTGTATCCGTTGTCGGGTGGTGAGAAATTGTGCATCATTTGTTTTATATATTCTATTATCCTTATATATATTATTATTATCATTATTAATATATTTTTATATTTTTCCTTTGCTGTCCTGGTGAGTTGTTTTTATCTCAACCCGCGAGTTTTCCTTTCTCTCCAATTCTCCTTCCCACCCCAGCGGGGAGGGGGGAGTGAGCGAGCGGCTGCCTGGTATTGGGTTACAATTTGGGGTTAAACCACGACAGCACCAAAAGGGTGGCTGTAAATAACTGCTCACACAGGCTCTGGCCACTCATGGCAACAGCTTTTCCTCGCACTCCAACAGCACAGCCCACCGCTTGTGCCAACATACACTGCAAGCGGAGTGGGTGTCGGGGGCTCTGCAGGGCCCCCCGAATCCACGTCCCACCTGCCACCTGGAGAGCATCGCTGCCTCCCGCTCCCCACCACCCCGTCTCCCTCCGGCAGGACCAGAGGCAGGGGACGGGGGACGGGCGCAGCTGCGGGAGCTCCCAGCGCGCTCCAGGCAGCGTTCAGAGCCGGGAGGCAGGGGATGCTCTTGGGCTTCATGATCAGACACAACCTGCACGGAGACGGGAGCCCAGGCAGCAGCCTTGTACCTACACCAAGTCCTCCTGGAGCTTACAGAGCTTTATGCACAAGTGCAGGGCATCACCTAGAGAGGTCCACGCGCGGGACGTGTCCCCTGGGCATGGGCAGCCCGTCTTGCTGGGGGCATCCCATGGTTTTCCAGAGATGGACCATGCTGCCCCATGGCAGGATTTACATGAAAAATAACGTGGCAGATCTAAGAAAGTCTAAACCCTTCTGTGCAGAAATAAATATAACCCCCAAAGCTATTGAAAGAGAGTGGGATTGGTGCACCTACACGTGGTGCTGCTGGGAGCGGATCTCCTTCTGTGAGCCACCAGTCTCCAATCCCTTACCTCTGAACACGGTTTCTAAGCGCTGATGACCTCGACCTTCCCAACGCCGGGAAAGCAAACGGCCCCGGCACCTGGACCACACGCCGTCCGCACTGAGCTCCGGGCAGCAACAGCATCTGTGCCTGGGAAACCCAAGCCGGGCTGCACATAACACGGACCTGCCCGAGCCGCAGGAAAAACCTCATGCGCTAATGATGCTGATATTAATAATCTTCTGCCAATCGACTTTACAGACAGACTCCATCTGCGGAGAAGTGTAATGACATAAACTCACACTGTGTAAACACTCAACGGGGAGATAAACACTACAATACAGGTTTAATTTTTAGAAATGAAAATAAAAAGGCTGATGTGAACCGTAGGAATTCCTCCAAAGTCTGCAGGTTCTGCAGCATCTCCATCAAAGCTGAGGGAGCTCCGCTGACTTCCACAGCTGGGGATGTGACCCAGGGTATTTAAGGCTCTCCTTCACCCACGGGCACTAAATGCTCTATAATTCACATTTGTAACCTAATAAAGTGAAGACTTAGGGTAGGGTGCAATGGCTGTACCTCCAGCGGCAGGTTCCACGCGATGTAGACGTGCGATTTGTAGTCGTCCATCCACACCTCGGCCACCCGCAGGGCGTTGCGCTTGGTGTAGAAACCGATGTTGTTGTTGTAGGGCTTCTTCTTGCGCTCGATGTGAGCCACCCTGGAGCAGGGCAGGACCTCCATGCTGCCGCCGCACAGCCACACCTGCAACACAACCGCCCAACACCGTCAGCACGGGGCTCTGCCGTGATGCAAGGCATCCGCGTGCAAATTAAAGAGAAAGAAGTGGTGGGTTTTGAGGTTTCTATAATATCCTGGCGATATAATATCCTTCCTATAACATCCAGAGCATCACATCATCTGGCCAGGTTTGGCCTTTGCTCAATGGCAGGACACGCAGGGAGAATTTAACCTGTGCCTGGAGCAAAACACGTGTCGACATTAGAGGGCTCAAGTCTATATCCAGCACGTGGTATTAATGCGTTGTAGGATCGGGTGCCGAGTTTACAGGGATGTTGCTACTAAATAAAAAGGATTAGTGACGGGAATAGTTGAAACAATTGCAAGATCTCCTCCTGCAGAAGGGATGACTCAGTGAAACATATGGCAGGGACAGATTTCTCCCACTTGAAAACATTTGTTCATTATTTTTCTTTCACATGCTGTTTAAAATTCCCTTAAATCACAGTTTACAAGTTAATAAAATCTTTCGAGGTCTTCTTTTTATCACACGGAAGGGGAATTCAGAGAAAGACATGTCATACCTGGGTTCTTCCCTCCCTGTTTGTCTTCACCAAGAAGTTATTTATCTTCAATTAAAGACACGTATCCAGGACGCCCGGCACCGGGCAATCGTTACAAACACATATGCCAAACAGGCCTAATAATCCCAGTTTCGCCTATTTTGCAGTCTGCTCCGCATTATCATCTTGCACAGTTGTTATAACACCCATCGTTTCTGGGATCCCTTCCAGGCTCACCACCTTTTATCCCATCTGCGTTCCCTAAATTTTACCGACCCTGCTCAATCCGCTCTCCCGGCACCACGAGGAGCCTCCTGGCTGTATCAGCTCCCCTTTTTAATCTCTAAGCGGCGGGTTTAGCCCACCCGACGCGGGGCACGTGTGCGTCCAAGCCCAGGCGACCCGAGGAAGGGACGGCACAGCAGGGACACGTCTTCCCTCGGGGTAATCCTGCTACTCCTGGTCTTCCCGCTTGGATCGCTGCAGGGCAGGATATAGGAGCCCGCATCAAAACATCAGAGCCCCATTTTATAAGATGGTGCATAAATATGTAGAAAAAAAATTCCCATCTTACTCCTGTTCTGCCGTTTGACCTTTCTGAACACTTTTAAATACAATTTCATGCCTCCAGAGCGAATTCTGAGCTGACCTGAGACGAGGGCCATGCCCGTCCCTCCCATCCAGCCGCCACCGCGCTCGCCTCCGGTCAGCGAAGCCCACAAGGTCTGCTGGACGTTTTCATAGAATCACAGAATCGTTTTGGTTGGAGGAGACCTCCAAGACCATCAAGTCCAACCGCTAACCCAGCACTGCCAAGGCCACCACTAACCCATGTCCCCAAGTGCCACATCTACACGGCTTTTCAATCCCTCCAGGGATGGGGACTCCACCACTGCCCTGGGCAGCCTGTGCCAGGGCCCGACAGCCCTTTCGGGGAAGAAATGGTTCCCAATATCCAACCTAAACCTCCCCTGGCACAACTTGAGGCCGTTCCCTCTCATCCTGTCGCCTGTTCCTTGGGAGAAGAGACCGACCCCCCCTGGCTCCAACCTCCTTTCAGGGAGTTGCAGAGAGCGAGAAGGTCTCCCCTCAGCCTCCTTTTCTCCAGGCCAAACCCCCCAGGTCCCTCAGCCGCTCCTCACAGCACTTGTGCTCCAGACCCTTCCCCAGCTCCGTTGCCCGTCTCTGGACACGCTCCAGCCCCTCAGTGTCTGTCTCGGAGTGAGGGGCCCAGAACTGACCCCAGCACTCGAGGTGCGGCCTCACCAGGGCCGAGCACAGGGGGACGATCCCTGCCCTGGTCCTGCTGGCCACACTAGTGCTGATACAGGCCAGGATGGCGTTGGCCTTCTCGGCCACCTGGGCACGCTGCTGGCTCATCTTCAGCTGCTGTCGACCAACACCTTTTGCAGCAGGCCCCATGCTGGCAAAGCAAGTAAGAAGTGAACAAGAGAGTTCTAAAGAAAAAAATATATATTTTAAAAGGAATATTCCCCAGGCAATAGTTGGACAGAAACCGCCTCCATTTCTTGCCTGCTCGGTTCTTTAGTTTCTCAATGTCTCGGTGAAATAGGAGCATCGAGCTCTGCCCTCGGGTGCTCCCAAAGCTGCTGGGTTCAACCGCAATGCTGAGTAAAACTGCCAGTCCTGGAAGATCCCCGGCACCACCTGGCTTTGTAGTTTGGGGGATTTTTTAGGTCTTGTCCTGATTTGAGATCAGAATAACCTTTTTAAAAACATAAAAAACGTGACGTAATTACAATGTCATTTTCCAGCAAGCTTGGCTCTAGCAGTAAAGGTGCAATATTGTCTTTCCATGCTTTAGTTAAATAATTCAGATGGCTTTATGCTAGACAGCTTTCCTAGATTTCTGTAGTACCTGTACAGACCATCTTGAAATGCACATGCTGTAATAACCTGAGAGAGAAAGTGCTGGGCGTTGTGCAAAGGGCGTTGGTTATACACGTATCCACAAGCCAGTTCCAGAGAGATCAATAAAAATTTAATCCAAAAAAGGAACTTATGCAAGGAAAGACCATACTTCTATCTCCTAAATAAAGCCTAAACTGTCATTATAAACTAAAAAAATCTGTTTTTACAAGGCATTTATAAACGTTTCTGCTGGTAACAACGGGAGCAGAGACCTGTTCCATGGGCAACAGCCAAGTTGCACCCAGCGTCGCTGTCCTGTGTCCAGAGGAGGAAACCACGGCCCCAGGAAGACGTTGCTTGTTCCCATGTGGCCTGGCAAGGACTTTCTGCTCCTGCCGACATCCAAAACTGCACGGGAGCAGGTCCACAGGTGACAGCACAGGGGCTGCCATCCAGGGGACATCCTCCACAGCCACGGAGCATGGGGTGCTCTTGCCCTACAAGCTCAGAGTGATGCTTTATCCTTGCAATAACCCTGACTGCGGAGCGGTGAATGGCCCAAAGGCCCCAGACTTTGTTCTCTTGGTGCCAATGTGAGATGAGCTGCGAGACACCGCAACCCAAAGGGCTCAGCGGCCGCCCATCCTCCCAGCAAGGCTGGAAGTCATCGCCTCACCGATGCCCTGGTGTCCCAACCTGCAGCAGCTTCACCCCTGTGGCTCACAGACCCTGAGGGCAGAAGGTTCTTTGGGAACCTTCGTTTATGTCCCTGTTGAGCAGCCATTTGTCCCACCAAAGACCTTTAACAAATAGATTACTTTCCGATTAGGTAGATTTTTTTGTGTTCATAGCAAATAAACCTACAATCCCTTCAGATACTCTATTTCCTGCAGCTAACAGCATTAACAGGACAATCAGTCCAGCATGTTGTTTCTGCTAATTCCTTGAAGAATTATCTCTCAGTAGATGGGTAATCAAGAGCGAGCACAACATTAAGACCAATCAGAAAAATAAGGTATTGTCAAATTAATTCATGTTTAGCCTATTTAACAAGGCAGAGTCTTTTATATTGCTTCCAACAAAGGATGAAATCACAGTCACTTCATTTTATACAATATGCATGGATGGCATGTGCAGGCATGCTGAAAGACTCAAGACAGAGTACGTAACCCAGCAGGTTAAATATGACGAGCAAGTCTCAAGTTTCTCCCTTGTTTTCTGACATTCAAATTTCGACACGACTATTAGCTTGCCATTCATCCACCCATAAAGAGATGCAGAATTAAAAATAGAAGCATTCCCCTCCAGTAAATGACGGTGACTCAGTAACTTCTCCAGCAGTCTACACACAGGAGTAATCAAACATACAGAAAGATGCTTGGATTTATAAATAACCAGTTAACACTAAATTCTAGTGAAGAAATCCCAGAGAAACAAACAGAAAACAAATCCATCACCCAGAGAGCTTTGATGTGTTTTTCAGAAAGCTGGTGGGTAATACACTTGCAATTATTTTCCAAGCAAAATGTCACTGTGCTAAGAATTCAGCATGGAAAAGCAGCGATTCCTCTCAGGCAGTGAAGTGTCCGAGTACAGCCGAGACCGCAGCGGCCATCTGCTTTCTAGGAGCTTTGGCACATGGGGGAGGCAAACATTGGTTAGCATGAGGCTTCGTCGCATGCTCCAGGGACGGGGCAACCCAGCTTTGCTTTCTAACTGCCCTTCAGAAGCACGAAGGTGTCACGGGTGTGTGAAAGCGTTCGTGCAACAGCCGGCGTCTCAGTGACCTGCCCTGGGGATAACCCAAAACGGGGAGCAGATCCGGTGGGACGCAACGCAGCGGCAGAGCTTCAAGGGAGGCCCAGGCACCTCTCGTGTGCACCCGTACCGCCCAGCCAAGGCGCCGGCATCTCCTCTGCCATCAGCCCTCAGCCCTCCGTGTGCGAAATCAAAGTTGTTTTTACAGGGCTCTCACAGATCACTCTGCACGTCTTCATTCCTGGGACACGGCCTTCACTAAGCCAGGACACGAGTAACCGCGGCGTTTGGGAGCATCCTGGAAAACAGCGAGGAGACACCCTGCATCACTGCGGTCACTGCACTCCTGGTAACGGAGGGAGAACAGCAGACTGTTCGCAAAACGCAGCGAGCTGATGCTCCTTTGTGCAGGTAATAGAGACAGCGAGAAAATCCCAGTTTCGCTTGACCAGCTCATTGCAGCAGCCGCAGAAACAATCCTCCAAGCATTATGCAGTTAAGAACAATTACCGTCCATGATCCCCTTTGCCCTCAAAAATACACTGCAGCCATCAATTTGCTTTGCTGCTGTCTGCCAGAGCCAGCAATTACTCCCAAGGAGCATTATTTAAACAGAAGGGCTTTTGGCCATCTGCCTAATGCCAAAGGAGCCAGCCAGGCAGAACGGGGCGACCCAGGGGAGACCCACCGCGCGGGAGGGTGCCGAAGGCCCGTCCCGTGCTACGCCAGCCTCGGGGCATCGCCCGCGCTCCCCGGTCAGGCAGGGCTGGAAGCACATGTTGGAGGGGATGGTCAAGCTCATGCCTTGAGGTTGGTGGTGCCAGTGCTGTTAGTGCTTTACAGGTCTGGTTTGCACGGAGGGGGCAACCCAGAAGACGTGTTTGGATGCCAGTTGGTGCAAGCAGGAGGATGCTGCTGAGCACAGGGGGCTGCTGCCTTCTCCCATCCCATCCCCTCCAGCAGGTCAGAGCTGCTGCCTCCACCATGTGCTGTCCCCTTCTGCTCTCCCCAGGGAGCAGGGATCCCAGGGATCCTTCCCGCGGGAGCAGGCGCCTGTCCGCAGCGTTGCAGTCCCACTGAGCGGCAAAGGACCCACCCGGGAGAAGGCACGGCTGCAGTTTAATGCATATATGTTAAGAAAACCTTGCTCCCCTCCCTAGCCTTCTGCAAGCAGTCCTTGCTATGCCATGGTGCCTACCAGCAGGGAAGCAGAAGACAAAATTATTAACTTAAGGAGAATATTTTCATCAGAAAATACTGACGCAGGGGCTGCTTCCCCTGGGATGATAGAGGAATGCGTATGTCCCGCTGCTCTGCATGCGGCTGCAAGCCATACAAGGGAATTCGGGCTCACCATCTGTTTTCTGCACAAAGGCGACATCAGAAAAAGAGAAGGACTTCTGCAAGATCAGAGGCAAAACTGGGGCTGGCCCCTCGCCCCCTTCCAGCCGGCGGGGTGCCAGGACGGTGCCCTGCCCCAGCACAGCACCTTCTCCTCGCAGCCGTCAGCATCGCCAGACGAAGAACCGTACTATTGCTGCGCCGGGGCTGCTGCCTTATATAACGCTGTGCTTCCTCCTCATCCCTGGGATATCAGTAATAATAATAATAATAAAAAAAATAAGAAGGGACAGTGACTACCTTGGGTCCTGGACGCGGCGTTCTAGCTGGAGCGCGGCGTGACAGCCACGATGAACACTGACAGCTCCCATTACAGGATCCTGACTTCAGGTGCTTATAACTTTGCCGAATTTTAACTATTCAGACTGAAATATATCCTAGAACAGCTCGAGCCCGCCTGCAGTTAATGCAGAGAGACATCATCTCTAATGGTGTCAAGATGAGTCTGCGAGGTAAACTTTTAATCTCTGAATGTATTGTGACAGAAGGAAACGGGGGAAAAAAACCCGCTCCTAACTTTCGCTACACAAACTCCAGGCTTTTTCAGCTGATAACTTCATTTTTAAGGTGATTAGCAAAACCATGCCTTAATTAGCAATAGATTTCCCATTTAACAGCTTTGCCTTATCTTCGCCCCCCTCCTTTCTCTTAAAAGTAACTTCCTAAGTTAAGGGGAAAACACAATTACCCAGGGCAGCTGAAATAATAAGGAATGTATCAGAACAAAGACCTAAATAATAAAATTGAGAAACAGCAAAAAAGGCAAAGAAATAATAATTTCTCCACATGCTCCCTCGTATAGTTCTGAGAGACGGTATCTCTCCAAATTATTCCTTTTGTCAGAAGAAACAACACTTTCACAGATACATTTCCAGCTACGCATCTGAAGCTGTTTCTGTCCTTTCTGTTCCCGTTTCGGCCATGCTCCGTCCCACGTCCCCGCAGGACATCGTGGGAGGACACCCCCAGGGCCAAGCTCGCGCAGCCACATCCCGGTCCCCGAGCTGCCAGAGCAGCAAAGGGGTCAGGAATGGGGTGAAGAAGTCGCTCCCCAACCCCTCTGTACCCCAACGTGACGCAGGGACGAGGCTCGAGCAGGCAACGCCGAGGTGGGGCAGGGCAGCCCAAGCCAGACCCCTCGGCCCCCGGCAGCGGGGTAAGGACTCCCGCAGCAGCGGCTTGGGCAAGGAGAAGTAAACACGCCGCGTTTGTGGAGCAACCACCCCCTACGCTAGAAATCCCTCTTGGAGGGAGAGGCGATGCAGTACCTGCCCGTTATTTCAGCATCCTCAGATGCACAGAGCAAAGGCTGTATGTCGGCCTTACTTCCTCTAGAAAGCCTCATGGCCTGGGACGTACAACACGTGGAACTTAGCTGTAGTGCCTTATTCCCCAGCACAAGGTCCTGGTAACGTAGCGGTGAGAGGCACACACCACAGCGAGCCTGTTAGAGCCAAATACTGGTAAATAAACATCTCCACGCCATTAGCTGATGCCTGTTGATGGGCGAGAATCAGAAGTTGCATGACTCACACAGCAAGCTGGATCATATTTTGTATTTTTTTTTTACATATATATATATATACACACACACACATGCTATATCCCATATCATCATTGAAGTGCTCCTTCAAGCTAATGCCACTATCTCATGTAACAACCACAGCAGGAACTTCAGTAGAAATGTTAAGCTGAATTACATGAAGGTGAGTTAAGAAACCACATACAGAGGGGGGAAAAAAGAAGGAAAATCAGCTCTCTTTGGGGACTTTTTACTTCCACCACAGTGGAATACAGTATTCACGATCTCTGCAGGGGGACACAAGCACTCCTTGAAGAGGATTCCTTTGTAATTTGGGTATGTGGATTTCCACAGATCACATCAAGGGACGACTGGTGGCTCAGAACTGATACAAAAGCGGTGCCCGTGCCCCTGGGAGGGCATTTGGCTACAGACCCAGCAAAGGTGCAGTGCTGTGCCCACAGCCAAGGCCGGCAGCCAGACCAACCGGACGGCGAAGCATGTCTCAGCGTGAGGAGGGACAAACCCTCCGGTGCGTCGGCCTCGGAAGAAGGGGACGCCATGCAGGCAGGGACAGCGTCTGCACTGACGGACCCAACAGAGACCATCTTGTTGGAAATCTGTACACAACTTTGTCCTGACCAACTAATAAGTTATCTTGGAAACCTCTATGAAGAAGCGAGAGAGACTCGGCATCCCGCAGCTAAAATGGGAAAAGGAATTTCATTGCTCAACCTGTAGATTTGTTTTCTCTCTCACGAGGACACGGAAACCCTTTCTGAGAGGATCACGGCGAGGCAGCCAGATCAGGTGTGGTATTCACGTGCCATCTCCTTAAAATACGATTTTTGAATGGACTGTGTCCTAACCTGACCATCTCAGACACGTCCATTCAAGCAGAGAATGGAAGCGGGAGGAGAGCGTAATACTACATTTAAAACAATAACTTCTTTTTCTTTTTTGGCATTCCTTTTCTCACATTTTATCCTCACGGATGATATCACTTTGGACAGGTTCCTGTCTATCTTGTGCCAGACCAATAACAGAAATGTCCAGATTGTCCAGTGTCCAAATGCCTTACCTTTCCTGCTGAGGCTACTAAATTTGTTCCTTTTATAGCGGCCACTTAAAAATGCCAAATAAGAGTGGAACTCAGGTGCACAATTCACTCCACAAATCCTAACTTAGAGCAATACCGGGTAATAGCCATGGTTTTCGTCCTCTTAACTCGGCAAGGCACATAAATAGTTTAACATTAGACATACTGGAGACGTTAGGGTAAAGCAAGCTTCACGCCAATGCAAAGCAGCGACTTCTCTGCTGTTCAAGGAGAATGATACACACACCCCGCAACGGTGTGTGCTCAAACCGGAGGTTTTCCCAATGAACAATTTATGCTGTGCTTCTCCAACAAATGCAACACAACCTGTTCTAAATAGTGCAGCATTCCTGGCTACAATAGGTATTGATTGGACTTTATCACCAGATAAGATACGTAAGAATGGGTTTGGTGGGAGGCTGAGGATTTAAAAGACTCTGATCGCAAAGTACAGCACGGGGAGGAAAGCTCCGTTAGCCGTCATGACAAGTGTCTGCATCCTCTCAGCTCAGAAAAACTGCTGAAAAGAAGCATTTTGCTTCTCAGTGCGCTGGGACTGATATTTTAATTGCTGCAAAATTAAACTATAGCAACTAGAGCGACTGTAGCTTTGTCATTTTAACACTCCCAAAGTTATTCTCTAAAAAAAAAGAGGAATGGGGTATTTTTAAATCCACATCTTGCAAATGGTTGGTAAAACTGGAGAGATGCTCTTGCACCTGACTTCCCAGCCTTGGCTGGAGCCGGAGCCAAAATTTGCATCACCAGGTCCCAGATGGCCGAGACCAGGATCCCTGCGGAGCATGAAGCTCCAGTTACGCGCTGAAGTGGTTTGCAACTATCGTGGTATAAATCTGCGTCTCCCCTAATAAGTTTAGTACTGAAATTCCTCAGTGCGCTCATGTTATCTGATCAGCCTTGGCAGCACGACAAGGACCTGATTATGTTGTAATAGTATAATGCAGAGATTATTACAGACTCATAAAAGACAAGTGCCTTCAAAACAGCATCAACAATACCTGTAAGCCCTTGCAGAAGGAGAAGAACACGCTGGGCTCCACACGCTCGTAGTACAGAAATTACCTGCAGGATTTGACCCTGAACTACTTAGAGGTTGCTCTTTTTTTTTTTCTTTATTGCCAGTAATGTACCAAAAGCATCTTGATCTCATTTTCCTATCACCATTTCTGTCAAAGCTGTGGAAATAAAATAGCATAAATAGTTCAACAGAATTTTGATCTATTTTTCATGCAAAAAAGCCTTTAGAGAAAATTATCCGTAGACCGTTCTTCAGACTACCAGGATTCCATGTGGGGAGCGGCAGGAGGAGGGGGAAGGTGCCATGTATCATTCTAACCATAAGAGGCAGTTCTGAAACAGAATTATTTATGCCGAGAGAGGCAGGCGCGTGATAGAGCAGCTCCTGGGCTGACAGCACCCCGGCTCCACTGAGCTCCTTCCACTCCTCTGAACTCCAGCGCATCACGACTGCGGCTTTTGTGATCTGTAATTACAGATATCCTCTCATCAGATGCCGACGGGGAAGGCGCTGGAAGGAAGCCGAGCTCCTCCGTAGATGTTCATGGATGGATATGACCGAATGTGACTCAGCCCGTCCTCTCTGCAGAAGCTGCTCAAGGAACTCACCAAAAAGAGCAGCTCATGAGTTTAAAACCAGAGTGTGCAAATACAGAGGGAGGAAGCGTATGCAGTGTCTGTGCGTGTCTATTGTTTGGTGCGAACGCCTACGAGCACGTACAGACGCGCACATGAGGTATTTCATGCCTTGTCGGTGCTCAAAGCCAGGCTGACACTGTTTCCTAAGCTCTCCCATGTTTTTGCCACAGTCTTTCCCACTCATGCTTGGACAGGATTCTCAACAACAGCGTTGGAACAAGCTGCCAGGTTTATCTAAGGCTCTCTACCTTTGTTTTAGATCTTGTTCCTCTTAGCAGGGGCTTCAGCGGGTCCTGCCCGGCCCCGGTGCACGGAGCCGGCTCTGCCACCCAGTGTCGCCGAGACAGCGAGGACCTGTCCGAGCCACAGGTATTTATGGTCCTTTGACAAACACTCTGTTGTGAATTTTATTGCTAAACCTGTTTTCTCGGTCCTGCCAAAACCAAGAGCGACGCCGCGTTGCCACAGACACCTGACTGTCACTGCGGTGAGGACGCGTGGGCAGCTCAGGCAGGGCGAGTGACAGCTGGAAGGCAGCTGTCGCCTGGCCCCGGCTGCAGGGGAGAAAGAGTATCCGTCTGCCCACCCTACCGAGGGCAGATCCTCATCTGTGGGCTGCTGCGTGCTCCTGCCCAACACCCCCCTCCCAGCACCAAGTCTGCTGCAGACGGACTTGCTGCGTGCAAGGCTGAAATGTTAAGCTAAGGTCCAAACCAGATGGTTAGAGACCGGGGCAGCTCTGTCATATTTTTGCCATTCACTCTGCCATCTGCTTATTTTCTCTGGCAGCGTTAAAATCCCCTCTTCAGTGGAGCCGTCTCGTACTTTGAAATAATGAGTACTTTGCAACTCAAAGCAAGTGTGAAAGTTGAAAGCCTGAGCAATTGCTGTGGCTCTGAAGCTATCATCAGCAAACCCACTGATAACCGATTGTCACCGACAGCCGTCAACCTCCGCTAAAAAACAACGTTAGAATTCTGGTACACGGGCAGGTAAGGCATCGTGCAAAGGCTCTCTAAGATTAATAGCCTACTAACAGCTGCTCATCTCAACACTTGGTAGGCACCATCATCTGTTGAACATCACTCCTTCAAGTCTGGCCAACACCTGAAACATTTCCCGTCGGGACAGAACAGCCGCTGAGCTGGAGCTGTGATTTTCAGTTTGGCAGCCCTGTCTTTGGGGGCAGCGTGCAGGGTGGTAACTGTGCCGCAGCTGCTTGATCTACCCATGAAACACTCCAAGACCACTGAATTACCTTGGTGGCCGTCCATCTGGACTCTCTCTTTCACCTTCAAAAGTTTCCAGAGCAAGCATCCAGGGCTCATACTCACCATTAGATGTTGGTTTAATAAAGACCACAGCATTTCCTTGAAGTAGACATACGTTGGGTACACGGCCACTGACTTCAGAGGACTTGAACTTGCTCACAGCAGCCAGAAATTCAACCCTTCTACTAGCACACAAAAGCAACAGCCAAGAGGACCAAGGCTGCGTAGTGAGTGGGGACAGATTTGGAAGGGATGGAAGCAAAAATGCATCTGATGCAACACAAGTGCTGTGAGGAGCGGCTGAGGGACCTGGGGGGGTTTGGCCTGGAGAAAAGGAGGCTGAGGGGAGACCTTCTCGCTCTCTGCAACTCCCTGAAAGGAGGTTGGAGCCAGGGGGGGTCGGTCTCTTCTCCCAAGGAACAGGCGACAGGACAAGAGGAAACGGCCTCAAGTTGTGCCAGGGGAGGTTTAGGTTGGATATTGGGAACCATTTCTTCCCCGAAAGGGCTGTCAGGCCCTGGCACAGGCTGCCCAGGGAAGTGGTGGAGTCCCCATCCCTGGAGGGATTCAAAAGACGTTTAGATGAGGCCCTAAGGCATATGATTTAGTGGGGGACTTGGTAGTGATAGGTTAATGGTTGGACCCGATGATCTTGGAAGTCTCTTCCAACCAGAACAATTCTATGATTCTATGATTCTATGGTTTTTTTCTGTTACACACAGCACTCTCTAAAACCAGAGCTGCACTCCTGTTTTTATTAACAATACTATTAATTAACACTGCTCTCCTGTACAATTTAATCTCGATCAAAGTTGTGTGTGACTATGAAGTCCTGCCCTCCCTGAGATCAGCAGCACAGCTCCCGTTGTCTTTCCCAGAGTCGGGATTTCAGCCTCTCTCTCTAACCAGCAACAGCAACAGCTTTGTGCCAAATGCAGAAAGGATTCCCATGGGTCTGACGAGGGCTGTCGTGGACACATCTGCGTGCCTGGGTGTTATGTTCTCCACATTACAAAGGGCCTGGCGATGGTGGCATGAAACAGGCAAATGCACCTTGGTCATTCACGCTCAGGAGCTACCCAACTGGATCTTCTTTACCAAAGGCATCTTTTCCCTGTCTTCAGTGAACTTACACGTTTGGATTATTCATAACAATTACAGATTCACAGAGTACCTCAAGAAAATCCTCCAGATCTGCTGGCAAAGCTGCTCGTATGAGTCCTCCCTAAACCCAACTCAACCAAACCCAGCGCAGGCAGCACATATTTACTATTGCGCTGTTTGGGGTGACCTGACCCACTGGAACAAGAGCACTTCTGGTTGCAGCTCCATTAGGAGATCTGAGATGACATTAACATCCAGAAGAGCAGCAATAACCCTTTCCCAGCACAGCCACATCCGCCGCTGCCTACCCCCAGCGCGGGCATCAGTCGCGCTCACGTGTCCCACCGCTACAGTAGGGAAGTGTCTTTCCTGGCTGCCCGGGAAGCATCCTGCTTCACATTCAGTCTTCTCATAACCCACACTGCAAATTCCTCCTTTGATCCGCGGGACCGAAACGCCAGGGTAGAGATCAAAGTGGGTTTGAAATCCCACCTTGGCCGCTTGCAGACTCCATTAGGTTGTTACAGCTGGCACTCCGTTCCCGAGGAGCACGTTGCCATGCTCCCCCACTCCCGAAAGCCCAGCCCTAAGGCATCTCCTTCATTTCTTTCTGCGTACCTTGCAGTCCAGTTGCAGCACGGACACCGCTTTGTAGAGCCTCACAACTAACGGTTTTTCACGTCGCACACGCCGGCTGGCTGTTGTGCTCATTACATCACGCCGCTTCGGTGTGATTTAATGGCAGCGAGACCCAAATGAAGCATTAGCTCCGCGCTGTCCCCGGCTGAGTCTGGCGTTACCTGGCTGCGCGCTGCAGAAGAGGCGGCACGGGCTGCTCTGTCAGGATGCCCTTTTGATCCTCTTTCCCAGAAGGGACAGCGAGGGGGGTCTCCACGCTGGCACGGGGTCTGGCCACTGCCCTGAATGCTGGCTGAACGTTAAGCTAAATCACAAAATCGCCGTACAGCAATCACGCGCAAGGCTGCACTTGCCGGGTCCATGCAGGAGCTTTACGTAAAAGGTAAAACACAGGGACACACAACCACTTCGGTGTTTAGGTATTTGTGCTTACGAAAAACCCAAAATATCCCAAATTCCTTATTTTTCCCCTGCAGGTGTACATAGTGCGTAGTCCAAGAAGTACCCTGGGGAGCAGAGGGGGGTAGGAGAGCCATAGCCCCTCTGCCCTACAGCGCCTGCTGGCTGGGCGCGTGGCTGCGGGCATCCCAGGGCCGCGGTCCTCCCTCCGACATGCACCTTACGGCGAGCTCTGGCTCCGTAACTATTTTGATTTCAAACTATTTATATGAATGTGACCAGGAAAACTTGCCTTCCCTATGCTCAGCTCCCACAGCCAGGGTGCACAACAAGAGCATCCCACCCTGGGTCCAGTTCTGGGCTCCCCAGTTCAAGAGAGACGAGGAGCTACTGGGGAGAGCCCAGCGGAGGGTACAGAGATGCTGAGGGCCTGGAGCATCTCTCCTGTGGGGAAAGGCTGAGGGAGCTGGGGCTGTTCAGCCTGAGGAAGAGGAGACTGAGAGGGGACCTCACCAACGCTTATCAATATCTCCAGGGCGGGTGTCAAGAGGACGGGGCCAGACTCTTCTCAGTGGTGCCCAGCGCCAGGACAAGGGGCAACGGGCACAAACTGGAACACGGGAAGTTCCGCCTGAACACGAGGAAAAACGTCTTCGCCGTGAGGTGCCAGAGCCCTGGCACAGGCTGCCCAGGGAGGGTGTGGAGTCTCCTTCTCTGGAGAGATTCCAACCCGCCTGGACGCGGCCCTGTGCAGCCTGCGCTGGGTGACCCTGCTCTGGCAGGGGCTGGGCTGGGTGGTCTCCAGAGGTCCCTTCCAGCCCCCACCAGTCTGTGATTCTGTGACCACGAGAGGTCGAGGAGCCTCTGATCTCTGTCCTTGACTGGGCAAGTTCTGGGAAAGCTGATCTGACTCTGAAGCTTGGCCAGCTTTGACCTGGAAGGGGACTACAGCCCTCCAAAACCCCTTCCAGCCTGAATTATTCTACAATTCCTGTGCGGAGATGCTTAAGACAGATGTTTGGAGGTCACAGTGAGGACGGCACTGGGCTAGGGTAGAGAAAGTGCAACATACTGTCTTGGTTCTTCCACTGAGCATCTTGACAAGTTACTTCTGTGCTATCAACCTTTGTTCTTGCTGTTCACAACTCACGTCGTCTAACCTGAGGAGAGAGGCTGTCGCAACACACGTGGACGGCTCCTAGTGCAATGTCAGTCCAACCTCAGCTGAGGCCTGTTCAGGGTACTGGAATATAAGGGATTATTTTGTACAGCAGGACTTTCAGGGATATTTTAAACTTAAATGTCTACTATGGTGTTTTTCAGATATTTCTAATCTCCGAGTCCTATGAAATTTACCACTTGAGGAGCAGATCCCTTCAGAAAGTTCTCCAAGTTAGATTACTGTGCATCATATAAGAACTTTTTTTTTCTTACTCTCTTCACAGACACTGTAAAACAATTCCTGGACAGCCAGTGTCCACAGGTACCAGACTGAAAACCCCATCTGAGATGTTTTCTAGGTTCCTTAGAGCATGGAGGAGATGGGACCATCATGTGATTCTGCTAGACCAGACAGCTAAACAGGGGGGAGATGGATCAGGGGATATATTCCTTTTTGTCCACGTAGCAAATAGCACACAAGGACCTGAACTGTGGCTGGGGTCTATAAGACCAACAGGCTGGTGGACAAGGAAGACATGGTTAGGAGTCTTGTAAAGGTCAGTCTCTACTTCAACGGATCAAAGATCTTCAATAAAGTTGTAACAGAGAAGCTGAATCAGGGGAAGAGAGTTGGGCAACACAGACATATTGCTAGGTGTTGAAGGACAAACCTTAAGGAATTCCGACACGCAATAAAAGCACCATTTTTCTCAACAGTCAAATCTCTCAAGTGAATTAAACTGTGCTGGAAGCTGGTGAGAAAAGCCAGCTCCCAAAACGCTCTACAGCTTAGCTGCAGGAGCTTCATCCGAGTTCTTTGGATCAAAGCAAACCAAGCCACCTCTGAACGGGTCACAGACTCAGCTCATTGATTTATTTACAAAGTTTAGGAACTAATATTATTTATTTTGCATGCAATGTGCAGAACAGAGATAGTGCTAAAAACACACACTAACACTTTCATGTGTTCAATCCGATAGGATACTGGTTATTCGTTTGATACTACCGTGGTTACCACACTTCTGTGCTTTCCCCCGTCCTGATATGTATAAAAGTCTCGCTAAAAATTCTAAGTCCCCAAACGCATAGTCGTCGTTTAAGATCACGTAATATCCATTTGTTTCTATTTTCATATTACATCCCTTTTTAAAATCACTAATTAATTTACTCCTCAAAAAAAAAGAAAACCGCTGTGGAATAATGATGCCCTCAATCCCTGCAAAAGGTACTGCAAGCCTGGTTAGCGGCACCACATTTCACTCAGCACAGGCCAATTCCGAGATTGCATTTTAATAACAGGAGCACAGTCCTTATCCGTTCCTCCCCGACTCCTCTTGTCCTTGATTTGCCAATTAGAAATAACTGCAGTGGAAGTGATACAATCCCACAATGCTGGTTTCAGACAGACTGTCACCCGAATAGCTATTACAGAGCCGTAAAACGAGCTCAGAAGGCATTTTTTTTTTCCCAATGAAGCAGGTTGATAAAAACAATTAAGGTTTTCATTTATTTATATGTATACAGACTTAGGAACGCACATACTCAGATATTTTATTCTAACACGAAGAAACCAATTACCATTCTCTGTAACTGAGAGCCTCAAAAAGCACCAAGAAGTATGAAAATGGTGATTATATTCTAATCAGACATTTCCAGGGAGAACATTTCTACTTTTTCAGCCGAAGCCTGCAACAGCACGCAAACCAGACTCTCGCTGTAGAAATTTAAGTCGAAATTGCTATTTTCCAAGTCTGCCAAAATCGGGCTGTGCTTTAGGCTACCCCACATGGCGGCACCCACCTCCCGCGCATTCCCACCCGATCCCTCGTAGTCCACCCCGCCGTGGCTGCGGCCGGCTCAGAGGCGTTACGAGAGCCCAGAGCGCGGCGGCACGAGTACCGCGCACGTCTGGCGCGGCAGCAGAGCAGCCGCCGGGTCGCGCAGCCCCCCTCCGCTTTTTCTCCCTTTTCCCTTTTGATTGACTCCCGGTGTCCTTCTCAACTGGAGCGTCCCAGGACCGCAGGCTCCCACGGCCCCAGAAGCGCTGAGTCCGACAGTGCCTCCCTGAGAAAGAGCAGAAGTCCTTGTCTTCAGTAACCCTCTGCAGATTTAATTTCATATTTTGTTCCAGAAGCAGCCATGGGGATTGAGGCTCCTTGTTCAAACGTGTCTGCAAAAGCCAGGCCAGGGCGCTCGCATGTCATGACCACGATATGTCTTGAACATCACGATCTGTGCTTTTATTTCCCATCTCTCGCCAACTAATTTGCCTCAGGCCATTGCCAGAAGAGGGCTCTGATGGCATTTAATGTGATGCGGCTCTAGGGGATTCAAGATGACCCCAGTATGTAGGGTTGTTGTCTTCCTTGGCCGTGTGAGACCGCCTATCCTCAGTCTGAGCTGACACCAACAAAGAAGGAGTATATTTTAACAAAAAACCATACTTGTTATCCTTTGACTGGAGTAGGACATGCCATCTCATGAAGAAGGGCTGGTCTCTCTAAAAACCTTTCCTCTTTTCCTTCGTCCTCTAAGATAAGCAGCAAAGCTCTGGACTGCTGAGCACAGTTTGGGGGCTTCGCTCCTTCTCACCAGCTTTGCTACGTGAGGCCGGAGCAGCTCTGCTGCAATTTCCTGGCCAGAAGACCATCTTTTCATTTTACTACACACCTGCACTGCGCACTCAGTGTCCTGTGGGAAAGCCATTTCCTCCATCCCTTCTCCTTCCAGCAGCTCCAAGATTGGGGAGGGCTAACTGGAGCAGGCAGGGACGGAAGCCGGGCTGCTCAGGAGGCGAATCGCTCTCCCATCCCTCAGTTACAGCCAGCGAGGAAAGAGTCCCGGGAATAGCCTGAATTTCTTTCATATAAGCAGCTCTCTCACAAGAGGGCTGGCTGACGCAGCCGGGTTTCACTCTGTGCTACAACAGCTCCTCCACGTCAGCTGTCTCCAGAGAGCAGCTGAGAAGACGTGGGCAGTGTGGTTTCATGGGAAGAGGAAGAGTGGGAGTTTCCAGATGAAGGATGTACGGGAGAACATGGACAAAGAGGAGCCCACGTGGTGCGGGTGCAGCTGGGATGGTACAGTATCACCTGCACCACCACAGGGCTGTCCTGTTGCGTTGGGCCATGCTCTGCCTCTACAATGAAGCAATTCAGCAGAAGAGGACTTCCCGGGCTGGGCTCCATGTCATACAATTACAGCACTTTGGTGGCATCAACATCCAGCAGCAACAAGCGCTGTGTTTTGGACCAGGACGGAAACCCAGCAAAAGCACTGCTGCTTCTCAAGTACTCCCCCCCAGCAAGGGGACAACGAGGCAGGCTTCCACAATCGGAGACTGACAGCCTGTATTAATCATCCTGCCTTGCGGGGACAAAATAGTTTTGCCATCAGATATTATGCCCTCTGTCGTGGTTTAGCCCCAGCCGGAGGCTGAGCCACACGGTCGCTCGCTCACCCCCCTCCCGGTGGGACGGGGAGAGAATTGGGACGAAGAAAAGCAAGAACTCGTGGGTTAACAACAACAACAGTTTAACCAAACAACAAAGGGAAAGAGAACAAACAAGCGAGAAACCCCAACAATGACAACAACAGCGTGTACTTAGCGGTGCTTTCCGGACAGGTCCAGGTCGCTCCCGCCCGCAGCCCGACACCCAGCCCGCTCCGAGCAGCGATCCCCGCCCCGCCAGTCACCCCCCTCTAAATAGTGAGCGTGACGGGCACATGGTATAGAATAGCCCCCGGCCAGCTTCTGGTGAAAATTAACCCTATCCCAGCCGCAACCAGGACACCCTCAAAAATCAGCAAGTTTAAGGTTCTTCATGATGTCGTGCATCCATCTGGCCAAGTTCCTGGTACACATCTGCTTAGAGGTACATCTAGTTCAGGCCAGGGCACCACAGCTTCTGCGATGGCCCTGGTCCGTGGAGGGGACATTCCTGTTCCCTCTCTCAGCTGGCCCAATGTATTGACAGTCACCTGTTGCAGCAAGCTGGCCCACCAGGGATGGGAAGGCCATGGGACCCCTTGTGTAGGGCCTTCTGGTGGCTCACGGACTTCTGCGAGGCACCGGGGAAGGACAAGAGCAAGTCCCAGAAGAGCCTGCTGACGCCCGGCTGGGCTGGGTGGGCGCTTTTACATCAGCACTCTCGCCAACGTGTTCGAAATACTGTATCTGGAAAAAGGCTGCGCTGTGGAAAAAGCAATCCCTGCCATCCAGCAGGAGTGCAGGAGGATGAAAGACATCGCCCGTTAACAGTAACAACTAACGAGGCCAGACTGTTCTCGGTTATTTTGGTCTGAGAGACTGAAAAAGATGGTCCTGATGTAACGGTCACTGAGCTGATTTATTTGGCCACAGTTTCCACCAGGTATATGAAGTATTTCCCAAGCCATTTCTCTAAATGAAGTATCGCGTACTTACAAACAAGTAAGCGTATGGTGGTTACCCAGCCACGTTCCAAATTCCGCCTTGTCTAAACGGGAGCTTCATCGTGCTTTGGAGCCGCTTCAAGCTTTACTTCTGCCTCTTCCAAGCACTCACAGTCACTTACACCTCTTGAGCCGGCTTTCATTAAATTGAGATTAAAAGGACTTTCTCCACAGACAAAATCATAAAATGGAAAATGTCTCATTTCAGCTTTTGCTTCCAAATACGAGCCTTGCCATTCAAGGGCGCACCAGCACTAATAACTTCTCTGCTGAAGCAGCTACTTCTATTTTATTCCTTTCAAATGCACGACAGAGGCTACAAAACCCAGAGCGGCGGCCCGGGGCACGTTTTAAGAACAGCTCTGGGGCAGGCGCGCACTGTGCTCCGGGAGACTCTGCTCCACCACGAGCACTAAGGACACGGACGCGAGGTGCCCCGCTCTGTTCTCACACTTCTACCTCGCAGGTGTCTGCTGTGACTTCAGTGTAGAAAGGTCTGGCCGTAGCTGAAACCAGAGGTGAGTCAAAAGCATCTACAAACTTTTTCTTTAAAAATTTGGAATATGGTGATCTCAATGAAATTCCGTCAAAAAGGAAATGTAGCATTTCAAGATAATGGGTCAAGCCTCATTTAGAGCTCATCAGAACGGAAAGTGTCTGCGTTTCTGGTTTTGCATTAAGTTCAAAATTTATAATAAGTTATAATAAATATGAAAGCTGTGAATAGAGCAAAATTTCAGATTTAGCAAAACAAAACATTCTCATCAACTAGAGCATTTTTAAACTTCAGTTCTGGAAACTCTTCAGGCTTTTTTGAAATGCATTTCAAAACCCAAATAGAAATAATGAGTTTTGGAAACGGGAATGTTTAAAGCGAATAATGCAGAAGAAAAGAGACAATGAGCAGTGCTGTGTCTTCAGGTCATGACGACATTATGACTCACTTCTCATTCATTTGGTGAGATTTCAACATCAATTGTTATTAGCGCCTAATTCATCAGCATTCATAGGTTTGGTACAATTTTAAAACGACAAATATAGCACTTCCCTGTAAACACACAAAACCACCCGAGATGGAAACAAAGCGCAAAACCCGAAGATCCCACCTTGGTTGCTCCCAGATTGCACCAAATTTTTCTGAACCATCTGCTGGAAAAAACGCCCATTGCGGCAGCCTCGGAGGCTGAGCAGAGGTTGCCTTCTACGCGTCCCTCCGCTCTAGCAAGGTCATGCAGGAGAGGGGCTGCTCCAATGCTATTCATGGTTTTGCAAGTCATACCAGCATGTTAAGACACGTTATTTTATTTTATTTTACCTGTAAGTCACCGGGCAGCCTTAAAGTCACTGCAGACCTTCAAGCAATGAAAAGCCTTCAACCAAACTCCCTCTGAAACGGAGCCTGAGCCACGTTCTGGCTCCACTTCAGCTTACACTTGTAAAGTGCGAGCCAAGTCCCTAAAGGAAAATGGAAATGCTTCCATCCATGTCGATAGGCTTTAAATCAGCCTTAAGCGTGGTCCCACACGCCGAACTCGGCAGCGGTTCGTTTGGGAGCTGCCAATGCCATCATTACCTACCAGGGCTGAGATTTCAATCAAAATACGCTGGTAAAACTTCTTTTTTTTAATTAAAAAGATGCATTCAGGTGCAAAAGGATCTGCTCCTCCGAGGCTCCGGGTCTGAAAAGTGCCTCTCAGCTCTGCTTCATTAGTTTAACTAGAAGCCGCCCATCGATCCTGCCTGTAAATGAGTGAGCTCTGGCAGCCCCTTGGCACGGTTACGCCCGGCATGCTGGAGGCAGGGAAAAAGCCTGCCTGGATGCTCCCGTCTTCCTCATTGCCATGGGTAGCCCAGACGGGGAAAGGTTGGGGTTCTCCTCCCGCCTCCTTGGCATTTCTAGGTATTTTTAGCTTTCTGGCTGAGGGCAGAGAGCAAGACTCTCCTTCCGTCATCGAATGGTTCCCCTGTATTTTTGCATAAGCAGTTTCCTGCTGAAAGCCCCACGACGGAGCAGCCGCGCATGGATTTTCATCGCTACCTGACCCAGCTCAGAGTCCACAAGGCTGCCTAAGCCTTCAGCGCTGCCAGGGAAAGAGAGGGTCAGGCTCGGTGTCACCAAACCTGCCCCGCACCGGGGGCACGTTACCGGTACCCACACCCGATGCTGATGTGTGTATCGGTGTACCAGTGATAACAGCGCTTTGTACATGCTCACACAGCGTATAATAACCTGCCTTGTTCTCATTTGCTATATTCTGTCTGTCATGGTTTGGGTGCTTTTAAGTGTCTTTAGAGCTATTTAGAATTACTCATCCTTCTGCGGCATGAAATGAGAATCTGAACTCAAACTGCTGGTACAGAGCTTGTCACTGACGGTTTTCATCTCGGTATAATTACTTTTGAGATAGACGCCCTCACCAGCGAGAGATGACTCAGCTTTCCCAGAGACCAACGCGCTCTCTAGTTCCCCAACACCCTCTTGCTGTAGGAAAACCTTGCCGAAGGCGTTTGGGGCGATCCGCTGCCTGAACCCCAGCCTTGCCCCGGGCTTTCTGCCGGCCGGGAGTCCAAGCCCAGCCTGGCTTCAGCAAGGATGGGGCAGGCACAGAGGTCCAGGTACCGGGAGCTCCATTCCCATGAAAAATACTGCAATTTGGAAATTCCTTTTCATTCTCACCAGTCCCGGATAAGGGCACTAGAGCAGAACAGAAACACAGGCTCTGCCCTCGTGGAGCTTCTCAGGTTTGACCTGCCACCGCACCGATTTACTCGGAGCACTGGGAGAACACGCACACAACATTTGATTACGGACAATCCTCACCAGACCCGTACAACCACGCCGGCAGTTACCCCCTCAGGCAGCAGCGCCGGTGACCAGCCAGTCTAACGTCAGCTGCTTTTTATTTCTTTTCAGCCCTGTAAACGTAGGAAAGAGACGGGACTTCGTTTCAGCTGCATTAAGATCATCCATTACTGGGTCACGCACGTGCTGCACAAAGCCCAGCCGAAGCCTTGATGCTGCCAATGGCATCTCGTGATGATGGCAGAGGGACTTGGTTTTAATCCCAGATCTGTAAAATCTCTTAAAATGAACTAATAGCAGCTGTTAAGCAAATGTACGGTTTAAAGGGAGCAATTAATTTATGCGTTGTCAGGGGTCGCACCCCACACTATCTGTGGATCCACAATTAAGCGCCATTTAACTCCTTCCAAAGGCAGTAACAATTACTTAGGACAATGGTATTGTAGTTGCTGTTTTTCTTGAAAGCGCTTTGCTTTGACCGAAACCTATTGTTGTATTTCATTTTCACACTGGTACTGTTTCCCTTTTTGCATTTTCTAAATGAAAACCAAACCCCAAAGTTTTCACACACCAAAAAAGGAAAAGAAAGCTGAAAGCCATTCTTTTTCTGCTCTTCCCTTCCTGCTCCGGAAAGAAAGTATTGAAAATCTTTCAACAAGTCAAATACTTTCATAACCAGTTCATAGGATTTATTTTCTCCCCCCCCCCCCCCCCCCTTTTTTTTTTGGCATTGGTAAGAATAACAGCGTTCACCTTCCCGAGCTGGAAGACGAGGAGGCAGTGGCGGTTTGGCAGCAGCTGGGCGGGGATGGCGAAGCCACCGCTGCCGCCGGCCCCTCGGCTCGAGCCAGCACAGGACTCCCGGACAGATCATCTCCACTCACGAGCCGTAAAGTGCCGCAGCTGCGAAGCAAAGGCACATCCCGCTTCATCGCGGCTACAGCATGGGCCACGACTGCCGCGACGGCTTTAATCTACTGCTGGATTGGAGTTAACATCCTAGACTGGGAGCCTTAACCCTCCCGTCACGGCTGTGCGAAGTCTGAAGCAGGCATCGAGCCGATCAGCCCGCCTGCACGTGCTGTCCCACCGCCGGCAGATCCTTCCTGAAATTCAAGGCCAGTCTATGCTGTTCTTACGTAGCTCCAGTCTTTCGCTCTATTTTTGATTTTGCATTAAAGTAAAGCAGGAAAAGGAGATTTTAGCAGGGAGCATCTCTTCCCCTCCCAGGCTTTTAACAGCAAGATCTCTACCCCAAGCTCATCACCAATGTTTGTCCCAAGCCCAGGCAGAAAGAGAGGCACCTCCTCAAAGAGCTCTACCCACCGACGCCAGGCGGGGATGAATCATCCCTCAGAAGGCACATGTCTCCCTCTGATCTGCAGAGACGGCCCAGATGCGGGGCCAGACACAGAAAGACATTTCAAGATAGGCGAGATGGGTATTATACAGGTGATCCACACGTGGGATTGTTTAGGAGGAGCTTTGGTCGGTGTCCCCATGCTCTTGGCTCTCTGGAGAGCAGCGCACTCTACGTAGCCTGGATGGAGCAGCATATTTCATGCCTAAGGCAATGCCCGTCAAAATCAATAAACAACTCCTACGAATCTCATCAGACATTGACTGTGGACTAAAATATTTAGTCACCAAAAAGAAGCTCAAGCTGTTATTAGATCCTTATGAAGCAGAATAAAGAGATTAGCTTAAAAAAAAAAAAGGCCTTCACCTTTGCAGGGCAGACGCAGCCACGCTACGGCCGAGGACGTGCAGCCCGTCCTGGGCAGGACCACGTCTGTGCCGCGCTCCCCCGGGATGCACGTGGGAGCAGGCGCCGCAGCAGCGCCTGCGCTGGGCAGCCCGCCCAGCCCTCCCCGCAACCACATCTCTTCTCCGCAGACTGCTTCCAAAAGCAGCCGTTTATTGGACTAAGTTTTAAGCAAGGCTCATTTTTATCTGCCGTTAGCTGCTCGCAAGAAAGGCACCTCGTCCCTGCTGGTCACCCAGGCTTCCCCCGCTGCCGATGGAGAGGGACGGGCACCGTCGGAGGACGGAGTGCTCCCCGATGCCACATCCGCAGGAGCACCCAGCTCCCTCCAGCACCAGTTAGGCTAATTGGGACTAAACACCTAATTTCTACCCAACTCAGTTTCAGCGCAACAAATCCCACCTGCAGTGTTGCTGTGCCATGGAAGGGACGACTTCTGCTTCTCCTCCGACAGAGGCATTGAGCTGCAAATGCTGTTCGGCGCATGCAGCCTGAGGGCCGTTATATACGTGTTATTATACCTACAGTAACTACAGGAACCAACCCAAACATCACACAAACACAGTGACGATGAGATTCACGCTGTCATGCCACTGCTGGCCGAACGATTATAGGTTTCTGAGCTCATCTACGCAACAAAATCAAATCAAATCTATAACCCAGCAGGAAACACGCAGGCTAACGCTGGAAGAAAATGTCTTTGAAAACTGAAGTGGTGACTCACTCGAGGATCGCAAAAACTGGTAAGAACTGGGATAATCATTGGATTAAAAAAACAGAATAATGAACCCCAAATCTTAAGGGACGAACTGTTAATCCATGATTCATGTTACTGGGAGGTTTCCCTTAGGCACCACCCCACCGCAGTCCCCTTGCTGAGGTTACAGCTGAGAAAGGCAAAGTCGGGGGCAGGCTGGGCACTTACTGAGACTCTCCTGTGACAAGAGCACCCCAAAGCGAAGGAGGAATCGAAAATCTGGTGCTGGGCAGATCCTATCTGGCGGTCTCCGCTCAGCCTCGTGATTTCATTCCGACTCTTAAATCTACTGGCTTCAAACTGTGGTAAAAAGGCATATCCAAAATGAAAGGCACATTCTTGGAGGGTTCTGCTGCTGCCATCTGCAAATCATTATTTCTTCTTCGTAAAAATAATTAAGTGCAAATGGCTACAAGAGGGGGAAGAAATTCCTTTGCTCCTTCCAGCAGGAATTTCTACCAGCAGCAGAAAAGGCAGAGGAAGGACCTGTGTGCAGCAAGTGTCCCCACAGCCTGTCACCGGGGTACCTCCACGGCAGGGGGACAAGGAGAGCCAACGCGTCCCGCACCTTGCTGCAGAAACGGTCTGCACAGGCACAACCCACCCGCCACGTCCCCAAAGCACTGACTGCTCTGCTCATGCCCTGCGCCATCCAGAAAGCCTCCAGGTCTAAAAATCAGCTTCCCAAATTAATATATATCATTGCAAGAGCCCGCGTGGGGCAAAACCATGGCCGTGCTGGGAACCTCCCGTCCCCTCCCCGGCCAGGCAGTGGGTGCGTGAGCAGGGACCGCTGGGGCTTCGCCTTGCACGAGGCTGCTCCACAGATGGGAAGAGCCAGCGAGAAATCACCTCGGCGGACGTCTGACCCACACGCACAGCTTACGGACTGCAGCGCCGGGGCTGGCGCGACAGCTTGCGTCTTCGGCTTCGTGTTACCCTGGGAATGAGGGGGCGAAGCTTGGCCCAAAGAAAGAAGCTGTTCGGCGGCTATCTTGTATGATCTTTTAGACAGACTTTTTCCCCTTCCAATGTGAGTCATGAGACTGGAATGAGTGAGATTGTAAGATTAAACAAATTATCAGCTCCCCATCACTGGAAACACAACCCCCCTTTTTCTCTCCAATGGCAATTAACAAGGAGCAAAAGCAGATAAAACGAGAGCCGGCTGCTTGCCATCTCCGCTTAATCTTCAGATAACTATTTTCTTAAACCTCCTCAGACTGGCTGTTCCGCGTCTGCAGCACAGCGGTCCCTGCAGATGAGGCTGTCTCAAGAAGAAGGATAAGGATATAAAGGAAAAAAAGAAGATAAAGAGATGGGGGAAATGCTTGGCATGCTAAAAAGGGCGAAAACTTACAAAGCTCTTGCTCAGAAGCAGCACAGGAACAGAGATGAAAGGGAAAAGATTAACTTCTGTTGTTCAGTTTTCTGAAGGCGCCGTACGCAGCTCGAGCTAATAGGGCTTCTTGCTGAAAATCACACAGGACCGAATTAGCAGCAGCAAACGCAAATGGGGGGATTTGAAGATTAAATCTCAGCGCTACATAAACGCTCGTTTGCCAGCATCCTGCCACGCTCTTTTGAAGTCTTTATTGCCGCAACTCAATCCAGCTGAGCTGGGGAGCCTTGTCTGTCTGTCTTTCCTGAGGTACCTGCAGTGAACCTGGAAGCTCCCGCTGAGCAGGGATGTAGCACGGAGGAGGCACGGGCGGTGAGGACTGTACCGACCTCCCCGTGTGATTCCATGTGTTTACCCTCAGAAAGCACAGCTTTGGAAAAAACATACGTGTCTCATGACAATACACAGTCCAACAGGATTTCTTGGTTTCTGTTTCTCACAGAATCACAGTCGTTGAGGTTGGCAGGGATGTCCGGAGATCGCTTAGTCCAACCCCCCCACACCCAGCCTAGAACAGGTTGCTCAGGACTGTGTCAAGTTTTGAGTGTCTCCAAGGCTGGAGACTCCACACCGTCTCTGGGCAGCCTGTTCCAGCGTCTGACCAACCCTGCAGTGAGGAAAGCGTATTCTTCTGTTTAAATGGCATTTGCTGTGTTTCAGTTCATGCCTGTTGCCTCTTGTCCTACCAGGCACCACTAAGAAAAACTTGTCTCCAGCTGCTTTACTCCCCCCACCAGGTGTTTATACACGCTGAGGAGAACCCACCTGAGCCTCCTCTTCTCCACGCTGAACAGTCCCAGCTCTCTCAGCCTTTCCTCAAAGGAGAGAGGCTCCAGACCCTTAATCATCTTCGTGGTCCTTTGCCGGACCCTGTCCAGCATGTCCTTGTCTCTCTCATACTGGGACACAGTAGTCCAGGTGTGGCCTCACCAGTGCCCCTTCTCAGAGGGGAAGAATCACCTACCTTGACTGGCAACACTCCTCCTAATACCGTTAGACGTTTTTGCTGCAAGGACACGTTGCTGGCTCATGGTCAACTTGGTGTCCACCAGGAGCCTGAGCTCCTGCTCTGCAGAGCTGGTTACCAGCTGGGCTGGGGTTGGCCCCACCATATATTGATGCCTGGGGTTGTTCCTCCCCAGGGGCAGGGCTTATCATCTCCTTTCCTCCAACTTCATGAAGTTTCTGTCAGCCCATTTCTCCAGCCTGTCAAGATCCCTCTGGATGGCAACACCACCATCTGGTGCAGAAGCTACTCCTCCCAGCTTTGTACCATTAGCAAACTTGCTGAGGTACCCTCTGCCCCATCATCCAGGTCACTGATGAGAACGTTAAACAGCTGACCCCTGGGGCACACCACTAGTGACTGGTCTCTAGCTGGACAAGTGCCCCCGATCACAGCTGTCTGGCCCAGCACCTCACTGGTCACTGCTCTAGTTTGTACCTCAGCAGTCTGTCAACGAGAATGTTATGGGAGACAGTGTCAAACGCTTTGGTAATGTCAAGATAAACATCTACTGCTATCCCGTCACCCACTGCGCCAGCCACCTCATCGCAGAAGGCTATCAGGTTGGTCACGTATGATTTCCCCTTCGTAAATCCATGCGGACTACTCCTAATCGCCTCTTTGTCCTTCAGATACTTGGGAATGACTTTCAGGATTAGTTGCTCCATCACCTTCTCAGGGATGGCGTTGAGGCTGACTGGTCTGTAATTCCCTGGATCCTCCTTCTCGCCCTTCTTGAAGACAGGAGTGACATTTGCTCTCTTCCAGTCCTCAGGCACCTTTTCCAGTTGCCACAAGCTTTCCAAGAGAATCAAGTGGCCTCGCAATGATATCAAGACAGCTCCCTCAGCCCTTATGGGTGCATCCCTCAGGCCCCATGAACTTGCGTATGTCCAGTTTGTTTATATGTTCCCTAACATGATCCTCCTCCAGTGAGGGCAAGTCTTCCTTGCTGCAGACTTTCCCTCTGGTCTCAGGGGCCTGGGGTTCTTCAGAGCCAATACGACCAAGATGAAGGTGGCATTGAGGACCTCAATCTTTTCCAGTTCCCCTGCCCCATTTAGCAGCAGACCCACATTTTCCCTAGTCTTCCTCCACTGCAGATAGACCCATAGAAGCTTTGTCGTTGCCCTCGACATCTCCCACCAGATTCAACTCCAGGTAGGCTTTGGCTTTCCCAACTCCATCCCCACACACTTGGAGAGCATCTGGGTTTCCCCTGAGTGACCTGACTCTGCTTTCACCCATGGCGCATTTCTGTTTTATATTTGAGTTTTGTCAGGAGCTCCTTGTTCCTCCACAGAGGCCTCCTGCTGCCTTTGCTCGACTTCTTGCCTTTTGCAATGAATCCGTCCACCTAGACCTCTCTTTAATTTTTGTTCTTTTTTTTTAAAGAGAGGTTAATATAAAGTAACTCTGAGTATGTTCCAGTCTTCTTGGATCTCCTCTCTGAGCTGAGAAGTCTCAGCGAGCTCTACCAAAGCTACACTTAGATACCACACTGATAAAATATTATAGATAAGACATCACAGAGGGCTGATTTTGGCTTTGTTTTTCTTGAGCATAAAAGTGCTAGAAGCAATTTTCCTCTCTTTTATCCAAACCTGAAACATATTATTGAGCTCTCTAGATTCCATTAAAGCATCAAAGCCATGTTCCACACTGTGGTTCTTTAGAAAAAAAAATCAGTGTACTAAAAAAAAGTCCAAACTCCAAAGCCTGCTTTCAGTTTGAACTGTCAAAATATTTTCCATAGGCAGTGCAGGTACACGCTTACGACTGCCAGTCATTCCAGATGTCTGTCTTCCCTGGTAAGGAGAATATTACTTTCTTACTTGCTAACTTTTTTATCCATTTTGTGGAAACACTTCATCCTAATTGTCTATTAAAGGCAAGTAAACAAGATGTGATTTCCAGTAGGACTCCCACGTAACGCCTGTGAGAGACGACACAGCAGACGCATCAACCAGGATCGCTGCTTCGACAGAAGCAACCAGAAGAATTTCGACAAATCAACACACCATTCGGACTACAGCTTCTCCACACAGCCCCAGGTACTAGGACAGCTTTCAAATATCTGCGACTCCTTTCAAGCCCCCGAATCGGCTGTGAGTAGCTTCAGCCGTTACCGAGAGCCTCTGGCGCTGCTGCTCTCCCCTCCGTCCCAGCTCTCAGCAGTAGAGTCTCTGCTCCATTTCCACCTTTCCCTCCTTCGAGGCTGGTCCCACCCGGGGGCTCTCCCCTGCCATTTCACCCCCAAACACCATCAGATGAACAGACTAAAACCACGGGAAGAGTTCTTTTGATAAACCAGCTAAACTCTTGTAAATCGGTGGCAATTTCACATCCTCCAAGGGCTTCTTCTACCTTTCAGGTGAGGACTTTGAGTAAGACTCAGACCACTTGTGACCAATTCCATCTCCGTGACAGTTTTTACATGAAAAAACATGTTGAATCATGGCATCTTGGCCCCTTTGAGATCCATCTGAAGCCAAGCGACCCGAGCTCAGTTCACTTCGACAAAGTTGCAGGATTACTGAAGCTGCTGAAGAGACGAGCTGCTCACATCGGAGACGCCTGCGTTGCTCATGGAGGCCGGCAGCGTGACTGGCGTCAGAGCTGGCAGCTTCCAGGCCAGAAGGTACCGTGTCACCTTGAAAATGAGCCATTCCTCCTGCTCTGAAAGGTACTCCAGATCAGTTAAAAGTTATTTGTTACCCGAAATGCGGTGACAGCGTAACACGGAGAACACCCGCGCTGCCGACAGGCACGCTCGCTAGATTTGCTGCCAGTGTCAAGGGGACAGCAGGATTCACAACGGTCGGGTGCCCAAAACAAAACACTGCATTGTGCTCTTTAAACAAATGCCCTGTATCCAATTCCCTTATGCCTCTTTTACAAATTGAGCTGCTTAATTAGTCTATGAGGAGTTATTGCATATATTAATAGGGCTGCCCATGAACAAGCACCGTGCTGCTGCCTAGCTCAGCAAACGGGCTCTTGGAGCTGCTGTGCACATCGACTCGAGGACGTGGACTCTGCAAATTAAAGTCAATGAGAAAATCCAATCTTCACGGGTTTGATTTTCTACCTTGCTTCTCACCGCGTAAAGGCTTCCCTGTCCCTGACAGCCTCTTGGTGACGGCAACCCGAACAGCGGCTCAAGCCTACTTTGTCTTGTTTCCTTTAGTATCAGTCTGATAACAGTATGAATACTCAAACCAAATCACAGACAGGCCAAAACACGCCGCAGGCTGCACACACGACACTCACGCTGTCGGTGAGCTACCGTCGCTGCACAGCCGCCGCTGCGATGGCCCGCGGTGGCTTTTAGCGCAGTGCTGGCTGGGGCTGAGCACTTCAAAACGTCCTCATCCTCAGCCCACCTGAAGCTCAGCCTCACACAAATATATCCAAGGTCCTCCTGAAATATATGCTGCTCATTCATCTTATAAGCGCACCCTCAGTTTATACCTAGACGGCCCCGTCGGCCCCGTGGAAGCGAACAGCCCAGGCAGGGCTGAGGCAGGGTACGTGCATGGCACCCGTCACCCCGCGCCAGCCCCGAGGTCTCACCAACACGCTCTCGCTGGCCCTTTGCTGCCGCAGGTGCCGCAGAGGACTCATGTGAAGGTATTTTTCAGGCAGCTTGATTTGCAGAGGAGCGAAAGGAGAATCAAGAGCTTGGCAGCCAGGAGCAGCGTTTAGCTTGGCAGAAGTGCAACCAACACCCACGGTGGCCTTCAGCCAGGACCGGGGGCTGGGAAGCTCACCGGATCCTCCACGCCGACAGCATCGGTAACGCCAGCACGCCCGCAACAATTACACGGCGTGACGATAACCGTGCGTATCATCACCTGACGGTGCCATGGGAAGCTGGGCAGGTCAGGGCGACGCGTGGTTTTTATTCTTTGAATTAGTGGTAATTAATCGGAAGCTGGATTTGCCGAGGGCTGTGTCCATATATATTCTCTGCTGCCCACACGCTGCATAAAAAGGCACAATAAAAGGTTTCTTATTCCCATTTTAAAGATGGGGAACCAGAGTACAAAATGGTTATGTTACTCAGAATTACAGGAGGAGCCTGAAACAGCTGGAGCCCGAACCGAAACTCAAGTGCTGGTTGTGTGCAAAGGACTGATCTTTGCGATGCACTGAAAATAAGTGAAATCTTACATTTACTGCAGAGAAAAAGCAAGGATGGGAGGAATTAAGGGCAAAAAAGAAAAAAAAATCTTGCTCTTTGCTTATTTATAGCCCCTCTCCGTGCTGCAGGAGAGCATGTGCCTGCTCACGCCCATGAGACTGTGAAGAACCACAGCCAGATGGGCAAATTCCCTACAAAAGTCTCACAAGGGACATGGAAATGGATCTTTTTCCTGATCAGGAGGCTCAAACCGACAACATTCAGTCACAAAAAAGTCATCTGACAGCTTTGAGCCCTGCTTTGCAGCAGACATGGTAAAATTCATGATGCCCCTGGAATGAAACGCAAGCGTGGACCTGGTCGGGATGTGAAACTGCACTGAGTGTCCCCAGGAAGGAGAAAAGCCTGTAGTTTCAATTTACCCTCTGAACTCATTCCAGCTGTGAACAGGAAGACAACAGAGCAACAATAATCCACGACAGTTCAGTACTTCTGGCGTCAGACTCCCAAATTTCAACATTTTCAGCTGGTGCAAGACTTGGTCCATGGAAGCGGCCACCTTCAGAGAAATGCGAGGTATTTATTTCCCCCTTATACCAATTCCTAACGCTGCCCCAACTTACCTCTCCCCACCCAAGCGGCCCTGACTCCTGCAATCCTGTTTCGCTCCGATGCACAATCCCACATTACAACTGGAGCGGGGGCCGCTGGGCAGGGCTGGGGCTGTCCTGAGCAGAGCAGGAGCGCGCCTGGCCCGGGGATGCTCAGGCCTTCGCCTGTGATATGATCTGGCTTTGCATTCGCAGCAGCCCGAAAGGTTCCTCGCGTACAGGAATTCAATTAAAGAACTGAAAGGCGGCCGCGCGCACCGCTTTGCCCAGACAGGCACATCAATTTCTGCCCACAATTAACTAGGGTGAAAAAACAAAATGGAATCCGCGAGCAGCCCTCATTCTCTATTGACTAAAATTCATACTCTGCTTTCAGATAAAGGCCACTGTCAATCTGTCACCTCTGCCCAAACCACTCCGACTAAGCGTCAAAAGCAGGAAACGCTGAAGCTGCCATTGAAGCCAGGGAAAACTTCAAAGTGAAGAGAGAGAGGAATAAAAGACTGCGGGGAAGCAGAGTGACGGGAGGCTACACAACCACCGAGAAGGAACGGGGTCACCTAAACAACCTCAAAGACAAAGACTCTCCCTCGTGATGGGCTACAACTCAAATTTATTTCCTTGCTTTTTTTTTTTCCTTAATTTCTCTTCAGCTATTTAAATTCTCTTTATTGTTCTATTTTTCAAGTAGTCCTCAAATCATTTTGAATTCAATACAGACTTTGGAAACATGTTGCTGATGTTGCTGATGAAAGCGAGAGGACCGTGGTCCTCACCGCTACGTTGCTGCTGCCGTGACAAACCCTTTCCTTTCTTTTCCTCTTCTATTTTAATCGCCAGTACTTAAAACTTACCAGCTGTGATATTAAGAGAAAAGGTAAAGCAAGAGGCAGGGCTCATTTATTCTTCTTACTGCTTCACTTACGAGACGTCAACAGAGCCAAGACTGCTAATCAAAAGTCCTTTTAGACGTGCAGTGGCTTTTTTTAACGTGGAATGTTGATTAAAGATTTAACTCAGATCATAAAACTAATTTTACTCGGTGCTTCCAAAAGGTCTTAAAGTTTGGTGAGCCCCTCCTTCCTTCTTTCAGTATTTGCTGATAATTGACCACCCCGAATAGCCCAGAAATGAACTCCATGACAGGGGCGTTATGCTCCACAGAATACGCGGTTTCTGGTATAACTGGAAAATTCAACACTTTCAGTTGTTTGAATTCAGAGGCAAAGCAACAATAAACATGTTTCTGAAAAAAATTCAGAAAATCGGCTATTCAAAAACTCATTTCCCCAAAATCTTTTTTTTTTTTTTTTTTTTTTTTTTTAAATTTTTGTAACATTTTGCCATCATTTGTAGCATTAAAATGGTTTATTGAAAAATAAGCAAGAGAGAGCCTGCTCCGGACACAGGTCTCTTGCTCAGTATTATGCACCGGAACACTCCCGTATCTCAGAGTGAAAGCGAAAACCAGAAAGCAGAATACAAGAACACGGTGCAATCCAGCTGCAAAGCAACACTGCAACGCTTGTTTCAAGAGCCGCCGGCTGCGACTTTCCTGACCATGTACAAGTCATAAATATAAACCCGTTAAACCTAACACAATTCAATCTGAAATTAAATTCTGAAGCGCCCGCAGTTTTTCAAGCTTATACTTTAAACACATAAAATCTGTTACCGCATGGAGTTTCATTCCAATTTATGAAACTGCATGAAAATACAGATCTTGAAATGGTTATTTCCAGCGAACACCAGCTCAGACAACAACTCTCTCACCCTACAGCCACAGGAACCACTGCTAAGTCCTCGGCAGACCCCAACATCTCAGATACGCAGTATGACCTACATGATATCTAATATAAAATACGGATTTGCACAGCCCCCCCATGCCTGCCATGCTTCAACAGACTTCAACAGATTTCAACATCGACTCCTCCCATGCCTTCAACAAACCAAGGAACAATTCAGTCTTGTGTGTTGGCCACTTTGCAGTGAAAAAGAAGTGCTGAATATTTTATTTGGAAGAGCCGCATTAGAGGTAGAATACTTCTGTCACAGCGATGTGATGCAACACATGCTGAATCAGCCAACAACGTTCCTTTTTCAACAGTCATTCCGGGGTTTCCCTTGAGTGATGAAGAGATCAAGCGATGTTGAGGGCAACCTTAGAAGCCAACGCCAAGCGCTGAAGATGGCAAAAGCATGGGCAAGTCCTCCGAGTCTCAGTTTGTAAAAGAGCCACACTGACATTATGTCTATGAAAAACATCATAAAATAAAATACACCCGCAATACATCCCCTCCTCGTCGTCCTGGAACCAGCCATAATAAAAGATACCCCATTCAGACGTGATTTCATCCAACGTGATGAAACCCTTAAGACACGTTGGCTTGAGGAAGACAAGGTCAGTCTGAGGCCAAAGCACTGACCTAGTTTTTACCTACTCTTTCTAAGGAACAAAATCTGAGGACGAAGGGCTCAGCCCTGCTCTGTGGTACGCTGGTGCAAAGAGGGAGGAAGAGGAGGAGGAGAGTGAATGAAGCACTTGGACTCTCTGAGCAAAAGGCAGGGCAGAGAACTGGAGGAGCAGCAGCGCGCCCAAAGCGGCGAGCAACACTACTGAATTAAGAGCGGGTAGGTCGTGGCAAGAGACACGCACAGTCATGACAGAACAGTGAAGCAGCAAATCCAACCCCATTCCTGCAGCCCGTCCTGAAGCGCCAAGCTCAGGGACAGTCGTGGCCTCAAGGGCGTCGGGCAACTGGGACTTGAATCTCCTCCCCCTGAGCTGGGTGATCTAAACCACTGCCCCTGGTCACGCTTCAAGCACACCAGCACCCTCCTGCCATTTTAGAGATGGCGAAAGCTCGGGGGGGTAAGGAAAGTCAGGTTGGTCACAAATGGAGTCCCCCACCTCCTGCCCCTCGTCCAGTGGCCCCGCGAGCAGCCCAGCCACCACACTAACCCGGGACCTCCCAGACGGCTCCTACCTGACCAGGACCATGCTGGCCTGTGGGATTTTCACTCCATGCCCAATCCAATGATTTAGACCAGCTATAAAAACAGCGAGCTGGCTGCGTCTTCTCTTCCGCAGCAGCCTGCACCCATCCCAGGGCCCACAATTGAGGCCAGAACTTTAACTGACTACTCTCCGTACAAGCTCAGTTGCTCAATAGGATGTGTCTGCTTTGCTGGCAAAAAATAAGCCTAGGAGTCAACGGGAGTTCAGACCCATAACAACAAAATGATGGAAAAAATTGTAATAGAAAGAGCCAGAAAGCTTACTTCTTGGCTGCTGTAGAGTAAGAAATAAATGCTCAGTGCAAGAAGTCAATATTTTTCTGTACTAGTTGAGACTTCATAAAGATAACACGGAGAAATCACACTGCACAAACATTTCGTCTCTTTGCGCAGATTATTTTACATGAAGAAAAAAAGAAAAAATCGCTTCAATAAAAGTTTTAAAGAAAAACTAACTTTGAAAAACTAGGCACTAGCAGCCAGTTAATGACACCTTTTGTTTTTGCTGGGCAATATGCCTAGAATGCCTAAAACTCCTTTTATTTTCCCTGATTGAGTAGGCAGCCATTCAAGTGCCCCAAAAGCCCAACCACAGGGGTTGGGAAGTGATTAATACCACAGCAGCTGACCCGCTGCCGTCCTTAATGTGTTTTTCCAGATAAAATTAGAAAATACTTCATCCTCCCTTTAATTTGCATGATATTCACCTGCGTTTTCAACACTTATTACTGCATTCATAACGGAATAACTAGGCTAAAGACTGAATGTGAAATTGAGTTTCATTTCCCAGACCATGTATTATATTTTAATTAATTCTAATAACTGCTTATAGCTATTAGAACAGAGCCAAGTTGGGACTTCTATATATGTACCAAATTTCATGAAAGCTATTTCTGCAAGAGCATTTTTGCAGAGAAGTCCCTGGGTTGGTTTGGAGTTTGGGCACAGTGGGTATCATCTAGGCTGGCTGATGGAGAAGCCAGACCCACCTGAGCCAACGGAAGGGTGTGAAGAGGCTCTCCCAGGTTTGCATTTGCGGCTTCTTCAGAGGAAAAGAGAACATTTAGCGTTCATGCACTTTCACGCTTAGGAGGTGCTTGCAGTAAATATCCAAAAGACTTTGCTCCCACAGATCCCAGCTCACTCTCCGCTCGCCCTGGTGCCCACAAGAGCAGGGTGACCCCGCCAGCGCTGCAGACCTTGGACCTTGGCCACAACAGTAACTCCTTACCCCGCCGGATCCAAATAACCCATGTCCATGTGGGTGTTTTGGGGCCCTCACACAGAAAGTGGATATTTCGTTAGACTTAAGAGTTGCTGGAAACTATTTGACACTTGGAAGAGAAGGGCCATACGCCTGCGGAGGCAGATGGATCCGGCCCCACCTCCGTCGGTGGGGTGAAGCCGGGAAGGACCACCGAGAAATCCCACTGTCCCCTGAGCTATGGAACTACCAGGCAACATTCAAACAAAACAAAACAGAGTTTAGGGCCCTATAAAAATTCTGTACGACATTTTCTTTTGAGGCAAGAAATCTATTATCAGCACAATTTTCCATCACCCAAGAAGCTGCGTGAAACCAGTGGAAACATTTCCACACGGAGAAAGTTTCAGCGTTTTCTTCCAAGTGACTTTGCAGCCAATTCGGTGAAACACGCACAGAAACAGCCCTTCCTTCCAGCGAGCACAGATCGTGCCTTTCTTCTTTGTAAGTAGGAAAAACAGTTTATTTTCTAAAAATGGTTTCCATTTCATAGTCAGGAAAATAATATTCCAAGTGTCCTCTCTCCTCAGTGAAACTATTTCACATAATTCCCGCAGCATCTGGGTTTATTTCAGGAATTTAATGTCTGGCTTGGCCAAGAAACTGTTATAATTGAGACAAGGGATGTGAACTAAAATGGGGATAAGAATTCACAGTATGTTTATTCTGACTTCTGAAAAGCTTCATTAAGGTCCAGACTATCCCTTTGGACAGGAGGATACGATTCCTGCCTCCAGCCATTTCCTCCTGAATTCAGCCCAAAGACAGAAATACCTAGAGAAACTAAGAGCTTCGTATTCTCTTTTTTATCGAACCTGAAATAATTATGCCTTTTTATGTGTGGCACAATCTATATTTGAACAAGACAAGTGGGAAAGCACATGAAATCCAGTGATTTGTAACTGAAGACTGAGAAAAACCAGATATTTTCTGTGAGGTTTTAGGTTTTCACTGTGAAGGCGGCAGGGGAAAAAAATGCAAGTGAATTTATAAGCATGATCTTTCTTTAAATCTTTTCCAAAGAACCAGGAAATAATCGGGTCTGGGCAAAGTTTTGATAAGCAGCTTTCCAGTGCGGAAATAATATTTTTTGTGATAATGTTGGCCGGTGGCAGAAGAAAAGGGCTGTTTGGGGCACTTCACTGCTGCTTGGACCTGAAATTCCTTCTAGCGAGATCTGCTTAGAAAGCTTCATCCGAAGTCAGCTGCCTGCAACGCCCTGAAGTTCTCCACCACTTTCACTCCACATTCCTGACATAACGCCGTCAGGGACGCAGCAGATTTGGTTACCGATGACGAGGCTTTCCCTGATTTCACAGACCGTGAGCATCTCTGCAACACCAGACGGACGGAGCTTCGCCCGGCGAAGAGGACTCTGATGCCTCCTGAACCACCGGTTCCAAAACACCATCTCTCTTTAGTACTCGTGCTACTATTATTACTATCACCATCATCATCTCCACCCTCTGGTATTCTCCTTCCCAGTCATGTTAGGAGTAGCTGTACGTTCTTCCCTCCCAGGGCAAAGACCAGCGTTTTGCCTCTTCCCAAGCCCGCGGGCCGGCACGCTCTCACTGCCACGCAGTCTCCGACAGACGACTCCCTCTCAGGGGTTTTCTTTAGCTTTCTAATTTCCCCGTGTGCTAATTCCTGGTGTTAATAATCACTTGCTGCATCTGGTTGCCCGTGCAGCACTGGCCACTTAAAAGGCTTTCACGTGTATCAGAACACACGTACTCTGGGAAAGCATTTGATCCGGAGTAGCGCGCGGTGCCCTGAATTGCGTAAAGCCAGGCTGCGGTAGCGCTCAGCGGCTTACGTCTAGTATATCGTAAATATATAGCTCTAAACATTTCCACTTTTGATCTCAAATCAGAGGAAGAATAATAAAATAATCCACTAACGATGGGAGCTTGGGACGACGCGGTGACTAAAAGCATCCTTTGTTTTGAGGCTCAGCTGGCTCTGAACCAGAACTCTCTTACTAGAGATGGAGAAAGCAGTTAATTTGTTCTGCTACTAAAAAACAGATTAAAATACAAGGCTAAAGCACAGTAAACAACATCGTGTTCCTTCTCAAAGCCAATTGAATGGTTGTACAAAACAAACAGAAACATTTTATAATTCAAACGGTTGAATTTGCACAAGACAGACCCAGGCACAGTCTTTTTCAAAGTATTTTTCTTTCCAGGAGAGAAGCAGTAGCAACCTGCCTTCCATTCAGGAAACACTCGGCATGCTGGCAAGTAATCCATCATTTCACGCTCTTTTTTTCCTTCAAGTAATTATTTAGAGTTCACAGTGTATTAATTTAACAGTAGATCTCATCTACATAGTACGCTAAAAGCTCACATTTAATCAGAAATCAGCCTCGCGCTTGCTAAGCACCACCTCTCCCTCCTTTCGTTCATTTGCCTGATTCTGGCAGCGCTGGTGAAGGACAAGGCTCCTCTATTCATACCCAGGCAGCGCGAGTTACCCGAACCCAGTAACTCATCCGGAATGACACCGCGGCCGGTGCCAGGCCGGGCAAACCACTCCCGCGGAGCAATTTATCCCGTTCAGACAACACTTTCAGCCACGTTCTCCGCTTATGGATTGCCAGAAGAGTCTGATATTTTGTAAGTGCATACAGCATTTACAGCTGTAGGACGAGCACGGTAATACGGACATCTTGAACGGCTACGGGATTCGGGGGTAACCCCGAAGCCCCGGCACCGCACAAACACTAAACACGTTCCAACAAACACGCAGAACCTGGTGATGTGTCTGAGGGACAGCGAGGGGACAGCACACCTCGTTTCAGGTACGTTAACACCCGCCACGGGAATGACCAGAACGTATTATAGTGTCCTCATCGGTTCCTACAGGAGGATGTAACCAGTAACGATACAACCGATGTCATGCACCGACAGAAGCCAGAGAGGGCTCTGGGGGTACAACCGAGTACGAACGACAGGGTCTACAAGCACTTATTAATCCTCCACACCCCTTTCACAAGAGGACGGCTCTCTAACATATGACCCCCCCTTCCCTCCCAGACTAACGCAAACCCAAACCTGCCACTTTGCATTTCGTTCAAATCGCAGGAGACACTTCAGGAGGGAACGAATTGAAGGGATTCTTGCCCTATATATTTTCACAACAATAATTTGCTTTACTTTATGCAAAAAGTGTCATGAATATGTATTCCAATAGCAGCACACATAAATCAGAGCTCGGGGTGAATACACAGCACGCAGCTTCCCAATTAGCAACCCGCCTTCCCTGGGGATTAAGCAGACTGTTTGCAGAAAACCACCAGGAGCCACTTGGTCCACAGCAGCAATAGGTGTAAGTACGGCATTGCCCGGGCTCCAGCTGCCCCGTGCACAGGCTGCGCCGCCCTTCCCATTGCCAGGTTTGCTGCTCTTCCCCCTCGGACCCATTTCATAACGTGCAATGGGTGCCGGACCACCCAGTCCCGGGTGTTCACAGGTCACAGAGGTATCGGCCTGTAAGGCTCATCCTCAGCAAAAAGCACTTGTTTGACACAAGCTGCTCTCAATGACACCTGGCTCAACTGTGGGATGTGGTGCAGAGGTACCGAGTCTCCGTTTTTCTTTAGACTTTCCCAGGTTGGAGCAACACCAGGGAGAGAGGTGATTTTCTCACGGCATTTTTATATGAACAAGCAATATTTGTTAATGTAGCATATTTTATCCCGAGACCAGATATGTGATGCCATGATGCTGACGCAAGCCAAGCTCACGCAAGGAGGATTCGGTGCTGTGGCTGTCCACGTTAAACCGCGCCAGCTGACCTTCCCTGCTAGGGACTGAGCAAAACCCTGCCTGAAGATTCAGCCTGGCTGATACGGGACTCCCACACAGCTCTTGGAAATTAGAATTGCTCTGACTGACACATGTGGTTCTCATCCTGAGATAACCCTCTCTGCCTCGATGGGAAGCTCATTGGCCTTTTTTTTCTGCAGAAATAACTCTAGTTGCATCTTCTGCTTTTAGCAAACCTGCTCAGGCTGTGTTTCCGAGAACAGCAACGGCAGCGGGAGGGCAGGCGAGCCCCAGCACGGGAGCAAGGGGTGCTTGTGCTGCAGGGCGGCTGGGGGAGAGCCGCCTTCGGCTGCTCAGCGCTGGCCGAGACGCGCCCTCGCTGTGCTGCAGTGCTGCAGACCGGCATCAGGCTGTGCGTTTAATCCCTTTGCAAACCGCTCCCAAGCAGCCTGAAGAGCTTCAATAGCTTCTGGCCACCTGCAAAACCGCAGAGCGTGGGTGCTCCAGCAACGCCGTGAGCCTGGAGAGGAGGAGCTGGGGTCCTGAGCGTGCCCCGGACGGCGGCAGCACCGCACCTCCGCACGGCCCAGACCCTGCGAAACGCAGAGCTGGGAGAACAGACCCCAACCAAACTTCATGGCAACCAGCGGGCACTGGAGACCTCAGCAAGTGCCAAGCCTAACCTAATGCCTTTATGGTATCCAGATTACAGGTTTGGAGAGGACTCTGCACATCTCCTACGGAAAATCTGACCTAGAGAAGTGCAAAGTGGTGCTACTATCGTCAGCATTAACTGTACAGTCAAAAGGAAGGTTCAGTTCCACCGGGACCGGTGGTTTGACTCAGATGCCATCCGTGAGCATTACTTCAAAGCAGCAGCAATTATCAAAACAGAAAACTGATAAAACACTCAGGGAAAATACATTTGCAAATACTCTATTAAATCATCCTCAGCCAAGGGGATTATTTTCTGTATATCGTGAGTGGGCACGATCACACACCTTCCAAAGGCCTTGAGAGCAGAGCCAGGCTGACGTCACACGACTCAATTTACTGGGAACAGTTATACCACGACCAGCAGAAGGCGAGGACAACTCTCACGGGGACAAGTCAACCGGATTATAACAGCAAACCACATGCCTGCCCACATCTCATCCTGCTCTCAGTTGAAGGCATCTAGAAAGGAGAAGCGCAGAGCAAAATGAAGAGGCTGGCGTTGGATGCAGGTCCCTGCCCTGGAAATCCTGCCTATGAACGTGTTCTTGATGCTCAAAAGATTTCTTGCATGGTGCGAGGCCTTGTATTTCCATGCTGAGGAACTCAGCATGCTCATCATCGCTTTTTCATCATCACTTACTTCATCATCAAACGAGGTCTCAGCAATAAACGTGGGTTCTGCGGTCCCTTAAATTCAGCAATACTCTACTCTGAGGATGTGCCAATAATAACAATAAAGATCCCAGAGATCCAGATATTGCAGGCACACCACACCCCATTTCAACAGAAAATTTCCACCTACTGTGATGGTAACCAAGAGAAACGGGAAAATGCCTGAATGAAGACTGCCTTTTTATACTTGCAAAACTCATAAACCAGGTGGGTTTACTCCATTTTGTGTTTTAAGATTTCCCCTTAGCTACCACCAAGGAGTTGCCATTTTCTGCCTACAGGGAATTGGTTGTGGATCAGCTCAAAAAGCACGAGAGCAGAAAAATGGGCATTTTCTAGTAACTTTAGTTATTAACCGCTGCCCTGCACATGTTTATGGGAAAATAAGTTAGCTCCCTTCTTTAAGATACGATCATGCCACTTCCAGGACATCACCATAATTTAAACAGCAATTCTTATGCAACGTGCAGGAACTGCAAGGCAAGACAGTGTGAAATATGTTTTATATTTCTATGTGCTCAGGAGGAACATTTGTTGTCTTTAAATAGCGTTGCCTTTCAAAGAAACGGGTATAGAAAAGAAAGAGTAGATGATGACAGTCTGGGAACGAGACTTTTACAGGCAGGTTCTCCCTGTGCAGAGCCCTGCATGGGGCAATCCCAAAAACCTCACTGCCAGATTAGGGCCAGAGCCGGTACCTGGAACAGGGGATGGATCGGCACAGGACGGTCCAGCACGGGGTGCGCATTAGAAAGTTAACCTTGTATTGGAGATGATAAACGAGGGAGAAGCAGCAATCGTTTCTTTTAGGCGTGAAGTGTCTGGCTGTTATATAGCGTGTCAGGAGGTATTTAGGATAAGTGCATTGACTGTCACGTCATTCGCTGGAAGGCAGGAACCGTTTCACATCGATAGTTCAGGCTCCTGGTGTCATGTTTGCTGGCTTCAGACTTTTCATGTAGTGCTGCTGTTAAGGCCGCCGAGATCTGTCTTTCCTTGACACGGCCCCGGGACTGTGAGATATCAGCTGTTTCGCTACGCCTCAAGCATCCTCAATATTTTTCCTTTTTCTTTTTTTAAAGCAACTCAATCATTTCAATCACTCTTAGAAGAGAAATGTCTTTTCTAAGGTGGGGACAATTTCTCAAAAGCTGCTCTTCTTGAGAGTGTAAATGTCTCCTGCAGTGATTTTTTTCATCTAAGCTCCATTGATGCATCGATTCTGTTCATCTTCTTTCTAACCTTCTAAAACTATGTGAAAAAACAAATTTTGGCATTAACAGCAGTGCCAGAAATTGCATTTGAGGTGTCTACTCTGTCAGCTGCATCTCCACCACTCATCAGTGCGAGCGTGCATGTCCCCGCTACCTGTACATCCACTCTCAGACTAGCACACATTTTTATGGCCCATCCAAACCTCTCTGAAGTGGTTTGAAATGAAAACGCTGAGGCATCAGCCCTCGCTGCAGCACAGGAGTGCCAAACGCAGCATTCGCGCACAAGGAAACAGATCTATCTTTGAGCATCTCTGCTAGTGATGTACAAGGAAGGGTCAAATGAGGAGCAACAGCAGGAAAAAAAATCAAATAGAAAAATCTGTAATATCTGCCAATGCCGACTGTTAAGTGGCTGAGGTGGGCTGGCCAGTACAGCAGCGAAGAGGAGGATGAAGTCAGGCACGCTGGTCTGATTAACAGGTGATTAAAGGACACGGATTGAGAAAGGACGGGGGGGAAGGGTTAACAAATACCGCACTCCTAACAGCAGAAGAGAGGACACGGTCTGCCTTGACGATGAAATGAGTGTAGTTTTGACAGATCTGGGTCTGCTGTGCTTAACCTCTCCTGCAAGGAGATTTGGAGCTGGTTTGCTCTGTCGGAAGAAATCCTTCCTTGCTGCTGAGCGCTTCTCCTCCATATTACGATTTAGCTAGCGGCAGGGCGCAGAAACGACTTGGAAATCTCTTGCTGTAAACTTGTGGGCATCTTCTGTGCTTTATGGCTTTCCCAGAGTTGTCCTACAAACACACATGAGTTGTGAAGCGAGGCCACACAAACGGAGGTGAAATAAGGAGTGTACGAAGCATCTCTTCTCAGCGATCCAAAACACTGGCATCCAGCCTAAGGCATTTATCTAAACTCCCACTGCAGGAGTTAAACTTAAACAGGATGAATCACTCCAAGTGCCCAACTCTTTCTTCTTATTATAGGACACACATTCCCCTCCAGGATTTTTCAGCAAGAGATGCAAGAGGAGAACCTTCAACCAGGTGCATCCGAGGTGGCACCACCGCTGCATGCACAGTAAACCGAGATGGAAGTAGGTGGGGCAGAAGAGACTTGAATAAGCTGAGCAAGGATAACATTCAGAAGCCCATCTCTTTGCTTTCAGCCAAATTCAGGCCAAGGGTTTGCGAAGAGAAGTGAAGCTGGATGTGGCCAACAGTTGGTGCTCGGTGAAGAGGAGAAACGTGCAGTGCTGCTGCTCCAGAGCTCGCGCCCACCCTCGGGCAGAGATGGGGGTGACATTTAGAGCCAGAGGCGGTCTCTCTAAGTTTCATAGCCCTGAGGGGATTTTTCATCCATTAATTAACCCAGGCACTTATTGAGCATGTGAAGTTTTAGCAGCCAAGTGCCCACAAACACTGTGAAGAAGCAGCTTCTTCAGTGTCTTCAAATGCCCCTGTGCTCCCTTCGGTACATGTCCCACTGAAAGGGCCCAAGACAAAGCAACTCTCCATCTGCTTGCTCTGGGCTACCTCTGATTTTGCAGCTTTCCCGCATCCTCCTCCGCTATCCAGGCTCCAGGCACCCTCTCCGCTGAGCGCGTCCCCACGCAGGAGCCCTTCTGTACCCTCCATCACCCCACTGCCCTCCTCTGAACCGTTCCCAGCTCTCAGCCATGATTTTTGAGCCTGAGGTCCCTGAGCTGCACAGCACAGTTCAGGGTGTGGGCAGCCACAGCAACGTCCTCGCCTTTATTCTCAGCTCCTTTCCTGATAAATCCCATGGGTTTTGTTGCCTTTTCAACTGCAGCTGACACAGAGACGATGTTTTCAGAAGCCGCCCATGACAAGCCACTCTAATGCCGACCCCCAACTCCCCACACGAGGACAGAGTTTCACAAAGCGGAGGACGGACACTGGCCGAGAAACCAGTGGGGCACGTACGACCCTACATCAAACGGGCATCAACCGTAACAGTACTTCTACATTGAAAGTACCAAACGCCTCTGAAGTAATGCCAACAGAGAAACCTGGACGTGCGTTTACTTCTGAGAGCCACAGACCCTTCCAGGTGATTATCAAGAGCACTCGTACAACGGGCTTTTCATGCTCTTCAGTCGACATTATCAGATATTCTTTACAGTCTGTTCTATTTACACGATACACATTTGCCAAGAGCTAAATACTTTCAACGAGAATATTCTGCTACACACTGCTCGTTTGGAATGAAGTCCTCCTTTTTCCTTTACAGCAACGCTTTCCAGTAATGAAAGCAGCTGGTCCCAAAATGCCCCAGGACTTACTCTTAACTGGAATTGAAATATGGAAACTCAGGGAAAAAAAAAAAATCTCACTCGCGCTTCTTGAGCTCCCAAGCCAGAACAAAGTCAGCGAAAGCAGCATCATCCTCTCAGTGCAATGCCCAGAGATCTTCCGCCTTGGGCCAGGTCTCCCGCAGCTATAAAAAAATATCGCTCTTCTCCCTCCATAAACCTACCTGGATTTACACCAGCAGGATAAGTACAACCGAACGCAAGCTCTGCCAGATATAACTACTCATTTATCTACAGTTCAACTAACGTACCTAAGGGGTGTATATCAGCCTGAAGAGCACGTCGTGTGCACTACTTCAAATGTTGCTATAAAACAAGGATTTTTATGAATGCCTGTTGTTTAGTTAATCATTGATTTATTTCTGAAACTTGCATACTGGAAGTCAGATCAACTTTAGGAGAAAAAGGAAGAGGGATACAATTTTATGAGAAGACAAAAAAAGAGCTTTATTGTATATTACCATTATAGTTCCTCCTTCAGTTGTTTCAACGTCTAAAGAAATTTAAAGCTCTCTCCATATTTTCCTCCCTCCTCTATAGCGATGATTGCCTTTAGATATATACACCAGATACAGTAATATAACCGAAAATGATGACGTGCCATAGGTATTTTATTATGCATTCAGTTTTTTAGGACTTGGATTATAACCGCATCGCAGAAGCTTGGTCAGTAAAGCTGAGAGAACTTCTGCAAAGATAGCAAAATCGACCACTTCCCATTTCATATCATATTTTCAAAAGCACTGAACGTATCTCCCTCTCAAACGTTACAGGTCTTCTAAATTCGATACCAATAAACACATTTTTTCCTTTATAAATGTCACAGAAAGAGCCAAGCAAATCCATTAAACACGCAGACTGCTACGCCATGACGAGGCATTGCCCCAGACGGAATGAAACCAAAGCAGCCCAGGCACACGCCTCCCCGGGGCGCTCGGTTTTTAGGTAGATAGCTCTCAATTTGGTTGTTCAGAAAGATGCTGCAAAGAGGGAGGAGAGGAGCGATTCGGTGTCTAAGTGTCCCTTGCAAAAAATGAAAATATAGCTGCTGTAAATCTCTTTAAAGACAACAGAGATTTTAGAAATAAGAGGCACTTTCCAGTTGAAATTGAAGCGGAATATACAGGTAGGGTCCCTGGCCTGATGTGTAAATCTCTACCGAGAGCAGCAGCGGCTTTTTGAGGCACGGAAGACACGAATGAGACAGGCACACCCGCTCCATCTTCTACCCCATCGATACACGATTTTGTCAGCAGCTCTTCCCTCTCACGGGAGTTGGGGTCTCGCCCACACACTTCACAGCTGGACTCTCCTTACCTTCCCCCAGGGCATGCGGCTTCTGTCCCCCCCAGTCATCGCGGGGACACATCCCCACGTCGTCACCAGGTCATTAAACCAACCACACACCAGAACAGCAAATCCTGCTCCACCAAGAGACTCCAAAATATGCTAAACCCATACCTGCCCCGGTCCCTCGCCTCACCTGGGCAAACCCAACAGCACGTTTCACTCACCAGAAATCACAGAATCACAGAATCGTTTAGGTTGGAAAAGACCTTTCTGATCATCAAGTCCAACAGTAAACCTGATGTAAGGTGTTCAATAGTAACAGTAAATCCTCCTCCATGAGCTGCTCCTCGCACTGGGGACCAGAATCAACACTGGATGCGGCTTCAGTTACTGTTAAGCTTACACATTAGAAAAAAAAATATATTTAATGGCAGTTTCAGCTGAGGTTACCACCCCGTTACTGTTCTTGAATGTTCTCCTTGTATCACACAAATGATAAACCCTGAACAACCGATTGCTCCTGTAATATAATCTAAATAGACAACGTAACTCTTGCAAAAAGGAGACAAAAGACATGACAAGACACTCTTCCGTGTATTTGACAAAAGCAGCAGATGATGTAAATGAACACTTTTGAAAGGCTTTTAAAGCGGTTCACTTGGCTGATTTTTGACTGTCAGCAAAAATTACCATTAAGATGTCCTGCTTAAAAAGGTCTGTATGCTGCTCCTGCAGCTTGTGCAGATCTGAGTAACCGAGACCTCCGAGGCAGCGATCAGACAGGTTTGTTTTCTTAATAATTTTTAAGTCTTCTGTATTTTGAAGCTTTTGCTCCATGGCCTTAGAAGCACATGGAGATGCATCATCAGACAAGATGGGGGCCCTGCAAGTTGACACGGGGGTTCAGCAGACCCTTGGCCACAGGTCAAGTCCAAGTAAAGCAGATATGGTCAGTATGTGCTCGTTATCAAAGTCAGGCAGCGGGGATGCGATGTGGAAGGATGGTGTGGGATGAACAGGCAAGCGAGGAGCAAGGCTGGGCAGCAAGCAGAGCTGGTCACCTATCACCATGGCATGTAGATAGCCCCGATGCCTGGCAGCAGCTCCTCCCTGTCTGGGCAGCAGAAACGCAAGAAAACAACTGAGGAGTTGGTGGCTGTGATGAGCTTGGACTAGAAACGCGGTTGCAACCCTCTGATAACGTAGGTAGGAAGAGCTGTGAAGGGGGTGGGGATGGACAATGTGGCTCGTCGCCCTTTTGGGTGCTCTGGCAAAATCTGCTGGTCTCCAGGACCCATGGCCACACGCTGCCCCTTGCTCTTGGCTTTGGGTACGGCTGCAAGGAGTCCTTGGTGGGAACAGAAGGTCTGGGGGCTCTCAGGGCAGCTCAGTGCAAGAGCTGGCTGGAAGATCAGAAAACTGCGGGTTTTTTTCACCTCTGGGTTTTTCAAATTGTGTCGAATGGAGACATCTGTGCTGGCCATCAAAGCAGGCAGAGGAAGCCCTGGGGCAGGCAGCGTGTGTCATCTCCTGTGACTCACCGCCTCTGAGCACCCACTGGAGATGCCACTGGAGCAAGCAGAGATAAGCACAAAACAAAGCTTGCCAAAATCAGAGTTCACCGGGATGGCGAGATATGACAGGATCTGGAACTGGCTGAGCAGAAACCAAAGCTATAGGGATGTTTTTTTAATGTTCACAGCCAAAGCCCAGGCTCCTGATCCTGGAAAAATCCAACAAGGAACATGAGCTTTTTGCAGACCCACATCAAGTTTCAAGTATAAATGGCCAAAGCTAAAGTTTTGAATAGAAAACAGATGTAATTCTGTACATTTACATGGTTTTAAACACAAAATCCCAGGAAGGAGAGAGGAAACGTTTTACTTCTGGATGCAAACTTTCTTTGGATTTGTTGTAGCTCTACAGCTGCAAAGCCAACCAAATCGGACCAAACGGAGGGGTGAGAGCTGAGCTCAGGGGTGCTTTTAGATTTACTCTCCTGGAGTTCATGGCTGCTTGGAGGGGACTGGGAAGAGGGGGATGTGTCCTGCCAGCATGGGGAACCCATGGAAAATCACAGCGGAATGTTTCAACCCGGGGATTTGGACCAATCCTCTCCATCCAGAGCTCCAGGGACAAAATGGGCAGGCACAGGGGACATACAGAGCACCTGGGGTTAACACAGACACATCTGGGGTACGGGACGCCATAAGCAAAAGGAGAGTATCAGCAGTTACCTTCCTTTGGCGGGTGGATCAACATCTGTGGATGGAAAAGACCATACAGTGAGGAGTCTCCTTACCATTCACAATGGCTTTGCCAGCGATGTTAATGTGAGCTCTTCCTAAACATTAAACGCTACAGCACCTACCCCCAGTCCTGGCTCGCCATTTGATATCCAGCTCAGATCCTCCATTTGGAACACGTATCAAAGAAGCCCTTAGGGAGCACAAGCGACCAGGAGCGCTGTGAACAGGGCAGACAGGGCGCAGCGCAGCCATTCACTCGGCAGGGCATGCGGGAGGGCGTGCGGGAGGGCGCAGAAGCTCAGCCGGCCCGGCCAGGGAGCAATGGTGTCCACCCGGCAGAAAGCCACAGCCTCCCTAAGCTCGGCACCCGCCGCAACTGACGCGGCTTCCCTGGCCGCGCTGCGGTGGGAGCACGCAGCCACGCCGGCGCCAGGCTGTGGGGTGAGCCCTGCTCCCACGCCAGGACCGGCCGGCAGCAGGGAGCACACCCGTGGGCGCTGCGCCCAGGGAGAGGGACTCCTCCGCTCCGTGACAGAGCTCGGGAGGAGGTGAGGAGGCTGAGGAGTGTCAGGGAGAGCGAGACAGAGACAGACACTGGAATCGCACCCGGCCTTCCCTGGGATGGGCCCATGGCAGCTGGGACGCATGGTGCGGACGATTCCCTGCCCTCTCTCCGCCTGGCTGAACGCGGTGACTCAAGGGACGGGGGCAATGGCAGCAAGTTCCTGCCCGGCGCAGCAGGCGCGTCTCCTCCATGACCGCCCCACCTCCCCAGGTGCCCGTGCGCGATAGGTACGAGGCTCTGCAAGCGAAATCAAGCAGTAGCGAGAATGATGGTTCATCCAGCTGGGAGGTGTCGCCGAGGTTAGGTCGGCCTACGCCCTGTGTCAGACCTGCTTGCATAAAGACAAAAAGACGGGTCATTGTCATAGGAGACGTCTTTCTGAAGGGAACAGAAGGCCCAATGTGCCGACCGGACCCACTTCTTAGGGAAGCCTGCTGCCTCCCCGGGGCTCGGGTTCAAGATGTGAAGAGAAAGCTCCCTACCCTGGTGCGGCCCTCAGATTCCTGTCCCTCATAGATTTTTCAGGTCGGCAGCAAGGAAGTTGCAACAAGAAGTCCGAGGGCAATCAAGAGAGACGTCAGGGCCTTGGGACGACTGGGCAAGGGATGAGGAGCACAAGCCGTGTTCTCCTCTGTCCTTCCAGTTGCAGGGAACGATGCGGGAAGGAGCAGGGAGAGCCAGCAGGTCAACGCCTGGCTCTGAGCAAGCACACCTTGGCCTGCCGCCCCCAGGCTTATCTCCAGCGAGCCTGGTTTTATCCCTTTCCCTCTTCCGATCTAGTTTAAAGCTCTTTCAATGAGCCCTGCTAACTCCTGCGCAAAGATCCTTCTCCCCTCTTGGGACAGGTGACCCCGTCTGTCACCAGCAGGCCTGGGGTCATGTAAACCAACCCACGGTCAAAAATCCCGAAGTTCTTTTCCAACCTACACGACTCTATGATTCTATGAAAGGAAACAAAATGCATCAGAAGCAATTATAAAAACACTGATATGCCCTTAGTACAAGCAAGGCTTGAATAATGCCGAAGCAGCAAGTAAGACAGAAGAGACACTGGAAGCAGGGTGCTGAGCTGGGCAGGTCAGCAATGAGACTATTTACCGCCCTACCTCCCCCTGCAGAGAGGGACCCCCCTCCCACGGTCTGGGACCTGTGCAGGGCAGGGATGCGCGAAACGCTGGGCAAAGGCCGAAGCGTTTCAGAGCTGACGGACCAGGAGCATCCCCAGCGCCTCCGGCCAGGAGCAAGGCACCGGGGAGGTGCTGCCCGCCCCGGTGTCCTGGCGGCTGCCACGCCGGGGAGCGGGCAGGGTGACAGCACCAAGGATCATCTTCCTCCTAGAGCGAGCACTTTGCAGGCCAACGTGGAGAATCCTTTGTAATCTATTGCTTTGGGTATTGCTGTCGCCTCGTATCTTGGCAAAGCAAAGCTATAGACTTAAACCTCCTATTTTACATATTAAGTTAGATATATTTAGTCCAAATGTGAATTTATATCTCATTGTCTCTCTCAATTTCACTCTGTTGCTTTGACAGAATGAAGTACCTTCTACAGAAATAAACTTGGGTTCTTTGTGCCGGAGGCAGATCTAGACAGTTATCTCCTCTGTGGGATTACATATGAATTCTTCATTATCAGCCGCATTATTTGCGTCAGTTTTTGCAGCGCTAGGAAATTCTGGTTCTCCTTCTCTTTTCGGTCCTAGCACCGAGCTTCAAGGCACAGATCTGACATTAAGGAACTGCGGTCAGCACAAAGCAGTATTTCTTAATACAGTAAAAATGCAAAAAAAAAAAGAGTGATCTTGGCTTGATTGATGCCACTTCATTTGCATATGCCCACCAGCAGTACTTTGGTTAATTAATACCTATCTTGTGTCTGTAGATGAATACGAAATAAAGGGTTTGTTACTGAAGCTTTATGTATAAATTTATCCAACGAACAGGTTAGCTTACTTCCTGGTGTGTTCTCCCAGTACTTTGTGTGTAAATAAGACATCGTAACTCTCTAGAAGGTGATGACACATGACAAAATCCAAGAAGGATGCACTTGTATTTTAAAGCTAGATGAGTTAATTAGCTCATACAACAGAAGAACTGTTTGGAGGGGGCAAGGCGGGGAAGGATGAGGAACACCACCTTCTTCCAGTGAAAAATTTTGGTTTGAAAATACTAACCCTTATGGCTCAAGTTCAGCTCCAGAGGCCTCAATCCAGAAACGCACTGAAGAAGCACTTAGATTGAAGCAGGCGCAATGGTGCCACAGGAATTAAGACGACTGCCCAGGTGCTTGAAAGTGAAGTGCTCTGCTGGATCACAGCCTGCCTAGTCAAAGGTGGAATTTCATTCTATTCTCTGATCTGCCTCACCAGCCTCCTGTACCGGCTGCTTCTAACCAGCTCAGGGAGAGGCTGGATGCTGAAAACATTGCTAAAATCCCGAGTGCAGGAAAAAACCTAGTGTATACTTCAGTTCCACGGTCTCTAATACCTTAGCGGCCGAGTTTTTAGGCAAAGCCAAGGAAGTTTTGGTCAACTGCTTTAACTCTTACAGAATTTGAGGACGGGGTTTGGCTGGCAGCTTAACAGCAGCGCGGGGAGGCAGCCGAGGAGGCAGCCCGTGGTGCAGAGGTCGAGCTGCGACATTTTCCCTTGCCCCGGGACTCCTGGGAGAACCCCAAAATCAAGGAGACAAATGAAAACCGTGTGCAGTGTTACTGGGGTTAAGTACCTTTCATGCGTTACGGCAGCGGTGCATCACAGCGATTAGATCACCTGTGAGGCAATAGTCTCGCTATGAATAATCAACGCACCACGGGGAAGCCAGAAAGTTCACTGCTGTGATAGTATTCACTTTCCAGGGAGCTCCGACTGCGAACGCTGTTCAAAACGAGTCCCACAGAGCAACCACCTCTGCAGTCTCCATTGAGTGTCACAAGGACGCACTAGACTGAAGGATAAATGCGCTGGGAAGCATAAATCACGTCTCGTTATTTCCACCGTTATCCTCAATGATGCACAGGGCAAGTCTCAAGTGATATCCCATCAAGGGACACGCATTCAGCGCCAGGCTCCTGCTAGGCACAAAAGGAAAGAGGAGATTTTCCAGGATAGCTGAAGGAGATAAATGATTAGTTCCCGCTGAATTTTGCTGGGAATTTTCTCCTCCTTGTCGCACTGAAGCAGTCACTCAAGTCTGCCAGTACTGAAAAAGCTGCGGAAGAAGTGAGCCAAGTAATGTGAGAAGACGACTGAACAAGCTGGTACTACTTATCACTGCCATTAATACTGGTAGAGTCCAAAGACACCAACACCTTTTCTAAACATGAGAAGATGCAATTCCTACCCCAACAAGCTTCGTGTATAAAAAAGGTACTTGAATACGGTAAACCAAGCAAAGTCAGCTCAAGTGCATAAGCTTTGTTTAGATCAAAGTAAGGCACGGGCTGGGCACAGCACGATCTGCCCGAGGCAGAGATCTTCCAGAGCCTTCTGCAAAGCTTCAGAGCTGGGCATGAATGAGCACCAAGCGGTAACATCCTTATTGAGTGTTTTACATCTGCTTTGGCCTCACTGGTTGCTGGAGCTTGTGACAGCACGAGGGCGAATCGTGCCCAGTAACACCGAGGGGGGCAGGTGACCACCACACAAACCCGTGGGACTGCATTTCTTGGAGGAACGGGTGACTGTAACATGGCACAGCCCATCAAACCTGGCCATAAGCTGACATAAAAGCAAGCGCTATAAAGCAATCCCAAAGAGCAGGATACCGGTCTCAAAAGGATTCGGATGTTCAAGGGGGAGTCCGGGAGGAGGCGCAGGGTCCTCCAGCAAAACTGGGACGCCTGAAGGGCGCGTGCAGGAGGCAGGGCAGAAAGGCCTTCCTTAACGTGGGAGTGAAGCTGGCCTGGCTACAGGCCTGGGACAGCATTTGGTCATGAATACTATCCCTGTTACTATAATTTTCTGCTGACTCGGCAGAGCCGGGACGGACATATGCAGGGAAATGCGGTGGGTCTCTGTTTCTTGCCATCAGCCGTCAGGCTGTCAGCTGCCTTTTGACTGCACTCCGTATCGGTGAGGAGCTCAGACGAAAATGAAATACAGCTTGAACAGTTCGGAGCCGAGGCTGCGATTGCAGCAGGGGCTCTTGGAAAAGAGTGTCTTCATTTGTAAAAATGAACAGGTTTGACCTGAAAGTCCTTGAGAGAGGATGACTGCAAAGCCTTACAGAGACACCGAACGCACTACAAGCTGGTTGGGAATAGCTAACTACAAGTTTTTTGGTTGAAAATCACAGGAGTGTAACGGCATTGATTACGTTTTCACCAGGAACGATCCTCAAGCCTAGGAGAAATCTGTAGGCAATGAAGAGAGAGCCTTACCCTTGAAGAAACCCAAAGCTCGGTGATTACGAGACAGGACTGTTCCCAGGTCCAAGTCACCAGAGACTGGTGAGAGTGATAAAACCGACTTTGTGGCTCCGGATGAGGTAGGGAAGAAACTTGTGTGTCCCACAGCCCCAGCAAGTGCATCACAAGTTAGTCTTCTCATAAGAAAGGACAGATGAAAAGACAGAAAAATAACCTTGCCTTTGCAGTCATGATGAACAGGGAGCTTTCCAAAAGCTTTATGAATATAATGGGATGAAAAAACCCTCATTCCTCATCTCAGTTTATTATGAGCCTCATTTATTGGTGTGTAATTTCACGTCAAATTTTCTCTTGGCATTTCCCAAGCGTGCTTTTTGTAAGAAGACAAAGTTCAGTTTGGCTTGGAGTTGGTTTTCAGGAAGACACAAGCCTGTTTTTTGTTTTATAGGGTAATTTATATCCCAGACATCGTAGGCACAGGCACAGAGTAAATGTGCTGCTGCTCACCTTGTCTAGTGATGAGTGAAAGGAAAAGGCAAATTTCAGAGAATTATTGTTTCAGACACCCAGAAATACTTTAAAGGACAGTTGTCCTCCAGGGAGCGATGCTACAAAACCAGCTTTCAGGGGGCCTAGGCTTTGCTACCTCTCAGCAATTCCTGACTGAATTGCAGCCGCCAGGCACTCGGGGAGCCGGGATCGCTCTGGCTCATGCATCATCCTCAGTGCTGGAACCGTGACCATGACCCAGGCAACAGGGGACGGGAAGGGATGTCCCAGGGCTGCTTCCACTCAGCAGGGCCCAGAGGGCTAATAAAGCAGCAAAGCGATGTGCCTTGCAGTACAGAGGGGAACAGGTCAGCTGAAATGATACAGGAATCCTTCTTCACCTGCTCATACCCATCGCTGCTGTCTCAGAGCAGTTAAATAATTTATATCCCTGCAAGAACAGAGGGTGACAGCCGAGGCATGGCTGTGCTACGCCTGCTGGCATCACCCGCACCAACCCCTTCGCCTCCCAGACACACCAGCCTACGGCGAACGCCAACACAAGCAGCCTTTGGCCCACACAGCCCTTAAAACGCCTGCTGAGGTACCCCCAAGACGAAACCTGGATCCCGTATTTCAGCGTGCCGCGACACCCCTGCCCAGCCAGCCAAGAAACGTCTCTTGCTACGGGAGAGACTCTTGAGTCTTGCCCACAACAGCAAGGGCCGGCTGGACGAGCCGCACGGGATGGCACTGCTGGTATCGCTGGGGCTGGAGATGAAGGGAAGCCGCTGCCGGAGCATTACAGCCAGGACTGCCAGACAACCCGAACTGCCTGGCAAACACCTTCACCGGGGCCCGGAACGGCGCAGATGTCAGAGCAGACCACGCACTGGCAGCAGGCGCTACGTATCTGCTGCACTTTATTCCAACCACCACAATATAAAACAGGGATGGTGAGGCACCCTGAGCCCCTGCCCCAACCCCACGCCTAGCGGAGTTTGGGCATTTCCACATGAAATATTGAGGGAACGTGGGCAGGAATCGACGTGCCCCTGAGCAACAGGCAGGAAAAGGTGAAAATTCAGAGACTCAAGGTGCCTCCTTTGCCACATCCTTCTCCACCGAGGATGGAGAGCTGTAGCCCAGGAGGCATTAAAGGGCTTGTGGGTGGGTGTCATGCCCAGGAAACTCAGCGTGTGATAGAAAAAAAGAAATCAACCCGTCTTGGGGATACTGGAGGTGTCTTTGATGCCCACAGCCTGGATGTGGGCAGGGGTGTGAGCACTCGGGCTTGAGGAGCCTCTGGAGCAAACTCAGCAGACAATGTCAGTGTGGTCCAACTCCTGTAACAGTGGAAATTCAAATTTCCACAAAATTCAGTGGAAAGAGCAACACGGGAATGGTTCAGTAGGAGCAGAGTTAGACCAAAGACGAGCGCTGCAGAACCTCCCTCAGGATTTAGGCTCCATTTTCTAAAACCCATTGGTGAAAAGCATAATTGCTAAGTCTCTACGAACCTGCATAGCCACTTGCCCTTGCTCTCTGCAGCCCCTTTAGCTCTGGAGATGCTGTGGCTGCTCTCCACATCTGGCTGTCTCACATCTGGCCCCAAGCCCAGGGTGACCAGGGTGGACTCTGACTATGGTCCAGTGTGTTAAACCACCGTCTGGCAGATCCCTAACCACCGCTTACCAGAAGCATCGATCCTGCAAAAAATCAGGAAAAAGCTGACACTTGCCAGAGTTTCACGCGAAGATAAGGCATGGCTGAGTCCTAAAATGGATTTCTTCATCCGCCGGTGAATCTCAACCGCCACACACGGCCTATTGCACAGCAAGAGTTACCACGTTTCCCAGCAAAGACGATCAGTGTCTCCCCGGCATAAAAATCAACTTGTCAGTAAAAACATGAGAATCCAGTGGGGTGAAAATAGCGGTCCCTTCCCGCCTGCTACCTGTCCCCATCTGTCAGCGGCTAACAGGCAGGGATGACAAATCATCCTCTATCAAGAGGAAAGAGAGAGCCGGGAGCTCTGCAGCTGCCTGCCTGCAATTTCCCGAGGAGGGACAGCTATAAACCGCCCAAGCACTGCGGCGGCACGAGCAGCGCTGCTCTCCGGCTCCCGACGCCGAGGTTATAGCCCCGTTAGAAAATAATCAAAATACGGCTCCATTTCCATGGAGGTGGTTCTGATGAAAAGTGTTTTACCAGTTTGGAAAACTACACTTCTTATAAAGCCTCTTCAAGCACCTACAGTAAATACTGAGCTGACAACTAAAATGCCAAACATAGGATCTGAATTCATACTTGTACTGATTCCTGCTCTTAAAATAAATGCCGGCAGTGATTGGATATTGTTCAGCGCTGGAAATATTTCTTCCAACCACACAACAATCACTCTGAAGAGCAAAATCGACTTCTCGAACAGGGATGCAGGTAGAAATAAAGAGACTGTGGCTGTGCACGAAGGGAATGTATTACCCGTGTATCACCATTTCTAAAGCTATATTTCCAAGCCCTTTTCCAAGGTCAGTCCTACTCTGCCTCTTATTTTGTTCCAAGTTGACTTGATTTTTAATTGGAAGCAGCCTTAAGTCCCAATTTCTAAGTGGATTTTGGTGCCTGACTGATAAAATACTTTTTAAAAGCTGGTCTTGAGTTTATATTGTTGGCAAGTTTGGATTGGGGGTGGGGGTGGTGGGTTTTTTATTGTTTTTTTTTTAACGTTTCCTAAAGGGCAGGAGTCTCAGGGCTCCTGGCAAGCCATAGGCAGCTCTGCGTTGGCCTGCATCACACCCACTGCTCCCCTGCTGCTACAGCTGCTCCCCGCTCCCGCTCCGCGCTTTCTGTGCCTGGAGACAGCGGAGGGAGGTGTGATCCGTCCCCACGCAGCTTCGTCCCGCACATCAGGCTGGGCCGACTGTAACTCCAACATCTGTTAAATAAAACTTATCCCGGGCTTTGGTGGTTCCCCCGTTACTTCTACCAAGGCTTAGCCCCCAACTTTTCAAACTGGGTCTTGCTCTAACTCCAAAATTTCTTCCCCTGATAGGCGAGCCCAGAGTTTCACCCCCGTCCCTCCTGCCACCAGCCCCACTCGAGCGCTCCCCACCGCTGGCACTGCCTTCTGCATCACCTGCACCCGACCAGCTTCGTGAAGACTGCAGTTCCTCAGCATAATTCTCAGAAACATCAAAAGAGTGGATATTTGAGCAGTGCATGCTCCCCAGACAAGCAGCTGATTTCTGGTAATTTTACCCCAAAGCCTTCAACCAGTCAAAGGCGTGTTCTCTCCTTCCTTGCAACCAGAAATGTGTGTCGGCTCGTGCACCGACGCCTCCTGCAACCAACCACAAAATAAAGCTTGGAAGACACCTGGCAGCAACCCTATCTGTGCTCCTCAAAGTCCTTCCCTCAGAAGTTCGGGCTGATTTGCCTCCACACTTCCCCAAAAAACCCCTTTGCTGCCGCGCGTGTAACTTCGTGACTAATTCAGTCTCAGCAAGGCTAGGCGCAGACGGGGGACACAGCCCTGCACCTCACAAGAAACTCCATTCAACCCTAACGTGAATGTCTGCGTCTCAGTGAACCCGCACAAGCCTAATAAAGCCTTATGAATAAATGACATGCTTTTCAGCTTCTTATTCTTCAAAGCGATAAAAAATGTAACAACGGAGCACCGCAGACCTCCCGGATCCCACCACGCGCCGCCTCCTGCGAGCCCCCGCGTGACAGTCATCGGAGGAAGGCTGGAATTCACGCCCTGGCGCTGATGGGCAGGGTGGTTACAAAGGGATTTCAGGTGCTGCCTACCGTCAGCTATCTCTGCCGGCACCCAGACTTTAATATATTCATCAGAAGAACTGAGACGGAGAGAGAGACATTTGAAGATGATCAAACAAAGAGCCCCGGCAAAACAACATTTCGAGTGGCAGCAGTAACACGCATCGCAGCGTCAAAACGTGACACCTGATATTAGATGTCTGCGCGTCTGGTTGACATTATAAAAATAAATTCCACCCTAACCAGGGATATTTTTACATTTTGATGATAGGCACTAACTATTTAGATATTAGGTTCACGCAAGTAGAAGCCTAGCCAAATGTCCGTCCAGCAGCGGTATTTATGTGCTCCCCATCACACTCGCGTCTATCACTCTCCATTTCAGAGACGTGCACAATGTCGTATAAAGCCACAGGGTATCCGCATCGGAGCCTGTGTTCCCAGTCGCGCTGGTAAAGCAAGCCTGCGCTAGTGTATTTTTTTTAGAAAAAGAGAGGAAAAAAATCAAAACCTCTTTCTGGTGACTGACAGCCCTGCCCTGACATCCCTCCTCTGCTCCCACGCAGCCCCCGCAGGGATGCTCTGCCTCCCCCAGGGCTGCGAACAGGCTGCCCACCCCTCACCTCGGACCCGGCAAAGCCACGGATGCTGAAAGAACCGCTTGCTCTAAACACCCTCTGTTTTCTTCTTAACAAAAAGATATAGCCATAATTTCATGGAAAACGTATGCAGGAAGAGAGGGATTTGATTTTCTGAATGCAGCTCCCTTGTGGAATTTAAATATACCTATTTGATGGCTTCCCTTTTTTTTTTTTGCCTGACCCTCTCAACATTTCAGCATATGAATAATCGTACTCATATAAACAGAATGGGCTCCTTCATGGATGAAACGCACACAAGAGATTTGCACCATTAAAATGCTATTTAATCTATTTTAAGGGTTTCTGAAAGACTGAAGGGTACCCAGGCACGGTACCCTCTGGGAGAGGATCAATGTCACCGCCAGTGCAAGGAGGTTACTTCTGTGCCTGAGCGGCGGCAGGATGAGCGCCTGATTATTAAAGAAATCACCACTAACAACAATATGCTCAATGCCCTCGTCGTACCCATTTGATTTTCAAAGCTCCGTATTCCCAGCCCTTACAGCTGCGCGCACGGATGCAACTCTGCCTGCTCCGCGCACGCGACTCCTGGCTCGGCAGCACCGGAAATCTGGTGAATCTAGATGACAAATCTGGGGAAAAATTGGGGATATTAAGAGGACATGCTGTGCTTTTCCACTGGAAATAGTTTAAAACGATCCAACCCAAACTTCGCACAATTTAACATTCATAGTAAAAAGCAGCTCGAGTCGATCATTAAACCTCGAAGGGATCCCTGAATTGTGCTTTTCTTAATGAATTCAATAATCGATTCTTACTACACAAATAAGGTGCGGGATGGATCAGCTAATAAGCATTCCCAGTTAATTGCTTTCTTCAAGTGACAATTTGTACAGATGATACCATCAAAGTAGTAATAATATCCTTATTGATTAAATTAATCTCTAAAAGACAACTCAAATAAGTTTAATTAGCAATGCATGACAGAAGAACAAAACCAACCTTGTAACCCATCCCAGACTCTGAAATCATGGCAACAGCCACGCAATAGCCTTTTGCGTCTTTATTCAAATAGACACACGCAATTTTACGGAGCATCTTTAGGGAATGTCTGTGACTAACCATGGAAGCCCATGAAACCCTCCCTGCAGAGGGAAAGCAAGACGCGCAGCAAAAGCAGTCTTCCCACTTAGTCGCTCGGTCACTAAAAGCCAGGGCCACAAACTGTTTTAAAAGAAAATAAAAATTTTTAACAGAAGGAGCAGAAGCCTCTGTGCCAAAATTCACACGTGGAGCTGGTGGGGACCCAGAGCAGCGTCGGCACTTCCAAGCCGTGGGAACTGGACACCAGGTTTATAAAATCAGAGCAGAAACTTGTTCAGTACAGGAAAGGGTTCAAAGAGCTGGCTCAGGGCTTGTTCAGACAGAGCAGGTTATCCTTCCCGGGACCAGGAGCGGGAGCCGGGGAAGGGGCCAGGCTGGGGTCCACAGCACCCACACGCTCTCCTGGGCGGGCAGCGGGAGCTCGGAGTGGTACTCGCTCTCCCTATTCCCTCAGCAAGACAGAGACCGGGTAAGAGATGCCTCACACGCCCCGGCTCCAGCGGCCTCACCGGCGTCGCCTGGTCACCAGCCAGGCGTGAGGACGAGACTCCCACAAGCGGTCTGGCGGGGGGAGCTCCGGACGCAGGAACAGGCAACTGTTGGGTCCGTGGGGCTGTCAACACAGCGAGACAACCCGCACTACTGTAGTCTGGTTGTAAGGCACACGCGGGGCGGGGGGGGGGGGAGAAAAAAGAAGCGTTGAAAACCTCTCAGTTGAAATATCAGCCTGAACTGCCTTGCTTAGCAAACACTTCTGTGCTCTCTGCCAAGAAAAGGGGAATTAGACTCAATTCTGCCTCGGGAAGTGAAGTAGTGGACAGCAGGGACAAGAGGAGTGAATAAGCACAACCTTCTGGAGACGCTCCGGTGCGATAAAAGAAAATACAACAGCACAGAGAACAGCTTGTTCCCCTTGTCGGGGCCAAAGCCACCCCGCCAGCACAACAGGAATCTGCCTGGGGCAGCAACGTGCTTAACAACGGCTTTATTAGCGGTACCTGAGCAAGCCGAGGACGGAGCCCAGCACCTTTCTGAATGGCAGTAACGGCGCTGGTTTTTTAAGTGGCTCATGCAGGAACTTTCTCATTTAGCTACTTACTCATTTAGCTCATCCAGCGACTGAAAGGAACATATGGCCTGTATATTTCACCGCACATAGGCACAATACACCTTATTTTAGAGTATTTGAAGCATATTAATAAAACAAGGCCCTTGTACAGTATATGGCCTTGGGCCTTCTAGCTTAGGGCAGCCCAACCGTATCATTTATTTCATTTTGTTATTCAGATTACTTGCATTTAATTTAACCACGACATAGTTAGCTTGTGTTTTTGCCTGAAACATTGTTATTTTTCCGTGTCCTTCTCATAGCCTCAATGGGTTTATGATCTCATTTTTGTTCTTTGAGTGTTTTTGGTAATACAAGAATATAGTGTTTAAAAAATGCCACATGGTTCTCAGAGAGATAATGGAATTTGCATCATCATCCAAAGAAAAAGAAATATTTCCTGTATTAATTTTCATCCAAGAATCACTGAAACAAACAAGGAACCACCGAGTTACTGTTTGACCACAGCCAGCCACTTTATCAGGCAAAACAGCAGAACACCCACAAAAAGCCTGAGAATTTTCTATTCAAGTTGATCCTTTAGAACGATTTTGGTAACAGAGAGTCCTACGTTCCCGGTAACGTGAGAGGGCTGCTGGCGAGCCCAGCCGCGGCCGGCTGCACGCGCGCGAGGGAGGGCCGGCAACCGTGGCGCGTCAGGACTGCTGGAAGCACACACATCCATCCCAGACCTCACATTTGCTTGAAACCGTCACGACTGTTTCCTTACACATCCAACGACTCGCCCTCGGATAAACTCTTTATAGCCGAAATCTCACTCTGCAGCGGAACTCGAACGTCTGGCAAGCGCAGACACACCATCTCCGGGACCGCTCTCCGCATGAGCCACCCGACCTGCACGCGCAGCGCCCAACGCCTATGGAATGGGACCGATGAGCCATTAGCTCTCGGCCGCTAAATGAGACACTTGCACAGAGACTGATTTTCGGAGCTCAGGAATCTTTGAAATTCTACTTTCTATGTAGTCTTACAAAGCGGATTTCCTAAGTATTTTGGCTCTCAAAGCCACCAATATTTTTAAAACCTTGACCAGAACACACAGCATATCCATGTGCAAACAGCCGGGAAACATACGGGTTGGAAACACAAGCTTGGGAGAATCACTTGGGGAAGAGAGGGATTATTTTTTCCAAAAGGATGTTTATTAGACAGCCTTTCCAAAAAGTGCCGTGTGTGAAAAAGAGGAGGATATACGCTCATCACTCATCCCTGAGACATTCATCTTATTTTTCCAGTTAAGAAGCCAATCTTCCATGAAATCCCCCAAAACCCTAGCAGATGGGTTGAATTACTAATTGTGAGAAGACTGCTTCCACAATGATATTATTAAAAAGTCCCACAAACAAACAAATAAGGGTAGCCACAAGAGAAGCTTGGTTTAGAGCCGGATCTCTCCAGACCCAAGAAGCGAGCTGCGTGATGATGTGCACTAATTACTTCACATGGAGAAGAGCTATGTGGCGTATTTAAAGCCTTTAATTTCTATTCCCTTGTTTAAGTGAGATTATTGCTCCCCGTAGCCAGTAACAATAGATTTCTTAAGGTTCTTCTGATTTGCCAGCAAAGTAAATATCCGCTGGTAAATCTATGAACTGAACAATGATTTTTCATTTTTACAACAGCACAGTCAATTCAATTTTCCAGTTGTAAGTCTCCAGCCTCTCCCTATCAGCTTGTTAACGTACAAAAGTGCTGTGCTCTAAAACACGCCTGGAAGAATCTCCACGGACTCTGCCATCCCAAGTTGCTTCTGAACATTGAATTCATTGCGTATGAATCACTTCTCTGTATGTAAACACTCGAATCGCTAAGCCACGTCGAATGTTGTACATACTGTAATCAAGTGATGCTGTCACGGTGGATTCTGTAACGACCCATGTCTGCGCGGAGGCACTGAGACAGCTCTAAAAACCTGGCTATTAGCGTTTCACTTTTAAAAGCAGGTTTTGCCTGTTTGTGAACATATTTTATTTGCAGATGCTAAATGCCTGTAAAATATTTTCTTCTTGAGATACTCACAAGAGCCCCGCCAGCCTCCCTAAGGACTGCTCACATGACAAAAATGGCACTATATTTTTTCTGGTGTTTAAGACACCTATAATTTGCAGTAACAGCGTGCCGTGACCAGGGCCTGTATACGTTGGCATGCCATTTCACCTCAGTAGCCTTTTGCATCAGGTCACACAGGTAAGCATCCAAGAAAGAAAAAATTGCACTCATCCCGAAAAGCAAGTAATTTCCCCCCTTAAACTTACATTAAAATGCTGTAAAACGCATCAATGCTCAATTCCCCTGAAGCGTTCTAATAATTGTTTATGTTAACTTGTTAAAGTGTTGCTTTGGGTTCCTTAAATACTGGTAGGTGCAATTTGTCTCGCAAATGTGTCACAAACCTTGATGCCGAGCTCGATGTTCTCCCCTCCATACACATCCATCCCAGGATCGAGAAGCCCAATCTCTCCAAAGAACTTTCTGTGCACAACAAATGAGCAACCGATCATCGCCGGCGTCCTGTACAAAGAGAAAACCAACAGAAATGCACCATTATTGACATTTTCCAATTTTTAATGGACCGAGGGCTAATTTCTGCAAAGCTCCCGTTGGCTTCAGATGCTTCCTGCCACCGGTTATCCCAGAGACGGCACGGCAACGAGTGAGCTCTGTGCTTTTGAAGACATTATTTTACAACTGCAATGAAATCGTCCAAAATTCAAGTTCATTTCACTGTGTAGACTGAAGAAAGAGTTCTCCTGGGATTAAATTACTGAAAAGCCTTCAGGTTTTGGCTCTGTCGCAAACACCTTGGTGTGTCTATGGGCAAAGGCACAACTTCTTTGGGTTTCCACTCCCCATAAGTGAAGGAAATACAATAAAGGCATTTCCTTTCTCTTACTTTCTTCTAGCACATCTAGTAACAGAGCAGACTGCGGGAGAGAGGCTAGTTTTATGGTACCTTGTGAAACAGGGTTTCTGATTGAGATCTTTCTAATATATCACAAAGGAGCCTCCACCAACCAGCAACACTGAGGCAGAAGCAAACCCTTTAAAAACCCCAGACCACTGTTTGCAGAAACATCTGCAGTGCCATTTGCCCGTTCCGCCAATATCGACAGTGCTGGGGGTTAGAGACCAAGCTGCCACGTTCACCCTGCGAAACCTCGTGCCCGCCAGCTCACAGCGCTGCTCGGCTCCACCTCTGCGAGAGCAAAGCACAGCGTCCGGTCGGGGAAAATAACAGAGAAAAATGAGAGCGGTACTAACACCACTAACATCGATAGAATAGCAGAGAGGTTGAGGAACAACTCAGTGTCAGGGGTTAATTTATAATAACTATGCGATGTCAAGGACCTAATGGATGGCTGTGTTCACTAACGACCCTGGCTGCCACGTGCACACGCACCGTCCCTCCCTCGTTACCTTGCAAAACGCTGGCCCCGATCTCCGTCTGATACAGCTTCCCTGAGATGAGGATGCTGTTCTGATTGACGCAAGCTGCGATCACATTTGGGGGTATTTTTCGAGTGGTTAAACACTTGTGACCCTCTCCATAAAATTACACTTTGCCACAGAGCACAGCGCTGAACAAAACCGTATCATTATGCTCTTGCTGCTTGGGGATACACTAATCTGTTGCAGTTATGGTATGTGGAAAGTTTACCCCCCGGGATATTTTCTGTACTAAAATAGAAATATAAAAACCGTTCTCCCCTTTAACTTGCTTTCATTTGAATCCATGCTGTAAAGCAAAAAAAACCAAGGATCCACTCAGAGGGATCAGCAGGGAGGAGACAATGAGTTTCACAGCTTGGCCATGCCAAGGTACTGCTGGAGTCTGCTCTTCCAGGGAGCTCCGGGACCCCCCTGCCCACCCTGAGCTCAAAGCTTCGAGCAAGGGGAAGCCCTGCCATGCAGGGTGGGATGGCCATCACCCCCGCAGCTCCTCGCTGCGGCCTGGGGGACACTCGCCTTGCGCTGCCTGGGGAAGACTCGCAGGGCGTAATGCCAACGGCAGCCCGTGTATCTGGAGATCTCACACCACTTCGAAATGCCCGTTCCCCAGAGGGATCCCGGTCTTGAGGTAGAAACGGGGCAACGGGATCATGTATTTTAACGGCAGCCCCAAACTCCTGGCTCAAAGCATGTTTCACAGCTTTTCCATGCTGTGGAGCACGTTCAAGGCTGAACTAAGCAGTTATGGCTCACAGAGGAGGAAAGCACCCTTGAATCTACCCAGACACGGCTTACAGATAGCAAGGATCAGGCCCAAGTGCAACCTCCCCATCCACATCACGCAAAACGTCCGTGTCTGCCAGAGGAGCATCTGGGGTCCCCGACGCACCCCAGGCAGCCGCAGGGGTCAACAACCCCCAGGGACCTGCAGCTCAGCTCCACCGACAGCCGGTCAAATTAATCTTTGCGAAACCCTTGAGCTCCTTGGATGAAGAGTTCTATCCACTTAAGTATTATTATTTATAGACATTTTAATACTTTTAATAGACTGGTAGAACAGCTGAACGCTGCTGCCGTATTAAATTAGTTAGAATTGGAATCCATCAGAGGGTTTTTTCAATAGGTTTCTTCCCTGACAGCAAGCTCGGCCTTCCTTCCAATAAGTGGTATAATGTTTCATGGTTTGCTGCCACTCTAGTACTTAAGATTTCAATTCTATTGGTTTATTTGTAGCAAGTTAACTGCCATTAGCAGAAACAATTCTTTCTGAAATGATAACCACGTTAGAGATGCCAAATCTAATAGCTCCGTTATCCTAGATTACCTCCTGGAATTAAATAGAAGGGTAAGTTGCTCTGGTTTTACACGGAGCATGAACAACCCAGCTCATCTCCTGCACTGGGAATAGGTGTGGGGGAGCCCAGGAACCGTTGACTTCTCCAGTGAAAATGTGGCTGCGTTTCTGACCCAACAACGTGGGTCACTGGGAACTCACCAGCAGATAAACACGGTTTTCTGAACTAGAAGCTGCTCAACAGCCACGCACGGGAGCTGTACCCCAAGAAAGCTTTTTTCATCGTTACTTTGCAACATGACTTCACTTCATAGACCACAGAGTCACCGATCCTTTCCAAAGTGCTCTTGGAAAGAGCCTGATTGGGATTTTGTAACTTCACCTTCAAATTTTCCTTTTCTTCATTTTGCCGCATGTCCTGCTTTCGACACACAAGAGCGTGAAGCAGCAAAGCAGCGCTCCCGAGCGGATCTGAGGTCCCTCAAGCAATACAAATTAAGTGCTACATTCTTCTTTGTAACAAAGCCTCCATATTAAATAAATGAGGAACCAAGCGGCGCTCAACAATTTAAATAAAAACATCATTTGATTTTGTAGTAAATCCTTCAAAAAGGTGGACGGTTACAATAATAGATAGCCCATCCACAACGCAATAATGGCCTGCAGACAAAGAGCTGATAAAGCCTCTTGTTCCTCTGCCTCTTAATTAAAAGCATTAACACAGTTTGTTTTTAAAAATCACGCAAGCTCAGCTCAGCTCAATGCATTTTTATTTGTCCCGATAGCTATTCTTTCGTTAATGAGAAAGGAAAAGCAGAATTTGGCAGGAAAGGATAAACAGAGATGTTTAGCAGAATTATTGGGTTTGTATCCAGAAAGCCACCGCGTTCGTTCCTTGCCATTGTTGTGGTTGGCTCCTCTATACAATAAGTGACGAAAGGTCAAGAGCAGCAGCTTTTATGAAATATCCTCAGCATGAATCTCTAAATAAAGATGAAGACGACACAGGGAAAAAACGTTTATCCTAGTCTATTAAGTTACTTTAATGGTCTTCCTTTCTTTAGTGCACAGTTATCATCTAATGATTAAAAAGTCTCAAGTAGATTGCTTCTTCAATTCAAGGAAATTAATTTTCCTACACAATTGGATTTTGCTTCCAATTTAATACTAAAGTGCAAGTTATAAAATATGTAGAAAAAAGATATTAAAAAAATAATTAGTGGTCATACCACTGAGCACAAGAAGGCTGAGAATATACTTTAAGAACTGCTGGGGTGTCCAGTTCCCGTTAAGCTGCTGTTGTTTTTAATAAACTTCAACCACGGAGTTGCTCACCCTCAACAACACAATCCCGCTGCTTTAGGAGACACGGCACTCGCATTTAGCACAGTTGGGATGGTCCTTTGGGATGGCCCAGAAACGCGTTATTTGTCCCTCTCCCAAACCTGCCGTTCCTAGTTTAACATACTGAATGCAAACGTCTTATTTTCCATTTTGAGATTTCAGACTTGTCCAAAACACGCATGATTTCCCGCTTCGGCTGCCTGTCTGCACCTCCACGTTTCAGCCGGGGGTCCCCGGCGGGAGCCAGCATCTCAGCAGGAAACACTGGGAGACTCTGAGCTCCATGGCTTCAATTTAACCAACCCATAATACATAGAAAATTTCAGGTAAATTATCAAATTCAGTCAAATTAAGCCCGTGGCTTTAAACAGCAGCCTATCGATTATTCCCCTGATGATACCAAGGTAAGGAAGAACACCATCTCTATTTTGACGTGACACTCTCTGACCAAACACTTAATTTTCTTTTGGCTGTAGACAAAATTAAGGATCCAATTTGCAACAGAAACAACTGTCTGCGCCGTCCCCTCTGTGCTTCCGCGCTGGCGGCGCAGTGAACACCTGCAGGATAAATGAAGACTGGGACGAGTGACACAGGTTTATAGCAAGAGAAAACTCGCGTGGAAATGAAACACAAGCGTGCGGCATTAAGGATTGGCCCCTCTGGCCATAAGATGGGGTCAATCGGCCCCTGCCCGCAGGCAGCTGCCCTCTGCGGGGCACAGACCAAGCAAAACCGGGGGCTCGGGGACCGCTCGCCCTCGTGAGGGGACTCCGGGCTGGAGCCCTCCGGCTCCGGCTGCCTTCCCAGCCGGTGCGGCCCTCGGCGGAACACGCGCTGGGCCCGGTCTGACCGCAGCAGGATGGCCCCGGGGTGGCGGAGGGGCAGCGTCTCCCCTGAGGGCTCCGAGGGCCACCGCGGGGCTGCCGCCATCCCCAGGCGACGTGGTGTTCTCACGGGGATCTGCCATCAGGCCTACTGCAAAGCCACAGAGGAAACCTCCGGTCCCTCAGGGTTTGGGGGGCAGAGAAATGGAACAGGAGAGGAACCAAAAAAACCTAAAAATTAATTGGAAACCAATAAGGCTGGTTTGCAATTGCACTTGGCTTAGTGACCATCCGCATCCTTGGGAACCGCCCTGCGGAGCCTGACCTGGCTCTTGGGGCCCGCGGAGCGGCGAGGCCGCGGCAGGAGAGGTTCAGGCAGAGCCGGGAGCTGGAAGCGACCCCGCTCTTCCCTGAAATGGGGCTCACCAAGGCAAGACGACTCCCCGTACAGGGGAAACGGCGGGGCCAGCCAGCGCGAACCAGAGGCCCGAAGCCAAACCTGGCCCTGCCCGGCCTGCCTGTCGTCTCCGTCAGCTCTACCCCACCACCGCACTTTGCTCCCCTTCCCCTGTCCTCAGAGGGGCTTCGGCCACATCCAGGAGGCACCAGCGAGGATGAGGACGAGGATGAGGCAGGTCCCTCCTGCCTGGCACCGGCCCTCACAGACCCCCTCCCCACGAGCTCCTCAACTCCAACGGCAAATGCACGGTGCCCGTCTCAACCCTTAGCCTCGTCCCAGCGTCTCCCAAAAGCAAACACGCAGGGCAGGCGCAGCCCGAGTGTGTGCTATGGGGCCGTATTTGCTTTAAAAGTGAATTTCAGACCGTTAATTTAAGAATTTTGCAGTAACGGAAGAGCGTTTGAGCGCCAGGGCAGTCGCGGGAGGTGGCTGCCAGCAGCATGCGAGGGCAAGACGCTGACCGCAAAAGCCCAAACACTTATGTCGCACGCGAAGCGCATCTCCAAAGGAGAAATATATATTGCTTCTGCCTCCTACGGCGGGGCATCTACATGCAGATGCGGAGTCTGGCAGGAGCCACGCTCTCAGCTTCCCTTCGCTGCCTGCGTAATGGCCTGGGCAGATGAAAGCTGGATGTCTTTCACAAGAATGTAATAAAATTTCTATGAAGGAACGGCATTTTAGCCCACTGCAGCGTACCTTGCTTAATATTATCCCCAGGATGGCATCTGCGATAGTTGTTTCTTGAATAATTCTAGCTTCCCTGCCCCAGTGACCTTGGTTAATTGTCTGTTTCAAATGGGTTTATTTTCCCGCTGTTGCTAAGTACTACAGAATCTGCGAAACAAATTAAAAATAAGAGATGCCACATAAAAGAGATGCTAGATTGAATGCCTTTTCTGAATTTACTGGAGATTAATACGACAAACTTTTAATGGCAAAGAAGCTGTGAAAACGATGTATTTTTTAAAATACCTATTATGTCTACCCATGTCTGTGACCTTGCTCAAGACAGATTTGACTTTGTCGCTGTTGTATGCTTGCTTCCATCTCCACGTCAAGCGGCGGCTCGCTCGGGGACCTCAGGCAAAGCATTTAATTTCTTTGTACCTCTGTTTCCTCACCTGTCAAGTAAGTATAATACCTAGATGCTCTTGAGAAAAAGCATTTATAAATCAGTTTAGTGACTTCCACATTGGAGCCGCTGAATTAATGACCAATATTGTTATGTATGCCAGACCCCCCCCCAATTTAGGTCATCTATGGTGAGAAAAGCACCGGCAGTTAATAACCTTATAAGCGAGGAATTGCACACACAGTTTGCTGTTCCCAGCCTTGCTTTAAGCAACCAGCAGCAACGGAAGCTCCGTGCGCACCCTTACGGTGCCCGCGCTGTGCCGAGGTACAGCGTGCGAGCCTAAAGCACATTTCTATTTACATGTCCAAGCTTCAGGACTGCAACTCAACTGTAAAATTTCCCCTCCAGGATAAAAACTCCTGCCAAGATCATTGCCTAAAAGCATTTTCCTTCCTTGTACATTCTAGAAAACGCAAGGATGTCCCAGCACTAATAATCACCGGCTGCCTGAGCACCCACCTCCACGCTCCCGTTTCTTCGGCACTTTTAGCGGGAGTTTTCGTACAGATGTGTGCTGCTCTAGGCTGTCAAAATGCTCATGTGGAGGCAGCAATCATCCCCAACTCTACGTATTTTGTCAGCTGAAGTAAAACTCCAGCCTCAAAGACCTCTGTTACGTGGATCAGGGCTTACCCCATTTCCACAGCCGCTTGGAAGCAGAAGACACTTCGGCCACGTGCCAACTGCCCAGCCATCTCCCACAGCATCTTGTTGGGGCCTCAGCAAAAGACACCAACCTCGAGAAACCCTTCCAGACCAACAGCCGTAAGACAGGAGCGAGCCTTGCTCGGGGTCATGCCAATTTGCAGACGGCGTTTTGGGCTGTCCTCTGTCACCGGCCCGAGTGCTGGCAATAGCGCGAGGGGGTAACCCCGACGGCCCCGCTCCCGCGCGCTCCGTGGGCACGGGCGAGCAACGCTGCACCACAGCGTCAGAGGTGCGCAGTTTGGAGTCTCAGGGTACAAGCCCTCAAGAAGTCACCTTGGAGAAAGTAAATTTGATAATTACCCTTCAAATGGGACTCAGTCTCTGTTCAGGAGTGGTTCTGAGGGAATAGTTGCAATTACAGGATTCTCCCTTGGGATACACTTAAAAGATGGCTCTTCATTTGAGCTAACTGAATGGCAGTTGCAGAGCTATTCCTGGAGGCAGGGCAGAGACGGGCACTCGCGGGGAAACCCCGCCTTTGACTCCTGGTGCGAAGCCTTTGGCCAGCAGCGACGAGCCCAGGTGCCTCCCCAGAGCACGGGGGAAAGAGGCTCCTTCGCGCATTTGCAAACATGAGCACGCCGGGGGTGACCCTTAATGGTGCCCCATTTATTCACAAAGGCAGAACTGGGGGAGATAATAGCGATCATGCAGAGTGATTTATTAGGGACAGTCCTACAGGAGAGGCAACACAGAGTCTCAGATTTGGAGGCTGAGGTAAAACAGAGCGTGATTTTCATACATACACTGGCTCATATTGGAAGCCACTGAAAAATGCATAAAAGGTAGCAAGAAAAATACTTTCCCCATCCGGAAAGCTATTGCACATCAAGACAGAATACAAAGGGGAGCACAGATTAGCATGGATGAAGAGTCAGAAAGTATTTAGTTAACCTGGTTTTACTTTCCCTATATGACTGGTCCCCTAAAGGTCTTACACTCGAAGCAGATCTGGGAAGTGCTGCTACATTTTACTTGCACAGAAATTACCCAGCCGGAATACATCTTGTAGTCAAACCCAGGAGCTAAGCCACCAAGCCTTGGCTCCACTAGGAAAATAGATGTTTTCTTATATCTCATTAGTTAAAACATGTTAACCAACACGAGATCAAATTCCAGCGAAACAAAGCAGTTTGCAATGTTAATCTGAGCCGGGAGGCTGCGAGTAGATCAGAGTCTCTTCCCCATGCTCGTATCACCACGCCGTGCACAGGAAAGCTGCTGTTCCTTAGAGCAGGTAGGTAAGGAGAGCACGTACCTTTAAACATCAATCACCAGGAGGTCGTGGTCTCTTCCTACTATCGACTATCAGCGGCCGCCTGGACGCAGGTGGCAAACACCCTCCTGGAAAAGCTTAGTCAGGGGTTTTCGATCCCACGTGAACTTTCCATTCAAAGGGCAGTGTTTGTCCATGCAAATCAGACCTAGTTATTCCACGGTAGAGATGCAGAACTCCCCAGGGCAACGTCAGGGACCGGCTTCAAAGTTTCGCCAGAAGTAGTTTAAAACCTCATTTCTGCTAATTGGCAGCGACTGAAATCCACCTCCTCGGGCAGCTCTGAGCAGAAGGGGAGGCGCCTGCTCCGGTCCTCCTCGACGTGGATTTAACACACACAGCTAGGCAGCCAGCACCGCCAAACCCCTTCCCAGGTCCTCAAGAAGACAATGTTTTTATGTAGTCCTAGATTTAAAGATTTGCATTTGCGCCACTTCAAAAATCCCAGTGACATGAGGCAGGCGAACGCTGGGATTTCACCTCTGTGAAGGTGAAAGATTTCTTGTACTTTATTTCCTCTAACCCGTGATCTTTTGGCAGTTCCGACCCCTGACTCATAACAAAACATTCAGTGCAGGAAAAGAGAAAGAAAAAAGAAGATCAAATGTTTACCCTTAGAAACACCTTGGATGGAGACCAGAGTTTGGGTGCCAAACACTGCACATGCTCAGCTAATCTGGTATCGAATCCTAATCCCACTCCCACCGGTTTTCAAACGCGACCGTCTAATTCCTTACGGACCAAGTAGGTACCAGTTATGGAAAACCTGCAGCGGGCACATGCTGGTACCACCTCTGGGGCTCCACCGTGCCGCTCGCGGCAGCCCCCAGCCCCGGTGGGTTCGGCTCCTCCATGCTGCTCGCACTCGCCCAAGGGCCGGTCCGAATCGCTTCTGCAGGAATTGCTTCATCAGGAATACGACCCTTCGCTTGCTGTCAGTAATAAAAGCAATGTAACTGTAACTTCACCTTCCTCCACTGTTGCTAGACTGCTAATTAAATGATAATTACTCTTAGATGTAATATGTATAACTAACAGGCACTTAACAGGAACGTGTTATTTACTTTTCTTTTTTTAATGCCAATGTATTTTTTCTCAAGGGCAGCAAAGCAGCTGACTTTCAGTCATGTTCTTCCTCTCCGCCTAGCACAAAAATCACAGCGAACAAATCTCACAGGCAAACAAACTTCTCTTTGCCGCAGACACAACTCAGCCCCACGCAGGAGGGGAGATTCAGACTAGATATAAGGAAGTTTGTCACGCTGAGGGTGGTGAGGCCCTGGCACAGGTTGCCCAGAGAGGTGGGAGATGCCCCATCCCTGGAAACATTCCAGGTCAGGCTGGACGGGGCTCTGGGCAGCCTGATCTAGTTGGGGATGTCCCTGCTCATGGCAGGGTGTTGGACTAGATGGCCTTGAAAGGTCCCTTCCCACCCAAACTGTTCTGTGATTCTATGACTCTACAATAAGCCGTGCCCCGGTTAAAGCACCGAGCTGGAGGATCAAGATTCAGCCCACCTGATCCTTCACTCTGGTCCGAGCTGCCAAAGACCCCTCCATACCCAAAATGGAACTTGGGCAGCGTGTTGTGTCCTAGAACAGGAAAATCAGTGTCCCCATTTAATTTGCTGGGCTCCTACGTCTTAGCAAGCACTCCCTGGGGGCTCTGCTCTCAGCTTCTCTTCACGTGGCGAGGAATGAGCTCAGCACAGAAACACAAGGCACAACGGCTTGCTTCCAAAACGTCCAGCCGGAGGCGGCTGTGCCACCACCCCATCTGATACACAAAGCACACGCCTGCACTTACACACGTCTAAACTGACCAGTCCAAGCAGGGGGTTCGGAAGGCAGACGCCACGCGGTGGGGGGGTCCCATCCCAACTGCACGGCTCCTCGTCACCCTTCTTGGATGAAGATACGCGACATCGCAAGGAAGATGTTCATGATGAATTGTGCAAACCCAAACAGCGTTTCAGCAATGTAGCGCTTACATCAAAGTACTCCTCCAGCTTCTAAACTTGCTCCAAGTGACTATCAAATGTGAAATGAAAGAAACTGCAATATTACAGTTAAATTGACTTTTTCAAGGTGGTGATAATATGAAGATGGGCTCTGAGGGCCATGCACGTGAGCATCATTCTAGAACAAACCTGCTCTGTTCATGGCTGAAATGTCATTTTTGTTCTCTGAAGACTCAAGCCAAACCCCAGAAATCAAGAGAGAAACGTCTCTTGGTGAACCATCGCCTCTAACAAAGCTGCTGCAAGCCAAACCCATGCATCTGGGGACAAGCACACAAATGAAACCGGGGCTGTCACAAAGTAGAGTTAAAAAGTAATTCCCTTGACAGGTAGGAACGGAGCACACGTCCCTGTCAGCTCGGCTGGGCCCTAAGAAACAACACGAATAAAAGAGCAGTGAGAGATGAATGCCATCGCTACGCCTCGCTGTGCTTGTCAACGCAGTCACACAGCACCTCTTCCACGAGAGGGTCATTTTGCACAGTCACTTTCAAACCTACAGCGTAGCCACAACTCACCAACCGGCCCTAGTTTCCTTCAAACACCCAGAAGTACCTCCTGAACCTAAATTCCTCCTAAATACTAAATTCAAGGCTCTATCAGAAACACGCATTGGCTGGTGACTGACCTCCTCGTTAGCAGCTTTGCACAGCCCTGTGCCGCTTTCTGATATATCGCTGTAATGGACGTTGAAGTTAAAGATTCAGGAGACTGAAGTTATTGGGAATTTCATGGATATTTCTGCAGACAATTTAGGCGAACGCGTTTACGTTCATGATAGGCTGGTACTAAGAACAGGGACGTGAGTAATGGTTATTGACGGATGGAGCAGTTTCACTCTGTGGGTAAGTGAGAGTGCACTGAAATAGCCCTGTAAGCACCTCCAAGAAGCTGAGTAATGCATTTATTTTGACAACTACTTGATACGAGCCTGTTCGTAGGGAGGGCAGCTCTCAGGTTTATCTTACCCTTCACGCATCCGTAGCGCAGAAGCACAATTCCCGAAAAATGTAACAGATGCATTTTGTGCCTCCAGCGTTTAATAGTAAATGTCATTCTCATTCCTCGGGGCTTGGGGTTTATTTTATTTTAAACACTGAGCAAAGCAGATAGAAAAGAAAAATGAATACGGGAAGAACTGTATCGAAATGTACACGCAAACTTGGTAAAGATGATTGCCAGGTAAGGAAACTCAGAGGTGGAGAGGCCGTTTTGGATTCACCTCCATCTGGATTAGAGCAGATCTGCCCAACCACGAATCAGATGTCCCAATATTTGCAAAGGGATTTAACCAAACTGCCTGCTTAAGGGTCAGACAACTTAGGGTCATCAGTGCCAAAAGCAGAAATCCCATCCCATCCCAGGTACATTTATCACACCAAAAGAACCTAGGAAAACCTTACGGCCCTGTGCGTTTCCTCCCATAGATGCGCACAGGTTGGGGACCACTACTGAGGCAAGAGCTCTTTGAACACGCTGATCACAGCGCAAGCAATGACGTCGTAGATGAGCTACTGACTCAAGTTGGTACAAAACTCAAAGCCTGGGCACAACAGCCTAGCCTATGACCAACTTCTGCTGCAACGGGGCACACGCAACATGAACCCAGAGTCAGCTTGTTGGGGGTTTTTTAGGTGGTTTTTTGTTGTTGTTCTTGAGGTTGGGTTTTCTGGTGTTTAAAAAAACCCCGCCAAATGCATTGATTTTCTAAATGGAGAACTTGGATTCAAGGCCCTCTTCAAGTTGTTGACAAAACTCTCAGTAAGCTCCTTGGCAGTAAGAGTTCACCTTCAACGTTCAGAAAAAGAAAAAAGCTGTTTGAATTACAGGTTGCTCATGTAAGCAGCCAGTGTACATCATCAGCCAGCTTGCGCTCTCTGGCACCTGATAATTAGGCGGCTGCGCAAGTGGGGATGAATGGGCTTAGCCGCGTGTAAAGGCAGCATCAGCCCACGAAGAATTGGACCTGATGGAGAGCCAGGACTTCACTTACACGCTCGCCATGATGGGAGCTCATTTGAAGTCAGCATCCTCAGGGAGCAAAGGAAATGCAGAAACTAGGTCCTTTTTCCCCTTCAAGTTGTCATGCCAAGGAATATAACATCATTCACTGGCTACACACAGGCTGGAGAAGTCAGCGTGAACGTTCATTGAGCTGCGCCTGCAGGTGCCTTCTTGCAATTCACAACCACTTTGGCAACACGGTTCCCAGGACAAAAAAGGAGGAGGTCAAGGGAAGGCTGGTTCCGCGCACCCCGGGCTCGGCCTGGGCAGGGGCTCCCCTGCGGGAGGTGGGGGGGACGGCCCGTCACCCGCCACGGCGCGGGCTGTGCCGCGGGGCATTTGAGACGGCTGGGCCCTTCAGCGCTGCAAGGCGGCGTTGCAGCTTGATGCATAGAAGCGCAGCTGGGAGCTGCTTCCATCTTCTAGAGAAAGGTGACATTTTTACACAGGGAATCCCAAGTGCTTTGCCATTCTCGTTTTGCTAACGAAGCATTTGTCCCTCGCCATAATACGTTTGTGGACAAAAGGCTGACTCTTTTATTTGTGTTTTGCCTAAAAGTTAAGCAGCACCAGATTCCTTGGGGGAAAGATCTGCAGTTTGCCCTGGCAGACCTCCAGCACGCTGCAGGCTTTGCACGAATCAAGACTTCGTGACTGAATCCACGGGCTGGAAAAAGCTGGAGGGAGTGGATATCAGTGCCCGAACTCCTAGTAAAGAAGTCGGATCAGTGGGGTAACCTTTATCAGGGGATTGTCTGTGGAGCCCTGCAAATCCAAAGACTGTTGAACCAAACCGAGAGTTGCAGTGAGTTCATACCGTAAGAACACGCTCCGTGCCTGCTAATCCAAACTGCTTTCTGATTCTTGGACAAACGAGTTATTAATTTAAATTGCATTTTTAAAGTGCCTTGGCAGAAGCTTCTTGCTTGTGCAGAATTAACAGTGGGAAGGAAAGACAAAAAAAATATAGGCACGTGCTAGGAATCACTGCCAGTTTTACTACGTGGAATAACAATTATGCCCTCTCTTTCTACGAAGCACCACGTGCCAGAAGAGCCCAAAGCACTTTCACCCCACTTCTGCCTTTAATCAGAAAAAACATGCGTTGATTTTAACAGTCTAAGGGTGGACCACAGAATGGCGAAGGAGGCAAGGGGAGTTTTAACCTCCTCGTTGCCAGAGCCAGGTGCAGAAGGAGGCTGCTTTTCCACAGCACGTGGCGATGTTATGGAGTCCATCAGAAACGGGGAGTGAAGAGCAAAACCAAACTCTTCTGAAGCCGTGGGGTAAACCTGTACCTAACCCACGCAGGGCAAGTGCTGTAATGAAAAGGTTCAGAATCTGCACGTGAGACGCATTTGAACACTTCAGCGTTAATGCTACACTGAAGAACCTCTTTACTGAGGTCCCACTTTATCATCCCGGCTTTAATTGAGAGGCGAGAACCTGACATTCTAACATTCGAGAGACTAAATTGCAGATGGCACACTCCTGCTGAAGGATTTACCCTGAATTAAGAAAACCATTTAAACCCGTATTGATGGCTTGTGATACATTTTGGAGAGTCTTGACTAGCAATTTTCAAAAAGTGAAAGAATACTGTCACACCAAACACTGATAGCATACGCAGTTTTAGAAACTGCTTTATGCCTCTAGATGCGCAGCGTTAATGGGGAAGCAGGGTACGGCAGAAGACGCCGTGGAAACAAGCTGTCCTACTGGCAGCCACCTTAAAGAGCATCTCCCAGATTGGAGGAAAAACAAAACAACCCCAAACTTTGCTCTCATAAATATCTAGCCACTAGCATATAGAAATACTGTTTGGCAAATTTCGGTCTTAATCATGCAAACAGCACCTACTCTAATCGTATGTGTTCAACTAAAAGATAACTAAGTGAACAAAGCTAAGAGTATGCCTTTTCCATAGGATCGGTGCTTACTCCTCATCTTCATATAGGCTCCAACTCAGCAAAACCCTAAACACGCCCTTGGCATCGACCACGAGTAGCTCCAACGGCTTCAGATCCCTGATGTTACACGTTTCACTCTTACCCTGCTCCAGAGCCTCAGCTTTCACTAAGGCCAAACCAGCTCATTGTAGTTAACACTGGTAAAACTGCTTCCACCCACCTGAAGGTCTGCGAAACTCCCCCCGTCCCCCAGCAGGTTTTAAGAGAAAAGGCAAACCCATGCACGCAGCTCCGCTCCCGCAAAACTCCCAACACCACCACGAGATTCCAGCTCTGCATCTGGAGCGTGCGAGAGCTTCCTTGGTGACCCAATCATCCAGGTATGGGAAAGAAAAGGAAAGAAAGTGCAGAAAGAGGAGCTGTGACAGCAGAGCACACGCTCTCGGAGAGACGCAGTGACGCCAGGAGAAGGTCTGAGCTGCCTACGAAGGGCCAGATCAAAGCCGTTTTCAGAAGGATGATCGGGGTTCTCAGGCACGGTTAAAGCCAAAAGCCCATTTCCCTCTCCCCTTGGCTCTTCTCTGCACTTGAAAACACAACGAGCAAAAAATAAGCAGATGGCTGGTGTCGTGCTGCGACTGTCGCAATCTTTGCCTTAATTACTCCCCTGCACAAAAATGCCGTCTGCATCCACGGGACACAAGGGTTCTGCCCTCAGGCAGCTGCCGGAGCTCCTGCCAGGGGCCGTTTGTGACTGGGGCCGGTGGATCTGAGCTATTCTCCGGATCCTGTGCTGGCTGCGAAGAGTTACAGGGCAGAGGGAAGATCTTGGAAAATCAAATTGCCCTCCAAAAAGTCCAACGGCCAAAGTGCACGCACGTTGCTCTGTGCGAGCAGCTGAATCTCTGTCTGTTCTCTCCCGGGTGGTTTGCTGGAATCAGGGTGCTGCGGATGGGGGAGACGCTTCCCTCACATTCACAGGAGTTTCCCAACAACTTTTTTTATACAATTATTTTAGCAAAAAAGCTCATCTGGCCAATGTATTCAATGAAAAACTCCTGCGCACTGCCCGCAGCACATTAGCCCCATCATATATGCACACATATGCAGAAAGAGATCACAGGCAAACCCGGGATTTGACTCCACATCTCACCTTCCAGAACTGGATGAAAAATTCAGCTCTCAATTTAAACACAAAAATTGTTGCTTTTTTGCCTTTCTGAGTGCCCTGAGTGTCTCCAGAGTTGCTTTTGAACCACACTGAGAATCAGATGCAAGAGCCAAAACTCTGCAGTATTAGCCTGGGATTTAGAGCATCTGTGTGGTTGTTTTTTCTCCCCATTAATTTAATTTGACAGAAAAGAGCAGGAAGGCTTCTGGCTCCCGGGTGGGCAAAGCGGATAAACAACAGGAATTTTAAGGGAAGCTGAAACTAAACAGAAAAGAAAGAGGTTGGTGCCCTGGCTAACAGCCTTTTGCGCTTCCTCTTCCCCCAGCCCCTTCTCCGTGCCCTGCATGTTATAATGAGACTATTTTCCTGCTCACCACTTGCCTGCTTCATCCGATCCTTTGCATTTGATTTAGGCCATTTTGATCGGAAAAATAACACACAGGGCTCTTCAAGGAAGATCATCTCCCATGACAGATTCCACGCTGCAGGAGGAGAGGCGGTGCCCCACCGCTGCCTGACCACCCCCCAAATCCACCGGATCCAGGCTTGGGAGCAGCAAATCCTAATCCTGCAGCTTCAGAAAAATCTGCAATAGTGAGTAATTCCTTAATGGGAAAATATTTCTGTAGCTCTGTAGTCAGAACTGCACGAATTTTAGCATCACAGCTATTCTTGCAGAGGGGAATCTTAAAACCTTGTTTGTTTTTATTATTTTCCTGAACACTTTTCAGTGGGGGCAGATCTGCTGTGCCAGCCATGGCAGGCAACACGCAGGGCAGAGCATCTTACCTGCTGCACCTACTCTTGGTTAGAGTATGATATGTTTAACCAACAGTTGCTGACACCAGCTGATTTACACCCCGTGGAGCAGCGACGGGTTCAATCCAAATGTGAACGTCTCTGACCTCAGCAGCACACATGAGCGCAAGTTTTTCCAAGCCGCAATGCTCCTTTCTTTCTTTACAGACATCTCAGCCAAGCTGAAACGCATCCAGACTCGAAGGAGGCTTGAGGTCTGATCTCAGTCCTGGTGTGGAAGCTCACTACTCCAAGCGGGGAAGGGACAAGGTGACTTTGCTGACTGAAACAGCGCGTAGGAGTTGTAACTTCGACATACGCAAACGACAACAGGCAACTCAAGCTTTTCCTTCTGCAAAGCACATCCCATAGCAGAGCTCTTGCAACAAGAAATAATGCCAGGCCTAAATCTTACCCCTCCTCCCCCAATAAACGGAAAATCTTGGCTCAAGAGGAGAAAGAGTTTTGCAATCAGCTTCAATAGGGAAAGGGTTTTAGCCACGATCTTCAGGACTTGACAGAGTAGTTCGGTACAAAAGCTAAGCCCTCTGTGTCTGCCCCACCTCTTCCAGCAACTGCAGGTTTTAATTAAAGCAGAAACATATGACGCTAATTCATGTTCTCCGTTACGCAACCCCAGCAAACGTCCAGCACAACCCACTGAACGACCCTGGACCGAGCCCCGTCGGAGTGAGATCAGAGCGTGGCCCATGAGCTGTATAAGGAACACGCTAATTCAACACCAGCTGCTTCACAATTTTCTGTAGTTTTATCAGCCACTCCCTCTGACAATACAAACCATCAACAAGACGCTGCTATCAGAGATGGCAAACGCTCTACGGCCAAAAGAGGGCGATGGCTTGTGAGAAAACGCCAAGGCAAACCTCCTCTTCCCACGGGACTCACGGCACGGAGCCCAACCACAGCCACGCACAGAGACCCGGCCGTCTGCGGTTGCGTTCTGACCTCTGGGGGCTTTATGAGAAGGCAGGACCCAGAGAGACACTACGAACCCCTCAACCAGCTGGTTACCAGGACGGTTTGGTTTTATTTTACCCACGGCAATGTAGCCCCTGTGACCGTAACTGCTCGCCTGTCGCTCTGTTATCGCCTCCCATCACCTAGTAGCAAACACCACCTACGTGAAGTCAACAGCAAAAGGCAAGTACCAGGTGGACTTTACAGACAGCAATGGACAACCATTTGCATAAAAAAAGATTTTAATCCAAAAAAATATATTTAGTTCAACCAAAAGACTCAACCTCTAGCTTTTCAACTGAAGAAGGCCACCCACAGCCTCAGTTATTTTCTCAGACATGAAAACTTTGATTTTACATTAGATTAATCCCCCAAAAATCCCCAAAGTGACATTTTTGTGTCAGATGACAGCCTGATTTTCATTCGGCCGCATTCACAGGAAGAGATGGGCAGGTCCTTCACATCACATAATGATGAAAACAAAAATCTCTGATAAACAAAAGTCGCTGAGAACTCAACACCAGGCTTAGAAAATGATGCAGGTTTCAAAATGGCCATTTCATGAGCTGCCAGCAGCAGTTATCCTGCCCACAGCAATCTCTGCAGCCAGGGAAAGCTGAACTGCACTTTCCCAAAGCAAGGAAAACCGTCCCCAAGGTTCCCGTGTCACCTATGCCAGGAGTTACCTGCTTGGGGGCTCTCTCACAAGCATCACGTAATGGCTTAGCGCAGTTTAAAAAGAATCACAGAATCATAGAATTGTTCAGGTTGGAAGAGACCTCCAAGATCATCGGGTCCAACCATTAACCCAGCATTACCAAGTCCCCCACTAAATGATATCCCTTAGGGCCTCATCTAAACGCCTTTTGAATCCCTCCAGGGATGGGGACTCCACCACCTCCCTGGGCAGCCTGTTCCAATGCCCGACAACCCTTTTGGTGAAGAAATTTTTCTGAATATCCAATCTGAACCAAACAAAGTGAGGTTAGAAGGGTCTGCCTTTGGGGTTCAGTTATTTTTTCCCCCGACGCAGAGAATAACTTGCTATGGAATGACCTACACAGAGGCACCAGGGATTCTGCACCTTTCCTGAGAGATCATTGCAAAAGGACCAACACGGCTGGATGCACAGACCGGCCCGCTGTCGGCGGGGCTCAGATGATGGGGACTGCCATCCTCACGCGGGCCATCCAGGCGCTGGCCCTCAGCTGTACGCGTGTCCAGCCCCGGGCAGCGCGCGGCCGCCTCGGGGACATGGCTGTCACACAGGCTGCTCTGGGGGATGCCCCAGCACAGGCGGAGACCCAGCGAACCCACACCGAGACGCACATCGAGCCGACCCCCGGACCTGCAGTAAGGGGCTTCAGGTCAAACGGATCACGAGCCAAAGCCTCCAGAAAAGTTCCAGTCTCCACTTAAAGTACCTTTCTTTTGAAAGGATCTGAATATTGTGCACCGATGCGCACTTACTCCATGCAAATACTAGTCTGCAAAACAACTAGAGACATTCAATTTCATTTTTAAAATGAGATATTTTCATTTATACAAACATGGAACGCACTTTAATACAGTACTTCAGAAAAATAAAACTAGTGGTATAAGAGTTCTTTCCATCAACCAAAGAGGACAAGAAAGGGAATAGAATTTATAATACCTGTATTAGTAAAATTTGTATAGGATACACCTAAAGGCTTCAGACAGTAAGAATGGCGCTTGGGCTCTCAGAAAATAGCATCCTGCAGACCACGAGTGCTCTCCCTTCGCGTCACTGTTCAACATCTGCACTGCAACTCCCGTGCCCAGGAAAGGGATTTAAAATTACTTGGAATTTTTTATGGAACATGAGAACTGCCAGCACATTCTGCCGTCTCAGTTCCATATTCCCAAAGCAACAAAGACAAGGAGGAAAAATTGGCAGGTCAAGTGCAATGCAGCGAAGTGAACTGGAAGATTAAAGGGTTCAGTAGGGAATAGTTTACCTGCTATTTCTTACAGGGAAGATGCTAGAAAGCAGGAACATACCACAAGGAATTACAAAACTAACAGGTTATTGGAAATATAAGCGATGCTGGGGGTGCACCGCCAGCGAGCCCAGGGAAAAGCGGAACATTCAGGATTTCTGGAGGGTAGGTCCAGTGGCACATTTTCAATGCCCAGGTCCAGGCACAAAGCGATGCCCCATCCAACCCCACTCGTAGCACACGGCAGGTACCTGCTTTTCGCAGGTACCGGGACACTAAGCCGCATGGGGGTTTCATTACATTAAATATGATTACTCTTATAAAACTTCATGATTTAGGCAACCAATTTCCTTATCTATTTTTAAATGTAAGGTTTCATGCAGTGTCCTTGATGCCCCAACAACCAATACATCCTACATTACGGTGGGTCATATGAAGACAGAGGGAGTGTATTTTCCAAAACTGTTTTCTTGACAAGGACCTTGCCTTCCTTCTCCATGAAACGCAACGTTTCAGCAAAAAGCCAGCACCAGAATTTTGACTTCTGACATTTCCAACCAGCACAAGAGCTCTGTGCTGCTCCATGCATGACTGAACGAAAGAGAAAGCACGTTGCAGATGAACGGGCAATCTGCCCGAGGAATTTCAGCAACACTCGTGAGAGTGATTCAGGAGAGTAATGCTACCCCAATCACACGTCATCCCTGCTGTCCTTTGGTACCATTTCCCATTACACGTGTGTTGGCCCAGCAGCAATAACTCTACTCTGCTGGTTAAAAGCTATGTACCATCACGACCTCGAGCATGAAGAGGCAACATTTTCAAACCAATTCAGGTCCACTGACAGTCCCCGCCCCAGGCGGCTGGATCCAGGGTCACGCACAGTCAGTAAATTCACTACAGCTTTGGAAAAGAGAGTCCACCGTTCCCCTTGTCATCACAGAACCACGGACAGACCAACCAGACTCCTGTCCCCGGATTAACAGAAAAGATTATTCAATGTATGGGCAACTGCCAACATGACTATATAAAGCTGCTCGCTCCAGACATTTGACCTAAAAAATCACATCTGCCTTCTTAACAAATACACACAGTACACTGCGTTTGTGCGACCCAAAATTTCATGCTTGCCACACTGTGCTTGAAACAGATGCTTGACAAAATTCCAGGGATATAAATAGGGCAATCATTTACTCAGGCCATATGTTGGAAGCATCTAAGATGGACTTGCTTAATTGAGGAGCCTTCAAAAAACAGTAATGATAATAGTAGGACTGAACAGATCTCAGATCTAATATTCTTTGGAGTTTTTTGGTTTGGGGCATTGTTGACCAGAAACTGAAATGACCTCTGAACAGCTTTCCTCTGCCCTCTCTGACAAACCTCCCGAGTGACGATGGCCAGCTACAGGGTCTGATTGAGCGGGGCACGGGCCAGAGGTCCCTGCGGGGAACGACGCTTGGCTCACCAGTCGTGACAGCAGCTGGAAAACCACCCTCGTGTGGTGCTTGCAGCATGGACGTCCTCACCGCCCAGAGTGGTCTCAGAGCACTTGAAGACCCTACAAATGCAACAGCACGCATCTCTGCCCATCCCAAAATGTCTTGCTTGGTTAACACCAAAGTGATTTCTCCAGCAACCACTCCAGGACCAGCAAATTGCCATTCAGAGGGACCCCAATGGGAGGAACGGGCCAGGAAATTCAGTAAGGAGAAATGCCAAGTCCTGCACCCAGAGCAGCCTAAGCCTTTGCCTGAAGACAGGCTGGGGGTAGCGCAGGTGAGAAGGAGCCGGGCGTCCCGGGGGAGAGCAGGCTGAACGCCAGCCAGCAGCGCACCCCAACAGCAGCCCAGGCTCGCCGCATCGCAGGCTGCAGCAACAGCCAGCAGACAAGGGGACTATTCCCCTTCACTCGGCACGTCTTAGGTGACGCCTGGAAGATCATCCAGCGTTGGGTCCCTGAGGGCAAGAGAAGGACCAGCCCAGGGGGCAGCGAGGTCAGCAGAGGTCCCCGAGATGGTGGAGGAGACACTGCGGGAACAGGGCTGGCTCAGCCTGGGGAGGAGAAGGCTTCGGGGACATACCCCTGCTAATAGTCTCCCATACCTGCAAGGCTTTACCAAGAAAACAGAGCCAGGCTCTTTCACTCCCTCTCCCAAAGGCAGATGTTCGAAGTTACCATGAATAAATACGCAGCTCTTCAAAGAGCTCCATCCAGATACTGCTCACTAATGCAACGGGACGGGTTACAGACAGACTTTGTTATTTCCTGGGTAGAACCCCCTTCCCTCTCAGTAGCCTTCATATTTTCATGTTTCTAATTTCACTGTTATGTTTTTTGGAACATTAAATATTTCCTAGGTTTGTTTTTTAATATATGGGAAATTATGCGCACCATATGCGAGGGGGACCAGAACATGCTGACTGCACAAGTGGGTGGAAAAGTCCGGGGGGAACAGCAGCAGAAGGAAGGGAAAACACGGCATTAAATATTAGTGTTTCAAAGTTGCTGAGCAAAGGAGGAAGATTGCAGTAGCCAGGTTTGAGATGCACCCTTGCTCCATCACTCCAGTCCCCGACGGCAAGGGAGAGAGAGTGCAAAGCCCGATGCCCAAATGCGAAACATATGGTGAATAATTCAGCACTCATCCATTTTTCTGATGAAATCTCCAGAAGGAGATAAATATGCCAGTATTTGTCTGATCCTTATTACTGCATAAAGGGACAAATCCTGCAAGGTGCTGATCATCAGTAACCTTTTCGAGCCAGATCCCCAGAGCGAAACCTCACGGGCGATGAAGATGCTCACTGCCTCTTGTCCATCAGCATCCCAGCTCGACTGCTGGGAGAGTTTAGCTCTCCTTGTTCTTGTCAAGATGCGTTTTCAACTTCACTGCCTCACTTGTTTCCTCCTCTCTTGTTTCAGAGGCTGAATATTCAGCAGCACTCAGAGAAGACTCTGGTGTTGGACAAGAACATGCTGATCTAGGTAAGAAAACCAAGGGCTAAAGCTTAAAGTTTAGGGGCAGGAGTAGTTGTCTATAGAGAGGTTCATTCTCTATAAATGTTGTTTTCATTTACAGTCAATGACAGTTTACAATAGTTCACAAAGTTTTAGTTCACAATGAATAGTGATTGTATCCTAAAACCTCAACCGATTCACTGAAGCAAATTGCTCAACAGCGCTTAGAGGTCTCCGGAACCAAAATCCAGTTTTCAAAGGTGACGTGGATGCCTACAACCCCGAACCCCACTGACTGGGGGCAGATCCCCTCTTTCTCTTCCTGCTACGAGAAATGAGGAAAACGGTTCTGCAACCCCATTAGTTTCCCTAATACTGCAGGAGAGGTTCATCGTGAACAGTGAGGTGTTATCACTATGAAGCGACTTAGCAGGTCACCTATTTACTCTCAGCAATGCAGCAGGAAGCTTTTTCACCAAAATACCTTAAGAGGTACCGGTAGCAATGCAGATTTTCAGGTTTCTTCCCTGCTGTTCGTGCAGTTGGGGCTGGGCCTCACTGTGCTGCCTGGCGGAAAAGGACCTGGGGGTGTTGGTTGACGGCCGCCTGAATATGAGCCAGCAGTGTGCCCAGGTGGCCAAGAAGGCCAACGGCATCCTGGCCTGTATCAGCAAAGTGTGGCCAGCAGGAGTAGGGAGGTGATTGTCCCCCTGTACTCGGCCCTGGTGAGGCCGCACCTCGAGTACTGTGTTCAGTTTTGGGCCCCTCACTACAAGAAAGACATTGAGGTGCTGGAGCGTGTCCAGAGACGGGCAACGAGGCTGGTGAAGGCTCTGGAACACAAGTCCTATGAGGAGTGGCTGAGGGAACTGGGGATGTTTAGTCTGGAGAAAAGGAGGCTGAGGGGAGACCTTCTCGCTCTCTACAACTACCTGAAAGGAGGTTGTAGAGAGATGGGGGTCGGACTCTTCTCCCTAGTAACAGACGACAGAACAAGAGGAAATGGCCTCAAGTTGCACCAGGGGAGGTTCAGATTGGACATTCGTAAAAATTTCTTCCCCGAAAGGGTTGTCGGGCATTGGAACAGGCTGCCCAGGGAGGTGGTGGAGTCCCCATCTCTGGGGGTATTCAAAAGGCGTTTAGATGAGGCCCTAAGGGATATGATTTAGTGGTGCACTTCGTAGTGCTAGGTTAATGGTTGGACCCGATGATCTCGGAGGTCTCTTCCAACCAGAACAATTCTATGATTCTATGATTCTAATAGCCACCCTGACCGGCACTGCAGCCAGGCGTCAAGACCTCCACGTGTTCAAGAGCTCCCAACGGTGCAGCGAGGCCACCCAGGCCCCTTGTGTCCGTAGGGCCACAGAGATATCCCACACTTGGGGACCCTCTGTGTTCTCCCCACCCTCCCAAGCCCTTCCAAAGCCACTCTTAAATCCCAAAGCTGTGTTCAACCAAGGGCTGGGCCCCAGGTGTGCCGAGGTAAACTCCAAACCACTGACTTTGGAGCCATTACAGGCGTGTACCACGACAACCCCGCTGTTCATAAGTAGACATTTACAAAGACAGACTGTCGTGGTTTAACCCCAAATTGTAACCCAATACCAGGCAGCCGCTCGCTCACTCCCCCACTCCCCGCTGGGGTGGGAAGGAGAATCGGAGAGAAAGGAAAACTCGCGGGTTGAGATAAAAACAGCTCACCAGGACAGCAAAGGAAAAATATAACAATATATTAATAATGATAATAATAATAATATATATAAGGATAATAGAATATATATAAAACAAACGATATACAATTTCTCACCACCCGACGACCGACACAGCCCGTCCCGAGCAGCAGGCAGGGAGCAGGGGTATCCCCCCCAGCTATCCCAGAACAGCAAGTTCCAGAGAGAGCAGGCGAGGGAACCAACAGCCGAACGAATGAAAAACAAAAAGGGAAAAATAGGGAAACAAAAAGCAACCTGAAGGGAAGCTTAAGGATTAAGGCAAGTTAAGGGTCTAAAAAGCCTAGTGGCCCACTCACCGACCCTCACTTATATCAGGCATGACGTCTCTGGTATGGAATACTCTCCTTGGCCAGTTGGGATCAACTATCCTGTCTCTGCCCCTCCCAAGTTTTTGCATCTGCACATTAGCAGAACCTGGGAAACTGCAAAATGTCCTTGGTGGTTCAGCAGCAACCAGCACCATCAGTGTGCTGTCACCGTTCTTCTCACACTAAAGCCAAAACACAGGAGCTGCTGAAAACAAAACTAGCTCCGTCCCGGCCTAAACCAGGACACAGACTATTTTTGGAAGACAGTGGTGGTGCTCTCCCTCTTTCCAAAGCCGTGCTGTGTGTGTGGCTGTCCCAGCAGCCTTTGGTCTGGATGAAATCGGTACAAACTCACTACACTTTGCCACAACTTCTTAAAATCTGGACTCCCTTGGTGCCTCAGGGGCAAACGGTGGTGAAACACCAGCTTCCCTGGGTGCCCTGCACTAGCACTTACACATGCTTTGCAGCCGATTGCTACCAGAGGAGAAAACTGTCCCATCCATTACATTTGCAGCTTCTCTTCCAGCAGCAGTGCAGAGTTTAGCTCTGCAAAACTGCGTACGGGCTCCCTGGAGCCGGCTCACGACACAACAGCCCCAGGGATCTGGCTCCAGAGTGACAGGGATGTCCTTCAAACTGTCACAAAACGAGCCTCATGAATTATACACACAGAGCGGGCTCGGCAGCTCCAAATTCATCACCCTGCTGCTGTCAGCGCCCTGCCACAAAGAGCAGGATCGTGCCATGCCATCATCTGGGGCGCTTATCTGCCAAGGCACAGGAGCGGCGAGGGTCAGCCCAGGGGACTGCCACCATTTACTGGCGACGCCGAGGCATTTTTGGACTATCCGGCACCTGCATCACTCTTCAGGGTTGATTCGGGTTTTAGGACGTTAAAGGTGGTGGCCTCAGATCTGCTGGGAAGATGCATCACAGCCTGGCAGATTTTTCATGGGATGCCATATAATACAATGCACTTTTCCTCAGCAGGATCATTTGTTTTCTGCTTCATACTGTGGAAGACAGAGTGCACAAGAGCTCTTGCAAAAGAGCTGAGTTTAAAAGGAGGCAGGTACAGTAAATAAATGTGCTGAGAGAAGATGTGAATTAGTGCTTTGCCCTCAGGGTACAGGCCTACGGCTCTATTCCTGTCCTCCTTACAGCTTGATGGGTGGCCTTGGGCGAGCCACTTACGCTTCCTACGCTTCACTCCACCTGCAAACACCTTTCTCTCGCTGTTCAGGCTCCAAGGCCTTTGCAACAAGGATTGCTTCTACTACGTATTTGATGCATGCCAATTAAACGGGAAGTACTGCCATACAGAGAAAAAACATCCACCATAGGGTCCAACAGCTCAAGGAGGGAACAGCCCGGGAACGTATTACACATAAGAGTTAATGCTGAATGCCTCTCCTTCCTCCCAGGCAAAAAAAAAGAAGGAAAGAGAAGGAGATAGATCTTGTTGACCGAAATGCGATTCAGTTGGTCAAGCTGACGATAAAGGCCTGCAATTCCCATCAGTAAATTAAACTGCAACCATTTATACAGCCGACGTGATGCTTTTATGAACCATCTGCTACCGGCTCACATTTGCTGTTAGATGTAGCTAATGTTTGCAGTTGTTAAACTTTGTCATTTTAAGACAGTTTCACCTTGTTATAAATCAGTTTTAGCTTGTATGACTCACACTGCTGTTAGCAGGATACTACTTCTTCGAGACAGAAAAGGTAGCCCTGCCAGCCCCTTTGCCCCCTTCTGCCTTCTTCCAGTTCCACCTTGTTCCCTGCCGCGTCTACAGCCAGCGGACGGGCTCTGCCATCCGCTGGTGAAGCCTAAGCAGCCCGACCTGGGGCGGAAAACCCCAGGTGTAACCCACGGTGCTCTCCACAAAGATCCCTTCCAGTGGCCAACGCTGTGCATGACTTCTGAGAGAGCATTTACAAGGAGGTACTATTCCCTTGCCTTTTTTTCTCTCCCACCCAGAACGAGGCAAAAAAAATCTCTCCTTCATAAACCGCAGGACACAAACCAAGCAGGGTGTTTAATGGACCACTGTACTTACATACAGGGAAGAACCCTCTTTTCAGGGAGCATCCTTGATGTTGGATGTTAATGAGCGACAACCTTTCAGAGCAGAAAAGCTCTTTAGAGATTTTAAATATCTCTATTTCTCAGGATTTCAGAACTCAATCAACATTTCACATCTACAAGGGATGAAAGAAGAGCTCTTGGGAGCTCTGCAATCCAGCTTCCAGCTTCCCGCTCCTGTGCCCTATCCTCCTAGAAATATTGCTGTAAGGCAACCACAGTGGGAAAATGCAGGTGGTGTCGTAACTCGGAATACAAATTCTCTACCACACATTATCAACGCAGTCCCTCAGCGCTCCCAAAGACTGTCACGCTGACTCTCCTTGGCTGCCCCTTCTATGCACCGCAGCATCCTTCACCGTCATCACCTGGGCAGAAGGGAGAACCGAGTGGCCATTCAGTTTTTAGGCTGCGGGATGAAGATGTTGATCACCTTGTTGCAGCCACCTTCCAAATATCAAGTCACCAGAAAAGAAAGAGCTGAAAAATTCATTCTGCAGAGGCAAGTAATAAGCCTTTCAGTAATACATGTTCACATCTAGTATTAAGCCGGTCACATAGAAGACCCTTGGAACTAGTTTTTAAAGTTTAGTCTGAAGTACAACACTACAGATTATTTCTCATCGTTTCTCCCCTGTGTTCTGCAGGGAACAAGGGTAGATCAGTTAGAGTCCAGATCATAACATGCATGTGCGGGGAAGGGGAAAGGAGGAAGAGGAGAGAAAAGGGTTTAACAAGGAGACTCTGCACAGAGGAAACTAGAGGTTTTGTTGTACCGCATCGTGCGGTTAACTGACGTAGGCCAGAACTCAGGGTACACACAGCAGTTCTCCCGTTCCAGCTAACTTCACTTTCTGATGAACTTCAAGGTAAGCTGTGGCCAGCAGGTTGAGGGAGGTTCTCCTCCCCCTCTGCTCTGCCCCAGTGAGGCCCCATCTGGAGTCCTGGGTCCAGTTCTGGGCTCCCCAGTTCAAGAGAGACGAGGAGCTACTGGGGAGAGCCCAGCGGAGGGTACAGAGATGCTGAGGGCCTGGAGCATCTCTCCTGTGGGGAAAGGTTGAGGGAGCTGGGGCTGTTCAGCCTGAGGAAGAGGAGACTGAGAGGGGACCTCACCAACGCTTATCAATATCTCAAGGGCGGGTGTCAAGAGGACGGGGCCAGACTCTTCCCAGTGGTGCCCAGCGCCAGGACAAGGGGCAACGGGCACAAACTGGAACACGGGAAGTTCCGCCTGAACAGGAGGAAAAACATCTTCGCTGTGAGGTGCCAGAGCCCTGGCCCAGGCTGCCCAGGGAGGGTGTGGAGTCTCCTTCTCTGGAGAGATTCCAACCCGCCTGGCCGCGGCCCTGTGCAGCCTGCGCTGGGTGACCCTGCTCTGGCAGGGGCTGGGCTGGGTGGGCTCCAGAGGGCCCTTCCCGCCCCCACCATCCTGTGATTCTGTGAAGCTCTGCCCTACTTCCCAGCCCCTCAGCGGGGGCACACACCTCCTCCACCAGAATCCGAACCTGCACAGGCACCATTTGGACTCACTCGAGATTGTCTCCCTGCTTAAAAAGCAGCACGAGCGATAACCCGCGCCGAGGACGCGCTGCACCTCCAGGTATCACCGAGGCAATGCATGAGATTCCCACAGAAAGCTCCACGCTGCCTGCGCGTGCCTAGTCGTCTTTTACTCTCTATTTTTACCTCACTCAAAGAGCAGCAGAGGGCTGAAGAAAGAGCTTCTGTCACCCAAGGTGTGCCTCCACCGTTTAGCGCAGGGACACGCGCGTCTGCTCTGTCCCTGCCCCGGGCTCCGCACGCACCCCCCACCGCTCGCGCTGGAGCCGACGAGCCCACGTCCAGCCCCGCTGGACTCACTGCAGAGCCGTCAGCCGGCTACAGGCAGAAAAAGAGCAAACTTGCCTCTGCCTGTCATTGCGGCCAAACTAGTGGGACAGCCCTTGCCGTAAAAATCCACGGCGTATCGTCAGCCAAGGGGCAACGGCAAACCGAAGGGCTCAAGCAGAGTGACGCTACCCCTTGCCTTCAGAGGCCACGCGCGCCGCTCCTCGGAGCCAAGCCCTCAACTCTTTTTTTATTCTAAGCCACAAATCACAAGAGGTTGCTCTGGGGGAAATAAATAAATAAATAAAATGAAGGTTATTTTCCATTTGCTTGTACACAACAAGAAAGATAATGCCGGTTCGCTTTAGAATAAAAATGCCACTAGTTATTTATCCAGGTGAAGAATTAGGTATACTGCACGAGCTACCAAAAGCTCAATGAAAAAGTAAATCCTTAGGATGGAGCACACAGAGGGAAAAAAAGATTAATTGATTTGTGACTACAAGGAGCTTTATTCAGAACCGTATTTATCACTATAGTGTTTTCTGAATTCAGTAGAAACTATTCAATTTTCTTCTGCAGCCTTTCTTTGCTGTTAAAGGAAATATATCAGCAAGAAAAGAGAAATGACACTTAATTTTAAGGAGCATCACCTTGCTTCAGAAAATAAACCAGACTCGAGCTGCATCTGGGATGTCTGCCCACCGTTCACGCCCAGGTGGGATCTGGCAGAAGGCAGCACTTCTCAGCTGCAAAAACGAGAGCATCGTCACTACGGTGCAGGAACCGAACATTTACATTCTGATTTTACTCACTTTCCACCTCAAGGTGCTGATGTTGACAAGTTGCTTGGAGTAGAAGGTGGGAAAAGGGAAGATGCGTGTTTTTCTCTCTGCGCTAACTTCTGCCTCACTCCTACTTTTGCAACAGGACTGCCCATGGTCTACAGCTCAAGGGCAAGCGGTACCCACCGGCTCTGCGGACTTCAACTCAACGGCAGAGCATTTACTCACATTTCAATAAACCAGACCAACTTATCCCATGTGTGAGGTTCAGCGCCCGTCTGCGTACGGCAGCGCTGCTGCCTTCTACATCGAAGTAAAGAACCGGTCAGCTCTTTCGTTCCTCTGCATTTAGAAATTGCTCTGCAGAACAGACCGGTCTGTAGAAAACTTCCAGCTAGCGCAACGTCTGTGCGCACCCCAAAAGCTACTCTGCAAACAGGCGTGAGCCCCAGCCGCAGTAGGGCTCCGACACCCGTACCCCAGAGAAACTCTGATACCAGAAAGAGAGATAACGAACCCAAGCGCAGCGAGCCAGGCAAATCCTGAGCTGGTGAACCCTCACGGATTCTGGCATCGAATCCTCCGCTTTCCGTGTCATTCCTATATTGCATGTTCAAATATGCATTTGCTCGTATTTACCTGCTATGGCAAATGGGACTGCGTTAAAATACATAGAGATTTCAATACTATAAAGACAGGTTAATCATTTATTTATCGTTCGCTTCTTACTTCAGAAGCCTGAATTACACCATAATTACTCAAAGAGAAGCTATAAAGACCCAAGCTGTTTGTCTAGCAGCCTCATTTATTTTTGCATGGCAAAGAAATTATTCCCCCCAAAATCAGAAAAATAAGAAAAATACCCTTGAGTGCTTCATCCAATTTTAAAGTAAGCGATGTGTTAGTTCACACAACAGCGAGCAATTTAATTCTCAATTAAAGGATTAGATCAAACAATAACTCTGGACCATTTGGCATACCGCAAGCAACTTGGAAAGGAACAGGCACCTTCCTGCAACTGCAAGAAACTCTTTCCTTACGCAAACCTGCCGCAGACCCCCGCGGTCTCCTTCGCAGGCTGAAAGAGAACAACAGAGAGCGAGGAAAGACAAGCAAGCGGAAAAAAAATCAGGCTGCAACGACTCGGAAGGCCCAAACGGGGGGAAACCTCGATGTCCTGCGCGGGGGCCGGGTTTCCCAAGAGGAAAGGTGCAGCCGAGCCAGTGCCGGAGTTCCGGCTGACGGCGTCCCGTGCCGGCCGGAGGCAGCCGGCCCTGGAGAGTGGCCGTCAGGAGGAGGAAGGAGAACAGATTAGGCAGCGCGCGAGAGCTGCAAAGCTCTGTTACAGATGTACTTTCAGCTTCTTTCTCCCAACAAAGTACTTACGACTCGCAACATTTGCCTATTAAGCCGTCCCTGCACAGTCCCAGATGTGTCTTGCTGCAAACATTTAAAGACGTTTTTCCTTAATTCCCGGTCTCCTCCGCTTCTTCTGGAAAATGAGCCATGACACATGAGCCATTTGCAACGCATTGCAACTATGACATTGGTTGTATTTCCATGGCAACTCTCCCCTCGCTCTCCTCAACTTATAGATATGCATTCCCGGCAGAGTTCGGTTGCAGACACAGATCATTATATTTAATCTGAACAAGTGTGTACCTGAGTTGACTTTATTTCACAAAACTGCATAAGAAATTAAATTTCTCTCACTATTTCCTTCTCTTACGTCCCAGTGTCATTACTTGCAGCGCTGTGCCATTACTTGTTGGCATTTTGCATCAGTACATAATGATCCAATATCAGATAATGTTAAGATACAAAAACCACTCAAAACACCAGACAGCAATTTTCTGCTCAGTTTCCCAATTTAACCTGAATTGATACTACATTGTAAGTTTGGATGGGGTTCAGGGACTACTCTAATTATAATAGCATCTTGGGCAGCAGCAGTCGCTTGCATCCTGCCTTTTTGATACTGGCCTTGATAGTGCAATTAAGTTGCAAAAGAGAGAACTTCTTTCCAAGATTTGTCCTAATGAACCTCTTCCTTTGATCAGGCTGCTGCCACCCGCCCAACGTAGCCCTCAACTCCAATGACATTTATTATGTTTTATAAATATCCACTTCAAGTGTACATGTTTAACTGCCTCTTCCAAGAATAAAGCAGTGTGACGATCAGCACAGCCGGCAGGACACGGTCTCTGCAACTCCTGCAGCAAAGCTTAGTCAGTTTGCAAGTTAAAAAGTGGTTTTTTTCCCCCTTCCTACCCACTAGCACTGCAAATCTTCTCCCATTGAGTCAACTCCAGTCTTTTCTGTCCCAGAGGCCACCGAAGAGAGACACTCAGCGGGTCACGCGTGACGGCAGCAACCCAGCACGACTTGGGGTATTTACCTGCTGCCATAAGGACACCACGAGACAACATTAAAGCACACGGACGTAACCAAAGGGAGTTTGTTCCCGCTGCCAGAGCGAAGAACCGGACGGAAGACGTGCTGACCCCAGCAGGCATGCCCCCTTGGCCCTGCCCCGCGCGTACGGGACGGAAGCAAACACTGAGCCCACAGGGACTGACGGAGGAGCTGCTCCGTGGATCAACCCTTCCTCCGCGTACGTCACCGAGAGCTCCACCTGATGAGGAGCGGAGAGCTGAGGTTAGCTAGTAAAATATCTTCTTCACTCCCCATTACCCTTTTTCCCCCTAAAACTGTGCATTAGCTCAGCAAACAGCACGGCGCTACAGCAAGCCAACCCCCCCCCCCAGGAGCAAATGGCCTCAAGTTGCGTCAGGGGAGGTTTAGATTGGACGTTCGTAAAAATTTCTTCACCGAAAGGGTTGTCAGGCATTGGAACAGGCTGTCCAGGGAGGTGGTGGAGTCACCATCCTTGGAGGTATTCAAAAGACGTTTAGACGAGGCCCTAAGGGATATGATTTAGTGGGGGACTTGGTAGTGATAGGTTAATGGTTGGACCCGATGATCTCGGAGGTCTCTTCCAACCAGAACAATTCTATGATTCTATGATTCTCCCCGTGTGCCGAGTGTGCACGCAGCCCTGGGGCTGGAGCTGAACCCAAGGCGTTTACATTAACATCTCACATCATGTGTGATAAAAACATGGGGTAGAAATTTCCTAAAGGAGACCTGGAAGCGTGCGTCCCTGTTGGAAAGCCACCGCCTCATGAGCAGCTTCGTGGCCAAACGAAAGAAGAAGGCGGATGGGGGCTGGCACGCGGACAGACAGCATGATTGTTCAAAACAGAGTGATTTAGCGTTTTACTCTGCCTTCATCTGAACTCCGATGGTGGCGATTTCTGCCTCCCCAGTAACCCCTTTTATGTGATACCTGTGGATCGCGGTTTCTGCATGTTTAGCCAAGTCTATAAAGATAAGAGAAAATACACCAATTGTGTCCGGTTATAACTGCCCTATCTTGCAGAAACAACGCTAAACGAGACAAAGGCAGGACGAGATGAAATAGAACCAGGATTTGCTAGTCTAAGATATATTATTTCTTTGATGCATCTTACATCTCTCCTCAGAAGCAGTTCTCTGTGTTCACAGAAGATGCCAGTAACAGAGAAAAAAAAATTTGGAAAACGCCTAAGTTTAAACTGACGTATTAAAACAAAAGCCACAACGCTATTTTGTCACACGTCATACGTGCTCACGCGAGACAACATATGACTATTACCCACACAGACGCAACGTTGTGTGACAGTTATTTATCAGATACGAGGCAATCTGAGAATCCGAATCATAAATTTCCCCATCACCTGCGCAGTCAAGTGCCAAACCCCAGCCAGCACAAGGGACCACAGCGAGATTTTAAGGAGCTACCTCCCGCCACACACACGCTCACGTACCCCCATATCACCGATTACTGGGCATCGTCGAGAAACGAAACTCTTTCAAAAGAGAAGGGAAAAAAGGAAGGTTTCAGCGTTTGTTTTTATTCTGCACTGGATGCAATGGGATTTCTTTGTTTTTCCTGGGAGGGAGGAAAGATGCCCAAAGGACACCACCATCCCAGAGCAAACACGTTGCTCGTTGCTGTTCAGGATACCCAGCCAGGACATCAAAAAGGGAAAGCCGCAGCCGAATCCAGAACACGCCCTGTGCACCCTCACTACAGCATCACAGCTGCTGCATTTCGCTTCCAACCCCTTCTCATGTCTGATAAATGACACAGATTAGACGAGCTCTAACCAAAGGGCCTGGAAGCGCATCCCAAAACGCTGAACGCTGACCCGGGACTACATAAGGTTCCGTTTCCCGTTTTTCGGGTCGCTGCTCCGAACCGAACCAGGCTGCGTCTCGCTGCCAGCTTGGAGGTTTCATACAGCCCTCAAAACCCAAACCCCGAAGCCCTAGGCAACTCTGGCTGCAACTGCTACGGCGGCGCTGAAATTCCCTTTTTGAAAAATGGCAAAAAGAAGGAATTCAAGCCAATGCTTTCCCGCGCTCCAGAGGAGCCCCCTCGGGTGCTCCTGCACGGGCTGGGGGTGCATCTCCGCCTCCCTCCTGGGGCACCACGCCCGGGCTCCAAACTTCTTTAACTCCCTTTTGGTTTCATCTTGGCAGCCTGCCTTTAATAAATCATTTTCCTTTAAAATAAACTGCTCCAGTGCGGTGTTCACTCATGCATGGGAAATTAAAATGTGTTATAAAACTAATTTATGCGCCCTGTTGGCCACAGCGCCGGTGGAATACGCCTCCCTGGACACAGACGCGGGAAGCGTTTGCACACGTTTGATCTGAGTTTCGCTGAACAGTGTTAGAAACAGCTGAAAAGTTTTTAACTTTTCTTTTTCCCAAATGAAAAACTTCATCCAAATGGACATTTACACAAGGCTGGGGCAGGCGGGGAGGTACCATTAAATATTCCACCCCTGACGAATCTCGCATCATTTTCATTTTTTACAACTGGGGGTGCAAATGGGCTCAATTTCTTTTCATTAGGGCTTGTTATATTGTTCTTGCTTTCTCTGAAAAATTTCACAGGAGGAAAAGAATTCCCGACAAGCTTTAATTTTAATTGATTCATATTCAGTCCAATGAGGTCATGCATGTTTAATTATCATCATCCTTATTACAGATGGAAAATCAACTTCCTCTGATGCTGCTATGCTAATTATCATCTCATTTATTTAGCAATGGCATCTAGACAACTGATCGCGATTACGGCAAACAAGCAGCAAGAAGACCCGTACAGAAGCCACTACAAACAGTGGCCAGGACTCAGCAAAGTACTTTTCTGTGTCACATTTGGCACCATTTAAACATTCCTGTTTTAGCTCTTCAAGTTAAGAACATGCTCGGGTACTTTGCCACATGGCACTTTCAGCAAAAGAAAGAGGAAAGCGGGAAGAAAACATCATCACATTCATGTCACCGATGGGAACGGAGGTGCAGAGTAATTAAAGATGAGCCTTGGAAAGGGACAAAACGTTTCTGAAACGCGAGGCTGTTAGACACACCGGCTCAGCACCCTTGGGTTAGCCTGATTGCGAGGAATAAAACCCACTCTGGACAGATTTTTATAGATCCCTTGCAGCACCAGTAAATCATCAGGCACCTACAGCCCTTTGCCAGTTCCTCCCTTGGGACTGTTAGGTGCCAAGTTGCCCATTAGCAGCGGCACATTTTCCTCCTAACGATGTTGCCAATTCAACACCCTTTAAAAGGGAGCCGGGGACAGACAGGAGCCAACAAGCCCGACCCAAAACCTGCCGATAGACTCAAAATGTTTCCTTTTCTTCTTTTGCTTTATAGAGAAGATCGGTAAACTTGATGTTAACCTCTGCTCCAAGCAAGTGTAATTCTTTCGCATCCAAATAAACTGTAGCATCCAGGCCAGTTACAGCACGTTAACGCAAGGACGCGCGTGATCCACGGTAAGAGCACGAGGACCAGGAGACTGCTTGTCAAAGCAGCTGGGTATACACACCTTTGAAACGGTTACTAAGTTCATTCAAGTACCAAATCGAGCAAAGAGTGGGAGGAAGGACTGATGAAACTACAATCTGATCTCCCGATCCAAGTTTAACCTTGGCTTGGCAGCACTGTCTGGTTTTATACTTCTTTTTAATTTAGTAATGCTCTGATGATTTATTTCTACATTAAAGTCTATTTCACAAAAGCACAAAAAGCAACTACTGTATAAAAAGAAAGCGCTCCCTCGCAGTTACAAATGAACCCATTTTACTAGGCACGCCGGGATTTCTTGACTAAGCTAGCCATAAATCAGGGAGAGAAGGACTGCTCACTGGAAAAAAGCAGTCATACATTGTCTTTCTGAAAGGCTTTTCCTTGCTAAAATGGAAAATGTGCCTCTCTTGTACCGCCCTGATAACTAACAGGTCTGCAAAGTGCCTTGGTTTACGACGAGACCTCCCGAGAAATCTCGCCCGTAAGCGTTTCCCCGCATGCGGCATTCGGAGCCCTTCTGATGGCTGCATCGCTGTCCCGCAGGCGAGGAGGCCATCAGCCTGGTGCCACAGCGCAGTAAAACTGTTAATCCTTTATTATTCTTGTCTTCCTGAATGCCCAAGTGATTTTCCTTGGCAGTGACTGCAAGTCCCCATCCCAAAATCAGCTGGAACAGCCCACTGTGGCGAGCAGCGAGCCAGCCATCTGCTTCCCCCATCTCCTCAGCTCTGTTCCAAAAGCCACTGGAATCTCTCCTCGCCTTCTTTCCACTTTATTTTTAGAGCATCCTTCAGTCAGAGCTCAGCTCCGCATCAGCAAGTAACACTGCACACTGTGTGCTTCCCTCTCCTTACAACCACATTTTCTTCCAGCAGAAATATTATAGTGGAAACATTACATTTGCTGACCAGTGGACAGAGAGCTTTACAACATGAAAAAAACAAAATATCATGTAGACTAGACAGACCTAGAGCCTGAAATTCACTCAGAGGAAGGTGAAATACCTTCATCAAACCTTGTCATGGAAAAGAAAACCAGATCTATTTTTTTTCTCTTGGAAACGGTGACCAAACTCATGACTGCCCACACACAAGTGCGGATGCCTTCGGACAAAGAGAAAAGACAAAACCCAGTGCTCACGCAGTTCAGTTCTTCTCTGTATTTTCAGCCTGCTTCCGAGACGATACCCACAGCTGTCGGCTGAGGCAAGAGAGACGCCTGGGCTGACACCACATCGGTTAGCGAGCGTTCGTGTCCCTTTCCCTCACCAAAACCAGAAGGAAATGCAGTGAGACATCCCAAGTCATTGTGAAAGTCGCAGCTATACTGAGAAGAGAGAAGAATATTCCGGTGAACTGCTCTCAGCCACCTCATCCTCCATTTTAAACCAAATTAATGCCCCCTTTTCAAGCTGATATAATTAAGACTACGATGGCAGCGCTCACTCACATGACCAACGGTTTGATCTTTCTATGAAATGCAAACATGCGCAGGTAAGAGCAGTTTTTAACGCACTCATTTTGCTGCATCCATTACTCTGTCCGAACAGCTTCAGATCAAAATCTGCTTTCTTGTGTCTTCCAGTGCACGCGGCCCACCGAGCTCCAGGGAACTTCTCAATTCCCTCTAAACTCGGAGAAAAATATAACAAGCTGCTTCCCCAAACTCCTTCTTAGTGCCAGCCTTTGGTTCCGCCTCTGCTTTGGCCACGAATGTTCTCGACACATTCAATGGTTCGACTCCCGTCCCAGCCGGGACTGCCACCAGCTTCTAACGCCTCGGTGGCACCTCCCCTGGAGCCTGCAGCTCTCCAGCTCCGTTGGTTTTCCGCCTGCGCGAAGCTCCTGCCGGGAGGATTTCACCATACTGCTTCCTGGCACGCCGCCTCAGCAGGCTTCCCATACCTAACGAAAAACTTCTGTCATTGCAATAGGGAAAAAAACCACCCTTCTTTCCCCTCAAAAAGAAGCCAGAAACACAAATCCCATGGCCATTAAATCCCACGTGGAAACTGCGTTTGTGGAGAATCTCTGCCGAGCTTTGGGATATCTGTCAGATGCTCTTTTCTCCCAGGGCTGGACTTGACAAGAACATCGACGCTAACCAGGGAGCGCGAGGAGGCAATTATAAGGTGCGCATTTGGGAAAATGATCGATGGCTTTTCTAATTGCAAAGAAAAACAGAGCGGCGGCGGTGGTGGCAGCAACGGCAACGGAACGGAGCGTTGCCTTTGCAGACATCGGTCTAATGCTCAGCAGAGGAAGGAGCTCTTTCCCAACACCTCCGAGCAGTGGCTTTGGGGAGGATTTACAAAGACCAGCAAACCTGAGCCTCCCTCTCTCCGCGGATCGAGGAGCCTCTCCGGAGGCTGATCCGGACGCAGTATGCCCATCACGGAGGAGCCCAGCCCTCTCAGCCCAACCCGCGCCGGGCCAGGATGCCCACCTTCTCCCAGCGCCGAAACCTCCTCTTCAGCCCAGTTCTCCCATTCAGACAGACCAGTTTGCTGCAACTACAAAACTCTGAGGTCTTATGCACCATGCAAAGCTGCTCACAGCCATTCACTTAAATGTTTCACGTCTTTTTTTCTCCCCTCCCAAACTATTATTTCCTGAAGGGAAACCACAGCGAGTGACAGAAAGGATAAGGAAGGAGAAGGACACGCCACGCTGGCATTCGCGCAGCGATGCTACGCTATCAGCTAGTGCTACAGGCTGCGCCGGGTTAATCGAGACGCCACGCCAGACTATTGCTACTGCCTCCACGCCTGCAGGTGTAAAGACGGGACTAAAGAAGGGAGGGGACGGGCTGGGGGGCAGGCGAAGGGCTGCTCCCCCCGGGGCAGACAAGCCCGGTGCAGAGCCCCGTCTCCAGCCCTCCTCACAGACAGCTGATTTCTTTGCTTCAGTGCGGCAGGCTGCAACCGGTTCCCTCTCTCCCAAAAAAAGAGGTGAGTTTGCCCAGGCGTTAATCAGAGCAAAGCGAGCGCTAGTCAGAGCGAGCTAAGAACAACCCCAACCTGACTGCTCGTTAGCAAGTACCTGCTCGTCTTCTAGGGAGCAGAGCAGCTACAAGGCAACTGGGACCCGAGAAAGGGGTTCATTAAACACCACGGTGCCCAGCACGGAAAAACCAGCCTCCCTCAGCCGTCACGTCGAGGCAGAGACTCGGCCAGAGAGCTCAGCAGAGCAGCCTCTGCTCCCAGCCTCCCATTTCCCCGGAGCAGCCTTTGGCTCTCCCCGGATTGTCTTGGGACTGGAAGCACAGCAGGTTTCCGATCTGGGGACTACAAAAATCTTAATGCGCTGTGAGGACTCCTCCCCACCCCATCTTCCCTCCGCGGGGGATTCAAATACGCGAGCTGAAGCAGCGGGGCTCGGCTGGGGAAGCGGAGGCAGTGACGACCCAGCACCTCACCAAACCCTTCAGGGTCCACACAGCCGACGCTCTTCCATGAGCTGCTCCAAACGCTGTAGTGCAGCAGGGCTCCGCAGGCCGGCAGTGCTTCCGCAGGGAGCAGCCTCTCCGACCGCAGCGCAGGGCCACACACCGGGCAGTCGCTACAGGCAGTCATTTAAAGGCATTCATGAGCTGCACTCTGGAGCCTAAAAAACAGCAACTAAAATGTGTTCGAATGCGTTTTCATTTACATATGAATGCAAAAAATCACTGGCAACAACATTGTCTGCCAGCTCTCAATCTGTTCTTTGAAGGAGCCCAACGCACAGAACCCCATCACGGGCCGTACAAGACCAGCCTGGCTGCAGAAGGCAGCAAATACCAACTTTTCAGTTGTTCTTCCCCGAAGACGGGGCGGCAGGGAGAGGGTGGGTGCCCCCAGGTGTATGGGGGTGGGGGATCGCCACGCCAGAGTACCGTGCCTCCAGGAACCCAACCGCCAGCCTCTTGTCAAAGCCTGAGACACTCTTCTTAATTCCAACCTGGGATGCTCGGTTTGAAGTCTGAGCTTCTCTGATGTGTCACTTCCCGTGACAAACGACGGCGCCGTGGGGGCTGTGTTCTGGAGACAAGCCATCTCTTTCAAAGCTCGGTGTTCAGCAGCGGTTCTTCCATCCGTGGGATGTGTGTGCATGGCCCGCCGTGGAGAACAGAGACCAAACCTGCACCTAATAGTGCTCTCAAAGCTGCTGCTTGATCCAGGCATGAACTGACTGTAAAACAAATCCTCCCAGGAAAGTCCTGTCTTCAGAGTGAGCGGTGACGGACTGGAGCGGGCTGGCAGCCAGGCCGTCTAGCGCGCACGCCAGGCCATCCGCAGAGTCGCTCCTCTCTGCTGCCACCAAGTCGCAGCCTACCACAGCCACGCTCTGCCACCTTATCCGCTCCCCCCTTACTCTCTAGGCGACCTTATCGGATGTCCTTCCACATCACTGAGGTCCTCAAGATCCCACAACATTCATTTCTGGAGCTGCTGAGGTCCTCGAGATCCCATGACACTCATTTCTGGAGCTGCTGAGGTCCTTGAGATCCCACGACACTCATTTCTGGAGCTGCTGAGGTCCTCAAGATCCCACAACACTCTTTTCTGGAGCCGCTGGTCCACACCAGCCCGCTAGCCCGGACCCACTCGCACACGTGCCGCAGCCAAGGCAGCAGGCAGGGCTCTGCTGCCCCGCACAAGGAGGGTTGTGGTCTTGATCCCATCCCACTGCAAAGCAAAAGCCACCCCACAGCTTAACTGGCAATGTTTAGCTCCAGCTTGCCTGAGAAGCTCTAAGAAATCTAATTGAAATGCCAGATTTTTAAAATACTCAAAGAGGTGAATTTTCAGAAAACCACATCCAGACCGGCTCAGCCGGGACTCAAAGAAGTGACAGCAGCAGAACCATCAGGAACTCCCCAAACTGCCCTTCCCCAGCTTTTTCCACTTGCAGATTTCCAAACCTGCGCGTCTGTGCTGGAAACCCGGATGAAGAGGGACGGCTACGGCCGGCCGGGCTTGCGGGCACGGAGACCAGGCCCTTGCAGCGGCCACAGATGGCCGAAGTGAGGACGCCGAGACACGGCCGCAGCCCCCTGCTCCGCGCCTGCCAAGCCCGGGTTTAACGGACAACCCCAGGTAGGTTTTGCCCATCGAACACGCGATGTGCAAGCCCGCTGCTCGCACCCACGTGCACGTGCGCTACAAGCACCGTGAAAGCATTTAGAGAGTTAACCTCGAGCAGATTTGATTTAGACTATCCAACAGAGACCAGCAAGTCGGTGCTCCAGGCAGGGAGAGAGCGGGATAGTTTACACAAGCCTCCCGTGCTCCCAAGCGGAGGCAGCTGGGAGCTCCCAGGGCATCAAACACTTACTGCTTCAACCGATGGATATGATAATAAGGATCTATTTTTCCTTTAATTTAAACTATGCCTATTTATGCGCCACTGACTGAAAGGGACAGTGAATTAAAGTGCACATGAAAGAAAATCATAGCCCTCAGCACTTGCTCTCAAACACTCTTTTAAGTCTGTTTGATGAAGGGCTGCTATATTTTGTCACCGAGCACCATCGGCTCGATTATCGCTTCTTTGTTTTGAATACCCACCTCCGAAGTCATTAGATACTTGCTTCTTAATGAGAATAGATTGGGTTTGGCCAATAAATCACTTAAATGCCATCTGCCAAAGAAAAAAGAAATTCAAAGCGCCAAATTCCCCCAACTCCTTTTTGCATATTTTCCCCTCGGTTTTGGATTGAGCGAGAAAAGACGTTTGTATAATCCATCAACGGCAGCTTTCTCCTAGGGGAAGTGCGAACAGACCACAGAAAAGGCTCCATTTGGCTTTGACTTGCAAAACCACTTCATGGACTACTTTGAAACAATTCCATCAGCGGGCTATGAGCTCTGTATATTGGTGCTGCCCCGGATTGTTTTGTTTTTATTCATAAGATTCTTTCGGTGAAAACAGGCTGACTGAAGCTTAATTTTACTAGCAATTGTTAAATAATTCAATACTCTTCTGTCTCTTTAATGCCTCTGAAAAATCAAAACCCTTCACAAATTAAAGGCCAAATCCTGTTTACTCTTTCCTTTTCTAAAGCAACTTTGACATCAATAAAGGCTGTTTTTGTGACTTGGGCTCAGATTAAAAGTTCTGTCAGTGCGAGTATTTTTTTTTTTTTTTAATCAGGAGCATGCTTTTTTTTTCTCTTTAATCAAAATAGTTCTCTTACGTAAAGCTTTCAAAACATAAAGGTAAATGCTTCCAGTATAGCCAGCTTGCTTTCTGTATGGAAATGAATTATATTAACGTTTTATACCAATAAACCACGACGCCCGTCGGGAAGGAGGATTTGCTCCCTGCACCCCCAGCTCCCCTCCCAAAGGGACAAGCCCGCAGGCCAATTGTCCCGCACCAGGTTTAAAGGCTCTTCAGGAAGAATCCCTTCTGACTTCGGTGCGTGAAGGACTTGAATCTGTACCTGCAATACGTCTTCAGTTTAGCCAAAGAGTGGTGGTTTCACAGAGTCCCAGACTGGTGGGGGCTGGCAGGGCCCTCTGGAGACCACCCAGCCCAGCCCCTGCCAGAGCAGGGTCACCCAGCGCAGGCTGCACAGGGCCGCGGCCAGGCGGGTTGGAATCTCTCCGGAGAAGGAGACTCCACACCCTCCCTGGGCAGCCTGGGCCAGGGCTCGGGCACCTCACAGCGAAGACGTTTTTCCTCATGTTCAGGCGGAACTTCCCGTGTTCCAGTTTGTGCCCGTTGCCCCTTGTCCTGGCACTGGGCACCACTGAGAAGAGTCTGGCCCCATCCTCTTGACACCCGCCCTGGAGATATTGATAAGCGTTGGTGAGGTCCCCTCTCAGTCTCCTCTTCCTCAGGCTGAACAGCCCCAGCTCCCTCAGCCTTTCCCCACAGGAGAGATGCTCCAGGCCCTCAGCATCTCTGTACCCTCCGCTGGGCTCTCCCCAGTAGCTCCTCGTCTCTCTTGAACTGGGGAGCCCAGAACTGGACCCAGGACTCCAGATGGGGCCTCACTGGGGCAGGGCAGAGGGGGAGGAGAACCTCCCTCGACCTGCTGGCCGCACTCTTCCTCATGCACCCCAGGCTGCCATTGGCCTTCCTGGCCCAAGGGCACGTTGCTGGCTCATGGGGAATTTGTCACCCACCAGGACTCCCAGGTCCTTCTCCGCAGAGCTGCTCTCCAGGAGGTCACCCCCAACCTGTCCCAGTGCAGGGGGTTGTTCCTCCCCAGGGGCAGGACCCTGCACTTGCCCATGTTGAACCTCATGAGGTTCCTCTCGGCCCAACGCTCCAGCCTGTCCAGGTCTCGCTGAATGGCAGCGCAGCCTCTGGGGTATCAGCCAGTCCTCCCAGTTTCGTGCCATCAGCAAACGAAAACGAGCCCCAACGCGAGGCTGCGAAGGGCTCCCGGCTGCACAGGGAGTTACGCCTGTGCCCAGCTGGCCTGGAGGCTCGGGACTCGAGGGCTGGGTCTCCTCTGTCCCAGGGGAAACACAGCCTTCTCTGCGGCAACTATTTAATACTGCACCCTAATCCCAGTCCCTGCTCCAAGATGGTCTACCTAAACAGTGCACAGACGCTGCCTTTTCAAGGCTGCTTGGCCAAATCAGCCAAGCACGAGCCCAATCGGGTCCCTCCGTTGTGTCCGTACAACGACACGCTGGTGTCTACGATGACAACACTGGCCAAGATGCTCAGAAGCTGCAGAAACATTGATCCTTCCCTCCAGCAGCTTTTCTCTAATTTACAGAAAAACCACATCGCTTGTAGGGTGCACCCCCAAGCCCTGGGGTTTGGGGGAATCTTGTCATGTTTCAGTGAGGTTTGGATCAACCCCAGCTTCTGGATGCAGCCAACATTTGCAATCCCAAGGACAGTCTTATGAAAACAAAAACATCTTCTGAAAGAAGACTAATATACATGGAGACAGCTGATCATCATGTGGGCTGCTCCTAACCATCTACAGATGCTTAAATCTCAGGTGCACCCTCACCAGAGGCTTTATAGTCTTTCAGGCACTGACATAAATCTGGTCATCTTGTAAAACCTGACACTATTACAAATGATCAGACACCCTTCTTTTACGCTTTGTACTAAATTACACAACATTTAAAAATGACCAGACGAAGAATTCATCATAAAAAGGCATGACACCAGCAATCTGAGCTTCGAAACGTCCAAAGCTCACGGCAGCTTTCTCACACCACAGGGAATCTCTGAGAAGTTTAATAGCTTCAAATCAGCACCCCAGTGAGTGAAAGTCACTTTGTACAGCGAGCTCGGGTTCACTTCTCCCCAATACCTTTAAAATTAAAATCAAGAAAGTCAATTAAATGTTTTTTTTTTTCAATCTGTGGCCTCAAATTATCACCCAAAACCCCTCATGACTAAAAGGAAAACCCAAACTGAGGAAACGGAGAAGGTTCTTATCAAAGTACCGTGGAAGCTGGTAAAGCACTTGATGGTTGTAACTTAATCTGGAGATGGATGACAAAGTTTATCGAGGTCATGATTCTGACCTAAATCTTCCCTCTCCCAGAGCCTGAGCCCAAACAAGACTGCCCCAGAGTAAACACTGATGAAAAAAACCCCTTCAGTTTCTCCTTCTGTTAGCTCGTTTTCGAGCTTTCAAAGGTCTCCGTTCTGACCTGTGCCAGCCAGAAGAGAGCAGACCTTCAGTTTAAGAGCCACATACTTGGAAGCATGAGTCTCCAGCAACCGCGCTGAGGATGGCCGGGGTTTGATTCACTCAGATGATTACAGGAGAAGATGCCTCTACCAGCTCTCCTCCCATAAGAACCAGGAAAACCTTGCCTGTGGGAGCACGCCCGTGATTGTCCCATGTGGGTCCAAGGTCTGGTCCAACGTACTCTGAGGCCACAGGGATTTTTGCTACAAACGTGACAGCAGGACGTTGAGCCCCGGGCGTGCTACAGCCAACTGCAGTGAGTACAGGGCTGGGAGCGGAATCAGACTTCGAGGAAGGGAAAGCATTTGGGTGGTCACCACAGAGCATGATTTTCTTTGAGTTGCTGAAAAAGAGGGGCTTTAGAGACTGCGATGGATCGCCAGTACCATTATTTTATCTTTGTGTTGGATTTAAATTTTATATGAAGGCATTAAAGAGCTCTGTAAGTGTTCTGCAGCTGTTGTGACATCCACACGCATCCGATGCCTCTAAGCTAACACCTGCACACAAGCATCTTCTCAGACGTACCAGGTGAGGTTTCCAAACACAAGTTATCAGGATCACCCCACGTCTGGCTCCTATGGAAATCAGCTTTTCCCTGACTTCCAAAGCAGCTACGCCAGAAGAGCGAGAACATCTTACAATGGTCTTCACACAGAAGCGGGAATTTTCCTGCAGGTTGTACATGCTAATTAAAGTCAGGAAGCAGTAATTTTAAAAATAGTCAGCATTTTGTATGAGCAGCTTTCTAGGAAGTTTGGGATTTTTCAAAACAAACCAACAGAAACCAAGGAAATAATCCTTGAAATTCTGCTCTGTCCTCACACGTCACCTATGTTTAACACCGGAGTCTGCAACACCTCTGAGCTGCTGGATGCCTTCTGATAAACTGCCACGCTGAGTACTCAAATGTTGCTGAAAATATTTATAATAGTTTAAGCGAGCCTGTCTAAGCCTATTTATTGAGGTTTGATGTGCTGCTGTAACACGCGCGTCCCTGCGAAGGCGTGGGCGCACTGCAGGAACACGTTGTCCCAGACACGAAGATCCACCTGCATCATTCTGCGCGGCCGTAGAGGTTATTCCCGAGAACTGTTTTACTCCTATGACTATTGCAAGGTTTGTGCGTATCCTGCGTGGACAAAAATGTCAGGCTGTGACAGTTGTCTGGAAGAAGTCTCAGTGGTTAGACTAAAAGAGGACAGAACACACCATTTATCACATTAAAATAAAGAAAACATCAAGGTTTTGTGCTTTTGAAAGCCATCATGGGATGATGGCTGCTGGAAGCACTAGGGAAAAATAACAGCTAGTGGTTTCTGGAATTTAAAAAAAATATATGACTCTATAAAAATATAAATATATAAAAATGTAAATATTACCACCACAAATCCCTATGGTCTTACTGCAAGTGAAATGCACAGCAACCAGAGTGGGAGACCTCAATACCATGTGCAGCCTATGACTGAGAGAATAGTTTATATTAAACACCACAAGCATTTTGTTAAGATGTAGAATTAGACACCTTCTCTCCACGCACGTGTCATGTTCAATAACCTAAAACCCCTCTGTTTTTTTCCGTCTCGACCTCTGCATCATTTACACAACCGGGACGAGAGTTCACTCTTTGATAAGTACGTAGCAAGAGCAAACCCATTAGCATTTGTGAGGCTGAGATAACAGGTAATTCGGTGGGTTCATTCAAATTATTTTCATCTTTAAAACATCCCAAACCTAACAGCCTTTCTCTTCTTTTACAACCCATAACTCTCAAAACCGATTTCCTCCTCACAGTGATTTTAATACTAATTACATGAGCTTTTGTCTTCCAACACCAGTAAAGATGAAGTACCACATAAACCAGCTGCAGCAAAGCCCCATCCAAAGCGCAGTGTAACCTGGTAGCTGGCTCCCAGCTGGCACCCGCGCATCGCAAAAAGAGGCTGCTTTGGCATCTCCGGCGTCACCCGAAGACTTCTTCAGCCCCAACCCATTATGGGGGGTTGATAACTAACGGAGCTATTCAGCAGTGCTTCTGCCTCTTGGACTCCGCCAATCCGCCCAGCCGAGCGTGGACAATACAAAGAGAAAGTCAGAAAATGCATTATATCCTAAATAATTTGCTGTTTGGGACCAGTGGGGTCACAGCGCTGGCGATGGACTCGCCAACCATGCAGCAAAGATTCAAGTTTCTTTTCTCTCTGGTGGGTTATGGGAACTACTGCCAGCAGAAAAGCGCGACGACCCCAATTTCTATGCTCGGGTAAAGTCCCCTCGTCCTCAAGGCTGCTTAATATGCACTATCTGCTTGCTTGGCTTCTTGAAGAGCCACAGATGCAAGAGTGCATTTAATTGTTTTCCTGAATCAGACCCCTGGAGCCATCGATATCTCACATATGTAATTATAAATCATGAGTCTTGCAACTGAAGTGCAATCAGCACATCTAGCCATAAATCTTCCAGATATCAGCAGTTTCTCCAAAGCTGCTTTTTGACAAAACCTGACGCAGCATGAATTAAATACGTCAGGCAGAAGAAACGGCTGGCGTTGAGGTTCGCAGCCCACCGACGCTGCAGCAGCGGACAGGCTCCGCACCCCGAGAAGCCCCCAAAACCTCAGGCTTTGCCAGGTGAGAAATGAATCCCTGGAGACCGCGAGAAGCCAGACCCACCCCGGGACACCCCACGTCCAGATCAGGTCATCAACCTGCAGTTTCACAGCATTTCCAAAGGCCTTTTTTGGACTTCCCACAGGACACGGAAATCATCTTCCATGTTTTGTGAACACTGGTTTGCTGGACTCTCGATAAACACTGAACAATGTATATCATTAATAACAAAGGACTGGATAAATCCTGGCTGCATCTCCCAGAGCAATGTCCACACATGTATATGCAAGAACGTATTCATTAGCACCATTTGAACGCAGAAATCAAAATATCCCCGCGAGAGCTCCTGCTGATGAAGATCAGGATCTATATGATGACCATTTCAAATGTCACTGCCAGCCTCTTCTGTGAGAACTGATTTAGACATGATACATTACGCTGTAATCACAGTTTTACCTTCTGGGCAGAGGTAGGCAAAGGAAGGCAAAGGAAGCCTGTAAGCCTGGCAAGGAAAGTCTGGCTGTGAAATGCATGCACAACTGCGTGCTGAGATCGAGGGTATCTTTGTGTATCAGGGTTTTAAATGCTAATGGGAAAAAAAATACCAAAGAAGATGTATTATAGAACACAGGTATTACACCAGCATCCCTCCTAGGCATTGAGAAAGACTATTTCTTGTAGGGAAATTATTGGATAAAGCAGGAGCCTGGAGCCAGTTTGAGACTGGGCCATATTTTAGATGGGTTTCATGCCATCAGCTCTCTTTGCCTGGGTAATTATATCTTGTGAATTATCCATGAGAGAAAATTGCCTCCAAACGTATTCGCACAGCTGTCTGTCTCCAGTCTCGCTGCTGCGTATCGGGCAGGGGCTGACACATCGGGGCTCACAACCACGCTGGAGCACCCCTCGCGGGCAGGGGAGCTTCTCTTGGGGCCGCCGCAATCCCCATGCGCCGAGAGAGTAAAACCAAAAAAAGGAATAAACTGCCTTACTTTGCTCCCACTCTTTTATCCTAAGAAGTCTCTAAAAAACTAATGTACCTCTGTATACTATAATTTCCGAATTTCCTCTAATCCCATGCATAATTACATGGGGTACTGCACTGGTATCCCTTTCATGCAAATATTGCCATAAAGTGCATAGTTTTCACAGCATTCTATGACAAAAAAAATAACTGTAGTCATTTATTTCTGGTCTGTATGTGGTTACACAACATAATGCAATGAGACAGTATTTTTCATTAGCTTTTTGTTGTGGACACTACCCATTTATCTTTCTCATAATCTTTCCCCCAGTGCATGTTAACAATGTTATTTTAGTAAGTTGTTTAATTATTTAACATCGCTGGCAGGCAACCGGGTTTCTTACGGAAGCCCTTTCCCAGAGCACGCTTCCGAGGCAGTGCCCTTCCGCCCCACCTCCCTTAACCCCCAGCCCCGACTCCCACGCACCGGGGCCTCAAGCAGCAGCGTCCCCATTACAGACGCCTTTACACAGTCAAAGCGGATGATCACCACGCGCATCCCTGTTGCTGCCCAGTCGAGCGTCTCCGTGAGCCCTCTCTGATCTCCAATTCCTCGGCGGTTCCACTCAGCAGTGCTCAAGAGCTGAGCAGGCGGACCCGTGGGACGACAGGGCTGCAGCTGCCGTGGGGCTCACAGGGCATCACCTGCTCCTAGGCTGTCTCCGAAAACGGTGCAGAAAGTTGCAGGAGCCCCAGAGCGACTGCAAAACCTCTCGCACCTGCCAGCTCCTCCTAAGCAGTAACTTTGCAGCCTGCTTAAATGCAGAAATACGACGCTCGGTCCACATTTTAGCAACATCTTGTTTTTTGAAGACAAAACAAGCACCGGAACAACCTAACACGACACTCTGCCCAACAGAAGACACCCTCCCACGGCAAACCCTCATTCCTGTAGCAGTAGACCAGAAGTACATAAAACACCAACGCAGCGCTCACTCGAAGCTTAGCCGTACCTGCTGGCTCTCAGCACCGAGCCAAGGAAAAAGGCGTGTTGGTAGACCTGGAGGGACGTGTAAGAGTCCAACATCCGTGTGACCCCATTTATACCCCTGGCCTTGGCGGCTGCCTTTGTCAACCAGCTCCTATCTGGGGAGCCTGGGGCAAAGCTACACCCTAAAAACCTGACATCTCCTTGCATTAGGTACTGACCTCCCCGCTCCACCCCTCCACAGCCATCCAACCCTTCGGCTGCCCACAGCTCTCCTCCTCCTCCCCAGTCCACCACTCTTCCTGCCCGTCTCTTTCCCTGCTCATCTCCGCTGCTATCGAACACCAAAGCAGCCTGGCCCTCCCCATCTCTCTGCCACAGCTTGCCCTCCTTAGCCGCTCCCCTAAGCACACAAACTGAAGCTAAAACCGCGTCCGTGCAGGACAGTATAACAGAAGGCCATGCCGTATATTTAAATGTCGTGTTTGGGTGGGTCCAGTTTCCTCAAGGCACCTTGCTGGATGGTTTTTGAACCACAGCAAGCTCCCGGGGTCGTGCCGCAGTCACAGGGGACATCCCACGTGCCCAAAGCCTGACTGCTTCTCCCAGCTACAGCAGTTTAGTCTAATAAAGAGGTTGCTCTGCCCTGCAACACTTTCTTGACTTTTACCTCCACCGGCTGTGAGGCTTATCCCAACAGAGACGGTCCACTTCTACCTTCCTCCGCGGCACCGGGCTCACGGCCGGCGGGGCTGCCAGCACCACCTGGCTCACGCCTCGCTTGCAAAGGCTTCTGAATTCCTCAGCTTCACCTTCTGCGTACCCCAGCCATTCAGCCCCTCCTTTTACAAGTCCAGCAGCTTGCATTTGGTTAAAATAACTGTTTAGTCCTCAAAGACTTGATTCCTGTCCAGAATAAACTGTCAATTCCTCCACTGATGGCTGAATATGCTGTCTGGAACAAGGGAGCCCAAAGGAATAAAAAACGTCTCTGTGTAAATGGGAATAGACCTAATTTCAGCTTCCAGGGATTATATCATTGACCAAAGCACAGATATTTTGGTTCAGGATTCAGATCAGGCGTGGATTTGCACATATGCATCTGTGACCTGCCTGAGGACAAGCCTTCTCCATATTAACCAAGTTAGGAGCAATATATCCTATTCACCTGGCCAGAAAAGCACTCCCGATCACTTCTGATATTTAGGGGCTGTCAAGGGAAAATCCCTGCCCCCTGCATACGGAGCAGCCCGGCCTCCCGCCCGCACTGAGCTACTCCCTCCCCTCCTGCTTCTATTTTGTCCGAACAGGCTGGTCCCGCAGCTGAAGTCTGGACGGGCTGGGGCAACGTTTCAGAGCTCTCGACCCTGTGAGCTGAAGTGTTAGAACCACCGAAGATACATTTTTACAAAGTTTGCCCTGAGAGGGGATGTACTTTTTATTCAAGAAAAAACAGCGCTCTATTTCATGAATTCACACTCAGTTCATTACACAGGAATAATCACCTCATTCCTCATGATTTGCAAAATCTTAATGCTGTAATTAAGGTGAAGCAACTTTGTCATGTGCAGTTAAACATAAGACTGTACAAATCCGCACAGTTCCAATACTTCCCCAGTGGTTTTGCATATTGTTACCAAATAATACCCCTTCCAAATCCTTTCACCCTGGCAAAACCCCTCCAGGCTTATGTTACAGCCTCTCCGAGCTGCCTCATGTCGTGATACTACATCCAGCCCCTCTTCCTCACTTTATCGTCCTGCATTTTGCCCCATCGCACCTCGCTGACGCAGAGCGAGCGGCCCCGGGCTGCGCGACGTACCTGATGGGCAGCGAGGGGTCCCCGGCATCCCACCAGTCCTTGGGGGGGCTGATGTACATGCACCACAGCTCCCAGCTGTACCCGTGGGCAGAGTTCTCGTAACGCTGCACCTCAAAGTTGTCCTGCTTGATGTTGTCTATGGAGGGAAGAATGACCCTTCTCCGATTTTCCTGAATTCGCGAAAGCACCGGCTCAGCCCTGAGGGGTTAAAAACAAAAAGCGCAGGAAGAGACCGTTAATTTCTCCCATAATTTGCAAACGGACACTGTAGCTTTCATACAGCTTGTGCGCTTAAATGAGGGTAGGAACACAGGCGTTCTTGCCACCATTCCGTAAACAGAAGGGAATAACGCGGACTCCTCTCTGCTCCCATTCACAAGTGGCATCATGTCTTCAGAGAGACGCGGCAAAACCCAGCCTGAGACTCCGGGGACTGTCACGAGGCTCCTCGCAGAGTCAGCGAGTGACCCCAGATGGCAACGCACCGGCCTCTGTCTCGCCCTTCCGCTCGCCCGTGCTTTTATCAGCACAGAAGTCGCACAGAGAGGCAACGCGTTCGCGCTGCCAAGTGTAAAAGGTTATTTCTGAAACGCTTGCCAAGCTTTGTCAGCCACAAGGGAGATGCCGCAAGAGGCTTCAGCGCTTCCACTTGATGGGATTTCCCACCCGGACACGTCCCTGGCGTGGAGCTGCCGTCGGAGCACAGGGGCCAGGCGCCGCGCACAGAGCTCAGGTGGCTGCAGCCCTGGAGGCCTGGGGAGTTGTAGTGCTCTCCCACACAACCGACTACACCAATTCACGGACCAGCTGAGCGATCAGCCCAAGGAAAGGCCTATTTCCACAAACTAAGGCGTGAAGTTGTGGAAATGAATTCAAGCCTCTGAAACCGGACCTCATCTTTTCCTGCAGAGCTAGTACAGCATGTTTCCTCAGGTGTGCTGGTTTAAAAAAAGCATTATTAAGTAATAATTCCATATTCTGATTTTTTTCATCTTCAAAATGTCCATGGTTTTAAACTGAGCTTTCCTGACATCTTTAATAAGGTAGCAATGAAATCGGACGACACATTAACTAGGGGCCAGGTTTGCAGCACGGGCCGGCTGTACAGCCAGGAGCGGCGCAGAGAAGGTGCTCGATGACCACCTGGAGACTCCTTCCACACAAGAACTACGGACCATCAAAAGAAACAGGCTCAAGACGGACAACAAGGAGTTAGCTCCTTCCACAGCGGGTAGCTAAGGTGTGGAGCACCTTTGCCCAAGGATGCTGTGCATGCTCGATGTTTACATGGGCTCAATAGGTAACGGGAAAAAACTCCTGAGAAATGCAGCGAGCGTTGCTAAATACCTAGACGCCGTGTCTGCCTCACATCTGCAAATTGTTGGACGTTCGTAGCGTACTCCGAAGGAATACCGTATGTGCTAGCCCTGCCCATATACACGTTCCTAGGCTTCTGGCTACGGTTAGTGGCAGAACAGGAGGCTACACGGGCCCTTGGTTTGCCGCAACACGGCTGCTCTCACGTACTTCTGTTCCGCCTGGATAGTTATGCTGTGTACAGCTCCGATGTGCGTCTGCAGGGTAACCGCACGCAGATCTCCGTGCACGGGTGGACATCCTGCATGGAAACACAATCCACAGGCTGGGAAGCCTGGCGCCAAAGCTGCCCTTCTGTAAAGCAAGGCCGTGAAGGCCGTGTTTTGTTTAACCACGCTTTACCTACTCCAAACTTCCCCCAAATCCAAAAAAACCATGTCCTTGGGGAGAACAGGGTAAATTCTTGAAAGCAGGACTATCTGAAGGGTCTTTTTTTCCTTGGGACACAGTTCGAGGACTCTATAGCTACAAAATTCATCTCGGGGACATTCAAATGTGTTCAGAGCAGGGGGTGCGCTCAGCCCCACCTCTGCAGCCACCGATTGCCTGGGCTCCGTCTGCCAGCACAAGGAGTGACTTGCGCTCTGGGTGCCTCCAGCGACAGCAGCGGGTACGTAACACCAGAGTGAGTCGAGCCCACGCTGCAGAAAAGCTCACTATCCTTAGAAAAGCTGTGTCAAGAGCCCAGTAAATGGGAGCTTCCTCTGTATATCAATAAAATCAGGTGCGAGGACTTAGTGACCTAAAGGGAGGAACATTTAGCTGGGAATACAGATATCAACATAAGAAACGGCTCTTAAAGACACCCTTTGGCTGCATTGTCGTTACAAAGAATTCAATAACTGTGCAGAACTCTCTGTTTGCAGCTGCTAAAGCATTCACCTTGTGGATGTTGCTCTCTGTTCCAATTAGATGCAAGTTAGGTTCTTCTACCTCTACTTTTGTAAACACAGAGCATTTACGTCTTACACTTGGTTAGAGTGGGGGGAAAAAAGAAATAAATCACTCTCAAGCTCCTCTCATGATCTAGACTCAAACTTAAGCCTCTTGAACTCAAATGTTTTGAATCTCTCTGAAAAAATCCTTATGAAACACCTTTCGCTGCTTCTGCACCTCTGCACTTACTCCTAGCTGCAGAAGAAACAAATCAATCTAAACCATCTAAGCCTTCCCCGGCGGGATCCAGCTGCAAAGGGTAAGGAAGCGGGAAAGACTTTCTCTTTCAATCCCTGGCTGCCCGGGCTTTTTTAAACCTACAGAAATGACTTAGGGCTAAGGGAATGGGAAATCAACCTGTAACATATAAACGGGGGGCGAGGGGAGTGCACGCAGCAAAGGAGGGAATAGAAAATGATTACAGAAAAGAAGGGCAAGGAGAGATCGTCCTCGTACCCTCCCATCGTCTCTCATCAGTGGCCATTCAGTACAGAAGGAAGACAGGATTAATAAGCCAGTGGACTTGGGTGCAAACACAGCCTTACAAAACGATGGACTGTCCCTTGTTTAATCATCTCACGCACGCGCGCTCTAACTGAGACCTTGAGGCTGAGCACCTACCAGCCGGCAGTGAACTCCACATGGGCATCAAAAAATCCAGTGATCTGGCCAGTGGCAGCTTTCCAGCCTTCGATACGAGCTCGGATAAGGCCTTCCCTCTTCTGGTTGCGCACCACCTTCACGAGCCCTGGGTATCGTTTATTGACATATTCTTCTAGCGGTGCCTTCAGTTCCTCTAGAGAAGAAGTGCAAGAGAACCCATTGAAAAGGTGCAATAGTTTTCCCCCAAAATAACCACTTTATTGGTGGGTACGAGCATAACTTACCGGAGCCACGCATCTCTGAACACCACTGGGAGGGATATAATCATTTATCAATCAATGCTGATTTGCAAAAGACTACCTGATGGTGTACTGACCACAACCCTTACAAAAGAAATTCAAGGTTGCCAAAAACATTGATGTTGGACAACTAAGGAGTCCCGATGCCATCTTTAGAGGCACAGAAAGAAGTCACCTGTGGATACCAAACACTAGTGGCTCTGAATTTCTGATGGAGATGTTAGCTGAATGGATTGCTAGAAATGCTGCAAACCCCATCTGAAGTAACTTTAACTACATCAAACTGTGTATGAGCTTCACTATCCTTTTTATCCAGCCTCACTACTACAGCCTTGGCATTTGCTGTATGTTTTCCAAGCTTTGCCACTAGAAAAGTTGAAATTCCCCCTGCTTTTATGACAGGATGAAAAAGATTTTTGGCTTCATTCAGAAGACGCTCACACCAGGTACCTTGCGTTCACTGGAAACTGCAGATCATTTAATTATGTTGTCTAAGCCTGTATATGTGCCGCGGCTGAGAACGTAATGGGTCTGTCAGCCTGCAGTCATTACCCGCAATACAGGACAAGGGGTAACGGTTTTAAACTAAAAGAGGGGAGATTTAGACTAGACATAAGGAAGAAGTTTTTCACACTGAGGGTGGTGAGGCCCTGGCACAGGTTGCCCAGAGAGGTGGGAGATGCCCCATCCCTGGAAACATTCCAGGTCAGGCTGGACGGGGCTCTGGGCAACCTGATCTAGTCGAGGATATCCCTGCTCATGGCAGGGGGTTGGACTAGATGGCCTTGAAAGGTCCCTTCCAACCCAAACCCTTCTGTGATTCTATGATTAAACTTTTTGATAGCTGCAAGTATTGAGTACAAAAGACACACAGGACTTTGAATGTGGAAGCGTATGAAAGGTTACAACAAGGGGTAAGAACTAGTATGTTTTTTCAACAATTTGGCAAAGTGCTAGTGCTCTGCCAGAAACCTTGGTCCTTTCACTCCTTGGCGTATCAGTTAAATGCACGAAGATCTACTGGTGAGAAGCTCTCTGTAAAAACTAGGCAATACCACTGTGTACCAACACGGACCGTTAACACCACGAAAGCAGTGCCTGAGAATGTCTTTTATCCCCATGAGGCTGCAGGACATCATAAAACTAAGATATGGTCTGTGACCCCAAATTATAGTCTACTACCCCTCACACATACTCCCTGTCCAGAAAAAAAAAAAAAAAGAAAAAGAAGAAAAAAAGTGACCATTAATATAATCCACAGAGTAAAATACTTGAGACACAGGAGCACAAGTGGGTTCCTACATGAGGGAAACACAGCAAAGGAGAGCAAAAGAGCAAACAGCAAGTCCCATCTGCTGGGCTTAGCCTGAGAAATCATCAAAGGAAAAGGGATTATCTGTTCCCTTCCCTTCCACGCCTTCTTCCAAGCACATAAAACATGCTTTCTTCAGACTGCCTTTCTGGGCTGGTTCCCCTCACATACCAATTTCCCCAAAGTCTCATTTCTCTTTTATGCTGAAGTGGGAATAAAAAGAATAAAGCAAATGAGCCCCTTCCTCAATTCAAAGCATCTGCATCACATACATACATAACTCAGCAACTTCCATTTCATGCTGAGCCACTCAGAGAAAAACCAATATTTTATGGAGACAACAACTCTTCCGAATGCTTTTAAGGAGACAGAGACACAGATTTTTTGACAGATGAAACCCCCCTAGCATAGCACCGGCATCTCGCGTGGTTTTGCCAGAAGGCACGTCAGTAACGCTGCAGACCACGGCATTACAGGCTAGACTGAACAATTAAAACAACCTTCAAATTGGAGTTTTAATCTCGGTTGAAGGAAGACAGGAAAAATCTTCATGGGAATTGTCTGAGCAGCTCGAAGGAGAGTATAGCTGTAGTGAAGCAGGGAGGAATTGTAACGTCGTGTCTCAAATGCAGCGAAGGGTGAAGCCTGGGAGATTCCTACGCCCACCACAGTGTAACAGGCAGCTCATCAGAAACTCCCCGGGGAGCCACGGCCACGTCCTCCTCCTTTCTGACAGGATGCTGGATGCCAACGGGTGAAGAACTGACCTGCCGCGGGCACGGAGGCCAGGACAGCCCAGCCGTGCGCCTGCGAAACGCGGGAGGTGACCATGGAGAGCCGGTGCAGAAGACGCTTGTGCTGAGCATCATTCTAACCCCGCACCCCACTCCCCAGCACGGCCAGAGTGCCCCTCCCTGCCCGCAACCCACGCCACGAGCATCGCGAACGGGCTGCGACCCGAGTGGAGAAACACTCGGAGAGACGAAAGCATGACCCAGCCATGGGGAACGCGGTTCCAGGCCCTCTCTCCGCTAAGGGCTTCCTGTACAACCCTGCACAGATTTCCAGGCTTTGCTCCCTGCCTTCCTTCCCAGCCTGGCTCAGCCCACAGCTCACACCTGTGGGGTGAGAATTCACTTTCCTTACGTGCCCGTGCAAGCCCTAAGGGGGAGGATGTCTCTCGCCCTTCTGAGCCGCTTTGCAGCCCTGCGGGAGGAGGGCACGGTGCACAGTGGCTGCTGAGCACCACTTTGGTATCAGGAGATACATACTTGGCACGCAGCTGGGCATCCAGACAGCAGGCACAGGGATGGGGTGGGCTTTGGATTTCATTTCTCAGCACATCCAGACGTGCAGGTGTGGAAAATCCAATATTAGGTATCACAAGTGAAATGCCAGGCTCTGGAATGCTCCACAAAGTCCCGTTTGAGTGTCACGCGAGCCTTGGCCCAGGTCTCCCTCGCCCATGAGCGGGACTGACGTGGCCACGTTGAAAAGCACCAGTGGAAACCCCGGCACCAGCACAGCCGCGCTGTCAGAGCTGCCCGGTCCTGCAGCTGCTGATCCTGCGGGACCAGACATGCTCAGCTCCCTCCACGTGAACTCCGGCAGGCTGGAAATCGTAACTCACTCGCAAACCTGATCTTAATCCAAGTCATTTGAAGCGATTCCTAATTTTACCCTGCGTTTTCCTTCACTCGGCAGTCGCCTCGAGTGCCATTAGCGTAACAGGAAAACAACTCACGGCGGCTCCGACGTGTGCTGTCAGAACACACGGCTCCAGGCTGAGGATGCGGAGAGCTGTTGCATTAAGGTCAGCAGCAGCAAAGCTTTTCGTCTGTCATAGTAACTTAAGAAATGTTTCATCCCCAATGTTGGATCTTTGCAGCACGTCCCAGAGCTGTTACAGGAAGGCTGGGAGGTCTGAAGTAGTATGCTGGGAATTAAGTGACTTCCCCCAACGGACAACAGCAGATACCCTCACTTGAGGGAGTCAGCTTTCACACCAACTGGCAACCTGGCCATGGATCTGCTATTTTCAGGACTTCAGGCAAACTACAGCAGGGGAGAAAGCGTCTCAGTTCAGGTAACTTGCTGCCACTCTCCTCACCTCTGCCTTGCACAGTGTCACAGCGGTGCTTTCGTCCCTTCGGCTCACTGCTGAAAATGAGAACATCCACTAGATACTGAGCCCGTGATAATCTTGGCGTGAGCATCAGCCCAGTGTTCGTAACCTGAAACTCTGGATGCAAAGTAACAACAGATAAAGTCAAGAGCCAAGACGGGAGCAGAGCAGTGGCTTCATCCTTCCTAATCAAAGGTCCACATGTTTGGGCCGTGCGCTCGTGGGTGGATCTACATGGGCTACACAACCAGTAATTTGACCCAAACTAATGGAATCTAGAGACTCCTTTCTCTTCTGTGTCCTACGGCACTCTTCCCCCCGACGCTCCCGCACCCTTTGGGGAAGCCTCCTGGACCATCCTTCGGAGCGCACCCACATCAGTCTTAAGTTGTGGGTATTAAGGATGCAATCAATATCTGCACACAGAGGTATTTGCGTATGTTCAGTCTTTGCCATTCCACGAGCTACTTCCAGGGAAGATTTGCAGAGAGAAATCCTGCTGAAAATGTCAGCAGGTTCATTTTCAGTCCTGCCTTTTGTTCTCCCTCTGTCCGTATTGATCTTCACTGAAGGGCAAGGCCAAGGAAGTAGAATGCAATAGACCTGTTGCTCTATTAAAAAACCCATCTGCCAGCTGCAATGACTTATGGTATCTATTGCAAAGTATTTTGTCACCTACATGAGCTTTCTGGGAAATAGCCCTGCCAGAGAATTGAACCAGCTGATGCCACTGATAGTAACCATGTCACGGACATTAGCCCAGGAGCAACCGCAGGAACATCCACTGCCCAGCGCTCCACATGGCAAATCCTGCCCAAATCTCCCCAAATCCTGCTAAAGTCCCCAGAACGAAAGGTGGGAACTGCTGGTTGCCACACAAAGAAAGGAGCAAAGACTAACGGCATCAGAGGAGCTCAAGGAACTACCAACAGCAGAGAATTTCTTCTACAACACCCAGGTGGTCCTAGGGAGCGGACTGCACCTCCTTTACACCCTTAAAGAAAACAGGGTTGTGTTTGCCACGCTGAGCTGGGTGGGAAAAGTCTACAGAGCCCGAGGCTGTTATCAGAATCACTGAAGGCTGGAGGACACAGGAGTCGGGGCTGGGGGTGCTCCAGTGCCATGGGACACACCAGCCCTCCCTGGTCCCACGCTCCCACCTGCCTGAAACGCCAAAGCCATCGCGGGCTGGATTTCTGCAGCATGAACTCGCAAAAGAAACTCCTTCAACAGGCAATAAATGAATATGAGAATTTTTGCAGCGAAGATTCAGAGCCAGGTAAGTCGCCGAAGCTTTTTGCCGGCAAATATTGAAGAGGAAGCTGTGAAAAGGGGCGCAGGCGCACGAATCAGTTCTCATACAGGGTTACAGGCCGAGCTGGCCCCACGAGGTGCGGTCGGCGGCAAGTTCATCTGGTTCAGCCAAAGCCAAACAGAGACAAACCACGCGGCTCTGCCGCTCTCCTCCGCACCTCGGCAGGGCCTGAGAGCCTCGGACCTGCCCGCCGGTGGGACAGCACCAGGTCAGCTGCAATTAGGCAGCCTGTCTTTAGTTCGAGCCATTGGAATAATTAGGCACTTGGGTTGGACCAGCGCCTAGGAAAAGCTGAGATATGACTCAGCTTCTTGCAATTCTGTTAAAACCTTCCTCTAAACACAAACACACACGAAACGCAAGCGAGCCAGCTCCCGGGAGAGCGTGCACGAAACACTGTTGTTGCTGTTGAAATGAGCTGCAAAACAAGAAAGCGATACATCAAGTCAGAGCTAATGCGTTACACCCAGGTAAATTACAACCCATAGCATGTCTCCCCGAGTGTCGCCAGCTCCTTTAAGCCGTCTTTAATCCAAAGGTTTTCTTTTATACCGAGGTTTGCTTTTCAAAGAGATATTATCCCAGATTAAAAACACTAAAAGACAGCAAAAAAAAAAAAAAAAAAAAAAAGGCAGGTGATGATTAAGCAACAGCCTCAGACAACGTGTGCAGCTGCGAGATAACGCAGCGTCTCAGGGGCGCATGGCTGCATCCCTCCAACAACCCAGGAAACACGTTATCACGCAAACACAACCTGCGCGCTGGCTTTGTAATTACACCCCTGCAACAAACACAAACAAAAGCAGCCTGCAAAACAGTCCTTACGGAGCATAATGTGGAGCTCAAGGGAGAAGGGGGTTCAAACTACAACTCCCCAAGCTTTTTCCTTCAAGAAGGGATTTTCTTTTTCCCCCCATTATAATACATTGGTATCTTATATCTATTTACAGCTCAGATATAAAGAATCAGAATGACTGTGTTTATTAACTTTTAATCTCTCATCGCATCCTCTTACGTTGCGCAGTGTTGTTGTACGTGCCACGTTACAGCAAAGCTAAGAGCAAGAGGCGTCTAATGAGTCTGCAGGAGCCGTTTGTTCCAGTCTGAAAACTACAAAACACCAAAAGGTTTTGGTCGTGGCTGCGTAACTAGTTAGTGGTCTGCCCGAAGGGCAAGTAACAGCCGGGGTGCGTAGGGCATGCGGTTCTCACCTCTGTCCCTGGGACTAATTTTAAAACTTGAAGTTGCCTTGGAAATCCCAAGGGTCTGTTAATATCGGGGCTGGGAACACGCTTTGTTCTTCAATTACCCGTACACGCTGCATTTCCCCTTCACACCCAGGCAAAGTGCTCCCCGACAAAGCCTACAGAGAAACCCCGCAGGGCGCAGCCCGAGCCGCCGGCTTTCACGAGCCTTCAGCGACCTTCCCAGAACCTGCTCCTGGCACCCACCAGGGCACACCACAGCCCCTGGCTTTGAGCCACCACTCTCTGAAGGTCAACCTTCCCTCAGGTGTACAAAACTGAGCCCCCAAAAGGCTTTGCCGGGGCCACAGCGACAAGCCATACACCCATGGATACGGTCCCTCAAACACACGCGGCTGTGCACAGAGGCTAAAGTAATTCCTTCTCGTGTTCGGTCACAGCCACCAAAGTCGCACCCACACAACCCCATCCTCTGCTCGACACCAGCGCTTGATCCTCCAGGATTCTTCTCTAAATCTTAGAGCTCAGGAGAAACTATTTTCCTGTAATTATTTTCCTGTAGAGCCAAATCTATATATTACAACGACTTTGTAATATCCAAAGCATCAACTATATGATGTTGCTATTGCTGCTCACAATTATTTCCTACCATTAGTGGGAACTATATGACAATGTTATTGCCATTAATAATTCTTTGCTGTCATTGAAGCTCCTTGACGACGCAGAGAGTGAATACATGGGTCCCAGAGATACGTTCTGGTTTGTATCATTTCTTTTACATGAGAAAACCAGATTATTACACGCTCGGGAGGAGCTCTCTATAAACATCTGCCAAGTTACCTCATTATCTTCCTTCAAATCCCTCCTTAAAAATCTCATTTGTCACGATGCCTACAAAGACTCAACAGCATAATAGTGACGCTACTAACCAACCCCACCGGCTAATAGTGGCGCCTCGTTCCCTACACCCACCCACTCTCCCTGTGTACGTCCATCGCAAGGCTGCTGAGGACAGAGCCCCGTTGGTGCTGAGGTGTTGTACAACCCTCCGCACAGCCCTGCTCCGTCACCAGGGACCCTGGACGCTCACCATCCCGACGCAATCAGTGCATCCTCCTGGTGGGATGCAGAGCGCACGTTGCCTAGGTGGGCAGGAGGTGGAGATTTTCCCACCTCCTGCACACGACGTATGAATTCGTCCCTCGATTTGGGTCATCTCCTTGGCTAGGTGGGTGCCCCAAGGCCCTCCAGCACCACCCAGGCAGCTTGGTCAGTCTGCAAAAACAGGCTTAAAGAGGAAACCCCAGAGCTGGAAGCGCGTGAGCACGCTACAAGCTTGGCCACCCATCTTGCTGCCCTCTCAACACGCTGCCACCGTCCCTCCCACCACCAGACCCCGCCAGCGCTGGCTCAGCCCTCGCAGCAAACCTCCAGGGAAGACGATGCCTTGCAACCTCAGCGGCGGGTAAAGAGATTTCATTCTGCATCCTCGCTGCCAGCTGCAGTCCCAGCTTATTGCGGGGGGGCAATGCTTTTTGAAAGGATTCATTTCATTGTCCTGCGCCTCTCAATGATGTCTCCAGAGTGCTTGGCTCGGTGTGAGCCTTGGTGCTGCATACTGAATGGTGGGTAGACGCTGTTCAGAAACATATTTCTTTGTGCGTGGCAGTGGGTAGAGAAGCTCAATAATTATTACCAATGGGTTCTCGTTTAAAGAGTGTTCCTCTCTTCACCCCTTTGATATGGTAAAATTTGGAGAAGCAGCATCTCATTTTGGTATTTCGAACCCTCTAAGTACTGGGCAATGCTAAATACTGCAGCGACAGATCACCTGCACTTTCTCTTCACTAGCCAAATAGCTCCGGCCCTGAAATCCCACGGCTTCACTGGTGCACATCATCCCAGCTTTTGCACTAGAGCTGCTGCGATTTCCATCAGCTGAGGAGCTGCCCTCCTGTTTCTTTCACTGGTAATTATAATTCATCAGCTTTCTATGGTGCTCATTACTGGGGTATTTGAGTGCCTATTTGCACAGGCTTGAGTAGCTTGCTGTACACCATCTCATCTCATCGCAGACAGACGAGCAACCTCTCAGGCTCCCTCTGGAAATGAGCTCTCCACGTCCTGCACCCTCCCTGTTCTTCCCTTCCGATCACAGCATCCACAGCACATGTTTATAATTTTTTTAAATAATATTAAAAGCATGCGCTACAATTAAAGAAGGCAGTAATCAAAGTAACTTAACCCTTTGCTGCTCTTCATGAAGATTAACTACCCAAATTACATTATCCAACTGTATATTGGGGAAAAAAAAAAATCTTGGAAGAATTGGAGCCTGAAAATGCTTCCACATGACATCACCTCCTGCAGCTTGTGTCATCAGAAGCCAGAAGGGAAGGCATTGCAACAGTGACTGAGAGCAGGTCGAACCAAACACCACGAGTGTGTAACCTCCCCTCCCCCTCCACATCTTGTTGTGGCCTGACTTGAGCAGGTTGGGTGTGTTTGGTTCCCCTTCTTCCTCTTTACTTATCCTTCTCACATCGAAAACATATTAGGAGAGGAAGGAGGGCTTCTGCAGGGTCCCAGCCATTTATAAAGTCTGGGACTTAATTTTACACATAGGGAAACTGAGGCACACACAGAGAAAACGTCATGTTTAACACCACTGCGAGGGGCCAAAGCAGAAATAGCTCACGCGGCTCCAGGGTCTCGTCCCTCAGGTCCATGGTAAATATTTAGAGGTGCATCTCTGCAACCACCAAAGTGCTATTATTAGAAACAGGGATACACCTGAAACCAGAACTTCTGGATGCTACTGTGAAGAGAAAGGTGAGATTGCCCTCTGGTTTCCTTCAGCCTTCTAGCTTTCAGCTACGCTTTCAATCAATAATTATCTCAGATTTTAACTTTGTTTTGATCCTGTTTCTTTTTTGCTGCTGATGCTGGAGAAAACTGGTGTGCCAGCCAGCGCACCCCCCACCTCACACCGTGTGCCTCCCAGCAGCGTCGCCGCTCCCAAAGAAGCGCGACTCCTCTGTGAGGTTTTAGGAAATTAAACACGCCCCTGACGTTCCGGAGATCCGAGATCCCAGCACTGCTAACCTTCATCGCTGTTGTCATCCACAAGGATAATCTCCTTCAGGAGGTGAGCTGGCGTGTGATTAACAGCGCTGTGCACCGATCGCAGGATAACCGACAGCGCTTCGTTCACGAAGATGAAGATGATGGAGATCTGGGGCAGGTCCTTGCCGTATTTCAGCTCTTTGCACCTGTAGCACAAGGGGCAGAGAGAGGGACAGAGTTAGCAGAGCACACCGTGCAGCGCTTTGAGTTGGGCGCACAGTTAACAGACAGGGCACGACGACGGCTGGCAGCCCGCAGCTTTGCACAGCCCCGCGCTGTAGCCGCCTGTGCGTGACTCCGGCAGGGCTGCCTAGGAAGAGGGAGCAGCCACAGCCAGTGTCCTCCGGGCCCCAAGAGCACCGAGGGCAGGACGCAAATCCAGAGTTCGCTTAACTGAGGTTGTGTTCGCGCGTCTGTGTGCGTACGTCTGGGCACGTAACAAAAAGCAACCTCCAGAAGAGAGAAAATGGCTTTGGCTTTACCATTTAAAGTGAAACTCCACATTCCGATTCCGTTTTAAGATTAATAGGTGCTCAGAAATGAGCTTTGTTCTTAAATGGCACTTGTGAATTTTCTTCCCATTTGCTTTGGAACGAAATGAATACGCAATGACCCTTGGTTAAACAGTCTTAATAAATGTTTTAGCTCTCTTTGCAGATACTTCTGAACACGTCCTTGTCTCTGAAGTACCCCAGCAGAGCATTGCCATGAACTGGTGTCTTTGTACTTCACAGCCAGGATAGGTTAAATACAAAAACTTGTGATCAGCTCTGGGTTTCAGGAGAAATTGCTTCACTCGAGCTGGTTTTGTGGCTGGGCATCTGCTTAGACACATTTCTGCGCTTCCGAGCGGGACAGAGGTGGAAGGAGCTCCCAGGCTGCCTACCAGCCAGCGCATCCCTGGCAAGCAACAGATTCCCGTTACATCCGTACACCAGACCGCAAGATCTGGGCGAGGGGACCGAGGGGCCCCTCAGTCAGTTTGCAGAGGACACCAAGCTGGGCAGGAGTGTTGATCTGCTGGAGGGCAGGCAGGCGCTACAGAGGGATCTGGACAGGCTGGATCGATGGGCCGAGGCCAATTGTATGAGGTTCAACAAGGCCAAGTGCCGGGTCCTGCCCTCGGGTCACACCAACCCCAGGCAGCGCTACAGGCTTGGGGGGGAGCGGCTGGAAAGTGCCCGGCGGGAAAGGGCCTGGGGGGTTGGTCAGCAGCGGCTGAAGATGAGCCAGCAGTGTGCCCAGGTGGCCAAGAAGGCCAACGGCATCCTGGCCTGTATCAGCACTAGTGTGGCCAGCAGGACCAGGGCAGGGATCGTCCCCCTGTGCTCGGCCCTGGTGAGGCCGCACCTCGAGTACTGGGGTCAGTTCTGGGCCCCTCACTCCAAGACAGACACTGAGGGGCTGGAGCGTGTCCAGAGACGGGCAACGGAGCTGGGGAAGGGGCTGGAGCACAAGTGCTGTGAGGAGCGGCTGAGGGACCTGGGGGGGTTTGGCCTGGAGAAAAGGAGGCTGAGGGGAGACCTTCTCGCTCTCTGCAACTCCCTGAAAGGAGGTTGGAGCCAGGAGGGGTCGGTCTCTTCTCCCAAGGAACAGGCGACAGGACGAGAGGAAACGGCCTCAAGTTGCACCAGGGGAGGTTTAGGTTGGATATTGGGAACCATTTCTTCCCGGAAAGGGCTGTCAGGCCCTGGCACAGGCTGCCCAGGGCAGTGGTGGAGTCCCCATCCCTGGAGGGATTGAACAGACGTGTAGATGTGGCGCTTGGGGACATGGGTTAGTGGTGGCCTTGGCAGTGCTGGGTTAGCGGTTGGACTCGATGATCTTAAAGGTCTCTTCCAACCAAAACAATTCTATGATTCTATGATTCTAAGACCAAGGACACACATGGAGCAGAGCTAGGGTAGCTCTAAGTGGAAGTGGTCTCTCCAAGGAGCACACATCATTCCCAATGAGATACAGATGTTGTTTTAATGTCACACTTTATCCTAACCAGAAAGCAAATCTTAATAAAGTACTTGCAGAAAGCAAACAGGCGATCTTTAACTACTTCCAACAGTTTAATCAAACTCTCCAGCTTTCCCTACAACCACTACATGCGAGGGAAAGAGAAGGAAACAAGCCTCCCCGCTCCCTTTCCGCATTCATGACAGATTAGACATGCAACATTAGCAGTGTTCACAGAATCACAATGAGCGTTTACCAAGTAAATCCAGCCCAGATAAGCAAAGAAAGACCGAACGCACGAACGACATCCCGGCCTCGCTTCAAGCTCATTGACTCCCCAACAATGACTCTGTATTTAATTGTGCTGGGTGTTTCTTAGGCAACAGCAGGCATTCTTCAGACTCTAAAATGAGACTTGGGAGACAAAGATTTTCACAGAAACACAGCTCTTTATGAATCTTCTTTAGTTAAACAAGTATGCTGGATAAAAACAAGGTTGTATTTCTTGATTTAACTATTGCCTACCCTAAAGAAAGCCAAGCTTTCTACAAAAGGGAACGTACCGAATGCTGAGAAGGATCTTCCAACGGGAAGATCTCTCTTTAAAATGAATGAGCAGCCGTGATGGGGTAAAGTGACAATTGACCCTGAAATCCTGCCATGAAAGTCAAACTAAACTGACTCCGAGATTAAAAACCTGCTTTTGATAGATGTCGATACCTGCTAAAATGAAGAGAAGGTGGTCACAGGAGCAAGAGTATTTCCTTTTAATCATTGCGCACCTCTGGGAAGCCTTCCCCTGGGGCACGCTTCGGGGGGATAAAGAGCTCAGTTTGTGATCAAAGAGGTTTGGAGGAAAATCCAAACGGAGCCCTTTGAGGTTCATCTCCTGCTCATTCGCATTCGCCCTGCACCACTCATCACGGTTCTCCTTCCCTGATTGCTGAGGACAGGCGAACAAAGATACGGGGAGAAGAGATAAGTCCGAGGAAGGAGTGGGCATGTCAAATACCCGCATTGTTCCTATGCACAAAGCTGCGATTCTCCAAAGGCAGGCGAGAGGGCGGGAGGCAAAGGCTTTGCATAAACACCTGCTCTCTGGTGGCTTTGGTTGCAACCACAGGAACGAGGAAAGGCAGCAATTTTAAAGCAAATTAACCTCAAGTTTGTCAGTCTTCCTCACACGGGCTCCCTTCAGCAGCTGGGCTGAGCGATGCTCTCTGCCGCAGCCGCGTGCTATCGGACTTGAGCCCTCTGGGCTCCACCGCAGCAGTTCATTATTGACAAGCTGACGCGTCAACAAATATTCATGCAAGCGTGCAGGAAAACACCTGGTGCTTCTGGGCTCTGCTGGGGCCGGGGAGGGGAAAAAGGGGAAAAAAAAATGCTTGAGCACAAAGATAATTCAAAGGACCAGGGGAGAACTTGTTAGAAACAGCAGAAATGAGTGCTTTTTGTTTTATTTATTTATTTTAAGCATTGTAAACACAAAAGGGACTGATCTGAACTCTGTGGTTCAGCCTTATCATTCAGACCATTTACAGGCGGAGGCACAGAGGTTTGACGGTTTTACTCCTAGAAACATTTGAGCCAGCAGCGTGGGGAGGATTTGCCGTCTCGCGGCAGGTCGGGACCCTCCCGGCTCCTGCCGGCAGCGGGCAGGCGAGGCTGCGTGGCTGCCCATCGCTCCAGCTTACGGGGCTCCATCCTCCGTCTCCACCCTCCTGCATCCCAAAGCACAACACCTTTTCAACCCTGAGGGGCCGCGTGTTCTCGTAGCAGCGTGAGGTGGGAAGACGTGCGATGTGCGATTTCTGCTGCCTTCAGCATTCCCAGGGCCACCCAGAGGAACGGCACAGAAAGCCAGTACCAAGCCAGCAGGAGCAGTGCCAGGCGCTGGGGGACGAGTCCCAGGCAACACACGGGCTACCAAACCACGCCTGAGACACGGCTTCCCCCTCGGCCCACGGTTATGGCCCTCAGGCGAGAAAGCACTCGGCTGCTTGCCAGACAGTACCTTCAAAATTCAGCTCCCAGGCCAAAATACTTCTAAATTCAGGATTCAAGTCTCACTAATGATCCAAAAGGGGACGCACAGGGCCAGAACTGGATTCTAGCACAGCTGTAGTCCTCAGCTCAGACCGTGGGCTGGTCTCTTCGGGGATTAGCAATTAATGAGATAAATGTGATATTCAAGAAGGTTCTCAGGGGAGCTCGAGGCTAAGCAGCACACGGGAGACAAGAAGCTCTAGGAATAAACCTGTTGTGCTGAGATTTTTGCCAAGCTTTTCCAGAACCTGAATTAACACCAAAGCAGATCCATTTCTTATGTAGGCTGGGAAACCTTTGCAGCTCCTCACGTTTTCTAGGAGGAGAATCTCAGGTTTTATTTCTAACGCTCAGCTCACACCGTATCTGGTCTGCCCACAAGCAAGGCTCGGTCCAGTAAGTTGGATTTCCAAGGGAACACTGCATATGTTTGACAACTTTTAAAGTTCAAATGAAATACGGTGGAGAGACCACCACAACACGTTCCTGTCGGTGCCAGCGATTAGTTACCCATAGGGTTAAAGACCAGCACCTCATTTTAAATTTAAATTTGCCCACTTTCAGCTTTCCATCGTTACCAAAAAGCTGTTTCAGAAGCTTCTCCCCACGACGTACCAGGCGCACCTCTGCCCGCAGGCCAAGGCCGAGCTGCACGACAGAGGCCAGTTTGTTACAGAAGGGCCATTCCTGGCCTTCCGCACCTGAAAATACCTCCGACTGGAGGCAACCGAGGCAGGCTGCAGTTCATCCCTCGCAACCCTCTCTTTGCTAGATGAGAAACGCTCCACCGGCAAAGCACAGAACGCTACTGACTTGCCAACGCCTGTAAACTAATTAGTGCAGGTTACACAACGACGTTTTCCCCACTAAATCCTGCTCTCTCCAGTTAAATGCAGGCTGGCACTTGCTTGCAGGATTTATATCAAAGTATCATGAATCAATAGCAAAAAGAAACAGATCCTTTACAGTTTTGTCTCTTATTTAGATCAATGGGATATCAGAGTAAGAGGCGTTTTATGTCCCATTAAATCACGCTTGACTACATCCCATTAAATCACGCGTACAAAACTCTCTGTAAGTTTTAAGAGGCCGGGGAAACCCTCCTACCGTATGGCACTGGGTCTAATTTAAGGACCTCGCTAAGGTCTCATTGAGAAGCGTCGCTTGTCCTTAAACAGAGGAGAGGGGGTTTACTCCATCCTTGGTGCAAGGCTCAGACACATCTTTTTTCACTTCAGAAACAGACTGACGGACCGACCACCGACACCAGGCCCAGCACAAACCTGCCTGGCACGTCCACGGACCGGCTCCCCACGTCCTCCCCCGCGAGGGACCCAGGGAGGCGGACGGGTGCAGAGGCCGCGGCACTACCGGGCTGTGGACGCTGTCGGCTTCCTCGGGTCCGAGATCTTTATTCTACATGAAGCCCAAGTTTGCAATCAGGAGAACGCGCAAGGAAACACATGAAATAAAATATATTTACGGAGGATATTTTTTACTGTGAATTCTTTGCAGTTACTGCTTTATGTAAGACGCCACTCAGAAACAAATGAAGGATGAGAAGGGGAGATGGGGGAAGGGGAAATATGGCTGAGTTTATGCTGAACAGCTTGGCATATATCAGGCCACATTAATCAAGTCAGCCAATTTCAAAACAACAACAAAAAAGCTAAGTTTCACTACTACGTACGTTTGCTGCAGGAGTCTGCCTCTGAATCCTCCGATCGTTTGTTTTATGCTCACTGCACGGCTGTAAATCTACTCCTCAGTGCAGCGAGCGAGATTAGGATGTTTATTGGCTGTCTGGGTAACAGAAAGGGATATCGTATCATTTACTGCTTCATGATCCCACGGCAGAAAAATAACCTGGAATCGCAGCAAGCACTCCTGGAGCAGGGAGAGGCCACAAAATGGCAAGTAACATTGAAAAAACACTTCCTCCTGCTCAGGGATTTAACGTAATCCACTCTGTTACTCAATTAATACTTATCAGCTGTCTTCTGGGGTGCAAAGCTATTTCCATCAACCACCCAGAATCCCGCTGCCAGTACCAGGCAACTGAGCGCCAAACTCAGGTGGTTTCCAGACCTTCACTACCCCAATACAAGCCATTTATCAGCACTAACGAGTGCAGCTTGTGAACAAGCTGGAACATGGACTGTTCCAGGACAAAACAGGCCCTCACTTGCCTGATCCTCCAGCTCCAGATCAAACCACGCTGGCACAGAGCTGACGGTGGACTTTTATGCCGATGGTGTGACTTGATGGACTGTGTAAGGCGCATCTCCTCCTATAGATGACGGGTGCCGTCAGGTAGCACCTTTTACAAAAACAACTGATTTAATGAAAGAGACAATAATGCATTATTTTCTTTCAAAGTCCATAACCACGGACAACTGGACCATGAACTCATACTCTGGAAAAAATGAGCCACAGCATTCAGATAGTAGTCCAGAGAGGAGCTGGACAGACAGACCTGCAGCTTGCTTTCCTCCCCAGATCACAAAGCAGAAATACTGCTAATACGGAGGGATCCAGGAATCCCTAATCCCAGATGTTGCATCAAAGACTCTATTCATCATTGGCTCCAGAAATTATCTTCCACCTTCCGCGATATGCCTCACTCAACCCATCCACTCCTGACAGCACACGCATCTATTTTGCTTAGAACCTCAAATCTTCAAGACCATCAAGTTTTTCCTAATTTGTGCCTTTTGTACTGCCTCCTTTCCCCCACTTCCAACATAAACGTGCCTACCAAAGTGTTACGTGGAGATTAAATACCATTAAGGAGAAAGTATAGGCATCCTCATTTCCAGTGAGGAGACAGAACTCCACAAATGTGAAAAGCCTGCTTTGGTCAGATGTGCCCTGGTTTTCAAACATGTCCAATGTTTTAAGGTAATACTGGGATCTAGATGAAAAACAGGCTTCAACAGGCTATCTGAAAATGATCCATCAGTAACCTGATTTTCGTAACGATATACTTCTAACAAATCATTCCTAAGGGCTATTAGCCAGCCCGGAGCCCTCCGGAGCCATCTCTCCAACTGAGGGATGAGGGTGCAACAACACGCAGAGCTCATCTGTCAAGATCTGGAGAGAGATGAACCGGGAGGAGTATCGGGTGGGAAAGAGAGATCAGAAAAACACCGCTGAAGGAAAAGTATCTGCTGCTGCAGACTCAGGACACCGACGATGTTTTTAAATCACAGTTTTAAGCAAGGTAGAGAAAAACCTAACGTCACACCCCGTGCCTTAAAACCCTCGGGTAAAACAGTCTCACCATCTGATTTGAGACACATTTTTGCATTGTATGGAACCACACAGACACAACATTTTGCCACGAGCTCTTTTCCTCCAGGCTGGTGCCACCGAGGCGCTACCTGAGGCACAGTTTGGAGCATAAGCAGAGGTTCTCCTTGCAGATTTGGTCATTCACCCTTTGGTCTGCAAATGAACGCCCCAAAGCTGATCTCCACCACAGCCCCACCAGCACAAACCCTTCTGCAAAGGTCACTTCCAACTATACGCTCAACTTGGTTCCTGGCTGTCTGGGATGCCAACACCACGGCAAGTGAAGCCAAACAGAAAGGGCAAGCAATGCCAATGAAAACCAAACCCCAAAAATAACAGGAAGCACTGAAACATGCCCTACAGCACAAGGGAAGAAGCAGCGCAGGGGTCCTGGGCAAGACCACGGTGCCTAAGCCAGAGAGCAGAAGCCACATTAGAGCCCGGGGACAGGACAACCATCTTCCCCCGAGCTGCATTTTTATTTTTAAACACGGATCTAACCAGTAACTGAAGAACAATACAGATCGAGGGAACGGCAAAGGCAGTGCAGCTGTACCTGTGTGGGGTCTTACAATGTAAGAAGAAAGATACGCCCCCCCCAGCCCCCCATCACTTGCCTGCCCTTGGTTTGAAGCCCTTCCCAAATAGGCTGTAGCTGAGGCCCCGCGTCTGACACAAACCCGTGAGCCTGTCGGACAGGCACACGATGCTCGGGTAGGAGCACGTTGGGCGTCGTGGCTCCAGCACAGACCAGCAGCAAGGCAGGTCAGCCGCTCGCCTTGGCAGTCAGCAGCAAAAGCAGAGGTCCCGAGGGGCTCCTCCGAAACCGCTGCCAGCTGCAAAAGCAGATCCCACACTCCTCTCCCCGATGCGGACACAGAGCAGGACTGAGCTCTGACCTCCAAGTTCGGGCAGCTCGCTGTGGGCAACAGCATCAGCACTCCCTTTATTCAACCGCTCCAGGACCAATGACTCTGTTTTCAAGATAAATATCCGCAAGTGCAGAAAGGCAGCAAAGGCAGATCAGGCGCTGCAGGCCAGGCTCAGGCACCATCACTGCAAACAGCGGAGGAAAACATCTTCCGAGCCTGCGTCACAGCAAGAGCAGTGCTGGCCCTGGCAGGCGCAGGAAGAGTTCAGGGAGTTACGCTGCAATTTGTTCACCTCGTAACGTAGCACACGTCCCGGCCCCGCACCGCACCGAGCCAGCCAGCACAGCACCCAGGTACCTCCTCCACACACACAACACACCCGACTGGAAAGAAAGCATCTCTGTTCAGCGCTCCACAAAGCGCAGGAGAACGTTACCAACTCCTTACGTTCAATAACCACAAAGAGCTACCAAAACTTTCTATGTGCTGCGCACAGCAGGAAAGGGCACTAGCGTGCTGAAAACCCTCACAACCCAAAGTCTCACCCTAGAGAACAGCAGTACATAAGACCAATTCCTACTCATTTTGAACACCAGTGCAATGTACTGTTGCTATGAGAAAGTAGCACATCCTACGTGGAGACTTACATGTGGTGCAGGCTTTGTTTCCCACTTCCACCAGCGCAGGAATGGTCACCACTTGACAGCTGAAGAGGTGATGCAGAGTAACGCACGGAACCGCCCAAAAGCAAATTACTGACAGACCAGGAACTTGGAAGTCTGCTGTAAACCCTTGATATCACGTTAGAGTAGGATTATTTCTTACTTTCTCCCTGCTGATGTTCAGCCCTCCCTGGCCTACCCGTTGCTTTGTGTCCCTCCTCCAGCACGAAGCCGGCAGGACTCCCCCTCCAGCTCCCCCAGCGTACGAAGGACACCACGTACGGCCTCCGCGCTACACGCAGGACGGCCAGGCTCTGCACTGCTTTGGACGGATGTCATGTATGAAAAACACACCCAGGAGAAAAGGTCAACAAAGTACCAGCAAGTGGCTTTTTAGCAGCCACTGGAACAATTTAATCGGTCTGACTGATGCCTGGCACAGGTCAGGATTAGGCAGCATCATATGAGACAATTTTTGGAAGCGCACAGCACTGCGTTATGCTCCTAAGTTAGGGAACACATCGATGGCCACGTGCGGGTGTTGGACCCACTGCTTCTGCTGCCAGGGGCCTCGGGAGCAGAAGCCCTCCGTGGTAGCCTTGACGTGTGCTCAGGCTGATTGATGACCAGCGTATCTATTTAATAGCTACATCATCATTAGCTTTGACTCTGCACCATTACTCATCTTCCCAGAACTGCCCTTTAGAGCTGTTCAGGACACAATTCTCCCACACTGCATGAAGGTGACATCTCTTCTACAAGCCCTTTTGAAATGCCAACAGCAGGAACCGCCATGGAGAAGGGTGACCACCCATGGCCTGCAGAACGCCCCAAGTCCTTAGGGCTCTATGTTGCTCCCACATCCTCTGAAGCTACTCCTATAGCTACTAATGGGGGTCCCACTGGACCCCTCTCCATCTTTTTTGTGTGATCAGCCGTAATAAACACTCATGAACTGGGCAGACAGAGATAGTTAGGCATGAAAATCTGTGTGGTGGCACAAAATGGACTGGGGAACCCAGATCCTACGTGGTGTGGAAGAAGACAGGGTAGACAAAGACTTTGGTGGTTCTGATTATGGAGACCACACTTCACAAAAGAAGATCCTAATGACAAGTTTTCAAAGATTTCCTCCTCTCCTACGTATTAGAGTGGCTAGATTTCCCCCCCACATACACATTTTTATTTTTAATTCTGAGCACCCAGTAGTTCCCCAATCTGGCTCCTGAAGTATAGTTATTAATCATTTCTTTGCTGGCCATTACACAAAATAAATCCAGCTAACGTGCTTATCAGGAGCTTATCCCTTCCTGACATTTCATCCTTGTATAAGGCTTGAGGGTTTGAATATTTAAATAGGCAAATATTCTTTTGATTAGTAGAATAAATGATTCTTGTTACTTACTGTCCTTAAAAACACTGTTAGCGTCATGGAAGTGCTCAACTATGTTGGCACAGCTTTCACAGGATTTTGTAGATTTTCCTATAAAATGTGGTTCAGCAGCAGGAGAGAGTTCAACTTCATAAGCTCATACATTTTTAAATGCCTTTCCTACAATGATATATGGAACTGCAACGTTAAAGCTAAGAGTGCATGAGAGAGAACTTGGTTAGAATTTCTCCACATTAAGTGGAATTCTCCCCCAAATTACTACCACATAGATTACTGTTTCACTAAGCTCTTGTAAAGCCAAGCTGGAGCAAACATTATCTTGCAACTAAAAGAATTATCAGTACATCTCTCGGTGCCTAGGAAGCTCTGACACCTCGGTTCCCAAAACGGCACTTTCAGAGCACTCCCCACATGAGGTGCCAACAATTTTGCCCCGTTCTAGAGACAGAGCATCAGGGCTCTTTGGTGGAGCAGGGTCCCATGAGCAGGACAACACACAGTGCGGTGTACAAGCCCACAGCCAGCCCGTGGTGCCCATCTCCAGGTACATACTGCTCAGGGTAGGGTAAGTAACGACATCCACCGTTTCTGCCTCTTGCACGGTGCCGCCCCGCTCTTTGCCTGCTCCTCATCAGTCCTGCAGCGACAAAATACACCATGGCAAGTTAAGGCGAGACACAGGCCAGTGCCTTTGCCCTGCATGACCGTGTTGCAAGAAGGCGAATGTGCCTCCCTCGGGGCCACACCTGGACATATCTGGACACCACGGACATCCACAGCAGAGCTGGGGGCTCTCAGTTTGTCAAGAGTCTTCAGGAGAAGGAGGCTGCTCTCCCCTTAACTAAGGCATCAATGATTTAAGCACCACATGATGTTGTTCAAAGTTCACATCATCGTTGCTCTAAATGAGGGAATGCAGAAATTAAGTGGTCAATCCCAAGGCGACAGGAGGTCAGCAGGGCTGAGGAACAAAACCCACAGGTCCTGCTGCAATGGCTCTGCCAGTCTGTTGGCCCTTCTGTCATCCCAGGCAAGGCGCATCAGATAGGGGGAAAATTTAGGAGCGTTTTTTTGTCTGTTTTAAAACAGTCCCCTCCAAACAGAGCTGAATGCCAAATTTTGTCAAAATAAGCAGGGACTGAAGGAACAGGCTTTGAAAACGGCTGCCTATAGCATTTTACAAAGACGAGCATCATCGCATCAAAGCGAGAAGCACCCTGACCTCCTATGCGGTGCGGATCCCGAGCAACCAGGCTGCGACGCAAGGTCTGCTCTCGACGTCGTCGCCAAACTGCCGAGCAGGCCCCGTGTTTCCACCGAGGAAGGGCTGGCACCGCGCCAGCCGCCGCCGTCAGGCAGGGGAACGCTGACTCTGCTGCACAGGGGCAACCAAATCCTCAACAATTACAAGCGTGTAAGTGCTCAGAGATCACAGGATGAAAGGCAGTAATGTAAAATTGTAAATTAAGAGTGTATGTTTTGACATCCTCTATTAGAGGTGTCGACTACTCATGTAGCCGTCCATGTAGACACAGCACTGGATGTGGCTAATTAAGAGACAACCAGTCTAAGGTAGAAGTCAAAGCTCCCTTCGAGGTCAATGAAGAGACACTGACACTGCCAAAGGACAATTTATTGCACCCCTCTATCCAAGGTATACATATACTGCCGTCTGGCGTAACAGACCGATGCAGCTATTTTTCGGGTAGGTGCAAACGTCTTTTTTCTCCCTTGGTCACAGGCAGACCTAGCGTGACCGTCCGGCTGGGCACGTCCGGCGAAGCGAGCCCCTGCCCTCCCATCGGAGCCCCCCAGGCCAGTGCCTTCAGGGTGGCGATCGCACCGGGGGGCTTCACCGACAAGTGCCCAGCTCTGCTCAGGTAGGCTGGCACAAAACTGCCACTGCTGTAAGCCTCACCTGACATTGAAACTGAAATCCCTGGTACACAGCCTTACTGCAGGAGCGTCTTGCTAGAACAGATCTCATGGGAACTCAAGATTTTGACATCCCCAGTACATACTTAGGGCAATGGATAAGAAAAGTGGGCAACACTTGCGTTGCCTGGAACACAGGGCGGAGCGATGCCGTTGCAGGAACAGCTAGTATAAAAATGATGAACTTAAAAGGCACAACGATTTTCAGAGATAGCTCTTCCTTTTTGTGATAACAGATCCACTCTGCTGACGGGTTTATGAACTGGGAAGATGAAGAGGTTTTTAAACCTTTTCTGTTACGCACAGAAATCACTGTAGAAGTTTACTTAACCTCTGTCAGAATCAGATCAGCCGCAGCAGAGGGGTGTTGCTGGCAAACTCCTGCATGGTGGAAGTCGCACAGGGAGAACTCTGCAACCCCAGATCACGGAGCCGGCGCCGCCGCCACCCACCCACGCGGCGCAGGCTGCTCACCGAGGCCGTAACGCACCTTTTGGTACGGGACGCGTACTGCTTGCTTTGGGGAGGGGTGGGGGAACAAATCACAAGCAACACCAACACAGGATGGCGTTGATTCTGATCTGCATTTCTGCTCGTATGGCAATTTCAGGTATTAGTTAACTGAATGCAATTCACTGGTTTTGAATATTGGTGCCCCCTTAATGGTAGGGGACAATTAAGCATGGAGAGGTTAATAAACTTGAAGACCACACAGGTATTTGGTGATTTGGTGACCACGCTGTCTGTCTGTACTCTAGTTTTTCACGCAACGGATGTTTTCTGGTGCAATAAATGCAAAAGGCCAAGTATTCACTCCAATACGCCAGAAGTTTCCCTTTATTCCACAGATGAAGATCCACACCACCGCTGTTATTCTGTGGTGAAATTTGCTCCTGTGTGACTTCTGTACTGTTAACGGTTACGTTCTCCACCTCTGCCAAAATAAAATACGAGAGAGGCAAAACTGGGAGACAAAACCCACCAACTCAGAGCCTGAGCATACAGAAGAGACATCATCCAGTTTACCCCAGTGCAAAACATTAACATACCTACTAGGTATGTTACTAGCAGGTATGTTACTAGTACATACCTACTAAAAAACATTTGCATACCTACTGGGCAGGTTAGGGAGGGATCCAACCCCATACAGCCAGTCAAACAAGAGCTGAATTGCTACAGGGTTAGGAATAAAAAAGCTGCTCTGCAATTTTTAGCGATGCGCCGGCGATGCCCCGTGAGTTGTGTATCAGCCCTTTTTGCTACGGCTACTCAACACCTGCCTGTATCTGCCGAGATCCAAATGCCAAGAGACACACAGCTACCTAGCACAGACACTTCAGAAAGTCTTTTACTATTACTTAAACCCAGGGAACATGACTTAAGGCTATAGATTTGTTTGCTGCCGCAACAGATACACCAACAGGAGTGTGTAAAGCCTGACACGCTCGAAGTCAGCCCCGTTCTCACCCTGCCGCCACCAGCAGCCCCCAAAGGGGACAGACAGACACTGCAGCCTCGGGTTCCAAATACGGGCTGCCTCATGAGATGCATTTTTAGACAGCAGTGGCCACAATATACTTGATGTGAGTAAACACAAAACAAGACACAAATTGCAAACTTGTGTGGAAATACATGCAGTGAGCCAGGGGCTGTGCTCTCCCAGTACTTGTCCGTTACCAACACGCACCAGAAGTTTGCGTCTACACCTGAAAACCACAGTAGGAAAATTCAGGAGTGTTCTTCCCTCTCCTCCTCACCTTACGAATGCCGTCTGACTTTTCCCCGCTTCCCACAAGACCTAACACATGAAATCCTCTCCCACCTGCACAGCCAAACTTCACACGTTAACACCCATCCGAGATCTGGCTTCGCTTTTCTGCCTGCAGCCCGTGGCTATTCACAGCCCCCCTCCCGGCCCAGCACACGCTCTGCTTCGCCACGGAAAACCAGTATGGACTTGGTATTGATGCCGCTGAAAACCGGGGAGGTAAATTCTTACATACCAATGGGGTGCTGACTGGATTGAATGATTTACTCGTGCTTGGGCTGCAAAGCACCGTGGCTGAAACACAATACGTTATAAATCACGTTACAATCTTCTGCCGTCTACGCACACAAAGTGTGTGCAAACGCGCACGGGCAGGTTCAAGCTTGCTCAGGTTTCCTTAACCCAGTCATACAGACTGCTTCTCAGCTACTGCTTACATGTCCGTACTGCTTTTTGTCTTTAAATCTCAGTAGGAAAGGGAAAACCTTGCATATCCTTCTGAACTGGTGACAAGCCACTCCACAAACTGAAGCTATTGATTCCAAACAAGCTTCATTCATGTTCTCCTCACGAAAATAAAGCTTCACCAGGAAATGAATTGATCTTCATTTGGCTTTTGTAAAGATTATGAACAAGCTTAAAAGAAAGCAAATGTTCAGACTGCTATTCATATTGCCACTTCCTAATCACGCTCCATTCATTGATTGCTTATTTTAGTTTGTATTTTGCTGATTCAGTTGCACATGTCGTCCTGCAAAAGGGATTATCAATATTAAATCAATTGTGTCTACTCTCTGAAGTAAATGGAAAAGCAAACCATTTTCTGTTACCCAAGCATCTTAAAAGACCGAACGCTGTCTGGTACACTTCAGTGTTTACAGGTTCAGAACACTCGATTCTCATAAACTATTTCTGATCTTTCAAGCTCTAAAACTCCCCACACTTCCCCACAAAATTTGTTTTTTAAAGCACCTACCTTGTTTCCATTAAGTATATTTCAGAAATGTAATGCTTTCTATTTTAGAATGAGGGTATCAAAAATATGCATTACAACTTAAATATTTAGGGATATACAGGCATTTCTAAATGCACATTACTTACTCAGCAAGTTCTAACAAGAAATCATCTAAGTTGTAAAAACAGAATGTGCAGAACAGGATTTGAACAGGATTTATTTTCGTGAGGGACTCTTGTAATAAAGTTATTAGGTTTAGACAGATCTCAGGGACATAAAGCCAGAGCAATCACAAGTGTCACATCCATCTACCCACCTCTCCCTGTGCACACGAGCTATTTCAGATATATCACAGAATCACTGAGGTTGGAAGAGACCTCCAAAATCATCGAGTCCAACCATTAACCCAGCACTGCCAAGGTCACCACTAACCCATGTCCCCAAGCGCCACATCTACACGGCTTTTCAATTCCCCCAGGGATGGGGACTCCACCACTGCCCTGGGCAGCCTGTGCCAGGGCCCGACAGCCCTTTCGGGGAAGAAATGGTTCCCAATATCCAACCTAAACCTCCCCTGGTGCAACTTGAGGCCGGTTCCTCTCGTCCTGTCGCCTGTTCCTTGGGAGAAGAGACCGACCCCCCCTGGCTCCAACCTCCTTTCAGGGAGTTGCAGAGAGCGAGAAGGTCTCCCCTCAGCCTCCTTTTCTCCAGGCCAAACCCCCCCAGGTCCCTCAGCTGCTCCTCACAGCACTTGTGCTCCAGCCCCTTCCCCAGCTCCGTTGCCCGTCTCTGGACACGCTCCAGCCCCCCAATGTCTTTCTTGACATATGAAGAAGAGGAGGCATCAGGAGATCCTTGGTCTAGGATTTATGGAACAGCCACAATTTTGAGATAACAGGGAGGAGAAGAGGAGGAAAATTCAAGTAATGAACTCTCAAATTATTTCAAAGGATTCATGCTTTGTGCTTGACTGTCCTTTGGACAAGCCATCGACTGCAGGACAAGCTCACCCCACCCGGGTCACCCCCCTCTGCCCTTCCCAGCGAGCTGCACACGTTCAGACCGGCCGCTCAAGGCAACAGCCCGCCGGCCAAGCGAGCGGCACACCAGGCTGCCTTGGATGCGGGAAAACTAAATAAATGGCTTCAGGACCAACGCTGTCAGACACCAGTGTTTGACTCATGCCTCTGCCTAGTCCGGTTTGGCTGTGAAAATGCACCGATTTAAAAGCTCCTGCGGCAATAGAAGAGCGCTCTGCAATACATGGAAGCAGATAGGTAGCACAAACGCACAAGCTTTGGTTTCTTTGGAAGCCAGCTAAAAAGAAGTGCACCCAAAGCTTAATTTGGTTCATTTATTTTCATAAGTATAGTTTAGTCAGAAGTATTTACGATAACGCAGGTATTTTTCATCGCTGGAGTTCAGAAGAGCACAAAAGCAAGTTGTTAAATTATCCTAATCCCATCCTCTGCCAAAGCGTGCATTTAGTACTTACGCTTACATTAGTAAATGTTTTATAGCACACTTCACAGATAGAAGTCTTCCCTCAAGCATCATGTTCCAAACTTACAAGAATAGGGAATAATTTTGTAGTCAGGAAGGGAAAATTGACAATTAGTGGAATTTATTGCATAAAAAAAATAGGTACCATGTATATAAATCCATGGTCACAGCGTTTCACGATTTACCATCGTTATGCTGTATAGTGTAGAGAATGCCGTAACAGCCACTAAACAAGCTCTAGAGTTCCTTTCCCAAAAGCACTCCCTTACCACCTGATTTTAAAGAAGATATTGGGACTTCCAAGCACCGAAGCCTTCTGGCACACTTCTGACTCCATACAGGTCACGCACAGGCGTCAGACAAAGTGTACTTCAACGATCTTTACTTCAAAAGAAAAAAAAAAAAAAGAAAAAAGAAAGCTGTCCCGTGTCCCTACCTAAATCCAGACTAGAAATAAAACCCTAAACTTTTTAGTAGAAGTCAGACACTTTCAGTTCTGGGGTGATTTTTGATAGCTCTCGGTGGAGCCAACCCTACCTGCCTGCGTGCGTGTACAAGGCACCACGCTGCTCCGTGCCACGGAGCTGGCTCCCTCGAGGAGGTCACAGTAGTAGGCATAAAAAATAATGAGCAAATACGAAGCGCAGGTGGAAAAGCGTGTCTTTAGAGACTTTACTCGCCCAGTTTTCAAGAAAAAGAATTACTGGAAGTCCAATAACAATCTCTCCATACACGCACATTGGTACGCACCGAGGAATAAAGATCAATACCAGTATTTATTTAATAGCACGCTGGTTTGTATTAGTACTAGAAAAGCAATGCAGCAATAAAGCAGCTCTTTTCTCTTGTGCAAATCATCCAAAGTCACCCAAAGCTGCAGCACCGTCCCTGGAGAGGCAGGGGGTGCACACGGCTGCCCTGGTGCCAGGCAGCGCCTGCTCGCACAACACAGCGGCCACGGCTCTTCAGATCTCGAGTGCCTTGATGATGCCGGAGAAAGAAAAACCAAACCGTTTCAGGTCTGAAGCTGGGTTTGGAAGCATCTTCCTGTCCCCATGATCTCCGGAGCAGAGAGGGGACGGATTCGGCACAGCCTCAGCGTTCCTTTGGAGAGCACCAGGAACTGTGCAGCCTGGCACAATAAAAACACCCAGAGCCACGCAGGGATCGGACAGGTTGGGCAGGATGGCACGCACGGAGAGAAAATATCCAGCAACCGGCCTCCGAACTGCAAAACTGATCTAGTTTTGGTGAGCCTTTTCTGAGGCACGTTTCCTTTACGCCAGAGCTTTGACACTGATACTCACTGCTTGATTTCTTTACCTGCTGTCCCAGAAAATTTCCAGGTGGCATCCTTCCAAGTATTGGAAAACACTACTTTTCCTTTTTTATGGCTGGTGCCATAAAAAGCCAAGGGCAAGAGTGTTTTTCACACAACGCTGGAGTAGACCACAACTATCTAGCAGGAGAGAAGATACACAACTAGTTCTGACTTCTTCCTAAAGATGAAAGTATCTTTTAATAGACTCCCACATGCTATTCAAAGAGAATTTCACATCTGAAACAGTCATGGTTTTTTTCTTTCTTACACCGTCTTGATTCCTCACTAGTTTTTCCTTCAGTTATTTGATGAAGAAAAATCGCTATGTCCTGCCTCTCTTTTCCTTGCTGTTGTTTGTATGGAGGATTGCAAGAAAACCAAACCAAAACAAAAACCTTTTTGCAAAAGGTAAAATAATATATTGTGCATGCAAGAGAGAAAGAGCTCTTTTGACCTCCTTTGTTTGCAATAAACAGCAACGACTACAAATAAACAGTCATGAAACTCTATTTCCCAGTAAATATCACCAGCATAATTCAAGTAGCTTGTTTTTGTCGTCTTAAGCGCTGTCCTTCTCCACAGACTCATTTCATCAAGCCTGGCTAAACACCCTAGGGCAGGACATGACTAAGTCACTGGCATAATAGCACAAATGTGCGACTCCAGGAATGCTCCGGCTCCTAAAAACTTGAGGAAACCACCAATAAAGAGCTCTCTCACCTGCTGCAATGCTATTTGCAGATGTCAGCCACGTCTACCAAAAACAGTACGCTCATTTGGGCAGGGGGGGAAGGCAAAACGCACTTTGCTTCGAGCAACGCTTGAAGGAGGTCGTGTGCCTTCTATTTTGGGGAAGAAATGAGACACCAAGACAGACGTGATGCCAGATGTATGAAGCAGCATCCCGGCAGTCTCCTGCCCAAGTCAGGATACGTGCTGAGAAAGTGCCTCATTTCAGTTCCTTGGTACAAGAGAAAACCGAGACAAAGGCACCTGCAAAGCCAGATCTTTTTCGTTACTTCCATAGGGGAAGAGATTTGCTCTTCTTCACAAGAAAATAACTAAATCTGATAGCACATGAAACCTACAGAGACTCTCCTGAGCCCCATCAGAGCCAAGCGCAGGCTGAGCCTCACGGCACAAAACATGGCGGCCTTGGAGTTTGCAGGGGAGGCCCCCGAGAGCAGGTACGGCCAGCGCAGGACGAGAACGTCTTGGGTCTGCTCATGAGAGATGTGAAGGCAGGTGTGGTCTCATAGGCAGGAGATTGAATTAGAGTCTCCGAGGCCCATCCTTCTGGACAGTCCTGATGTATCTAGGTCACAGCCACATTCATGACTTTCCAAAGATGTAGTCAGTTTTTATTATAAAACCAACATCCAATTCTTTGGCCCTGCGACACCCCAGTAACGTGAGTGGAGGCCGAGACCCAAAGGCAGCCCCATGGCAGAGAGCAAGAGGCTCTCCAGGGGTGGGAAGAGACCCCAGAAGAGCAGTGCCTCCCACTACAGCTTGCTCCCTGCACCCCAGAGTATGTTCTAGCACCCCGTACGTACGTGCTGAGAGCCCCCAAAGGGCACCCACAGACCACTTTGAATAAAAATAAAATCAAGAATGGATTTAGTTGCTTTAAGTTAAGTAAGTTGTCAAAGAACAACCCAAAGTCGTCGCTAAAACTCTGTCTTTTCCACTATATCCCAAAGCAAGACGTTCAACTAGCTGCCATGCAGAAGTCTCTGGTAATAAAACCAGCTAAAGCCAGATGGTGCTAAAAAGCCCAATTGCTCCCAGGCTCCCAAGGAAGGCAGCTACAGAAATAAACGGGTGATTCAGCCACTTGAGACACTTGAGTGTAATGACTCTGACTCAACCCCCAAACACACCACTGGGAAAAATTAAAATCAAGGCAGTGCTATGTAACAGTTTAATCTTTAGCAACGGCTTCCAGGTGATGGCAGAGCTCTACCCAGGACACCGCTCCAAGGCCGCGTGGTCCAGCTGGTAAACGCAACCCTTTTATCAGGTGCGTGCTACGAAAACACAGCAGCACATCAAGCTCCCCACACACAACCCCAACGCTTTTCCATGCTTTGCCTGACCCATATGCAGGACCCAGAGGGCAGGGGCAGGGTCTCCTGGCTAGGAAGCCCTCAAAACCTCTGAAAACCAAGGTGTGCAAGTTGCTTAATCACGTACATCATTTTTCCTCTCCACTTTGATATCTTGAAGCTTGCCTGCATGAGAACAGCTGTTGAGAGATTCGCAGCAGCAGGAATATGTCATCTTCACCCAATGATTCAATAGTCCTAACAACTGGGGGTATTATTTTTCTTAAATCTACTCCTTAATCCCATAATGCCATAAAATACCACTGAATCGGAGCTTAGCAGGATTCCAGAAAGGAACAGACTTTTAAAGAGATAATGAGAACTCCACATTTATATTAGATAGGATTGAAAAGAGAGAATAGAGAAGACAGAATGTACCAGATGGGTAGATTATTTCATAGTTTTCCTTAATATGATTTCTTCAACCCGAAGCATCTGGTAATTCCACTATCAGAGATTAGATACAGGATAAGATGGACAGGCAGGCTGATCTAACACAGCCATTTTTATTCTCCTGCTACATGTAGGAGGGGTTCCCATTAAATCACACATCACAGAATAAAACAGAAGTGCATAAAATCTAGTGTCAAAGCGGGGAACGTTAGCAGCCCCTAGGATCCCATGTAAACAGGCTTCGCTTTCCGTAAAGCAAACACCACGTCTTCTTAACCCCCCCCATCCTGCACAGGCAAGCAGAAAATGCTGTGAATTGATCAACAATAAAACTCACAGATCGGCCTCGCTCTTCACAGGTTTTGCAGAAAATTGAAGAAAATCTCTCCAGCTCATTTTTTTGGGAGATTTGTGTTGAAGTCCTGCAGTCTGCGGGCAGCACTTTGGGTACTTCCAATCTAGAAGCTGTAATTGTTTTCCAGAACACACAGGAATCTCATCTTAAAGTCCAAAAACCTAATCAAGCAAGATAGAAACGTGTTGCCTGTGCCTATCTCATTACGCCACTGTTCTGCAGCAAGACTTGAAATAAGGTCCCTTGCACCAAAATCCTAGTCCTGCCTTGTTTTCGCCCAAGGAGTAGCTTGCTTGGTCATCCAAAATGTAACGCCGTTGCCTGACTCACCCTGAAAGCACGCTGCATTGCACGCCCAACACAACCCTTGCCCTCAGCAGAGGCCAGGATCAGAAACAGCAGTATTAGTGAGCGCAAGACTAAGGTCTTGCAGGCACAGCGCCCTTATGGTATCAGCACCACACACGTATTTCACGTATCCATACCGTCAGCAGCATTTTTTCGGGAATCGCTCCAGCGTAAAGACTGATACTGCTCGAGTGGGGAACAGCAGGGGAGACTTTCTGCCCTCCAGCCCAGGCGAGCAGCCTCAGCTTTAAAGAAAAGAAAAGTAAGTCTCTCACATGAACTGCATTTTACAACCAAAACGAAGATGATAAGCCAGCCTACCGAGAAGGGACACCACAGCTCCTCAAATCAAGACCAGCAAGGTACTGTGCCCCCACTCCTGGCCCTGGGAAAGACCTGGCCTTCCTCTCCGTGCCACCCTGAATCCAACACCTCTTGGACCATTTTCTCCAGGGAAACTCACCTCCACCCTCTCTGCTGCCTCTGGGCAGGGACTCAAAAGGCCATCGGCTGGGACTCGTGATGCCTCCTCATTGCCAACATCTGCCTGCAAATCTCTCTGAGCAGGAAGACCTGCGTCTCTGAACCCTCAGTGATGCTGACCATGAGGTGCAGGGAGTCTAAATACAGGAAGGTTACAAAACATGCCAGATTTCCCCTAAACTCCCCTTACTCCCCTTCGCTTTGGCCACAGTCACAAAGAAGGGGCAGGAAAAGGACTAAGAAGAATGATCCAGCGTAGCTCAGCACTCAGGACGAGTGACACTTGACCACATTAATCATCTTCTTTAAAAAAAAGAGAAAATGAAAAGGAAAGAGCACATGAGCGACAGCCCCTGCTAGGAAGAGCCCGGGTCCATCGGCATCCCAGACGCTGAACAGCCTTTCGTTGAACCAGACTTCACTATTATATTTAAAACTACTACAGGGTTTGTAATGCTTATCAGCTGGAGAGTTTTCAACAGTTTTTCCCCACTAATGCCTCAATTTCAAAACCATTTAGGCTAATTTCCTTTGACTGGAATCTGTTTTAATCAGAGACCAGGATACTTGACTTAAATGGTTTGTATTAAACCCTTCATAAAATCAGCCATAAAACTGCACGCACAAAATAGTGAATGGATCTTGAAGTCAGAAGTAGAAAGAGCTGAAACTTTTCAAATCCTCCGGCAAACTCAAGCCTATTTCATGAGCAGGCCAACCGCTCTCTTACAATACCAAGACAATTGATCCCTTGGGGGGGGGGGGGAAGCAATAACCAAAACACACTCCCGAAGTTATTACATAGATAAAAGACACTAAGTTATGCAGCTGCAGTCAGGACCCACAAATTCTCTTCCAAATTATTAGCCCAGCTCCAAAATGATGCATATTTAATAAATTGCTGTGTCTGCTCTGTCCTCTCCACCACCCTCCCATGAAATGACGGATAGTGGCACTGAGAAAGAATACAATGCAAACCTAAAAATGTCAGAATTAATCCTTTTCTTCCCCCCCAAGATCTGAAAAAAAATTACTTCTCAAATTAATTCTCACAAAGTAATGCTGGCTCTGCTAGAATCAGAGTTCTGGATGAGAAATGAAACTAAGCAGCTCAGGCTCAGGTAACTGCTAGAGAAGGTCTCACTTCAAGGATTTGTCATTGTAGTGGGATTTGCATATCATATAGGCAAAGGTGCAATTTGCACCTGCAATTCGTTTTGTCCAGACGAACCGTACCAGCAGAATTGGAGGCTGAGCCTCCATTCCTTTGAAAACTCATCCAAATATTTCTGTTGTCAGTGGCTGACAGCCTTGGAAACTCTGAGTGGCTGCTTGAAATTCATGCAGCACACAGAGAAGTGAAGGAACAAAAGCGCTCCATGCTCTCACATCCTTAACGATTTGCCGTACGCTGCAGACATGTAGCTGCATCCCCTTGCTGCATGACTTTCAGTGGCGTGCAGGTGCCAAGCAATGGCTTTGTCACAATCCTAATGACACAGGCATTGGGCACGTATCTTTCAGAATCTAAATCTCTCTCGGCTCATTTTTCTATCAGGGATTTCACTCCAGGCCTGGACAAATTGACACTTTGCTATTTTGAGGAACACTCTGCTAGCCATATCTAAAATTAACTTTCCTAAAGATAAACTTACAGCGTGTCTTTTCTCACACTCTTAACAAAATGACTGGGCATCTCATTTAAAGTCTGTTCTTCTATGGTGCTTAGCAGGTAAACATCATCATCACCATCGTCCTAAAGGGTCATTATGGAAAAACAGTAGAGCAAGGATATTGCTACCTGCTCCATCGGGCTCCCGTCACAGGTGCCCGCGCAGAGGCGTCGCTGCTCGGGAGCTGTTACTCTTGCTGACTGGTATTTTAAGCCTTTTCTCACGCCTTCCTCCTGCTGCCGCAGTGGCAAAGGGTCAAAGCACTTCTGCCCCCTCTCTCTGGGCTGCTCAAAGATCAACAGGAGATCCCACCGCAGCGTCCCGGGAGAGGGACTGCGCTGGGCGGAGCGCGCGGGCAGCCGGAGAGCCCGCGGGCCTTGCAGGGCCGTGAAGGAGCTGGCAAGGGAGGAGAAAGGGGGAGTCTGCGCACGCACTTACAGGGTAATAAACACCAAAGGCCAACAGCGAACAGCCCTTTGCTGACGAAAGCAGATGTGAGCTTCTGATCGTGTTAATACCACCCAAAATAATGTCTTGCTTTAGGAAAATAAAAAGCAAGAGAGAGAAGAATGGGAAGAAATTCACTTTTTTCCCCTGATAAATCGCCTTTATGAACTATCTCAGGTTCAGCCAAACTCCATTGGTTGCTCATTACCGAGCATGGCCCTGTGAACGGTAAGGAGGGAAGAGCAAACGGTATCACACGAGAACACGAAAGCAACCATCGCTCCTGGCTCTTGGATGATACCTAAACACGCGCACTCCTTCACGGAGCAACTGGTACTTACTTGGTTGGACGATAATCTGGTATGGAACGATCCAGTGAAATCTTCTCACTGAGGTAGGAGTTGTAGCCGTATTTCTCATGTGGTCCCTTTGCTTTCTCCTCCTCCTCAGGGGACAGGGTGGCTGGAAGCCCACCTTTACCACGTCCACCATAGCCTTCAATGAGACCAAGTGACTTGGACAGACCTCGAGAGAAAAAAAAGCCACCATCACTGTTAAAATTCATCACTGTTATTGCCAAGCTATCAAAGAAACAAAAATAATCTGAAAATCCAGGGTGTTTTGTTTTGGTTTTCTGAAAACATTTCAAATTCTAGTTCCTTGGCCCAATGCTGGAACCAAAATGACTCAAGTCTTGAAATTCTCCATGGCTCAGGCACGCTGTTCCCGATAGCTCTGCCACCAGCATCCAACCGATAACCTGTCCCAGGGATCTGTGCATTTATTTAGTTGTTAGGAAGGTTATTTAGGCCTCCTTCCCACTCTCAGAGAGGTAATTACATAAAAGGTTAGATGTCCCCAGGAGAAGGATAGGTTGAACACAGAATAAGAATAAAATAGGGTTGGTTAACTGCCAACTGAATGAATTTTTGCTCAGCATGAATAGTGAACTGCATACAAATGTTACGGATTTAAAAACAATTTCCCCTCAAAGCTTTCTTATCTTTTAAAGTATGGCATTCCCAGACCTTTATCAAGTGGAATTATTTATTTATATCTGCATAGCTGAAGGAAATAGGCAAAGTTCAAAACGAGCTGCACAAGAAAAGCTATATGCATGACTTAGTGGTGATTGTGGACAGCAAAGTTCATGCTCGTGTTATTTATTATACAGAACACCTGGAATTTTAATATTTTTCATTAGCGGAGACTCACACTCCTCTTCTTGTCAGAAACCAAAAGAAAATTAATGGATGATTTTGGTTTGGTTTTTTGGTTTGGGTTTTTTTTAAAGAAAGACACCAGGGTATATTCCCCTTAGTTGTAATGGCAGAGCCCTGACCCTGAGAGCAGAACAGACTGTCGTCACCGCTGATGCTTGTGAAGGGACAATAACCTCGAGGTTATGCACAGGGCTTCACGACGAGCATGGTCCAGCTCCCAAACCTACCATGGATTTCCATCGCCCTGGACAAAACACTCTGCCTCCCCACCTACAAGACACAGGTGTAAACACTTTTTTCCTCAAAAAGTAGTATTGCGAGGCAGTAAGAAAATCACCTACGAATGTAAATCACAGTTTGAAGCACTTGAATAGAAATTATTAGTAGTAGTAGTATTTCTTCTGACAAGGAACCTCTAAACAGCCTCCCCTGCTAGGGAGCTTCTGAGCGTCGATGGAGTCCCTCTGACCACACCGGGCTTGATGAGATTTTATCCAAGGACAATAATTAATAAATCAACTGCAAGGAGCAGCTGGCTGTGATGTGGGGCTGGACTAGATAGCCAAGCTGCCTTTTCCCATCTCCAGGCTCAGCAACAGCCAGAGCAGTAAGTCAGGAAAGCTGGGAACGGTGAAACCTTCTGGCCTGCAGAAGGCCAGCAGATCGCTCCGCGAAGTTCCTAACCCCAAATGGCTGGAGGGACAAGGTTCACCTTGCTTATGGAGATAAGAGATACCAATTTCATTTCAGACACAGACTCCAACAGAATTAAAACAGTATTTTTTTTAAGAAATATTCTCATGAAGAGACAATTCTTCTCAAAATGCCTATTCCTTCATGAAAATCAGATCTTTTCTACTCAGGAACAGTGTAGATATATAAATTCCCTCAGGGTACCCTAGATCACGTCTTGCTTCTTGTTACACCAAAAAGACAAACCAGCCTCCTCAGTTCATCAGCTGAGGGTTTTACCACCATAACAGACACATTCTAACACAAATTCAGTTTATAATTTTAATTCCTTCTTCTTCACCTTTCCCATGAAATGTTTCCACCAAACTCCAGAAGATATTGCCTTACTGTCTATCACTGCTAGTTCTCGGCCAGAAAAACTGTAACACAGAGCGGTGAAGCCCTTCCACGGCATCTAGCATGCTCATACTTCTACCATAGGTATCCTCAGGATCTACAGGTTTGCTGTTAAAGCTTGATTTTGCTTTTCTTCATTCATTTTAACACATTTCTCACTTCCCCAATGCTTTTGCTATCGGTGCTTTGAATCTATGCATCTGTAAGAGGGGCTGAAGTGGGACCTTTCTGAGCTGGGTTAGGGCCGGCAGAGGCTCCGTGGATGGAGGAGCTTGGCGCTGGGCAGTGGAACCCGGGGTTCCCATCCAGGGGGATATCAGAACCGCTAACATCACAGCACCTTGCTCTGTTTAAAGCAGGTTTAAAAAAAGACAAGCTCGAGTTATTATCAACAGATTATAATTGTTTAACTCAGACATCCAAGGCAGCACTTCTTCCAGAGCTCCGCACTTGAAATCAACAGGGAAAGACTCATCCCTCCAAGGCTAACTCATCCACCACAAGATCTGAATCAGTCTCCAGAGGCGCTTACCTCTGTCTTGACTAAGGTAATTGGGCTCCCAACTACAGCATTGCGGTGAAGTATCTGAAATTAGAGGCGAGAAATCTAGCTCTCAGTGTTCAAAACGCCAACAACCACAGGAACTAGCTAGACCAGCCTTCTCCACGTTGCTCAGCTTGGTGGACCTGAGCTGGTATTAGCAGCAGGAGGAGACGCCCGGAGCAAGGACATCTTTGCCGAGGAATTCAGCTGGCTGCACCGAAACTGCAGGCTGGGTGCGCTCTACAGCCAAACCTTCAATCCTCCACCAGCGACGCAGACTGGGGAGAGCAGGGTGGGGGCTGCTGCACAGCACAAGGACACCTTCCTTACTTGTCCATCTGTGGTTTTATTACAGAGTAAAGATACACAAGGGGATGGAGCACACTCCTTCTCTCCCAAAATACAGTCAAGACATGGGCAGAGCCGACACAGACCCATCTGTGCCCCCATGCCTGGTAGCAGGCTCCGCTGTGACAAGGCAAAGCGAAGGTCCTGGCGAGATGAAGCCTCTCTGTTGACTGTAGAGGTAGCAGAGAAATGCCGAGACCTGACATTATATTCAGGAGCTTTGACTGACGAGCCTATAATGCCATCAACTGCTCTATTCCAAGACCACAATCATGACAACTAGACACTCCCCCCCCCCCAGCATACATTTCTTTCTCCTCAGTATATTCCTTTGTTTCTGCATATGAACTTCTCAGTCCTTCTACTACGATAAACCCCGTCTCAGTAAGTACAGATAAATCTGTGTCATTTAGCCAAAGGAATCAATTGAGGTGATCGATTCCTACGTGTCGGGCAGGGCACTACCGTGAGACCACCATCCTCTCTTTGAACACCACCCAGGACAGCAAACACACCCACAGGGATAGTCACAAAGATGGATATTCCCAGGTGTGATGTGACGGGGAGGATCTCCGTGTCTGCGTCTGTGCTGGTTAAACATTTCAGCCTCGGTTCGGGCGGTCGGAGGGGTTCATCCGCGCAGCTGGGATGTCACTTTGGTGTACAGCACTTCGAAGCAAGAGTCAAGTAACATTTGGCAAGAACGAGAATTCACATCCAAACAGAAGAGGAAGAAATTTGCTTCCAACTGGCTGAAAAGATGCCTCAGGAGAGGCTCAACTGAAAACAAACGGTTACAGCAGAACCGGCCAATCCATTCATTCGTTCACTTTTATTAGCCCCGTTTTAAGGCTGCACAAAGAAGGGCACATTTCTTCAAGGTTTTGCTATAACTTCAGAAATTATCCTCAGCCCAGCCCGTATGGTTCCTTCACCCGGCAGGAGCCCAGGGAAAGCTCCTTCTCAGCAGGGAGCTCCCTGGGCTTTGCGTTACCCCACAGCTGGGTGCACAGAGACACCTGCGAGCTTCCCAAGCCTAAGGGAGAGCGAGCCCACCTTCTAGAGAGGACTCCCACATGCAACTGTCTCCTCTTCTCTTTGCTCTCCTTCCTCCCACCTGTCTCACCTGATCTCCAAGTCGCCCTTCTCAGTCCCTGCCTACACCACCGTCACTGCAGCGGGGCCCAGTCAGGAGCCAAGAGCTGCAGGTTTCTGGAGGCAGCACACACACCTTCTTCCATTTTCTGGTTGCCCTTCACAGCCTGCATGGAAACACCGTTTGGGTCTCAAAGGACAAGCGATCTCTCATAGCGTTCCAACGGCGTAACACTGCACATGAATGATTAAGCGCCTCTGGTGACACAGGAGCAGAAAGGGGACAAGGCCTCTGAAGCCAGTCGTTCCCCACACACAACCGCCCAGGGCTGGGTTCCAGCCCAGCCTTCCGCTGCGGCCTCTTACGAGCATGTGCTTGTAGCATCTTCACACTTTGAAAACCTCCAGCCCTTTCCCAAACCTTCTTGAAATTAGCCCGGAAGGGACAGAAGTTACACACAGAGGCACAACAAACAAGAAAGAGCAAGAGCATGATTCCATCAGCTTATTTCCTTGAAGAACTGGGCTAAAAACCAAAGAGTCAGAACCGTTCCCAAGTCACAGACCAAATCCTTCATCATTCTGGGCAGGCACCAAAGCAGAAGTGCTGAACCGCTGCCAAAAAGTCTCTCCTGATGCCTGCTCCAGCCTATCTATAGCGATAAACAGCACTAATCCCCCACAAAAAAACTTGATCTTTGGAGTGAATTCACTCCCTAGTGAATTTTGCAAGCTCATGAGATGGTAATGGGCTGCATCAAGATTAGATGTTCAGTGTAGATCAGAGCTCTGAAGCGTTGTGAGCTTCACTCATCCTTAAGCCACATTCGCCCAACAAGTACGTTAGAAATGAAAACAGGATTTTTCTTCGGAATCTCCTAAAACAGCTGAACTTTGGGACAAAAGGAGCGTATTGCTCTTATACTGCAGGAATAGAAGGAAAAAAAGACAACACTTAGAGCTGCTAAGATCTGAGCCGCTCCTGCTGAAACGGCCAGACATCGCATCCCCTGGGGACTGACAAAGAGTTGGTTTTCTTCAAGATGATATAAAAATTTAATCTCCACAGCAAAATTATTCCTAGACTGAGTGCAGTTATAGTAAATATATTATTCTCTCCTTAAACTGGCAGTGTATTTCATAAGGAGACAGGAGTTTTCTAGGATAGAGAAAACCTTTGGTAAAATACAATATAACGCGATACACAGCCTTCATTTATAAAGGACCCAGCCAAAGAGGCTCCCCAGGCAGCAGGCGCCTTGGAAAAGCGTTTTGCTGCATGTCAGCCCAGATGAAGGAAAACGTTAACCCTACCGATACAAACCTTAGCCGAGGAATCTTCTTTCATCAAGGCGGCTACGGAAGAGGGAAGAGAATCTGAAATTGAAAGGCACTTCTGAGAAACAGGGGTCCTGAGCCCTAACACTGGGGGTGGAGGAGCGAAAAGAACAGGAGGAAATAATATAGGACAGATTTCTGGAAAAGCAAATCTTTTAGTTGCATCCTTCCTTGTTTATGTCGTCCTGCTGCAGGAGTTACGGAGTACGTATAGCTCAGATTGAAAGGCACATTCCTATAGGAAAGAGGAACATGAAGCCCTCCTTCTCAAGAAGAAATAAATAATACTGAAATGGTACCGAAAAATAAGAGAAGCACAAGGAGAAAATTAAAGTAGATGTCTTTGAAAAGTACAGCTCTTATTAAGCTAAGTACCGCGGATCTTCCAGCCCAAATAGCTCTCCTCGGGACGGGCGCTTTGGGCCTCACTGCAGCCGGGGATCTGAAGGCTAACAAGAAATTTCTGACTCGGGAAAAGAAAGCAAAACAGATGAGGCAAATGGTGTAATACGTGCCGTGGGTTACACTGCGGATATTGCCTCTGCGCGACCCCTCGGTGAAGATGGAAGGGGAGGACACAACAGATAGGCTTTTAGGGGTATTTTATGGGAAACTAGAATAGATACCAAAGGGCGAAGTGTCATAGGTGATGCTAGAAATTATGGAAAACTGCTGAAGTTTTTAGTGTTGTCCTGCTGATCGCTGCAAATACAGACTATTAAAGGGAGGACTCATTAACGATAAGGGTAATTGGCAGACTAAGATGCACCAATTTTCCTTTGCAGCTTTGGCGGAACCTGAGACCTGGGATTTTCTCTTCTCTCCCTGCAGCAGTTTTTACACAGTTCTTGCTCAGAACTTTAGTTTATTAGACTAAATAGCGCAAGTTCCTCCGACTGTAAACGTGCAACCATGCGCTGTTAAAGGACCATGGAAATTGTCTAGAGAGCACCAAATACAACTGGCTCTGTCGGCTGCCTTTGCTCTCGCTGCCTCCCCAAAGCATCCTTATACCCTTGCAAAGGAAACCAAAAGTAGTCGTAAAGGGATTAGAAGATAAGGGATCACCTTCTTGGGGGGTGAGGGGGGAACACAATACACATTTTAAAAATGAGCTTAACTACTAGAGCCCAGTGGAAAAATCAGTATTCCCCTGAACCCTACACCATTTTATTCAGTGTACGCGCTAGGTATGTTTTTCCCAGGGCTGACCACTTACCAAGCGCCAGTATATCCCCCAAATCAGATGCCGCAGCAGGCTTCCGACAAATCCCCCTCGCTAAAGGATCACTGCTATCACCTTCCGTTCGGACAGTGCGTTTCCAGTGAGCTGCCTTTTAGCATATCTGAACATCTCCTTCAGCTGCAAGGATCCGACAGAGCTGTCTGGTGTCCTCTGCCACGCAAATGATTTGTTGGTTTACCGCAGAGATAAACAGGAACATGATGACTGGCGAAAGGTGGTTTCAAGAAAATTTCAAACCCCTGGCTTCACGCTGAATGACAAATGTGAACTCAAAAAAAGCAGCAGATGGATGCTGCCGGGCCCATGCTTGGCAAGGAGGGATTTTAACCAGACACAGACAAACTGAAAATATAGCTTATTTTACCTGTGATCCAACATATTTCATCTCTAAAAAAGCTCCTGTGGATGTAAACTTATTTGAATAATTCTTATTAAAATGAATTTGTCCAACAGACCATTAAGTTTTCACTTAAATAATTGTGACAGGTGGGTGTGTGAGAATCGTACACGTTTTCCCACAGCCCAGCCGGGCACGGATCAAAACAGGGTGCCCAGGACAGGCACAGCTCCTCGTTATTAAATATAATTAAGGATAGATTAGATGAACATCTGTATCAAGAATGATTTAAGCACAGCTGCGCTTACATCGTCATGGGAACAGTCAGACAACGTCAAGATTTCTTCCCACCTTGTACTCTACGGAAAGGATGGGAGAAGAGAGCACCGTCAAACTGCATAGGGTTTGAAGTCTCGTTTGAAATGTTTTATCATAAATATACATTTATACACACATATATGTATATATGTACATACACACACATATTCAGAATTGAGGTTTTCTTATCTATATGGCAATGGAAACACAGAGAAATTACCTTTGGAGCCAGAGGGGGGATCAGCACCCGTTGCAAGGAGAATATAGTCATCAGGAGAATTTCAAAGCCGTCTCGCCCTGTTTAGGCCATTACACTACCAAGTTCTGGTTCCAAATGATAATTTCCCGATCAAGATTCACCTCAGGCACAAAATAACAGAAATCCTTCAACTGGCTGAAGCTGTTTAGTTCAGAGGAATGATTTAGCTGATTCTAAAGCCTAGGACTAGAAGAAGAGCTTGGCCATAGATCTATGCTCTCTGAAAGTGTGAAGATATTAGTGTCTACGATCCTGCTTCACATTTGTAAAATAACTTGTTGAAAAAAAGGCAGGACTTAGCAACAGAACCGGTTCAGAGTCAGAAAATCGTAGGCTAGGAAAAGCTCTTTGCAGCTCAGCAGGGAGAACAGGCAGTGCTTCCATGGGAGTCTTACGCATAGATATCTTGTTCAGATACAAAAGACAAGACTGAAGGTGATTTATATCCCAGGGAAAACCCCGGACACGCGCGAAGCACTCCTGGCAATTTAATTAGAGCAATGCTCTTCCCAAGCGTGTACTAAGATAACCAACCCCAGGAGATGCCCTGCTGCTGGGAGCTCCCCCTTTCAAAGGAGAATTTCAGATCAAGAGGCCAGCTGCTTACACAGTTGCTAAAGGTTTGTCTCAAAACGACCAATTCCACCCTGCTGCCCTCAGCGTGGTCTACGGCTTCGAATGGATATGGCTTTCCTGTGCTCTTCCCACCTTCTCCTCGTGCCCCACTGCGCGTGGTGTCCAGCAGCTGGTGTTTGCACCCCAACACACCCCTGTATCCACTGCAGGAAAAGGGACTCCTGTGACGGGTATGCAGCTCACGGTGAAATATGCTGTAATAAGCCACATCATTACATCAGCAGGTACAAGATACATGCGTTGTAAGAAAGGATATATATTTTGCAGTCAAGGCGTTGATATATTTGAGGCAGTTGCCAAGTAATGGAGTGACATATGCAGCACCAGCAGCTGACTCGCAATTCCAGATAACAGGCTTGGATCTGTGAGGGGGGATGGATGAAGCGTATTTGCAGAAAAGGTAAAGAGGAGAACGTGCTGTAGCAATCTCACTTGCGCATTATGACACAAATACAAATTTTTATCTCTGACTATCATATTCTGGAAATATCTGTGTTATTTACGGGGGGGGGGGGGGGGGGGGGCAAAAAGTAATAGATCACAAAGTATAACAAAAAGGAAAATCAGGGTCAAACCCATCACTAAGATCATTTAGCGAGACAGCTGGCTCCAGGCACACTGCATCCATGTTCAAGATGTTGAAGAACTCCAGAGAGCTCACTTTACTAAGCCCTACCTAAGGCCTGCTTTCAAGGAGTCAGTCTTACCGGGACGCAGGCACAATCGTTTCCCCACCAACACACAGCAACATATTTCCATGAAGTGTTTAAAACAGTCTAAAGCAATCTTCTCACTGTTGTTTTAAATTGGCATAAACCCTCACGAAGAACCATCGTGCCCAGGTAGCAACAAGAAAGCAAAGCATAGTCTCAGAGAGGGGAGGGGAAAAATCTATAGAAGAGCACTCGCCATGACCAGATACGAGTAAGAGACCTAATTAGAGAGAGAAGAGCTGCCCAGCATAGCAGAGCCAGTCTCCCCTAGCACAGCTCAGCACCCTGGGACACACAGCTTGACTCAGAGGCAATACAACTCGATTTGCAGGGCTTAAACCCACCTTCTCGGTTCAATTTATCTTGTGGACCCTTTATCTCCACCGTTGGTCTCTCAAGTGGCTGCAGACAAAATGCTCCACAGGCTTCTCCCTCCAGGCCTGTTTTGCCTTTTTCCCCTCCTAAGACCAGACTAGCACCCCGTGAGCAGGGCTGGCTGCTCCCCTACCAGCCAGAAACCTGGAGCCACCTGCTGAGGCTCCAGGACAAGAGGGGGACTCCAGGCACACAACTGCTACTAGGGATGTTCTGCGAGAGGCCAGTGCTCTGTACGGGAGCGAGACATCGCAGCTTCTCTTCACGTTGACAGCAGCGAGGTTAAAGAGCTTTGTCCAGCAGTACATCTGCTATGAGTTAACATACAGCTACCTAAAAACTGATGAAGTGTCCTAAGAAGAGTCTGTATTAGTAGCCTACCAATGCAATACGACATAAACCATGGCAGGACGTCACATTACAAATCTGATACTGTTCCAGTAACTTCCCAGATCAATTTAGGGTGCGTCACCACTCAAGAGAAAGACAAGGTCCCTGGTCCATGCACCTAATGGTCTATTGATTCAGCAAACACCTAAGTGCCAGCTCTGCACTCGACGCGCTTTGCTGAAGCACCCAAGCTGTCCCCACACACGCCGACCGACTCTGCCTATCGCACAGCTTGGGACAAGGAGCTTGAATGAGAACAGCCAAGGGTAAAAGCAATCTTGCGTATTTATGCTGGTCAGCCACGAGCCCGTTTGGGTGATGAATTAAGCAATTGTCTGCAGCTTTATTTTTAGAAGGCAGATTGCAATCCAAGCAAGTTCAAACTATCTTGCTTTCCTATTTGAGCCGCCTGGAAATCAGTCTGGCAGGACACATGCCTACGTGCAAGACCTGCTCAGAGAAGGTGGCAGGAGCAGCACAGATGGCAGGAGCAGCTCTTTTGCCCAGAGAAGTTATGACGCCCCATCACTGGGAGCGTTCAAGGTCAGGTTGGATGGGGCTTCGAGCAACCACTGGAACTAGATGATCTTTAAAGGTCCCTTCCAACCCAAACGATTTCATGATTCTGTACTGAGGTCTCCTCATCTGTTTTGAGACCCAACCCAAGCACGAGAAAGCACAAAGGACAATTAGGATACGCTGCTCATTACAACATCTTCTTAAGTATAGGCAGTTTAAGAAGTTCCCCAACTCTTCTGCCCTCAGCAGCAGAACATCACCCCTCTCATTTGTGCTGACGCAGCGATTTGTGGGGCCATTCTGCCAACTGTTCACCCCCAGGCACTCACTCCTACCAGCCACTGTCAGAAACCCAGTCTCAGAGGAACCTTTTGTTTGACTCCACACTGCTGCTTTTACACGCCAGTGTAAAATTTAACTACATTGGGTAATGCAGTCCCTTCCCACCCCCATCACAACCCTTTTGCATCCAGGCAGAGCGGCTGGTTGGGCACACTACAGAGACGCTGAGCTTCAGTGCCAGCACAGGGCCACACAGCCAAAGGTGGGGAAATAAGAATTTCTTAAATCCATCTTGCCCCCAGAGAAACTGCGACTGGAGTTACACCCGCAGCGGGACAGGGCTACCCCTGGGAGCCGGAGCAGAGCCACGGGAACAAGTATGGAAACAGGAAGAGAACAGAACCCACAAAAACACAAGCCAATGTTTTTAAAACCCCACTCAAAGGTTAAAAATAATATTTTGCACTTTTATTTTCACAAGGAATCTGTTATTTCCAGATCTTGTTTCTATAACAAGCTGTTAGTGTTTGTGGTTTCTTTTCATGCATGTTCTTGTTTTCCTTTTTGTAAAACATTTCCTCTCTCTATAGATTAGCCTGTTGGGGAAAAAAACTGTTGCCATTTGGTAAGAAAGGAAATGAAGAAATACCACACTATAGTGCAGACATCATCAACGTAAAGCTGGCTACTCCGGTTTGGGTTTTATGGCTACGTGACAGGTTACACATGCAGCACGCAAACCGTGTCAGCCCCGCGCACAGGGCATCTCCTCCGCAGGGCCACCGGCAGCCAGGGAATGGGCACGGGTGGAAAACCGGAGACGGCCGCCAAACCGCCGCACCAGGCCAGGCTACACCACCTTCCCGAGGTTGGCGAGGCCAACCCAGGAGCTCCCTCCTCCTTCCCTAGTTCCCACTCCTGAAGGCTGGGGAAAGGAGGCAAGCGGGGGGGTATTTTGAACCCAGGGCCCCAAGCAGAGTACCCCGCCACCGAGACAGCTTGCCGAAGAGCTGGGAATCAGCGGGCAAAGAGAGGCACGTGGGACTGTACCCTGAGAAACACCACGTCTCAGAGGGGTCCTCAGCGTGCTTCCAAGTTTCTCCACAGGGGCCCTTTGATCCATGTTTTCCCTCCTTGTGCTACCCCTGAATCTGCTCATTAAGCCATTCTTTAAAGACCAACATATTAGACAAGGGATGGCATTGTCCACAATGGGCTTTCCCAAAAGCAGAACGAACATCTTGAAGCCAACGTGTAGTTATTATGTTAACATAGCTGCAGAAAGAGAGACGCGGAGTTAAAACGTGCGTCTTCAGCAAGTGCGTACATGCTTCTTCCTGCTAATTGCACTTTACTGAGCTGTGAACTTACTACTTGCTTTTTAAGGTCAAGAAAGTCTATTTTACAGGGTTTTGCTTAGTGCATTTAATTTCTTTTATACTTGTTCTGGCTGTGCTCAGATGCTGTTCTCACTCAGGGACCGAGCCAATTTGTTGTTGGTTTACTGGTGTGCATTCAGTGCTCTCAGACATACAGGACGCCCCAGAGAGAGCTTTTGCTCTTCACATTTCTTCCCATCTGTTTATGCTTTGCAAATAGGTCACAGGGGTGACGCACCATGACTTGCAACATCTAAGGACAGAAATAAAGGCACTAATTTGGTCATCAGAGAGAAATATTCTCCACTGCGATGCCTTTATTCTTGAACACATCTGCAGTCTCCAAGCACACCCACTATTGATGGATCCAAGGTGGTTTATGTAATATATGTATTATTGTAATGAACATACGAGCACAATAGATACCCTCTTAGATAAAAACCTGGAATTGCTCTAGTATGTCTTAGTCTCTATACGGTGAAGGCAGAGCTTTGTTTAAGTTCAAGTACTTTGCTACCAAACCCAAGTTACTGAACTCGGTGAAACTATTCAAGTGCTTAAGCAAAGCATGAGCTTAAATGCTTTGCCACACAGGGGTCTCAAGGAAGGAGAACTGGAGCTTGCTCTCTACCGTCAATGCAAATTTATGAATGGTTATGCTGTACAGCATCAGGAACAATTCCTAAGAGGCCACAGATCTGTGACTATTTAACTTTCTGTTTCTATAGACAGCTTCTGATGATAGGCACTAAGTGCTTTAAAAACATAATTAATGCTCAAAGCACTCCTGAGAGGGAGCTAAATATATGACTCCGATTTTGAGCTACCTGAAGTAGGACTGTCCTTGTTCTTCTCATAAAACACTTGGTACAACAGGGTACACGGTTCAACAGAGTCTCGGTCCCATCGTGTTTGGTGCTCCAAGAGAACACAAGAGAAAACATACCTCACTCCTTTTCCAGATGGTGAGACACAGAAAATAATTTGTCCAAGGTGACTTAGCCAGAAAAGATCAGTGTTTAGAGACAGAATCTGAGTTCTTTGAAATGAAAGGGCTCATTACCTCCATAACAACCCGCCGTGGCAGGGTGGCTTCCTCCAGAGGCCCTCCCTTGAGTGACCAACGCCAAATGATGGGTAACACGTGAGCTGATCGCACAGCAGCTGTACTGTGACCACCTCACCCCGAGAGCCGGCCCCTGGGCTGCATGGCTGACTTTGAAGGACTAGGTCAATCCAGTGGGCCAGCCTCAACCACTGCGATGCTTGACAGGATTCCGTTTTTTGCAAAAGTGGAGTGTTTGTAGTCTTTTTTTGAGAGCAATGCATTCAATTAAAATGACGACAAGAAGCCCCAGAGGTGGAGCAAGCACTGAGGTGTGCGGTGTCTCCACGGGCCAGCCTCCATAAGCCGCCTGCCCTGCGGAAGAGATTCCCACACATCCCAGGGATGTGTCCAGCGCCACCAATGTCAGGACAGTGCACACTTGCAACTTTGCTTTCTGGTCCCCAAGGGAAAAATAAGAGGTCTCGCAAACGTGGCCTTTGCCAAACCTCCGCTGTGGGAGGAACTGCCCTGCGTTTGCCATACGGTGCCGCGACTTCCCAGGCAGACGCGATCCTCATCTCCATTTTCTCTCCCACCCCTCTGGCACCCACACTTTCTTCTCCTGTCTTTCCATCCTACCTTCACCTTATTTCCATCCCTTAAAGCTCCTGCCGATCAGGGCAGTCTCCCTTCTACGCCACAACCCTCGAACGGTTCAGCCCTTGCCCCCCACCAACCGCCTCCTCTCCCCAGGACCGCACACCCCGTGCCAAGTCACAGCTGGGACCTGCCCTGGAGGAGCCAAGATCAGGCCAGAGACTCCCATGAATATAAATTAATTCACCCCTAAAAACCGTGCTAATGAGTAACACTGTAGCTCCTCAGCACATAGGAACTGACTGTTCTTTTCATGTTGGTATTTACAGTTAAAACCCCCAAAATTAAATGCCTTGCCATTGCCTGTTTTAGACATGCAGGGAGAAAGACAAGTTGTTAAGGCTATATTTTAATTAATCCCCAAATTCACCATCTTAAGCAATTCGGGAAGTATCTTGCAACTTCTCAAACAGTGTGTTGTATCTTCCTCCCGCTCTTCCACCCACCTAGGGAGAAATGCAATTAACACCCACCTCGCAGAGCCTGCCCTCTTCACCCTTAAGCAGATTAAAGGACTTAAGGGGGAAAAAAGGCAGTTGTACAATACCCAGGGTCACCAACCTCATTTAGCAGCTCCTCGCCTTTCCAGGTCAGGTTTACCAGGGAATCAGATTCCCAGTGGAAAATGCAGCTGCCGTGGACATCGAGCTGCCACATCCTGAGCCCCATCCCTTCACTGCTCAAGCAGGTCCTGGAGACGCTGTGGAAGAGATGCCCTAAAAAGACGCTTTTTCTCAGAAAAGGAGGGTATTGCTTACAACCCCCCACATGATTACAAATCCAATGCTTACAGCAGAGAGTGAAAACCAGACCTTACTAGGAGCTCAGGGCAGACAAAGGGAGCTGAGGACCTAAACTGGGGACACCTTCCTCTAGCAGGACAGGGTGACACTCTCCCCTGACTCACACGAGGGCTGAAGGGGATAATTTCTTTTCCCCCACTCTTTCCCAAAGACATCCTTCCAGGATCCGCCACTTCTTTTCTTCCCGAGTTTGCAGAGATTGCATTCTCCTCGGGGAAATTATTTATTTATGAGCAAAACACAGCTCCCGCTTCAGATGCGGGTCAAGAGAAAAAACAAAAGCATTACATTCATTTCTACATGTTTACTTATTAAGGATATACCACCTTTTGACAACCCTCGACAGCAACTTGGATCTACAATTCAAAGAGAATAAGCAATGTTGAGCAGGAAGCGAGGGAAGGCAGGGAGAGCAGCGAGCCGCTCTCCCCACTCATCTTTCAGGCTTAAGGTTTTAGTTTACAGTACACACTCTCAAAGGGGAACGTGGAAGACTAAAGTGTTTTAAGCACTTGCTCTTCAGTGCTGCTTTTCCAGTGTCAAGTTTTCCATCACGCCAGAAGTTCACGCCTCTGCTTCCCCCTCGGCCACCAGGCACTGCTACGATAACCCTGCACTCACCGTCCTCCTTGCGTCTCCACGGTCAATGGCTTTCCAGACCACAGCCCCAGGCCCCCACCCACAAACCCTACCCCGTGCGCCACCCAGCCCTTCCTTCCCCTTTCCCTACGCCTTCTGTACCACGATCCACCCCTCGTCTTGGGCATCTCACCCCTGCACATGGTTCAAGATGCTCAGAAACATCCTCCAGTGACACCGACATGCTGAAAGCTCCTTCTTTCTATCAGCGAGGGGAATCTTGGCATCCATTGCTATTAAAGCATCTACTGGCTGACAGCATTCATCCCTCTTTTCCTCAAAACTGATCCTTCTCACTTGAATCTGCCACATGAGTTTACCAGCAGATAACCCTGGGTACCAAAACCCTTTTGTTCTACGTAACCATGCGAAGCGTAATGTCAGGCTGCTCTGGATTTACTCCTCTGGATACACTCTTACTCAGTTTTCAAATTATCGATAGAAACATATTACCATCAGAAATCCAGACTCCAAACTACCAAGTTAAACATGTTCAGAGGCTGGTGCTCATTTGGCATCAATCCGCAATTCAGGTACGCACTTGGGCTTGAAACAAAGACTGCAAGACTTTTAAATCTGAAGTTTGGAGTTTAACGTCGTAACTCTGCGAGAGCTTTCCCTGGAGGAAACGCAGAAGGGACCTGTGCACCCGACGCGCTGCTGGTGCCTTGCTGTGCTCCGCGCGAACTGAAAAGCAAGCCATGCGATTAATCTGCGTGAGTAAAAGTAAGTTATATGCCTCGCAAACCAAAGCCACCATCTCTGGGTGGAAGGGCACGTGGCTCGCAACCTGCATGACAGCACCTAAAGGCGCGGCAATATTGGCAATTATTCTCCATACCTTCTGCAGATTAAAACAAGTACCTGAACTACTGAACCTACCTTGCTAATGGCTTCGTAGCAGTCTCGCTTCACAGGGGTCCTTCACCTTATTTCAGTAAGCCTTAAGACAGATTCCTTTTTATCTAAAACTGACCAATTTGCGGAGGGTCACTACCATTTGGAGCCGCACACTTACTGAAGCTCATTTCAGACGCAGGAAAAGTTTTCTCTGTGACACATCACCCCTGTTACCTACTTGTACCTGTCATCTCTTCTTGAAGGGACAAACCTAATTTTGGTTCCAGGCACATAACTAGCAGTTCGAACCAGGCTTTTTCCTACGTGCATGCAGATGCCTAATGATCTACGCTGGAGGGGAAGGGAAGGGGGGAATGAGACACAAAAATACAGAACAAAAATAATAAATATATTTGTGTTGCTCAAGGCTTCAGCTCCAAACTGGGTATAGTTGTGGGGCTGGCAAGAAAGGCGCATGTAGTTTGAGCTACTAGAAAATAACTTGCTAACCCCCCCCCCCCCAAAAAAAAACAACAAAAAAATCCTTTTTAAAAGGTCAGATTCCTGAGAGGATACCTTTAGAAGGACAGCATCACATCCTTTAGGCCAAATAATCTGTCATACTTTCAATATATGCACTCTTCTAAGAAATGTGGTGCTCGTTTCAACTACGCTAGCCTCAAAAATCAATCGTTCCCAGACCAAGTCTTTCAAAAGAGAGAAACAGTACACGTGCTCCACACGCCCTCGCCCTCCCATCAGCCAACACGCGCAGACTCCCCGCAAGTCCCGAGAGAGAGACCACTGCGCCCCGTCCCGCACCAGCCCGCTCCCCGGCCCCGGAGGCGATTGGAGTAAATAAGGGCTGAACGGAGAGTGGCAGCTACACCTCGACGTCCCAGCACGGCTGCTCCTGTGCTCCTGGTAAGCGAGAGCAGAGAGAAAAACCTCAGGACGAGAATATCTGACAGAAAAAAGGACGATATATGTTTACTAATTTTTCAAAAGGTCTCAGGGCAAATTCTCCAATTTTTGCACACATTAATTAGAGTCATTAGTTAAGTCATTAACTGTAAGGTCTGTGAAGCAGTGTGTCATTTTATTGTTTATTTGTACTGAGCCTAACTCAATGAGATCTCGATACATGACTGGGTTTCCCAAACACTACCGAGGTACAAATAACTAACGACACCAACAATAAATGCAATATATTTAAGGTGACTGCAAGACTCCAGGAAGATGATGATAATCAGCACAACTTTATCACCCTCAGTATGTGCCTCAGCAGGGATCTGAACCCGGACTGAGGGCTCTGTGCGTTGGTGCCAAACAAAACAAGATAGATGGTAACCACAAACTACACTGTATTCGAGACTGGTAAACTGTATGGGATCTGGTTGTTTTATTGGTTAGACTTCGGGGACTAAACAGAGTCTGCTTTTATCTCTTGCAATGTCAAAACTCGCATCTCCAGCCAACGCTGGCTGCCGCTCCGCTGACTTATTTTTAAAACACTTGCCTGTGTTTCATAAAATGAACATCCCTCCCCTCTCAAGGCTGGGGAGAAGAGCTGCATCTCATTCGGGAGAGAAAATCCCATCTGCTGACTACTACTGGGCTACACAACGTAGGAGGGGAACGAAAGGCAAGTGCATCACGAATTACCAGCAGGAAACTTTTATCAGCATCTGAGGAGCAACATGTACCTATTTCTTAGTATCACTGGCAGAGAAGCTCACATAACCTCCTCGGGTAACTTGACTGGACTTTGTATTTGTAATTACAATTTTCTCTTATTCTTCAACCTTAATGCCTATAAAATCCAACATTTCCAAGCATCATCTCCCTCTTACCTTACGGGGAGATCGTAAGGCAACAAATCACAACCATTTTTCAAACGCAGGGCTGTGCGGGGCTGCGTCAGTCGGGGGGCACGGCAGCCCCGCCGGCGTCCGTGCCAAAGAGCAGGCTGCACAGGAATGTCTGTCCACAAAGCGGCAAGATAAACGCTTCCCAGATGAACTTGGAAATAAAGACAGGGCAATTGCAGACCTCATTCCATAACTCCCCATATGTTACATGACTGTAATTGTCTGCAGAAAGTAACTTGCTCTTTATGTTAAAAAAAAAACCCTAAAACCCTGCTGTGCATATTTCTGGCATTTATTAAAACTGCCTTTGTGAATTCTGCATTAGTCTACGCATTAGTCAAATGAAATAATAAACAGCTGCAAATCACTACACACACATGAGGTCTGATCTCATGATCCCAGACTTAGTACTAATTTCCTACTATTAGGAACAGACAAAGTGCTGAGATTCTGGTAGAAGTTTTCAGGTAATCCCAATTAGTGGCCAGGAAAAACTCACTAACATTTCTTCTCAGGTTTGATCCCATATTCAGACTCATGTAGTCACTGCTCCCCTGTCTAAAATAAGCACATCATGTTTTCATTCACATGATTATTACGTTAAATTTAAACAAAATCCATACGTTGGCATCAGCTACCAAATACCTCATGGCCCAAACTACCAACAACAGCTCCACAAAGCTAATTTTACCCTCCTTCCAGCACACCGCGCTCTCAAGCAATCTGCTTCGCAAAGCCGCACTGAAGCAACCACATGCGGCTGCAATATCCTATCGACAGAGAAGGAAGGGAAATAAATCCCTAATGACACTGTACCCAGGTTTAGGTAGAAAAATCTGCTATTTGCGTGCAGCCAGTTGAGCTGCTGTCAGGTTCCTGGAAGAGCCCAAAGCTCTTCAGCAATCCCAGAGGATCAGGACCATAGATTAAAACTCTCTCAAACTTCAGTCACCAGCAACACAGAGACACCGGTGTGCTGCCAACTCAAGGGCTCTCTGACACCACGGGCATCCCTGCTGCGCCCTCTCGATGTCTCCTGACCAGGCAATAGTCCTACTGAGCTGATAAACTAGTCCTGTCAACTAACCCAAACACTAATATAAGGAGAAAAGAAAAGGAAAGAACAGCGGCAGGATAGTAAATGAAGACAGATGAGTTTGTATTAGCATGCAGCTATTGAACTGCAGTGTTATCTAACACATTAGAGCCGTCTGCAGCTGTCGGAGAAGGAAGACAGTCTAATCACCCCTTTCTTTCCACCAGGGCTGCACAGAGCTCACCAACGCACCTCTCTGAATCCCACCCAACAGCTCGGGATCCTTAAGTTTCATTTAACCTCCCAAAGCGCTCAGCAGCCTCAGAAGTCTTACACCATAGTGGGTTGAGGTTATTTTTAATCCCCAATTGTTTGAGCTAAAGGTAGAGCAAGAATCCCCCCCCCCCCCACCAACAACAAGGTTAGAAGCAAGTAATCCGTGACCATGTCTGCACATCATATTATTGCTACAGAAATACTGAGAAGTTGGTTAATTCACTTTCAGATTGGAGACTCCCTAAGCCTGCTTATGCCCAAAAAAATAGTTTACAGGCATACATATACATAAATTAACTAAAGACAGTCCAGGGCAGGTCTGGAGAATTTCAGCCTCGAAAGCCAAAGCTTTCGGAAGCTGCGAACGTCTGACCGCAGCCACTCACGGGCACACTCGGGTTATCCAAGCGCTGCCGCTCCCCAGCGTGTCAGCCCAGCGGATCAGTAACGCTGATACTCAACCTATTCCCATCCAACGTGGCATCAGTCACACCCCAAAAAGTCAAACCTAAGATATGCATTTGCAGTTCCCTAACGGCTGGAGAAAGAGCGCTTACAGGAACCAGGAGTAGGCAGAGAAACACGAAAGCCTCAGAGGCAGCAGCCAAGCGTCGAAGGCGGCAGCCAGCCGGAGGAGCGAGCAACGGAGGGAAAAAGACAAGTGGAGAAACCACACACTTCTTGCATCTTTCTGTGCATCTGACTTGGGCTTGGCTAGAAACATTTTCACGTGTTAAGACATTGCAAAATAAAGGATGTTCTTTAATCTTGCGGTGGCGACCACTCAACCGCAGGAAGATGAGTTGCCTGCGGTTGGGTGTTAGAGGAGCAGCAGCACCACTGCTTTGCTGTTGCCGTCCCTTGCAACACCCGACTGACGACAGAGCGGAGAAATGACAGCGCTGGGACTCGGGCATTTGGTCCATAACAAATAATGAGAGTAATTAAAAGCAGGCAAAGGCAAGAATAGCGCTATTAATTCCTCTTTGCATTGAATTTTGGATTCTGCATCTTTTCCTGGAAAAGGAGCACACAGGGCTCGTGCTCAATGGCCAGGGTGGAGGCTGCCGGGAGCTCTCCAAGCAGGGGCCCAACGTGCGCCTTCCAGAGCTCGCTGGCATTTTTCCTATTTGTATGTTATCTCAACAATAAATTTAGTTGCAGACTTCTTGAGTCTTCTGAGGCACAAACATTTCAGAACTTCCAACGTAAGTATAAATACAACACAGGCAATGGCAAAGGAAGAACAGCCTTTGCTTTAAAATACATACAGCAAAACGATACTTCAACGGAACGAGAATGAAAATTAGCATTTTCATAGGGTGATTTTTTCCCCTGGAAAAACTACTATTTTTCTAGTATCTCAATACGTCTGTGCACCCCCTGAAAAATCAAACCACGCGATAGATCTAGCTGGTGGAATGCTAGCAGGCTAGCACAACTACTAAATCAAATACCAATAATATCAGACTGCTGCCTTTCAAAGGCAGCAAGACGCGATTAAGATAAGAAAGGCAAAGAATGTGCAGAGATTAAAGAAAAAGCCCTACAGAAGCGAGAGGCATGTTTGCTGGAGCGGATCCAAGCAGCATTACTACATCCCCGGTTATCTCCCATGTCATCGCCCCATCAGATTGCTGAAGCACATCACAACCTGTTACAGACCCCGGCCTCATTCACAGCACGAGCTGCACGTTTCGAAACCAGTGTACATCAGCAAATTTGTCATCTTGGGAGCTCTTAACTCATTTCCACTCCATCTTATGTCAGTGCATGATGCTCACACGTGCCACAGCAAACTGCAGCAGCCCAAGTCCTCCAAGAAACACATTTTCCTTCCCACTGAGGCAGCACAAACGTGTTTGTTACCTGGAATGGAGCTCCCTGCAAACAGCAAAAAGCCCGGCTGCACCGAATCGTGCTGCATATAAAATACATATACGTAGAATCATCTGGTGGCTATAGGGGTTGACAAAAAAATTAAAAAAAGTTCTCTAATGTCTCTCTCCTTACTAACCATTTATTTTACAGACTGGATGTTTCCAGCTGTGATCTAGAAATATATAAAAAAAGTTTTCCATCCTCTGGCCAAATAAGAGCTCTGTTTTAGGCATCTGACACACAATTTGCATACCCTGAGAGATTTTCCAGACAAGCACCTATAGCCATGTGTTTGAGGGTATTTGGAATCCAATTTCCACCAGTGTCATTACATGTTAAATCATATTTGGAAATATAAATGACCTATGAGGGTCTGAGCCAAATGACTTGCCTAAGGTCACAGGAGGCATCTGGGAAGAAGCAGAACCTCAATTTGTCCAGCAGCAAACTTAACTAGCGATACTGCTTCCCCCTGGCACATCAGGGACCTTGGGGGCACAAAAGGAGATGCTTTGGGCACCATCTGTGTCCCCATTCCCAGTGGGGTCCTGGCTGCTCCTGCAGTGCCTGACCCTCGCAGCTGCGGATGCATTTACCACCCCGGTGATGAGTAAGGGCAGGGATCTCCTCCCGGCACAGCACAGCATCTTCCTCCCCAGGGTGCAAAACTAGTTTCATTGCAACAGCACTGGCACGGCACCAGCGCTATTTCGGCCGCTGCTCACCCAGCGCCTCCCCAATGCAGTGTGACCACGCACCGGGTACCTGGTCCCAGGCTCCGGTGCTGCAGGGACCTCAAGGCAGATCTCACAGATCAAGGTCTGGGGTCCTGAGCGCTGGCGCAACCCCTCCTTTTCTCCCCACGGCGTCCCACAAGCACCTTAACCCACACCACCCTACAACCTGAACGGCACGTCTGTAAAATGCCTTCAGCTGAGAAAAACCAGACAACTCTGATGCACAAAGCCCATCACACCCTGCACTGGGGTTTATTAATTAATACTGCTGGTAACGTGTGCTGAACTCGGAGCTGAACTCGCGATAAAGCTTTGTGCCACACCCTTGGTTCTCTAAGAAACATTTGGGTTTGGGAGAACAACTGCAAATACTCTGAACTATAGCTAAGAAGAGGTCAAGAGGCAGTCGGTGCTTTTGGGAGCTTAATGTGCTCTTCCCCGTGCATGTCAACAGTCCCATTAAGTTGTGGCTATTAACAAACTTAAAACTAAAGATGTGCTTAAGTGGATCTGGGTCTTAAAACACTTCTATAAGCCAACGAAACAGATAAATAGTGGGGCAGATTTGCACAGGCAAGAAAGGAAGCCTGATGCCTGGCTAAAAGACAACCCCGTGGGACTGGTACCTGCTGCCATTTGTACCTGGAAAAAGACACCCGCTCCTTTCAGCAAGGGCTGGCAATTTTTTCATGGGAGAACACAATCTGTCCCCGCTTTTTTTAGTGCTCATACCAAATCTAACTGGACACACGACAATGTCTGGCATTGAAGGAAACTACCTGTGCTTAGCATCCCTGCAAATCAAGCTAAGTATCTAACTGCTGGCATGGAAATACCTGCAGCTTTGTGATATATGGTGTCATAGTATCTTCTAGTCAGGAAATAGATCATCCACTTAATGTATATACCAAAGAGATGAATGCTACAGGGGTTTAATAGTGCCCTTGATAATAGGGCCTGTAATGGATTTTTAAAGTGAATTTAAGTCTGAGGGAAGGTACTGCACTGATGCTCTTGGAAACTTAAATTCTGACGAGTAGCGTCCCAGGAGCCGTTTTCGGTGTGGAAGAGAGCACTTTTTAAAGAAGAGAGCTGTACAATTCATGAGTGGGGGAGCAGAGCAAAGCAAAGGCACAGTTGGGCTGGTACATGCTTACTCCCAACTCCCACGCAAAACGCTCACTTGTGTGGAAGTACTTCAATGCAGCTGCACTGTTTTCTGCTTCTGGTCAAAGGACGAAGGGAGAGGGGAGGAGAGAAAACCCAGGAGCATATGTAAGTCTCTGCGGCACTGGTAAAATCATTAAGGTTCATAGTCTAAAAGGAGGCAAGGCTTTCACGTGGGCTACAGGAGACCCTTGCCAATGCCACACTAAGGTCCTGCGTGACCCACGCTTGATCCTCTCTCCCTGCTTTTCCTCTCCAAGTTAACTAAAACTACCTTTCCCGACACCCTGAGCTCCTGTCCTGCCAGTCCTGATGGATCCCCTATGTCCAGCGGACTTCCATGGGGACACAGGAGTCAGTGCACACAGATCCTCTGCAGGACAGAGCACTGGTCCAGCAACTACTTATGTCTACTCATTTGTGCTTAATTTTAAAAATATGAGTATTCCCATTGCACGCAACACAGCATCTTTCCCTGGACTTCAATTGCAAAAAAAAAAAAGCCCGCAAGCCCCCACCTGCACGTTCAAGGGAACACAAACGTCTTGCTCTACAAGAGCCATTAAGCACTTGCTTAACCTCAGACACATACGTAAGAGCCAGGATTAATATCAAACAGAAACAAACAAGCAAGCAAAAACCTCACACTGTCCTGAACGGAGCCAAATGAAACAACAAGTAATAATTTAACAGGAAGGACAGCAAATGAAAAAATGTGGCCTTTAACAAGGTATCATGGATAAGATGGAAAAGGTGGACAAAGCAAAGGTCCTCTCTTCACTGCCCGCTGCTTGAAAACTGCCTTTTTGCTTCAGCGTTCTGTAAAAACCACCGTATCCCTGTCACACGGGTGCAGATGTAATATGGTGCAAAAGTAGGTATGAATATGCTTAAATAATTCAGGGCAAAAGTCTAAAGAATATGGGCTGCCTTAGGTACTTCCTGACATTCATCTTCAAGACACAGAGGAGACCTAACAACTCATGACTGGTGTAGTCGGACTTATCAGATCTCTTTCTTCTCTCACACAGATTAACGTCGGAGAAGATCCCGACCATCATGCGTTATCCTCCTTGCTCTGGCGGGAGCTGCGTCGGTACAACGCTGTCAGCATTTCCGTTCAAATCTGTGTCTTCAAGTCGAAAATATGAATTTGCTCCAGGGTGAAACTTGACATACAAGCTTCTGCCTCAGAGCAAGTGTTTTAGAGAATGTATTAAGATCCTCCTGCGGTAGAAAAGAGCAACAGAAGAAAAATATCTGAGACTATTATTATTATTAATTATAATTACTATAACCTTTGGTCTTGGTACAGTCAAACGCCCTTGCTTTCTGGGAGAAAAAAGCATGCCTCAGGCAGAGGCCAAGATTTTTAGTAGTGGATACCTAAAGCTAGGCTCCTCAAGCTATGTCTTGAGATTAAAGAAGAGATTTCCAAAGACATATATGGAAGTTAAATGCTTTGATTTTCCAAAGGTCACTAGAATTGCAATCCTGCAGAAACTTATATATCTTTTTAGCTGAACACACTGCTGAGCAGCCCTACTGATGAAGTGAACTTAATTTAAGCAAGCACATGCAACTGTCTAAGCCTAACTTCTGTAAAAGCCTAACTTCTGTAAAAGCCTAAGTCTTACCGATTTCTGATAAAATTTGGCCTTCAGTCCACACAGATTCTTTTGAAAACGTAGCCTTTAATTCCTCTTGATGTCATCTAATGCCATGCCCTTGAAAATCTCCTCCTTACACACAAAGCAGGATTCAGGAGCGTTTGCTTTGGAAAATGTACCGAAAGGACTGACACCGTTCTTGCCCTAGCATGAGTTATCTTAGTCCTCTTCAACTGCACTTTCAAGATCTTTGGGTTTTTTTAATAGGAATATACGTGAAGATTAAAAGGTATGTTATGAAAAAAGGCTGGGCAGCATGGAGATGCGAGACAGGATAAGGAGGTGAACGTGATTTTTCTCTTGCAATGACTTCAATATAAATATTTTGTTTATGTTAATGTAATTATGCTAACGTAAACAGTGCAACATTAGCATTAACAACAGCACAACAAATCAGGAGGTGCGACACGCCAGGCGCCCCGACACCGCGAACCCGTGGAGCCGCACGCATCTGAGCGCAGCCTCGGCGGCTGCTCGGGCAGCGGGAGCCGCACGCGGCCCGAGGCCTCACGCGCAGATCGACACGGAGTCCAAAAGGAACCCCGGGCACACGACATGTGGTGGAGCTGTGCCCACACACAAGCCATTATCCAGCATTTCTGAACACTAGGCAGCCCAGACAGAATTTAAACTACGGGTCCAACAACTTTATTCAGCCACAGCCCCACCTGGAAAACCGGCGACACACAAGTCTTGCTCTGTGCGTGACTTCTGCTCCCCAAGCCTTAAACAATGCAAAGGTGTCAATGTAGTTCCTTATTCCAAAGCTCTACCCCAAATTCAGCTCCAGAGAGGAGTTTGCATCCCCATCACGGTGCTTTCCTTACGCAGGGTCCCCCTCCCCTTAGGGCGGGCTGGCAGCGCACATCCCTGGTTGGAGACCTCTCCAGGAGGAGGCGGCCGTAAGAGGAAAGCTGGGAGGGTTCACAGGGCACGGAGGAGACGGGGAAAAGATGCTCATGGCTGAAACATTGAAAAGAGCATTTGCCTGGCAAGCCAGGAATCAAAGCGGACAGATTTAACGCGATAACGATCATTCAGCACACCTTCTCCTGTGGGTTGAAAAATCCTCCCCTCCTTCACAGGATAAAGATGTGAGGCCATTAAGCGGAGAAGGATAGAGGGAGCTGTGTAAGCTCTCGGGAAAAGTTAATATGAACAGATTAAGCCTTTCGGCAGCCACTCTGCCTGTCTGTCCCAATGCACCTACCGTAACCAAAAGCTGACTATGAAAGCTGCCAGGCTGACAGTAACCGCTTCCCTCCTCTTCGCCTTCCTAACAGGGAAGGAAGGCAGTTCACATGCTATGCTCCATGAACATGGGTGATAAACAGATTCCCCTCCTGAAACTAAAGACAAAAACAATTCCTAAATGCCCCAAGGTGTCCTGGGCATTTAGTATAAATGTGTCCAGAGATGGGCAACGAAGCTGGTGAAGGGTCTAGAACACAAGTCCTATGAGGAGCAGCTGAGGGAACTGGGGATGTTTAGCCTGGAGAAAAGGAGGCTGAGGGGAGACCTTATTGCTCTCTACAACTACCTGAAAGGAGGTTGTAGAGAGATGGGGGTCGGACTCTTCTCCCCAGTAACAGACAACAGAACAAGAGGAAATGGCCTCAAGTTGCACCAGGGGAGGTTTAGATTGGATATTTGTAAGAATTTCTTCCCCGAAAGGGCTGTCAGGCCCTGGCACAGGCTGCCCAGGGAGGTGGTGGAGTCCCCATCCCTGGAGGTATTCAAAAGATGTTTAGACGAGGCCCTAAGGGATATGATTTAGTGGGGGACTTGGTAATGCTGGGTTAATGGTTGGACCCGATGATCTTGGAGGTCTCTTCCAACTAGAACAATTCTATGATTCTATAAAGACAGTCTAGGTTCAGCTACTGGCAGAGGATGACATAAATCAGGACCGAGACTCACCCGCGGGACTGCTGGCTCACCTAACTACCACGCCTGCCGACAACATCTCGCCTCACCACCATCAGCCATCCCCTTTTGTGCAGCTCTGCATTCATCCATGAGTTGTTAAATGGAAAAGAAATACATTGATCTCCAGGCTTTACAATTATAGCACAACACGCGGCTGGGTTTATTACGTGAAGCAAGCCTGCGCGCACACACACAAAAATGAGCCTCTGTGAGCTACACTTAGGAAAGACATCCATTTCTTTGGGCAGCCTCCGCGGTTACAGACCACGCAATGCTGCTTCTGTGCATTGTTTACAGAGGGCTTCAAGCCCCCAGCGCCATCAGTTTGCCCTGATGGAGGGGTCCTATCCGGTGTCACAAAACGAGGTTTACTGAACCATTCTGCAGGACTCGGGAGAGCCATGTCCCCTCCTCGGTGCAAAACCCAGACAGAAAGGCTCCCACTCACAGCCAGGCACTGCAGGTTTCCAGGCACAGTGGTTTCAACCACAAGCTTATTACATTTCTCTACAAACGTTACTATATTACCACCGTTAAGTTCTGTGGTTGTATTTTTAAAGCAGACTATTAATTTTACTATAAAACATGCATCTAAAACCATTAGACTGTGACGAAAAGTCTAAACCAAAGAACCATTTTTCATAAACATAAGCCTGTAACAAGAAAAGAAAACAAAAACCCAAAACAGTGAAGCGAAAGCCTCACAGAGACCTCCTTGTGCACGGTCGCTCGCTACACCAGGACCTCTGCAGGTCGATCCGAGGGAAAAATAAACGGTGCCTTTCTCGAACTGGAAGTCAGCAGTTGCCTCCCAGCAGCCAAGCACGCCACGGGGCACTGAAAAAAATTTCTCTTGAGTTTATATTAAAGGACAAGGAAATATGGTGGCGCTGCTTTTGAGGGCAAATTGATCAAAGTCTGTCAGGATAAATAAATAAATAAATAAATAACCTGGGGTTTAATGCACTCTATAAAAAAATTCAGGCTACGCAAATTTAGCTTTATTGCCTTTGCGTGTTTGTAGCAAACTTTGCAGAAGTCTGGCATTCATGAGTTACAAATTCAAATCATCAAAAAGACGTTACATTTAAATGCCTGGACAATTTGCATATTATTAATGATTATGTGTACATAATCGCTAATCAGGCCCAGAAATGCCACCCCACCAGTGCAGCGGGCCTGGGCCCACCCCCCCATTTGTGCGCAGGCCTCCGTACGGCAGATACCTCCCCATCTGCTCATACATCACCTGCTCAGTTAGTCGCTGCAGTGTATCTTATTGTCTGGCACCCAAAATCCACATTCGAGACGAAGGTTAAAAGGGGGATGGGTCAGAAACAAAATGAGAGGTAGTTATTGAGCTGGTATTTCTGCCAGCACAGACCCACCACTACTAGCGTTGAAAAAAAATCTGCAGACACCACAGCATTGCAGTGCAAGGGGAATATAACGTTAAAATGGTACATAACGTCAAAAAGGAGGCGCAAGACAACAATAGGACTCTGTGCTGGTAGAAGCCCTGCAAGAGCAGTTTCTCCCCAGAAATGCCGAGAACAACTGAAGACGTTTTAAATTGGGTTTCACTCAACAGCAGCAGAACATGCGTTCCAGCACAGAAAATGGCAGCTGGAGGATCAGTCAGTCGTTTTCAACACACGAAGGCAGAGAAAGTCGAGGATGAAACGGCAGCACAAAAATACGAAGAGCGCCGCATGCCACACAGACAGCAAAGCGACCTCCAGACGAACACGCAGACAGACGCGCTCCCCATGTTTTTAAGACATAAGAGCCAATCTCGCAACTCTGCAGAACAGTCCTCGGTAAGAGATCAGATGGTGGGAGGATCTATGTTAAACTCTTTTCAGAGCCTGCTGGAGGCCCTCAAATGAATTCTTGCTAAAGCTATTTTCTCAACAGAAAATCATACAGACTTGTGATTTAAAATTTAAAAGAACAACCTTAAAAGAACTGCCAGGTACCCTTGCTACGGGTCTCATGTGAACAGCCGTGTTCTGCAATCACTGAAGAAGCTCTTATGGCTGATCAAGCATGCCTGAAATGCACAGCAAAGCAAAAAGGGCCACACCAGTGCTACAGTAAAAAAAGATTACTCTTCCTCCATCTCTCCCCCCTCCCTAGCTTAGATTTATTTGTTCCTGGCAGAGACGTACTGAGGGTGACAGTTAAGGAGCTGATGGCACAGAACACCATCATTTTTCCCCACACATGACAAATGCGGCAAGAAACCACCGCCAAAAACAGCGGGTGAGGTGTCTGCAGGACTGCAAGAGGTCAGTCGTACCCGTATCATCTGTACCCATATCATCCGTACCTCACATTTTGACAGAGAAAAGCGCCATTTAGAGGATTTCTAATACATCATAGTGGAGTAGCATTTAGCACTGCTCGGTCTTCGCCCCACATCAAATGTGGCACGGCAAGGAGAGCACCAGGGGGCCACGGTCGGAGGGACGCAGGGCAGGCTGACAGCAGCTGGAGGGCTGAAAGAGCAGCCAGAGCAGGAGGCAGAGCGGTCACTGCCACCGCAAGATGCAGTCCCTCCCGCCGTCTTGAGCCAGGGGAGCAGGTGAAGCAGATCTGAAGCACCCCAAGGGTTAACATCACCTCTCCGTCACACAGGGGGTCTGAAGAGGGGAAAGGGTTCATCTCAAATATCAAGGTAGGAAGAAGGACCCACTCACAACAGCACGGAGAGGTACAGTTTGTGTCGAATTGATAACTCATCTAGCCTTGGCCAAAAAGATATATTTTTTGCGCGTTCCAGGCACTCTCCCAGGAACACTGATGCAGCTTCTTGGTATGAATCCAAGGGAGTTATCTCTCAGTCATTCTGCCTCGTTGTAAAGATGGGAAGAAAAACGTCCTTTGTAAGTAATTCCAAATTGTTCTCCAACTGAATTATCTGCAAGGATCTTACAGAGATTCACACTGAACTACAGAATCTCCTTTTCCAGAAAGGGAGGTGAGGTTATTTTAGAGAATACATGTAGTCCTATATTATTAGTCCTGCAAACCTACCTTACAAGAGGCTGTAGACTCCTGTTGCTGCCATTTTTCAGTGTATAAAGTACATGCCTTTTGGCTGATCCATACACCAAAGCACTAAAATGACCACTAAAACATTTTGCACCCTTTTTCTAATGTGAACCTTTTTTGTTTCCTACAGTTGCTACTGAGCTTGGGGTTTTTCTCCTCTAAAATTTCTTAAATCTGACATTTAAAATTCTGAAGTTTTCACAAGGCCTCCTCTGCACTTTTCGCCCAACTGAACTCCCTTCCTCTAGTTTACTTTTAGCAACCATCTTCTTTTCCATGCTCCCTCCCATCTTGTAGTACCGAACACACACAGAACGAGTTGCAAGCTCGCCACTTGCAGTACTTCTTTCTTTTCTCTAAGCCCCATAATCTCTCTTGGACAACAGAGAAGTGCTGTGGATAAAAGCCTGCAAAGCAGCAATAGGAGTGATGGAAACTGGGGCTGAGCTAAGGAACGCACCGTCGCCTTATGCACTCGTAGGTTCAAGCCAGCGAGCGCTGTCGGCGGTGCCTTAACGAGCCCTTTGGCAGCAACGGTTGATTTTCCACATGCAGCTCGGACACTGGTCATCAAACCAGCACGAGCCGTGAGCCATCAGCTGCTCACCCTCGCCCAAACGCTGCTCTGAGCCGCAAGCCGTCTGCAAGGGAAGCACGTGCTCTCCTGCGGGAGATGAGGGAGGAGGATCGGGGGCCAGAGGAAGGACAGCTGCCTGTCAGTATGCAGAATTAACCTCCGCCTTACGCTTTATCCACATGTGGCAATAAAAATCAGGAAACTGCAAAACTTTCCAAGACCCACTTGAGCATTAATTCCACATAACACCTGCCAGTTTCAGTTCCTCCAGCTCAGTTGTCTGGGGAAAAGAGGAAGGTGGGACATCTACAAAACAAAGTTTTATATAAGTGCTTTGATATATAAGGGTTAGGGACTCTGAAGGAATAAGAAACTTCCTCCCAAGCTACCGAGCATCCATCATTGACTACAAGCTTCAAGGGAAACAGCCTCATCACACGCACGCCGTGTGCTCTCCACACTTGGCATGGACATCTCTCTCCATAATGATCAAGACTTGTGAGCGCACCAGGAAAAAATTTAAGCCAAACCTGGTGGAACATGCTTTACCAGAGGAGGAACCTGGACTCATGCTGGATACTTCAGAGGTTTTTCTGGCTGCATCTGAGCTGAACGTTTTACAGCACTGGCTGTGTCGGCGTGCACAGAGCAGAGATTTCTCATTTCATACATCATTTACTCCTGCAGTGATTCCACAAAGTCACAACACATCCTTAATGCAGAGAAGAGGAAAAATCCATTCTTCTCATGATAATGGTTAAGGCTGGAGATATTGAGCACAGATTTCTCTGCACAGCAATGCCACTTGCTACAGGATAATCGTATGTCCTTAATAGAGAAATACAAGGCAAACATTGGAAAGTGTCAACTCCTGCAATCAGAGGACGATGGTTACAACAGGAGGTTTCCCACAGCTCTTAGCAAGTTATTTATGTGCAAAGCGCCAGCCGTAAGTGGAGCGTAATTCTCGCTGGAAGCTATCGACAACATATTTAGAGAAGAACAGGTGCCCGTGGGTGGTCAATAGACATACCATTAACCACCCAGACCATTTTACATAACTCGGGGTACCAACACCAGTTAAACCAGTCAAACGAATTATGACACTTGTTGGCAAGTTCGGCTTTGGTTAAGTGTCCTCCTGCCTGGATCTAGAGGTCTTCTACTTGACCTCTGCCATCACATTGCTCCTCTCCCTCCTCCCTACCACCCCTACAGACAGTTACAGCTCCCTAATACCGCAGGACAGGCGCTCTTGTCCATTTGCTACGGTTTAAGCCATATTGTAGACTGGTGCTAAAGCACAACTCCCACAGTCACTGCAAAGAAGGGGAGAAGTATGAAAAAAATATATATATATATATATATTAAAAACAAGTGAGAGCAAGAGAACTAGGAAGGAAAAGGAAGAAGACACGAAGAGTGAAGAAAAAAAGATGTGAAGTGTTACACTGCTAGTCAAGGTTGCACGGGTGTTGATCATTAGAGCTGCCACGCTGGGTCACACGTGTGGTCCAGATAAGCTGGCGACAGACCTCTCGAGGACAAGCAGAAAAACCAGGGCAAGCACAGCATGATGCATCCCCCGTAACAAGTGACTGCAGTGAGTCAGCAGGGCTTCGGAAGGTGTAAAACCTCACCAATTAAAGCCACCAGTTGAAATTTAACGCAAGCCAACAAAACTTCTTGTCCTGTGGGTCCCCGACAGCCATCCTGGAATAAAATCAGAGGTTACGGGGAACTTTATATCCTAGAAGGCAGCACTACTATAGGAATGAACTGGTTACTCTGGTTGCAAGTCTCATCAGAGCTGGCAAGAAGATGGCAAAGCCAATTATTGAAGGAGGGGGGGGAGAAGTTCACTGACTTGCATTAGACATTTGTTTCCATCTTCTGGAAAAAGAATTTTCTTTGGGAGGCGAGGGGAGAAAGAACACAAAATTTGATCAGATGCTTAATGTTCCATCCCAAATCTATTTGGAAAAGCCTGGCAAAGGAACACTTTAAAATGATACCCAAAGAGAAGGGACTGGCAGTAGGACAGCAAGTTAAAGTGAAAAATGAAAGGAAGGGCTCAAGGGAGAACTTATTACAAAACCAGTACTATGAGATTTTTCATGCCCCTGTTTTCCTTCCCAAAACACTGATTTACTAGAGATTAGCAAAGATGGGAAAGGACATGCTGAAAGAATACACCAACTAATATATGTATCTTATATAACTTATACAAGATCGCTCTGCTTTGTGTCCTGAGGGCCACGAACAGAGCCAGCAGCCTGGAATTGCTCTGTGCTGCTTTAGCAAACAAACAAGACCCCAATTAACTTCACTAGACACAGACCTCAACAAAAATCCTGTGTCCTGGCTTACGCACACTCTCCCTAAACATAGTCTTGGACCAGCAATCTGTGCCTTGGGGCTTTTCTAACCCTCACAAATGATTAGAAAGTGTTTGAAGCTAAGCAACAGGTCAATTATCCCAAGCCGGTATGAGGTGCTCTCGGGCATCTCCGACTTTCTGCCGTGGATCTGCTTTCACAAGCCAAGCTAGCAGCCAACAACAGTTGGTCTGGGCGTCTTCCTGGTGGCTATGTAGGAAAGCAACACCTCTGTCTGGGTGGTACATCTGCTGTAATCTGAACTTAAATATTCTGAAACATTTTAGGGCAAAATCTCCCATGTATGCTACAAAGAAGCATCCCTTAGTTGAGCTCCTAGAAACAGCTCCTAGTACCTTTTCATATGTAACTCCTTTGCAGACGTATTTGCTCTTTCCATTTGGGACTGCGTCCAGCTGGATGCAAGAATTGAGCCTCCGATATCCCTTTCTTCGTACAGATGTCAGTCCTGTGCAGCTCCTGAGATCACACGCAAGGGCAAACACGGGGGCTTATGCAGCGCGAGCGGCTGATCCAACACAAGCGGCACGGCGAGGTGCGCGAGCCACGCAAAGCCTCTCCAACAAATCACCCATCCGCAGAGGCTTGGAACAAGCACCCTCGCACGCCTGGTGCTAAACGCTGCCATGCGACAGGGCTTCCAACAAACGCTCGTTACACATTCACGGCTGCAGCTGACCCCCATTAGAAAGTGTTTTATTAAATTAAAACATCAATCCCAGAAATAGATGTTTGCTTAACGGACATAAATGATTTGGGGACCTCATGCTGCAAACCGTAAAATAAAATCAAACTGTGGCAAAGCCGAAGAAATTAAGCCATAAAGAGAAAGCAGTGGGAGGAACACAGAGACCTCTTGCCAAAAAGAAGCTGCTTATCGCAGGCTTGGTACAGATCGAAAGCTCTCAGGTCTGCCACGTCCAGACAAAAGAAGTTCAGCAAGTGAAAGCAATTGTCAAGCCATACTTGGACAACAGGTACTAAGGATATTTGAAAATATAAAAAGCCCAATTTTACAGACCTTAAGTGTAGATTTCCTTTCCGACAGATTTCTACATTTGCTTCTGTACAGAATTGGCTACATCGTTTATCATGATGAATTGTTGGGGTTTGGTTTTAAGCAGGGAAATTGCATTGGCTCCAGGATGTCCAACTGAGAGTCAAATCCTGCCCACACTGCACCGCCACCGTTGGATTCCCTGTATGAGCAGTGCTGTGCTGCAAGCTAGTCTGCAGGGGTTGAAAAAAAACAAACCACAAACCAAAAACAACCCCCCCAAAAAACACAAACCAAAAAAACCCAAATCAAAACACACACAACACAAAACCGCACCACAACCTCCCCCCCCTCCCCCCAAAAAAAAACCCCAACCCAAACAAGAAAACCCCCAAAATACTCTTCTTCACTTCACCTCCAAACTCAGAGGATTTTGGACACTGCTGCATCCCAGATGTTCCGCTTCCTTTCCACTTTGGGGTCTACATGTTGCACCATTCCGGTTTTTTACCCTTCAGGAAGGCTCAACTGCAACGAGCTACTTGGAGTATTTGCCCCTCTACTTGCACGCCCGAACAGGAGGCACTGAGTTGATATCCATCCCCTCTTCTGGCTCCAAGATCTGTTGGAAACACTGGTCCCGGCATCTCTTTGGAAAGCCAGTGAGCAAGGTCCCATCAAGTGGGACCAAAGTGCAGTTCAGATGGTTTTAAGGGCAGAAACAGGATACGAGAATTTCTGTTCAAAATCCAAACCTGCACCCTCCTCTTGCCCCTAAGAGACATGTTCTCTCCAACTCCAGTTTATCGAACACAGCAGCCCTTAAAACTGTCATCCCCTCTTCCAGAGGTACAGATGATGCACCCTGGCCGGCTGTCCCAGTCGGCACAGCTTCAGTTCATACGATGCAGCCTTGCTCAGAGGCATCCCAGCAGCCGCTCGCTAACCCCTTTGAAGTGGCTGCATCCACCCTTTTTCCACACCAAGATAAGATCTCTAAGTCACGTTGTGTTTATTTATCCATTCCATGGCTCCACAAGGTTGCTACGTCTCTTTAGCACATACGCAAGGAAAGCAATAGACGTTCTCCCAGGCAGGCAGAGGTTAGAGGCAGGAGCACCGTGGTTTCACTGCCTGTCAGCACAAGGGAATCGCAGGAGCTTCACAGGAGTGAGAGGGAAGAAATCATAAGGCTCAGTGATGCAGAACCTCCATATGTAACAGCACAAGTTGTCAGTCTACATGCATTAGAAAAAACAACTAGTTAATTAATTTTCTCAAGAAAAATATGACTTTCCAGGGCTTTTACAGGGGCTGGCGTTACTGAAGCTCCACTCCTCCAGCAGACGCACTGGCTGCTGTGCCAGCGAACGCAGAAAACGCTCTGTTTGCACACAAGGGCCCATCTGTTCCATCTCTCACAACTGGATCCAAGAGCTCCGCTGTTTTTATTTGTATTGTCATACCCACGGGAATGTCTTTATCCTATGCCATGGACAAGCCTGGCTGACAAAGGACACTATCACCATCATTGCTCAACTATTTTTGCACTCTCCCTCCCTGGAGCTGAGCTCTGCCAGCTACCAAAGGCTGAGGACAGAAACTCTGGGGCGTTTATCATCAGGCTTCTGCCCCGTTTGTCCACTGCCATCCACACGGAGCAACCGATAACGGAATGCTTTAGGTTTCAAAGCGTAAGGCTTAATCCTTGTATTTTGTAACCTCACCACAGAGCAGAATAACTGAATTAAAAGATGGTGAGAAGCAGAAAATCTGCTGACCCAAAGCAAGTGTGATGATGTTGGGAGACTTATTCTTCAGCTAGTTGTGTATCAAGGATTAAATCATATCCCTAGGAGACATCTCGCCAATGCCTCAGCTTTCAGCTTGGAAATGAAACGGTGTCCCGTAACACCCCTGCTACCTTTGATTTCAGATGAACGTTCTGGGCACTGTGAGAGATGGTCACTGCTGCTTCAGGACCCCAAAGACCTTGACAATGGCTTGCCAGCCATCTGAAACCACTGTCCATAACAAACTGCCTTCCACTAAAGGCAAGAGGCTCCAACACTAAAATCCAAGATTTCATTTACCAGTTATTTGAAGACAGATATCTAACAACAAACAATAAACCAGCTTTGATTTTGGATTCCCTTTTTGGGTATCGTCCAGTTTGTACCAGTTCCCAAGTCCCGTTTTCAGGCCAGCCTTTCCCAGAGCTGATCCTGACACGAGCCAGAGTCACTTCTTACCTCTCCCTTCTCAACAGGCTTTCTGGCGGGTATAAAACACCCCGTTTTGGTAACTGCTTTTATTTGGGCAATATCCTGCCTTTCACAACGTCTCCTTTATGTCAATGCCAGTGAACCTGAGCAAGTTTTTGGGCTCTTTCCTTGAGCCGTGTGGACACTGCTGGTATAACAATCCTTTGACTACAAATGTTTTCATATGGTGCAAGCCCACGGCATCCCACCAGGATGCATTACTTGGGAATATACAGGCACCACAGAACTACCCTGCAGGGCGGCTGGGCAGCAGGACTTGCCCCTTTCCCCACTGTATTTACAGCTGTGAGGTTAAGACCAGATTCACAAGCGGACACAAGCTACGACCTGTGACCAGCACGTGTTATCTCTGCATCCTCCACTAGTAATCCAGCCGCAGCTCGGGCTGGGACTGGCTTATGCCCGACCAAGGCAGAGGGAACGAAGTGGCCCAGGGCTCAGCTCCCCTGCAGCGGGGCTCAGCACAACAACCTGCACCCGAACACGAGCACCCCGAGGCTGTAAATCATTTGGGTTTGAAGCGGATCCGTTTGGCTGACAGCACAGGCACTGGTACCAGCACGAAGGGGAGGGAGAGACCAATGCTGAATCCGGCCCCGAGACTTCAGTCATGTAAATCAAACACTCACCCCTCAGTTTACAGCCCTCTCTCACCGGCCACGCAGGGCTACGCAAGAATGAATTAGTTGGTATTTCTGAATTACTTAATTCTCTGAGTGCTCTGCAAAAATAAGATTTTTTAATAAAACTTGCCTGTTTTACCATTCAATCAAATGGCAAAATAGCTAAGAAAGCATTGCCTTGTTAGTTCTCCAACAGTTCAGCCAATTAAAGCGGGGTTTTAAAAATATTGTATTAAAATAAATCCTTCTGAAAGGAATTGTTACATTCCTTACCATAGACACAACTCGTTTTAATGACACGGAATTACATTGTAAAGTGTCTTATGTTTTACATTTCAGTTTGGTCTGTTTATACTCTGCAGCACTGGCACACGCAAACCTGAAGGGCATCGTATCGACGTACACATTAAATACAACTGCTACAAAACCCAAAATAAAATCAAAGCCTTACTGGCTTCTGATATTAACAAGAGAGTCCATCGCGTGAGACTGGAAAAGACCGAGTTGCAAGGATCACTGCGCAAGAAGAACAGCTGCAGAGCAGAGACTGGAACGAGCGCAGACTTGCCAAATTCCGCTCAGCAAGAGCTCCACAAACTTCCACCACACACACATTTGGGGAGAAGGGGGAAGATCCACCTGCAACCCCACCTACAACAGGTAAGACATCCTCGGGGGTGGGGAGGTACCATCAGCTCCTGAGAACTCCATAAAACCTGACACTAACAAAATTAATGGTCTAAAGTTCCACAAGTGGCTCAAACAGTCCATGTCATTTCGGGTTCAGCTTTAAGCACCTTACTTCTATTTTCTGATACACCGAGACTCTACAGACCCTGTGAAGCAGCCCAAAGATTTGGGAGACTGAAGGGATCTCCCAGTCTTGCCTTCTGCAGCACCAAGACACTGCAGGAAAGAGGGTGGGAAGAGGAGGACTTCTGAGCATTAGAGCCATTCAATCCAGGGTATGAGAAACCATCCACGTGAGGCCTGGACCACTTTAAACATTAATAGTGGGAATTATATGTAAAGGAATGCCTTTGACTTTCCTCCAAATATTGATGCCGTCTTGCCAATGTCTGGCCCAAGTATTCCCTCCTTATTTTGGGCCTCGCTTTCACACCCAGAATACCGGGTGTAGCTCTAGTCATCTCCAGTTAAAAAAAACCAAACAAGCATACAAAAAACCCTAGCAATACAAAGCAATAGGATAACAAAGATTTTAAAAATGCTTTTTATATAGCAGAAATTAAATAAACGAGGACTCTTCACCCTAGAAAGAAGGCAGATGAGCTCAGACAACATTAGAGAACTCTGCAATGCTCAATGATAAAAAAAAAGGCAAGATACGGTTACTCATTGCACCTCCCCAGAAGTCAGGAGCACCTAAGGAGTTACCACGTAGCAGGTTTACAACTTGCTAAGAGACAAAAGAAAGGCCTCCCATGGTCTTTCCCCAAAGTAGTGCTGGGGAAGGTGGTCCCTTGGCTTGGCCAAGTTTGGAAGCTACGCTCTCACACAACCACAGGACTGCCGAGGGGCACAAGCCCTTGCTGGCCACCACGCGTGTGATCCCGCGGCTTCTCCACTCTCCCGTTGCTGCCGTGACCGCTTTTGCTTGGCCACGTGGCCCAGCTCGGTTGCGTGCAGGTGAGTTAGCGCTTCCCAGAGAACCTAGATGTTCTTTGCAAAGTGTTTCCACTGGAATAAAGTGTTTGATTCAAGTGTCTCGACAAACGTTCTTCTCCGTATCACGTAGTTAAGAGTCTACCTCTTACCAGACCTGCAGAGGGATAAGAAGCCACCCAAAGTCCCTACGCAGTGCAGCCCACAGGGGAAAGGATGAGGAACACAACCACCAGGTGATATTTTAGGCAGTGGAGCAGCAGTTCTCTCCATCACTCTGTCAGCTTGACTTGACATACTTTCCTCTTTGCAATGGGTCAATAAACCGCTATTTTATATATGTTACTTAAAACATATAAAACTTTTAAAACGTGCCACAAGACTTTCTCTAGACTTCTCAGATTTACTGTTCTTAAAGGTTAAAAGGAGCTGAGTTTTGACTCAAAGAAAAAGAAATGCTATTAAAAAAACAACAGGGGACAATAATTGCATAGAACAAAGTTGTTACGGGAGCATTAATGCCCTGAGGTGGCTGTGAGCAGTCTTTTCTCACCTACCCGTCAGTTCTCAATTTTTAACTTGGTTCATAGATCCTGCCAAATTCCCAACGGGCATCACAAACTCAACATATGGCTCCAGTGAAATGCAACTACCCACAGGGCAGGGAGGTTTTCATCTTGTTCCACTCAGGTATTGGCAGAAATAGATTTCAGGCAAAGACAACCAGACACACAGTGTTCTTACAAAATATTTATCACTGTGCAGGGTGAGCAAAGAAAACATTTTAGTACCTTCTCTGACTAAATGAACAAATCTTCATCTCTACATAAACTTGTTAAGATGATCAGCTCAGACAAGACTGCCTCTGTCAGAAGCTCAGACCTTCTTCTGCCTATCAGGACATCATCATACTTTAAATGCAAGAGCAGGATATCTATCAATTTCTGAGCATCTGGAAGCTCAGATCATCAGTTTCTTGCAATGCATGAGCTGCACCCAACTCAAGTCCTGGATATAAACGTTATTTTGCAGATGATGCCAATCAAGTTGAGATACAAACACAGCGTGCAGACCAGAAACCGGCACTGGCGGGGCACAGCCAGCCTTCAGCAATCAGGTGAGTGTCGGTTCTCTGAACAAGTTATAAAACCACTGGGGCCGACAAATCAGCTTTTACTGTATGAATTCATGCGTTTCAACGTCTGGTATGACCCATGGTCATTCCGATCCGGGTGCACATTACACTGACTTCACACCAAAGGAAATGACCATACTAGAGACAGGGCAACAAGCTGTAACTGCCCGGGCTTGTGTTGCTTACTCCAGCCCCACGGAAAGACGCTGATGTTGTTTTGCAGAGTTAGATCCCCTACTAAGATAGTACCAGACCTGAATCAGACATATATTATTACTAAATGAGCCTATTTTAAAGAAAAAAGGCCACAAACTGTATGCCTACCCAGCCAGTGTTTATTTGATGGTGCATACGTACATACAACTCCATGTGTCTCCTGGCTACCAAACTAGGAGTGTGTAAAAATAGAAGCAAATGCACCTCACCACCCATCTGCTGCTCCAACCCGTCTCCTGGGGGATCTCCAGACCCGCTGCGCCGTTTGGCAATTCTGCGCGCGAATGTTCCTGAGCATCCCGTGCTCTTGAACATGATGCTCAAGAGCCCCAAAGCAAGGCACACTGCTCCTTCTCGTTTAAGCGAAGCAATGAAGTAGATTTCCTACAAATGTTAAGCGGTGATTAACATTCCCCCAAAGCCCTATCTGAAACCTGTCATCTACCAGATGCCTCCACACTGAGCTGCACAGTTCTACCCCGGCTGCAACGCCGACACAAGTCTCTTCAATACAAAGGAGACTCTTGAAGGACAAACGACTTTTCTTCAGCACCGAGTCCTTCAACCCTCTGCCAGGTGAGTGCCAGGAGAGGGCTCAGCCAGGGGAGCACTGACGCAGATACTTTAAAATTATATACATAAAAAAAGAGCCCATTTTCAACTCCGCTCGCTCTCCCCCTCCCTTTAAGTAGGTCACTCTGCCTGCTATGGAAATCAGCTCGTCTTCAAAGCAGGTTTGCTCATCTCCTTCCTTATCTCCTTAATATTAGAAATGTGCAAAGCACTGTAAGAGCAAAGGCTAATTTCAGACTAATTTGATTTATTCCTGGCACGGGTATAAATATGAAACTGTATTTACTTCTCAAAAAAAATCTGAAATATGAAAAATGAACAAAAGCTTGCAAGGTGTCTGCCATACAGTGAGTTCTGAATTTGGTACGTAGCTACAAGTCCAAGTCCCTGGCAGAGAACACAATACAAAAGGAATACAAAGGGTCTTCATGACCTAGCAAGGGGGAAGAAAAAAGAGAAGAAAAAAAATCTCTTGAATTAGACTGTAAAAGCTCAAGGGCCTGATGTGAGAGAAGCCTAGCTCATACCAATTTCAGCCTGAAAATTAGGCCCTACCTTTTTATTTCTTTAACCTAGCATGCAGCCTTCCAATTAACGAGGTGCGTAAGACAAGCCTGATCCTAACCCCGCTGAAGCCCCTGGCAACAACGCGGCGTGCACCCTAACGATGAAAGCGAGTTCCCTGGGTTTCTCCCAGCCCACCCCTGCGAAGGGACGCAGGCACGACCCGCTCATCGGAGGAATTTACACTCCGGACAGGCTGGGCTACAGGGTTTCAACCACCACCAGCGGTTTGAGCCGTCCCCGTACAGACTCACGGAGATGTTCGTGCTGACTGAACCAAGCAGCTGCTTCTAATTTCAGCCTAGATCACCGAACACGCAAGGGACCGTCGCGGGGGAGCCGAGCCTTCCTCCGGGCACGGGCACCCCGGGCTCCCGCAGACCGCACGGCTGCTGCCGCTCAGCTCCTCTCAGGAAGCTCCGGGCACCTGGCAGGATTGCGAATGCATACTGCAGAAAATGCAACTAAAGGCACAAAAAGAAATTCCGGTGCTCACAGAAGGCAAAGACTGAAAAGGTTTTATCTAATAACATCCAAAAAATGAGTCAAAGAAAATGAACCATAAGAACATTATTACTTGAATGCCCCTATCCCTATCAGCAATTTTTTTTTTTTAAAAAAAAAAAAAAAAAAAAAATCAGCATTTTAAAATTCAAGCATAAAGGAATTTCCGAAGACTAGAAAAGCCGTTGCCTTACGCACCTCTGAAGATAATCGCATGCTACAAGACACTGACACAGCACGTTCAGCAAAGTTCTCCTAACTCACAATTGTGCAACTTCAGCCGGTTCTTTTGCTCCATTGATCCAGTCAGAAGACTCCTACATCAGCTTTTTTTTTTCCCCAACTTCTTGAGTTTCAACTCTTAAGGGTTTAAGCCAAGGCTCAGCATGGAAGTATGAGAAATGCAAAGGAAGGAGCAGGCAAAAAAGGGAAAAAAAATTATATTTTTTTTTTTTTTTAACTTCTGGAGGAAAAAAGAGAGAGACAGGCTGCAAGTCCAATGCTGCCTCTAGCAGCAGCAGCACTTTGCCTTCTAGAGAGCAGAAAGGGAGCCTACAGCTAAGAAGCAAGAAATAAGCTCAGTAAATACGTAACCACAGGTCTGCGCAGGAGGAGCTGTTGCTGGCTGCCAACGCTCAGCACGAGAAGGACCTGCAGCACGTCGTACCCCTGGCACCACCGTCTCTTCTTCCGAGTCAGAAGGAATTATTTCACAGGCTGTGAAGTGACAAGATTGCATTCACAGCTTTCACTTACATTCAGGCTTCCTTAAGAGTTTAAGATTTGGTTCCAGGCTTGAGTAGTGTCCACTGCACCTAACCCTGAAGCACTGCCCATGCTCTGGGACGTGCTCATAAGCTGTGTTTGCTGCCAGGACACACCTGCCAAAGACTGAGGGTTAAAACAGAACCCCACATAATTGCAACAGGCCTGGAGGCTTCTGAATTTAGAAAGAGCATTATTAATATTAATATGTATCATTTTATAGTGGAAGAAATAGAGAAAATAGACAGCACTGTGCCTTAAGCCCCAGAATCAACGGGGATTTTTGGCAGCACATGCTGGAGAAGGCAGGAGCAGCTGTCAAGTCCTAGCTGGAGCCGCCTCTGGTGAAGGTGACTGAGAAATAGGATTAAGAAAAAAGAAAAAAAAAAAAAAACCAAACCACAACACACCAACTGGCAAAATTCAAGGTAAAATGAAATGCAAGGAGGACAGACAACTGAGTTAACAGGCTTTCCTTGCTCGCAGAGCATCTAAATCATTCTGAGTTGCGTATTTCCCTTCTTCCTTCAAGTACAGCCCCAGCTTCTTAACTTACACTTTACAGGTTCTTCTTTTCTGTTACCACTGTTCTTGCATTCCCGGCTCTGTTTTGCAGGGAGGTCCATCAGACTATAAGGTCAACTGCCTCGTAACATCTGTGGGGCCTTAAACTAGTTCACATGGTCCCATCACACTGGCCCTTGGAGCAGCAAAACGGACCATGAAAAAAACCCACCTTGCCTTTTTCTTCCCCACAAGCCGCTTGGGAGGCTTGCAAAGCTGCTGCCCAGGCTGCTATCTTTCAAACAGCCACATTTCCCCTATTATAAACTTGTTGGAAAATCCTAAGAATTAAATAAAAAGACAAATAGAGCAGTTACTCCCAAACCAAAACGTGCTCCACACCAGCCACCCCTGGGTGATGCCCGCGCTGACTCAGCATGAGTTTACACCACAAACCAACGCTCGCTGAAAACGTACGTGTTCTCCAGCACTGCTGCTCCTCTGCGAAGTCCAACTATTTCTGCCTCCACTGGGGACCTGTATATCAAAAACCTTCTAATGAAGAACAGTATGAGGTGAGCACTTAATTCCAACCTGCAAAAATCACCGATACTACTCACTTCCCAGCCATAAAAAAAAGTCACCAGTAGTTAGCTCGAAACTAGGACAGCTGCAGCATTTAAAATACCTACTACAAATGAGAACTACTTAGGCACATCATAATTAGTAAATGGCAAATATTAGGAGTTATGGGAAAAGAGATCGTTAAAACAGATTTTAATAGCCCAGCATTTCATACATTCAGATGCGAAAATCCAGTCAGCATACACTTTGAGCATTAAGCCTACATTAAGAAACAAACTGCTTCATTTCTGGAGTTGTAAAAACAAAGGTTAAATATCTGCTTCAGCACAAACCCCGTAATTTTTCCACAGTGACTGTATTATTTTGCTTTACACAGCTAATAATACCTGCCCTGGCTTTATACCCACACATCTTCTGAATGCTCTACAAAGCCAACACTTTAATCATCAAACCCACAAAAATATCCAAGAACCACATTTAGCATTAAGGTTTCTGGAAGTAACCAATCTCTTTAGTTATACTTCATTTCTATACAACATGCAGTTGAAAATAACACTTTTTTTGCAGACGGCCATTTCTCTACTACTTGTAACACAACCACCAAGCAACTGCGCCGCGCTCAAACGTTCCTGTAGCGAAACAGAGACGTCCCCAGGACCCCCGCTCCCTGCCCGGTACCTTGTCCCACGCCCCCTCTCCCCACCGACTCCCGTGCTGCCCACCCGGGACAGCCTCCTCATCTCCCCCCTTCTCTGCTCCTGTGGTTTCTCACCCTCATTTTTGGGGGGCTGCCAGTTCAGTCCCTCCACTCCTTTTCCCTTTATACCAGCTTTTGTCCCTCCATGGGAACAATGGTACGTGTTTTTCTCATACATCATTTCCAAAAACATCTGTACCAGTTTGCTGGGATTAAAGATAAACATGATCTTGACAATATCTGACCCTTTCAGCCTAACTGGAATAATTCTAAACAAATTAAAGCAGTTTCCCATGATAGGAAAGGCTGGGCAGCATCAGAATAAGATGTTACCAGAGATGCCCACACCTGGGTGTGCAGCTTTGGCGTGAATTCCTTTCTTTGGCTATCCAGTTCCAGTAACTGTAATTGGGGCTGGGTATTTCGGGATACGCAGTCCCGGTAATTACAATTGGAGCTGGACATTCAAGAGAATTCCAGGATTTTCCAAACAGCTGCACAAAGAGCATAAATTACGCTGGACACCTCAAATTGGGATGCGACGTCAAAGTTTTATTCCTTTCTGTTCATTGCCTCTGTCCTCGGTGTAGCCTGGCAGCTGGTTCTAATTTGCAAGGTCTGATGCTGTTCTATAGGATCAAACACGCAGCATCAGTAGGGAGGAAAATTTGTGGAAGGAACATAGCATTAATTAGTATTTGGAAGTTGAGCAACTTCCTGAGAAAGGACTGATAAAAGTGTAAAATCCCATTTTGCCATCTAACCCCTTTTATGTCTGTGCAGAACAGCTATTAAACGCCCCCAGAAAGTCACTTATTGATTCAGCGCTGGATCCAAAGACAACTGAAGTCAATATGACCTGACCCCAGTAACATCCTCCATGTAAGACATTGTAAAAGCCGGTAACTACCTTTAAACACTCCTGACAGGGGCAGATTTCTAAATGAAAGCTGTCTGCATGCCCATAAATCATCTGCATGATCCAGCTGTCATACCGTCCCTTCCTACCACAAGCACTAATCAAACGGCACCGCATCTGAACCATCCCCCTTCACGTCGGGGAAAGCAGCTCACCCATCCCTGGCCCGTTAGGTTAATTATTCATTTATTTCTCCAGATATTGCAGTCCTGTTTCTGACCTCCACCCGCAGAGCCTAAAAAGCAGCGCTGTCCCTTTGGGCACTGCGCATGGTCAATCAAATCGGCCTTATCCAAAGAGCACCCGCCCCACCACCAGCCCCTGCTCCCCCCAACCGAGGCTCCTGCTCCCCCCACCTTCGACAACCGGGCTCCCACCGCGCGTCCCTTGATGAACCGGTGCATGGCGGCTATTTTCCTGATTTTGAACCAAATGTTGAAGCTGTCCCCTGTAACTCACAGGGGCAAATAAAGCTGGTGGAGGCAGAAACCCTGGATGAAACCTCACCCTGCCTTCTGCTCGCACCGTCACTGCACTCCTCCCTCCAGCTCCACTTCCACATCTTCCTGCTCTATTATTTCATTTCCTTACACATCTCCCCTTCAACCTAGTCGACATATAATTAATATAGACTTAAACCAACACGAGTTTTAAATCCAAAAGCCACAGGGAATTAACACAACATTAGGTCTAATTCTCCCCCCATCTTCTGCCTCATTCTGTCGCATGATTTATCTCGCTAAACGATAAGCGGTTTGGGAATGGCCTGTTTCTCGCTGGTTTATAGCACCAAGTATATGGGATACGAACCAGCCAGGGCCACTGGGCAGGGTCATAATGTAAGTGAGCGGTAATCACTTAATTAAGGCTCTATTCCAATCGTTTGTTACGGTAAGGGATAAGAAGCGAGTCAAACATATCTCCTTTCTCACTTTTTCTGTTCCAGCCTCTTTGGTGCCAGTCCCAAGTATCTTCAAAACACATCTGCAACTTTTTCTTTGTTCTCAAACCATTTCCCACGTACAAACCTCTTCATCTCTTTCTGTCCCTGAGTCATTCACTCAGTAATACATAAGGGAACTTGAATCCCTAACTCATGTATTTTTTTCTAATATTATTCTAAGTGACTTGTCCGGCATCACACAAAATGGAGGAAAAACGGAGACCTAACCCTTTCCTGCCGAACGCCTGCTGCCCTTAACGGTGGCACCAGTCCCTCCTCATCTCCTGAACAGCAACTTCAAGCAAACTGAAATTCCGCGTTGTGGCGTTTGGTCTACGCTTAGCAAAGGGCAGAGCACAACACGGCCCCAGCCTTGACTGAGGCGTAGACAAGTGTAATGGTTATTACTGTTATTGTCTTGTCAGTGCAAATATGAAACACAAATAAAATCTAGCAGAATAGGGGTTTTACGTTCCAACCTATTCAAAGCACTCAATGTTCCAGCGCACTTCACTGAAGGTGGTACACACTAAAAACACACAAAGGTCAACAAAAATTATTTTAAACCCAGTAACGGAATACAAACAAGCTTTAAAACATCATTGAATGGCTTTTCACTTCTTTTTTTCTTCTTTGCTGCGTGTTTTTAGAGTATGATCAAGCAATTGTTTTGGAAGAATTTGTAGTAATTTGGCACAAACATGAGCGCTCTCATTATTTAAAGTGTAATGTAGGCAAAGACCCAGAAAGAAATTCTAATTATTTCATTTTAAAATTAACCTTCTCGCTTCATCTTCATGCTCTGAGAACACGCACAACCACGGCAGGCCGTTACACTGCCCAAAATACTACAAGAGCAAACGGAGATTAAAACAAAGCTTAAATTCTGACGACTATCAGGTGAGAGACCTTGCTTAACTCTCTCATGCTCTCTGCAGCCGGAGGAAACACCCCAAAGAACTCAGCCGAGGCACTGTTGGTGTCTGTGAATCCACCGTTGATTTTTCTCTTGTAATGGTTTTCTGCTTTCCGTATCTCAGCAGCGCTTGGACACGCCAAGGAAACGCAATTTGGGTTCCCATCGCCCACAAACACAAAAAGGCCCTGCTGTTACATAGAGGAGATGGGAGAAAAGAAAATCCTGCATCCCGGTCGGGTGCTGGGGAACGGAGTCGGAGAGACTAAAGCCGCTCAGGGGCCCAAAGGCGGCACACAGCAGAGCCCAGGGCCCCGCGCTTCTGCCTGCCCACCCAGCCCTTCCCCACCAGCCCCCAGAGGGGCTTCAAACCGCCGGAAGGAACACGAGACATTTCTGCTTGCACGTAAACTGAGGGTGCTAAAGGGAAGACGGACCAAGGATCCCCCTTCCTTCCTCGGCACCAAATGCTGACACAGCACACGCTTGGTTTTACTGCGCTACAATTAAGCCATCAGGTGCGACACCAAGGCACGCCAGCTGCGCAGTAAGAAGTGATTTGCTACAGACGACACAGCCCCGGCTTTTAAGAGATCTTTCATTTTCCCCACTGGGGGAAGAGCGGTGCTCCTACACAACAGCCTGGGTCAGACAACCTAGGAACATCCCTTTTTTAAAAAATCCCTTCCCCAAGAGCTGTTACATTACTCCCGTATGAGGGATCCTGCGGAGCTGTAGGTAGTTCCTGTTCCAGGACCGACCAAGCGCTGTAGCGTGGCAGATCGCCTGTAGCATCACCCTCTGCGGGTGTCAGCTCTCAGTGAATCGCAGGGAGCGAAGCCCTGGGAGGGCGGTCTCGTAGGAGCTGGTACTCATCACACAGCGAGAGGCGTGCGAGCGCAGGTCATCAGGTTTTTAAAAAGGAAAAGACAAACCGTGATTTTTATCCAACTCACTCCTAATTTTAGGGAACTGTCTGTCTTTTTCAGGTAACTTTGCGTCTCCCCACCGACACGAGCATCAAAGCCCTCAGACTGCACCAGAAGCACAGTGTGTAATTGCTCAATGCCAGCAGAGCACGGCTCAGCACAGCACTCTCCTCGCACGTAATGTTTTACGTAGGGCTCTCATTGCATCATTACCGCATTATTTTTAGATAACCATCAGTGAATGTCAGAATGTGGGTCGATAGCTATTAGATTTATAGGCAGAACTAGCTACGCTTGTAGCAATAAGATGTAAAGCATTCGACAATTTCTTGAAGAAATTTGACCACAGGGATTGGGGGCTAGAAAATACGGTTGCCAGTACTCCCAGAACTGTTCAGGATAAATAATATTGTAACGCCAGGATACATTACTGAAGTTGAATCACTGCTGTTGACTCACGGTAGGGTCAATACTATGCATATTCAGTTCGAACAGCCCTTTGCAGACTTTGATAAGGACATCTTACCAAAAACAAGTCTCCCTTTTAAGTTTAATATTTCAACGTGCAGAATGTCCTCACCTACCCTGGGATCCAGGTGTATCTGTAGGAGCTGGAACTGGCAGCCTGCCAGCCCGCCGTAACATCTGGACCAGATTGTTCAGTTTTAGATAAAGATTAGTGGCATAAATCACAAAATGAGCAAAACCTTTTTAATTACCTGAGAAGGCTCATTCCTCTTTTCTTTTGTGCTGTGCCTTATTTGCTCACAGGCTGCATACAGCATTTCCTTATTAGAAATGCAGGCGCTTTCTCCCAGGAGAGAAGATGGTGGCCAAGAGTAGACCAGAAGGACTCCCCAAAATCCAAGCGCACTGACAGCATATGCCTAAAGCCAACTTCGTCCGTCTGTCCTCCCCGATCAAAGCCGAAGATCTCCAAGCCGGCAAGCGTGGCATTCTGTCGTCTCAGCAACGCCGGCTGCCATCCCGAGGCCTCGGGGTACCCAAGATGCTGCGCGAGCCCAGCAGATGTGACACTCCACCGACGGCTGAGCCGTGCCCTTCTGGAGTGGCAGCTGGAAGGCAGGCAGGATGCCTTCGGGCACTGAAATGTCACGGGATGCCCATGCTTTGCCAAATGCATCCCATTCCAAATGCCTCTTACTGGAGACACAATAGTACACCCACTGATCCGGACTGAGGCTTGGAAATAATACTGTAATTCACATAATCAAATCACCCTTTTTTTTTTTTTGTATCCTTATGAAAATATTCATAAAATCTGCCTAATTAATTTGGCGGCATAAATCTAACATACTTCTGTAAATTTGCCATCAAGGTAAGGTTCTGTTTCTCCATTCGGGCAGACCTGAATTAATATGCAAGAATAAAATACCAGCATTGCCGCTATTTTCTAGTCATTGCTGTTGCATCTCATGAATCCTGTGTTGTCTCTGCATGATAAATGTGTTAGTGGCTTATTACTCATTCATTGCCAATGACAGTGAATATTTGGATGATGATGCCAAACAACTATCGAAAACAAAAATTATCTATCAGTTCCTAGTCAGCTGGGTTGTAAACTAAATGTCATGTTAACGTCTAAGCTTCCAGATGCTTCCTAAATGACTATCTGAAGCCTCATCTTTTAACTCTATTATTTCTCTAAGACGTGTTTCTTTTATTCATTCTTTGATCGGTATCAGGCCCAATTTCCATGAACCTGATAAGGATAATTCACAGACAGCAGCTCTCGGGTGTCTCCAGCCCATGCAGACCACTCTCCTGCAGTTAGTAAGTTTAGGGTGAGAACTTCTAAAAGCATGTACTGAATCTGGATTATTTGCATTATTCCTAATGAGGAACATGGCAACCAGGTCTGGTAGGTATATAATAAATATTGAAGCTGCAATTTTTATCAAGTAGCTATATAATGCTATGCAAAATAATACAGTTAGTTTCTACTTCAGAAACATCACGGGAGTGGGGCAGACAGGGAAACTCAGATCCCGTGTGATAACCGCCAGTTAATACCCATCAGTCACATCCCCATAGCGTATCGCTTCATCTCCACATCATCATTTCTTATATCACAGGATTTCACCCAGCGAGGCTGTGCTCGTACAAAGAGCTATTGTATTTCATTAACGTGATTAAAGTTTGGGCCGTTCTGCCTACAAACAGCTCTTCCCTACTCTCAGTTATTTACATTTAGTGGTTTACCTTAATCAGAGAATTCCTTAGCATTTTAGTTAATATATTACCTAACTGTTAAAATCTTATTATTATTAGTCTGTGGGTGTAACGCTATTACATACTACTAAGTGGCTGATAGAACTGCTTTTAATCTGCCTTATTTACATATATAATTTTTATACTCAGTAGTTAGCTAAGTTTGCAACAGACTTTGAGGATGATAAGTGTTATAGAAGATAAGCATTATCTTATGCTTATGGGAAGTAAATCCACATATCTCTAAAGCGGTTTAAGTTAATTAAGCACCACTTTACAAGGGGGATAGCAAGACCACGCAAAAGGCTCCGTTATCGTGTCGGCCTCGATGTCCACATGCAACCCTCACAAAGTTCGTTTCCTAATTGGATAAGCAGCCGAGAGCACAATCTGTATGCAGGGAGGCTGCTGGCATGCACTTGTTCGTATCTCAGCATGTGCAAATAATTCCATGTGCAAAAGCACAGATGCAAACTTGTTTAAAAAACGAACACAGGCTTATTTAACCACCAAGGAATTTGAAGTTCCTCTTCGACTTTTAACATTTGGAAAAGCAGCAGTTTAGTCTCTGTGCGCTTCTTTAGCATGAAGGGAAAAACCCTCTCTGCTCACCCATTTTCTGGCCAGCTTCCGTGGTTCTTCATCACTGGCCTCTCGTTTACAACAATTTGCAAATAGCTTTTGTTCTTCCTGATTTTATACATAATCTGCTGTGAGTTTACAGAATAAAATTTAAAAGAGCATCTTAGGATGAGTCAGCAGTGCCCTTCCACTCTGTTTTCTGTCTTACTAATATTTAGCTTGAAGAAATTTTTCTGTTTTTTTCCCCCACACTACTCAAAGGCACCACATCAGTCCCGTCTCATTGGCTTCCAGGCAGCTGAGCACTCACTAGATTCAGCTGCTGTTGTGTATCAACCAAAGAGCACCAGCGAGGGAGCTGACAGCCTTCGTGCTCCTTGGAGGCTTCCACCTGAGACCCAGCCCTCTGCGGCACATGCACAAGTAGACACGGAGGTGTCTACCCCAGCTCACCTGGGAGGTGGCTGGGGGAAGGTTCCTCAGATCACCAGTGCCCAGCAGAACTGATCTGCTGGTGTTTAAGGTGCTCACCTGTGGTAGATACGGACGATGGCTTCCCCACATGCAAACCAAGGGTTTATTTAGAGTACTCTCCCTCCTGCACTTCTTATTCTCAAACTAGCAGCACTATTTAATGACTGAGCTATTTATACACTGATTTCGAGAGCTTCTGGCGAACAGGGTTTAGATCAGGGGATTGCCCACTTTTGGGCAGGATCAGACTCAGAAGGACGGAGACAAAAAACAACACAAAAAATCAGATCCAGGCTCTTTCCTCCTACCCGGGATCAATACTCAACATTGGTGCAGCCCCAGCACTTCGTACGTGCAAGGAAACCTGCTTATGGACTCTATACATCCCACCAGCCTCTCAGTGCCTCAGCAGCAGATGTCCAGCCTCTCAACGCTTCTCCTACCTTGGGCAGGCACCGCTGAAGGAATACACCAGCCTTATCCCCTCTCCTTCTGGGGAGGGGGGTGAATGCACACTGCGCTGCTGTCAACATTTCCCAGGGTGGGATCAAGCACAACTTCAAGAGGACAAAGGGAGGTGGAGGAGAGTAATGCAAGAATTCAAGGAAGAAGAAACACAGCCAGACAAAAGCTACCTGGGCAATTCCCCCAAGGTTGTTGCTTGCAGGAGGGGAGATGAGCAGCTTCTCACCATGCAACGGACACGGGACCCATCCCATTGAGAGGAGCCTTACGGTGAGCAAAATCCCTGTACGCTGTTTCATGAGGCAACCTGCAGCTTTGCTCAAGTCACGTCACTCATCCTATATGCCACTTTGAGGTTAAGAAGGTGGGCCACCTTTGCTGTCTCAGGATCCTACAAATGCACGATTTCTCAAACTCCTCCAGAGGGAGAGGGTTGGGTAAATGGAAGAGTTTTCCCAGCGCTGCCCAGGAAGCCCATGGTTGCGGCAGAAGCTGAACGCTCTCTTCTGAGTCTTTATTCACTCCAGCTCCTCGCTAGCTAACTAGTTTGTCACATAAGCGCAGAAACCCTCTCTTTGTAAACACAGACCCAACTGAAAAGTTCATTTGTGTGAATCTCCATAAAGTTGGAAATAATCTGGACCACAATTTTTGCTTATGTAAACGTCAGCACACAAAAAATGAGGTTTGGATCAAAAAGACAAGTTGTAGTTAATACCCAGAGTACAACACACACGATCCTTCCAGGCCTTCATTAGCTTTCTCTGAACATCTGCTGAACAAGAAAATTCCATCCATAGAAGTGACTACAGAAAGTAAAAATCCTCTGAATTCTTAGATAAGCGCGCGCACATACAAACCCCTCCATTTCAAAGGGCACCCTCGCACTTCTCTGCGACCGTGGGAGCCATCCAACTAGCGACCAGCAAAAAGCCACAGAAAAGCAAAAAGTAAAACCCACAAGACTTGTGCAATGAACTAAGAAGCAATAACGAACTTTTAGAAAGAACAAAGAACATGTACAGTTCTCTATCAGTTTTAGGCCAAAAGACGATCCAATAGACAAATGTGGACAAACCCAAGTCTTCTCACGGATACTTTATGAATTACAAAGAGGAGAAAACTAAGCCATTGTCTGCTGTGATGACTCCCCGATCCCGTTCAGCAGGCCCAAGGCACTCTTTCAACCACCGGCTGAAACAAGCATCCCACAGCTGACACCACATAACTTTGTGCACCTGCAACCCCAGCTAACAGCGGCTGGCAAACACTACGGGACCAGTGAGGTGCATCCCCTGGAAAATAAGGGGTCACTGCAGGAGGCACATTGGGCCATGTTTGGGACAGCTCTTCTTGCACAAAGAGGACTAAGAGGGGGCCCAGTGTTGCTTCCAGAATGGTGCTGCAGAGAAAAGTCATTCAAAAGGAATGATTGTGTAAAATAGTTCCTTTACCAGACCCAAGGCAGTGTTGTTTAGCTTGTTTTCATGGCCAACATGTACAGAAATAAATAAATACACATACATACAAAATGAGGGTTGCCATACCAGAGAGCGCTGTTATTTCCAATATGCTTTACGCTACATGATTCAAAAACCAAAACCACAGCAATGGTACGATCAGATTGCTCATTTGATCTTTACAGAATGGAGCTTTTTAAAAGATTCAGTTTTTTAAAGATGGCTTCAACTCCCGCTGAAATCCAGCCAAGTCCTATAACGCAGGAAAAAAATCCATAGCTGATCTCACCCAAACTGTGGTTTAGTCTCTCTCTTTGGCCAAACGCTTCCCGATGCTCCCGGAGGTGCAGGCTTTCCACGCGCTGCACTACAGGATACCATATTCTAACATTTTGTACGTACTAAACCACAGGTCAGATTTAAAACAAAACACAACCCTAGGCAACAGAAAGAGAATTCTCTCGGTGGACGCGTTTTGCAGGGAGCTTCTCTAAGACCATATGGTGGGTTTTGTTAGACATTTCACACCAGCATGCAACTTCCCTATCCTAAAAGTAACAAAAAAAAAAAAAAAGAAGTGAGCTCCTGTTTGCGAGCACTAAGATTTCAGCTTTAGGTACACTTCAAGCACCCAGAACGAATGCCGATTCGGGCACGGAGAACTCCCGGCGAGGAAGCCGGTCCAGCTGCCTCCGCATTCTCAGTCCCATGGACCGTCTCAGCACACCTGGCGGGTTCCTTTTAGTGCGGGTGGGTGGTGATGGGGGCTCACCTGGCCCCCACGTCTTGCTCTACAGCCATGTCTTGCTGAAGCACAACACACAGGCATCACTCAGAGAACAGAGCACATCGTACTTTTCTAAAAATCACATGTACCAAATAGACACTTGACACAAAGTTACATAACCCCTACGCCAGAGCTGTCTTTTTAGCCAGACTCATCAGCGCTGCTACAGATCACCCCGGTATGCAGAGGCCAGACAAGATGTCACATTTACGTGCTCAGCTTTCTGTCTGCCTAAGAAAATGTTTGCGATAGGGGCAACATATCTATTACCTCTCTGCCTCCCCTGGTCTTTAGGTGCACGACTGCTCTTCGGCACTAAGCAGGCTCCTGTACTGCGCCGTAAACGTACTCCGAGTGCCCACAGCAGCCTACAGACCAGACAGCACCCTCAGAGCTCTCCTTACGCTCGCGGCTCCCGTCACAAGCACCAGCTAGCTCCAAAGGCAGCCCCCAGAGCACGTCGGAGCAGGGAGTCCCACGATAAACTGCACAGAAGAAGGGTAGTAACTTAGAATTTCAGCTCTCCCTCTGTATTTGCGGGAACGGTAGACGGCATCATGATCACTTGTCCAATACCAAGGTCCTAGTATGAGCTCTCCTGTCTTGAGCTGCAGCTATTGCCCCTTTTTAAGTAAGTGCCTAAATCTGCCTGGAAACTTCTGCCCTAGCAATATCCAGAAGCAGCCAGTTTCACAGTTTGATTGTAAATAACATCCAGCTTTCTACCTTATTCTCTGTTATTCTTTTGTTTCACCTTGTTCAGCACCCAACAGTGCTGCTTCAACACCTTGTGGTGCCAGGCACTTCCACGGGCAGGACAGGGTTTGCATGCAAGCGTATCAAGTGGCAATACAAAGAACGCTTTCCTACTCGGCCGAGTGCTTCTCCTTTCGTACAGTGCCTCCCGCGCGGCACAGACACCGAGACAGCCACTATGCGCCAGGAAAGGTACGGTGCCTTCCTGCACCTGCCTCACAACCTTGGTGCGGAATCGTAACGGCGATAGCTCCGACTCGCCATGCAGGCGCAGTGCACACCGGCTTTCGGTTCCACACGGAACAGCATCGTGCGGTAGCTTCACATGCAAAACTCAGAGAGGGAATCACACTGACATTGCCAAAAGCATTAACTCTGCTAATTCTGGTACAGGAAAACTTGCAGGCGTTAAAGCTACAGAGACTGGAAGCAATAAACGGGATTCTTGATTGAGATTACATTCCCAGTTGTGAATCTATGGGGAACAATTTAAAAAAAAAAAATTAGCTTCCACAGTCAGTGTTTTAATTAGATACCTCACCTAGATTTCTTACATCTTTACAACATGTTTCCCTATCCCGCACAGCATCTTTAAAACTCCCTTTCTACATCTCAGAACTACTGAACCTGGTGAGATTTTAATAGAAATCCCTTCGCTATGCTATAAAGAGAAGCATTACTTGAGATTTTAATTAGCAGCTGTCAATGCTGAGCCATAGGAAATACTGAATAGTTTGCTTAACTTATTAGAAAAAGTGCATTTTGCTTTCTGACCTTCTGCACTCAAACGATGCAACATACTTGAGGCATTTAAAAACTCCCTTCCAAAAAAACAACTCTGTAGTAGTAAGAGCCATTCCCTCAATCAATACACAGTGTGCTGCTCCAACCCGTGTTTGCCCACTGAACATCCTTCTCATTTGATGCAGAAATCATGACACTGTAATTTCCTGACCACTGCTCTAAACCTGAAAGGCAGCATTATGTTATTACGATTTCCTCCCATCCTGCGCAAGGTACTCCGAGCTTTAAACACAAACGGAACTTGGAAATCAGATACTAAATCGATTCAGTCCGTTGAGACTCCATTTGCACGATAATACCGGAAAAAGCACGGCTCTATCACGCAAACTTCAAGCCAGCTGTGCGCCTCGATTCACCACCCCCGACCGTACCCAAAAGGCATTAAGAGCAGGAGAACTATCCCTACCATTCAGCTGCCTGTAGACTATATCTTCTAGGAGGGAGAGTCTCTTCAGCACTGCGTCCTGGATGGAGCTGATGCCGTGGGCTGTCAAGTTGGCCACTTCTGCCCTGGGATGGATGTCATGGAAGGAGTCGCCACTCTTGGCCGTGATGGGTCTGCACTTGGCCAGGAAGAGGACGAAGCCAGCCACCGCGATCAAGTTTAACACCAGCAGGACTTTGACTCTCCTCAAAGAAGCCATCAAACTTCCCGAGGGGCACCGCCAGCCGCCGCGCTGCCTGCAGGGGCTAGGGGAGCGGGCCGGCAGCCGCCCGCCGCGGCGCGCACATCCCACGCCGCCGCACGGCGCGGGGGGCTGCGCGGGGAGCGGCGCGCCCAGCCCGGCCCCGGACGAGCCGCGGCGGGGAGCGGAGCGCTGCGGGGCGCCGGCGAGGAGAAGCGCGGCTCGCCGAGGCGCGGCGGAGCTCGCCCCGGACTATGGCCCCGCAGGGGAGACGCCGCCGGGGCCGCCCGCCCCGCCCCGCTGCCGCCGGCGCAACTTCATGCCCCGCGCAGGGCGCCCGCGCCTCGGCTCCGGGGCGGCCGCGGGGCCGGAGAGCCCTGCGGCAGCGCGGCCGCGCCTGCCTCCGCCGGCCGCGCGGGGGGGCGCGGGGCCGCTGCTGCGCTGCTGCGGACGGGGCATGCCCCGCCGGCCGCCGCCCCGCCCGCAGCCGCCGCCGCCGCCGCCTCGCTGCACGGCGCGGCGGGGGGAGCAGGGGGCGGGCGCGGAGCGGCGCGGGGCTCCCGCCTCTCTCGGCGCTGCGGGGAGGGGGAGAGGGAAAGTCACGGCGGCGGATCCCCCCGCCCCAGCGCGGCCGCGCAGGGCCGGCAGGCTGCGGCAAGCGCGGCTCCGCGCACCGCCCGCGCCTGCGGAGAGCGGCCCCGCCGCGGCCCGGCTGCCGGGAAATCCCGGGCTGGAGGCCCGAGGCCGGCGCGGGGCCGAGCGCCGCTCCCGCCCGCGGGCTGGGGCAGAGCAGCCGCGCCCCGGCCCCCCCGGCACAGCGCGGTCGGGTGGCGGCTCCACCGCAGCCCTGGGCGCACCGGCCCCTTCGGTGGGGACGGTCACAGGCAACGCGCGTTTGCGGCTGGTTCCACGGAAAGTTTGAGCTCTCGGATTTCAGCCGCCCTCCAGGCGGATGCCCGGTCCTTTCATGAACTTGGCTCCCCGGCATTCCTGGATGAAAGCTCTGTCCTCGCCCTTGGGAAGGTGGCCTCCCCTACACAGGCATTTAACCACAAATGAAGCAAACCATCCCGCTTTCCCACGTCTCCCCAAATACTGTGTCAGCGCAAGGGCACGGCTGTAGCGCCGTCACCCAGGTGGTCAGCAGGGATCTTCTAGTGTTAAACATCATAAACTAGAATTCAAATCCCAAGTTTTAATGCCAGGATGCTGAATAGCCTCATCTGAGAGGATGGCTGCTACTGAACAACCACAGGAAACCTCTCTCGTCAGAGCTTTATCCATTTGCCACCGCTAACCCTGCTTTTCAGAACGATGACACCAACGTGGATTAGAAATTCAAACAACACTGAGTCACTGTATCCTACAAGGCAACTTTTCAAGATGTAAGAATATCCCCTCTCACCTTCAAGCCGTAATTAAAAAAAAAGAAACAAAAAATCAATGCCATGGAAACAAACCTAAAATTGCTTTAAGGGTTTGGAGTTTTAATTTAGTACTAGCTGCACATGGAATCTTTCATGGTTCCTACACTCAGACCCAGGACCCTGCTGCAAACCTGAAGAGGAGAGACAGGCACAGAACTCACAGCCAGACCCTAAAACAACGTGGTTGGTCCGTCATCCACGCTCGGGTTTATGATTCTGCTAAGAGGGTAAAGATGTGAATGATTTTGGTGACCCGAAGCTAGAACTACCTCACAAATTCCTGAAAACCGTGAGAGCTTTTTGCTGGCGCTGAGGGGAAGCTTGTCATGACACCTGCAGGTTTGGGGGTTCTTTGGGGGTGTTTTGGCACATGACAAACAGAAGGGGGTTGTTTCCAGAGCTGCCAACTGAGATTTTTTTTTTCCTCTATCAATAAAGGCACTTTCTATTAAAAACTGAAAAAACCCAACCAACCAAAAACCAACACAACTTTGCAGAGCTGTTTACCAAAAGGGAAGCCACGTGGCCTCAGACTATCAGGAGCAGAAATATTTGTGCAAACAAAAAACTACCCACTGCTTATTTTAAAAGCGTCTCGGCTAAAGACGCCCCATTGCGGCTAGCCCTTCATTATGCAGCGCTCCCACTGAAGTCAGCGTTGTCGCATTACACAGAAACAGCAACATCTATTTTGATTATAAACCATGGGTAGGAAAAAGCTAGATTTAAAGAACTTTGGCACGTGGCTATTACATATGACCCTAATGCAAAAAAAAAAAAAACCAAAAACCCACAACTTAGTATCTTTAAAAAAAGAGAATGCGAGAGCTTGAAGCAGCTCCTTGCTGAAGGACAAGGAGAGTATTTCTGCCTCCCTCCCCCCAAGAAAGGAGCAGAATTAAGTCCCCAGAGAAAGCAGGGAGGGAGGGAGAAAGCCACAACTCACCTTCTGGTGGCCCTGTGTGGCTGTGTGTGGTTGCAGGACACCTGGTGCTGTGAGAGCGTGTGGTCCCGATGGGGACAGCATGTGAGGACAAAATAAACATGTCCAAAAACCTGTAGGAAAAAAAATAATAAAAATTATACTCTGTGTGGGAAATAGCATGAGCACCAACAATTAAGAATACACGTGTTCCACAGCTAGCCAAACAGCCCCCCTGCCCCACCCCGGAGGAGTCACTTCAAAAACGTTCCGAGGTATCTCTTGCGGTTGCTGCTTTTCTTTACATAAAGGGTAGAACTAAACAGCACAGACTTTGAAGCTCTGCCGGCTGACAACAAGCGGCCGTCACCTGGGAAGCTCACCGACCCAGCCGCCAAACAGCTCCCGCACGGAGGAGAAAGGTTTCTGCCGCTGGCCTCACGGGGAGGCGGCGCCGCGGGGCACGTTCCTCGCCTTTGCAAAGCTCCTGATATCAATCAGCGTTGGCCTTTTGGGGGTGGAGGGACACCTTATGAAAAACTGATCTCCCTCTCCTGAACTCGTTTGCAACGTTGCACGTTCCACAGGACTTGGCAGTGCTGGGTTAATGGTTGGACTCAATGATCTTAAAGGTCTCTTCCAACCTAAACGATTTTATGACTCTACTGTGCTACCCTTTGCAGCAGCAACAGTCTTCCCTTAATTTCTTTTACTCAGAGGAAGTTATTTCAGTTTTGCTCGGTCGTCCTACAATCACTCCTGGCCCAACGATCAAGCAAAACCCAAAGAACTCGCACCAATCGTTACGTGCCCTTCAGCGTGTCCTGAGAAACAACCACTAGCACGCTCTGCGCAAGACTTGGCCAACTCTATCCTATTCCCAAATAGCCTAACGCTACCTGCGTCATCCAGAGTTGCAATATTACCTACTAACAGATACCTTTATACCTCCCCTAACGCGCCATGGGAGAAAGCAGCATACTGCAGATAACAAAAACCAGTAAGGACCAAACAGTCCACTGAAGATGGACAACAAGACTCACTACAAGACAGACATTGAGGTGCTGGAGCGTGTCCAGAGACGGGCAACGAGGCTGGTGAAGGCTCTGGAACACAAGTCCTATGAGGAGCGGCTGAGGGAACTGGGGATGTTTGGCCTGGAGAAAAGGAGGCTGAGGGGAGACCTTCTCGCTCTCTACAACTACCTGAAAGGAGGTTGTAGAGAGATGGGGGTCGGACTCTTCTCCCTAGTAACAGACAACAGAACAAGAGGAAATGGCCTCAAGTTGCGCCAGGGGAGGTTTAGATTGGACATTCGTAAAAATTTCTTCCCCGAAAGGGTTGTCAGGCCCTCCTGGCACAGGCTGCCCAGGGAGGTGGTGGAGTCCCCATCCCTGGAGGTATTCAAAAGACGTTTAGACGAGGCCTTAAGGGATATGATTTAGTAGGGGACTTGGTAGTGATAGGTTAATGGTTGGACCCGATGATCTCGGAGGTCTCTTCCAACCAGAACAATTCTATGATTCTCTGATTCTAAGAGGATATGGCTGTAGGAGACCCGAAAAGGTTACGCTTTGAGGCATTGAAGTCTCGAGCGCAGCCTCCCACACGCTCCACCACCAGTGTCTCATTTGAGCTTGGCACCCCTGCAAGAGTGAACAAAATTTAAATAACAAATACAAAATGGTAGTTTGCTATAAACATGAAAAGGTTTGTCAAGACCCTACTCTCTAAATCAGGGTTTCAGCAAGGACTGGCTCAGCCTCCACTGAAGGGTTTCGTTGGGGTTTTTTTTCCCTCTTTTTTCTCATTTTTTCCGTTTCCATTACATTCCTACAAAAAAAGCATGAAACGTTATTACTAAACAGAGAAAAAGAACTAAAGGGTTCTTTTATCAGTATTGGGGAGAGAAGATCAGTTTGCATGTCTAATAGAAAAATTCTATTTTTGCCCAATACAGTGGAGTTCTACCAACGGCACACACGCGCTTTGCAAGTGCTGGCCAAAATAATTACTTCTCTCCTTCTGGGGGGGGGGGATCCACTAAATCATGAATATTCAATGGCTTGATTAATGACACAGTAATCTTTCAGCTAAAATCTCTGCTCCTTAAAAAGCAGAGAACACGAGCTGCCAGTTACAAGAAGAATTAAAAATACAAAAATAACTTCCTTTCTAGAACTTACCTCGTTTCAATCACTTTAGAAGTACACGATGGTAGGATGACACCACGACACATCTGGGGCAGACTCTCCTCATGTTCTGGTAGATGTAAACCAGGCAGAAAAAAAATGGTTTCCTGCTACTTAACTAGACCCAGTGCCAGTGTTGTGGTGCTCGAGGGCACGCGGCAAAGGCGCCTTCGCCTCAGCTCCAGCTCGGTCCTCTCCCACCTGCTCCCAGGGCCAGCGGCGAGCGAGGGTGTGACGAGGGGGCCTGCACCCACCTGCAAAAGTCTAAACATCTACATTTCCCGCCTTGTAAACACCAGCATACGAAAGCAGATGTTAGGGTCTTCTTAGATAAATTTGCTTGAACTGCATAAATTAGCCTTTCTGTGACTTTGAGTCCCTGTATGAAAACCATGATCTGCAAGAGAGAAAAAAAAACAAGTTCAATTCAAAGCCATGAGCTGTTTCCTCAAAATCTTAAAGTTCTGGCCAGAGTGTTGCTAGTGCAGTTGGGTTTCTTCTTTGTTTTCAGGCTTCAGGTGGTGCTCAGGAGTTGCCAGTCTTTCCTTTTTCTCTCAGGCTCTTCAGAATTCCTGATTATTCAGCTTTAATTTTGTTTCTTTGCTGCCCGAAACCACCTCTGAGAAAAAGTCCTCCCCCATCAGGTGAGGTGAATTCAAGCCTCCACATCGCCTATGGGCCCTTTGTTTTTCTCGCTGGCGGTTTCTCCGTGCAGGAATCTGCTCCCCGGCGTGCCAACGGCTGCTGCAGGAGGCAGGGCGCGTGCCCTCGCCCGCGGGCAGCCGTTGGGGAAGGGCAGCTGCAACGCGACCTGCAGCGCGAGGCCCCGCCGCATGCGGAGCTGCAGTCCCACGCTGCTCCGGAAACAGAGCAGCGCTGGCGTTGCAAGGGTCACCAACATCACGAAATTTCTCCGTACCCTCACTTTATTGGCCGTGTGAGGCCCAGTCTTGGGAAATGAGTAAGCGCTTGCAAAAAAAGATTTTTTTTTTTTTTTTCCAGAATATTGACAAGTTGGTGGCACGTTGTCAGCTCTCTCTGGATTCATTTTTTATGGTAATTTAGGCAAGTATTTAACATCAAGGAGTGAACTCTTTATCTCCAGCCTTAAAGTTTACCTCCAATATGGGAACAGCTAATGCACAAAAGTAACTTTCTTCAGTATTATCTTCAAAGTTTGGGAACATATTTAGTTCTACATTACAATAACTCTATTCATATTTCATGAATTTTTAAGTTCCGACTGTGAGCATGGACAGCTCATCACTGACACATCAGGGAAAAGCTGTGAAAAAACAAGCAGCTTATTGTACTTTTAGCTTATGAGATTGCTTTACGGCTCCCCCAAGGATATTAAAGAGAGATCTTTGCAATGGTTATCAATAAGTATCTTTCAGGATCAGCATTTCTAAAGCTTCTAGAACGGCTTCAACTCTTGACTGAGTTCAGAAATAAAAGAACTCACTCAGAAAAAGCAAAATCATAGCGTAAAGCTCATCTGCTCTTCAGTTTTGCTGCTTTGAACTTCAGTATTCAGCCTGATGACCAGAATCTAATTCTTAGATCATTTTCTTATTAAAGCTGGTTAGAAAAGTTTCAGCTTCTTTCTTGAAAAATAAGGGGGAAGGGAGAAGAGTAAGTTCATTGAAATTTTGACAAATTATTGAAAAATAAGAAAATGTTTTAAAGATTGACTTTTTGCGTGACTAGAAAAAAATTGCCCACTTATTTCTTTTTATTACGTAAGATACCTATATGACCCATATTTTTTCTGCACCTAATCATCTCATAGTCCTTCAGAACATCTCAATTGAGCCAGGGAATACTACTGTTTCGTTTGCACGTGCAACGTGAAGTTACCTAAAGACCTTTGAAAAAGCAGGCTTTAAATTCCCAAGGAAACCAAGAGATGACAAAAATGACCTGGCCAGGATCAAACCAAGAGCCTTTAGCAGAAGAGCTCAGTTTGCCACCAGCCTCTTAAGTTCAAGGCTAACGCACTCAGCGGACGGCCCCTGCACCAGCACTGCAGTACGTCCACGCCAGTGGAAAGCGGGCAAATCCAGAAAGATCCCCAAAGCCAATCTGCAATATATCCCTGTTCCTATTAACATCGGGGTTGCCTTTCACGTGACAGCCAGAAATGCAGATCTGATAGTGCAATGAAGATGTAGACAAGAAGCCAGTTTGCTTGGGTATAATAAAACCTTTCAGGGTTTGGTTTTCTCCCTAAAAGCCTGGTCTTGCTTCCTGTAGCAATCCTAGAAACGGCGTATCCCCTCTCTGCTGCTCATTAACCCTGGCCCTGAGGACTTCCTAGATGCTACAGCTCGTGCTCACGAGTAACTTCTTATCCTACGCCTTACATCAGGTATTCCGCTTAGGGTCAAGACTCAAAGCCTTTTCTGAGGGCAGGGACTCCTGGGGGTGCAAAGCCTCGCTCTCCCCAGCACGAGCAGCGCGGGGGCAGGACGGCGTTCGGAGTCCTGGAGACTGCACTGGAGATACATATTGCAGACTTGGCCGTGGTGCAGCCACAGATACCAACGGAAAACGGACACCTGCTTTTTGTCCTTATCTATGAGGGCTCTCCCTGTATTGATGTAAAAAATACAGAGAGTATCGTCTTAAATAAAGAAAACCAACAACAAAAAAAAATACTGTGAGTTTTACAAGCCAGTGTGCACGAATACTTCTTTATAGCTTTTCATGCAATTCTTTTTTTAGATAATTAAGATATCTCTTGCACTGAATTTGTGCTTAAACTATGTTACAGTCATGCTAGAGCAGCTTTTATCCTGCTGTGATTATGAATGGTGGGCTGACCATCTGGAAATAATGCACTATTTTAACTTTAAAAATTTAAACCTCCCAATAAAGAGGTACCACAGATTGCAACAACTGCTTAATGAATGCCAGTCTGTGTACTGCATCGCACTAATTAAATATCATTGATAGATACGAATAAAATTCTTGTTACAGAACTTAAAAGATGCTTCTCATAAAAATTTCAAGAGGTCTGCATCCCAGCAAAAAGAATACTTCAAAGCAGTTCTTAACATTTAGAAAACCAAGTAGGTCAAGAACCAGACGTATATATGTTTACACTTTGAATTAAACAACTGAATTTCCCTGTCAGGAAGCCTTTGGTTTTATTTTGGGAATCTGTATATCAACTGTTTTACCAGTTCTCAAAACATACCAAGTGCACGTCTCGGCAATACCTCACAGATAAACACAAGGTGCTGCGTATCCTTGTGGAGGTCAACGAAAGGCAGAGGGGGCTGGGAACCACAAAACCAAACCCAAGCTGGATTTTATTCCAGATTTGCTGTTGATTCATTGGGTGTCCCTGGGCAAAGTGCCCAGAGCTGAGTTTTCAGGGTAGTCATGGATCAAATATTCAGAGACTCAACTGAGGGCTACAGTTTCAGAAGAGCCCCACTCTGCATGTCCATCCCAACGCGCTGAGCCGTTCTGAACAGCTGGTGCCTATGCGGAAAGGGAGATCCTTGGTAGATGCGTCCTCTCGCACAAGTACTGCACAAACTCACATTCTCTGCTGCTACCTTCATATTTTTAAGCAGCCCTAAGAAACACATTGAAATCCTCAGCTCAGCAATGGGTGCTGAAGTATTCCCCATCACCGGCCGTGGGTGGTTAGTTTGGGAGATGGGGTCCACAAAACTGCAAAACCCAGCGTGGAGGCTCCTGCAAACAGCTCTTTTCAGGTAGGAGTCTCCTTTCTATTGCAAATATTCTCAGCTGGGAAGTCATTCAGGGCAAAACCCTGTCTCCTCTTGTTTAATGTCTAGGTGTAGATTTGGGACAATACAACCCAGAGCCTCGGCTGTACTGTGCTTTCTTGTCAGGCTGCACAACGCAAGAACATAGGAGGAGGACGAGCAGCTACAGCCGAGTCTGCTCCGCTCACGCCAGTCACGCTCCATCACGCACTGGGGGAGCTGCAAAGGAAAGCAGATCCCGAGGCTGGATCTATACCTATAACTTGCTCCATCAAATGAAAACCGGTGCCCAAAATAGGCTGTGATTTTCTCCCCAGTTATAAAAGCAGGACTCAAGCAATCTTCCCTGTCACCGAGCACAGCCCGCCCATGTCCCGGTGAAGCACCATTCCAGCCGCTGCCAGATGCAAACCTCTCCAGAGGTAGCTCCAGCCTGATAAAACAGTTACGAATCTTGATACCTCACAAGTATAGAATAGAATCATAGAATAGTTTGGGCTGGAAGGGACCTGTTTTCATATGGTCTAAGCAGTTATTGAGTTACCCTGAAGGGATTGTTTTTAGCTTTGAAGATTGCTGCTTTCACTTCAGAAGAATGGCCAGAAAGATTTTCTGTTTTCTTTCCAACAATAGCATTTGTTGTGGCTGAAGGATACGACATCTTTAAGGAAGCAGAGAAAGAAAGAATTATGTGCTAGACCCTGCCTCTGAAATGCATCCCCTGAAGGAACATACATCCACATCCAGGGCTGAAAATCTGGCAGAGAAGAGTATTTTTTAGAGGAAAAAAAAGCTGTGCTGAGCCTACCCAATTCTCTCTCCTTTGGCCTGCCTCATCACAGCACCTGGGTGTTTCCCTTTTCTCCATACAGAAGGGGAATAAAGCATTAAGAGATGGAGGGATTCACTCAAGTCACATCCACCATTTGCAACGGCGCAAAGAAACACTTGCGTCCGCAGCCCTGCCCTCACCCCAGAAGCGCTCTGCCTTCTCCTTGCCCTCATGAACCACCTGCTCGAGGACCGGCAGCGGAGCAATGGATGCACTCCGAAGGTCCTGCTGTCGCGCTGCCTCAAATCACAGTAAGTGAAAAATCGGCGAAGGTGAATCAAACGGATGTCATTCTCTCAGTGCTATTGCTACCCTGCTCAAGGTTTGCCAGCAACTTCGGCTCAAGGAAGAGTTACCCTGTTCTTGCTGTTCATTATATCAAGGCCTATATGCCTCTAGTAAGCCAGTTCTGCGGCACTTGAAGCTTTCGGCTTGCTGGCTTCCTCGTGCACTGCCGTCCTGCGGTCATTCCTCCTCGCTCGCCAGCAACGCTGCACTTCAAAGACCAGTGGAACATCAGACGGAGACACTGCAGTGCTTTGTTTTCTTCTCTCCTTCACTGCTTTTTTAGCATTTTAAAAAGACAATGCACTCATGAAAGCTTGTAAAATTCCTCATAAAGTTTACTGTGCCACAGGATTATAGAATACCTCTTGGAACTATGGATAAACAGCTAATCTTGGATCTGTCACCAGAAAGCACTAATATATTTCAAAAAGCTATTAGCCCTTAAACCAATAGCAACACAGAATTTGATTTGGGGCAACAGGCTATAAAACACTGAAATTGTTTGGCAACTCTGCATTGAAAGCAGGTGGAAGAAGCTGTAAGAGCCCTGGCATTTATTTTATTCTGCTATTTAAGACATATTTTACATAGTTTCCAAAATGAGTGCATGAAAACTAACATTAAGTAAGGCTACTTGAAAAAACTGTTGAACTGTTGAACAATTGATTTACCACACATTTTCAGGAAGCAGAACACCATTCGTTATGTTACACAAGAAGGCAGGAAAAGGCAGTAAATATTACATGTAAAAAATAATAAGTTATAAATAGCCTTTGCATTTTTTTATGGCATCATATCTTTAAGGAGCTTTAGAGCCATCAGCACTGACCATAACCTCCAGATGAGCAATATCCATTTCGTGGATGGAAACACTAAAGCGCACCTATTAATCCTAAATGCCCTGGTTATTTCTGAAAGGCTTTGCGACAGGAACGGCTGGGCTGACGTGAGATGGCGGGACAGGGAGGAAAGAGTATTTGGGGAAGTACAGTTTGAGGCGCTCACATGTAAAAACCAAACCCTAAATGTGTTTCATACCTTGCTTCTTTCCCCAGTCTTTATAAGTACCTGATCCTGTCCTTTCCTCTTGCCAGGGGATGCAGGTCATGAAACAGAAAAGAGGAGGAAGGTGAATTTTCTGGGAAAGAAGACATGAAAAGACTAGGCAGATGGAAAAATGCTTCAGGCGAAGTGTGCGGGAGTTACCTTCTCACAGAGTAGAGATGCTTTTGTCAAATATTTTGGGTGAGGTGATCTTTACGCTCCTCAAAGAAATGGAAAACACGAGCAGGATGCAAGATGAGTTTCTAGCTTGTGGCCGTGTACTCGAGTCTCCTGTTAGAGACAGCGGAGCGGGAAATGGCTGATGAAACTAAGCAGTACAGCCAGGACCACGCACCGGCAGTGAGGCCGTTCCAGTGCACATTTATTTGTGGCCTGGACAGTGTATTTGCATTTTCTACACAGAGTAATTACTGCAGAAAGGCTAATACTCATAGGAAAGATATTTTTGGTATTTCTCTGGGAAATAACCTACTACATGCAACTTTTCTTTTTTTTTTTCCCCCTAAAAGATACACTCATCTCGGAGCCTTTTAAGGAAGGGAGGTATCAGAACAATTAACCAGAGCATTGCTGCTCTTGCGTTCCTGCATCGGCAAATGTTGGGGCATACAACTTATCAGCATAGTGGTGTGACTCTGATCTTTACGTGAGGCTTTGGTGTTTGCTTTCCATCAATTAGACACACGTATCTACAAGGAATGGCTGAATTCTAAAATTTTGTCAAAACCAGGTTTCAGTAATAAAGAAATTATGCCTTCAGCATCCCTTCATTCAACGGAGTGTGAGCAGTATGGAGCTGACTCATTCCGTGGCGCTGTCACTAGCAGTATGAAAAATGCAAACAGAAAGTACTCGACGTACAGAGGAGACAGTTCTGGAAAGAAAGAAAGGTTGTTACGACCCACAGAGGTCACAGTAAATAAGCAGGAACGAGATCCACAGGCCTGAGAGGCTGAACACATCCCAACAGCAGCTTTGCAAACTGCTTTGCTCTCACTGGGAAACATCCTCCCATTTCCAGAACTCTCACTGAAAAGCCACAAGGTTCGGCTATTCAGAAATGCTGCTCACAGCTACTCCAGAGCAAATTCACAGACAGCTAATACAGGATGTATATTTTTCCTTTTCAGTATTCAGCGTTTTGGTGTTCAGAAATAGGACAGCACAAAGGCAGAAGGAGGATGCTCTGACATACTTTTGGCCATCTCCATCTCTGACACTGTAAGGCCTCTTCTGCACCAGCTGGATGCGGAGAAAGGCACGTGCGCGCAGGAAACAGGCCTTTGGAGAGCGAGATGCACGTGGCATAGCTCCGAGCAAACACGTATGCCTGCCTATCCCTGCTTTGTGGGTAACCCGGGAGGAAGAAGCCTGCTTTCAAACTGAGCATTTGTAACCCTGAACAGAAAGATTCCACGGATGGATTTTTTTTCTGCCTGTGCAAAATTGCATCAAGTGACAACTGAGTAGGTCATTTCAACATCATGTATACGCATAAATTTAAAAAACAAAACCAACCAAACAGAAAAGTTACTCGCTCAGTTTAGCTACTAAGCTGCCTGTAGTGGTTCACTACAGATGAAGGAGGAATCACAGACAGGATCACAACAAACCATTCAGACAGGTTAAGTTCAATAGGCTAAGAAGTGCACAGAGTATACCAGCTATCACTTTTCAGGATTAACAGAGAGAGAGGTGCCACATACAAATTATTTTGCAGTCTGGCTAGAGCACCTCTCGAGATAATTGAAATTAAGGACTTCAGGTCTTAAGCTTACCAGTTACTGCTACCAGTTGGAAGGTCTGGTCTCCAGAGCCCTGCGGGCACAGAACGACCCTTGGACACCCACACACTGAAAAATTACTGTATTGAGACGCCTGATGCTTCAGCACACCCGAGTCCAAGCACACGGACAGTCCTACTGAAGTCAAGGATGCCACTCATTTAGACAAAGTGCACTACAGCAGTAAGCGCTGGGAGAACTGGGACCCCAAGTATTGGGTTTTGGAGTAAAGCTCTTGACTGGCGGGGAGGGAGGGGAGAAAAGTTACTCAGACTGAGCAGTTCAGTGAAAAAGAAAACACCATTTACTGGATTTAATTCTTGCATTTGTGAATTGCTTGCAAAGATGCATTTTATTTCTTTTGTGTGGATAGTCTCAGTAGTGCAATAGGAATCCGAAGGCATATGTTATAGCCTGCTAATCATTCTTGTGCAAATGGCCAGGATAATACCTACGTATAACTCAAACCCCTTTAAGCCCCGTATTTAAAATTTCACTACAGTAGCTCACAGAACTGAACCACATGAGTAATCAGTATGTACAAGTCTGCGTTTGAGTTGTCTTGCTGTTTATCTAGTTCCATTCTGGCTTATGAGATCATCTGTGATGAACAGCTACAAGGTCATAACATTAATTTGGACCACAATTCAATCAGGAAACAAAATAAATTTTGACATACTGCATGTAATGAGCCAAGAAAGGGTTAATTTTAACTAAGTTAATGTTTAATAAATGGTTATTCAAATGCTATGAACTCTAATAACTTGATAGATCTACTTACAAAAATGACAATTCTCTAGCTCATATTAACTAATCATATTCAAGCTATTCATGGCTATAATTTATCTATTATCCAGGAACCCTCGACAATTAGACTTCATGTTAAAAAACATTCATAATGCAAAAGAGCTTTCTGCAAAATTTCTGAATAAGCACCTCAACTGACCACTCACGGAAAGCACAGAGAGTCTATACACCTATGGTAGGGGTGGCTTCATGGAAATCCACGCAGAAAGGTTAAAATATTTCTGTGCAGCGTTGATTGTGCTGCTGAACAAGGGCACGCCTGAATCTCTCTGGTTTGATGCAGGGAGTCTGGAAAGGATCTGTTTTTAAACTCTGCCTTGGGTGGGATAATGAATGGTCTTTCAGCTGCATTAGCAAGGAGGAAGGCTTGCAGGCAAAGCTTTCAGCTTTTCTTGTAGGTGTAGCTTTAATCACTGGGGACTATGCTGAGGCAAATAAGCCTGTTGATGTGGTATTTCTCTGAAAAAAAGAGCTTTCGCTGCTTCTTTAAAGAGCTGCCACTGCCTGGAACAACATTCTATATATATTTATGTGTACATATAAGTATTCTGCTTAGAAAGAACATCTAGGTCATGTTTTCCATACTGATCTACCTTCCATCTGCATCATCAAGGGCACCTTCACAGAAGCAAGAGCCTTATTAGGGATCTCATCTGCTACTGCTGCTTATTCCCCTAGCTGAAGTTTAACCCTCAGCAGACATATCTTTTTCATTTCCCCAGCAGGCAAACAACAGTATCGGCCTGCCCAGGGGAGGAGAGATGAATTTCAAGGGAAGGCAAGAACACCTAAGCAAAGACAAACAAACAAAAGATTTCATAAGGTGTCATTAATAAATGACAGGTCAACCAAAGCGGTATTTTCCCATATGCTTCCCATATGGTCCTTAAATGAAAACCTTACCAGGCTCTGCAATTGCTGGTATATAGCTGGGGATAAAGGCACGTTCAAAGGGAATACTGGAGGCTAAGAAATGTAACATCGCTCACCTTCAATATAAGCCACGGCTATAAAATACAAACAACACTTTTATGGCATATTAGATATAAGACCCCTAGGTACACAGCGAAAGCCATCATCCTCCACCCCTTATCTGGATTTTTGTTATGGACTATTATTTGACATCTTTATTCATACTAGGTAGCGCTTTACCTAGTAAAGCCTGTTTATATCCCTGGAACAGATCACAAAGTAACTTTTAACATGTTACGGATAAGAATAGCAAAGCCTGGTCTTCTGTAAGTATATTAAATGCAACATACTTCTAGTATATCTGTTATAAATACGGTGATTTACAGCTGGCAGTTTTAGCCCTCTTCCAAATCCTGGATCCACATGACTCAAGGATTATTATTAAAGAGCATGCCACACTTTTCAGCCAGCAAGAGGCTTGTGTTTCGTAGCTGCAGTTGACTCGGTACTTCAAGGTCCAACGCCTGCTGCAGCAGCCTGCAGGTTCGCGTGCTAACTCTGATACCGTGAGGTATCCTCTTACATACCAGTGGTTATAGCACATCTCAAAACTAGAGGCAGACAACAAGAGGAGGAAAAAAATGGCCGGTACACAAGGAAAATGGCGATGGCTAGTATTTGAAGGGACATGCTGGAGAATCTTTCAGGAGTGTCCTGGTTTCGGCCAGGATGGAGCTAGTTTTGTTTTCAGCAGCTCCTGTGTTGTGGCTTTAGTGTGAGAAGAACGGTGACAGCACGCTGATGGTGCTGGTTGCTGCTGAACCACCAAGGACATTTTGCAGTTTCCCAGGTTCTGCTAATGTGCAGATGCGAAAACCTGAGAGGGGTAGAGACAGAATAGTTGATCCCAACTGGCCAAGGAGAGTATTCCATACCAGAGACGGCATGGCCGGGATAAGTGAGGGTCAGTCGGTGGGCCACTAGGCTTTTGAGACCCTTAACTTGCCTTAATTGTTAAGCTTCCCCTTGGGTTGCTTTTTGTTTCCCTATTTTTTCCCTTTTGTTTTTCGTTTGTTCAGCTGTTTGTTCCCTCGCCTGCTCTCTCTGGAACTGGCTGTTCTGGGATAGCTGGGGGGGGGGGGGATACCCCTGCTCCCTGCCTGCTGCTCGGGACGGGCTGTGTCGGTCATCGGGTGGTGAGAAATTGTGTATTGTTTGTTTTATATGTTCTATTATCCTTATATATATTACTATTATTATCATTATTAATATATTGTTATATTTTTCCTTTGCTGTCCTGGTGAACTGTTTTTATCTCAACCCGCGAGTTTTCCTTTCTCTCCAATTCTCCTTCCCACCCCAGCGGGGAGGGGGGAGTGAGCGAGCGGCTGCCTGGTATTGGGTTACAATTTGGGGTTAAACCACAACAAGGAGGAACAGGAGATGGATACTCCAGAAGATACAACCAGCAATTAAGACTATATTGAAGCTGTTACGACTGTTACGCTGTATAGCAATGTCCTCACCAAACACCCCGATGACATTTGCATTCCAACGTTACTATCCACCCCAGCAACTGAGGAATGCCCCAGGCCCACAGTGGTCACAGGCACAACTTCCACCAACCCAGGAAAGGCCTGCAGGAATCCCTACGACGTTACACGACATGCTCACCCTCAGAGACCCACCCACAGTAAGCTGTGCTCACAGCTCTGTCAAAAGGTCCAATATGTATTGACATCATTCAAAGTTACATGCATTTTATAGCGGTTTTAGGTTTTGCTTTTTTAAAATCTGAAATAATAGGTCAAGGCTAATCCAGCTTTGAGCGGACAACAATTAGAATAACCAACAACCCTCAAGTCCCTGCTACACTGCAAAGGCACAGCCCTCATCTAAACAGGAGGACGCAGGAGCGTAGTAACATCACATCACAGCTCTTCAGAGCGTACACCAACTGATACCAAGGGGAAAGGGAAGACCTTTAGTACCTCCTTGCCCACTCCTCCTTAGGTGAATCCACACCTGTTAATGTCTAAGCGCATCAGAAGTGGGCTTTGGTGGTCGTTTATAACAAGCCACAAGCGAGAGCCTGCAAATGCAATGTCTTGATCATTTTCAGAGAAGAAAGCGTAAGGGGGGGCTACACCTGAGGCTGTCAGACTGACAGCGCTGCAATTAGCCCATACCCGTGTCCTAGGAGGAACCCGACAGTTCAGCGCAAGTCCCTTAAAGGGCAGCATTATTCAGACATTATCAAGCACTTGTCTTTGATCTGCACGGTTTGTGTATGCACTTGCCTAGTGCATATTAACTTGTCCAAGGCAGCTGAATATTTTCATTTTAATTTGATGCTTTGCCTGCCTAGCACTCTCCGTGGCTTACATAAACTCAAACGATGCAAAAGTCCAAAACAGTGATGCCAGTAAACACCCAGCACCGCTGTGCAGCATCCTCGCTGCGCCGCCCTTGTAACCCCCAGCGAAACCCCCATGTTTCAGAGCAATTTAAATAGCTCCCCTCTGCCACAGAGCGCTTCACAGCATGGGAAAGGACCTCCTCCTGGCTCATCAGGTTTAATTACCTATTAAACTGTCTCATATTGGCGCTTTTATTAAGGGATCATGCCCACAACATTAATGAACCTGACAGATCAAAGTGGGGCATCTTGGATATCAGACCTTCGTTTCTGAACAATGTGCCCAAGCATCCTACAGCGAGAGCAAGAGAGTCCAGCCCTACGACAGCCTCCAGACCCTCCTTCCTCCTCCTCACCAACACCCTTATCCAAGAGGCTTTATCCCCAAATCAAACCTGAGAGATTTGACTTGTTTCAGTTGCAGACGCTCCACAGGGACAAGGCAATTATCTGAATAACCAAATCCCCAAGCATTTTCTGGGTAGGGTTTTTTTTTGTTTAATTGCCAAGCCCTTTATTATATATACATTAAATAAAGTGCTACTTCACTGACAGGCCTAGGGAATTACTGGGCAAAGGAAAACAATAAATCTATAAGAAAACAAGATATTTTACAGAGATGATAAATTAGGGTGAAAACTGCTCAGATTGCACAAAGTGCTTTCCAGGAAAGTTTAAGCTATATTGTATTATTTATGGCTTCTAAAAATGTGAGGCATAGGAAGATGCTTTCTGTTCTCCCCCACCTACATTTCCTGATGAGGATCACACAAGTGAACTATTAAAATGCGTCTGCAAGGAGAGTCTGGGCTTGTTTACCTGGGTGTGGTGGAGCAGGAGAAAACAGCAGGGCCCCTGGCAGCGCAGTGACCTGAAGTGTTCAAGCTTTTTAAGCCAGTGTGAGGACAGAGGAGCTGGAGGGTTTGCTCGCAGTCCCTGGGGGCTGGGGACAAACAGCGTCACTGCGGGACACGGTGCAGCAGCATTGGCAGAGCACGCAGTTAGCGCCGAGATACTGGATGCAGACAATAGCCTGGATTGGTTTGGCAGCCACCACGTATATGAATTTCTGCAATACTGTAGCTGCATGCAATTAGGAAAGAAAGGCAGTAAAGCCCGAAGAAGCCAACTCTACGTCAAAGCCGCAGCAGGGACCTTTTTAGCCTGATGGTAGCAGCGATAGCATCAAACCACAGGGCATATGTTTGTTAAATTTGTCATTCCTCCCGAATCACCTACTTGTTTGCACTACAGTTTGTCACAGATTCACATACCCTCATTTTTTCATATCTCAACACTGGGATTTTGCATCAGTTCTTGAAGATTAGTGCAAATTGTATCTTTTTTGCCCTCATTTCAGAGAAAAAAAAAAGAGCGAGGTGAACAAGGGAATCTAATACAGCAGCACCAGAAGCAACTTAGCAGTGACCTACTTCTTGTGAGAAGGAGGCAGAAATGCAGGGGATGAGGTCCCAAAGACCACGGTGCCAGGTGACATCTCATGCACCGACAGCCCAGCCTACCACTGAGTTTTAGGGAAAGCGCTGCAGAAGGATGTTGTTGCATTGTAATCTGAAAGAAAATTCAGGCATGAAATAATTTGAGCCTATTCATGGCAGTCAGAGTGCTGCACGTTTTTCCTTTTTCAAGTAAAACAAAACTGTGGAATCGATTTCTCTGAGCCAAACATCTCATGTGACAAATATAAAGCTACATTAAAATATCTGGCAGCTTCACTCTCCTCCAGCTCAAGAATTCAAATCATCTGGGACATTCAAGCTAAGAGCTAAAGCAAAAGGAGAAGAGGTGCAATTATAAAGGCCAGTTTGAGGCTAGAGAGGGTTGGTTGTATTCCTGTTTCCCCTCTCTTGAAGATCGTTATACTGTGACTAACATACTCCAGAAAATACAGCATGAAGTTTACATTAGGAAGATATTTGGGGTTTTTTTCCTGCAAATATGCTAACAGTAGCTACCATTAGAATTTTAAAATTCTCTTTAGCTGTAGCCCTGCAAAAAAATCATACACATGCACTTTTGTGACATCTAAGTCCTCAATATCAAAGCAAGAATCTTTTAGAATATAAAACGATGTTTCAGACATCACAGCTTGATATAATATTGGGGTTTTTTTCTTGTGATGGCATCTGTGTGTTTACAAACTGGCAACGCACCACAGTTCCTAAGGGAGCAAAACTTATTTCCTCAACTAATCTCCTTCCTGAGAGAGTAGTGGAGATCTCAGCAAATATGTTGAGCTATAAAAGCTTTTATCCCTGGGACAAAGCACACCAAGCTCTGATGCACTACATTCATTAAACAGCGTTGAGGGAAGCACGATCAGTCCTGCTGGCTCCGACAACAGGAATATTCCAGGAAGCTGAAGCCTGCATTCAAAGCCCCATCCAGTTGTACGTGAGACCTATCCCAAAAGCTGTAGGATACAAAAGCATCTGGACACAGACGCATCAGCCGCCTGCTCCTCACCAGAAGCATCCTATACGTGCAGATAACCTGCCCAGAGAACCACTGCTGCAATTTACAGAATGCTTTTATCAGAGCCCAGGCATCAAACAAGCTCTGCTCAACTTTAGTTTTATACTCATCACTAGAATAACCTCACCAAGAGGCAAATCCTTAATCCCGGCAGAGGCAAGCTTTGAGCAAAGGATGTAAATATAAAACAGGAAGAAAAATCGATCCTCAGTACAGGCTAATTGACTCACACGAGGCAATGTATATCAGGCAACAGCAAATTTGAATTCCAAAAACCTCAAGCTGAATCTCTGCATCCTCTGCCCAGTTCAATCTCTTATTAAAGTCAAGGGAAATTCAGATAAATAAGAGATTCGGCAACTGGCTTTTCACCCAAAGTTCAAAAATCCACAGTTACTTCTCCAGAGGAGTTTCTCCAGATCTGACTGCGAGGCTACTTCAAGCAGGATGCCTGTATTCCTGGGTTATAAACCCCAAGTGGGAATTTATGTGAACATCAAGGAATCGGAGTGCTGCAACGCTGGTTGTAATTAGCAGCACTAAAGCATACTGCAAACACCACCATTTCCCCTCCGATGTCTGCTGCTGTCCTGTCCTATGAGATGATCCCTGGGGAATTTATAAATTAAGCAGAGTATAGCCCCTAATTCAGATTTGTGCTTGGAACAAGCATCCCTGGAGAGAAAACCCACCTAGGCTGGTAGCTGCTGCTGGCAAAGCAACCCAGCTCCTCTGTGGGATCAAAGTCGCACCAGAAGGTCAACACCGTTGTGCTGTTGCGAGCTCCGTTTTAGGTGAGACATCCAGTAACGCAGTAATGATCATCCGTCAAGTGCAGGGGCTTCCACAGAGGACTTGAAACATCATGTGTGGCCACCTTCTACTGAGGTCACATGAAGAGCCAAAAAAAAGGAAAACCAAGAATAGCATGGAAGAATAAAAACAAAGGGTTGAGAATTGCTGTTCTAGACTTCTCTTAGTCCTTCTCACCTGCCCCTCCTGGCCCTCTGCCTGGCATCTTCCTCCAGGAACGTGGTCCTGTTAACTATGAATGGTTGCTGGGTACTGGGTTCCCCAGTTCTGAGCTGCAGTTGTGTTTTGCTGCTCACTCCAGTTGAGATCTTTTTCATTAGGAGTCTCTAATCAAAGTTCCTCAGAAGTGGTCATCAGCTCAATACGCGCTATTCGTTGACTCGAAGATGCCATCGAGCAGAGATGAGTGCCACTGAGACATGCTCCTACGCAGTCCCCTTACCTAAATCGCAAGCTCCTTCTGGAGCCTCTCCTTCAGCCCAGCGAAGCAGACTGCCCCTCCAAAGATCTGGGTGCCTCTCTCAGGCCCCTTATCCAGGCACCACTTCACTTTCCTTTGTATATCAAAGACCTTTTGCAGTTCAGTAGCCCCAGTTCAGGCTGGGATGAGTCAGATCCAACAGCCAACACGGAGACAAGCATGGACGTGCCAGGTCCTGATGTCCTAGGAGCCCTCTCTGCCCTGAGTAGCTCTGTCCTGCGCAAAAGGGCCTCTCTGATTAACAGCCAGGCAAGATACTATCATATAAAATAAGAAAGGAAGGACAGTATTTGTTGAATCCTTCATTTGTCACACAATTGATAAATATAAGTTGCTTTTACAACTCAAACAACCATTCTATATTTTTATCCTCTATTTTTTCCCAGTTTTCCTTTGTATTGATAGACTTCTATGCTACATCATTACGTAGAATTGCTGCTTGCTGTTAAATACATGCTGCTATTTATGCCTGCAAGAGAACTGACCTCTAGATGTGGGTGTGCTTTGTTTTTAAAGCATTTATTTCTTTTTGAATGAAAGTCACTGAATTAAAGCAAAGAGGTTTTTTTTCCCCATATTCAAAGTATAATAGAACACAAAACCATAAAACAAAGTATGTTTAAACACCTTTTCCAAATCAAGTAAAAACCCATCTACCTTAATAGCAACCAAAACTGATAGCTCTTCCTACACACTATGAAGACAGCAGACGTTAAAAAGCTGTTTAATCTTCTTTAGAGCGCTTTAGGTAAAAAGCTGTGTCTTTCAAATATGTACAAAGGAGGTCAGGAAACTAAAATGCCTTGAAACAGTTTTGCTCAGGGGCCAACGGGCTCTGAAGCGACCTCTATAATTTCTCAGGTTTCCAAACTTCATTATTATCAAGCCCTCTTTCCCTTTTGATGTTTTTAACTATGAGAAGGTGGGTGTTGCCTTCAGCGTATCTAAAACTTTTAAGCATTTTTTTATTTATTCTCCTTGAAAGGTTAGTATACCCGAGGCTGAAGCTAATGATCGGAGATCCATTGAAGTGTAGATTTACCATAATCACTTCTTCACCCCCATCGCGAGGACAGCTTTAGGTTTTCTCCTGAACGTTCAAGAATAAATGCAGCAACCCCTCAAAGTCTCAAAACCACACAACTATTTTATAAAAGTTACTATTCTTAGAAAGTTTCCTCTTGCTTTACAAAAGGATATTGCATCTTTACACTGGTTCATTCCCATGAACAATGCCAGCATCTGCACCAAAGCCTCAAGAAGCTGATCCTTTTTGAAAGCAACATTGTTCTACTGCTATTAACCTCAGCAGACTCACCAACCACCAAAGGCGGCTTTTAGCAGAGCGCCTTCAAATTATAGTTGTTCTTTTTACAGGTCTGTCATATCTCCTAGCAGGACGCGTGGCTTTCAGTATTCATTACTATTATTCTCAATAAGACTAGACCATTTTCTATAAGCATGCATACAAACCCATTACTTTTAATTTTATGGCACAGATGCGTTCTTTGATGCAATTTAGTACATCTCTGCCACCAAAAAAAAAAAAAAAAAAAAAAAATCAATGATTCATCCAAGTTCAATTCAGCCATTGATCGAAACAAATGCTAACTTCCTGTATTTATTCCGGTACTTAAAGTTCAAAACCACCAACAAGACTCTTTTTTGACAGCATGAAGGGAGAGTTTACCCACTGTCTAATCCTCTCTAATATTATATTGCTGCTCACCTTCACTTGACATAGAGACACCAGAAAAATATTCTGCGTAACAGGTGAAACAAAGTAGTACAGGATTTGACTCAGTTGTAGAATGTAACATGACAAACACCACAGCTAGAAAACAGGACAGAGCCAGAGACAATGGAGTGCTCCTGCAAAAATGCACTGCATATATAGATTTTCTGCAGTTTTAACCCTCACACGCTTGTCTTTGTTCACGTAACAAAGCCTACAGTGTGCCACGACTGCCTGGGACGTGGTCTGAACCTGTGGAGCACGGCCTGCCTTAGCAGTTGCCCACAGGTCCGCTCCAACTCCAGATGCGCACGTTAAAGAGTTACTGGCAACGGGAGATGCCTTCATAGCAGTCAATGACAAGCCAGGCTGTATTTCTTTACTGCAGACTGGCAGACAGCGCTCGGGAAGTGAACGCAACCTTTAATCACAAATTTATTAGCCCACACTAACTACAGCCAGAAGGCATTATTATTAGCACACCCATTTTTTTCAATCAGACCTTAATTAGCTATCTGCTTCACTCAAGCCAATGAAGTACCAGTGCCATGCTCTCAGAGAAGTTACAATTCATTCTTTTTAACATTAAATGGGAGAATCACATGTGAATACTGGTGCACTTGACTCTCCAAATGAGCAAGCTGTCAACTATTTTTACTAGAACCTAGCCCAAAAGCTAAGTTTTCTGAAAAAAAAAAGTCTCTGTTTTCCCCACATCTGCTCAACAGAGCAATAATGCAGGCATTGTTGTTGCTGTCAGCTCCTAGGAAGAATATTTAAGGAAATATGGAATAAGTTGCCTTTCAGGACCCATCCTCTATTCACCTGGCTTCTCCTCGTGATCTGTCAGCACCCAGCTAAAATTCATTCTAGAGAGATACACAATCTATTGCACTAATTGGCAATTAAGCAGGGAAATACAGTACAGTCTGCCAGACTATTAAATATAGACCCACTCCAAACCCAAGGCAGGTTAATAATGGGTCTTATTTTCAACTTTTCCTTATGCTCTCCAGTTTGCAACTTTAACGTGAAGAAAATTTCTCCCTACATCTTTACAATAAAACAAATAATCGAGCCAACCTTTTATCCTAACATTCACCCCAACTTCCAAAAATACACAAATCAGCTCTGGCGTTGCAGGTCTGTGCTCATCAACTGATGTCATGTATCCAAAATAGCTCACCTCAATTAAGGGAGCACAGAACACTTTAGACTGAAAAAAGGCAGTCACACATCTATAGCGGTAAGGGATCTCTAGTCAAACCATGACAAATTTTACCTTTATTTACATTAAAGAGTGTCCTAACGGTGCTCAGGTGATGGCTCATTGGCACCGTTGGAGTTCTTTGAGCAACAGAGCCCTCACCCTGCCTGAGGAGGTAAAGAGGTTATTCTTGTAGTGCTGTACCATCTGCTTTGATGTAGGTTTGTAATGGTACCGAGAGCAGATTTTGAAGTGTTGAAGATTTCATAAATGTAATGACTGATGGGCTTTACAGTGGCCTAGAGTTGGAGTATCCATGACAACTCTCCGCTGTGCCAAGGGACTTTAATCAGATACTGGGAAAGTCACTTAGAGCCTGGTTTTTATAAAATGCAGCAAGGTCCTGGTGGGATTTTTCTCTTAATCCCTAAAGACTTCACTGCCTCCAGCTCTAATGGGAGACAACATCCACAGCCATGGAGTTCCTTGGTTTCAGCTGGCCCCAAGAGTGGTTACAGCTTAAAGAAGATCTACCTAGAAAATTGTTCCCAGTTAGCATATATAACTAGCTGCCATGAAGGAAGCCCAAATAACCCATCCGATTTCAAAACCAAAACAACCCAAACACACACACACACAAAATCCCACCCAAATCTGTTTCCACTGTAACAGCTCAGGAGTTCAACCAGTATAGAGCCCCAGTGGACATCCAAACTTTGATTATCCCAGGCACAGTATATCCCACTTAAGCACACCAATCCACATACCCCCAATGCCTTACAGAAATTCTTGTTTTTCTGGCCAAGTACTGTGAATCGAGTGGTGTGGTATATCCGTTATCTTTTTATTCATTCTTTCCCTAAAGAACTACGCTTTATTCTGTCTGTCTCATTAGATGACGAGCATTTAGGAGCACATTTGAATGCACTTCCCTTGAAAACGCTCGGTGACACAACCACAGGGCAGATCATAACTTTACAACTTCGATCCTTTACTAATTCTGTTTTCCAGAGTGATCTCATAGCACAAGCCTCTGCCCCAGCCAACTACAGCTGCTGTTGCTGCTTGTTCCTTTCAAAGAATGAACAGAAGTGGCCTTTTCCCCCCTAATCTCCCAATAGTGAAGATTAAAGCATAGTACGCAGTCTGATTCACTTTCTGTGATTAACTGATGTTTTGAATGTGCACAGTTGATTTGACCACATACATTATTCACGAGCTTTTGCCTTTTTAATTGTAAAAATAAACCCTTATGGGTTTTAAGATTGTCAGCTGTCTTGGGGGCTCAATGCTATACTGTTTGGCACAAGAGCCCCAGTCTCCAAGCCCCTAACTCATCGCTTAAGCATTTACTAAATTTGACACATAGAAGTCCCAGTGAAGCCTGTGGAAGCAAGTACTCACATCCTTAAATTTAAACGTTGCTCAGGTACCCTGAGACTGGGACAGAGTATTCAATGCATTAGAGATCCAAGTTTTAAAGGATTTTATTAGAAGGCTCCTGACAGTTACAAGTCACACCGGCCTGATCCTCACTCTACGACACGCACAGAAAAAAGGCCACGCAGCTCAGAAGAGCGAGCTGTTGAGAGAGTGTGACATGTCCTGTTGTACGCCAGGTCTTCTCACCGGACGGACGGCAGAGCTGCTTCTGCTTGGACCGAGAGGCTTCATCTGGGGAGATACAACCTGAAACGATTCTGGTAAGGACTCTGGAAGATACGTGACAAAGTTTACACCAGAAGTACGACAGCGGGGCTGCTATGAACTGAGCAGCGTCACATGGGGAAACACAGGGGCCTCCTTGACTGCAGGAACACAGGAGTTAGCAGGAATAACGGCCCCAGGAGACCAAACTGACCAAGCTCTGCTCATTTGTTCTGTGTGACGGGTAAGAGACGAATTAGCCAGCCAGCAACACCACCTGTCCTACCCGCATTACACAGAAATCTTAACAAGACCAGCACAGCAGCATTAGCAACCCTTTACACGACTTGCTCGTAAGACGGATCTCCAGGTAATGTAACTCATTTATGCTTATTTTATCAGTCAAGTTACAGAATGTGCATAGTGTCCATGGCCAGTACAAAAAAACAAAACCAAAGAAACAAAAAACTAAAACCACTCACAAACTTCGTAGTTACCACTATTTGCAGTCCTGAGGTTCTGTGTAGTTCAGCAACAGCTTTTAGCAACAACAAAAAAGCATTATGGAAATCTGGTTCACAACTAGACAGTGCAGTAAAAAACTGTATTCCTACCAGATCTAACTTGATTAGCATTTATATACAGAGCTCTCAGTATTTTGGACAAAATACTCCAAAAAATAAGTTGATACGCTCTTCCCTTGTCAAAAAAACCCTATAGGCTTGGGCATGTTTTGGAAAGTTCTCTCTATTGAATAAGAGGCTTTCCACAGTTCTTCTCAAGTTACAAATTAATGAAAAATAGAAACAAATATCTTTTAAAAACCTGAAATCCTTCTGTGAAGTTGAAGATTATCTTGGAATGTAGGTTGTAACTAGTAAACTCTTAGAGCGCAAATGATTTTTTTTTAATAAACCTTATAATTTGAAATTGTTACAACTTCAGGGAATTTTATAACTGGAATCCAAGTATTTTAAAACTGAAATAAAGCGGCAAGGAAAATGATAACAGAAATTAATGGAATTAATTAACAGAGTCAATTGAATGCTTTCATGTTCAAACTAATGCAAGGTCTGTATTCAACAAACGTGAGGTAAATCAGAAAATTTCCTTTATGTACACTCCTTAAATCCGTAGGTAATTGATTTCATGCATTTTGCATCTTTATTATGTTACAGTTAACAGCATGTTAATATAAATAAAAGACATGACTCCAGTAATGGCTTCGCTAAAAGTAAAACACAATGTGAGCGTCATAAGTGATCTTTCTTGCTGACAATATTGAATTTATACAAAATACTGAAGACAGTTATATAGATCTACTGGGATATGTTCCTGCAGAGGATTTTGGACAACTGAGAAACATTGTAATATACAGACTTATCACCTAGACTTGAGTTTATCTATTTCATTTTATGTTGCCTGATAGCATGGAATTAACTGAAAGGAGGTGGCTGAAGGAGGGAAGAGTAGAGATGCGACTCTTCGGGGCAGCAGGAGCCTGGCTGGCTGAAGGGAGACCTTATTCCCCAGCCAGAGCTGGGGAACACTTAAAGGAAGTTATACATTGCCATATAACTTTGCTGCGTGCTTACTTTGCAGTCCTACTGGTTCGCATTTTGAAGTTGAATCACTTTAAAAAAATGCTTTCTATTAAGTGTGCTGAGCAGACAGCAAGTGGTTGTTAGTCCTACCCTGCAGCAGAACTAAGAGAGACAAGTGCAGGGTTCCTCCTGCAACACCGTTTTGGGACTTCTCGCACACCTCTGACAGCTGCAGCACTGTGGAGCAACTGGGATAGGTCTAAAACTCAATCACAGCTATCTAATATGCAATTAAAAATCCATTTTCTAGCACAAAGGTACATTTCATTAATTCAAGATGAAGTTAGAAGCTGTACTGACAGTAATGTTTTTTTCCAGACATCTCAGGACTGACAGCTTTCAGCTTTTCCCTTCCACGAGGTCTATGCACTAGACTATCTTGCTCCCATTTGCACACCTACATGACGCCTCAACTTTAATACATCAGAGAGCCAGCCACGTTATCAGTACTTAATCTTGCCGTGAATGTCTAAGTCACTCATCATCTCTTCCTGCCTTACCAATAAAGGATTGCCGGCTATAGGTTGTTATTCCTTGTCTATACCATTTAGTTCTAAGACACGCTATTGGTCAGGTGTCCCTCTGAGGTACTGCATGCATAGCCTGAAACACCTTGCTGTCAGGAACGTTCTTCCTTGCATTTATTTCATACCTCTCTAGTTTCACCTTGCTTCTGTCTTGAGTAATCCCTCTTCATATTTTTGTTCTTCAAATATTTAGTGTATTATGTTCCATCCCTACTTCTGTTACCCTCAGCACCTTCTAGCAATTTTCCTTATTAATCAAATCCTTCAGGCTCCTGTTAATTTCTTAGCTACTCTTCTCTGACCATCTTAATTACAGTAACTTCATAGTGATGAAGTAATCAGAATGTAATTTATTTTGGGTGCACTTATGTAAATACTTTATAGAGAAGCACAGCCAAGTGGATCAAGTAGCATTCATTTAGGCAACGCATTCAGTTCCGACACACATGCACCCCTCCCACCACGCACAAGAGTTTTTGCACGTTATTTGCAAACCGGCCACAGCTGAACTGTCTATCTCTAGACAGAGCACTAATGGGGGCAGGTGTCTGATAAGCTGAACAACACAACCAGTTGTCACCTTATGGTTTCCGTTCAAAGTCACTAACGCTCTCCTTTGTGTAATGAACACCGTAGGGGAGGGTTCTTTCTCTGTAAGATAACATAAGCTTTACACAAGCTCCTGGAGACTTTAGTCTTCAGGAAAAGAGCAAGGACAAGTCAACAGGAAAGAAGGATAAAGTGTAAATCATCCTGCCTGTCCTGTCCCCTGCAGCTCTTCCGTGGATGGGAGGGAGCCTGGAATTTGCAGTAATAACCGATGCAATCCTGTTCCTCTCTCTCTCTAGGAGTGGATTTATGTCCCTGGGCTGAGAGACTCCTCACACATTCCCTCTGCAATTCAGCTTTCAGGACCTTGTTAACATTTCCAGTAGCTCCATCCAGGATGTGTTTCAAACGCAGTAACCAGGAATTCTGCATGAGCAATAAAATCCAAATATACTCACAGATTATGAGGGTTGATCAAGAAGGATAAATGAGACACTGAGTATCAGTAAGGAAAACAAAAATCCTGACAATAATGGAAAGGAAGAACAACAGTAAACTCAAACTAAGGTAATTTTAAATGTATGCTAAGGATGGTCAATTGAATGCTTTTATGTTCAAGCTAAGGCAAAGCCCATATTCAACAGGTTTACTGGCAAATCAAATTTCACACATGTACATTTCTTAAATGTGTAGGTAACAGTAAAATAAAGTGCCTTGCTTCAAGAAATAAATTGCTCTTTAAAAGAGATATTTCTCAGTGTTACTGTAAAAACAGTTTTCCTTGAGTTTGTAATATTTTCGGGAGACACCTCTTGCTCTTCAGTAAGATCAATCAAGCCAAGAACAAGATTAGAAGAGATAAGAGCACTGTTTACAAGCTCTCAGTTAGACAGAATCTGAAGTACCCTTCTGGACTGCAGTACCCTCAAATTCAGTACCAATTGTTTGGCATTTTGCTGCCTAAATAGGTTTACTTCCCCCACACACACCTGCCCCGCATTTGTCTTCCTCCTTGATGTCACGGCATGTGTTTGGTTCTCTTTGCATTATGCACAGTTCACATTTTACGACAGGTCAAAGTACAGTGTAGCACTAGGAAAGCACCTTTTATATGCAGAAGTTCACCAAGCTTCCCTCTTGACCCACAGATCCTGGAGCCATTTCACTTTCTAGTTCTCATGAGCTGAAATTCTGCATTCTTGTTCATGTACTTTCTTAAGCTGTTTAAAAAAAAAAAAAAAAGCATATCACATGCACCAAAATACTCTCCCTTTCACATACCCATCCCACGACGTCTGGAATGCAGCTTTCTCCAGAACAGACAGGAAGAGCTTCCCAGATTTATTTTACCATATGACTTCATTTGAAACGCTCTTGCTAGATGAAGAAAACAGTTTTACACTTGGAAAGTAAGGCTAAGTTTGAGATGGTTGCAAAGAGCAGGAGTGTGAGAAATCACTGCTCCTGACAACATTCAGCAATGTCCTTAGGAGTTTTGGAAAGCAGACTTGGCAACAAGAGCAGCATTGAAAGGACTATCACTCAATAGCTGACTGAAATAAATGTTGGTTTCTGCTAATATGAGCCAGCTGGGTTTATCCTTGTCAAGAATATCATGCATGGTTGGCCCACGGTATATTACATAGGGGTAATGATTCAAACCAGAGATCTTAGCAGCTAGCCCATGCCATCTGTAATATCGAGTGTCACATATAAGGTTTGCTCTGCAGAGGTTTGACATGAAAAATTGGTTTTCAAACAAAATACCAGCATTGGAGCTTCTCTAGTTCCTCCTCCTTATGTAAACATACAGTTTTGCTTCATTATAAACCAGCAAAACAGAAAGTTCTCCTCAAAAATCCATCTTCTCCCCTCAATTCAGAAACAAATAGCTCGGCCCTCAATATAAGTCAGTCCCTGTATTTGTCATGATTTCAGCTGCTTAGTACCAGTTCCTGTAGGGTAAAAAAGGGGAAAGGTTCAGGCAGAAAAAAAATTTAAATTCTCCTTTTTACCGTTGATTCATTTCAAAGACCATGAGAACATGCAAGCATGGGTAGAAGCAATCAGATGGTGGTTGTATTGCTGAGGTTTTCTGTGCGGCAGTGCCGTTTGGGCAAGGGTGCCAAAAGCACTTCAGTCCCTCGGGCGAGCCTGGAGAGCCCCTTGCCCTCATTGCTTTTGCAGCTTTGACTCCACTTGCCCAAGCAAAATAGCCGAACTGGTGGTGCCACGCACGCCCTCCTTGGCCTTGCCCTTTCAGTGCGTCTGCTCACTGCGCCTCCTATCTTTACGCAGCCCATCTGCACTAAAAACTTCTCTTCTTTCCAGAGGTAAGTGTCAATTCCTTCTGCTGATTTATACCAAGATCTTCTTTCCATTCCCGACTGGTGTCCTTCTACAGAAGACCTCCTCGTAATTACCTTATAATATTTGCTAAGCATAAATTCAAACTGAAAGTCTCATTTCCACCACTGAAACTACCCCCGTATCTCCCTGCTCCACCCTTTCCCATATTCACGGTTTGGTTATCAACTTGACCTTCTAGAATACAACTCATTGCAAATGCTTTCTGAACACCACCTCAGAATAACCCCATGGAGAAAGACTAGTGAGGTTAAAACTCTGGTCAAGCCACCAATCAACATCTCCGCTACTGTGATACCTGTTTCCCCACCTTGGCAAAGGTTCGTGCACCCTTTCAGAATGCTACCACAACGTCAGACCTGAGGGAGTTATTTCGTAGACACCTATGATGAGTGTGCCCACCCACTTACACGGGAGATTTGACTGAAACCGCACAAAGTGGAATAAATTCCGAGAGCAGAGATTATGTTATAGCAACCTTCAACTAAGGCTCTCACATTGAATGTGGAAAGGAAAGGAAAATTTCAATGCAACATTTCAAATTACAAGTTCTTCCTGTCAAAAGTATTATTTTGATCTCAATTGTTATTTCTGATGAAGAAAGACTTTTTTATTATTATCATTTTACAATGTTTTCAGTATGGAAGAGTGGCTTCTCTTCCAATCTTTTTTTAAAGCCATAAAGTGCTACCCTTCTATTTACGGCATGAAAAGTATGAGTACATTTTTTTAAAGTGTGGAAGAGGTAAAAGAAATCTAGCAGTAACTAAGACACTTCTAAAATAAACACAGATCTACCACAAAGTGGCCTACAGTCATAGACATGATGTACTCTGCAACACTATTTCCACCTTCGTTCCACCTACCAGAGACTTCATTTATTATTGTAGTTTCTTTTCCTCCTGGAAAAACCAAGTAAAGGTAGGTATGTGTACATTTATATACAGTGAGCCTGAGAAATAGAAATAGGAAAAAAAGTACATAGAAGTATAGCCAGGAGAAATAAGATCAGCAGGTTCGAGTATTAGAAGTGCAGGAAATATGAAAGCAGAGAAAAAAATGATACTGCTGACACTCTGTCCCAGATTAAGCATCTCTGGTACATCTGACTCTTGTTGTCAACTGGAATAAGAAGATATAAAAGGAAACCGGATATGATGTACATTTGTGTTATTGCACATACCTAGGGTAAGGTTTTATCTGCTTCTTGGGTAAAGACGGAATATCTACTTCTTCATGCTTATTGTGAGCATTTTGAGTTGCCTAAATCCACTGTTAATATCAGAACCTGTTTGGGGGATTCAGAAATGGTTTACTTACATGTAAGTAATTTGATCCAGGAGATGAGAACGAGCTAATCGGCCTGTAGTCATTGCAACATTATCTCATGTATTGAAATCACTTGGTTTTTAACTAGCTTCTGACTGTCATATTTTATTTCTTCAAAAACAACCAGCTTATGCTTCAGATACAGGAGTACAACTGTAGCTACAAGGGTTTCCTTATGGCTCTCCTGAATAAATTTGGGACCTGTAACAGGAAATCATCTGATAACAATGGATTGAGGAGACTAAAAAAAAAAAAAAAAATCTGGATTTTTCACTCAACAACACTGCAAAGCAATAACAATACTGAGACAATCGTCTACCAGGGTTGCTTGCTTCCCACAGCAATCAGAACAGCCACGAGAAAGCCCTGCTGTACAAAACCTGCCTTCCTCACCCTTTTGCCCAGTCCAAGAAAATGAGCAAATTGGCCCAAAAGCTCCACCACAAACCCCAGCCCTGATGTCCTCCCTTGCGTCCCCTGGCACTGCGCAGAGCCACGAGCGAGGAGGCAGAGCATCGGGAACAGTGCACGCTGCAAGCACACCAGGTATCAAAGAGCCCGCGATCCCAGGAGCGAAGGGAGGCTTCCGGCAATGCAGGCCAGCCAAGTTCAGTGCCATACTCACTTTCGTCAGGCAGCAGTCGCCTCTCCTGAGCTTGGCAAAGACCCCGATACCAGTGTTTCACCAGACTGATGACCCAGCACTCAAGTTCAATTTCTAGTTCAGCTATTAGATGACCACAGGCTAACGGGGAAAAATTATACCAATTCCTTTATAAGTGCTTTTAGATTCACAGAGAGATAAAAGCCAAGAAATTATTATCACTAGAAGAGACAGATGATCTTTGAATTGCTCTGCTTTTTGCCCGAGTCTGTGTCCTTATAAAGCTTCTCATATGCTAGAAGAAAGTCCCAGCACTCCTGAGAGCAGTGTCAGCTCAGCGAAGACACAGTTTGCCTACTTAATTTTGTGTCTTACTCTCCTCTTTAGTCCTCCTTTCAAACTCATTGCTAAAACACTCCAGCCTTATCTCAGCAACTTTACTTGAGCAACTTTGTCCTACGTATTAAGTTTTTAGGAAATGTTCTATTTTCCTCATAAAGGGACTGCCATGGAACAATAGCCTAGAAAGAGGCCAGACAGGCTTTGATACCTTCAGCTGCTTCAGAAAAATAGCCAAAAACTTACAGTTGTTAGTTGTAGTCACCTTTGAGGAAGTGAATGAAAAGGTAAATGGGTTACACTGAGCAATAAGCAGAGTGGTAATTAGATATTCTCATCCTCAGGTCTTCTGAGCTTATCTTCTCCCCAACAGAAATCCCCTTTTAGTTGTATCACGCCCAACAAAAGTAGAGAATAGGACATGTGTGTGCTACTCTAGGAGACTCGTTTAAAAATTACAAAGTAAATTAAATCATGAAGCTCCTTAGGCCCACCAAAGGTAGGGAAAGAATGGCACATTAGGGAACAAAAGCAAGGTTTTTGCAGTTGGCATTGGCACATTCCTGCAGCAGAAGTGGAGAACGTTTGAAGAGTCAATGGTACGAAAAGGGTCGGTTGCCATCTGCATCACATGCATGGCACAGCCAGCTCAAGGAGTGAGGATTTCTCAGGAGTTCTGATCAGGGTTTCAAGGCTGGTACGTACCAAGTGCGCTCTATAGTGCTTCATCCTCCCCAGTCTGAGCTGGACAGACCTCTCCTCCTGAGGACCTCTAGCATTTTATACGAACTTGCTCTTAACATGCACGGACCTGGACAAAGAAAAGAGGGTTTCAGGTGCAGAAAGTTAGAAATCCAATGGAGTTACGTCATGCACACACACTGCCTCATCACGCAGATACTGTATCGTACAAAGAGCTGGACAGACACTTGTCCCAGCTGTCTGTTCTCAACACAAATGAACTCCTGCACATAGGGTTAGCAGTAGCATCATCAAGGCCTTAGAAAGAGAAATCTAAGAACAGATTTATATTATCAACTGCCTGCTGCTGGCAGTGGCCATGACTTTGGTGTGCTCAGAGAGACTAGAGAAACTTCAGAACTGCCAAAAAATGCAGCTGTAATGGGAGAATCAGATACCTCCATGTGCATCAAGTAAATGTCATACCCAGGCATAATGCCAAGACTGATTTTTCAGTACCACTAATGACTATTTCACAAAGTAGTTAATTAGGGAACCACAGGAAAAGCAACTCCTGACTTGGCCCTGGCCAGCACTGAGGATCCAGTTCTTCATGCCTGTTCACACAGATCAACTTTGGCCCATGGACCACTGTGTGTTCAAGTTCAAGGTCCATCTTGGATTAACAGAAAAGTGAGAGAGACTTTTTGCAATCAAGAACTTGAAGTAAGTTCAGAAAAAACCCATACACCTCAGAAGTGCAGTCAGATCCTTGCAGATGGCAGAAAGGTTATGTAAAGACGACACTACACTGAGGCTTCAAGAAGGTGAAGTTGTACCCCAAATAGAAAGCAGCATGCGCTACTCCGGCAGGCTGACTGTAAAGGCAGTACAAAACAGGCCAAAATCCTTTGAGGAACAAGCTTGTAAAAATTGTAACATCTAATAGTAAATCATCCTTTATCAAAAATATCCTAGGTAGTAGCTTGCTGGAGAGTCCGCAGGGCCAGTGGATGATCAAGGTAGAAAAGGAGCTTTCACAGAAGATAAGGCCACAATAAAAAAGATATAAATATATTTTTTTTTCTTTTCAGTTGGAAGGTTTCAGTGCTAGAAGTCTTTTTTCCCCTGCAAGACAGTGGGAGCTAGTGGCCTTGGAAGACCTACCTGAATTTGAAGTGCCAGTGGAAAAGGTTACAGCAAAGGTAGAAAGCACTAACAGTGCCAAATCACGAGCAGACAGCAGTACTCAATCAAGAGTTTTAACTTAATTAAAACAATAGAACTGAACTTTTTGATCTTTTATACCATTTGTTTACTATCTGCTTTCGGCCCCATGTTTACTCTTGCAAGAGAGATTTTAAGCTGACCTTTCTGGAAGGGCATAAATGTAACCTCCAAATTACTGTTCACAAGGAAACACCTCTTTCAAATGTTTTGCTATGTGCACTAAAAAATGCATGAAATGAAGAAGGCACAAGGCTTTCTCCATGTAACTTGCAAAGGTCTTCATTACGGAATAGTTTCAGCTACTAGGATTTTCAAAGTAGGCTGGAGAAGTCAGGTATGCAAATCCCTCCAAAAAGGTTAATTGGGTACCTGATAACTCCCTCATTGGTGCCTCTGAAAATCTTATATTCATCATGGGTGGACCATTTATCAATTCCAATGCTACTGTTGTCGGTGACAAAACTGGAAAAGTTCACAGAGGTGCAGAGGTGCAACCTCCACAGATTGGATTTCTCTCTCCTGCTCTCATTCATCCACATTTTGGCACTTCCTAAAATAGTTTGGGTGAATCATCCAGTGTAACACTTCTCTCCCCACTAAGTACAGACTGGACTTGGTGACCTGGTTTAGGATGGAGATTTAACTGAAGCTGTGTACAAGTTTGGTGGGAGTTCTCTCACCCATGTCCCTGATCAGCACCTTCAATCTCAGCAGAGTAACGTGGTCTTAAAGGATCAGGTGTCAGCCCCTTTGCTCCAATTTTGTTCCTGCACTCTTCAATTGCAGCCAAATCCTCTGCCTTACTCTCTTTGTGAGGTGGTTGTAAAAACACAAGTTACCATTAGAACAGCAAAAAGTTATAGCTACCACTGCCAACATAACATAAATTAACTACATTATCTCCGACTGTATTATAAACAGCTACATACTGTGGCACTCAGGATATATTAATAAGATATTTAATTATCTTACTCAGAGCTGTGAAGATAAATTCATGTCTGTAATTAACATTGCACCACCTGACCTGAAAACAGAGCGCGTCCCTCCGAGTACACCACCACGGGAAGGCTGCGAGAGGTGAAAGCAGAGAGGAACCAATGAGCTACAAGGATCTAGACCGCGGCTGTACACATTCTTTCTTGTTTTGAACTAAAACAGTTGCTTCTAAGTTCACATGTACCAGATACAAGCGAATTTATCTTCTCTTATATTTTCATACTAGTGTGCCTTACAACCCTGGACATTTGAAGCAGCAAATTTTGGGAATTTTGGGAACTAGTCTTCCATGATGTAACTTCCCTGAGCTACCCATAACTTAAACCTAAGTTTTCAAGTGATACAGCTGATAGTGAGAAATATTCATCTTCACCTTTTGCACTTACAGACTGCCAAACAAGCAGAATAGGGACACTTCTCTTACATGCACAAGGACTCCACTCACAATTAGAATTCATTTCTCGGTAAAATACATAAAAGCAAAGTTACTTCAATAAAATACTTTCAGATCTCTAAAAGGTTGGCAGGCAGTTTAAATTCTCATGATGCAAGTGCACTTGAACTCAGTCCTTTCTGTTGGGCTCTGATCTATTTGCTTTTTTGCATTTCCCATAGGACATGCCACTACAATTTTCCCTTGATGTCTGCCATTTCTGAAAGCCCAGAGGAAATTATAAGAATAGCCTAATACAGATGAAAAATGAAGCAATCAATAGGCACTAAAATGGAAAATTGCATACATGTATATTACATTAACTACACAGAAATACATCTTCCAGGAGACTTTACAGTAATTGTTGCAAAAATAAATCACACCCAAAAAGTGCTTATTAATGTTATGGGAAATAATGTTGCTTTTAATGTAATTTTTACCGATGGCTTACTAATTTATTTTTGAGTATGCTATGATTAGTAGCCTTTGCAACAATTTAGGTTAAAAAAATTTTAAAAAATCAGAGGTCAACACCAACGTTGTTTACAATTTTAAAAAGGAAAATAAATCCTATAGGATTCTAAAGGCTGCTTTCCCAACAACTGCAGATTCTCAGCTATGCAAACCCTCAATTATGAGATGAAGTCAGAACTGGAGATGTTAATTAATATTGAGAAACAGGGGGAAAACCCCAAGATAGTCTCAACATTTGGCAAATGCATTTTGAGCAATTCTTAATTCAGTGTCTTCTGTAGATGCGATATTGACAATACCACAAAAAGTGAAGAAAAACAGAGCACGAGAAGATAGAGGTTAAATAGAGATGGCTACCCCTGTTATTTTTTCATGGATAGAGGCATAAATCTGTCCATTTATCCTGAGGTTCATACCCTCAGTTAACATAACTTAAGAGAAAGCCACTGTTCATCCATGAAGCCAAGGAGCACTCTGCCCTCGTTAGCAAACGAACAGAGACACATCCTGCTTTTTCCATCCACGGCTCATTTGTGTGGCTACGGCCTTTAAGCAGGAGCTTTGCCCCAAGATGATTCTCAAAGAGAGATGCATTAATACAATAGACTTTATTAGCAATATATTCAGCTGCGTTCAGTCAAAAATACAACTGCATAATTTGTACTTTTAACCGTAGCCAGAAGTGACAGTTTGAAGCATTACAGTAAACATGTGAATGCTCTTCACTAATGAAGTAATAGATTTTTAAGTTGCTATACAGGTATATTATGCCAATGTCAGATAGAAATGTATGGTTATGCATAATATTAAGCTCTATTCAATTGATATGTTCTCAAACAGGATATAATAATCTCTCAAGCTTCCCCTAATCTATATATCCTCTTAAGGAGGAGATTAATTTTCATGCTCATTCATAAGCAAGTCACAGCGTCTATGTTAACAAACATTATCCAAATACATCCCAAGAATGTCTCATTTTTAACCCAGGCAGCATCCTCTCCAGAGGCCAAAGAGTCCCTTGTGGGCAAGAAAAAATGTTTAGCTTCCTTAAATATTTCTCCGCACAGACTCAAGAATACGAATATGATACAATAAGTTATTACACACCGTGTGGATACAGGTCATTGAAGTTTCTCCCTGGGGATTAAAGAGAAAGAAAGGAAAAAAAAGCTCTGAACTTCTTACTCTTCAATAGCACAAAGAGCGGTGAATCGGTTCTGCTGCGTCTCTGTATACTATTGACACGTTTCAGTAGATGACTGAAGACATTAGGGGGTCATTACACCTCCTCTATCTCTGAAGTTAGAAGGAAACAACTGCCAGTAACAGCGCAGTCATTTTCCTTCAACTTTTCAAGGCTTTCCCTCCCTTACAGCCTAACATAACTGTAGGTATCTCATTACAGAATATGGTGCTTTTTAGCATACATTTGTCCTTTCTGCTTACCTGCCTGTGAGGATCTATGTTTCTGAGAAGCTCTAACATGAAGCACGTGGGAGCCCTCTTACATTACTCAGAGGTTGGTTTTAGGAGATGCTGCTCAGGTAGGAGTCAGATGCCGGTGCAGGCAGACTTGTATTCCAGCAGTCTCCCTGGCCCTACCTGCTTCCTGAGCTCCACAGCCTCCACGTGTGTGTTCCACACTTCTCACCGCACTGCTGTGAACAACTGTATCAAAAGCAAACAGGCAGATAAAAGCCATTCCGAAGAGACCTGACCGCGTATCGCAGTAACGCAATACGCAACCACCTTGTGTGTGGCCGTAGGAACAAAGATAGCCACTTCTGCAAGCCGGATGAATTCTCTGCAATCTAAAAGTAGATAAAAGAATACAGATGTTAGCCCCATTATTTAATTTACTACTGGGAAGTGTTCAAATGTTACTGTAGTGACTGTGGCACGAAAAAATCCTATTCAGAAATGAAAGAATACTATCTCCCTCATATTATTCACAGCCATTATGTTTGCTTTGTTCTATTCATTCTTAAGCAGATGTTGGAGCTGGAGGCTTGTAGCCAGTTTCTCAGTTTTAACCAATATATTTGATATGCTTCGGCATCGACTTCTAAAACCAGAAGCTTCTCTAATCCAGTGTGGAAAGCTCTCTGATTTTTAACAGAAAAATGAATACTTGGTCTTCACACTAACAAGACATCTCCTTTAAAAAGGAAAGCAGAGTTAGCAATATGCTCTGCAGCATTTTTCAAATATTCTTTCATGAATCCTTAAATAACATTTTGAGGCTTAAAGATATTTTCTAGTTTCCCACATTTAGAAAGTTTTTGGCAGGAAATAATTTTATCATCTAGTATTAAAACATAGTATCAGGCAACATGTTCATACCAGTTGTTCATTAAATACCCTGTCTAGAAACTGAAACAATTTAATTGCCTAGTAACTCCTCTCTTTTACTGTCACAATGAATTCAGTTTATCATGAGAGATTGCACTCGTGAATCCTATTAAACTTATCACAGGCTTGTTTTTGTAATTTCATAACACACCTTCTAGCTGGTATGCTGCCTGCATCAGGTCCAAGGCTAAACAAAGAGGTGAAGGTTGCGTTTTCTTGCCCACGTGCTGCAGGGGGTCAGGGTATGGGGATTCCAAACCTAAGCAAAGGGAGAAGAGCCCCGTAGCCCCTTGGCGCAGCCCTGCATGCTCCCAGCTAGCAGAGCCACTACCAGTAACACGGCAGTAACTCTGTGCGTTGCTTTGCATATGTCTGCCCCAGCACAGCTTCCTCTCCCCAGCATTTTCAAAAGGCCCTAGGGAAGATCCTACTGCTGAGCATCTAGGTGGAAACCCAGGATGTGCACAGACCCTCAAGGTATGGGAACAAGGAAAGGGAGGGGAAAGGGTTGAATTCAGCAGCAGCGCTTGAGAGGGGTACGGGAACAGGGCTGGGGCTGAACCTAGAGGTAGTGAAGAACTGAATGTAGGGTAAAGCTCAAGGACGTTACCTGTTTGCAACGTCTCACTCTTCCTTTCCTTTAAAGGCAGCCTCAGAAGGTGAGGACTAAAGCTATCAGCACAACTTTCCCACCTTGCATCCCCTCCTACGCAATTGCCTCTAGAGCAAAGTGCTCTCTTTATAAGCCAGCATGCGTAAATCAGATGTGGGCCCCGTTCTGTTTTCCCTACCTCACCCATCCAGCAAAGATTCAGGTATACTCACATTCTTTCTGGGTCGCCTAAGGAAGGTTGAAGATTTCTCAGTCTCTTGGACTGAAAAAAACCTGCTGCTGTTGCAGGTGCCATTGATCAGGACCAACGCAGTTGCAAAAAGGGGCATTTACTTCCTTTCTTGTGGAACATTTTTGAAAGGGAGAGATTGATGCAGACACTAGCTTTTGAAGGTTTCCCACTAGGAAATGCCAGTTTTCCATTAGGTTTATTTTTACTAACAAAACCTGAAGTGCAACTACTTATCCCCAGTTAGAGAAACAAACCTGGAAAATGTAAGAATTGGGTTGGAAGAGCAAAATGGAAGTAAAGAAATCCAGAAAGCAAGGATTTCTGAAGGGGAAATTGCAAAATCTGACATCCCTGACAAGGTAGTACTTGATAAAACTGTACTTTCAGAATACTCCCCTAAACACTACCTTCTCGCTGTATCAGTCCCCTAGTCAGGACTCCTTTCTCGCTGAACATGTACAACCTAAGGCTCTTTGTATCTAGGCAAGCACATAACTGACTGCAACTCCCCTAGATCTGCCTTCATATTACGCTGCATTCTTACCACTCTGGTAACATAAGGAGATAAGGAAAGCGAAGTTCTGCCCTAAACCTTTGTCCCACACGTAGTGGCTATTTCTTTGCCTCTATTTACAAATGTACAGCCATTACAGAAGCTTGCTTCATTTCTGGGAGTGGTTGGAAACCTTTAGCCTCTTTCACAGCAAGGTTATTTTCTTTGGGCGAGCAAGGACAGGATTAGCACCAGCTTTTTCAAACAGTACAAACCCCTGTTTTGTAGGGACCTTACAAGCCTCTGAAAGGTATAAGAGGTGGCAGTGGCGGCTGTTCGAGTAGGTAAGCATTTTCATTCGCCTGGAAGTTTACCTGCTTACAGCCCTGCAAGAAAACAGTACAATCCGTCATCTGCATTACTATCCTCTACAAATTACACAAGTTAATTGACAAAGACCTCTCCAGTTCTTGATACCACTCCAGTCCAGAACTTCTATTTACTAGAGGCTTCCTTCAAGTAAAGTTAGAAGAACAGTGAACACCAGTTTTACACTGATAATAGTAATTACCATAAAGAATCTGGGCTTTGATGTTATGCAAACAACTTGTACCTTAGAACAAAACACAAGTCAACATAAAGGGTGGCAGTGCTAATTCTGGAAAACCAAAACCTGAACCATTCAGTGCAACCACTATCTATTAGCACTTACACATATCCTAGAGAGTTTCACAGCACATACTTTAATTTCCCCAATTGTGTCTGGTTTTCAGAAGAGACATGAACATCTGCATATAATTGTGGTTAGAAAAAAGTCAAAGTCGTATTGGGTTCCTACCCAGGGATGCAAATACAGCCTGCTGGGTTTTGGAAGTCTCTTTCTATAAATTTTCTTAAGGTCCGCATCTGAACAGACATGTGAGGCTGCTCCGTTCTACGGAGAGAGGGAAACTAAAGGCCCAGGGAAGCGAAAGCATGTGCTCAGAAACAACAGGGGAGCAAGGTACGAGACCATGTCTGCAGATTCCTTGATGATATGACCAGTAAGACGTGACACCTTCTGAACCACAAATTTTCACATAAATCCAAGCAAAGGGAGGCTAAAGAGACAGAGAAGATGAGGAGGAAGGAATGACATTTCTCTACCATGTATGTTCCCATAGCTTGCTTGTAGAAAAACATTTACATTTCATGTTTATCAGCTTCCACTTTCCTCCTTCACTTGTTACACTAAGTGAAAATTTGCCACTTTACTTGAAATGTATGTTTATTGTTACCTGTTATTGCTTGCCTTGATTCTATTCTTTTTGTCCTCCCCTTAAGAAATAGGAAAGAACAGGGACGTAGAGTATATACGTGCTTTGGGTGAGGGAAGAGGACAGGGGAATTGCTGTGTTTTAAATAACGTAATGCCAATTTAGTTAGCAAATCAGAACAGCCAGAAACCTCTCAGAAGTTGGCCTTGCAGATGATGTGAGAACCTCTGTGGAAAATCACCTCTGTTGCTGAAGTTCTGTGCAGGTACCACGTTTTAATGTTTCCACAGAATTGGAAACACCCACTGTCCTCATGATTCGTTTTGTGAAACGATCCCCAGGTCGGACTAGCTGTGCTAGCTAACCCTCTACGCCAGACAGATTCATCCCTCAAGCCAAACAACAGCAAACGAGAGGAGACTCTGTAATAGTCATCTCGGCGCTTGCAGCAGCAAACCTGCACCCAAAGCCCGAAGGAGTTAAACCAGAGGCAGCCTTTCCAACACCATGTTTTCCCTTGATGTGCAAGGAACACGTCTCTCCTGACCAGCCCCTTACACCGCAGCCAAGCTGCCAGGACCACACGAAGTGGCGAAGGTTTGAACCTTAACCCCAGTCTCTCTCCTCCAAGGAGGACGACCTGATGCTTTGCCCAGGTCAAAGATGCATCTGTAGAGCTTCTCATCTTTTCATGCAGGGAAAGGAAGCCATGAGATGAGAGACGCACATTTCTTCTTTCTTGCTGTGTAGAATTTCTCACATACAAGCCTCACCCTCCAGAGGCCTTTCAACATCAGATGCTCCCACTTCCAAGAAAGCTCTTGGCTTTGAGAACAGAGTCTCAGTTCACAGAGTTGTTTTTCTTCTTACTCCTGTAGACAGGCTCATGCTCTCTAGGTGGTAAATTATTCATTCTGCATATTCTCAATCTAGGCCCTGGCATCACATATACTGTTTAATGCTGCAAAATCAATATATTCTGAAAGCTATGGTAGTCTGTGGCAAGCTGTAGAATTTTGAATCCTTTCTCTAGCTATATAACATACCCATTTTTGCTGGTTTTCAATTAAAAGTAATTTCTGAACAACAGATACTGTATTAGAGGACAGTAGCCTGCAGGAAGGATTGAAGTATGTTGTAGTTAGTCTACTTAACACTCTAAAGCCAAATACATATTAATGTTCTATTTGCTAATAATGTTTAGGTATTACAGGGTGTCGTGGTTTAACCCCAAATTGTAACCCAATACCAGGCAGCCGCTCACTCCCCCCCCCCGCCCGCTGGGGTGGGAAGGAGAATTGGAGAGAAAGGAAAAACTTGCGGGTTGAGATAAAAACAGTTCACCAGGACAGCAAAGGAAAAATATAACAATATATTAATAATAATAATAATATATATAAGGATAATAGAATATATAAAACAAACAATACACAATTTCTCACCACCCGACGACCGACACAGCCCGTCCCGAGCAGCAGGCAGGGAGCAGGGGTATCCCCCCCAGCTATCCCAGAACAGCAAGTTCCAGAGAGAGCAGGCGAGGGAACAAACAGCTGAACGAACAAAAAGCAAAAAGGAAAAATAGGGAAACAAAAAGCAACCCAAAGGGAAGCTTAACGATTAAAGCAAGTTAAGGGTCTAAAAAGCCTAGTGGCCCACCGACCGACCCTCACTTATCCCGGCCATGCCGTCTATGGTACGGAATACTCTCTTTGGCCAGTTGGGATCAACTATCCTGTCTCTACCCCTACCAAGTTTTCGCACCTGCACGTTAGCAGAACCTGGGAAACTGCAAAATGTCCTTGGTGGTTCAGCAGCAACCAGCACCATCAGTGTGCTGTCACCGTTCTTCTCACACTAAAGCCACAACACAGGAGCTGCTGAAAACAAAACTAGCTCCATCCTGGCCTAAACCAGGACACAGGGCTATCCAAACCAAAACATCAAGTCAACTATGTTTCCATAGTTTTGAAAACAATGATAAATGCTTGCTAAAATATTGAACAACTGACTGGATTCTACAGCTGAAAGAAGACAATGAAAACCTCTCTCCTCCAGAAGTTAAGTTTTAAAAGAGTAAGTTATTTTCCCCAATTTCATTGTGACTACACATGTACTGAGAGTTCAGTATCTGCAGAATCTAGACCTTCCATGAACAACTTAAATCTTTAGTCTCTGCAAGGTGTTGCGTGCACCTGTGACGCTTTCTTCAAACACAGAATAAGAGAAGTCCATCTGTACATTCACATTGAAGACTATATTCATTTTTTAGTAATCAGAAGGTTACTAAAGCCAATTAGATTTAAAATTTTGGCAATAGAGTATCCACACCATACCCTGTCACAGCCCTCTGATACTTCCATTCTGGCCCAATTTAAAAACACCTGTTGTTCCTAGGCATAGAGCAGAAAGCAAAGACAAAAACGAATGCTAATAAGCCAGCCTCCACCTCACGGCCAGTAAAGCCCCGGGTTGCTTCACTGAATCCGAATTCTGGGCCCTTACCAAGGCCAGTCATAGCATTCACTCTTTCCCACGACCACACAGGAGCGAGCGTTCCCCTTCAAGTTTGGGCTGAAGCTCTCTTACTATTTAAGGGATGGAACTGACTGTGCTAGTCAGTTTTGTGCCCTACTGCTGCCTTAGACTGATTAACACAAAATTCAATTTCATGCTAATCATCCCGAGTCCTTGCTATATGTAGTAGGAACAGGTCCTACTGTGCCCCGAGTGCTGCAAAAGCCACCTTCTTTCAGAAATTATTGCACTGTTATTCACTGCAAGACTCTCCTCCTCCTCCCTGGCAGTCTCATTCTCGCCTCCGCTGCTGTGCTCAGACACCGGTACTCTGACCTAGCTGCAACCAGAGGAGAAAGTAAATCCCCCCATATAGTAGATGTTGTACAAAGGATGGATAAATCACCATCAGGAAGAGTCCACCCATCTTCATACATAGACACAGACTGGTTGAAGGTCTAAATTCTGGAAAAGCAGAATCCAGGGACATCCTCCTTGGCAACAAGCACAGTAGAGGCAGGCACTGGGAAATCCCTGTCAGCTAACTTAAACCTCGGGACAAACAGAGGTTATTTTAATTTGGACAGTGGTGGATATCTGGGTTTATTTCTGAAGAAGTATTGCATCAGCTGAGTGTCTGCAACACCCTGCCAGAAAATCAGGGATCTTCACTGCACAGAGTATATATGGGAGAGGGGAGGCAATGTTGGAGAAGAGATCTGAAGTTCAACAGGAGTGAAGTAGGATGTCAAAAATAGTTTAAAAAGCAAGCACAGCATCCTCCAATCATAGAATAGTTTGGGTTGGAAGGGACCTTTCAAGGCCATCTAGTCCAACCCCCTGCCATGAGCAGGGACATCCTCAACTAGATCAGGCTGCCCAGAGCCCCGTCCAGCCTGACCTGGAATGTTTCCAGGGATGGGGCATCCACCACCTCCCTGGGCAACCTGTGCCAGGGCCTCACCACCCTCAGTGTGAAAAACTTCTTCCTTATGTCTAGTCTAAATCTCCCCTCCTTTAGTTTAAAACCATCACCCCTTGTCCTATCACAACTGGTCCTGCTAAGAAGTTTGTCCTCATCTTTCCTGTAAGCCCCCTTTAGGTATTGAACAGCTGCTCGAAGGTCTCCCCGGAGCCTTCTCTTCTCCAGGCTGAACAACCCCAACCCTCTCAGCCTGTCTCCATAGCAGAGGGGCTCCAGCCCTCGGATCATTTTTGTGGCCTCCTCTGGCCCCACTCCAGCAGGTCCATGTCCTTCCTGTGCTGAGGCCCCAGCGCTGGACACAGCACTGCAGGGGGGTCTCACTGGAGCAGAGGGGCAGAATCCCCTCCCTCGCCCTGCTGGCCATGCTCCTTTGATGCAGCCCAGGATACAAGTTGGCCTTCTGGGCTGCGAGCGCACATTGCTGGCTCATGTCCAGCTTTTCACCCACCAGTACCCCCAAGCCCTTCTCGGCAGGGCTGCTCTCCATCCCTACATCCCCCAGCCTGTACTGATACCGGGGGTTGCTCCGACCCACGTGCAGGACCTTGCATTTGTCCTTGTTGAACCTCCTGAGTTTCGCCTGGGCCCACCTCTTGAGCTTGTCCAAAACTGGTTACACACGCGTCCATGGAAAATGTGAAGTTACTGAGGAGTTTACAGGTGGGGAGTGAGTATTCTTATTCGCAGCTCTTTTTAGGCTGGGGGGGCAGGGAAAGAAGGGAGCAGAACGATACAGCGTGTGGCAGGTTGCGGCTGCTCTGCCCTAGCCAAGCAAAACCTGCTTCCCTTGCAGCCACCGGCTGTTCTCCGTTTTCCCTCCTCGGAGGTGCTTGCAGGTGGTTCACGCTTTCCCTTGCCTTGACTTCTGTGCTCTTCTTTCAGCCGGCCACCGCAAGACTCGAGGGTTTGCAAGAGGGAAGAGCACCATCCAGCTCCTAGCAACAAAATAACTTGCTCTGCCTCAGCAGAGGATTGTCCTCGTCCTCTTCACTGCTTTGTGCTGGAGAGGGATCGCACACCCCATCTCTGAAGGATGCGAACCTTTGTCTGCATTTCCATGGAGCAGAAGCTGCCCCTCGCTATCAGGTCTCTGATACAAAGCATAGGACTCCGACATGGCTGGCACTCAATGCTCACTCAGCAAGCCTTTGCATTTTGAGACTTCAGCCTTAGCCAAGGAAAAACCTAGAATATCTTGATAGATTTCTGCAAGTTGTCTTTAACTAGAGGTAGTTTTAAATTATGAGCCTTACAGATTATTCTAACTGTTCCTCTGGGAAAAAATAAAACATGTGATAACCCATCTCAGACAGGCAAAAGTATTCCAAGAGTTATGAGCATGATTCACTTGAACATAGAATCATAGAATCGTTGAGGTTGGAAGAGACCTCCAAGATCATCGAGTCCAACCGCTAACCCAGCGCTGCCAAGGCCACCACTAACCCACATCCCCAAGCGCCACATCTACACATCTGTTAAATCCCTCCAGGGACGGTGACTCCACCACTGCCCTGGGCAGCCTGTGCCAGGGCCTGACAGCCCTTTCGGGGAAGAAATGGTTCCCAATATCCAACCTAAACCTCCCCTGGCACAACTTGAGGCCGGTTCCTCTCGTCCTGTCGCCTGTTCCTTGGGAGAAGAGACCGACCCCCCCTGGCTCCAACCTCCTTTCAGGGAGTTGCAGAGAGCGAGAAGGTCTCCCCTCAGCCTCCTTTTCTCCAGGTCAAACCCCCCCAGGTCCCTCAGCCGCTCCTCACAGGACTTGTGCTCTTGATAATAAACAAAGGGATTTGCTTCAAAGACAGCTGGAAAGAGGAAAACACTCCCAATAGGTCCCAGCAGCTGCTTTGTGCGATGCCACCAGGCTTCTTATGAAAAGGCCTAATCAACATTAGAGTCTTTAAAATCCTATTTGTCAGACTGCACCAACAGTCATCTCGTGCTCTCCTTTTGCCCTGCCCATCCCTGTGTAGCCGGGTGAATAATGAAGAATGTTTCGTCAATGATTTATTCAATAAAGATCACAAAATTAATCAGATAATGTCTTGAATAATTTATTTGCCAACTTTTGCTGCTCACATTGCAAGAAAGAAATTGAGAATGTTACACACAAAAAGGTTGTGCCTACAAAACAGCTTTGCCAAATCTTAAGCAGACTATTATTTAGCAATCCCCATGCCCAAATAGCTCCTACTGCCCAGAGAAAGGCCAGTAAAAGAGACAAAATAGAGGTTTGCTCTCCAGCATCAAAATGGGGAAAAAATACATATATTTATCTTAAAGGTCGGTTCAGTCATTGAATAAGTTGCCTAGCAACATTTCCTAGCAACACCACTGCAGAAATACCACAGCGAGCACTCTCCTACAAGTCAATTAGAAATGGTAATTTGTATGGGAAGATCCCACCGTCCGTTCCAATTAGAAACAACAATTCTTTCCTCATCGCCATTCTTTTTTATTAGAAGCTTTGTAAATTTATCCCTCGCTCCATTTTGCTCTGCCTTCCTTCACTTCTCCTTCCCGGGTAACAAAACTTTACATCAGCGGCAAGTCAACGTCGACAGTATTAGGAGCAACACCTAAAAATATAATACAACTCATTCATCTTCATTTCCAAATCAATGATCGGTTTCTTCTCTTCTGCAAAAGAAGCTCAAGAGACACAGCTGGCTCTTCAGTACTCTTCAGATGTGGAGATACTGTCAAAGGAAGAGTCCTACAGCAAGCTGTAATTCTGGTGCTGGAAGTTGCATTGTGCTTACCAAAGCTCACACGGCTGTAGCTGAGTAACTTCCCTTCACGTCCTGAAGCGTAACACAATTAGGGAACGTGGTATTGCACCAGTAAACTACTACACTTCTCTGTGTCATAGAGTCTGTAAGCAATAGCAATAGATAAGAACAGTTTGTTTTTAAAAAAAAGTAATTAAAATGCTCGGTAATTTCCTATCATTTAATGCAATGTGTTCTGAAACGAGATTTGAAAACTAGAAAGCCAGGCAAATCCTCAAGATGGGAATGATCACATATTTAAAGCCTTTCATACTTGAATCTGTCAATCTCGGCAATGAAATTAAATGAAGAGAAAGAGGAAAGAAGAAAGTGATCCTGCGTGGGCTGGTGACTGATCGAGGTTTAAACAGTCTCATTTACTGATCTCTCCAATATACGGTAATGACAAAAAATAGATTTCCTGCTGTCAAATGACCATCATTTTCTAATTGTTTACTCTCTCCAGAGCCAAAAAGCTATCTCCTACTTAATTGCTTGCAAAAACTATTATATGCTTTCATTAGTGTTTTTCGTACTCACTCCCTCCTTTATATAGATTGCCAGTAATTCGAGGGAGATAGATAAGCTTCAACACACTTACTTACAGACCTCACCCATAACCTACTCGTGTTCCTAACAAGCTGCAAACTCACAAAAACTTAAAGAATTAGAGAAGCCCCTTCAGAGTCTTAGGTCCTCAAACATGTTTTCCCAGCACTGCTCTCCCAAAGCAAACAGCACTGCTGCCCTTCACGCGGCCTGGGACCCCTCGCTACTGAAGCGCCAGTCAATGCAAACACTGTACTGCCATTGCTCAAAATCCTCTTTGGGAAAGGGAAAAAAGCTGAGGGTCGGGGCCAGCACATACCACGAAGAAGATGCATTAGGCCATTGTTACTTTTCAAAGTTGCAAGTCCTACAACGCTAGGCAAGGGGGCAGGAGGAGCATAAGTTTGCCTCATCTGTCCCCCTGCCTCAGCCAGGGTCAGCTGTGACCCACACCATTCCCAAAAGGAATGTGACCTTAGCAGCCACCAGTGATGAAGTGCTGCTACCGCCAAAGACAAATCATTTCAGTGCCTCATTAACTTGGCCATTAACGGCAAAGCTTTGCCACATTTGAAGTCCTTTGACTTCACTCAAGACTCTCAAAAAAAATCCAAAAATCTAATCCTTTCAAAAGAATTCACACGGCCCACAGGCCATCTGTCAAAATTTAGTTTCTATTCACAAGGGAATTTCTGCTTTTCCCAGCTTCCAAATCCTGATGCACGCACGCAGTTGCGACCTGTCTCTTCCCCTTACGACACAGGGTGGGCTGCTGCTCGGGGCTATTTTCTGGCCATCCTCCTACAAAAGATACCCTCAGTTATCAACATTTCCAACAATGGAAGTATGGCTGCTCTGCAGTGGCTAACACAGCTGGGAAAACATGGCAGGCACGTCTGGAAGTATCTGACTTCAAGTTGAGAAACGACATTACAGCTCTAGCAGCATCAGCTTTATAGACACTATTAAGAGAAAGCTTATTAGTCTGTGAAGCCTATGTGGTGAATCTGCAACCCTCCGGCTGACTACAGCTAACTACTTATTTCATAAAGCCCACAGCAAAATTATTCAACAGTAACATAAGGGGTAAAAACCACAACTGTGCGTTTTAATGTATAGCTTGTCAGAGTTATTTGAAAGGTCTATATAGCCTTTAGCAAGGAAAAGGTTCCCCACACTTGCCTGAGAGCAATATATTTGGTAATAAGGCAGTATAATCAAAAAGCAGACCTTTCTCCATAGCAAACACATTTTGATGCTCTGATTTATGTGACAGTATCCTGCATCAACTAGAGCTGTGAGATGGATCTGCCTACACCTTTCCTTTAAAGTGAACACAGTAAAAATACCAAGAGGGCACTGAATCTCCAGAGCTAGCTTAGGAGAAAACAAACAAACAGCAAAAACATAAATGCAGCGAGTGTGACAGATTCAAATAAAAGGGTCAAACAAGTATCGCCATTCCCGGGTGAACATGTGAAGAGAGAGGCAGGGATCAAGCAAGGGGCTCCTCTCTCCTTATCACCTTCTCACCCTCTCCAAGAGTCAGTGCTCCCTACTCTGAGGCTGGGCTGCGGGTCTGCTCCCCATTCCTCTCGCTGTCCCCCGTGGCTGCTCATGGGGTGCTTGCCATGCACCTCGGTCTCTCCCAGCTGAGCACTGCAGCTCTCCGTGAAGGAAGCAGCCTTCTTGCACGGGATCAACTCAGGGACGAAAGGAGGCAGAGGAGCACCTTGCTCTCTTTTGCCCAAGCACAGCTTTTTAAAATAAAGCAAACCATGAAGACTGAACAAGCAAACCACATCCCCTCAGCTAGAACCACCGACACTCCCCAGACACGGATTCCACTTCACAAAAGTTAAACGTAGTTCAGTGGTTCGAAGTTACTCTTCCAATGTCACGATTTGGGATTATGTAAATTCTGTGTTAAGAGCACAGGGAGCAATTTATAGCCTTTTACCAAAACTGCAGTACTGAAACCGTGTTTGCTCATCCCTCAAAAGGCCAGAGAAGACTTTTACAGAAGAAATGAAAAGGTAAGATTTGAAAGGCAATTTTAGAATTTAAATGAGAAAGTAGTGATTATGCCTTCAGCCCTTCACAACAGACAGAAGGGCTTTGTTATAAAGTTAGGCTGGAACCAGCCCAATTCAACTATCAGAAAAAAATAGAAAGAAAAGAGAAAAAAACCAAGACAAATAACTTCTCTGCATTAAAAACATCAGCATGCTAACAGTCCAGAGATCCAAGGCGCCCTCCCTCACAGGAACAGGAGGGCAAGCGAATTGGTCACTGGAGAGCCCCATTTAATCCTGAAAAATTTCAAAGCACCCGGAAAGGATCCTGTAGGGTAATACACTGGCAAGATGAAAGACATTACAGTCTGTGCATCCCAAATTCCTTTAAGTTCTTCAGATGCACTCAGCCATGGCAAGCACCAACTGCTCCTCTTCTCAGTGGAGCTAGCTGCTCCATACCGACCCCGCTGCAGTCCCAGGGACTCAGTAATTCAGCTTTATCCACGCTTATTTGACATGGATGAACTGGAGTCAGACGACAAGACAGAGGGAAAACAAGATGACAGAGCCAGAGGACAGCTCCCCCAGGCCACAGCCCAAGAGGAGCAGCGGGCTCCCTCCCAGCACCCCACACCTTCACCAGCTCGACCTGCAGGCTCCCAAAGTCCCCACGGGGACAAGCTACCCCAACTCCTTCAGGAGAAAGCACTTAATTCTGTTTTGCTTTTTGGTAGCTAAGCAAGAGGAATCCTCCCTGTGCCCAACAGGGAAAAAAGTATAGAATAAAATGCAAGTTCAAAAGTCTGCCTTTGTTACAAAGAGAAAAAAATGCACGTAAAGAATATTGGGGGGCAATTATAAAATAAACCCAGGTTACCGACAAAATCTGACAGCCTCTGGGCAAAACCCGCAAGCTTTCCTGGAGACATCTATCCTGAGCATCACACCCATTCTTGTTTTAAGTTCTCCTTTTACTGAGAAACCCAAGTGCCTAAATGGTTATTTGTGGAATACTAATAGCCACAGTTTGCAATTGAAATGAAGACATACTGCAGCAGAAACCACACAGACAATCCTTGTTGTAAGTCAGAGGGCAGAGATAGGATGCAAGCTGCTAGACGTCAAGACGCATAGCTGTGGCAAAAAAACCTCAACATTTTATTTGAGCACACTGCCACTATGAAGAGGAGCTTTGTCTCACGGATAACCTACAAACTCCCACCTAAGCTTCCCAAAGCTTCCACATTCAACGCAAGTTCACTGGTCATTAGGCACGCACAGGGTAAGTCATTGGCCGAGCCTCTACTGACAATAGAAATTTAGTGCCATCACCCTGACAGAGAGTCAAAGGCAGGCAGGGAGGGGACTGCTCAAAGCCAAGTCTCCCATTCATCCCTTAGACTTGCAACTTCACCTAACAATGCAATGGGGGAGGTGGCGGTGGGTAGAATCTGTCCCTTCTATGGGCCAAAAGACTTTGGTTTCTAAAAATAGTTGTTTTGTTTAAGAGGACTGCACATTTGTCAAGTCCTCTCTTGCCAAAGGAACTACAAGATCTTTGCAGAAAACAGTCTCACACAACAGTACATACAGAAAGATGTAAAATAGAACCATAAAAGCAACTTGTTTTCTTTAGCAGATTCCTTGTTCACCAGCAGGTATTTTCACAAGAGGCTATCTCCATGTCTTCCTCAAGAGAGGAGAAACAGTTTAGGACTGCAGAGAGGAAAACATGAATGCACTTGCTACTGATTCTCTGAATCTTCAGTAGCTTAGCACTAAATGAATGCAACTGTAATTGCCTGCGTTTCCAAACTACATAAAGATTTTATTTATGAGTGGAGTGGCCCCCTCTCTCTCTCACTTTCCCTGTCCATTCTTTGTAAAGCATTAAAAAAAAATAAAAGCAGCAAGCGAAGACCTCCCAGGTTCAGGGGGAGCAATACTTCCATTTGCTCCGACTCCTTTCTTCAGGCAGTTTGCCTTCACACAAACTTCAATTAGACGAACACTACTTGTCAGATGATCAGACATGCAGGATTTGGGTGGATTCCCATGCCTCTGACACAAGGCTGCACACAGCAAGCCAGGGAGCAAATGGGAGTTTGGCATGTCACTCCCAGGGAGGTGAGAGGGAGTAAAATCTGCTGCTGCTCAGATTTAGCATCTGCCACCTTGCACATTTTTCCTCAGAGAAAGGAGAACAAGGGGAAGAAGTTTCACAGAGAACCTTTTTTGCATCCTCTGATTGCAGCCTTACTACCTGTCAGGGTTCAGTCTGCTTCAGTTGGTATCTTCCCAGAAAGGACTCATGAGCAGAAGGTAAGGCTAAGGCAAGCTGCAGTCCCCTCTGAAATGTCACAACATTGAAATGCAAAATCATCCATAGGAATACGGATCAGCTGTACCAGCGACAAAGATCTAAGATGTTTGGCAAGCCTGAAGTAGTGAGCACAGCTACCCAAAGATGAAAAGCATTTGGAAGGTGACACAGCAGCATACTGATGACTCCCTGGAAAGAACTGCTGCTCTAAAAGGCATAGAGAAACCAGATTTCCAAATGGCAAATCTCAAGGTGTTCAAATATACCTACAGCAGAACCATCCACGTTTCAAGCCACATGCGAGGGCTGGGGGAAAACGTAAAGTCTGTTCACAAAGCTTTATAGTGCAAAAGCTTTGTGTGACTGGAAGTGCATCACAATCTGCCAGTTATACTGTTCCACACCAGTCTGCAATGGGAGATGGGAAAGAAGACCCATGCTCCACTGTCCAGAGCATCCTGCACCACCAGCACCCATTCCCGAGTGCAAAGTTTAGTAACTGCTTCTGCTGGGAATGTCTTTCCCATCCCCCCCACCCAAACAAAAAAGAAAAGAAAAAAAAAAAGCCTCTTTGCAGCCTTGTTACCTCTCAGGACTCAGCCACTGCCTGTAGCACCCTTTCCTACTGAAGGCAGCAGGGCTGCTCAGCCAGAGGCTTCAGCAGGAGCACAGGGGGCTACGGGTAGGGATTTTGCTAACAGTTAGGCAAAACTTGGATCACCCAAATATTTGCCTAAAAGGCAAGGCAAGAAAAATGGCATGTTGAACCACGATGCACTGGCAAATGGTCTTGAGCAATAAAAAGAAAGCAGAGGTAGGAGCGTGGCTATATGCCAGATGAATATTTGTCACAAGAAGCCATTTTCCTCTGCCCTACTTTGGATGTGGTAAATATGCTGAAGGTAACTGCAAACCCTTAGGCACCATTGCAACAGGCTTGTGTACTTCAACGCTGTAACACCAGAAGCTTCATTGAAGATCACAGGGCACCTTATCTGTAGCTCTTCCTATTGTGCAATTGCTGTGGTATCCATATGCAGAGAAAAAGGGAGTATTAGTGAGCGTAACGAACATATTTCTTTCCTAAACTATCTCCTTGGGACACCTCGAGAGTGGCTTAAAGCACAGGTCAAGAAGTCCAAGAGGTTATTGTATTGAAGGGATGAGACCTGAAAGGCTCCAAGGATGACAAATGCTAACTATCATGATTACCACAAACTGATCTTAAAACAGATACCACGATAAAGAGAAAAGGATGGGCACAGTCTTCAAAGGACAGTCATTTTTCATTGCCTATCAGCAACAGTTCAATTATAGCACATGGCCTCCCCATGTGCTATAATTACACTTTGAGCTGTGCTCACAGGTAAAGTATTTCTCAAGACTAGTTTCCATTCAAGTGGAAGTGGCTGACTCCCTGCTACACATGCTGCAAGATGGACTTGGCATTGGACAGGGATGTCTAGGTCATGCTGGGGGGGCATGGAACTAGATGATCTTGAAGGTCCCTTCCAACCCAAACTGTTCTATGATCTTCTAAATTAAATCAATTAAAAGCATAAAATTATACACTTGTGTGCACACCTTGAATAGCTCTTTTGGTGTTAGCCTTGATGCTAGGCCTGGATCCAGTGGCAATTACTTTACAAGTTAGAGCACTCGGGTAAGCCCAGATACAAAATAATCCTTCATATTCACAAACTAATAAGGTATTTCTGAAAAAGCAGCGGGGGAAAGGCCTGGGGCACAAGCCTGGCAAGCACGCACAGAGCACATATGTGGAGGCTGCAGGTTAGTGTATTAACAAATGCTAAGCACCTCTGCGCGATCGCAGGGAAAGCAGATGAAGGACCAGAACACCCAACCCAGTACACTTCGTTCTGCTGAAGAGAAATAGCCACAAACAGCTGCTATTTCTTGCCAAAACCGCCAGCAGATCTGCAGATCCTTTAAAAACAAAAAGACAACCCATGCTGTTAAGTGTCCCTTTACCACCCTTCTGGCTGCAGGAGCTCCACAATTGCCACCTGCTTCCTAAACAACCCGAGCGCTCTAGAAAACAATGAAAAAATAGACCAATTTATACAAAGAAACAGAGCATCCAGCAAGTGATAGTACACATCTTTAACCCTGGTGCTTGCATTAAAGTTCAGAGATTTTATGCAACTTACCCCTAACCTACCGTGCCTGCACCAAAACAAATGCTTGTTTTACACTGTATTGCTCTCTTCCTACACACCCTTCACTACATTGCTCCCTCGCTGCCTCCCAACCACCAGACCTTGCAATACTTGGCTCTCCCTGACTCTTCTGGCGGTCTTTGAAGCTTAGGATTTCGCTAATTCATTTCCATGCTTTATTTCTTCTAAGAATTCCTTCGTGAAGTTTGCTCAGTCTTGGGAAGCAACACTGCGCTAGTGTGTGCCTTTTATAACCGGGAGCTCAAGCGTGAAATGGCAGAAAGACTGAGCATACGTATACTCACACTATAGCATAAATGAGTTGGAGAATAGAGCTCACATGAGAGATGGGGAACAGCTTCCTGGCCTAGAAACAGCTTTCCATTCAGGAAGATGAAAATTGATTTCTCCACTCTGGTTCAATTAATTACTATAGCCATCCCCATGTGATTAAGTAGAGTAGATGCTTTAGACCAACAGATTTTCCGCCAGGAGCTTCAACAGTAAGTGGGGCTGGAGGCTGCCATTCATACCAGTGCAGCGCCATAGCCAGGCTGGCTTTCACTGTGCTCCATCATCCCTAGAGCCCGCATTTCCCTTCATCTTCAAGGCTTGCACTCACAAACAGCTTTCCTACCCACCTCACCAGCAAGCCATACTTCAAGGCGATCACAAAATCCAGGATGTCACCACCCACAAGTGCCTGCTGCCTTGCCACCACCACCCGGGGCTCTTTTCCCTACCCCTGTTAAAATCCAACGACAACCAGTTTTGCAGCTAGGAGCTCTCTTATTATGCACTGAGACCACTACGCAATGTCTCCAGAGCAACTCCTCCTCTAGTTCATAGGAGTCTTCTCCTCTGGGGTAGAGACAATGGTTGCTGCAGACAGGTGGCAAGACCTCAGGAACACGCCAAGCCAGCTTGTGACTCCGTTCAATCAATTGAACATGAAAATTATATTCTGCACCTATTCTCCATGGATTTTGTAACAAAGCTTCCAACCCTTGAACTAGAGACCATATTCCGATTCCCTGCCTTTAAATTATTAGGCCAGGATATGTACAAGTTTCTGCTACAAGGAACAGACTCGAAGATTCTCAAAGCCAAGTATTCTATTCATTTGAATTGGGACTAGTTGAGTTAAATTGATTTTTTTAATGCGTTTATCCTCTATAGGGACTTTTTTTTTCCTTAAATGCTGATTTGCTGAAACCGTGCCTATCCAATACTCATTACTGAAATGCATGGAAAGCTGCCAAAAGAAGCGATGCCTTCTGGACTAAACAAGGGATTTATTACTGAGAAACCACAGCACAGGGTAAAAATCCATCACAAACTTATTGGTTTAAACTGATTGTAAGTAATCACACACAATTTATATTAAGTGAAACACACTGCCATCTAATTTAGAGTAAGTGAATTGAATGCTACTACTCTGAATTCTGTTTAAAAGCAAACTCTAATTGATATCCAAATAGAAATAATTGAAGCTTTCAGAAAACATGAATAAAATATTCCATTATCTCTGTTTATTATGTATTGATAGGTCATTTTTACCTATTTAAAAATAGTTAGACAGTAATTATAGTATTATATTTCAGCAGAGATTTATACGTAAGCCTGCGGGCAAGTTAAATAGAATTGGACAAGTACTGAGCCTACAGTGTGGAGAAAAGAATTTGATGTGCAGGATGCAGTTTAAATGACTTCAACTCGCTCTTAGTATAGAAGCCTCAAACTGTGCCTACTTTCCACCCAAAATGTGATGAAATAAAGTCATGCATTTTACTAAAACATGCTTCTCCACCTCCAGAGGAAGCATCTTAGGACAAAAATTGTATTGTAAGGCACAAGTTATCACTGCGGCACCACATCTTCCCTCCAAGATCCCATTCAGGGAATTGTGCTTGTCAGTCTCCTTTGATATGTCACATAATTGGATCCCAATCCTCAACAGTATTAGTCAGCCCTATAGCCAATTTTATTTCTAAATAAATGTTTGAAGGTATTTGCTGTTCTTTTAAACTGTCAGTGTGTAAACACTGCCAGGAATAAAAAAAAAAAGAGAAACAAACTTGTTCACAATGATCTCTCTTACACTCAGAAATTTGGCTATTAATATTTAAGGATGTAAGAACGTATTACATTTTATTAATAAAATCACTTATAGCAGAAGCACAGAGTGTGCCACCACTTTCAGTATTCAATTATACCAGAGGATGTCTATGCCCCTCAGGTAGTTGCCAGGCATGACTTAAATTCTAGAGAAGCTACTATAAGAAACAAAACCTAATTTGCAAGCTCAGTTTTTTAAAACAAAGCTATCCACTACCAAGCAAGCCCATTTAGCAGAGACTTTTTTCTGTCCAGCGATGTGAATGTTGCCAGGCCATAACAAGCCCATTTGTACACAATTCAGAAATGCTCGACTGACACTTCCACCCAAAACTACGTTCATTGGATGCAGGTAGCTGAGCTGGTTTGACATGCTTGCTTGCCTTGCAAAGTATTTGATCCATAAAACAAAAGAATGGTATGTTATAGAATCACAGAATATCTCAAATTGGAAAGGACCCATAAGGATCATCAAGTCCAACTCCCTGTTCCTTGCAGGACTACCTAAAACTAAACCATATGACCAAGAACGTCATCCAGACATTCCTTGAACTCTGACAGGCTTGGTGCCCTGACCACTTCCCTGGGGAGCCTGTTCCAGGGATTCACAGAATCACAGACTGGTGGGGGCTGGAAGGGCCCTCTGGAGCCCACCCAGCCCAGCCCCTGCCAGAGCAGGGTCACCCAGCGCAGGCTGCACAGGGCCGCGTCCAGGCGGGTTGGAATCTCTCCAGAGAAGGAGACTCCACACCCTCCCTGGGCAGCCTGTGCCAGGGCTCGGGCACCTCACAGCGAAGGAGTTTTTCCTCCTGTTCAGGCGGAACTTCCCGTGTTCCAGTTTGTGCCCGTTGCCCCTTGTCCTGGCGCTGGGCACCACTGAGAGGAGTCTGGCCCCGTCCTCTTGACACCCGCCCTGGAGATATTGATAAGCGTTGGTGAGGTCCCCTCTCAGTCTCCTCTTCCTCAGGCTGAACAGCCCCAGCTCCCTCAGCCTTTCCCCACAGGAGAGATGCTCCAGGCCCTCAGCATCTCTGTACCCTCCGCTGGGCTCTCTCCAGCATTGACCACCCTCTCAGTGAAGAACCTTTTCCTAATGTCCGATCTGAACTTCCCCTGACACAGCTTCACTCCATTCCCTCGTGTCCTATCGCCAGTCACCACAGAGAGCAGATCTGCACCTCCCTCTCCACTGCCCCCCTCAAGGAAGTTGCAGACTGCAATGAGGTCCCCCCTCAGCCTTCCCTTCTCCAAGCTGAACAAACCCAGGGACCTCAGCCGCTCCTCGTAAATCTTGCCCTAAATTAGCTTATACTCCCGTTTCACAAGCCTTGCACTGCTGTGTGGAGAGAGAGTCACAGACTGGAAAAACATTTCAAGGCCCTAAGGGATATGTTTTAGTGGGGGACTTGGTAGTGATAGGTTAATGGTTGGACCCAATGATCTCGGAGGTCTCTTCCAACCAGAACAATTCTATGATTCTATGATTTGTTCGCAGCTCCCGAGCTAGCCACAGCCCAGGGCTGGGCCTCCCCAAAACGGCACGCTGTCAGCTACTGCACTGTTTGTTAAAAGAAGTGTGAGGAACTAGCAAGTCAGGGTAGTAAGTAATCCTTTTCTCTGAGGGGTAAATTTATTTCTTTATTAATAAATACAAGTAAAACTTCAGTCAGAAATAAACTGTCACATGGGAAGGAAGTGAAAAAGGTTTATTTTTTCAAGGAGCGGCTAAGGTTGAGCAGATACAACTAGCATTTTTTCTGCTGTATTTCTCCCTCCCCACTCATTCGCAGCAGTCTAGCTATTTTCACCCAGTCTCTGAAGTGTATACTAGAAAAGCAACAGACAAACTAGCAAAAAACAAGAGAGAAAGGTTCAGTGGATCAAACGCAGAAAGACAACTCAGGCACGATCTCTGAATAGGAAATAGTGAAATGCATGATTTGAGAATCGGCTTTTGGCATCAAAAGCTGCTCGCTGGAGGATTGTTTCCGAGCAGAGTTCTACAGGTTACACTCATGGTCAATGGGAAACAAGGGTCATGCAGGTGCTTTCATGGCAGAGTGGCAGCAATGGTATATCCTCCTCTTCTGTAAATTAACTCTGACGTGGGAGCTAGAGCTCCTCAGAAAACCTACATCAAAAGACATCCTAAACCCAAGGGGTTTTGTTTCGACTAACCCATTACCTCAGGCTTGCATCACTGTAGATTACACCACAGAAAACATGAGATTTCCTGAGACAAAATGGTTTCATCTGCTGTTACACAAGTAACACCACACAAATACCTAAATACAGCTAGTGCTAATGTCGTATGTGCCCCCACATCCAAGGGCGAAGGCCCAGAGTCCCTTAGCTTCAATTTTAAAAGGCTCTTCTAGTAAAAGCCATTTGTCATTTGTGTTGCACTGCAGTAGTTTGACACTTTGCTTTTCAGTGTTAAAGTAACTCCACCGCTAACAATTTCAACAATCCAGCACCAGAGGATGACAGCAGTACTGACACCATGCAAGAGCATAAGGGACATGAAATGAGATGTTGCAAAATGAAGTTTAGACATGCTTAAGCAGCTGAAGCAGCAGTTAATATTTGCTTTCTTTCCAGTCCAAAAGGAAGCTGTTCTATTAAAGGACAAGCTATCCTACACACTCAAACCCCATCATTTCCAACAGCTCTAACAGAGGCTACTGCTCTCCTGCCCCATATGGCAACAAAGCTGAAGTTGCAGAGCAAACACAATCAAATCAGAAACGCAGCATTTACACACACTTCAGATGAAAATCAGATTTTTTCCAAGCGTTAGGGATTACCGTTTTTTTGTGGTAATAGACACAGGGCACCTCCTCCCCACCTTTCTCAGGCTGTCCTAAACCTCATCCACAAGCTCCAGACTCTTTCAAACACAGTATCTTCTTAAGTACTTGCACTAAGGCTTCAAAAAAGCCAGCTCTTGCACCATCCAGCTCAACCCCCTCCAGCCCCTGCCCCAACCTGTGCACTGCTCCCCATATCTTGCTCCTCCATTTGCAAGAGGGCTTCCTTGCACTCACTGCTTTGGCAACTCCTGTCCCCTAAGGCACAGCTCCAGCCCTTCAGATGCAAAAGGACTTTGTTTGCCAACCCCGACCTCCAGGCTGCATGGAAGTCCTCAGCAAGCACCCCCAAAATCCCACTGGCAAACCCGGGCCACCCAGATCCCAGCTCCCAAAGGTACACGTATGACCTCCGATGGCACAGCTTGGAGGAAGGAGAGGGGACAGGGCTTAGCCAGCTGCTGCTGCTGCAAGCACTCCCAGCCCTGTCCCACTGCCCTCCCTCCTTTCTGTTCCTGCCTACGCTGTGGCTGGGTCAAGTATTTCACAGGGCTCCCAGGGAAGTGAGACCTTGGGGAAAGGGAGGTGGTAGGAAGTGCATCTAGAAAATGCTTCAGAGGGGGAAAAATAACCAAGTGACTGCTAAAAGTTGTTGACAGTCTACATGAGAGTTGGAGAGAAGACGGAAGAGGTGTTGCCAGACAGGAGGAGATACTTTTACCCAAGGAACACTTTTCTAACACAGAAAAGCATGATAAAGGTTTCCTTTCTCAAAACTGCCATGAAAGTGACTTACAGCAGCACCTCAGAGCACTGATCAGATATCCATCTACTAGATGTAAAGGAAATAAAACGCTAAGCTTTCACGATGAAGCACTGTCTGGCATTAGCTTCATGGATGCAAAAGGTCACAGGGAGCAAAGAGTAGCACGCAAGCCTAGCACAACCCAAACCCAGCACCCTGACCCAGAACTCACCACCCTACTGGGTCTGGCAGTGAATAGGTCATGGCTTACAACAGCAGAGAGGCTGGCCTAAGACAAGCTTTAGAAGACCAGGATCAAAATCCCCAATGCGCAACTGTCTCTATAGAGATTATTGCCTCTGTTTCTTTGCCTACAGGAGGTACAACGCTGCCCAGTCTCCGAAAGGGGCAAGAAAAGACCCCAGCTTAGTTTGGGGTTTTGTGTGTTTGTGGGGTTTGTTTGTTTGTTTGTTTTAGTGTGGTTTTTTTTTTTTTTTTAAAATAACCTCCCTGACAGAGTCTTCAGGGAGATTTAGAGGCTCTGACTCCCCACCAACACAAGCAAAAGACAGCAAAATACCACAAGAAGTTTACTGTCCTGGGTTGTGGTTTTAGCTTCAGGAGGATTTCTTTAAGGAATGAACTAAAACTTAAGTCAACGTAATGTCAAATAGCACAAAAACAACCCCACTGTCACAATCACCTCCTTCCTTTGGTATCCCTGTGACAGCATCCACACACACCTCGTGTTTACAGCCTGTTACTTTGTGATGGTTGTCCTCTCCTTGCTTACACTACGGCTTTGGATCGCAGAAAAGTGAAACATTGATATTGAACGTGAAAGAGAAATTCATCTGTGTGATGAGAGTAGTGAGCTGGCGTAGAAACTGTCAAACCGAGGAAGTGTCTTACAACTGCCATAGTATAATGAAAATATTCTTTAAAACTCTGTGACAACTGCAGAGTGAGACAGAAAATGAAACTGCCTACACCTGGAGACTACTCTGTGCGTGAGCACATCAGCTTCTGCTCTGGACTGTACAGCCAGTCTGAGTGGGGGCAAGCCCTATTTCCAAAGTGCTGGATCAACAGCAAAGAGAGGCAGGCAGACCATTCTGCTTTCCATTTCCCCCGTGCCAAAATAAGTCATTATTGCAGCACTGTTTTGGAGCAGACAGGAGAACTGCCAGGATCCCAAGGGCAAGTTGCTCCTCGCAAAGGATCAGCCTCGGACACCCTCTCCCCTGTGCAGTGCACGAGGCTTCAGCTGGGGCAGGATGGATGGAGCCTCACACACGTTCAGAGCCACGCGCAGACACACAAAGGCACGTTAGGTAGGAGGAAGCCTCAGCTCATTTGAGGAGAAGCTGGGGAAGACCACTGTCCAGCTCAGCGCACAATTCCAGGCTTTTAGAGAATGCAGTCTACACAATGAACATGCTTTTTCAGGAATCAAAATAAAGATGCACATGAAGCTGAAAACTCTGCAGGGTCTGTACGTACTTGAACTTCCACATCTGACTGTCAAGCAACAAAAAACTTTCTTTACAGAGAGGAGCAACACAGGTTCTGTTTTGCCACAATTCCTGGAAAGCTGCTGATAATTTCAGTGAATCAGACTTTGCCTCATTGCAAACATCTCTTGACTCTAGGAAAGCTTAAGATTTATATGCTTTAGACACTTAGGCAGAGATTTTCACAGGTCCCCAGGGAATTCGGATGTTGAGCTCTTGCCAGAAGTTTGAACATCGAAGAGTAAGCACAGGCAAGCAAATATTTGAGGTATTTAACCTCCCCCGAAGGTACCAAAGCTAAGCACCCAAGTGACTAACCGCTCGCAAAAACACAAGCCTCAGAATTTGGAAGGTCATTTATGTCAGCATTGAGCAGCTATTAAGAGATGTGGGAGCATTACCCAACACCTTCGCCTTAGCCTTCAGTGCTTACGAAGTCAGCAAGGCACACTGGGCCTGCAGGGCAGAGCACGATTAGCTTCAGGGCTTTTAATCACCGTTGTGATTTTATATACAGTCTAAGTGCAAAGGTGGGGAGGAGGAACATTTAGTAAGGCCATTTTGAGGCCAGAGAAAATATGAGATTACGGTTAAGAGTGGAAGATTGGTATTATCACATCAATATTATACAAGGATATAGTAAGTGCGTTAATCCAATTAACTGAGTGGAGTAAGATGAATGTGGGGGAGGCTAGCGAAACAGGAAGATCGCAAGTGGCTAAAATTAAACATTCCCACAAGAGAGGGGCAATGAAAACAATATTCTGAAACAATGGGGGTTTGGTGACTGTGCAGTTTGAAACGTAACCCGAGCACAGATGTCATCTCAGCACTTTTGGAGCTCGTATCCCAGACAGAGAATGAATAGGGAAAAAAGTGCAAGTTTTTCCACAAGTGAAAACACAACAATGCCAAAATTCTGCAGATGAAGCTTGTTAAGCTGTTTGCTAAATACCATTGCACTGTAATACACTGAAAAGAAAGAAAACTATCATTGTAAAGATCTAGTTGCTTACAGAAGCTTATTAACTTGTACCACAGCCCACATGTCCTCAGTGAATACTCAAACAGTTAGATCTAGCAAGGAACTATGAAAATAATGGGGAGGAGGCGGCGGCCAGGCTAAGAAAAGCACTAGCTGTGGAGGAGAAAGAGGTATTTTAGACAGTTACCGACATTTAAAGCAGAGAACTAAGCTAACATGGTATCAGTCCGTGGGTATCTGTTTGCACTGCACCATGAGTCAATGGCCATTACACACAAGAGGAACAGGAAAGCAGCCTGCTAAGCATTAATTTCAACTAAGTGCTCCAGTAAAAGGAAAACTTCTCTCCCTGAATGTTGAAGGAGAAGCTAATGAAGACTGACTTATGCATGCATTTATTAAAATTTTCTCAGCACTGAGCATTTCAGCTTTTAAGTTTCATGTGCAGCTTGAAAGCAAGGCAGAAGCCAAACCGTTAGGAAGAACACCATCTCTTTAGAGGATTAGGAATTAAGTTAACTGCACATTAGAGATAAAATAGTGGAGAGCTTGTCTTTATTCTTAATAATAAACCATAAGGCATTGAGCTACACAGCACGATCAACTTCTTTCAACTTCTCACTGTTACTGCTGAGACAGCAACACGGTAGTCTCACAGAAACATTAAAAAACAGGGAGCGATTAAGTTAATTTTAAGTGAATTTAGGGCAGGCAAAAATTGCTACATTACAGCCCAGGAGAGATAAGTTTTTTGTTCATGCAAAGAACAGCTCGAGCACTAGTAGCGTTAGAATGAATTCCTCGAAAACAAAAGTCATTCATGGTTTGAAGCGACCAGTGCTGGGGCTTTACATGTTACCCTGCACCCTTCCTCTCCTTCCTAACTCAAGATTCATCTGTCTACTTGGTCTCTAGAATAACAACACTGCTAATGCTGCCTACCAAGTTGGTGAAAAGGATGAACTTGGGAAACCACAGCTGAGGTCTCATCCCTTCCTCCTTTACCAGCTCCGTACAGTCTTGAACTTCATTTTTCTTTGACTAGGCTCCCCATTTATAAAACTCCCCCCCCCCCCCGCCCCCCCCAAAAAAATCACAACCAAAAAACCACTTAAGTCTATGAGATGCAGAGATACTAAACAAACAGGGGGCCATTTTGATCATTAGACAATCAGCCTAACACAGGCTACAAGATACCAGCAAAACCCAATACTTACCAGGACTCCTGGGAATAAAAACACTCTCCACAAGACAGACAAAGTTCCGTCTTAGCGCATAACTGCAAGTCTTCCGCTATTCTCTATGGCTCAATGAGTCACTGAGTTTATTCGCCTGTATCCTGACCTGGTTTAAGACAACTGAAGTAAGAGAAGGAACAGAGCAAACCTCCCAACCCTCCTCTTCCTCCAAGCTTTAGTTGCAGCTGTAGCCTATGAGCAAACACCTACATACTTTCTCCCATGCTATCGCCTCCCGCCTGTGGGAGGAGCTCACCTGAAAGGCAAGCAAAGCTATTGGTTTGAGCATCCATCAAATTTCACCTTAAAGTGCTTCCTTACTGCCTGAAAAAGCTGGGCAACACTTACACCACTGACAAAACTCTGGCACGAAAGCCTGTGCTGTTAAGGCAAAGCTGTATCCCTGTCTTTGCACAGGCTTGGTTGTTTCATACCCGGTTAGTGAAGCATCTTTTCCTGCGTTACACAGAGTCTAGCACAGGGGACTCAGATCTCAGACTAAGCAAATCTAAACAAGCAAACAGCCCCATAGGGAACAGCTGAAGCCATCATGGCACAACATGCAGCAGCTGCTTTGAGGTGAAGCACCCTCCTGGTGTGGGAGGCAGCAGTTCCCCTTTGCATCTTATTTCTGCAGCTGCGTGAGGTCCTAAGCAAAGTATCAAAGCCCTTTCAGCTAGATATGATGTGCTACCTGCGACACGGTGGAAGACATGCCTTGACCAAGCATACAAGGCTCACTGAGTATTGGGAGCTTTGCGGTGGCCTTCAGGCATCGCAACTCAGCTGTGAACAGGGCTCAGTACCACAGGCACATGTTCAGCGTGCCAGGCTGTGCCCTGAGGTAGGTGTTTGCCACCTAAGCACATAAGGCAGAAATAGAGCTGCTGAAAATTTTCCAGGAAAACACTGGAAAAAGGCAATGAACCAAAATGAAAATGCTTCCTGGAAATGTACTAGCTTCCAACCACACAGGCAAGTTTCCCCATACACTTTCCTAGTAGGCTGCAGGGATTTCACAACTTCACATAAATTACCTGAAAGTGCTTTTGGTTTAACAGCTAAGGATCAGCAGCCTTAGGAAATTTGTGTCTACCAAAGCTGGCAGTGCTTTCAAATTTGCGGTCTGTGCACCCCTCAGGGAAAATATGCAAAGTGAGCCTTTGGACAGATTTCAAAATGAAAATATCTTCATTAGAAACTACTTTGGGTTCTTCTGGACTGATATGTGTCAGTATTTCGGGAACCTGAAAGTCTGGTTACTGCAAAGACCCAGTTCCTGACTTAGCAGCCCTGAGAAACTCAGCTTGTTCTGGAATACGCACAGCAAAACTGGGATTTAGGGAGAGCTGAACCCTGCGTCCTGAAGCTGGTGTGGTCCCAGCTCTCTGTTTGCTCTGTTGGCAAACCACCTCAGATCGTGGCTGCGCTGGGGCTTCAGAAAGCATTACTTCATTTTTGGTAGAAGGTTTCAAAATTACATTTCCTGTTTTGTCTTTTAAAGTTATCAGGAGAGTTTCATTCTCCACCCAGAAGAGTGACTTTTCTTATTTATTGTTTTCATAGATCTAAAGGATGGAGATACAATACAATGTATACATGCAGAAGTTTGGAAAATTAGGCTCATTTTGATATTGGGTAGACTATGTAAGCCTGCGAGTCTCTTGCTGAACTGAAGACAATACAGAGCTCCACAATCCCAAACTGGTGCCACTGCCAGACAGCCTGTTCCACATTTGGAATAAAACTGCAACAGCTTTACTGAGTGAATCAAAATAGGTGATTTTGACATAACTTTTCCAGTAACACCTCTAATATATTTTTTCATACCTGTGGCAAATTTAGGAACTCCTGGGATTTCTCTGATGCTCAGCAGCAAAAGAGTTTATTGTCTTCAACAGGTCTTCAGCTACCTAGAGGAAGAAAAGATCCACAAGCATCATCAGCCTCTGTCTTTGCACCTTTGCAGGTTCAGAAATTCACATAAAACCCGTTTTATTTTGGAACCGAGTATTCTATTATGTACGAATTGTTCCCATTCATTTCCTTTTAGACCTCCTGTTCATCTCCCCATTAGACAACCCTCTGTCCCTTCCTCAAAAGCATAAATATCCTCATAAAACATCCTTTCCCAGGCTAATGTTAAAGCCCCATTTTTATACCCATCAGATATTTTTACAGGCTACTAACTCTGTATTTGCAAATACTTAAGCCATCCAAAGAATCCGTCAGAACTTCCTGAAGACAGACACATGCCAAAAAGAAAAGATAACAGCAAACTGATCTTGTTTTGTAAGAGCCAAACCCCAAATCTAGTATTCAAAATAAAAGAAAATCCTACAATCTTACATTTAACCATCACATTTTGGCTTTTTTCCCCCTAATACATGTATTTGCGAGGGTCTTTTTCTTGTCTTGATGAGTTAAGCGTGCAATATGATAGTCTTTCACCGCAATTTCACTGATGGGATGTGTTTAAAACGAAAATCAAAAGCATGAGACACCGACAAGTGTAGAGTTGCAGAGCTGCCTTCTTATTTTTCAGTTGGATTCCCCGGTTTAGTAAAGTGCTTAGCTCACACGCTAAAATGCCGCAGGCATTCGTATGCAAGGTATTTTGGAAGTGAAAGTCAAGGACATTCATGATTTAGCCCTTCAGTGACAGGGAAATTCAGTCCTGCACATTTGGGTAGAACTAAAGTTGTCGAAGGTACATGCACAAAACCAAGGTCCAGTCTGGATACCAGAATTTCACGGGAACTCATGTAAACGATCAATTAGAGAGAGATCCAACTACTCTATGCTTGATTTACTGGAGACAGGCTGTTCTCTGTTTTATCAAGCAGTCTTGGTGCCATTCAGAGCAAAGTTTACTAAGTCAAAGCTGTGGAGACAGGGAACAAGTTCACTTGACTCCAAATAAATGGAGTTTACAATTAGCAGTGATATAAAGCTACTGCAGTCATTACAGAATAATTCTAAAAATCCGATGCCCACTTTGACTGTAATCCCTCCAAATTCAAGTCAACCTAAAGATAAAACTAAATAATCTGCCAGAACAGACTTACTGCATAGCTAATGGGTATTAGAAAATATAACTGGGGGAAAAAAAAACCCACCACGATGAAACCTCTCATATAGAATTTCTAATAATAGATCTAAAAGCTCTTTATAGGAGGTAAGGGTGGGGGGAGAGTGATATCAGAGAAAGAAACAGAGGCACAGATTCTCAGCATGACTTTCTTAAGCCTCCCAAGCAGGCTAGCAAAGGAATCAAACCTGAAGCCTCTATAGTCCTTTACTTTGAAATATAATTTTAAAACACACAATCATCTGAAGAAACACGCTACAGAACAATACACACTTGATTTACCTCCACACAACTGGAGTGAGAACAAATTTTACCTCTAATTCTATATAGTTTGGCTGTATCCTCATGTTACCAGAGCTCATGAGTCCTGCTATCACACTAAACATATACGATACTGGGTTGCACACAATTTCCAGGTCAAAAACCCTTCTGGAGGTCCTGCTTCTTACACCCGAAGTGGAGGATATAGCCCATCCTGGTACAGAAATGGAGCGACTGCTGGAGACAAGCTGTCCGGCACCCGTTGTCCTGCTGTCTGGCCATCCCGACATGTGGCGTCAGCTAGCGAGGACTTGCCAGGATGGTATTTGAAAAAAATTTGTATAATGAAACCCAACTTTGGCACAGGAAAAAAAAGTATTGATCTTGTTGCCTAGCATCCCACCTTCTTAATTTGAGATAAATTGGGCAAGCAGGCAGGTCATTAAGGAAGAGGCAAGAAGTTAAAGAGGGTTGACAAAAACCTGAAAAAGGGGGGAGGAGTTGTTGGGGGTTTCTTTCCCCTCTCTAACCAGGCTTTTTTTTCCTTAATCCTTACTTTTAACCAGTTTTACGTGGAGCTGCTGACCACCGCGACAGTGACCTTCTCCAGCACTTCTACCGTGCCCGGAGCCGCCAGGTCAGGCCCGGCGTGGGTCAGGCCCGGCGTGGGTCAGGCCCAGCCGGCCCCAGAAGCGGAGACCGGGCCCGGCTCTGCCCCGCATCTCAGAACCGCACTCTGGCAAGAGCCGCCGTCCTCCATTTTGTCCTTCTGATGGCTGAGGGTGCCAGGGCCCCCCACACGGGGGACAACGTTGAGAGGCGCTGACAGCAAAAGAAGGGCATTTACTGTCTCTTTTGATGACAGGTAAATAAATACATTGTAAAGTCTGTTGTACCTGCTTCTTTTCCTACTTCATTTTTCCATCACCACAGGTGACACAGGAACTTAGAGCTTGTGCATTTTTTTCCAGCCTTTACTTCAACTTGTTGCATTCCTCAAGACGTTTCTCAAGATGCCTTTATCAAAATAACTCCCGACCTAGACTTTTCTTATCCTAAGACCTTGCAGGTCTAAAATCAGAAGTGGGGGCTGCTGGGATTTGTGGAGAGAGAGGCACGGCCGCCTAAAGGGCACCGGCTGCCGCCTCTCCGCGGTCCGGCACAAGAGCTCCCGGCAGGCACGATCTGTTTGAGGGTTAAAAAACCCCAAACAGACAAATATCCCCCAAAAAGTCCATCTTTAGGGCTCCGGCCGTGGCTGCGCGCTGCTCCCAGCCGCAGGCTGCCAGGCTGGGACGGCGTCTCCCTCTAGTGTCTGAACGCGCTCGCGGGCCGGCAGCGCCGCCGCCATGTTGGCTCGGGTTTCTCTCTCCCACAGTGCCCTCTGCAGCTCGATTCCCGGCCGTGCCTGCACGAACGACAGGGCTCAAACGGAGGGACAAAAAATAAAATTATGATATAAGGAGCCCAGAGGGGTCTTTCCAGTCAGGAAGGACTGGTCAGAGCAGACCCACGTCATTCCCTGGGACACCAACACCTCATAGGCCTGGCTGCCTCAGCACCAACACAGGGTCTCTGGCGTGCATCTGACAGGAATCTCTCATTTTCTCATAACAAGATGCCTAATTCAGGCAGTATGAAGTCATACTAAAGACAATCAATCGGTTTCTGCAAGCTCGTCACCAGCCAGACACATTTCTGCCCCATGCCAGTGCATTGTGTTGTGGTAGCACCAGAACAGATGCCCGGTGAGCTGGGCCAGGAACTGCAGGCACAGACACACCTGCCCACTCTGACTGTATTTTGCTAAATGGATTCTTCAAAGAAATAGGTTAGTATATTGCTGTAGTATTCGTTGATGTATTTACTGCTGCAAAGCTCCAGATGCTCTATAAGCCACAATAATACAGTTAAGTGGAAAATGAGTCATTTAAAACTGTAGTAACGATCATAGCATGACTCCACTGGCAACAAACCACAACGATAATGCTGCAAGGTGGATGATATGTGTTCATGAGGGCTGTTGGTCTCGCCAAGCTCTGCCTTCAGGCCAAGTACCCGCAGCCCCCCCAGTGCCGCGGTGCCACTGGAGGGAGCCCAGCGTGGGTGGCGCAGCGGGCCGGGGTGCTGAGGTGCTCCTGCCCTCCCAGGCGCATGCGGGTGCAAGCTGCCATCTCCTTGACACCGTGCTCCACCCCGCTGCCACTGCCCCACCTCGCTGCTTGGCTTTGTGGAAACCCCGTTCGTGACACCCAGGTGAGCAGAGCTGGGCACCCGGATTTTGGCTGTGAGGAGGCAGGGCCACCCTGTTCAAGGCAGAGTGCAGTCCTCCTCAGTCAAACCAGCAGGCCCAAGGGCTCGCACCATGGGGCCCCTGGGAGCAGGGTGTGTGCAGGGCCACCACCCTTTCTGAGTGGACTGGGTCCTGGTCGGACGCCGGCCGGCCGTGCCCGTGGGGACAGACCAATTCCCAGGTGCTTGCTGTGGCTCGTCTGGGGGGCGGGCGGGTGTGGGGTCTGGCCTTCTTGTGGGAAGGGAGCTGAAGGCTCCGCCAGGCCCGCTTCAGCCCTCAGCCTGTCCAAAAAGCTGCTGGGCCATGCTTTGCTGCCTGCTCCTCAGGCCCTGCTCAGGGAAATGCCTGTCGAGGCAGGCAGCCCCTCGTGAGAGCCAGGAGAGCTTTTAAAGCATCAGGGAAACGTTAGCTCTCTGCTGACGTGGCAAAGGTGACTAGGGTAGAAAAGGAAAAAAGAAGGGCCAAGTTTTCTGCTGGTGTGAAGCAGACAGCTCTGATGATTTTAAATAAGCCATTTTAATTTATGTCCTTAGAAAATTTGGCATTATTTTTTTCTCCACCTTCAAATGAAGCCGTTGTCTTGCTTAGTTTTTGACTAATCCTTTCAAAAGCCAGGTAATGGAAAAAAACAGACTAATGTCCTCACTAAAGGCTGAGGCTTTGAGGATCTGACATACACTAACTCATATCGTACGTACTATTTGCTATAGAGAAGCATCTTTTATTCCCTTAACATAAGCAATGTGCTTTGTTGCTAGACTGTAGGACCATGCAATGTAACCAAAACCCTCCAAAATATGATTGCGTTTATCTAGCCGAATGCTCTGGGTATGGACCACTTCTAGTCCCTCTTATTAAATGCGATAAAGCAAGGTCACTCCTTAGTCAACCTGATCACTGCCTGCCACAGCACCGTTGAGATTTCTGTCATTTATGCAGGGGAACAGGAGAGCTCCTCACAGATCAGACACTCATAAAAATAATTTACAGCTACATTCACCTTGCACAAAGCAGCACAGCCATCCCCTCAGCCTACACATATTTCAGTCTCTCTTTAACTACCCTCTTGTGGTATCTCTGAAGAACGACAGCCTTTTCTAACAGGCTCAAATAAATCCAGCTCTACTTGGCCGTTCTAGTATTAACTGAGAGAAAACTTTCCTTTTGGAGGGCAAGTGGCTGCTGGTTGTTTTAGAGGTGTGTGGTTTTTTTTTTTATCAAATGATCTCCAAATGCATCGTTTGCCCCAAATACACTGAGGCCCTTCAAAAACAGGGACTACTGAAAAATCCCAGGAAGTTTATACTTGCATTTTTAGTTGTCTTTAAAAGGGGCTGGGGGGGGGGATTCTAGTTTCCAGCTTTTGATGCTAATGCAATGTCTGCTGGATCAAAAAAAACCCCTAACACTGATTCAACGGAAACTAGTTAAGGGCTTTGACAATGCAAAGCAGATGATGCATGTCATCAACTTACAGTAATATTGTATATTTGATGCTAAAGTCTCTATATCTAATCAATTGATTAAAATTTCTCCATTATTTTCTTGTCTTGAAACAAAGGTGATTGTACTGGAGGTGGATGGCTAGGTTCGTGGGGCTAAATGCAAGTTTTTCAGTAGAGAAACATATCATAAATCCAACCAAGAAAAATCCTACACTCTGAGTGAGTTTCAATACTGAGCAATAGTGACGATCCAACAAGCCACACTAGTGGTAAAATATGGCATATCTGTCCTCAATAACCAGAATGGCCACAGGTATTATCAACTTGGGTCAATACTTGAGGTACTCGAATTATCAATAAGTAAACCCATTCTTTCATGGAGATAATTTTAGCAAATCTAGGACCCCAGGAAGTTATTAACATATGTTAGAGTTAAAAGTGCTTTCTAAAAACAAAACAGTAATGCAGAAAATCCTCATCTCTTACCACCACTGACTCTGCAATTTACCCGATTCGGGGGGGTTTTGTTCTCGTGGTGACAAAGGCAGTAACCTAGTTCCCCTGGGTGACTTCAGAGATGACTTGGGCAGTAGGTCAGTATTACACGGATGACTCTGAGTTTTGTGTTCCCAGCTGCACTTTTCCCATCTATAAAATGGTAATGGATAATGGTAGAGTGAAGTCTGCGTTACCGGACCAGCAGAGGAAACACCAAATGCAACAACCTACAGGAAGGGCCTCAGCAGAAACCAGCAAAAAAGGACGCATGAGGCTGTAGGGTGCCAGCATGGGTTCGTACTCCGCTCTTTGCTGTATAGAGCTTCATCCCTGCGATATTGTGCCTGACATTGTGTGTGCATTTTGATGTATATAAATGCATGTGTTTCTATATGCAGACAAACAGTGCAGAAATGAGGAGGGGGATATTCTTTATGACCAGGAAATATCTTTGTGCTAAAATGATTTTAGTTGCAAGATACCTGCACAAAGAGAAAGCTCCCACCACCCCCCAAACACACAGCTGGCAGAAAGGGACCATGCTGGAAACTGCCGACTCCACGACAAGCACTTGGAGGCGTTGCCAGCCAGGAACTTTCACCTTGCCCATGGCCACAAGCAGTCTGAGCCCCTCCAGATGGAGGCAGAGTCTGCCCTCACCTGCAGCTTTGTTTCTTCTTGGCTAGCAAAAATATGGAGCCTTTTAGAGTGGTTACCATGGCTAATTCACTGAGGCCTTCAGTTTTCACTCCATTATCTGGTGCTACCAAAGGTTTTTTGTATTACAGCAGCACTGAGAAATGCTCGCTTGCCCCAGTCAGGGCAGTAAGCACAGTGCAAGCACGCGGTAAGAGACAGACTGTGTCCCAAAGAGCTTCACATAAAGAATGGCTAGGATTGGTACTTCACAGTGCAAAGGAAGGAAGGAAGATCTGATGAGACTGTAAAATCAGCACGGGAGGAGGTAGTCCCACCACTCATTTGCGTGTACTTCTCTGAACCAGCTAAGTTAGAGGCCAGTCTCCATCTGGAGTTAAGGAAGAGTCACCTTCAAAAGGCAATTCAGACCATTTAAGCTGGGATCCTGCTCCAAATCGCCTTCTGAAGCTATGGATGAGTACGCCTCCAAAGATGGCAGTTGGAGTCCAAAGAAGCAAGTTGGTTTATCCAGGTGAGACTTAACTGAGTCACCGTGGGAGTAACAAAACCCTGTATAATTTGAGTCTTTGGTCATTGAACCACAGCTCACTCTTCTTTCTTGCCAGAAACAAAAGCAGTAAGCCAAGTAGCTCCTCTGTAAACGGAATATAACCAACACGCTGTTACCTTGTTCCAGTGCCCCAGGTGGCTTTCAGCAGAGGTCACCTGCACATGTGAAGCAGTAGTTAGAGTTCAAGTTATCAAGAATCATGCTAAATATTTACTTAATAAGGCACAGCCACAGCAAATGAAAATACTTTCAGTAAAATCCTCCCCAACCTCCGTTTGCCTATCCTCCAGTCCAGCAAGGACTACAAATTTTCATGACTCATACAGGCAAAGGTAAAAAGGAACAAAAATATACAGTGTCTATGGCTCTCGGAAAAAAATTGACTGCAGTCTTTATTGCTGCCTACAACCTATGTAGCTAACATAAGCCATAAAAGAGAGCATCACTGGCAAAAAGGCAAGAGAGTATCATCTGTAAGGTATGAATAGCAGAAAACCAGGTTAGAGCTAGGTATTTAGTAAGGAAAGCCAAAGAAGAGAATATAGAAGGTTAAAAAAGAAGGGAGAAAGCGTGGTATAAAATGAACATTCTATCAGGGAACAAATGTTATGACTGCTTTCAAAGAATCACTTCCTATATACACTGCTTTAGTTGGCATCTCAACCGGCGACAGGAAGCTGCTAAGTAGAAAACTAGCTGGAGTGTGGGAAGGTGGGATCTTTAAAGCATAAAGCAAAGGTCCTGGGTGTTGTAAGCATAGTAGCTCAGGGTTTTCGATGATCCAAATCTCTCACACCCTACAGAATAATGCCCTTCTGATTCGGGTCATTCCTACGGGTGGTATTTGGCATGGTCTTCAAATGAACTTAATTTCTTAAATACTAGTGATTTCAAAAATAGAAGATTTAAGACAAATGTCTTGAATGGAAAACCCTGCTAAAAACATTAAAATGTCTATACCTGCAAGCTAACATCCCTATAACAAACTTTTGAAAAGCAATGAACGCATCTGAAAAAGTTTAAAAGCATTAAAAATCTTGTTTCACCTCTTACTATACCTTTCAGGCATATTCCTCTGAGCATCACCACTCTGACAAGAAGACCCGACACCCAGATCTTCAAAGGCATATAGCCGCTTAAATTGTATTGAATTCAAAGGGAGCGAAATGCCTCGGTGCTCTCTGGGCCTCGGAGCGAGGGTTCATTGGCTTGATTGGGAACTAAGGACCATCAGCAGGAGCATGCTCAGCACCTGGGAGGACAAGGATCATGGTCTGCGCAATCAGACACCACATTCCTTCCCCCAAAGACACTAAAGCTGTCAGGACTCCTGTTAAAATGCTCTGAGACAAGCCTGGGAGATGATGCTCTCGTTAGACCCTCTCTCACGGGGGCCCTCACGCTGTATCTGTGCAAACTTGCTCCAATAGTTTTCATCCTTCTACAGCCATCTGTAACTGGTTTCCTTCGCAAACTTGGAAGGTTATTAATGATGTGATCCAGAAGACCGAGATACGGGTTCCTTGCAGAAAAAAGAGAAAAAAAGCTCTTTTTGCACATTATGCTGCTATTGTACATTCAGCACAGTTTGCACAAAATTGGATTTTAAAAAAGACGTAGGGCTATTCTTTTCTCTTAGTTACATGGTTGAAATTTAGGGAAGTTTCACTTTCATCAGACTTACATGGGAATAAGAGTAGAACACAGGCAGAAGTGCTACAGGGCTGAAGAGAGAGACAAACCCAGACTTGACTATATGGCTGCATACATTTAATTGCTTACCAAAACAACTGGCAATTATTGAGGGAGAAGAAAGATTTCCTAAGTCTTGGTCAAGAAGGCAAATTTCAGCCTCACAAGTTACCTCTGCCAGAGTAACTTGGATACAGGTTTTGAAGTGTTTGCAACAAGCTTGTAACAAAAAAACTCAAAAAACCCCCAAAAACCCCACCAAACTAAAAACCCTCCTGGAGATGATGTATCATGAGGAGCTAATTTTTTTCAAAAAAGGACACCATGAAAGCAGTACTAAGAAGAACTAAACAATTTGCAAGAAATTGGACATATTTATGTACAAATTGTTCACAGTAACCGATAGCCGTATCCTTAGCTGATGAGAGGTGGTAAAATGCCGTTGGCTTGTGTGAAACCGCACAAACTCACGGAAGGGCTGGCAAACAGCCACGTATGTAAGCATGGGGCTACCTTGAAGGACCGATTGGTCAGTTAACTAAAAGCTAATGTAAGCAGGGTGTTACTATATTTTAAAGAATCTGGACAAGCCAAGGATCTGGTCTCCTTTTTGTTCCTTTTTTCCTGATTACTACAATAATTTTAATTATATCGCTTAGAAAAGCTTGCCATTTCCTTTACATTTTTAATCGCTATTTCTTCTGAACAAAACCCCACTCTTGGGAAAAAGCATTTCTTCCCCATAGCGATGATGGGGTACTCCACACAAAGAAGCACCTAGCAGTTTAGTTCACATTTTTTAATAACATGGCACAATTTACATTACACAAGTCTTCGCTGATGAGGAAACATGCTGAAGATTGAGAGCCGCTTCACTTTTCTTTTCACATAGGATCTAGAAAGGACTTTATTACATACAGGATAAACAGCAAAAAGGTTCGTATATAACAATCTCTTTACAATACTGAAAGCTACCACTACGGTTCCAGTGTACATATTCTTCAGGGTTGGGGTTTTTTTGTATTTTTCCTTTTGTTCTTAAAAAAAAAAAAAAACCACTGCACAACATCTGGAGTTCACAAAATCTGAAGCTCACAACTAAACCTTCAGTTGACTACTAAAATAGATCTCTGATCATTAGAAACAACTGTCTGTAGTTAACTTTTTCTTTTTTTTTTTTTTTTTTGCCAAAACAGGATAACAACTTCAGATAGCACTTTAATACACTAGAAGACCAATGGAACTAATTTTATTTCATACATATATTTTACAGTCCAGTAGACAAGATATTGAATTCTCTCTGATAAAGTCATATTCTCTCCAAATATTTAGACAAGAAACTTAACGCGTTATAAAAAAGTGTGTTATGAAAAGACAGATTTCAGAAGATTGATGCATATTTTTAAAAAGGACCATGTTCTTCATGTTATTTCATGTCGTCTATGATTAGGGAACAACAAGGCTGACCTGTTAACTATTCACAGACTTTATTACCAACTGAAATACAATAAATTGCATTATGAAATCTGCATCGGAGTTCATTAAACTACTGATCCACAGTGAAAACATATCCATCATTTAGAAAAGTATTAGCTTTCTTGTAGGATTTGTTTCAATGTAGCGAAAAATCACTTAACAAAAAAAAAAAAAGTGTGTGTACAGATAAAAACGACACACCGGCAATAAAACCAGACATGAATGGCTATAAGCAGATGTTCTTCCAAAAATAAATTTGACACGTTAAGTGACGGAAGTTCTGGAAAATATCCAGCATTTGATTATTACTCTGTTTAACCCAGATGAACGTGACTGAAAACCGATCTGTCATGACTACAGTATCGGTGATCACAGATCGCTCACCCGGACGCATTCTAAGGAATACATGAGCTACAGTAGCGTCGGCATCTCGATGCAGGGGTTCAGACAGAAAACTACACTGCTCATGGGCTGTTTCTTCGTCAAAACAAGCAAGAGAAATAAGTTTCTATTATAGATGAGCTTGTTCAGGGAAAATATGACTTTAATTATGTTGTGTGTTGAAAAGGCTCCTTTGAGTTATAAAGGCTTTTGTGAAAAGCCTTAAAATTCATTGCATAGTTGAAGGGGTTTAGCTGTCTATAACAATATATGTAACACAGCATAAGCAGACTGTGTTGATCAATATTAAGTTTGCAAATAGCACAGTTTAAGAAGTATTAATGTATCATGTTACTTAATTTTATCTATTTACATTTGTACAAAGTAAAGCTTTCATCTTACCCTTTTTGCATATATGAACCATTAACCCATGAAGCAATCTTTTTACATAAATATCTACAATTGTCTTCACTTCTGGTCTGAAAGAGCTTTGTATGGTTGACATTGGTGGTGGTTTGTTTCTAGTCAAATCATTCAGATTAATGTCTTGTTCTTCAGTTCAAATTTTGCAATTTTTAAACTAGAAATAAAATAGAGTAGGAGACACGAGGAACATATGGACTTGGCTAAAAGATCTGGAAAATTTCAACATATAATATACAAAAAAACCATTTCAAAATCTTTGCACTCAGGTCTATACATATTGTACAGTGGGTCACATCCCCAGTCTGTATCAATGACTAGTAAGAAGGTCTTTATATTATGTTCATTTACAATGCTCTGTCCCTCTTCCTCTGGTTTTTATTTAGTCTCTCTCTGCTTATCGAGCTTCAATGTCCTTGAGGGTGTGAGAAGGAGGCCTCTCTCTCATCTCTGTTGACAGAGGAGTAGTCCTTCTGGGAGACCCAGGCCGAGGTCCCAGAGTAGAAATAAGAGGCGGAGGGGCACTGAGAGCTGCTGTGGGGGGAGTTTTATTGAGGATGCCATTTTGGTGTCCCGTTGGGGGACTGACTCTGGGGTAGTGCATGCTAGGAAGTCCTGGCGTGATGAGGCTTGGGTGAGGCAGGTGCCCATCCAAGGCGGCGGGGTGAACTGAGTGCAGGCGTGCATGTTCGTAGTCCTCTCGGAGCATGTGCAACCGCTCCCTGTCATCCAAGTGGTTGCCCCTCTCATGCTCACGTCGAGGGTCAACAGAGAGAGGGTGGTGGTGATGGTGGTGGTGATTGTAGTCGTGAGGCTCCCGATCCCTGAATGACCTGTCTGCTTCGTATAATCTTGGCGTAGAAAGACGATGAAGGGGGTCATTTCTTAGCAAAAAGTCTCTGCCCAGGGGGTCTCTCCGGTGAATATCTAGCTCTCTGTACGGATCTCTTAAGGGATCTCTCATTGGATCCCAGTGGAAAGAAGGATAGGGGAAACGTTCTCCACCAGGAATTGGGCTAATTCCCATAAAAGGGGTCATCATGCGAGTCCTATCCAGGCCACTGATGCTGTTCATGTGATGTATACCAGTTACACCTACAGTCATGGGCATAGACACTAAAGGACTTGGATGGACGTTAGATGTAGATATAGGTGGTGGCTGATCAGATGACCTATGAGTCTGAGGTCCCTCAGGTTGAACATCATGGTCTTCCTTTCGCTCCTCCTTCACTTTGACTTCATTGCTTTTCTTCGGATTATCGTACGCCGGCTCGTTCTTTCTCTCGGCCTCACGGTTTGAAGTACTATTAGGCCTGGTGCTCTCCACAACAGGGGGCCTAGCATAGGGTGAAGGAACCCTGGGCATTTGCTTAGACTCTTCCACCACTCGGCTTTCGTGGCTCAGGCCTTCTTTCTCTGAAATATAGTTGTCCTTCACCTTGTGCTCTTCAACGTTAATTTCCTTCCGAGATTCGGAGTGATCCCTCTCTCGTTCTTTGGGTTTCTCTTTTTCTCGAACCTCGGGATTCAGATGGCTCCTGATCTGCTCATTTGAGCTGCGATTATGTCCGAGGGAGTTTACTGGATGGATAGGTGCTGGCGAAGGATGGCTGGAGTGTCTTTTCTCAATGCTCTCCCTAGAAGAAAGAGAAGTGTGAAAATGAAGGCATGACAAACTCTGCCAATAAAACAAAGCATCTACGGTGTCTGACTTGATACTCATTGCTTTGCAGAACGCTAGTAACATGCACCATTAAATGCACTGTTCCTTTTGCACACCGAAAACACCAGAAGAACATCCCATCTCTAAACTAGGCCTATTCTATTATCTCCACCCAGGAGGAGAAGATCCCCGAAGCTGCTTTGTGAATGATCTGATCGAGATGTCAAACACTGAAGTCCACAGAAGGCTCCCAGGAAATCTAGCTCTAGTACACATACTTCTAAGACAACGGCCTTAACTGTTTGCAAAGAAGAGAGAGAAAAATAAAAACATACTAATTTCATCCAAAAAAAGAGAGGCAATTAAATCCAAATTTACATGGTTAATAGTATTTTACCTGCTTCTTCTATTAAGAATACATTTGGGAAAACAGGTGACATTTTGTTCAACTGATGTTTTAAAACATTTCTAGACCTCTGTACGTTACTGATTTCTTATATCTATTCTCTTCAATCTTCTAGCTTTTCAATTTACTTTTCACAATTCACTTTACTACTTAAAACTGACAGCAAACCCCTCTCAAGACACCAGTACTGATGGAGAAAATCCACCTCTCTGAACAGGTAGGCGCTTCTCTAAGTGTGCAATGAGCCTCAGTGCAAGGGCTGTAATAGAGGCGGCCATCACGTATAGATTATGTGCCGACTTCCTCAGCAGAGATCAGTCTGCCCTATACGCCCATCATTCAGGCTAGCTCTGAAAACATCATCTCCTCGCAGTAAGTCGCTCTTCAGATTACCAACCCTCTCCCATTTCTAGGGCAGAGCAAGCAGAGCAGGGACAGGGCCAATGCATCTCCCTGCCAGTGCCAGCAAGTCTCAAAATACTGTGAATTCATTCCATCTTTCAAACCTATTCCTGTTGTACAAAAGATTAGAGAATTACCATCTGGCAGTGGACAAAAACCTAAATATGTGAATGGATTCTGTACCAATGATCTTCTGGAAGCAGTGTTGACCAGGAGTTGTTATGGGCAACACTAGTGAAAAAGCTTTCCTATTTAAAATGAATCAAATGCATAAGGTAAATCTAATTCCTCGGTTCCAATGAATTTAACCTCTCACTAATTTCAATTGATCTCTGAGTTAGAGTCTCTCCATAAAGACAGCTCCAGATATTCAGTGTCGGACACGTGCTGTTTGCTGAGCACGGAAATTCTGTTCCTTGCAGGGTGATGGACATTGTGCTGTGAAAGGCGAAACGAGGGATAAGCAGTGAGGCCCTCTGAGGTCCCAACCAGCTCCAGTTTATGTGGTTTCTCTTCGGGCGCTGCAGTCTCTGCTTAGCACAGTGTAACCTGAACACGCTCGGATGAGGACAGCGGGTTCAGACTCGCTCTGGACAAGATGAGCAATACTGGCTGGCTGAAGGGCCGCTCGGAGAGTGACTCTGAAGTGGACACTTGCTCCTTCACCTATACAATTTCTGATTCCTACTTTTTTGCTGAGCTGAACTGCGTAAGGTTTCTACCTGTATGTACTTTTGGATAGTGAAACTGCAGCAACTGCAGAAAAAATATCTTTCAAAAGGCAACTCTCATTATTATAATCTCACCAGATGCATCATTTGCTGTGTCTAGACTGAATTGCTGAAACTGTCATTTTATGGGCCATGTCCAAGAGACCTCGGAGAGTCCAGAATGTGACTGTTAGAAAACATTGGTAAGTTGGAGCATTTGATACCAGAACTGCCTAGTCTGCACTGACTACCAATTAACTCCTTGGTATCAGGTTCTGCTTTGATTGACTGTGCCCTAAACAGTCTGGAAATTGTGTCCTGACTCTAATTTCCCTCCTCTTTCTTTCCACCAAAAGTCGAGGCATTTGATTTAACAGCTTCCAGATTTGGACACAGTGGGACCAAGTCAAGGCACCCCGAGATGAAGGCTTCTCAACGTGAAGACTCCACTCTTGTACTTTGCTGGGAAAGCACTGGCTTGTGGACTCTGCAATACCTACTCTTTCATTTATTTTGCTCATGGGACTAGTTCAGAGAGCACCCTTACTTGTTTTATTTCACTAGCAGAGCTCATTGAGTCCTTTTGCTGAGATTTAATCAGTTTTCTATGTAACTGATATATTTTAAATTATGCATAAAATTTAGAGAAAATAACAGGCATTTTGTGTAACTAAAGAAAAATAGTTGTGCAACCAAAATACCATATTCCTTTTCCAATTTCATCCTATTCAATTACAGTGACGGTATTTTCTCAAGAGGCTATTGATTACACAGCTCACTTAAGTGAACTACATGTAGTTCAGTGGTCAGAGAGGGAGTAATTTTTTATCCTCAGATCTGTCGAGGGCTCCTTAGGTTAATAATATGGGAACAGCTCTAAGCCTCTGTCTCCACAAAGAAGAAACTTAAGATCATGTTCTCAAATGAACTCATGACTAAGTAAGCTATGTTTTGAGGCTGCATGCTACACTGAAAGATACCGAGTATCTTATGCCGAGTACTGCGCCTCATTTATGTTGATAAAAAGATAAATAGATTCTTGGTTGGTTTGTTTTTTTTTTTACTGCTCTAGGATTACATACACTTAAATGTCATTATTAGGATGGAATTGCTCAGTGACATCTTTTAAACAAACTACCACTGAGAAGGAACAAATCCTATTTTTCGCAATAGCTATTTTTACTGATTTTTTTCTAACGCTGGGCTGGAGTAACAGAGTCCTTAAACCAAAAAGCCTCCACAACTGCAAACCATGTTCCAGGAGAAAGTGGGCACCGTATCAGGATGCTGCATTGTAACTCCCCAGCCAGCTCTGCACCTAGGAGACGCTCACAGATTGTAGCTCCATATTATCTAAGCCGTCTTGAGGGATTTACCTTATCTCAGTGTAGCTGGGAGGGGGTGGCCGTACACTGGCCACACAGCTTATCCAAGCAGAGCCACCAGTGATTCGTTGCACCCCACTCTAGCACCGATCTTAGATGGGGAAGAGCCAAGCTAAGAGGTACCGCTGAGGTACCTTTCCACTGGTAACAGAAGAAATCTAGCTTTTGTTTAGATGGCCCATTTGGGGGCTGATAAAGTTAGACCCTTGATGACAGGATGATTTTGAGATGAAATCATACCTCCGGGCGTGATTCCCAGTTCTTCCTGTTCGGGCAAATTAGCTTAAAATAGGTAACAGAGATTGGGACCTCAACTAGAAAGCAGGGCTACATCCTCACCCCGCCGGGTGCCACTGACGATAAAAGAGTAGGCAGGAGAGGCTCACAAACTACTCCAGACATTATCTACACAGGGAGCATGTCTCCAGGAAGGGACTCTCAGCATCTTCTCATACAGGCAACAGTGTGAGCATGCTGCAAAGTAGAACTCTTCAAAACCACACAGATGGATGCACAGCAACACTGGATCGGCAAGAACAGTATTGTGCTAAACTGGTGGCCATAATTGTGCAGAAGTATGAGGTATGAATGATGCTTACTTTTAAGCTCTCAAATTATTGAAAATAAGTATGTTCTGAGCTATGATATGGAGTTCAGGCAATGCCAAAGCAGCTTGCAAGGAATGTATTTCTGAAAGGGATTTTCTTCAGCAGGAACACTTCATAAGGAAACAACAGAACAGCAACTGAAACAATCACATAATTCTAAGGACTACCCATACCGTTAGTAACTAAAATGCTTTGCCATTCAAGCCAGTAAAGTTACTCACATGCTTAAGCATTTTGCGGGACAGAATCCCCAATTTGTAACAGCAATTTATTCTGAAGCATTAACACCAGACATGAAAATAATGAAGCTATGCTACCAAACAGAAAATATTCCAAATGGAAAATGTAGGTGAAAAGATCTGTAGTTTGACTCGCTCTTCACATTTTACAGTAACATAGAAAAGCTCTTAAATGTATTTTTAGAATATCTAATGTGTTAGCATAACTTCTTTTAGAAAAGGCTACTAATGCGTATATTTGGGTTAGTGACAGAGAAGTCAGAAAAGCACATCTCCTAAATATTCTTTTATGCTAAAAAATTAGAAACAAATAGCCATTATGTAGTAAAGTAATGTGCAAACTTAACAGGAAAGCCATTAAGCCACAACTGAAAAAGCTGATATCATCCTCTCTACATTTTTCAAGGAAGGCATGACACTTGCTGAATGGCAAATTCTTTTAATTTGGTACTTAAATGTTAAGAGGAATTGTTACTGAGTTAACTGTATAATGGGAACAGTCCTGACAAAAAAAATATGACCAGGTTTTACTTTTCATTAACCCTTCCCAGCCTGGACATGTCAGCGTGCAAGTCCATGTAAAACACTGAATAAGAACTGTGCTTGAAGGTGTGTAACAGCAGTGCATGTGTGTGTGGCTTTTTTGAGGGGAATTAAGGTTGATTTAATGAACTGCATGCACTCAAACTTACTGCGGTATTGGAACATGACATACCCGGTGCATTTTATAGTGTTATAATTGTACAACTTCATCAGTGGTCCCTCTGGTCAGTCCATTTTTGAAGAGGGAGGTAGGGTTATCTGTTTTGCAGTCAAGGTCAGATTTAAAAAGTTATTCAATTATTCACAGGTGCAGATATGCGTCTGATGGACTTTATAATCCTTTTTTCATCCTGCCAGGCACCTATCTACACCTGAAGTCTGCAAAAGACCTATGACAACGTGACCCACAAGGTGACAGAACTGTGTGGGTCTGGTTCTATTCTCACTTGACACTGCCTGAACTCTGCTCCGGCAAAGCTCCTTCCGACGAAGTGCGGTGCAAGTGAGAAGAGAAACAGATGCAGTAGGAAACACCCGGGTTAGAAACCCGCATCCTCCATAGCGCCTCGCGCCGTAGGCAGCAATGGTGTCGGCTCTCCAGGTGTCCCTCTACTGAAGCTCTGGTTGAACAATGTGCCAGGCTGGGAAGGGTTAAAAGCGGAACAGAGCCCCAAGCTTTGAACTAGACAATTCTTGGAAGTGTTCTTTCGTACCTTTCTTTGTCATCTTTACTAACAGATGAGTCTCGTTTATCTACATCTCTATCTCTGTCATGAGCTGCAGCAGATGAACTGCGCTCCAGCTCTCCTGGCTTCAGCCAGGGCGGAGGGGTCGGGAACGAAGGAGGAGTTCGGTGCAGTCGGTTCCAGGGCTCGTGAGGGTTGCTAAAGCTCTGCATACTGGGGCCATCCTTGTGGCCGAACATTGAGTTGGGTGCTGAAATGGTGAAGTGGAAAACAAAAAGGTTTAAGAAAAAGGTATGCTCTAGTGAAGGTACTTACCAAAAAAACTTTTACAGCACTCAGAGTTAAAATGAATACATATTATTGGGAGCTGGAAAAGGAAAGGAAATTAACAGAGATTCATTAGAGGGTCTCATTCCTAAAAATGGGCAGGCATCTGACAGCTGTTTTAATTGGAAAGGGAAATGCTGTGGATAAAATTGACAAGGGATGACATAGTAAGGTAAGAGTGACAATGATCCTTATTCCAAATATTTTGGAGACATCAGGAAATGACCATTATATGGACTATAAATAATGGAACTTGTTGCATTTGATCCTGAACCAAAGTAAAATAATATGTGAAGGAAATCATGCCGGATTTGAAGTATGGAGAAAGAGAGTGATTTTGAAAAGGATGATCTTTTGTGACTAGCCAAATCTAGAGAAATGTTGATGATCCTGGACAAATAAATGCAGGTTAGTGATCTTTTCCAGGCACATGTCCTGGATTACTGGTGAGACAGGAAAAAAAAAAAAAAGTTCCCATCCACAGCTAGGGATGCTGCACACATTAACTATTTTTGAACATGCAACAAAACCGTAAGACATTTCACAAACTCCTTAGACTCATAGGTGCTACATTCTTTTTTTCTTTTTTTTTTACTGAACAATGCAATGGTGACATTTAGCACTATGGTGAATCCAAACTATTAAGTAACTAATAGGAAGTAATTTATTGATGACTAAAAAATGCTGTTATTTAGATGAAAAAAGTCGCTTTTCAAATTCCCATCTCTTAGTGGTATGTGGTCTAAGCAACTGGCAAAAAAGACAGCGAATAGTCACCATCACTCAATATCCTGAATTACACAGCAAACAAGAATTCATAAACAAAGAGGTTACTCACTAACTGTCGGGTTCCCGAGTCCCCCGAAGGCATTACTGCCCACTGCGGTGAGACCGCTGAAGGAAGCCGGTCGATTGAAAGGCTCTGCAAACCAACGGAAACAGCTGACGCTCGCTGGCACGGTGGCAATTACGACAAAGCATTAGCGCGTTACCCAACTGCATTACGCCTGCATGAAAGCTCAGTCTGTGTCCATCAGCAGCTGAACATCAGCCTCCCACAACGCGGCAGTGATTGCGAGGGGGTGGGACATAAAAACCCTTTTTTTTTTCCAGTGACAGTATGTATGGGAACATCTTACGAGAAAAACTTCCTCTTCAAAGAAAAACAAGATGTTAAAATATACATGGTATTGACGCCTGTACTTCTGCATAAGTAGCTGCTTCATTTGGAACCTGCAAACGTCTCCACTTTTATTTCCTTTTATTCTCTTCCAGTTCAATTCCATGGTCTTTCTCAGGAAATGTCCCTGCCTAGCAGGACTATTATTAACTCTGGCAACTGTGCTCCGAAACACCTTCAGGCCATGTCTCCTAAACCACAGCCAGGATATAAATAAAATGTCCTATTATACTGATATGTCATGCTGACCTGAACAGTTTGTAATGCTCTTGGTATTTATTGCGAATTCTATACAAAAAACTAGTATGGACTGAAAAATATTGGAATAATTTTTTCTTAGTAGTTAATGCATACAGACTACAATTAAGTCGTATGAAGCAAATTCTCCTCTCACATTACTTTGGAGAAGTCTAATGATTTTGATGAAACTACTTCTGATAAATACCAGCACAGAGAAAAGGAAGACCAAACCTAGCGTCTTCTCTAGGCAGCTAAGTGCAGAAGGATGAACCTGCATCGTGAGGCTGCTGTAGCAATTTGGTGACCCTCCCAAATCCTTCCTATGCAAAATAAAACGCCAATTTAGAGTCTTGATCTCGGACGCTCCCATAGGCAGCAGACCACCTTAACAGTAACAACATTTGGTAACTTGGGTGGTAACGTTTTTAAATGCATATTCACTAATTTTCACTAACAGGCACATTTGAGGCCAGATCACAAGATTTTAAGGATACATTTCCCACTCACTTAAATGGAAGAGCAGACACCTAATAGGAGTTAGGAAAAGAAATACGTCTATGAACCAAAGCCTTAACTTCAGGGCATTTTTTTTGACTGGTTATAAATATTGACTACAGTGAAGCCTAACCAGCCCTGTCACTCCGCTCCTCTAACATCCAAACTGTTTTCAGAAGTATTTCAAAACATGCTGTCAGTGATACTATTACGTGTACTTAGAGCTGCTACTTGGGTAACAGCTCAAATTAAATGGCTAAACCGCACAATTTGTAAAGGTTAAGGAGGCAGGATACTCAAAGAGTCTCCACGTGGGCAACCTTTAATGGTCAACGTGCATTACTCAGGAGTTGTGTTGGCCGTCAGCTGCAGAGAGAACTTACCTAAGTGAGCAGCTGGGTTGAGAAAGTTGCTGTGGTGAGGTGGCGGGCCGAAAGGCGTGCCGGCTGGATGACCCCCACCTGCCAAAACAAAGCAAAAGGGGTGAATTCCCAGCAAAAGCCCACAAAGGGACTCACTGTGCTCTGGGCTTGACTATTAGTTGGTAAATGGCAGCTCACGTGAGCTGTACACGGGGGCTCTCAGGTCAGGGTCCTGCACAAACAGCAGCTGCTTTGCAAAACAGAAGTTCCCAGTTAGAGCACAAGAGGCGGCAGGGGGGTGTGAGCGTGGAATGTTTCAGGATGGAAAAAAAGAGCATGTAAAATACAGCGTATTTCCAACCTGTCATCTCCATGATGCATCAGACATCACTGTGTGAAGAAATGTTCCTCCCTTTACTACCTGTATGGCATTTCCAGCAGGTTGGGCTTTTTTAAAAGCATATAGAATTATTTTTAAATATTTATCCAATAGGCTAATAGCCCCTGGCATGTCTTGCAGAGCGTTCATAAGCCAAAGCATATGGGAAATTTCCTTTTAACATGGCAAGGATTAGCATTTTAATGAGCGTGCCACAAGAAGGAGATTTCACTTCTCAGTACTCACTGGCTGTGGAGAAGAGAGTCGAGGGCCGGGCCAGGTCATGGGGGTGGTGGATGGCTCCAAAAAGGCTGGGGCCTGGTGGCCTGCTCAGAAATTCAGGCTTCAGGCCAAAGTCCAGCTTGTGCGGATCAGACTGCATCTGTTTCTGAAACGTAAAAAACAGGATTTGGAAGAGGCTGTCCCAAAAGATAGCGGTAAAAGGCACTTTCAGAATGACGTGGCTATAGCAATTTATTCATACTGACATTTCAACAAGAACATCATTTTTTGGGACCCTGAGCATAGGTGCTCAGCTATTCTCCCGGGAGGGGGATTTAAGGCAGAGAGAGAAAACCTCAGGCTCCCACTGCGTATTTCCTGCAAGGTTCAACCGTGTCTTCACATACGCTCACATCCATCCCTCTGGGGCAAAGCGTTTCAGCACAGACCTGACTCAAAGAACAAACACAAAAATCTTCGAAGAGGCCTCAGACACTTGCTTAGCCGTACGAATAGGTCTGTCTTAAAATACTAAAAACAAAGCCGCAGAGAAGGGCTTGTTTGGACGTGGCCCCGGGTGGGCAGGTGTGTTAAAAGCTGGGTGAAAGCACGAACTGTACAGGCACGGCCGCCAGCTGACCCTCCTCCCGCTCCAGGAATCGCTTGCCAGACAGTTACAGCCTGACGAGTCAGCGGACACCAGAACCATTAATTTTAAATGTGAAGCTGCGGTCAAGAAACCCTCGCTGCAGTATATCCTTCAGCGCCCCTCAGACTGCAGCCGAGCAAGCTGGGGGCTAAAATCAATCACGTTACAGGTGAAGCATATTTGAGTCTAAAGAACTGAAGTCCCATTTTGGCTGCTCGCACTCCAAATTCAGAGCACTGTACGGCGCTGCCTTTATTTCTATGGCATTAGAACGAGCAGGCTTTCTTTTTTAAGGTAAATTTGCCGAGGTAGCTGTACTGTAAATGGTAAGTGGATGAAGGATGGGCTCTTCCTTGTGCCATGTACCCATTTCAGTGGTCCCTACTTGAATAGTTTTATAGAATGAAGAGGAAAACCAAATTCCCAATTACCTGTGCTGCCAGAACTCCCTAAACACAGATTGCTGATTAATTGTGCAGGTCAGCTGAAAGGATTTACAAATGTGTAACACTGAACCAGTAGATCTTAACAGTAATTCTGGAGCATGTTACGCTTTATAAATCAGTATTTAATATTGTGCCAGCTCAGAGTACAGACTATTACAATGACATAATATGCATATTAAAAAGTTATGACCAAGTTAATGTGCATGCCTAGTAGCTGTTTTGCAAGTGCTAGTAGCATGTCTATGTAGCTGTGAGAACAAAACAAAAAAAAAGGAAAAAAAAAAAAGCCTTTACCAATGTTTTGAGATAATGGCCTGCAAGAATATTGAAATGGAAAAGACGGCCAAGTTAAGGTCATGTCTTTTAAGGAAGTAACACTGTAGTGCTTTAATAATTAAAAAAAGTTCAGAAAATACAAATGCCTCACTTGAAGCCTGTGTGCCAGATTTTTATGCTGTGAACTCTTTTTATTCTTCTTTTTAACAACCAAGTTATAAACCCCTGACAGGCATTACTCAGAAGAGCAAAAGCTGGCTGAAACTTTAATTGCAGCCATATGAACGGTGCTGTTCTAATAATGAAAAAATCCCTTGTCTGAAGAGGAACAGGAATATCACGGATGTGTTAAAAGATTTTTGAATGTGTTGGTTTACCTTAAAATAGTACCAAAGAAAATTGGTTGGATTTATTTTATCCCGAGTTGCTGTTCAGGACAGCACCCTTCTTGATGACAGGTAATCCTTACGAATGTATTTGAAGTCCCGCAAACGTGTAACACCTTAATTCAGGGCCCACTAAAATCGTTGTAAATGTCTGCACTCATTTCATGGCAGGTTAGATTGGGCCATAAGGCCTTTCCTGAAAGAGAGAGGGCCAATTACGGAGCATAAATTCTCTCTTGAACCCAGGCCAGGAGCGCACTGCTCAGCCTAAGGAGCCGCGTAGCATCGCTTCGTGCCCAGAGCTGGTACGCAGCCCCGGCTTCGGCCGAGGAGCCCCCGGGGCGCGCAGACAGGTTACACAGGCCTGAACTGTGTCTCGGTGCAGACGTGTAGGCAGGCAAACAGCATCCACAGCTGCACGCAATTTTTCCTGGGGTCAGGAAGGTTGTGTTTTAAAGTTTCCTATCCTGCCTGCTGCTTCAGCGTCTGCTGTTGCCCTCTGCAAGCAATTACTAGCGGGCCAGGCAGTTATCAATTCTTCCGTACTTTGCAAGCAGCCTGGTGGCTCTGCGTGCAAACTTGAATCTCTGAGTAAATGCATTTTATTCCCTGCTCTGCGGTCAGGCAGCGTCTTCGGCTTGTGCAGAAGAAAAGGCACCTTCGCCACCTTGGGTCAGAAGGAGAAATCGTTCTGTATGAGCCTTCGGCCAGAGACTCCACACTTGGTGGTGGCAGGCAGAGGGGAGGCCTTGGCTCCCGTGTGGGAGTCCAGCAGCCCACGGGGACATAAACCAACTCGCCCTCCTGGCTGTACACCATACCTAATTTTTTGACTGGACTGAGAGAGTGAAATACATTTCCCAATTAGTCTTGAAATTACCATCATGCACAGCCTCAAAAAGTCAAGTAACATCCTTTCCTGTACTTCTGGGCTTTATTCCTGTTTTTTAACATGCAAGATGATAGAAAGTATTAGGTAAAAGAAATGGCTGCATGAAAATGGCATTTACTATGGGTTATAAATACACCAGTATGACCTCTCTCTGAATATCAAATCAGGGAAGATTCAAAGGACATAGATAGCATGGGAATAATAATTTCATTTCAAGAAAATACCTTTTCAATAAAATAAAAAAAAGGACATATAACTCTCTAGGTCTATAATCTTGTCTTTTTTGATAATGGGAAGATGAATGAAGATCACTAGCAGGGGAAACATAAGGAAGCAGAGAAGAGAGATATGTCTACTGCAGCAAATTAACCTGTCAACCTTGTTTAAAAGGGTTATTTTTAAACCCTATTAGCTGCAGGTTTTAGTAGCTGTTCAACATCTTCATATTCTTACAGCACTACCTTATACAATTCAATCGCATACACAGACTGCAAAGTGCTACGGACTCCTTGCTAATTTTATTTCTAGCACAAGCTATTGACTCCTGGAGCGCAAATATGAACAGTAAAGAAAGCCAGCCTTTCCTGACTTAAAAGCTTCAGGAGCAACACCGAATTTTTCAGGGACAAGTACAGTGAAAATATTGTAAAAGGAAACAAACCTTCTTCACAGAGTCCATGTGCAATGAAAATACAGTTAAAGTAAGACTGGAAATACCCTATTAAATGAATAAATGATTTTTCTCCGGCATCTGTTTCAGGAGAGCCCAAACCGGCCGTGGCCCTTACCCTTGAGGTCTCAGAGCACGTGTAACAAAGAAAAGATTTCCAGCCCTTTACCTCCGGCACAATGAGACAGTGCCTGGGTAACGCGACTTCATCGGAGAGGCTGTGTCGGCCGGACAGCCCAGACACGTACAGGTGCCAACCTCCCGCTGCCGGATGGGTTGTGGAAAACGACTGACGGGAGCCTGTGCAGCCACACTGGATAAAGCATCGTAGGGCAGGAGAAATCTTCCTGTGCCCTCTTCTACCCGTGAACATTAACAAGCGGAATGGGATCCATGTGCCTAGCTTCTCCAGACTTAAAAAAATCTAATCTTGATATGTTTGTGTCCTCAGCCATAAATAAAAGCAATGCTGTAGCTCACAGGCACACCTATTTAGCTCTTCCTCGCTACAAACTGGTTGTTATCACCCAAGATCTGGTGTCCTTGCTCTGTGGCATCACAGACAGCGAGAGGCAAACTCTTCCTCTCACAGGTTTGCTCTGCTCACATTCATCCGTTTCACATTCACCCAAAATGCAGGCGTGCCCAAAAGACTGACCTTGACTTTCTGTTGGTGATGGTATATCTGCCAGGCGATGTGAACATGCATAGCGCACCACTTTCCAGGTTTCTGGAAAAAACAAAGGGATACAACATGAATCAGTAACTTTCAAAAACCTGTGATGCTTTATTCTAGTTCTAGCAACTCTTGCCTACCCTTAGCCCAGTCTGGTTTGGTCTAGGGGATCCCCCACGCCAAGACAACTGAAAGCAAAGGGTCTCCCTCCAGTGCCAGCCCCCTCCGTCCTCTTGGGAAACCAGAAATGGAAGGAATTGGTCCCTTGCTAAGAGGTTTATCTGGATATCCAGGAATGTTCCCGGTCACCCTCCTCTCCAAATAAACCCATGCTCAGGTTTTACGCGCTCTTGCAATCTTCTGATGCCACTGGCTGAGGACGCAGCTGAAACCAGTGGAACTGTCTCCCAGCCAGCCGCCGCTCTGCACAGCTGGATTGCTTCACAGCTGGGCACCGAGTCCACTTCCGAAAGTGCAGCTATTCTAGGACTAGCCTTTCCACCAAAAGATGAAAATGAAAGCACCTCAGAAGATCACTCTGGTTTTCAAAACGAATGTGACTCCCTCATACAATTGCTGGTCTGTACCTCCAAAACTTTGGCTCACAAACACAGTGAGAAGACCGGAGGTCGGTCAATTCACTGTTTGGGAAGGCTCTTTGCACCCGTCCTGTCACCGTGCTTTTAAGCGACGGGACGGAGAGAGGGAGGAAAGAACCAGAGTGTGCTATTTGGGTTTGCTGGTTGATTTTGTACCCCATTTCCAGGACATCTGGAAATCTTGTCTGAAAAAGACTCATTCAGGACATACTTTCTCCAATTTTGTTATTTAGGGGTCTATAGTTAACTACACAACTAATGATCCCTGCAGATTTAAAAATAATCACAGGAATTCAGGAAGATCCTCAAGCTACTGATAACTTAAATGTTTCACAAACTACGGCATATGGGCTGCCTTCTATTTCCAGGTGTGCATCAACCAACAATTAAAACCACACAAAAATAAAACCCATCTCACACACATGCTCCCCTAAACTCCAGCCTTTTGCTTATTCACAGCAACTGGCTGTGCTCGTGATTTAATGAGTTCACTTGGTCGATTCGATCAAAATCTAGATCTTCTTCAACACACTGAAAAATTAATGAAAAAACCCTTTTGGATCACTGAAAGGCTGGATTGTTTGATCCTCATTTCTAGAATATTTTGTGTTCAAAGTGGATTGTCTGTCTACACTTGACAGTAAGATACTTGGGTAGGAAGCACCATACTGAATAACACTGAAAACACACAGTAAATAATAAAACCCCAAATCCTTCAGTCTGCAGTGGATTGGCAGGGGATCACTGCCAGGGTAGGTCTCTAGGATTTGTCTCAGGAAACCTCGTAAGCCAGCGCGATAGAAGGATTATCAATATTTAACTCCCAGTATTCATGCTAGGGGGTTGCGCGAGAAGAAAACTTCCAACTTTGAAACTGCGTATTTTCCTCGAGTGACCACAAGATGCACGCAAAGAAGGACGGACCACGCTGCTCAGCAAACACGGTGTGAAATACCCAAGGCGAAACGCGGCATTGCTTTATAATTAGCCTGCTGCTTTAACCCGGTGGGGACTGCGACGAGCTTGACAAACTGTATCACAAGAAGATTTCTTACCCTCAACATGGGCCTGAACGGATCTGTCAACTGTGAAGAAGAAATGACAGCTTGGTTACATGCCTGTCACTCAAACAATTGCTCTAATTAACAAATTTGTATTGCTTCATTAAGAGACGAAATTAAAATGTTATAATTTTACTTTCAAATGAAGCCCTTTCGGATAATAATTAGTCCTTAGCCTCCGTATTCGAGCCGGTCTCCCTCCCCCCATGGCTGTTGTACCCAAGTGTTGACAAGCAGCTAAACAAGCCTCGCACAGAGCGCTCTGTCCTCTGGCATCATCATTAATTTGTTGATTTAATGCTACAAAAATGGCTGCTTAACTACTCTGAAGAAAAACACAGATCTATCCTTTGGGCAAACTTCTGTTCTCATCTTTCAAAGCTGCTCGGCTCGCGAGAAGACTAGATAGCAGACAGGGTCAGCTTTTCACAGGCTCGATCCCACGAATTGGGTTGGAACGGGCTGGAATGGCGTTTCAGACGTGCCTCTGCAAACCAGCGACTGTGTCCGTTCAACGGCCACGGCGTTCGGGCCTTGACTTGTGCATTCCAATAGCCGTTACTGCCTGCCGCTCGCCTGATGTGTTCTCTGGCACGAACTGGCTTTGCCTTAAAGGTTTTTCACATTGCAACAGATGTTGGCAAACAGCGGCTGTATAAAAACCCAATTTTCTCATTATTATTTTTTTTGTGTGGCCCGTTTTTTTGAGGTAGATTATTTTCTTATTCTCCTTTGTGCTCACATTTCATCAATTAATGCTGAAAAATAAACTCAATTTATTGGGTATTTCTCATTTGTTTTGGATTTTCTTTTTTGAAATGCAATCCTAAAGGAGATTTATAGGCACAAGAGGTACTTTGCAGGCTCGGTGATGGCACAATACATCATCCTGAAATAATCGAAACTACACTACAAGTTGAAAGGGAGCATAAAGCTAAATGACTTAATGATGGGAGGCTCTAGTTATCTTTTCAATTAGATGGAATAAACAGAAATGAAGAAACGTGGTTCCTTTTGGTATAAAGCTCAACTACAGCACCAATTCAGAGCAAACCGAAGTACCGGAACTCGGCATAACCCAAAGAAAATAGCTCTGCTGCACGTGAAAGCTGAGCCATAGCACAACACGGATTTTCAAGGAGAGGTCCCCGTTGCTTTGGTCAGAGCGTTCTGCTAAAAATACGACTGCATGATGTTCCTCATTGCAAACAATGTGTATTAACTGCAACATGCAAACAACCCGTGGGCATTCGGAAAGACCAGAAAAAGGCTGAAAGACAAAGGGCCGAGACAATGAATGCTGCTCGCATACGCCAGAACTCAAAAATCCGGAGGCGCCAAGTGATCAATAAATCCCGTCCGTATTTCACTGGTGCAATCAATGATACAGTAACCAAGGGAATAACTGTCATTACCCACATTAAAAACAATTACAGAGTATAAACATAAATCTTGAAGAGGTTTGTACATTTCTGCGTTGAATTGGACTTTTATGCCTCTACCCCTGGGCTTGGGGGATGCCTGCTGACAGCAAGGAACGAGCTCTTCCATCGCACGGTATCTGTTTGCTCTTGCTAACGATGAACAGAAGGATCGGGATTTAAACTGTTCTCATACAACCTCTCCAGTTCTCACTGACTTAGTTCAGACTAAGCTTTAGTTTTAGGATGTTAATTTGGACATACTGAAGATGGTAGCTCTAGCATTCAAGGTTTTAAGGAGGAATAGCTTTACTTGAGAAAAAAATAACATTTCCTACAGACCCGTGGATCTTTCTGTAGAAGGGTATGTGGGACAGTTCCAGGTCTGGCCGCAACATCAATAGGATTGGAAGTCTAGAAACATCACAAGGAAAGACAGCATTGATGAGTAAAACAATGCATACAGGAAACAGAAAGTGAAAAATACTTCTTTATCATTAACATTGCCTAAGCAATGAAGATAAACTTCTTAAAGAGGAAAGGATAACCATTATAATCCACTTATTAATATATGTATTATCATCTCACTTTTCAAACTTTCATTGTCCACCAACGTCCCATTACTTAAAGTAATCCGAAATGCGTGAGGGAACAGCGACCGTTACACTGGAAAATCTTTCCGCTGTGGAAAACCTGATGAGCCACATACTTATGACAGGGCATCTAAAGCGGCTTTTGGAGGACCACGCTTGTGCCCGGCTGCTGCTCGGTGATGCGCTGGAGCTGGCTAAAGCTGCTAACCCGACCGTCAGCACCCAAAGCCTCAGCAGCCTCTCTGGGCCCTGTACAGGGATCTGAACTCCGGCCACAACGAGCTGTTACCATACGGGTATCCGGAAAAGGCAACAGCCAGCTGAAAAAATTAAAGCTTTTCCCATGGTTTGAATGTAAATATTCAGCTAATACAACAAACCGTATCTTTGTGAAAAAACTCCCCCCTACGTTTAGACAGCATCTTCCTACGTTAAAACGAAGAAAAATAGAAACCAGCGACAATATAACTAACAATTAAGTAACAGAGTTGTTAACAGTCTGATTACCATACATACGAAGAATTCCGCTAATGAACTGCAATTTACATATTCAGTCATTACAGTGGATGGGCCAATTTAAGAAAGAAGGCGTCTTCTCTGCAGAAATTTCACTCCTGATTTCAGTCTTTAGCTGCAAAGACTACAGACTACAGAATATGATTTCCTCCCACTTATAAATCAAGAGTGACTTCATGAAAACAGAAGAAAAAAAAACCCCAAACTCATCACCTTTATCTATCTTAGCTATCACAAATGAGAGGAGAACTACATCAGTGTGATGCACTGCGGTGGAGCTGTGAGATAATTATGGAAATGAGTAAACAATAACGATCGTGATTTCTTAAAATCTTGATTCTTACATGACCGCACATTAATGCGTGCTATCTGAGAACTAATTACATTGCTTCTGAAGTTAACTATGCCATTATATACAATTTTTTTTAAAAAAACCCTATGTAGGTATATGTGAACCTAATGAGAAATAACTTCTCTTTGTAGTAAATTTGGGAAAAGCCAATTGTCCTGCGTGGAATTAGGCTGTAACTCAGATCTCAGTTGCTCCAGGATCTGAACCACGTTCTGAACCTAACGCTAACCTGGCTCACAGCACCCGTGTATTTGAGCAGTAACAGACGTACCAACAATTCCTTTCCTACCTTGGGTTGAAACGCTCCTTGTAGCGAGCCAAAGGGGCCGGTTGGAGGAATCATGGGAGGAATACCTGATACCGCTGGAGGGTAGGAGTGAAACAGCTGCAACAAAGAGACGGAGGAACATCAATGCAAGTGCAGGTCACAACGAAGACAGGACGCTGAACAAGGCAGCCAGAGCGTCCCTGCGTAACATTAGGGAAATGGTACATGGAGAAAACGGAGAAGCGTTGAAGAAGTGATCTCGTTGCAACGATGTTAGTTAAAGCAGTCAATGAAATGTTCACAAATGTCATGACGTTTAGAGCTTAAAAGCAGTTCCAAAACCATAAAGCCAGCAACCTGTCCCCTGGCCTAGGCCATCAGAGAGTAACAGAGACTTTTTTGTTCAATTTTTAATTTTTAAACTGGATAGAGGTTTTAAATGGTTCCAGTTTGCAAACCATTTCAAGAGAAAAGGCAGAACACTGAGCCAAGTAAGACTCAGAAATCTACCATTTAAGTGGAAAAAACCCTTACGAGTTCTAGGATTTTGTATCATTAAAACTCCATTAGTACGTTAGGATTTTAATAGTATCTGTAGGAAATGAGGAAAATATGCACAATTCTTACTTCATTAGCCTGTCTGAGAGGATATCCTGCCACATCTCATACTAGCAGAGAGACAATCTGATTTGTTAAAAATCATTATTTAAACAAAATGTTAAGGCAGACCCCCCTCAAAAATTTAGGGTACTTTTTTTTTATAGAGACAGACTACTAAGCATAAAAAAGGGCACATCTCCACCGACCTCCCTGATCCCAATGTATCTGTTCTAAGAGAATTTAGAAAAAACCAAAAAAGCTGTTCTGTGCTATTGCAGACAACACACGGGAAACAAGCGAGTCAACCGTAACGTCCACATCTCATCTCGTCTCTGCGGTCCGGCTGTGAATCTTGTACTCGTGCTGTAACACGCTAATGCGCCCGATTCCATGGGAAACGCTGAGATTACACACAAAATTGCTTCCCGGTAGGAGTCGGGGGTTCAAAGCACCACACTCCAAATACGTTCTGACCGCGCAGCCTCGGGATCTAACGGGGGACGGCTGCTAACCCCGCCGGCGGTGCCTCCCCAACCCCTCCGGGGTCACCTGGCCCATCGGGATCCCCCTCCGAACACGGCTGAGCAGACACCCATCTGCTGTATGCTACTTTTAAGATCAAAAATAAATGAGTTAATGGCCAATTGAACAGAAGCAGGACTGGGCAAAGTAAAAGACTGGACGTGCGGAGTGGGCAAACGCTGAGAAAATCACAGCCCAGAGAAAATCAGTATCGCAACGTTCTGCTGGATTTGTTTACACCAGGCATATGTATGTGCTTTTCTTAATCCTTTTTCCTTCCACGAGCTTATCTTGCGAGGTCATTTATTCATATGATATTTACTGAAAGCTGAGAAAGTATTTCAGTATCTTAGAGGTATCAAAAGATTCTTTTGGTTTAAAAGCATGGTATCGAGTCTCCTTTCATAACACGTTTCTATTGTTGTTCTAAATTCTATTTAATTTGGACCTGCTCCATTCAATGATGCAGAAAACATTTTTAGATTAGTTGATACTGAACTGTAGGCATTTGAGAAATCATTAGGAGACACATGTCCTCATTTACAAGAACTTTTAATGAGTAAAATGTGTTTTAAATCCTCCAGTGTCTTCTGCCTTTAATTCTGTGTGTAATGGACTAATTCCAAACGATGGAAAGAGACGTAATACTTAATATTCTATTGGCTATGACTAATAATAAGGAATGCTTTCCTTAGAGTTTTATAACAACCCGTAAGGTAATTAAATGCGACCTTTCCTCAAGGTCAGAATTATTAATAAAATGTAACATTGTATCTCCAGGATCTCTGTGTATCAGTTAAGTTCCTCCACTTTCAAAACACATCTTCCATAGTCACCCTTTCCTTTTTCCCCAGCATCCACTCTCTTTTGAGCAACATTTTCCCCGTCCAGCTTTCTTCGGGGAGCAACGCAGTAACCACGGCTCTCCCGGGGCCAGGTGCAGCGGCAGGCTAAGCTAGACCAGCACGACCTGTACGTGAAGTGATGCCTCACTGGGCTACGGTAAGGCCCCCGCAAAGACAAGACTGAAATCAAAGATGCCAAGAAAGAAAACTGTTTTAAAACTCTACATGAGCTTCTACGTGAGCTGTGTTCCCTGTTCTAGAGTAGATCGGTTTTAGCTCTCACACAGACCTCCTTCTCCTGCGCAGTTCATTACAAGCTTTAAAAACGTTGCCCTTTATTTTTAAGAGATCTGAATTCTTGGTGTGGATCTATAGTGGAAACTCTTGTCCCTAGGAAAACGTCTATGGAAGTGCCACAGTTTCGCAGTATTTCTACCACAGGAAAAGCCCTATCGGGTATGCACTTCTGCCAGCCAAAGTATGCTTTTTGAGACTGCAGCTGCTCAGGGAACTGATGCAAGCAGCTCCTCTGTTACCTATATAAGGTATAGGCACGCTAGAAGAGATTGCTGAACTACCCTGGCTAGCGCGGCCTCGCTGTACTCACAGACAGACTGTTACTCCAACGTACCCTGTAGCCGTCGGTGATGATCTGGTATTAGCTTGCTGAATACCAACAGACGCGACAGTGATTATTTTGCAACCGCTTCACAAGGACAAACCTTCCTGACGGAAAGGCGGGGGCGGCACGACAGACCAGATCTCTGCTGGTGGAGCCCTGCCAAGTTCAACGGCACGGCTCGCTGGCTAACAGAGAACAACGCGGAGCCTTTCTTACTTTGAAGGGGTAATACCGTGACCTTTACAATTCAGGTAACTGCCAGATGTGTAAGAGATTATGTCACTGAATTTGAAAAGCATATACAGTTGGAGACTTTTGCAATGTTTCCTATATTACATGTCAGCTTCTGTGCTTTGTTTGTCTAAAATTCATTTACCTATTTCCCAGTTCCGTGTTCTTGCTTGAATCAACATGCCACACTGGTGACAATCTATCTTTTGAATCCATGTAAAGCTCAGCAAATACGAGTGCAATTTTGCAAACAATGATGCAAATGAGCAGCATTACCCTTTTGAGCTAAAGTGATTATCACAGGCTTAAATGTTTGCCTAATACTCCTAGAGCTCTGGTCCTGCACACACTCTCATACAGCTGAAGTTACTCAAATGAGGCGTCAGAAATCAACAGGACTGTTCACGTGAACTACAGGCATGAGGTGTTAGCAGGAACCGAGCTTAATCGGTACAGCAGAAAGCATCACACTACCATCTTAACCAGTTTTTTTTGCCCAGTTCCACTTCTAAGCAAAACCAACACATAAAGCCAAGTGCTTTGCAAATTTCTGAGTGCTGATGCAGTACTCCTTCTCTCATCAAAATATCGCTATCGGATTCAGAAATTCTTGTCATATTCAACCAGATACTTGCCTCTGCCAATATGATGAAAGAAATGCAACCTATAGTTCAGCAGCAAATGAATCAGTAGATTCAAACCCTTAAGAGCAGAAGCTTTACAATTAACTGGAATATTAAAAATCAGTTCAACTCAATAAGTAACATTTTTGGTAGCTCTTAGATAAACACATCTAGTGCGTAGCTGGATTCACACTGCTGTCATCAAACAGAGATTTCAAAATATAACAAGCCCAGTGGATCAGATGTGCCTTTGAAATCTGAAGAATAAGACAAGTTTTCAGATTTTATAAAACGAAATATGATATATTAGGAAAACTATTAGATTACCTATCCCTGAAGGATTTGTATGATAGTTTGTCATTTCATTTCAAGTTTCTCAGGAAAAATATCAGTCTGAGAGTTTGTGGCACAACTGAAACACAGTGATGAAATTACGGCTCTCTCCTGCTTCATGTCACAGTCAGCTCGTCTGTCTCATCTTTTTCGCATCAAACCTGTCTTCAAATGGCGTATGAGCAACGGATCTTTTGATTGGAAAAGCTGATACTGCATCTTTACCAGAAACAAGCACCACGAATGCAAGCCCTCAAAAGCCAAAGCAACCAAGAACGAGAATGGTAAATCCTGGAGTGATGATTAGGGAGAGTCGACATTGTGCCATTGATTGAGTGGTGATCCCAACCCACCACAGAAAAGCAGGTAAGTCAGTTTTAAACAGAGTAGTAAAACTCACACTGTGACGGTAGAAGGGGTCAACTTTTGTAGGGTATTTGTCAAACTGCAAAGGGATCAAAGCACAAACTAGTTACTTTATATTTCCTTGTTTCACTTCTGTTGGTAAAATAGAAGACTACTTCTCTATTATTTGGCAACCAACAGAAAGGAAAAAATAGGCAGAAAATTAGTTTTCAGTGGGACTGTTTGGCATTTTTCTTTCTTCAAGGTAAAACAAGGTCTTTATGAGACAGCAAAAAGGAGGAGGCACCAGAGTGCACCACTCCAAGCGCTGGGAAGTCCCACGCGTGAGGGCCCCTTCGACCAGCGGCCTCGTCCCTCAGCCCTTGCGCCGCCACCTGAACCTATCGCACGTGTGACGATGGCGAGGCAGGGGCAGCCCCTCCTCTCCTACCCAGCCGCGCCTGGGCAGCAGAGTCCTCCTTCCCCGCAACCTGGCAAATTCTTAAATTTTTGTAATAAAGAATAGAGTTGTGCTCTACTTATCCTCACATTTCTGCCTGGGGTACGCACCATGGGCGGTGCTGGCGTTGGCATGATGGCAGTGGGTGGGATGGCGTGAGGGAAAGGCGTGAAGGTGTGCTGGTGTGTGTGTTGGTGTGTGTGCTGGTGCTGGTGCTGGTGCTGGTGGAACTCGGTCCTCAGGTACGGCGGCGGGCCCAGGGAGGCCCCGCGATCTGCGCTCTGCGAGGCCAAAAATCGCGTGTTTAGTTCCTGACGGAGAAGATCTTGTTCTGAAATACAAACAGCAAAACAACCCCCCGTGAGCTCAGGGACTTTTCCAGACCTTGTGCCACTTACGTTTTGCTGGCCGTGGTAGCAATGCTCTATTTAAACTTCCTGGCGGTAAATCACGACACCGTACAGGGTAAGACAGCTCCCTCAGATCTCCCCCAAAGGCCTCAGAGACAGAAGAACGTCTCCACTTCCCCCTCTCACCAAGCCTGTCTCCACTGCCGCATTCCTCTGAGCGTTAACCTCAGGGCTCTCCCTAGATTTGTACGGACATGGACACGCTCCTAAATCGGTGGGGAGGTACGGGTAAGCTGGACTGAGTAAACATCGAGTGGCTGCTGCCAACGTGAGTACTCTGCTGTGTGGACACAGAACGATGCTACTCAAATGCTGATAATCCTCCATTTTCTTCCCCCAGTTCCCCCTCAGTGACTTTGGAGGATCAGACACATTACATCTCCCCACAGTCGAAGTATAAAAGGGCAGAGTTTTCTCCACTGATAAAAATCTCTACATCTCCCCCCGCCCCAGACAAGATCTCGCACGTACACGAGCTCAGGACCGCTGTGCACAGCCACTGGAGACCCTCCCTCTAGCCGGGGAAGCAACGCTGAGCACAGCCCACAACTGCAGCAGAGACGTTCGCTAAGGGGGTCACAAACTCCACGTGGGCACGTTATGAACTCTAGTGGGTTTTTACCAGGGGGAGAAAAAAACAGACATAGAAAAAGCACGGCCTTCCAAAAATAGTCATTCCCAGAGTAGAAGAAAAGTCTTTGGGTATGTCTAGGTGGTTTTTGGCTTTGATACCGCTCCAAATCGTTCAGCAATGAGTACAGCCTCTACCTGACCAACAGCCCTCATCGAACAGACCAAACAGAATTATTCTGACTAAAACTGGAGAATCGGCTCCCTACGCCGCACTAGACGTGCTCGGGCCATGATCCGTCTGTCTCTTACCTGAGTAAGTACTACCAGCTGGGTGTCCTGGAACCTGCAGTGTCCCTGACGTCAATGGAGGTGGAGGAGGCAAAGCCGTAGGAGGGGCAAACATATTGGGGTGATGTGGGTGTGCGGGGGGCTGGAGGGCGGGCGTGAAGGTATGCAGCGGGCTGTGGCTGGGCAAAGAGAGGGGGAACGGTGAGGCGGAGGGATGGTGAGAGATGTGTGGAGGAGGGGCCTGAGTCTTGGCAGGAGTGCTGCTTCTGCTGCTGCTGTTAATGAAAAGAAAAGCAATTAAGCGTTGCATGGAAGAGAGAAAAGCTCCAAACGTACACACACGCAACCCCACCAACCTACGCACGGCTCCCGTTGAACACATTACTGATGTAAGGTCTGTATTACACAGGCAAGTCACTGTTCGTTTTTCTAGCAACACCACTGTGATACTCCTTCCTCCAACCACCTGCTGCACCTCTTCGAGTACCTTTTACTTCCCGTGGTCTCTCCGCACCAAAACCTGAGACATATTCTCCCTCTCTGTAAGAGGCTGATATTCCGTCCTCCGACAACACAGAACGACACACACAAAGGAGTAATCAGCCCTGTGCATTCATTACTTAATTATCAGGTCCTTTCTACATGACTGCTTCTGATTCATGTTTTCAGGCAAATGAAGCTCAAAATCAGTGATCGCTGCACTAATAAAAGTTTAATTTTTTTTTTGCTATGACTTAGTAAGATGAAAGACTGCAGAAAATGTGAAATGAAGTTGAGAAGGCAAGAACGGATACATGCTTGTTGTACAGGTAAGGCCTCTCTCTACCCCCCACAATGTAAAGAGGTGAGACAAGTTGGCAAAATAAATATTTGCAATTACATTGGTTGCAATTTCTCAGGTTTCATTTCCTACTAACGAGTATTTAAAATATATTCACGAAGTGCTTAATTCTACTTGTCATTGTTTCAAGTAATAACATGCCTCTATTGCAGTGACTTCTAAAGACAAGCAATACCACCTTGGTTAAAAATAAATCCAAGTCTTAAACATCTCCCAGTCTTTAGTCAAACCACGAAGCAACCATAACACTGGTTCACCAGGTCTTTAAGGACACTGTCTGCCTGCTGGAAGCTCAGATTTGGGGACAGATGAGTGAGTGCTGAGAGCACGAGCTTAGCGTAGGGGAAACCTGAGGTCCCTGACTCACAGAGACCTCACGGGTTCCTGTGAACATGTTGTTTAATCTCTCTGTTCATCTTTGTTATCCCCCTATAAAAGGTGAGGTTCATCTCACTGTGGCCAGGTGAAGAGAAAAACCCTGAAGACTGCGAGGTGTCAGCAGTGCAGGAAAAAATTAAGCTCTGAAGTCATTGGTGCAAGACCGTCTGTGCCAGGCTGTCAGCAGGGCCAGCAGCAGCCGTAACACGCTGCTCGCTCCAGGGCACGTCAGCAGGTGGAGAAAGCAGAAGATGCTTACAGGGATGGGAGGGTACAAGAAGTCAGCCCTCGGAGAGCAGCCCGACCTGCAAGAACTGGGGTTTTCTTCCCCTGGTCGATATTATATAATAACCCCTCCACAAAGCGCTCAAGAATACCTAACATTTATGGGAACACTGCATCAGAAATAAATGATCCTGGCTCATCCCAGGGAAGGAATTAAGCTTAAACGCACAAAGCCCCCTTTACTTCCCAGTGGTGGGACAGGACATGCTCCCACTTCTCTCCTTTAGCTAATTCATCTCCACCTCCTCCAGGCACCGTAGAGCATCACCACCGGGCAGCAAGTCCGCAAAGACCGGGGGCTTCAGCGCGCACGTGTTTCTGTTGGCCTACCTTAAGCTGTTGAGGCTTAAACTGCTGCTGTTATAGGCAGAGAGTGGCTGCGAGAGGCTCTGAGAGGCCGGATGGGGCTGCACCGGAGGGAGGTTTGGATGGGCCGGCTGCACCGGCGACTGCGGCCGGGGCGGGTGCTGGACAGGCTGCTGCGGCGCGGGCGGGCGGGCGGCTTCTTCTGGGGCTGGTGGCAGCTGGGCAGCTTGCGGCGGGGGCGGCTGGGCAGGAGCCTCCGGCCGCGGGGCGAGCGCAGGGCTGGGGCAGGGCGCCTCGGGCTGCGGCTCCAACTGGGGCTGGGCCAGAGGCTGCGTCACCTGAGGACAAGGGTCTTTAGGCACCACAGGCTCAAGTATTGGGTCTTTACTGCTGTCCTGGCTCTTCTCTTGACTCCTTTCTAATCCTGATATTTTCGGGACAGCTGGGCCCCTAGCACCAGGGTCGTCATTTTCAGCTAGCGTACTGACTCCTAACTCTTTATCTGCAACAACAAAAGAAAGAGATATAACAGTTAAGTGTGCGACAAAACGGGCAAACCCAAACTAACCGCTGTGCCAGAGTCGCTCTCGGGGCAGTTACGTGTTGTCTTCGTCAAGGACCGCGCCAACGTGAAACCGAATCAAACCCAAAGTCACTTCCAGCAGCATCCCTAACCCTCAAGTCCTTCTCCGAATACTTCTCCTATTTTATCATAAGGAGAAAGTTTCTGGTTGTCTTCGTTAACATATAAAAAAGCAAGTACACACAAGTCGAGGTGAGTGCAGTGGTTCAAGTGTTCTAAAACTCGAGTCAGATCTCCCCCCAAATCCCCACCTCTGCCGTAGGGAAAATACCAGGAGGGGTTGTGCTTTGCTTCGTTCTGTCTCTGTAGCCCAACATACATCGGGTCCTCCATACTTGCCTCCTGGGTCTTGTCTCCTAGGGATTCGTTTCCCAACTTTCCTGGGCAACCACGCTCGCGTTTCAGCGATTTTTAAGAAAAATTAGATTTGCACAATAATTGCATGTCTCCATGATTTGGGGCTGTAAAACAGTGCTGATAAATTTGTAAGTGTAGGTAATAGCATCTGTATGTGTATCTGGCAAAATCAGTCTCTAAACGATCACATAAAACCCACTGAAATTATGGACTGTATCACGTAAGCACGAATTGCCGCAGCGCGAGGGGGAGAGCTCCGCAGGAAGCCGGGCCCCACTGCCTTCTCTGCCTGGAGAAGTGCTTGTTTCCCAGGCGCATCCCTTCATCCCGAATTACTGTTACGGGTTTACTACGACATCTCTACTGCCCAGGCTGCCAAATGAACAGAACAAAAAGGTTAAGGGAAATAACATATTTTTGCTTCCGTTTTTCTTTCGGTGACATTCATTTTGGACATGACGGTTCAGAAGAACGGCCGGAGAAGGCGAGAAGGCAACGGGCTTAGTCCTGAGTCTGTTTTCTATAAAGCCATGAGAGTCGGGCAACACCCTCTGCACGTGAGTGTGCGCATCTGCCGCTCGCCTTCCTTCTCCGGTGACTCCTCAAAAGAAACCACCTGGCAGAGACGAGAGACCCTGTTCAGCACTAGTAGGCTCTATAATTGCTACTCAATCACCGCTCCCTTACTGACCCACTGAGGGAACAAACGCAACGTGAGCTCTGTGCCTTATTACACGAGGTCTAAACCTTAAAACGTGGACTTGTAGGAACCCAGGCTTTTTGGGTTTGGCTGCTCATGGAATGACTTGGTTTTGTTTCCCAGCTCTTTAATAATAACGAATATTATTATAACTTTAATATTCGCTACAGCGGAGTTTTGCTCGCTGGGGGTCTACAGCGATTTCCCACTTGAATCACTCCGCCAAAGTTCTGCCTGTGACTACCTGACGCAGGGCACCCCTTTGAACAAATCGGGGGGAGCGCTGCTGACCCAAGACTGCAGCCAGGCAGGCGGGGGAGCAGGAGCAGTATCGCACAGCAGCTCCGAAAAGCTGGGCTTGCACCTTCGGCAGTTACGGAAACGAAGCACAGGAGAAACACGCCAGATGTGACGGGGCTTGGGACAAGCAGATAATTAAAGTATCCAGGTTTCTAAATAATCTTGAGACAGGAAAACTTTACTCTTTGTTCTGCCAATTGCAAGGGGTAAAATGACAAAATGCATAATAAAATAATGTACATTCAGGGAAAATTGTTGACATTGTTCAAACCCCGAAGTACAGGAGTGCCGGTGAAGACGGCGGGGAGCGTGCTCTGCCAGCCCGTAGCCTGGGCACACGCAGCAGCGTGTGCCAACCTCGGCAATGCCAGAGCTGCCAGAGGCGGCCTGGCAGGAATGTCTCCAAAGCCTGTCATCACGTGGGCTTAATTTCACGCAGAGATCAAAAAAACCCGTGTCAGGCTCCCTGTTACCGCGTGTTTCACGGGCCCTGGGCAATGGTGAGCAGCCTGGTAGAGGGGAGTTCAGAGGGTTTTAATAGTCTGTGGACAGGAGATGGGGAAAGGGGGCAAAAGGGAGGTAAAGAGGAGAAGGAGAAGGCGGGGGGGGAATGGTTATTTGGTGAGGCCGTACTTTAATCACTTCTGGAGCATGCAATCTGCAACGGGCACAGAGGCTCCTCCACGAATTTGGAGCAGAAGACTATGGGGGCAATAGCAGGACTCCGGAGGAATAAAAATAATTACTCTGCTGTATGCCCAAGGTCTATCTCATTGCAATTAAATTGCAGGTTATAAATAAAGGAAACTCCGTTTGCATTAATTCTTTGGATCAATCCTGTTTGATCAAACATTATTAAAAGTTAGCCAGAGTGTGATCACCACATGTGTTAAGACGGGTCCCCAAGGAGGAAAGAAATGAGCAACAGTTTGTTCAGGAATAGGTGGATCTGTGTTCCTCGTCCTTACAGGTGTCAGAGTTATGACATTTTGTTTTTTTGACAGAAAGGCATAATAATTAGGGCTTTGAGGGCTCAGCCTTGTCATTAGAAACTCCCTACAAGATGAACACACAGTAGGTGGTCTGAAAATCCTGCAGAGGTGGTACTTCCAAGCCTATGGGGAACACCTTGCACTCAGTGCATTCATTAAATCTTTTCATTTGGTATTTTTAGTGTCTCTCGTGTGCGTAACATTTATTCAGCACAGCTCTCTGCTGGGGAGTTTGTTCCTCCCGCAGTCGCTCCTCCTCCCCTGGAGAAAAGGGCTGTGAATCCTCGTGTCTCCTGGGTAGGTTTTGCTGCTGCTTACATCTTCATTACACAGCCCCTTAAGTACCATTCCTGTTATTCGCGGCTTCGAAGATGCTGTATTTAGTGCGATAATGTTATTCCAAATGTCAAACACCGAACGTGTGCGCAGTTTCTCCCTCTCTTGGTCTTACACCATTGCACCTACGCTACACCCCAAAATGGTATCAGATGTCCAGGAGTCTCTCTAACCCCGGTACGCCTGGCACACGCATCCCTGCATGGCTGATAATTATGATATATAAAGCAGAAAGAATTCTTCATCCCACAGTATCTATTTAGGGAGCTGAAATCCCACATCAGTGATGAACGCTACCAATTACATGTCTCATAAGGAGGGCTCAAGTCTTCATCAACAGTACTTCAAGGTCATACATACAAGATTACTCTTTTTTCTACCAGTATGTCTTTGCGTATCACATCATTTCGGAATGTTGACTGACTAACTCGGTGTAAAAACTCAGGGGAAAAAAATCCCTCATGTCACCATGACACAGACAACCCAACTACGCAACTTTCTGAGCTTATACATCGTAGGAATTCATTTCCCCCCAACAGCTAACGAAGCAAGCCAGCCAGCTTTAGGTGATGGCAGTCTCCATACTCTATTTTGGATAAAGTGAAATTACTGCATCGGTATTCAGAAGGGTGTAACTGTGGTGTAACTTCTGTGCTGACACAGGCTTCCCTTTTCCCACTGGGTTGATATTGCATCCAGCAGCAGTCAGGCTTTTACCAAACAAGGAATAAAGCCATAATTCGGCGCTCTCTGAGGACTGAGGAAAACCATCGGCTAAGCTTGTCCCACACAGACAGGACGTGCAACTTCCATTATCTTCCTCTCCTGCCTTTGCCCTTCGATGTGTCTTAAATCTCAAAGGCCTCTATTTCTCGCTTAACACGCGCAGCCTGGGGACCTCTCACGACGCAGGGCTCAGCCCCCTCCAAGCACCCCAAGTGCAGGAGGCAGCTCGCTGCGCCTACGTGGTTATTACTTGGTTGGCTCACCACCACCAGAGGAGCGGACAAGGCCACGGTGGGAGGACCTGTGAGCAAACCAAATGACTGCGTGCGAACTAGAGAGACTCTGCAGCGGGGAGCTGACATTGTATTTTATACACATTCTATGAACATACACATATACACATGCACTCCCATGTGTTTGTATATGTTACGTGTAATACATATGCATTTATATTTATACCCATATCTGTTATACGTACACACGTCGTTAACAGAGAAATACACAGTGCATGCACACACTTCCATTGAAAGATGTGGATTTTTATCATGAACACAGGTTATATGCAGCGTTCAGCTCAAATGCCGTTGCCTCTCTTCCTAATGTGCAAACCAGTAAAATTTGACCTAAACTCTGTGTTCTGGCTCCTTTGTACCATCTGGGTGATCCAAAAGAGCTAGAGGATGACCAGAGATGGCCAGTTGAGAACATCACAGCCACAAGACCAAGCTCAACTATTCTTCTGCTGACAAAAAAGCCCTGTTGAAATTTGCCAGATTTGAAATTCCCAGAGATTCACCAATAATGAACACTCTAATTTTGCCTGGTCAAGTGTTGTCTGTAGATAGGTTCAACATTTTTGGTTGCACCAAAGACCACAGGAGATGCCAAGGGCCAGCACAGGGCATTCCATGACGAGAGCTGGGGCACCACCAACCTGGCCAGGTCCCGATGGCAGACAAGGACGTGTGAACTGGGCATCTCTGACCTGACCGGACGGTACTTGGGCAAGGAAATCTCCTCAGACCACGTCCTGCATGATGCTGTCAACTTACAGTGGCCAAATCCTTCTTCTAAACACAAAATCATCCAACTTTTCCATGTCCGGGTCTGGAACAACTGAGTTCGATTCGGAAACAAGACTCTCTAATACCCTGTCACTCCTCCTTCTGTCCACACTGGGATTCAGCCTCTCCACGCCTGGCTTGGGAGCAAGCAGGCATCTGAAGAGAGCAGTTCAGAATCAACACAGAAACAACCATTCCCTTGAGAGGGTTTTGGTTTAAGCTCAAAGTCCTTATTGCACAAGTAGGAAAATTACAGAATCTTTCAGTGTTTTGCAGCATTATCTTTGGGATTGAGCATTCAGCCTACCAAAGAAATTTTTATAGCATTATTTAATTTAAAAATAGCATTTTCTTTTACTACTTTGATAAGTTAAGCTCCTTTCTTGACAATATTACCTCTGCCTAACTAAAGTTTTCTGCAAACTTCTTAATGCAAGATAAAAAATTAGATCTTTCAAAAAAATATAAAACTATTTTCTTCAGTTTTAACATGGGGAAGTGGGCAGTTGGTGCAAACCGTCACAACCAGTACAAACCGTCGTAACTTCTCGGAAGCCAATGGAATGCAGAAAACACACACCCCGCTGACCACCGGCCCTGGGAGGTAGACTTCAACAGGCATTTTACAAGGCTTGAAATAATTAATCAGATTTAAGACCTGATTGTACATTTCATATTGATTAGACATTGGTCAACGAAACATTTGGATAAATAAAGGCAGATGACAGAAACTATTACCGCAAAGGATGGAGGAGGTTGTTGGGTACACCAGCCAACACGTATCATAAAGGCCCAAGAGCAATTCATCTGTTGTACTGGATACACATAATTTGCTAAAAACAATTTTTCATTTTTAGCACACAGTCATCTTTCATCCTAATTTCCAAGGACACTAACAAAGTATTTGGTTATGCAAATTAAAAACATGCCTTCGAAAGCATGGGCACTAGCAGCTCTGTCATCTGCTCACACCAGTTATTCCACAGTAAGCAGGTATTTAGTACAACTGAACAGCAAGACTTGCGACACACTTTGTACTTAAGTATAAAACAGAGAAGAAAATCGTTCAGGACAAAAGATTTTGCTACCTCCTGTTAAAAATGTTTATCTTCTGCGTTGAAATGGATTTAATTGTCAACAATAAAGTTGCAGATCAATGAAAAGAAGCACTTAGTGGAATTGCACAAGATGTTGACAACTCTTCAGTCATTGAGCTGCTTCTGGCCTTGATTTGAGAATGCAGAGTCCTCCAATATTTCACATGAAACAATTTATTTCATCCAGCTGTTAAACAGAACATACGCCATAAATGTAACTCCTATATCCTGTACACTGTGAGTATAATATTGAAAGTACTTGAAGTTTGATTTTTTTTTTTTTAAAAAAGCACCTCTTTACTCAGTGAAAAGGAAGGGGTTATAGCTTTCTGGAGGAAAGTGAAGTACAGAACATCCAAACACCCCTCCCGCTCAGAAATCATCGCATTTTACTTGATAGGAAATAGATGCATGCAACTGCACCATCCTAACAGACCCCAGGAGAGAGCAACACCACGAGAACTCAATCCGGCTTCAACGCACACACGTACACACACATGCGCAGCCACAGGTTTACTTCCAACAGGGAAAATCTCTTGGCTTCCTAACCCTTCCAGTCCAGAAGCAATACATTACAGTATTAACTAGGCAGCTCTGAAGATTCAATAGCCAGCTACCGGCACCGGAGCGCTTGCTGACGTGGACTTTTCTCAGACGGGCTGGGAAGCTTCCACGTGGGAAGTGACGCCGACAGAGTCGTTGGGGGATATGCTTTAATAACAACAGGTTGAGCACCAAGACCTTTAGCTTCTTGTTTCAATTCTGCATTTTAATTGAAGAAATCTAGGTCTTGCAATCACAGCATTTGTGAAGCACACCCAGTTTCACAGAAACACAGACAACGCCGTAGTAAATCAGGCCAACGGTCCACGCGTCCTACCCGTGACTGCAGCCAGCACAAGGTTTTTCCAAAACAGGTGTAAAAACCTTGCAGCCAGCACACGTAAAACAGCCTGTCCCACGCATGAGATCTCATGCTGATCTCTGGCAAGGCTGGCTTATACTCAAAAGCCTGAGATTTTCTTCCAAGATTTTATAGAATTGTGGTAACAACCATGGGCTTCTTATGTACATAAATCTCAAGTCCCTTCTGAGTATTCTCGAGTTCTTGCCCATAGCAGTAAATTTCTTAGCATGTCATATGAAAATATTCCTTCCACAAGGTTTTCATTTCTCACCTTTTAATTCCACTTGGTTCCTGCGAGTCTGTGAGAAAAAGACTTCTCTACAAACCACCAGTATCACCTATTCCTTGACAAAATTAAGTTACTTCCCCTTCTATCTCCTTTATAAGGTTTTCAACTCCTATCTTCCCGGTCTTTTTTCCTACAAGACTTCTCCCACATGCCTGATCGCTTCTTGTTAGTTTTTCTGCTATCCCGTCGTGCCTCTTAGGCTTCTGCAACACCTTCTTTAGGAAGAGCCTGACCCATACCGCACAGCCCGCAGTAGCTGGACCACTCATTTATACCGAAGCATTTTCATCCTCACCGTATTATTCACCACCCGATTCCTCACTCACATCACAGGTAGCTGTTCCCAGCCCGCAGCTGCAGACATGAGCGAAGCTCTGCATTAAACCATCTCTAGTAACACCCAGCTTCTTGCCGTGACTTGTCCCAGCTGCTTCAGAGCCCTGCGAGGTCTACAGGCACCCGCACGCTTTGGTTTAATGTGCATTGCTCCGTGTTTGTCTGAAGGGACTCTCAGTCCCTACTCTCTCAGCCCGATAAGGTTTCTCTATGGCTTCTAACAGCTCTGTCCAGCTCCAGCTGTCACAGGTACCCTTAGATCACACCTAACTGCTGCTGTTTGCCCTCCTGTCTTTCACAGGGACCAACTCAGGACAGAGGACTTGAGAATTCAGCTGCCTTAATCCAATGCCACATTGCAAACAGATCATGTCGAAAATAATCCAACTCTTCGCTTTCCTTTCTTCAGCTGCATTTTGCCGGTAATAGTCCTTTGCCTCTTGGTTGGTAACAACCACGCTTCCACAGTAGCCTTTTCTTCAGGATCTTCTCAAAGACCTTTCGCAAGCCTGGATAAATTATGGCAATTGGAATGTTTGCTACTTTGACACCTCAAAGGAATTAAAGCAGCTCACTGAGACAACGTCCCTCTCTCGAAATCTTCCGAGACCAGATCTCCCACCGCGACCCTCCGAGTGCTCTCAAAGCACACGTTTGGTCACGCTGCTCACACAAGGCAAGCTGGCGGTGTGCACATCTCCTTCGCCGGCGCTGGGGGAACAGGACGGGCTGCCTGTCCGTATCCCCAAACCTTTTTCCCAGGCCACGCAACCTGACAAGCTCAGCTCCAGCACACGCGCAAAGGGAGCAGAGCGAAACCACTGACAGTGGAGACCAGAGCCCTGGAGACTCAGGCCAAGACGCTACAGCGAAGCCCGCCGTCTCTCGGAGAGGAGTTGGCGCTTGCAAAGGTCTGTCCCGTCCAACATCACTCTTGGCTTCAGGGAGGCGCCTTCCCCTCTCCTCCTTCGGCTATTACACAACACCCAGCGACCTGCCCCGCGGGCAGAGCAGAAGAGTGGTGAGAGCGTTTCAAGCCTGGTAAGAGTAAATACGGTGACAGTACTGGATACTAACCAATTAAAAAAAAGAAAGAGAACACAGCACGGCTTGATAATTTTCTCCAATTATCAATAGGGACTGGATAACCTTAGCACAAGGTTAACCCCATCACCGGGTGAGGGAAGACAAATATATTGGGTTTCTCTATTGCCCCCCTTTCTTACCATCGATTTGCCTCGGCCACGCACCCGCAACATCCCCTCAAACGCTCATGACACTGGCTCATCCCGCTCGTATGTCACAGGATTACTTGAATGAGCTTAAACAAAACCGGCTTTCAAAAGCAGCTTGAAAAGTATCACCTTATGAACACTGATCGAATTTAGCATAACAGCTCAGTTGAATATATGAAGGACAAGAGAGATCTGTGTGATATGTTTACACAGAAAAATAACCCATTTATTCTCCCCGAGAGGTGTAATACCCATAACTCACCAGACACATACCACCGGTTCCGTTGTGAATTTGTTCTTTAAAGCCAAGAATTTTCTATATCTGGTGGATGAAAAGCTGGACATGACCCGGCACTGTGCGCTCGCAGCCCAGAAGGCCAACCGTGCCCTGGGCTGCATCCCCAGCAGCGTGGGCAGCAGGGTGAGGGAGGGGATTCTGCCCCTCTGCTCCGCTCTGGGGAGACCCCCCTGCAGTGCTGCCTCCAGCGCTGGGCCCCAGCACAAGAAGGACATGGACCTGCTGGAGCGGGGCCAGAGGAGGCCACGGAGATGATCCGAGGGCTGGAGCCCCTCTGCTCTGGGGACAGGCTGAGAGAGTTGGGGTTGTTCAGCCTGGAGAAGAGAAGGCTCCGGCGAGACCTTACTGCGGCCTTCCAGTACCTAAAGGGGCCTACAGGAAAGATGAGGACAAACTTCTTAGCAGGACCAGTTGTGATAGGACAAGGGGTGATGGTTTTAAACTAAAGGAGGGGAGATTTAGACTAGACATAAGGAAGAAGTTTTTCACAGTGAGGGTGGTGAGGCCCTGGCACAGGTTGCCCAGGGAGGTGGTGGATGCCCCATCCCTGGAAACTTTCCAGGTCAGGCTGGACGGGGCTCTGGGCAGCCTGATCTAGTTGAGGATGTCCCTGCTCATGGCAGGGGGTTGGACTAGATGGCCTTGAAAGGTCCCTTCCGACCCAAACTGTTCTATGGTTCTAGTCTATTTTTAAAGGCATGATGTCAATACAAGCAGAGAGCTTACCAGCTCCGGTGCCCCTCTTGCTAACACTAAGAAGCACCTCAGCATGACCGTGAAAATGCCTATTTTTAATTACAAGTATTTTAGCTCACTAGTCTACAGGAAAACTTTGCTGAGCTTACAGATTGCGACTCCAGCGACCGGTGTCACTTTACAGTATTCTCATGCTTGGCACTATTTTGCTCGTGTTTCCAATGCTGCAGAGAAACAGATGGATACTGTCCAACTGCCTGCTCTACCGTAGTATTGCTTAGGTAGAATTCTTCTGGTCTCAGTTGTATCAATAAATGTAGAGATTTCAATGTTCCTGGTCCTGGTTCCTGGTTCCAGGGGCTCATTAAATGTGTCAATTATACTTGTCTAGTAATGTCTGAATTTCTTGTATTGAGCTATGACACAGCCCATGAATTTGTTTTATTTTCAAGGGGGGGAAAAAAGAGCCAAATTACTGAATAGGTTTAAATACATAGCTGTAACTTAACTGAGGACCTACCGCTCCAGTTTGTGTCTCACTGCTTTGAGATCACAGTCACTGAAAGTTTTCCTTTGTAGGTAAACATGACTCTGAGTACCAAATTCCTCCTGCGTGGGACAGTGGTAGAGGACTTAAAAGATTTTATAGAAATTAAAATAGAAAAGAATGTAAGCTTGAGAAAAAAGCACGATAACCTCAATGGCTCTTTGGCACGTACCAGTTTTGTTTTTACATCGTTCTGTAGCACTTTATAAACAGGAATGTGATACTCCATTAAAGCCTGTTGGATAATTCAAAGATTGAAAAGTATCGAGCTTTATATCACAGCCATTCATAAGGGAGCATCGCTATCGCCTGTATCATTCAATGCGGGTAGTAGGGGCCCTTTCTGGTCCAAAGATCTCATGATGTCTTCTCCACCTCAGTAAGGGGCCCTACATAATTCCTCTAAAAGGTTTGCTTTCAGAAACATCCCGTTTTCTTGACCATGGCTCTCCCAGCCTGCTCTTTACACCTATTGAACATTGACTAGTTTGTTCCAATCACTTGAACCAGATGGACGCCAGTCGGACGGCAGCGCTCCCCAGACACCGAAACGACATAAACAAATGAAATGAAATCTGACTATTTGCCTAAGTGAAATTAATTTCCAGACACGGAGGTGGGGAGATGATGGGAGACTGGCAGGTCTCAGAGAGATGCTGTTTTGTGCCTGTCAATCTGTGTAGATGTTATTCGCAGTCGGAAAGGCTGTGCCGCCAGCCAGCTCTGGTTTCACAGACCTCAGGACGGTTGGTGGCTCCTAGTAGAGTAAATTTTGGTACAGCAAAGGGTCCATTATATCCTAATTGCTCCATACAATGTCACACATTTTACTCAAATCAGTTGAACTACTCTCACTACATTTATCCATTTGTCCTTATAAATACATACAGAAGGACTCTGTGAAACAGGATTTCTGATAGGACTACTGACTCATCGAGCACAGTGCCTGCCCTCCAACAGACCCGGACCAGTAACAGGCTGCAACGTGTCCAGCCAACCGAGCATCTCCACGCGATCAGGAAAGTCTTGTCCTTAACCCCTCTGGATGACCAGCTCCCACCGTGGAACAAAGGTCTGGCCGTGCTCATCATCTCAGGGATACCACTTTTACCACTGGACATCCTCGTGCGTATCGTTTTGCTAGAAGGCCGACGAAAATCTCAGCGAACACTAGCCACTAGTTTGTAGAAAAAGGAATTTGGGACTCTACCTTTTTTTTATTACCAACCTGAAAGCAAAAGATAAGTGGAGGTGCAAAGTCAGCATGAAGGTACTTGTGAACTACCTGTTCACTACTGAGGCCCATGTTGCCTTCAAGGAAGCTCTAACCAAAGTGTTTCTTCCCAGACATTTGGATAACCTCTGCGCTGTCCATACGGATCACTAAAAAGACACTGAACTGGTGCAAAAGGGCCTTCACACATCAGAAACGGCAGCGCTCACCTTTACTGTACGCTCACTGATGGACCTGTCCTTAACGAAAAAGGCCGAACAGCATGTCCATGGTGTTTTCTTTACGATAGAGAAACTGTCTGAGGAGCAGTCACATAAACACACCCTAAAACACACCAGCATGAACGAAAACCAGACTTCTAGCAGACATAAGCATCCCCAGCTTAATGTCAGCTCAGCACCTAGCTTAAAAATCTGAATAAATATCCTCTGTACCAAAATAAAGGGTGAGCAATGAAGGTCAGATGAAAGCCAAATCTGCCCCACGCATCCTTCCATTCTAACTACGATGTGGTTAATTAGCGGGCAGGACGCGAGACTGAGATGATAGCGTCCTGCGTGCAGAAAAGGCACCAACGTCGGGGTGCAAAGCCTGAAGCTGAAGACAACACCGACTGCTGCAGGGTACTTTTGCAGTTCAGAATGCAGGGATTTTCTGTACAAACTGAAATCGTTAGCCTGTGTATGCTTCAAAATACCATTTGAAAAATGTCCTATGGTCCTAACTTTTATTTTGATTCGTGTTGCGCCTTGCTGAGACTAATTATTATCCAGCAACTGGTGCATTCAAAGACTCCAGCCTTACACGCAGGACTTTGCGGTGTTGCCTCCATGTTGCAAGGAACTGTAATTCTAAAAGGATTAAAAGTTTACCAGCACAGTCATGTAAAGTAGAAAATGAATTGTTCGCTCTTCTCATCTCTGTTTGGAAATTAGATTACAGGCTCCAAGTGAGCTGAAATACAGAATGAGGCAAATCCATGTGATTAGCTCACAGGTGGCCAGTGAGCCTTTTCTATGCTTCAAAGTCTGGCAGATTCCTATTAGCTGCAATAATAAAAAGAATGTGTACTTATCCTTCGGCCCAAACCCTGCCCTGTGCCAACACGGCTACCTGCTGTGCTAATCCTCAGTTCCAATATAATCATCCTCAATTGTTATTTCGTAAGTTTGCTCAGCTGTCATTTGGGATATACAGCATGTGTGGCACACAGCCGCGCTGCCGCCTGCACGGAGAGCCGATGCCTGCACGGGTTCCAGGTCCCCACGACGCCGTCAACGGGGGGAAGGAATCGCAGTGCTCGCCCCGGACAGCCCCACGTCCTCAGCAGCTGGTTTCCCAGCCCTAAGAGGAAAGAGTCTTTACACATATAAACAGTTTGTACCATTAATCACGAGTGTTTCCGCTAAATAAACAAACGTGGTTTCGCATTTATCTTCTCTCTCCAGAAGGCACCCGTGCGAGCATCAATTCAGCAAAATACATCACACGTTAGATCAGAAAACAGAAGAGACAGCTCTTCAGGGACGGGCGCAGAGGTCACACGCGATGCGCAACATCAACGGCCCATTTAATACGGTATTTGCTTTCGGACCCACACCAGTTGCAGATGCAGCGGGACGACATGAACACAGCACTGAGTCGTAACCTGCACGCAAGGAAAGCTCTTCCAAGCCTCTCAGCAAGAGGCCGGTTAATGTAATGAACCTTGAGGGCTGCTCCCTCTAGCAAACTGATATCCCACCTGGTAAAACTGTGATAATATTTTTATTATTTCTATAAACATCTAATAATCCTCTGAACCCTCCCAAGCTCTTTACCTTAACATTATCTTTTGTTGGGGAGCCCTACAACTCAATTTACAATTTCGTTACTTTTAAACGCGTTAGGCGGGGAAACGAGAAGCCACCTCCCTATTCCCACATTACAGGTTCACCAGATTATTTCAAACTAACTTTATCAAACTTTTTTTTTTTAGACCAAAATTTAGAACAAATGTTGAAGAAGTGGTGCCCTGGACAGGGACAGGCAGAAACAAGTGCTCGAGGCACCTGTGGCAACGGAGGCCGTGCTTTGCTTTGCTCCCAGAAACGCTCTTCCACCTCTGCTGCTCACCACACAGCAAACGCAGGATCCCGCGAGCCCAGGGCACGTCACGCCTGCGCTCCTGGCAGATCAAGAGGACGGTTCAGGCTCGCAGGGCTGTCCCTGTCCCCAGCAGGTACGCAGCTCCACGCATCCCCCCTTGGCCATGCCTTCCCACCCTGCCTGCCCCTCCCTGGCACGTGCGGCCATTTTATAAGCCAGTCTGGGGAAGAAATCTGAGGTCAAAGTAACCTCTTCTCTCTTCATTTCCTTTTTTCTAAAATCACCCTTAGCCTGAACCGGCAAAGCCTGCTTTAAATGACATTGCTGCCGACAGAAACGCTTGCCAAACTGCCCCCATCCTTCAGCCCTGTGCGGCAGCACCCGCTGCAGTTCCCTGAACCGGCAAGCTCTCGGCCTCCCCAAGTTATGCACATACTTAACTGGATGCAAAGAGAGTAAATTCTTGATTAACCAGCAGTTGATTATTCGATTTGTGGATTAACACGACAGAGACACCTGGGCTCGCAGGCACCAGCTGGCAGAGCAGCGGCAGCGTGCCCAGGTGCCGGCGCGCTCGGGGCGTACGTGCTCGGGGATCTTCGTGTCAGATCATCAAAGGTGTCGCGGACTTCCCTGCTTGCTGGTGTTACAGGCTCACGCAGCCAGGCTCTCCGCAGTCTGGGTCATCCCCGGTGTCTGACAAGCGGGGGCGGTGGTAACAGCCCTCCCCCAGCCAGGACTGCCCGTCGTGCCTGTGATTTCAACGGCTCTGCAAAGTGCCAGCAACAGCCCGTGCTCCAAACCGCTCCCGCAAGGAACCAGCAACTCGCCTTCAGACAGCTGGCAGCCCGAACTCTGCGAAACGGCAAGCTAGGGATTTCCACCTTTTCTGACTAACTGGCTTGGAGATACAAGGCAGAAACCCCCTGTCCAACAGAGCCTCCTCTGGCTTGGTGCTCTGCAGAGCTGGCCTGCAATGCAACACCTGAACGTCTTCCATCTTGCACAGGCGAACCGTCGAGAAAGAAGGTTTTACTGCTCAACTTTCATTTTTATCTCAACAGCTGAACAACTCACATTTTATTTTATTTTCCCCTCTCTGTTCCTCCTCTCAAAGGCCTTTGATCAGGGAAAACACCCCTCTTAGGGCACCATTACAGTGTGCGCTGAACTTCCAGCACATGCTTAAGCTCACGTAACCACGGATCAGGGTCTGACTGGAAGGACGTGCTTGGGGGTTTTGCAGAGTTGGGGGTGAAGGGGCTCAGTTTCTGTTCCTCTCCCACCGCTCCCCCTGCCAGCCCGACTCCTCTCGCAGTGCTCAGCTCAGGGCTACGGCTTTTTGGGTCCCATCACGTCCCACCGCCATGCCCCGGTGGGACCATGCCAACCCCCGACCGCTGCACGGTGCGGCGTGTGTATTTTCCTAACACTGCATCAGCAAACCAGCAGTGAGGATGTTTTCGTCTGAATTCCAGTAATTCAAAGCAAAACGTTTGAATCTTGGAAATTAACCAAACACTGAATAGTCTTTCACCAGCAGGAGCCGACGTAGGTAATTAGTGCTAGCTAAACCGAGAGACAGACTGGACAGATTTTTAACCAACTGGGAAGTAAATATTTTTACTTTTGTGGATAATCTTACAGTCAAATCAGTTCTACTAATACCCACAATAATCCCTTTTCTTTCTTTTCCTCTCTTTTGCGATCTGTCTCAGGTAGACCGGTGTAAATGCTTAGCAGCACAAGGTCTGGGTAATGCGGTGCTCCTTTGGGTTCCGGAGCCCACGCGCCTGGCCTCGCCGCGGCACCGCGGCCCTTACCCCTCCGCATCGGACTCTCACCCCAAGCTTCCTCCCAGTTGAGGCTTTCATGGCACCCTCTTGCTCGAACTCAGCAAGGCGGCAAGATGGGTCCTGGCAGAGGGGCAGCAGGAGAAAAGACATCTCCACAAGCGGTTTTGCTCCCAAGAGCAGAGGCCCGGCCCTGCAAGCTGGAGACGGGCCTTATCCAAACGGCCCGAAACCCACGGGGCTGCAGGCGGCAGCGTGGGACAGAGGGTCCAGTGCCTTACGAAGTACGTGGAGAACAGGCCCACCTGTGGCATGAAACATCCCTCTTGGAGTGAGGGGAACCTTTACAAATAACATTTAGGTAAGAAAAATACTTTAAAATTAGGAAAAAACCCCCACCAAACCACTTTCAGTTTTATAGTATTTTCAATTCTTTTCACGAAGGGAGGTGAAACTAAAAACAAACGTTTACTGGGTGTTGGGAGACCAAATCAAACACATACGATGTTTCAACAGCAGCCCAGCGAAATAATCAATACCTTCCAATTCATGTTATTGAGTTTTTCGCATCCTTGCAGGCATGAGACTTCAGATGAAAGCATTAGAATCGCCAAATTGTTCAATTTGCTCTACTTCAGATATTTTACACTGACATTTTTTATGATGGTGCGGAAGCTTGTTCGAGAGAAGCTCTTGAAAGTCAAAGCGGACTTTAACTCCCCAAATTCCCTGTCTTGCTTCACTTTGGGATCCAGGGCTGCTTTATGCGAAGCGTAAGAGAAATATGACATGTTTCTTTCTCTCTGTTTTGTCCTCTCTTACTGTGCTTCAGTTTAAAGGGACTTTAACAGAAACAAAAATGCTTTCTGCTACTACAGACTGCCTATGATAAAACCGAGGTTTAATGGAGGGTATTTATAACAGAGGTTTTATGGAGGACATGATTAAACAGAGGTTTAATCATATCAGAATTGCAAAAGATTACACACCTATAAACTGCATTACCATGAAAAAAAAGTACATTTCTGTGCCACAGCCCCGAAACACACACGCTTCCTGCAGAGTGGGATTAGCTTCCCCGACACCCCATCTTGTCTTTTTATGAGACCATTTCGATAATATAATTCTGCACTATATAACAGTCACAGTAACAAGTTGTTTGGACCACTGCAAAACAGCAAGAGCTCATTAAGTCTTAGAGAATGTTTGCAGCTATTTTAGCACAGGCGTGATTTGTTATGACACAGGAAAACCCTATTATTTCGCCAGGTTTAATAGGTAATAGGTATGCCGAAGCACATGCTTCTTACAAGGCTATGAGAAGCTTTTAGCAATAACCCTTGAGGATGTATTGGGCAAACTGATCTTGCAACATCTCCAAATACATAGAGAAAATGATCTGAACTATGGAAAATCACCACGATTCAGGGACAGTGCACTAGACTACAAGACCGAAGTTCTGCTCCGGCTCCCTCAAGACGCAGTTAGGTCAGCGCTTGTCCCCGTTTCCTTTTCCAAGTATTTAGATGATGACTTTTCAGAGCAGGGGCTGATGTAAAACAAGAATCGGCTCTTGCTTAAGGCCTCTCTGTATTCGTTTCATGAGAATAATGATAAGGATTAAGAAAAAGGTCAAATTCAAGGCTGGCAGAATGCCAACGCTCTTCACTGTGGTTCAACACATGCATCTGAGTAAGTAAATGAGTAAGTAAATGTAATAAATAATAATTTATCTCCTTGCACTACTCCTCGTTCCGCATTCAGATGTATGAAAAGTACCTAGCTGGGCTTTTTCACTTTTCAGTGAGGCTGACAGCAATGAGCATTTTATAATCATGTCCTGAGCTCATTTCTTCAGTTTTCCATTAGGCCCTGACAACCACGAATACTTTATAATCATATATAATCCTTCTATAATATGCAGAAGGCTGAAACTGTAACAATCTCCAGTACACCACACAAAACACACTGAAAATCAAGTGGGCCCATTAACATTTAGAAAGAAACTATTAAGAACTCCATTCAACAGATCGACCCATTATAAGATATGTATTTACCATACATACCTGTGCGCATGTGTGCGCATACCTTTGCATAGGAATATACGTACACAAATGTAGTCATTTGCCCTGTTCTGGTGCAAGCGAGGAGGATTTATTTGAATTATTACCAAAGCAGGGCTGTCGACTTCATTAGAGCGAAGGAGGGAGCGCGGCACGTGCCAGCTGCTGGCGGCAGGTGGGGCCCCCCACGCGCCCCACTCCCCTTCCAGAGGGCCCCAACCCCTCCCGCGCCCACGAGGCGCGAGGCTGCCATTTGCGTTGGAAGCTCTCCAGCATTCACTTCGAGCTTACTTACAGTTTGTTTCTGACTAGTAGGGAAAAAAAAAAGAAGACAGTTTAACATTTACCAACAGCCAGCAGTTTTACTGGAAACTGCTGAAAACGTTTAACAACTTGTCCTCGGGAGGAACGAGGCGGTGCCACAGCGAGCGCGTGAAGCATTTTCTCTAAGTTATTCTTCTTCGAGTAAGGCTTCAAACTGAATTCTAGACCCAAAGCCAAGTTTAGAGATATACAGAAGGTTTTAGGAGACGCAAAGCTCCACGGCCCAGTGAACAGGTCCAGGAGGAGACGCTGTGAAGGAGGAACGCGCTGGCATGGCTCAGGCCTGGCGGCCCACAGGCCACTCCAAGGAGCCCAGCACGAGGCAGGGGGTAGAGACTTGCCCCTTCCTTTTCCATGTGCAACCTCCTCCACGTGTTCTGTCCTTCCCTAATGAACGGCACAGTCATATAGAACAGACCTATAGCCGTGTCGCTGCTCACGCGTGGACTCAAAATGTGCTGCCTGGCAAAGACCTGCCACCGCCGCTTCGCAAACGCTCTCAATCCCTCCTTCCAGCTCCAACCCACCATCGATCTCCAGCTCACCTCTCCGCAGCGTTTCGTTCATCAGTGCCATCGGTGGCATAAACCTGCCAGGCATGTAGAACTTCATGGTCTAATCCTCCTGCTTTCACAGAGACCAGATTAGCTTTAAGTTAAATACTCTTGTTCCTTAAATTTCCTCCTTGTCAGGATGCCAAGGGAAGCTCTTAATCTTACAAAAGAGCCCGAGGACATTCTGATGCCTCCATGTGAAGACAGAAAGCAGTCCACAATGCCAAGATAAAGCTGAGGTATTAAACTAATCTCACAGACCTGGAAATGTATATGCAGGAGGGATCGCTGCTGTAGCTGCTAGAGGGGGTCATTAGCTGCAAAGGGGGTTCTTGCCACGAGCGTCTCGGCATCCCCTGCTTTACATACATCAAGCCAAGGCACTGACTAGTTACAAACTCATGCAAGTTACCAGCTGCAAAGAAATCAAATAAACTTGTGATTTAGACACAGAAGCCTAACCTCTAACCAATCCAGCCAGCTTGTCTACACTTGCCGTGTCAAGCTCCCTTTGCCGGTAGCCCAGCGCGGCCCGCGGCCATCGGCAGCCACAGGGGATATTGCACAAGGAGAGACGGAGCATTTCAAACCACGACACTCTTCCATGGGCAGGAATGGCAATCAAATATGCAAGCGACCTCCAGTTTGATGGTTTGAGTGTCAACGGCTCCCTCGCAAGGTGTGACACAGAAGAGTCTCTGGACTAGCAGCGCATGGAGCACAACGGGAGCCACCGACAGCTGAGCTTCCCACCTCCTCATCAGGCTGATATGGTTAAAGCTTGTTATTAGATGACAACACAAAGTAAAAATCTCCCTAACCTGAAAGAAAACTGCAGAGCCTTTACTCCCAGGTAAAGACCAGAGTACATTTATGAAGCAACTAATGCTTCTTTTCATCCTTCTCATCGAGAAATTTCGAGAGACCACAGGCATTTTACTTGAACGTGAATAAAACCCACTGCGGCACAGGCAGCTCGGTTAACCACTCCTCACTCGTCCATATGGCCGGCAAAGCGCTATAAGTGACTTAATTCCTGTAATAACTTCCCGTACTCTGCACAGCCCTCCAAGATCCACGCGGGGACAAAGGAGATCTGCTGGAGGAGGGCAGGTCACTCCGCGCTCTGCAGAGTAAACCCTCTCCGTATCAGCTAAAGAAAACTCAACGGTAAGTTTGCAAAACCAGGCTAAATATCAGTGAATGATATCAATCAACAGCTTCTATAATTTCATATTTTTAAGATCAGATAAAAAAGGAAAGAAAGGGTTTTACCCGCACATCGCTTAATAGACTTTCCAACAGCTTACACACAAAGCATTTAGACACTTTAATTTCCACTCCAATATGAATACTCTACCCCCAAATGAAACCTATTAAAAATTAAATTCTTATATTAAGTTTAAAATGCGTCTCTTTTCTCCCCAGGTCCCATTAAATACCCTCCCTACACACAGTTTAGAAGACAGAAGAGATCCTAGAGAATATTTACAAAGAGAACAAAACCCCTCGAGGGTTTTTATGTTACTACAACATTAATCTATTTTAATCACACAACAGATTAAAAACAAACAACACTAAATGATTCTGCAAAGTACCGAGTGAAAGTCTATCTTTGTTGCACAAAAAACAACAGAGAAAAAAAAAAATAAAGCACTTGGAAATAGGGTGATTATGTTGTTCCACAGAGACAGAGCACAGCAAAATCAAGACTGGGCCACAGAGCCACTGGTGGGAAGAAGATAAAAATCAACCGTCCACAACGGTCTAACTTTACTTCCGCGCACTCCGAGCGCGGTGCTGCACCACAGATCTCACCCGGGACACTAGGACACAGGCCTGAACAACGGTGTGCGGGCTAAGGGAAGGGAAAGCGAAGCCCAACGCTGCCTCAAGCCCCTTCTCGGAGCAGGTGCTTGGACTGGGTCTCCCACCCCGCGGGACATCCCCAGTGCTGCTCTCGTGGGTTTTGGTTACGTCGCAGTGTAGAAAAAACAGTAAATGCTAAAATATCTACCTCCCTCCTTGTCCCTGTGGTTTCCTAGCCAGCCTCGCCTGCTCTCAGGCCCACAGCCACGCTTCCCCGGCTATCTTGCACCAGTGGGCTTCCCACCTCACTTACACGTTGTCTGGTGAGAACCTGGCCAGCCCCTATGGACTGCGCCGCGCGTGCCCTGGGCTCGTACCACGTAGGAAGGAGATGGGTTACTTCAGCTATTGCTTCTACCATTAACCTTAAGAACTCCGCTGTCCTCGCTATTCCCTCCATACCCAGTTCCAGTCCCTCCAGCCTCTTCTCACACCGTGGCCTTTCCTTACGCGTAAGCATCTCCACCGGCCACCTACAAATCCTTACTGCAGCTCTGCCTTTCGGCGGATAGAGCGCAATGAGAACAGCATGTCCTTCAAAGGCTGCCTTGAGTAACTGCTTTAAACAGCAGCAATGTTTTCTATTCCAGTCTCTAAGACTGTATTCAGCCTTTAATTATTTACATCTTTTTGAATTGTTTCAGTGCACTGAACAAAAATGCCTATTGAGCTGCCCCCAGGTCGTTTCCCTGAGCGACCCCAGCTAATTCAGAGGCCAGGGCTGTTTATGAACAGTTCACTCTTCCAGTAGCCCCGATCTTGCAGTTGTTAATGCACAACCTCATCTGCTGCCGCTCGGTCTACTCGGCTGGCTTTGCTCTCACTCTGGTGCTCAGCGGTGTTTTTTCTCATCTTGAATAACCCAAATAATAGCACTTTCATAACTGAGTTTGCCATCTTGCTGCTCAACAGACTTTTAATGAAGACACAGCAGCCTTCTCCAGGATATGTTTTGCTACTGTCACATATCAGATGCATACAGCGCTGCAAAGACAAGTTTTTCCAATAGTTACAAGCCAATGTTTTTCACCACAATTTTATTACCAGCTTTGCCCAGAAGACATTGGATTGGAGCAGCTACATTTGAGCTTGAAATTACCTAAAGAAACCGCAAAAAAAAAAGTGCTCTTGTTCAAAGCCAAGTAGCTGTTAGATTTACTTAAGTAAGTGGATGCATTTCACATGGATGGCTTGGTTAATACAGGGTGCTCTAGGCAGGCCTTTTATCTCAGCACTTACCAACTCGGTGCCAATGCAAACCGAAACCTTCAAGGGAATGATTTGTGTGGTTACTCCGCTCCCAGCGCTCCACATTTAACACAATATACATTGCACAAGTTTACTATTAATGGTAGCAGCTGCAGTGAAGTCGTTTCTGGTAGTATTGCTACTGAAGGGGAAAAATGCAGGGGTTTCTGCACAGTAGTAGTATTAACATCTTGTAGTAGTAGTATTAACACCTTGTACTAACAACTCGGTGCAATCCCTGGCAGAATTTGATTACTTGATCTCAGCATTGTTTCTTCCCAAAACAGCTGTCTGCAATGGATAAGTCACATTCAACCATGGAGGACAAAGAGGAGGAATGAACAAACTTTGATCCCCTTGTCGTATCGTCTCTTTCCACCCGCCGCTGTTCAGGGAGAAAGAGTCACCTCCTTTGCTCTCCATGACTAAGCACGGAAACACAGACCAAGGAAATACTACAAATACACGCCAGCATACCTACAGCACGCAAAGATGCCTGGAAAGGTTTTAATGATGACGGAGATATCGAGCGTGTTGTAGCCCTGATAGCTGCCTTGTACCATCCCAAGCCATACACCCCGTCCCGTTCTGACTGTTAGAAGGTGCGACCGCAGAAGGGGACATATGCCAGGTTCCTTCGGTTCAAACCTGACGTATTAATTTAGATCACCAGCCGTGCCTGTCACCCTGGGCGGGAGGGCAGAGGGGACAGGGGACAGCAGAGCCGTGATCCTTACACCAGCCTGGGCTGGAGGCTGGTTCAGAAGCTGGAGCCACGCCGGCAGAGCCGCAGCGCGGATGCAGTGACGTTGGCACGAGCGCACCTTTACTTCTACAGTTGGCTGTGTCTGGGACAAGCTAGAAAAAGCTACCGGGGAGCAGCTGTGCGAGTGGAAGCGGTGGCCAAATAGGACTGCTATTCCCACGCAGCACCCTGGGGGACATTGGTGAGGCAGCCCAGGAGCTGCCGGGCTGCGGAGCGACCAGGCTTTGGGAGAAGGACCAGCCTCTGCAAGCCAGCTGTGGCCACAGCAGCACCACACACAGCCCCAGACGCGTAGGGCACAAAGGATGCTGCCCGGGACACAGGGACGCCACTGAACTAATGCAAATAGGCATAGCTTTATACCTTGTGCATACGTGAGATGCTTCACTGCTTCTTACAGCTTGATGAAACTTTGTAATATTTCCAATTTCAAGTATACAAAACCACCACGAGTCAATGCCTCCCTCCTATGAAACTGCTTTAAAAACCGTGGCATGTGTATTCAGGGTTTTCTGAATTTGCATTTCATTTTTTAGCCTCGTGAAAGGGAGTGCCTAATGATATTACTTCAGGATCTAAGATCAAAAAATAAAAAAAATCATGAGACTCCTGATAAAATCATGAAAGGCAGTAATGTTGCATCTTATTACCACTCCATGGTAATTCAGTTTTTCTTAATAGTGGCAAGGGCCTCTCTAATAGCAGACAAGAGTCTGTTGTTGAGCTCCACTAATGATGCAGAAGATGTAACAGCAAAGCAACCGAGACGCTGACTCCTTCCAGGGCTACACACTTGGCAGGTAACATTATCCTCTGCATTTTACAGGTTTTCACAGTAAAAAGTCACTTTTCAAAATCACATGAAATAATATTTTGAACAAACTTTAAGCTGTTTAAGTAACCATAAACTCATGAAAGAAAGAAATAACGTACCTATGCTATGGCGAATAGATGTTGCAAATGTACTTCAGGCGCTGGTTAAGTGCAACCATTTCGTGGGTGAATCGCTGCAGGTTTTTCCCGTTCAAAGTACCACCTGCTTGAAACTACAGGGGGAAGCAAGGTGGGCACCATACCCACACCTGACTGCGAACCAGCCGCTGCAGCTAGTGGATACCAGCTTCAAAAGATACCAGCAAATACTGAAGGACAATAAATGCTCTGCTTCATGCTTATCCAAGCTCCTGGCATGCCACCTTTGAAAAATGACTTTCAGAACACCCACTTACATGCCCCCACAGTGTGCAAACAGGGTCCACTTCACATCTCAGCCTTTCATCGTTCAATAGTTTCGACCATCCACACAATGGGTTCGACACCTCCAAAGCATCCCCCAACATAACGTGTGAGTGAGTGTGGATTAAATACTGACTCAAAAGTAAAAGCATCACTCTCTGAAATATTAGTATCAAGTTGGTGTCACTTGGCACAAGTAACAGCTTGCTTTAACCAAGCCACATTTCAAGGAAAATGCCCAACGTTCCCCAGTAATAACCATAATATGTTTCTCAACATAGATAACAAATTGATATCCGAGGTAATGCTTTCATTTCTACATGTCCTTCTTCCACGGAGTGATCACATCTTGGCTGATCAAAACCCTCATAATTGGAGCCCTTCTATTTATTTATTAAAAACGGGTGTTTTGCCATCAGACTCTAGAACTGGAGATATCTGTACATCTTTCTCTACTTTAAATCTTTTGTGGTTCCTCTAACTTTTTCTAGTCCGCAGTGCCTTTGCACAAAGGCAGCAATGGAAACATCTGCCCGGCTGCGTTGGTACATCCCGCAGCATGACAGGTCTTGGTTCACAGCTTAGGACTGCTCCCCATGTGTGTTACAGTCCTGATGGATACCAGAAACCCTACCTGCATTCTCCCCTGGTAGAAAGAGATGCAGTCTCAGGCGCTCTCCACTGCTGCCTGCGAGGTTTAAGTGGTCACTCGCAGAGTCAAGTACTGCAGCAGAGAGGAAATATCTCCTCCTGCTTCACTAGGAAGCTGCTCTTTTATTCATGTTGTATTACTGGGTAAATTCATTCAAGTAGGGCAGATACAGTTGAGTCAGCCACGGTTGCTGAGTTAGAATCCATCGCTTGCAATAGGTATCACTTCCGACACTATTCTTCCCCCATCCCTATTTTAAGTTCACACTGGACAGGCTACAGAAGCTGATGTGGACTGAGGCTAAGTCAGTATACAACTGTGTGCAACCTAAAGAGCTCTCCTCCTTCTCCTCCCATCCAAAAAAGCCTCAGCTCTGCTGCTGTGCGGATGCTCAGGTTCGTACAGGCATGCAACCAGCAACACTTCACCAAGGCGATGCCCGGCCCTAGGCAGCTCCATGAAGGTATATGCAAGCACTTCAAGTCTGAATCATAGAATCACAGAACAGTTGGGGTTGGAAGGAACCTTGAAGATCATCTAGTTCCAACCCCCCTGCCATGGGCAGGGACACCTTCTGCTGGACCAGGTTGCTCAGAGCCTCATCCAGCTTGGCCTTGAACACTTCCAGGGATGAGGCAGCCACAGCTTCTCTGGGCAACCTGTGCCAGGGCTTCACCACCCTCAGAGTGAAGAATTTCTTCCTAATATCTAATCTAAATCCACCCTCTTTCAGTTTAAAGCCATCACCCCTTGTCCTATCACTCCATGCCCTTGTCAAAAGTCCCTCTCCAGCTTTCCTGTAGGCCCCTTTAGGTGCTGGAAGGCTGCTCGAAGGTCTCCCCGGAGCCTTCTCTTCTCCAGGCTGAACAACCCCAACTCTCTCAGCCTGTCTCCATAGCAGAGGGGCTCCAGCCCTCTGGTCATTTTTGTGGCCTCCTCTGGCCCCGCTCCAGCAGGTCCTTGTCCTTCTTGTGCTGAGGCCCCAGCGCTGGAGGCAGCACTGCAGGGGGGTCTCACCAGAGCGGAGCAGAGGGGCAGAATCCCCTCCCTCGACCTGCTGGCCATGCTGCTTTGATGCAGCCCAGGATACGGTTGGCCTTCTGGGCTGCGAGCGCACCGTGCCGGGTCATGTTGAGCTTCTCATCAACCAACACCCACAAATCCTCTCCTCAGGGCTGCTCTCAATCCATTCTCTGCCCCGCCTGTATTTGTGCTTGGGATTGCCCTGACCCTTGCACTTGGCCTTGTTGAACTTCATGAGGTTCGCGCGGGCCCACCTCTCCAGCCTGTCCAGGTCCCTCTGGATGGCATCCCTTCCCTCCAGCATGTCAACCGCACCACTCAGCTTGGTGTTATCAGTAAACTTGCTGAGGGGGCACTCCATCCCACTGTCCGTGTCGCCAACAAAGATGTTAAACAGCAGCTGTCCCATCACCGGTTCCTGAGGGACACCATTTATCACTGGTCTCCACTTGGACATTGAGACGTTGACTGCAACTCTTTGAGTATGACCATCCAGCCAATTCCTTATCCACCAAGTGGTCCATCCATCAAATCCACGAGTCTCCATTTTAGACACAAGGATGTCATGCGGGACAGTGTGCTTTGCCCAAGTCCAGGTAGATGACATCAGTCGCTCTTCCCTTAGCCACCAACGCTGTAGCCCCATCGTAGAAGGCCACCAAACTGGTCAGGCACGATTTGCCCTTAGTGAAGCCATGTTGGCTGTCACCAATCACCTCCTTATTTTCCATGTGCCTTAGCACAGTTTCCAGGAGGATCTGCTCCATCTTGCTGGGCAGAGAGGTGAGGCTGACTGGCCTGTAGTTCCCTGGGTCTTCCTTTTTTCCCTTTTTAAAGATGGGGGTTCTGTTTCCCCTTTTCCAGTCAGTGGGAATTCACCAGACTGCCATGACTTCTCAAACACGATGGACCATGGCTTCGTGGCTTCATCCGCCAGTATTACAATAGAATACTTAACCGTAACGGGTCGGGGATGCTTTTCTGATCTAGCACTAACACCACCGCTTCTGCTATATTCCCAAAGCGTGGTGGGAACTTTGTGGTATCAACAAAAGGGTGAGATCTCAGCAGCTCTCACAGAAAAAGAGTCTGAAGGAAAGTGTGGGGAAAGTTTTTAATATTTCTACCCCCAAAATAATCCTGGATATCTGTTCCAGAACTCCGATTTTAGTTATTAGGAATGATAACAGAGCAGCTCATTCAAGTAAAAAACTATTCAGAGAGGGCTATTTCACCCAAATAAGTGTAATAATTTGGTATTATTGGATACACTATTTGATACACAAAAAAAACAGCAAAGAAAATCACAGAAAGAAAAATGTACTTTCTCCACCTGTGCCATTTTCTTGAAATTAAATCTTCAAGGGGTTCTTCTGTAACCTGACGCCAGCCCCTTCCCACACCACCTTGCAGTCAGACATCATTAAGGCGGGGAGTCAAGGTTGGGCTATCGTGTATAGCCTCTTCTTTGCTAAACATTCCGTGTTCTCACCAAAAAACGTGTATTTTTACTAAATGAATCTTTTTTCTTCTTTTTAAAAAGAATATACTGTCTTCTAGATTTAACTTCCAATATAGTCAACTAAATTAAAACAAAGTACACACTTCCTAATGTTCTCATTAATAAGACTAAAATCACTCCAGAAATTTAGCAAGAGCTAATCTTCCAGCTAAGAATATCACACAGACAAGACGAGAGGATCCTGCGAGTAATCTTGAGATGAAGACTGATAAGGCAAAAAATAACTCACAGTCGCTTGTGCTCGCTTAATGTTCTCGTTCCTAGTTAATACTTTCAGCATCAGGGGACACTCACTGATCCAGGGTCACAGTGCTTTTCCAAAATAATCCTCAGGAAGAAATACTCTAAAAGGGTTACATTTAACACCGTATCACTTTCAGTCTAAAAAAGTGCATTCAGCTACTTAATCCCTTTCTGAAAGAGGTTGCGTTGTGTTTGGTAATCAGCTACTTCTTCTGTTGTGTTTTGTTGCCATAACAGATGAGAGGAGCTTTAAACGCTGCCCTTTCTTCTCTGTGTGACACATCGCAGGTTGTTAATCCTGCCCCAGGATCAGGCTCAGTCCATCTTTCATGTTCACTTCTGGAGGAAGACGGCAGCTGGGGGAGTAGCCGGGGCTCCTCGGGAGACGGATAATATTCGGCAATCAGAGCCCTTTGTTTAGGAAACAGGCTGGTGCAGCGAAAAGTTGCTGGTTCGGTTTGGGATCCTGACAGCTGCTGCGTTTTCATTGCCACGTGGCTGAAGATGCAAGAGAATCATTTCTCGCCGGCTCCGTGGACAGGTCAGCGCCTGAGCAACCGGAGCTGCCAGCGGAAAGGCTGTTCATACTGCACTGACTCGGGTCAGAGTCGCGGACACGCAGACTCACCGCAGCAGTGGGAAACGAGAACAATCAGAAACGTGGACCCTGCTCTGAGCCTTGCCGAAGCCTTCCCTGGAGGAGGAGGAGGAGGAGGAGGAGGAGGATTTGGCTCTCCTCCGTCTGCACCCTCGGTGCGGGGCTACGGGCACGCAAAGGGCGGCCCCAGGAACGACGACTGAGCCGGCAAAATGAGTCCTGGCACAAGCCGGCTTCTGAGACCTTGCACCAAGCATCTTCCATTTGTGGGCCTCTGTTTCCCACTCTTACCTCAGAGACGATACTAATCACCTGACTAGGCTGTTGTGGAGCTTATTAAATGAAAACATCGCAACAAACCTTACAAATAAGACCAAAACTGAAGTGAGTTTCATTAGCTCTTCTGTTGGGAGTGTAGGAGAGTTATTATTGAGCCCAAACATGAACGGGATCTAAGCAGGAGCTATAAAGCAGGAGGAATATCAACGCCTTCTCTCATCTGCTTCTCGGAAATCTGTTTCTTACATAACAAAAAGGCGGATAAACAATAAAAAAATAAGGATCTGCGCTAACTAGATCATTTGTTTTCAGGGATGTAAATGGCAAGTGCTGACCTTTTTTTTCTAATCTTGCATTGAGTTTCAGCAAACTGTCACTCTTACATGGGCAGCAAGGGAAAAACATACATATTATTAGAAAACAATCACTGCCAAATCTGATAACAATCTGACATTAACAGCTGTGGGGATTCTGCTGCCAAGGATGTCTTGTATTATTTAGAAAACATAAAGGAAAAGATTCCTGAGGGGGGAAAGCACACAAACAAATAATTGTTTTACATCCTATTAATAAACCTCTACAGCTTGCATTTCCCTCAGAAAACGCTTACAGTACTGCTACCATCTTCTAGGGCAAGTTCACCAAATGACATTTAATATTCCTGAGGTTAAAAACCCAATCAACTATTCTAGAATCTGCCACGGATACGGGAGGTGGTGTGTTTCCCCAGATCAGCACATCCATTTTACAGTGGGACACAACCTTACGTCTCCTCCTCTTTGTGCTGGCTCCTGCTACTCATAAAACCCAGGCTGGAAGGATTCACTCCCTTCTTTATTTTTCCCGTCTTAATTCCTCAGCATCATCTCCAATGGCAGCACCATTCTCACAACCAACCACAACACAAAGTTCAAAATCAGTTTTTAGGTGACTCGGGTTGGGTAAAAAGCTCTTAGCTTGGCTTCTGACTTTCAGCTTCAACTAATGGGAGATCTGTCAACCCACCTACACCATCCAAACTGAGCTGGAGCTAAGGCCTTTTCATAGCAAGTATTTCAGATGTACCTTTTCAGGATACACCTAAATGGACCTCAATGTGCAAAGGTAGTAACGGTATTAAGTAACCCAGTAAAATACCAGAAAGTTTTTGAGTTTCAACAGAGGCTTCAAACAAAGATTGTCTGACTTCTCTGCAGGAGGTTAGGAAGTCACTTTGGGCAACACTTCACAAAAATCAGACTTAATCTCAGTATTGAAAGGGCCAGAAAACTGTAACATGTGTAAGCGTGCATATCCATATACATCTAAATTGGTGAAGTAAGAACGTATATGGTTTAAAATACGAAAGATAATCTTTCCTTCAAGACACACGTAAAAACTAAAATGAATCAACCCCACCATGCTCCGCGGGTGTTGCAGAAGTTACTGTGCTCATTGAGACATTTTGGCTTAACACCAGGATCCTTTCTAAGGGGAACAGCAACATTTTGAGGGTTTTTTTTTCCACATAGCTGATGCTACAGTGTGCACTGTAGTTTCATACGGAGTTTGTATCTATTCTTAGATTTACAGCATAAGGCTTTTTAGGCAATGGTGCAGGTTACTTGGGTGCAGACAAAGTAGGGCTTTGAGTAGGGTCTGTGGAAACAACTATCACAAAACACCTTCCCATCTAAAAATGAAGTTTTGTTTCTTCATTGGTATTTTCTGGAGTTCAGAATAAACCTTTACACTCAGTATCATCCAGCATTACTGTTCTCACCCCCTTGTAAAGGGCCTCCTGCAAGTCACCACCGCCAGCCGCCCCCGGCCCCGTGCACCGCAGTGCCCTGCGTCCCAGAGAAGTCACTCCAACACCAAAACCAGGATAAAAGCCACAACCAAGTCTGAAACACATTATGGAAATCTCTCTGTCTTTGCCAAAGTAACCATCTGTATACTCGCTGCAATTTCAAAACACACACAGCTACTTGATACCTACGTAACATCACAAAAGCTTGTCCTCAAATTGCTTTACATTTACGCAAAGTACTGGATTACAAAGCCAACCAAGCCATAGCCCACAGATGGGCTGTTACTGCGTAACTGCATCATGGCGCTCTTAAATAACCAAGAGCAGCCTGAAACAGCTTATGGAAACCGCAGCCGGAGCAGGGCGGAACAAAGGAACATCCCTGTGCTGGGGAAATACTGAACTTGTTGAAGACAGATGCTCACATCTTGCTGATGTGGCCATCCCTACGGCTCCATCGTTGCAAAAAGCCTTTGCAAGACCAACCCTGCAAACATGAGACTCCCTGGTTAGATTTCCCTGCTCCTCTGTGCTTTTTATTGTCATTGTTTTGTTCTGGTTGTTTGGTTTGGTTCTGAAGTGGTGGAATATAGAGCCTGTGGTCTGCATAATGCTGACAGCACTTGAGACTGCCTTCTGTTCAACCTCAGGCCATCGGCGTGCATTGCAAGCTATTTTCCTCTCTCTCGTAAGTCAATGCCTTTCAAGGATGACCTGGGGACCAACTCTTCCCTGATGTGAGTGCAAATCACTTGCCAAGTTTAGTTTCATTTTGACTGTGCCTACCAGGGAAAGGTCACTTACAGACTCCATCATTTCTTTCCTTGTCTCAAAAGATTATAATTTGTCCATTGCAATTCACATCAGGATGCAATTTGGCAGGTAAGTTAGAAGTCTGGAGGCAATTATTTTTCTTCCTTTGGAGAAATGGATTACATTCATTCAGTTATTTTCAGTTATTTGTTTTAGATGGAGCACAAGGAGGGGAAAAAAAGGAAAACAAGATGGGTTTAGACTTTATGATGGGATTGGCTTTCTATGTTTTGGCACTATAGCAGGGTTGATTATACCGATACATGCAATCCCTGCATCTAATTCTATCCAAGAGGAAAGGACTGAAACAGAAACGTCTCAGCTCTTACAGTCAGGTATTAGTATGCCAACAAAAACAACCCTTATTATAAACCTTTAGGACTCACCCCTCAAAACTTACAGTTACAGTTATTATTAGCAAGTGTAAATCACCTCATTTGTAACAGCCGAAATTTCTTCCTTTCAATTCGATGAGTGATACGTTGCGCTCAGCTTACCAGGAAACGTGTTTCTTTATACTAGTGATTTTCCTTAGAAAAACTGCCAAACCCCAGGTTTAAACTACACTCGGATTTTGACGGCAGCACGAGCGAGAGGGACCTTTCTGCCCAGTACCTTTCCTCAACGCCTTCTCGTGATCTGCCCTGGTCCAACCCCTCCCGTGCGACACAAAAGCCAGCCAGCCTCTCCTGTGCCTGGATGTTATCTGGGCGCATGGAAACAGAGGAGGTTAATGTCCAGATCTAAGGAATAACCTGGACGAAACAGCAAGCGTTAAATACGGATAAGCAGCTTTCACCCCCCACAGCCTCTTTCTACAGTGGGACTCGGGTGGAGGTCAAGAGTTTTCCAGTTCGATTTTTCCAGACCTTGTCATAATTACTTGTCTTTTCATTATTATCTTTCCACCCTATAAAGTATGGTTTCCACGTGGCTGAAAGAAAAACTACCAGAAGTCTTCCTCTGTCATTCGTGATCACCCGGTTTGGAAAAGGCGTTTCACCGGAGCCCAGACCTGCCTGCAGCTCCCAGCCCCGGGCTCCCTCGGCCACCGTTTCCTTCCTATCAACCACTAAACACATTCCCAAGCTCATTTCCAATTTAAAACACAAATTCCAAGAAAAGAGTGGTTCCAGAACTAGTATTTATTGGACTCAGTGATTACTTATTTCAACAGATAAAAAGACGACGCATTAAGTTTTATTTTAACTAATTAAAGAAATAAAGAAGTTGCACATAAACTACCCAGCAACCCCAACCAAACTGTAAGCGAGCCCAAGTGTATAAATGTGCAAAGCTTCCACTGAATCAGCTTCAATGAGCCTTATCTTCGAATAAATTTGCCAGATCAGATCTTTACTTTGAAAAATGAATTTTAGCAAACTGCAGCTTTTTTTGCACATCTTTTCAGGCACTACGCCTTGTAAAAAAGCCAGGGCGATTTTTCTGACATTCCAGTGGAAGACTAAGTTTTATCAGAGACTATAAAGATTTAAAGTCACAATATAATCTCACCTCCGGGTTACTGGGCCCACTTCCCTTATCAATTAACCTGTCAGTCGACAGTCGGGTCTAATTAGTTAAATCCTTTTTTAATGAAAAGAATTTGCCTCGAGCAAAGTCTGTCAGCTCCAGAACCATTTTACAATCGGGAGCATGTCTCAGCAAAACCCATTAAATACCTGCAGAGAACCGAACACCAGCAGCAAATCCAGACTCTCTTTTGCTTCTGCAGAAACGTGTAACGCTATTTTTTCACATCTGTATCCCGCTGCAACAAGAGGCTCCTTCCACCTCGTTGTATGAAAACCTGCGCGTGCACTTGGGTGTGATGCCCCTTTGTTTCCCTTGCTCTGAGAAGGGTCAGTTTGTAAATCCGTCCCCCCGCTGCGCCCCTCACCTGGGTGCAGAGATGCTCAGACAATACTGACACCAGGCGCCTCCGAAAACATCTCCTCTGGGGAACACCCAACACGGGCCTTCTTCAAAATGCACCTTTCGCGCACAAAAGCAGCTGTCCAGACAACTGGCTCCAAGAATAACGAGACGTTTTTAGACTACTCCTTTTAAAACGATACCGTGACAGACCTTCTGGACATTCAGACTTCACGGACGCTCGAGAGGCCAAGTTTTCAGCCTCTGGAAAAGCCACACTTTGGAAAGAAACCCCGAGGTACCGTCACTGCCATGTGTGTTCCCCACGCGAGGAGACGGGAAGGGAGGGAGCTTTTCCCAGGGCGTCGTGTAAGAGTATTATATTAGAAAAACATGTACTAATTCCTACGTTAATGATCCCATTACTCCCCTTGACTTCAAAGGGCCTTGGATCACATTTGTAATCTTTTGCAAGTGTTAGCAAACAAAATTACAAGTTTTACGCTACAGGTTTCAACAAATTCCCCTCGCCATCAACACAGCAACGTACTTAAAAATAGACGTAATGAGTAGCTTTGGAGCTGCATAAATACCCTGTGGAGTTCATTAATGATTTCATTTTTGGCAAGACACCATGTCAAATGATGGAGTATTATTAAAAACATACATAGATACATGTACTTGAAACTGCATTCCTGCAAACGTTCAGGAAAAAAACAGAGGTTGTGTAATTTTGTTTTACCTTTTAAGTAACAGGATTTTAACGGTGCGTAACTGTAAAACCTTTTGTCCTGAAAACCAACTGCCCCTGTCCAAGGGATGCTTGAATCCGTGACTCTCTTCATATATCAGAAAATGGGATCTGAAATTTTACTGTGGGACTTAACTCTGAGCACGTCTCCACCTCCACAAAGCCACGTAAGCGAATTTCAATCATGTTCCTCAAAACTACACGAGCGAAGCTGAAAGTACGTTTTTGTCCCAAACTATCAACTGTTCTGCCTGTGTCACACCCAGACCATCTGCTCTCCTTTCACGTGCTCGGAGGGACGAGTGGCAGTGGCATTCCTTGTACAGCATGAATTGAAAAGGGAATTTAAGAGCATTAAATGGGTGACAGAGGTGGCACAGACACCCAAGCCCACATGCGCGTGGCTCCATCGGTTAAGGTTTTAAATCAGTTGAGAACACGTTTAAGCGGAGTCAAATAAGCCACTGCAAGAAGCCCACGGTGCGCTCAGGAGGGCTGGCGCTAGTTTAAGCTGGGCCAGCTCATACTGAGAGACGACATGAACATCAAACAGCATTCCCTTCGTAGTCTGGGGGCCACCCCCCCAATCCCCTACCTCAAGGAATACTTGGTCAAGGACTGAAGACTTTTTGACAGTGATTATTTATCCGCACTGCTCGTCGAACACTTCAAGTACCTTGGTTGTCACCTAGTCTCAGTTTTTCTTATCAACATCTTTTGCATCAAAAGGCTGCGGGACGTCTCAAACAAATCCACTTCTGTGGACTTTTTGTCCCAAATCTCATCCGCTCCAGTTCACATGCAGGATACACCACATTTCCTGAGCTATTCTCTTACGTCGCTTCTAGCTTTAGAGTTTTATACTTAAACATAAGCAGCTCAGATCCTGCTGCTGTTTGTTCCTAATCTTCACAATACAACATGAATTATTACTCCATGAAGCTCCCATTTTGCACGATGCTTGCTGCTGAATAAAATCACAGGAACGTTGCTGTTGACAAGGCCAGGTTCGGCACGCTGCGCCACCAAATCGCCTTCGGGAAATTCGCTTCTGGGCTACGTGTTGCTGCGATGAATAGAAAACTCGAATACACCACGTCAAAAAGTACACGATGCTTACACCTCATGTCTACTCCTCAGGGGAAAAGGTAAATAGAGTATAAGCAATTTCTTTCGTTTTCAAAAAAAGTCTAAGCTGCCTGAGATCTAGGGAAATCATTTACCTTCTGCCTGTCAGAGCAAGTTATCTGCGTGCTTTTTATATATTAAAAACATAGCCTAACAGAATATATTCACTCTGTCTACAAAGGACAAAGTTTAAGTTGCAGAGAGAAAAGGAATGCCTAGCGATAAACTATGGATTTTAAGCAGTGCTCATGTTCGACAGCCAAAGGAAAGCAAATAAAAACTAAATTTTCAAATAAAAACTGCTAGTCTGTTTATAACTTCCTGAAGAATCAGCTCAACGACGGAATCATATTCCTTGCCTCCTGTATTTGTTTGCATTTGCAAATTACTTTATCCATATACATCTACCAGAATAAACAACACGAACACGTTCATTATGAAAGCAAACTTTTACCTACAAATTAGGCTGATCTTTTCAAGCTTTGAAGTTTCCTTCACTGTCTGCCTGAGATTTTTTGGCCGCTCCTCGTTTTAACTGCTAGCAGCAGCAGGATCATAAAATGTTGCAGAAAAATGCTACAGATTCCTTGCCAAAATGACTCACCTTTCCCCCTTAGCATCTTTTTGAACCACTTTCAATAACACGGTAATGCTGCCTCTTCCTCTGCCCCACTATCTACGTACCACCATTGACTACGCCTAAGCAGCAAGCACAAGCATTTTAGCAGGAAAATCCCCATTCCCATGCTCGGCTGTAGGACAACCTGCGCGTATGCACGTGTATCGATACGGCTGAAAATCCCAATTTGCTACTCACTCGCACGCACAGAAAAGGTACCATTAGTGCTAAGAAAAGGAGCAATTCCAAGAAATGTCAAGTTACAGCGCCTGTCACGCACTTCTTAGTGCACCCACTCTATTTCATCACACACACTAACTCACACAGGATTAGCAATATAGTTTAACAAACAGGAATGCACGAAAGGCCTCCAGCGTGCTCTCCTGCGCGCAGCCGCACCGCTACGGACACACGGGAGCACGCACCTGCGGGAGCCTCCGGGGGTCTGGGGTTCGCCAAGACGACGAGCAGAGCGATTCCGGGTCTGCGCCGCGGGGAAGGGCAGCGCCCAACGCACCCGCGAGGACACAGGATCGGGCCCCCACGCCCGTCGGGCAGCTCGCTGCCAGGGTGCGCCAGCTGCCCGTGCGGGCAGGACGCTGCGTCGGGCCGAAGCACAACGACCACGACGAAGGGGTCTGTCTTACCGGGGACACCTTACTGCTGGGGAGCCTGGCTGCAGCCCTTCTGCCTTCCCAGGATGCTTTAATACGCTCCAAAGAAAAGCACATTCATTGCTTTTGTGTAAACTACGAGAGCGATAAAAACCATCATTAGAGACAATTTACTGGCTAATCTAATTTTTAAGTATGCACAGCCACTCATTGCAATCAACTTTAAATTAATTATAATATCAGATTAAAAGGGGAAGATGGATCATTTCCTGGCCCACCCATAAACCCCCTCAGATGACAGTATGTGTGTGATTTTGGTTTTTTTTATTATTTTTCCATTTTTTCATGCTATTGTTAAGCCTTTAATTCTAAGACGTCAGCCATTTACCTGCAGGAAAATGACAGTGACTTGTCCCAGGCTGCTGAAGAGACCCTCCTTGCTGGCTGCAGTAACCAGCACGCTCTCCCAAGCTGTCACCCTCGCGTCTCAGCGCTATCTGCTGCTTAAAGATTTGCTCTGACACGAACCAGGCGGAGCGGTGGCTGTTATCGTTAAGGGCTCTGCACACAGCGCTCCGTGTCAGCTGCACTGTGCTTAGGGTTTGCTTCACCCAATTATTTGTTTGTCATTTAGAGACCTGGGTATCGAGCAGATATTGTCAAGTTATTTTTGGCCTCCGATACACTGGCAAAACGTAATGAGGCCTTTAGGTGAGTAACTGTCTTGGCAGCAAGGCGCTAAGATGATGTGCTGTTGAAAGGCTGGATAGCAATTAGGTTATTTGAATAAGACGAGATGCTGGACAGGGCATGTGAAGACAGAGAAAACCAGCTTAACTATTAAAATGCCACCCCCCACTTCAAGTTGTCAGCTCACTATTTAAGCAAGGTGTTAATTTACTATAGGCTGGATTGGCAACAAACTTGGATTTTTATTAATTCAAAAGATGTACAGACTTGTCCCACATGCACATATTACCCAGACCTTTCCAGACAAGTGTAACGGCTTGCCAGATGATTATTATCAACATTTAATTGCATTACAGCGATTCCCACAGGCCCTGGCCACGGGCCTGGTTTGCACAGCGTGAGGGGCTGTGCAAGCAGGACAAAAGATGGTCCGAAGACCTATCGTATAAGAGTCAGCATATAGATACAGGGAGCAGATACGGAAGCAGATGGAAAAACACCTCGATCAAGACCCATCACCAAAAGAGGAAGGTTCGCGCAATGCCTAAGGCATTGGAGCGACCTGAAGAGAAGTAGGGTAGGGCACGAATCCTCTCCCCTGCTCTGTGGCTTTCACCTGCTGTCCATGCGAGACTGGTCCACTACGTTGGACTCACACCCACTATGCCCACAAACACGCCTAACACCTCGCCGGACCGGGCTCTGCAGAGCAACCTGCCGGAATCATCGCGCTGGTCATCGCTACACACACTGTAGGAAGCGATTCAGACTTGTCCGACTGATCAAATTGGGTTTTATCTACACAAACTTTTCATCGCCTCTTGTCTGCATCACGGGATACGCATATAGCGCCTGATGACCTGACAGCATTTGGCAATGAACTTTTAAAGAGGGTCACTGTAAGAAGACACTTATTTTTGTAAAATATTTATGCAGATGCATGTACAGGATACACTCTACAAGATGAGCAACTCCACGTTCAGCAGAGAGGAGCACTCTCGTTTCTTCTCCCTTCAAGTGCAAACTCATAGGTTGCTAATTTGGGCATAACGTATCTAGAGAAACCACTGGGAAAACACAAAAGCAGGTACAACAGCCATTTTTTAGGAAGGAAAACCGACCATAGCATGGAGAAAAGCTGTAAGACAAGAAAAGTGACCTTTGCAACACAGAAACAAATGAGAGTTTTCTGATTCAATCCATAGAGCCATTTGGTTTTGTTTTAACCTTGTAAATTCTCAAGTACAAGCTTCTGTACCAAAGGATTATGATTTATCTTGGAGCGTGAACCAAACATAGACAACAGGGACCTGTTTGTTCACGGCAATGGCAGTGGGTCCGGCCTCAGGGGCCATACGACATCTCTCTTGATGTTCAGAGAGCCCCACCACAAGCAGCACCGCAGGCACAGCTACATGACCGGTACCAGCATGAGTTAATCGGTCTAGCCGCTTACAGGCAACTGCTTGTGTACTCTAAGGGTTGTTCACCCCGTCTGCAATCAGACGTGACTGTTCAAATATGAACTGGATTATAATGAGCCAGTTACTCAAGAACCACGGTCTTCAAAACAACTCTGCCTAGAGTGGTCTGCTTTAAACACGTCTGATGTAACCGTGGGATTTCTTTTGGTGTGGTGAAAGAGGCTACAGACGGTGTTTCATGATTGCCAGTATTGTTCCCGAGCACACTCTCATCCCTGCTGGATGCATGTGTTCAGAGAACCCGGGCAGCACTACCCTTCTGCGCTGCTCTTCCCCAAACGCTGACAGCTTTCCATTCTTCCATCCACACGGTAACTCCTTCCCAGCTCCCAAAGACACTGGAGGCTGTTTATTCATATAACAACAATCCTCACCTTCAAATCAACACCCACTTGATTGGGGGTTAGAAACACAAGACTAACTTCCAGCAATGAACTGAGACAAAAACTAAGACCAAAATCATTCCTCCATCTTTCCTGATGAAGAGGCGAGGTGAGAGTCCATGAGTTCATCCCATTTCTCTCAGTCAACTAAGTAAGACCTGTTCGGACCTCAGGAAGAGTGTCAGGAACGCCTAAAGAACAGTCTAAGTACCTCCTCTAGATTCAGTCAGATGCAAGAGGAAAGATTCAAGCAGTTCTCTCTCAGAAATCTCAAAAACTCAGCATCTTGTCAGACTTTCCATCTACCAAAGCGGGAAGTGTCTAATTGCCCCTTGAAACCAAAAAACCTTAGGATCACCTTGGGAGAGCAATCCCCTTAGTGACAACGCTCTCTTTGCGCTACCCCAAGGTGCCAAGCAGAGCTGTTATTTCACGTTTCGAAGCAGACCTGCACCTGAGGTTGAGATTTACAACAGGCGCTGTACTCCCGGCACAGCTTCTCACCCCTCCTCAGAGACAGCAGGTCCTGCCCCGCGCTGAAAAACTGCCAAGAACTGCCAGATTTTGATAATCATTTGTCTCAGCACACAAGCAAGGAGAAAAGAAAAAAAAACCAACCCGGTTACTATCGTGGGACAGAACAAAACGGCGCTGCTGTTGCAACAGGGCCTGTCGTACCCAAGCCGCGATCGCACCTGCTGGCCGCTGCGGAGGCTACGGCTGCACAGCCAACCAACCCTAAAAACCAGCACGCAAAAGTAAACCCGGGGCTTCTGCTCATCTGCTTTTGATTTTTATAATGCTGTTTCTTTTAACAAATGAAGTTTAAGTGCTTATGGGACTAACAACCTAGTAAATGAACTAAGTATTAATTTGTGGCTTTATTACTCAGCAGACCTATTTTCATGAAGCCATTTTTTCTGAGGACACAGCTTGCTCTGCAGCAGCTGTTTTCTATTACAACCCACTCAAATTCCTTTGCCTCCAATTTTCAGAAGTGCCCACTAACTTGAAATATTTGGAAATGATACCAAATTGCAGGGAGAGCTCAGTAGTGCTACACCGCGTCCCTCTCCCCAGTCCTCTCTCATCATCCCCAAAACACGCACAGCACCAAAGACGGAAGCTCCTCCCCGCGTCCCTCGCCACGGGCCAAGCGCTGACCCAGACAGCCCAAGTCCTCCAGATCCACCTCGCCTCTTGACCCCCCAACATTTTGTGAAAACCCACAGAGGAATCACAGAGCACGATGTTATCCCAGGGGTAAGGTTCCCACAGGCGGCTGAGGAAGACGGCGGCTTGGCCTGTGCTCCAAAGACTGTGCATGACTAACTCTAGGTGAGGGGGGTAACGGGGGGTCGGGGAGCTCCTCTGGCTGTGAACGGAGACAGGAATAAGCCAGGCAGCCCTGGTGAGGGCAGGGCAAGCTGCGAGCAAGCCTAAAGCCAGGATCTCACGTGCCGGGGGAAACCCCGCTGCAGCGAACACAGGCTCTAGCAGTCTGGTGGGGTCCGAGTCTTGTGCTCTTGGACTTGGAAATTCTCCCCCGGCCCCGCTTTGAACATCCTTTTGTGAGTCTAGGTCTTAAGCTCAAAAATAAAAATATTTTTTTAGACTACTATTTTTGGATAAGTATAGAAAGAAGCCCCCCCCAGCTCCTGCCTTGTTCCCCTAGCATACGTAAGTCAAGGCCATTAACTGCTCTAAAAGGCACTTAAATCAGTTTATCTGCTCTTCTATTTGCCACTTTTTAAGTATACATTTACATTGGCTTTTTTAAACAGCTTGCCGAACGCTGCGCAACGCCCCTTTCAGACACACTCCCTCGCTACTTGAAGCATTTCTCAGCGTGCTCCTGGCAGCGGCACAACCTACTACCAGTCACATCTAGCTTGGAAAATAGTTTCCGTTACATGAAATAATTGCATGCACTGAACGACACCAGGGCAAGTTGTGATGGCAGCGTGAAGCCGTGCTGCGGCCGGGCTGATCCTGCCAGCGCCAAAGGTGGGGCAGCCCCTCCGCCCCCTCCCCTGCACCGGGCCTTTCACTTGGGCAACTCAGCTGCAAAACCATCTCCTTTTCTTGCTGCGGCTGGATTCTGGCGAGTCAATACCCTCAGCTCACAGAGTCCACCAAAGCCGGGGCGGCAGCAAGGTGGGGGAAGAGAGCAGGACCTGCCGGGGACAGGGACCGGCGAAAGGGGCCCGAGCCACCCTGTGCAGCGTCCCCCGTCACACCGGTGTGCTGGGGACAGGATAAAAAGGGAACCCGAGTGATGCCGGGGTGGCTGGAAGTCTCAAGGGTGTCACAGGATTTACTCCTGTGGCCCTCATCCAGCAAAGCACTTAAGTGAACGCTCGGTGTTAACAAGTGTTAAAAGCCAGTTAAGCAACGAAGCACAATATGAGCTGAAGCCTGAAGGAGGACAAATTAGGGTCTGTTTATTCTGCTCCCTGAGACTAAAACTGCCCTCTTACAACCCTCTCGTATCTTGAGAAACTGCAGCGTCGCTTCCTGACAAGGCCCTGCCTTTTCTTTTGGATAATCTGTACTGAGCCACGAGAAAGTTAAAAAGTCACCGGTTTAAAGTATCATCCTTCACAAGGTCCTCTTTGCCACCAGAATGAACGTGGCAGCTCTCACTTGGAAGCTTGATTTCAGTTTTTCTGCCTACTCAGACAAATATTATTGCACTCAAGTCACACACTGAAGGGTTTCTTCACATGTTGAGACTCTGGGTTTTTCTAGAAAAAAAAAAAAAAGCTGAGACTTTGGAAAGCAATGGCGAGATCTGCCTGTGGTTCTCCGCTCCTGTTCCCGCACTTTGGAAAACAATGACTAATTCAAATAACTTCATGGGCTTTTGTGGGCAGTCTGCACGATAAAATAACATCTTACTTTGTGGGACCGTTTTATGTGGAGAAACATTTAAAATATGTCGGCGCGGTGATGAAGGCAAAAGGCATTCTTGTTTGGGGGACAGTTGAGAACTGGAAGAAAAAAGGCTCTTTGGTTTGGTTTTTAAGCAGCTATGAAGACTTTATAAAAAAAGAAAGCAAGCACAATTCATATAGATGTCCCTGTGAAACTCCTACCGACATCCAGAGTGTCAAGACTGATCACTGTAGGATGTGAGATACTGCGGAGTGCATTTTTTTTTAAATTAACTGGATGTAAGACAGCCTGAGCGAGGAGTGCTACATTGTGCCAAGCGAGAAGACAAGAGATCCTACAGAAAAAGGGGCTGTGGAGGTGAGCCGGCGGGTTAGCGGCACAGCTGGGTACGCGGGAAGCCCGGGCAGCCCTGCGTACGTGGCACGCTGCATACCGAGCACTTTCTGCACAGGTCTGCAGTCTTCAAAAGATCTTAAAAGAGAGGCTTGCAATACACCTTGGACGGCGGCTAGGAATCAACCATTTCGTTCTGAAGGTAAAGTTAATTTACGGCCCACATTCCTGCTTTTTTGGGTTTTTTTGAGGCAGACAAGCACAGCGCGCGCAGGCAGAGGTGCTGCTGGGGCACAGGCGCTCAGACGCGCCGTCCCTTCACACGGCGGCGAGCAATGGAGACCCCCTGCGCAGGCTGGTCCCGGCCGGGACGGCTCGGCCGTGCGACGCGCCCTCGGAGAAAGCCCTTTTGTCCTCTCACAACCCACGCGAGGCGCTGCGGAGCCCAAGTCGACCCAGTATCAACATTAAATACAGGGATAAATCAGATGAAGGAACCAATTCGTGTTGTTTGGTGTTATCTAAACCCACGTTATCCATTGCGTAAGCGCGTTGGTGTTTACGTTGTCCTTGGTTTAACTTGTGGGTTAAACCTACTCATGGGAGTAACTTTGCTAAGGTGACAGCTCTGCCGGGTAAAGCTCCCGCCCGCTGGTGTAAACCTGCTGTGAACGGTCTTCGCCTCTCCACTGAAAATGACATTGCCGTGCTTTTCCAATTGAAATGAAATGTATTTGATAAGATAACAAACGCCTGGCGAGGCACATTTCAGTTATGTAAGGGGAAAAACCTTGTATAAACAGCAAAACAATACAGCTTTATCTAATCTCAGCAACCTATTGCTGCTTGTCTGTGTGTGTGTGTTTTACTGACAAAATAAAATAAATTGAATCAGCTCACACACGATAACATGCTCTTTCCTACCTCATACTAATTGCTTGGCTAATTGATGTTTGTTGAACTTTCTCCATTTCATTGAGTGATTAGGTACAAAGCTAACAGTTGACATCTGTAGGCGCTTAACTGGCATCTGTAATTACTGTTAATGTTAAATAATTGTTAGTTAATTGGAGTGGTAACTGACTGAATGGAATCCAGATTGTGAAGCAAAAAGAGACCTAGTTAAATAAACATACATTTTCAGAGAAAACAACATTTTTTTACAAGGGAGAGACTAACAGCAGGCCAGATACGGGAGGTCTGCAGGATGCTCCATTTATGAAATCCCACGCCAGACTCCAGCTCGCGCTCCACTAACTGCAGGTATGTCAGGCCAGGATCTCTGTCATCAAAACACTCCTATCTCAAGAATTTTTCCACCTTATTTTGAACCGATTATCGTGATTTGTTATTTTACAGCCCAATGCTGATAAGTCTTTTTTGAGAAAATCAAATATAGTTTAATCTATAAAACAAATACTCTCTCCAGAATAGATACAATTATGTGTTGGTAAATATTGTCATTTGGCTCACTGAGACTGGAATAGTTTGACTTTGCTAAAATCAACAGCCTTACAGGAACTCTTAGGGGAATACGATCACCACCTGACACCAAAGGCTACTTGATACCAGCCCGAATGGGCAAGGATGCCCCAAACAACACTTTCAACTGTCTCCCACCGCTATTTTGGTCAAGAGAAGCCAGTGCCTACAGGTGCTGGTACCACGCTGGCTGGTTTACGGTCCTGTTTTGAATTACTAACTTAAAAACTACCAGTGAAGCCTTGGAAGACTCCTATTTTGTAAGACCCTAAGTTTTAGGATTTAAGAATCTGAAAGGCTTTGGAAGAGGCTACCTTTGACTTTCACCTGTCCCCTGGGCACACTGGGTACATCACGTTATCCAGCGACCTTCTCCTGCAGCTCCAGAACAGCTACGGTATCTCCCAGCTCTGGGAACCCCACCTGATGCCACGTCCCAGCCCAAAACCCATCAGCACGCCAGGGAAGCGGGGGCATGGAAAGCACACAGACGGAGAGGAGTGGTTGGTGCTCAGGAGATGCAGCCGTAAGGGGATGTTATGGAACAGATTCCTTGCTCAGATAAAGCCTTCATGGCACAGAAATAACTGCCTTGCTCCTTTGTGTACCCGAACAAAGGACCATCTCAAGACAGGTATCGACCTTTTTGTCTGCCTGACTTGGAAGTTAGTGAAGTGATGCACCACTTCTTCTAATCTAACTCACAGGTACAAGAAACCTGGCGTCCTCAGAACCGGAGGCTTTTTCCAGCGCTCAGTCCCTCACTAATGAGACACTGAACTTTCACATGGAAAATACTGAAAAGCCTTTTGAAACCCACAAAACACAGGGAAACCAAGTTATCCAAAACCACCAGGAAAGTCTCCACCAGAAAGGCAAGGAGACCCCATCGTCAGGGCGTCACTTCGGGAGGGTGAGCCATCGTAACAGCCACCAAAGACAAGACATCTGCAGAACTGCTTGTACAATTCAGCAGTCCCTGAGGTTTGCTGGCCGACGGGTTGGTCTCCTGCAGCGCTGGGATTGCTCGGGAGCCCTAACAGCAAGCTAGGAAGAAGCGTTTCAGTAAGGAGAGAAGAGGCAGCACGGAGGGTCAACATATGCAGGCAGCAGCAGCCCCCCAAAATCGAAAGCAACGCTGAGAACATACAGCCAGTGAGCGAGGATGTTACATAGATTCCTACAGACCCTTGGGAAGGAGGGAGGCAGCAACAGTTGGTTCTCTGGTCTACTGGCCACGTTAATATTGCACACATGCTATCTATGTAGTAGTGGATCCACTTGTATTTGACATGAGATGCTGTGGAGATCGTTTACTTAGAGAGAGTGAGAGCCCGTCTACACAGCCAAGGATCTCCTGTGAATGGGATCAGCAGAGAGAAGTATTTGCCAACTTTAGCTCCCTAATTGTTTACAGAAACAGATGTTGTAGTGGATCCTCAAGAAGTGATTCAAAGACAGAGGAGGGGAGAAATAACAATACGCCTGTTTTCCTAGGGAAGGATATTGCTGCAGAACCACCTAAAAAGCCAGGGCTTGATCTGACCGGTATTTCAGCCACCAGTGAGGAGGACTAGTAACGCAGACGCCTTGATCTACCTCCAGCTGAGAGTATAAATATTTCCCTGACAGCTGGTGGTGCCACAAAGCAGAAGGATTCATAAAGTTTACATGAACATCCTGTAAACAATTTGAACATAAAAAGCTGTAACAGCCCAATTGTGTTTCTGATCAAAGGCAAACTTCAATGTACAGCACAAATGAAAACTTCATCACTTTGGGACTCATTTCTCCCTCCAGGAAAAGCTGTTTTCCAAGGGTATGTAGGAGGGAGTTAACATAAATGAAATACACAGTAGTAGTAGGAGCTGCCGGCTCTGCAGCTTCAGATGTGCCTATTTAAATTATTAAGAGATAATGGAATTTAATTATGCTGGAAAGTCATGTTACAAAAATTCACGAACAAAACCTGTACTTTGGCCAGGATTAATGGTGCTAAGGTTGATGCTCTCAGAGGGTAAGGAAAAGTGATGTTCTTTCCAAGACTTAAAGACTCTAAGCAGCAATCCCCAAACTGGAAGGCCCGGCCTGCAGCGAGGGAGGAGACCGACCGGGAGCTGCAGGCGGGCAATGCACTCCTCTTCCATCCCTTGTTCATCTCGTTTATTCAGATGCGAACGGCTCCTTTGTCAAGCATTACGACGGGCCCAGACCCTTGGGTGCTTACCTCCCGACACTGCCACCTGGACTTCCATGGGAATCATCTCCCTAGATAATTTTAAGCATTACAAGGTAAAGCGTTCCTGCCCGAGCAATGGAGCACAGGGCTCCGATTCATGACCAGGGACAACTCATTCCAGCGGCAGCTACAGCGATTCCTGCCCCGGGGCCCCATGTCCCTCCCAAATTCCCAGCCCTGCTGCAGACACGGCGCAGGGCTGGGGACGTCCGGGAGCGGTGGCAGCACGGAGCAGACATGGGAACCCCACAGCCCTCTCCAATGCAGCATCGCTCTGCCATGACACATACCCCAGCCCTGAGGGGCCCAAACATCCACGTGCCGCCCCCCAAAACTCACTGGACCCTTCTAGATTTAGGGATGCATCTCCCCCTTCAGCTCTAAGGGCAGCTGACTCCTAAATGGAAGCTGAGAGACTTCTCCTCAAGGGGCTTCACCCCCCTCTTCAAGGGAGGTTTGGGGGAGATTTCACTTTGCTCTAGGTTTTTTGATGATTAGTATTTCTGAGGAAGGGACTGTTCCACTTCGCACATCCACACTAATCCATCACACCTTAAACTTGACCTCATCATCAGCCTTAAAGTCCACAACTAAACGACAGAAAGGGGACAAAATGTATATACACAAGACCTAAACCGCTTGAAACGCCCCAAATGTCTACCTGCTTTGTCAATACATTACTTCTGTAATTTCTGCTACCTCAGCTATAAATAATTCTGCAAAATAAAAGGGGCAAGAAAGAAAGTACATGTGAGACACGGGCAGCTGCGGGACATCCGAGAGGAACGGCTCTGGATGCAGAGGGATGCACACTTGTCAGCCTGCCGAGCCCTCCCAGCCCGGTGCTTTGAAGGTTTCATCACGATTTACCCAATGCAAATCTGACCTTTCTTACGAGCGACTTTTATTGCTTTTGGCAAAAGCAGCCGTGGACAACACAGGGGGGAAGAACTGGCTTGGAAGCAAACAGACTGAATTGCAGGGAGAGAACTTGAACTTGGAATATATCAAACTGACAGCGCCCGGGCAGTCGTCAGCCGTCCCCAGGGCAGACACTTAGAGAAGGCAACAGCCTCCCGACCACCGCCGGCCGCAGCGAGGGCCCTGCACCTGGCTGCAAGCAATTATTGACATTATCTCCAAATAGGGGATCTTTTTTTGAGGCTCTTTTCCCGATATTTAGCAGTTTGAATGCTAATCCCTTTAACAAAACTGTCCCCTATGCTTTTTCCGCCCTCTTTCCCCTTAATCTCTTTCTCCCAGTGGAAAAAAAAAAAAAAGAAAAAAAAAAAAAAAAAAAGAAAATACCAGTCAGCCTAGTTTGGCCGCACCTGGATTTGCATTGATTCTTCCCTTGTCATTCATGTTACCAACAGGAATTAGCATATGGCTTTAAGGGGAAACTCAGGAGGAGAAAAGAAAGACGCCATTTTGATGGAAATAAGGGGCAAAGGAATAATCTACCATCAACTAAAAAGCTTATTTGTGTATGGTTTCCCAAGCAAAGCTTCGAAAAGCCCATGTTGATTTTAGGCTACACAAAGAAACCCTAATCCTTTCAAGGGAACTAAATCACCAAAGAAAAGTACCTCAGAAGAAAAGGCTCCCTGTCAAGCATGGGTATTCACAACCAAATAGATGCCACGAATCAAGCTTGGTAAGTAAACAAAAATAAGAATGTGGGAAATGTGTTTGATTGGGGGAAAAAAAAAAAAGAAGAAGAAAACGAAAGGAAGAGGAAGAGGGGCCTACTCTTCATCAATCACCTCCCGGGGGAGGAGAGCCCCTCACCCTGGTTACAGGCCTCCGCCAGGAATGCGGATTCCCCGCCCTGGCTTCTCCTCCGCCCTGGCCCAGCCCCAAGAAAGGGCCGCTCGAATGCCAAAGCTTTTACAGCGAATTAGCAGAATAAAGACGCAGTCACATGTAGTTTGGGGGCCCTGGGTCACCCCAAACACACAACTCTTCCTTTCTGCCGTCTGTGCCGCCTGGGGGGGGCCGATGGGGAACCTGTAAACGCAATTAAACCGAAAGGATATATACGCTTGCCAAGGGAGATAACCCAGTTAGACCACAGAACTAATCCGTCCAGACTGTCCTTCCAAAGGATGCCAATACATGAAAAACAGGAACATGGATCCGTAACGCAATTAAATATAGGTATAATTCAATATGCAGCAAAAGACTTCAGAAGCAACAGCGTATCAGCACGGGAATCCCAAACGCAACGGGGTCACGTACTGTCCCCAGTTAAACTGCTACAGCTTCGTGCAATCAAACAACACAGAAAAACACGAGAATGGCCCACCGCAATAACAAGCCCAAACCCTGCGAGAAGCACACAGGGCAAATACGGAGCAAAGCCACACCTGGTCAACATAAAAGACCCACATTTCAGATGAATCAAACCTGTCTCTTCTAATGCAAACTGACCCAAATGTTCCAAAAACTCAGTAAGTTAAACCACCGTGGGCTTACAGCTAGAAGCACACCCTTTCACTCAGCAGTTACCACGCGCTGCCATTAAGAAGTAGGACAGTGGGGTGAAAAACAGACGCATTTTAAAGGCTTTGAATTATACTCGGTGGTGCAACTCATGCCTGGAGCTGCTCCCTCGACCCTCCTCGCAAAAACACAAACCAAACCAAAAATAAGAATTAAAAATAAAAAATCCCCAAAGCCTACAGTCTTTCTAATAATGCCGCTTCGGGACAAGCTCTGCGCAGAAGCTCCCTGGCACTGATTTAGGGTAAGTTTTCCCTTAATGTACTGTTATATCATTAGCCACTCTCTCTTTGGATTGCTGTTTGGAAGAAATTAATGGGATACTGAATATTTAAATGTGGCCCTCTATATCATTTATTAACTCTACAGAAAGCACACAGCACAGTAAGCCATGGTTTATGACTATTATCCTGTGAATACTAAACGTTGGCTGGTTATTACTGTCAGCAGTGCAAATTGGCTATTCATAATTCCACGTCTATCATGTAGCTGATGAGTAACAATCAAGTTAAAACATTTTGAAAACTCTTACAGTTATTTAAATGAGCTTAAATTAAAGCCATTTGTAAAATAAACTATTCCCTAATATTGTTATTTAAATTAATTCTGACCTGGCAGGCAATGCATTATTTAAAGCCTTTATTTTATATTGCTTAAGCAAAGCAATTACCAAGCATACAGAACATGTCTGAAACCAAGAGAAACATAAAAAGCACTAACAAGCTGATTGCGACATTTCTGCGAGACGAGTTACATTTCATCTCCCATTGAAATTGCCATGAAAAGAAATGTGTGGGGAAAAAAATACGTTTGTGATGTGAATTGCAGTCTTACCTTTATTTGTAACAGCGTTGAACAGTTTTTCAGAGCTGGCATCAGATGCCTGAAAGACCAATAAAAAAAAATATGTTACATTTTCTACAAGCGATGGGCTTCAAAAGGCACGGCGGTATATTTATACGCACACATATGTATGTATATTTTAGAGAAACAAATCAGGTGACAAAACCAAGAGAGGTAATGGAAGCTGCAGCCTCCGAAGAAAACGTCCGTAAGGTGGTGCTGTTTGGCTGTGCTTCGCCGCCCTGCAGTGCAGATATTTATTTGGAAAGATTCTATTTAATAAAGAAAGAAATCATTTTTTTATTCAACGTGTTAGCCGCACAGAAACTGTATTTTTGTTCTCTAATTATCCAATACATTCTGGCATTGATTTTGCAATGGAGAAGAGGCATGATCTTGAATCAGCCCAGTTTGGGGAATTTGCAGAACTGCGGATTTCTTAATTAATTTTTAAAGTATTTTTGGAGACCCCTACTGCGTCAACCACTTGATTTTTACCATCTTTAAAGCACTGCTGATAACTTAGGTTAGTAATTTTACAAATTGCTGTTACACAGTCTTTGAAAGAGTATGTTAGTATTCAGTATTTGTATGTATTTCCACGTAAGATTTGCCTTCGTCAGAATAACTGATTCTTGACACCACGCTTCGTATAAACTAATAATCCATTTATTTTTCATCGAGCCACCTTCATCCGTGGGAGGTTTGTCCTCCTAATACCGTGTTAGGACCTTATCTGCCACCGCTGCTTGTGGGCAAGTCCGCCGGTTCATCTTTCTACCTATTATTCAAAGGCCTTACTTAAGTTTCACACAAAAACGCTGAGCTCCTCCTTTGAGAAACTGTAACGGCAAGAAACCAGACGGGGGAAGAGAACACTGCAAACGTTAATTTTACAAACATCCTGAGCCCCAAAGCAGAAAGGAGTAAGTTTATGCATCTGTGTACAGCTGTGTTTGCACACACACGCGCACATAATGCACATCTAAAGCTTAAACTTGCACCACCTACACACTCGCAGAACGCAGAGAGCTGTTCAATTCCGAGCTGTGTCTTGGATGCAACCCCGCTGAGATAGTCTGCTTTCCAAAAATACATCGGAAGAAACGTGCTCGGGAACGAAACACTGCGAACAGGGCTAAAATGCAACACTGGAGAAGGATTTCAGTCTTCTAGAAACTGTTTTCTCGCTGGCTTCAGGAAAAATAATTAAAAACACTGTCCATTTGGAAAGCAGGCTGCATTTTTTTTTGTTGAAGGGAAGGAATTTCTGAATTCAAAACCAGATAAAAACCATCAGATAAAAAACATATATCAGCTATCTCGCCTGCACTAAAAACTTGGGTGTGAAATTACCGATAAATAAGGAGACGCAGTTCAGACTGCATACCATAGTGTGGTAATACACTGAAATAATTTGCTTGCCCTCAAGTTAACAACATACAAGATTTCTATGATTAATTATTAAAAATAGCTGTATTCCTTTTCAGACTTCGAGACAGATTTTACTAGATTACTGCTGGCTTATTTAAAAGCTGAGCTGGTATATTTCTTCTCGATTAAATACCTTGTAAACACTGGATTTATTACCCAATGATGGATTTATTATTCAGTGACGACTTTCTCTAAATTAATGAAAATATGTGAATAATGCACAAATTGAAGAGCTCAGGAAGGCCATGTGCTTTAAAGAGCAGACCAGCGTTAGTCCAACAAATCGAGCGATGCTCAATGCTTCCCTAACCTTGCCAATCAGCCTGCTCTCTGATTAGAAACAATAACCTTTCCCAGGGAATTTCATCTGTTGTTGTCTTTTTAAATGCAGCTTCTCTCCGAAGTCAAAACTCTCCGAACCATTCTTTCTTTTTAGAAAGAAAATCCAGTATTACAAACCAAACAAACTTCTTACAGCTTCAGCTATTACTTTGTTTTACTGTTTCAAAACGAAACAGCACAGGGAAGCTGCAAGTTTGATTTTTCCAAACACTAGAAAGAGGAAAACGTTTAGTGAAGAAGTTTGCCCTAACGCCAAGCGCAAACCAGCAGGCTGGGTTAAGCTACGGGTTTTTCGGGCGAAATCTCTTCCTGTACTATTGCATAAACCGGCCAGAAACACCGTTGTGAAGGCTGGAAGTGGCACCTCTCGGACGTACCGTGGGCACGGTGCGCCCTGCCTGAGCATCGCTCCTGAGCAAACCGGGGGACGATTATCAGTACCAAATACGTCTAAAAAAGGAGTAATTTTACAAAGACAAAGCGTGGCTGAGAGTGAATCTCATTCTGCATTACTGACCACACGCTACTAAATGCAACAAATGTTTGTTGAAAAACACCCCATCGCCTGGGTTACCGTAAAAATAACCCAGACCCATTGCACCAGCTTGAACGGCGAGGTGGAACTTTGCCTGCCTGCTTCATTACTTTAAAATTTGCTTTGAAATATAAAACAGTAATTAGCATAATGCACAACTGCTACAGCAGCGAACACAATCTCTGCCAGCAGATAAGAGACTCCATCAGTTTCGATGCAACTCTTATTTTCCCGCAGTTAGGCACTCACATCACGCAACGCCGCTAAAGGAACAAAAAGCCAAATTAATTTTAAAAACCCCCAACAACGCAGCACTAACGCAGAGGGACAAAACGCAACGCCTTTGCAGTGCTGACCTAAAATCTCCTCTGGATTGACAGGAATCTGTGCAGACAACAAAGTGCTTTTATTTCCGTGACGGGTGCTTTGAGGCAACGTGGGCAAACCTCGGGTGCTCGGAGAGGAGCTTGGCTATCCCTTTTACACCAGACAAGTAAACCCGTGTCTTCGTTCCCCTTTATCCTGATCGTTTCCAGGTCTTACTGGAGCAGCTGATGGAAATACGCTCGCCGTTGGCAACGTTACATGTGGGGAAGCCCCCGGCCCCGGCGCACGCTCGCCCATCCGGGGTGCTCCATGCCCTGAGAGCCCTCTCGGTTTCGGGACTCGCCCTCCCGCAGCTCCTGCACAGAGAGGGCGAAAAACGCAGCCGGGGCCGGTTACAAACAGTTCCCTTCCTTGCACTTTGGCCGTTTTCCCTTCCAAATCCCCTTGTTACCAAGCGCAGCTTAATCCTTTGCAACGTGAAATGAAACAAGTCAGCAATCCCTGGGCTAAAACAAAAAAAAAAAAACAAAAAATGACCTAAAGAGTATTTTTCCCTCATCGAGGAACGGACTGTCATTCCAGTGGATGCATGACTCAAATATTTCCTGTCCAGACAGCGCGGCTTGACTCACTCCTGGCACAGCCCCGCCGGAGCACTTGCACCGCCGCCGGCCCCGCCGCGCACCTGCCCGCGCCCCGCGGAGCCAGCGCGGGACCCCGCGGGCCCCGCCGCCCCTCTCCCCGCCCCGCCGCGGGGTGCCCGGGCTCGGCGGCCCGACTTCCCCCCGCGGGGCCGGGCGCAGGCGGGGGCGGCCGCGGCGCTCGCCCTCCCGCCGGGCCCCGAGCCGCGCCGCGCCGCGCCGGCCCCCGCGCCCCCCGCCCGCTGCCCGGCCCCGCGGGGCGAAGCGGCTTTACCTGCTCGCAGGGGGGTGAGCGCGGCCGCCGGCCCGGGGCTCATGGCGGTGCGGGAGGTGCGTGCGTGTGCGCGGCGGCGGCGCCGGGAAACTCCGATCCAGCGCGGCTCTCAAAGTCCCGCCGCCAAAGCCCAACTAATCCTTGCGGGGACAACTCCGAGGGCCGGGCGCGCAGGCCGCCCGGCGGACATCCTTCCCGGGCCGCCGAGCCCCCCTCCCCTCTCCCCGCAAGATGGTTCCCTGGGAGGAGAGAGAAAGAGAGAGGGGTGTGCGTGTGTGCGAGCGGGCGTGGGGAGAGCGGCGGCCGCGGAAAGCTAATAAAGCAGCAGCAGGACAAAGAAAACCATGTGCGGCGGCAGCGGCGAGCCAGGGGCAGCGGCTCCGCGGCGGCGGCAACTCCGGGTCCCGGGGCGGTGCAGCCCCTCCTGCCAACGCACCTCCCTCCGCGGGGTCCAGCGCCGGCGGGCGCAGCTGCAGCCGGCAGCGCGTCCCTTCCTCCGGGCGGCTTTTTATTTTTTTTTTTCTTCTGCTTTTTGGGGCTTTTGGGGGTGATATTTTTTTTGTTTTTTAAAAAGTCATGCCCGTCCTCTCCCGAGACAAAGCGGGCTCCCGCCGGGCACTGTCCCTCCCGCCGTCCAGGGCTCGCCGCGGCCGCGCTCAGGTGAATTCCATCGGGGAGAGGCAGCGGCCCGGCCCCAGCTCCTCCAGCCCCGCCGAAACAACCTCGCAAGCCTGTAATCCCCGGGGGGGCGGCCGCTCCGCTCCGCTCCGCGCTGCTCCGCCCGGCCCGGCTGCGGGCTGCCGGCCGGACCCCTCGCCGCCGCCCGGGCGCTCCGCTCCGCACTGCGCGGCGCTCCGAGAGGCGCTTCCCACCCGGCCGCCGCCGCCGGCTCCTCCCTCTCCCCGCCCGCCCCGCCCCGCGCCGCCGAGCCGCCGAGCCGGGCTCCGCGCTCCGCCGGCGGCCGGGGCTCCCGCGGCGGGGGCGGCCCGGCCCGCGGGGGGCGGGGGAGCGGCCGCGGGAGGCGCGTTCCCCGCGGCGCGGCGCGGCCAGAGCGGCCCAGCCCCGCCGGGAGGGGCGCGGGGGGCGCGCAGCCGCCGCCCGGGGCGGGACGGACACACACGCCGCGGCCGCGGCGCCGGACAGCCCCCCCTGCCCCGGAGACCGCGGCACACGAGCGGCAGTCGCTAAAGCTCCGCGGGAGGAAACACAACCGAAAATACACTGCATCTAGCCATTTTTTAACGGATTTTTTTTTTTTTTTTTTAAATGGGGAAAAAAACCCGTCCCCAACTTCAGACAGCGCGGCCCACATGGAGACCTCCAAGCGTCTGCAAAGCTGTTGGACCTCCCGGAGACCCAGGGGTCTCGCACGGCGCACGGGCTGGGCCAGGGCTCCTGAGCTGGCAGAGACTCGCTTGCCTCCACTTCGAGCACGGAATGTTATTGTCAACGGGCGATGGATTTCTTAGTCACTGTAGGTCTTTCTTAAGCGCCGCACACCATTAGTAATAGCCACCGCAGAAAATAAATGCACCGGTACATTATTACATAAATGATTATTCACTGAAGCGCGGCAGTTGGAGCCAAACGACGTCTCCTATAAACCAAGCTGCTGTGAAGAAGAGAGGCAGTGATGCTCGTTGGCACGGTGTCCCCATTCAACGAGATGTTTCCTGGGAAATGGATAGGTGCTAGGATGGGTCTTACAGGCTCACGAGGCCTTGCCCAGGGAGTGCTTTCAAGATTTCAAATCCTGAAATTGGTTTCAAATCAATACTGGGCTGGGAGCGCTAATGGAATTCAACTCCAGTGGGCTCCACTTGGACTTGAGCTAAATCCTCAGAAATAGGGTTGACAAACCCTACTCACCTCAAGCCCTGCGGCGGCGGAGCTCAGCCTTGGAGGAGGTGACTCTCCTAAGGAAAAGACGGGAACTACCTACACCGGCCAGAAATGGAAAGCAGCTGTGGGTGCATGGCTGGCCTCACCCGAGCCAGAAGCGTCACACACCCGAAATCCAAGGGGAGCTTGGAAAGACGCGCTCCCGTCCTGGCCCAGCTCCAAGCTCGGCTCGAGACGGGGCGACAGAGAGGGGCGTCCCTTCTCCCGGGCGCCGAGGTGGGCGCGTGGCTCTGAGCAGCGACCTGGGTGCAGCCACGCGCCAAGCGCTGCAGCGGCTCCACGGCCCTGCCCGTGGCAAACGCCACAGCGTGAGAGGGGAAGGGGGACAGCGTGCCTGAACTGCCACGCAAGTACAACTGCTACTCTTAAGGAAAAACTCCTAAGAAAACCTTCCTACCAACTACCGATGTAGAACTATGGGATTTTATGCAAATATTTCTCTTTTGTTCCCCATCCCATCACTGTATGACCCATTTAAGAACAGTTTTCCTCCTCAGCATTGCTTCGTGGCTTTTCCAAAATTCATATTTGAGGAACAGTTGCACTGACTGCAACGGTTTCCGCTGGGACAACTCCGTGGGAAGATGCGCGGCAGGAACGACAACGATAAGCAGGAGACGGACACATCCACAACAGCCCCAGATTCAGACCGTGGCTCACACACTGCCGTGCTTTCCCTACGTGTCTGATCAGGAGCGGGAACACTTCGGCAAAACCGTGACAAATCGTCTTCATCAGAAAATTAAAAATTTGTGGCCAACTTCAGACCCTGGTTATAGCAATGGAAATCAGAGTTCTGCGAAGCTGTCCACCCTAGCAGGGTTATCCCTAGATTTCTACAACCTATCTGAGCACGGACTTCGGCTGTTAAAATTTCACAGGTTTTTGCATCTCCTAATAAATACACGTTGCAAAGAGTCGTCTTGTGCTGTCAGAGAGGTGGTTACCGTCTCCTCCTCTAGAAGCCCCACTGAGACGGCTTCGTGTCTGGTTTCTAGAATAAACAGTGGAGAGTGGCCAAGAGCCATCGCAGTCGCTGGGCTGTTTCACGAGCCCAGCCAAGGAAATGGACGGCTTGAGTGCGGTTTTCAGTCTCCACCAAAAATAAATTAATAAAGGCATTAAACCGGCAGAGTGTTCTCTGCACAACAGCCGGAGGAGCTGGGGACTGCACGGACGGCGAGACTGTACCTGGATGAGGAATTAAATGCGCAATATTAAGGTGTGGCAGCTCATACATTCTATGAGCACTTTGGTCAAGACTTTCTGCATCTTGACGTGGTAAGAACTGGTCTAATTAAAGCCTAGACTCCTCACAAGACTTTAATTTGATAAATTTAGCCTGGCTTAAACTACAGGCTTGTCTGTACTGGATTTTTTCAAACGTTCACCACATGCCACACCTGAAATCTCAGCATATACACAATCAGAAATGCATTTACCTACCCATCTCCCTAGGGCCGTGAGGTCTATTGGCAGGGCTGTGGGCCTCATTATGTTCATTATTCATGCCTTAGAGATAAGTAGAGGACCTCTGCTTTCCCACTAGAACATTATACACGCACGAAATGCGTTTTGTAATTCCAAATGAGAAGTTTGGAGTTTAGGAATTCACCCAAAGCCAAATTAAATCAAAGGAAAAAAACCAAAAAACCAAAATGCCATCACCTCCTAATGATTTCAATGGCCTTTGGATCAAGCTTGCCCCTCTCCTGACAGCAATACTTTCCCGTGTTTTAGGATGTGCCTGGATAAGTTTTTGAAACCTTCTGTCTCTTATCTATGTGGGACCTTGCCAGAATTCTTTTCATCTGTCTGTGGTCTCTGTCAGCGTCGACATTTATTTCTGCCACAACAACAGCCAAATGAAGTGCATTGAACTTGGATCAAAAGTGATTTCAAGATCTTTCACTCTTTGAAAGAGGTTTTCAGATCCAACCATTTTATAAAAATGACCTCAAGCCGCCTAGACGGCAGGCAGAGCAGCAGACATTTGCTTCCAAGTCGGAGAGTAATTCCAAAGAAGAATTACCCATCTCTGGCACAAGGAGCAAATGAATATTGAAATTACAGCAGATTATATTGGATTAAATTATTTATGGCAAACCTCGCCTCACCTGGAAGGTTCTGCAGCTTTTTCCTGGCAACATGAAAACTGGATATTCCAATTCTTTGGTATTCTGTGAAAGACTGGAAACATTTATGTTTCCATTAAGTTGCTAATCTTTCCAGAAGACACAGTGGTGTCTGAGTTTGGAGCGTGATTACGATGCCTTGTAAAGTCCTCCATAATGCTTTGAAAACAATACATAATTTTGTCCATTACTGGATAGGAGACGCAGGTTCTTTTCCCCAAGAAAAGAATTTATGGAGCTATCAGCGGAGTTTTATGACTTTGAACAGCGAGCCGCGGCACAATGTCCCGACCAGAACGTACTTAAACTCTAATGCTTTAAAGAGGTTCAAGACAAGGACCTGCTCTTGAGAGCGACCCAGACGACGCCAAATCGCCGCTGGTTTATTCCGTGAAAAGGCAGCGACAGACGTCAGGAACAGCTGATCGTGGCGAGGCCGGGTTTTGCCAGGAGGCCGGGCTGGGCGCCGCCGCGTGCGCAGCATCGGCCCCGAGGCGAGCGCCCGGAGACGGGGCTTTCCGCGAAGGTGAGGCAGGGGAAAGGCGACACAAAAAGTAAACGCACCTTTCAGAAGGAAACACGGGACTATATAACATCACCGGGGGAGCTCTCCACGTAAGTAAAGCTTTTTATTTGACAAAGCAGAAAACTTTTGCGAGAGCGTATTAATGACAGTGCAACTTTTTTATTATTTTTATTTTTCTGCAGCATTTGCAAAACTAAACCACTTTGTAATCCCTTCTTTTATGCAGAACAGATTGCAGTTTTAAGCAGAGGCCCATAAACTGCAGGTTCAAAGAAACCTGAAACTGAATTAGCATAAAAGCTGGAATTCTCATTTAGAGGAACAGCAAGGCAACAGCTCTGCAGGCAGTTTTATGATTTTGGTTTCAAATGGAAACAAAGATAAAAAGTGGGGCTCAGGGAACAATAGGGCTGCTCTCTCTTCCCTATCCTTATGGGCCTGGTCCTATAAAACATACATAAAAAGTGGTCTCCACTGTTTCTGGGACAGAGTTTAGCCTGGTTTTGCACGCCTAGAGGAGGTTCGATAATTTTCTGAACCCAGTCGCTGGACCAAAGAGAAATGTTCACTGTCCTACAAGCGTGAAGCCATTTCTTCCCCAAGCTTCTCCAAAGAGTGTGAAGTCTTTGAGGTGAACACCACAGTCATCGTTCCTTCCCTCTGCCAACGACGAAGAGCGAGAATCCCCAAACCGACTCCCGCCTATAGCTTTTCAACCAGAAAATACAGGCAATTTCTCTCTCCTTCCGTATACCTCCCCGTGGTTTGATTTCTGAGTTACTCAATATCTGACGGACCGCGGGTTAGCCGGATTGAGCTCCTAGAGACTTCGCTGGGCTCTTGAGCCGCTACCTACACTGCAGAGTCTATCCGGGAACGTTTGTAAGATCCTACCACTGAGTAAGACGGTAAAATATAAATTCTTGCCCAGCCACTGGCACTCCTGCGAGGACACTTCATAAACGCACCACTTCTAAGCTGTGGCCATTATCTTCCCCTAATTTCTGCCTGCTAGCAGCTTCTGCAACTGAAGAAGTATTTCAAATTAATTTGTCTGTCAATATCTGCGTACTGAATCAACTAATAAGAGAGAAATATTTTTCATTCTCTTCTTCTCAGTCAGAGGAAGAGACTTTCTTATCACTGAATAAAGCATCCATTATTGCGCGCTGTAATCCCATTCTGTCTTTCAGGTCGTTTTTAGCCCAGAAAACGCTGAATCAGCACCATAAACCAATCAAGTAATTTCTTTCATTTTCCAACATTCAAGCAAAATAATGAAAATCACATCTCATTTGATGAGGAGAATATACGACAGAAATCTATTCTTCCAAGGATAATTTTAAAAGAGGTATGCCAAGTAAAGGACTGCTATTGCACAAACACGTAGCTAATGTAGGGTCTCTTCTGCTGAACAGATAAATTCCATTTTTGACTGTCATCTCATATTTAGATAGTACATTATGAACAATAAATCTGCACGTTTAGCCAGCTTCTAAACAGTGCAAAGACATTAACTTGGCAAAAGAATGACCATTACTTTGATGAATGAAACATTCCCCTAAAATATTCATGTACTATATGATAATATCCAATTGATAACCAAAAAAACCACCCCACTGCAGATTTAAATAACTGAGATGTATATGAGAGAAACCGAGTAACGTACATAAGAGGAGTTATTATGGCACTGTTAGGAGAACCAACAAATGAAAAAAAAGCTTGATAAATATTTTCCATAACAAAACACAATTGGTTTCAGTGGGATACAGCTCTGTTTCTCATTAGTTATCCTTCACTTGTCAGACAAGTTCCATATTTCACTGAAACCCGCTGAGTATTCTTTATAGTTTGCTGGGGAAAGCGGCTATACATTTAGCACGTTCCCTTTATGCTGTGTGTTTTCACAGGTCTTTCTTTAAAACACACTGTACATGCTTTTGCTGCCTTCCCTTAGGATAGTGGGTTTCGACATCCAAGATGAGTTTAAAAGCAGGTAACAAGTCATCACTTTTGAAGCTGCAGAGCCGCTGAAGAGGCGCAATAGCCCCAGCAGCCATTATCAGTGCCTGCCAGGGTGCCACAGCATCAAGTTATATGATAAAGCACTCAGCTGACACCAGAAAAATAATCATTCTCTCTCTCCTGCACCACCCCCTTTTTCACAAGGAGGCTTTTTACACTCATTAAATGCAACCTTATCTCTGAAAGACTGCAATCCTCAGCAAATGACAAGTGTGCCTAATCTCATTTTCTGACAAGCGATTCTGACAGCACCTTCCTTTTGATTTCTAAGACACGTAGCTAGACATATATTAATCTGTCAGTCATCGCCCCTAGGAAGGATGGAAAAAAAAGGAGAGACAGAGATGAACATTTGTGAACGTGAAGGGAACAAGGCAAGAAAGGACCAAGGGTCCTTTTCTGGCTATTTTAGGCAACGCAACCGTGTTTCTCCACTCCTCCCACCTCAACGTGGCACCCAGGCCCCTTCTGTGCCGCAGAGCCGCAGACCTACGTGTCCGCAAAGGTGGACTAACACACATTTTATTTAAGGCATGAGCGTGGCCCAGCAGCTACAGACTAGGAGTCAGCTGTGGGTGTATTTTCAGGTTTTCCCTGTGTGGAAGGCAGTTGGACTCATTTCACTTCTCTGCGCCTCAATTTTCAGCACTGGATATAAAAGCATTGCATAAAATCCAAGTGTTATTGTCACCACGGTGCATATTTTAGTTACAGACATGGGACTTCCCGGTACCGGTACTATAAAACGTTGAGCCTTAATTCCAAATTTACAGATTATGAAAGTGTTCTGCAGTAACACTTTTTTTCGCAGCAAGAAATGCTTTGTCGTTCCCGTCACCATCAGCCCCACTTGGCTCCGGTAGCCAGCCTGGCTGGAACACGCTAGCGGGGATGGGCAAAGACAGGTTTGATAAAAGCATCAAGATTGAAAGCATCAAATTGTTGTCAGGTCTTAACAATTTTGTACTAACGCTCAAAGTGCTCTAAAACAAAAGCGTTTAGTACGACGTCGTGGCCTGGCAAGGCGCAAACTGGAGAGGCTTATCAAGACTGAGTCAAGTTGAGGCTACGGAAAGGTGGGATTTCCAAGAACTCCCAGCTATACTACGAGAAGATGTATTTAAAGCCTGAGAGCATTCGGGGCCCTGACAATGAGTGGTCAATCGGCAAATTCGCGTGCGTTTGCCACTCAGCAAGTGTGCAAAATACGGGCACTTCATGCCTGAGGTGTGGTCCGCATTGGTGAGCGCAGGGATGTGGGTGGGAGGAGTAGGCTGGTAGGGAGCTACAAAGCTGCAAAGGGGTGTAAAAGAAGTGAAGTTCTACAAATGGGACCCAAAGGAAGAAAGACGATTAAACGAGGTGGGAGGCAGCGTTCTTTATCTTACACAGACCTATTAGTTATGTTCCTCATAAACACGCCTTCTCCCTCTTAGCATGTGAGTCATATTAATATTCCTACCCACCGAACACTAAATTAGAGTAAATTATACAGATTTACCGTCTACCATTTGCTCGCTGACCAGTTTGCACTTGCAGGAGCCTCCCCGGCTGGCAGCGCATCTTCTGCCTGGGGACGTCCCGGGCACCGCAGCTCCCAGCTGGGCTGAGTTCGGCACGCTCAACTAAGAGCTGCTCACCGCCGCCTCTCCCTTCCACTGTACGGTATTAAAGTACAGGAGAAACTTTATTGTTCATAATGGGATAAGAAAAAAAAATCAAATGAAAGCGAAGTACAAAGGGGCTCAAATCCAATGCTTTAAAGCAATGCCATTTTCATAGTAATACAGTCATTAAGTACTTGTTTGATGGTGCAAAAAGTAGGCCAAGATCTTTGCTAATACATTTTATTAATCAATACCTGCACTAGAAGATGGGAACAATTAAAGTTTTCCTCCTCACTCAGACAAAGCAGCATAAAGCTTGTGATCTACTTAAGGAGCCCGCCACTCAATGGAAAGATGAAAAGACTTCTTTAGTTTTACTTAAGAGCTGAAATGATGTTAATACTTCAAGTGTTCAGGATCTGGTTCTCAGAAAGACAGTAAATGAGCAGTGGCAGGAAAGCTGCCTGCCGTCGCCGCGTCCCCTTCCTCGCGTTTCCACACTGATGTCATCATAACTGGAAAACTCACAAATACATTCTGGAGTTCACTGAGCCTGAAAATAACACTGGAGATATTTCCTTCGCCGTGCAGAAGTCTTTAATAAATAAGCAGGAACGCACATCTACTGCTGATGAGCCTTATAAGGATAAATGTAAACCTGCCGCTTGCATAGTTTACATTTATGCCAGCTTTTTTATTAAAAAAGGATTTTCTAGTTGCATCTAAGCTTCAGGATGTAGAAAAGAAGGCATAGACAGAAAAAGTCTCTTCCTATGGGGAAAAACGGTGGGGGGAAACGGCGCAGTTCACTGCGCAGACCTCTGGCTCGGGGAAGGAGAGACTTCTCATCTCACAATGAGAGTTGCCAATACGGGCATCAAATAAGAGAAAACTGCCTAAAATCTGCCCAAAACGCAGCTGTTCTTGGGAGACTCCAGCTCTGTCCCTGCAGGAGGGGCCACCATCACTCAAGGAACAACACTTATCTCTTTTCCACCGCTCGGGACCTCCAAAAATGCACCTTGGCCATCATCCTGGTGGGCCATGGGCCACCAGCGTTGGCACAGCTCCCCTGCATGGACCCGCTCGACTGTTTGGGCTCCAAAAAAACTTTTGATAGGGGTCTCATGGCACGAGGTACAGTGCAACCACGTGGGAGGAGAGACTCCGTGCAACCCCAACCGGCAGGACAATGAACAGGAGACGAGGGATATGGTTATTTCCCACTCCTCAGGAGAGGAACATCAAATGAGACAAATGCAGGTAGCGCCAAAACCTGAACGCTGCCCAGTTTCAGCTACTGTTTGATTCTCTGGTGAGAGCAGAACCTCATCCGAGACCTCACAGACTTCTGCTGTGGAACAAAGGGTCCATCACGCACAGGCACTGACCTTACAGCACGAGAGAGAGAAAGCATGGACACAGCCAGTGTTGTGTTTAAAACAAATAGTTTTTTCGTACGATCATTAACAGAAATATAAATGCAAATGACCTTTTAATTTGTATCATGAGAACTAATCAAGCTAATGTTGCAGCCAAAAGAGAAAATTTCTCCCTGGTCATCATTTTGCAAACGTTGGAGATAGATTCATGTCATGTAGTTGACCTCTTGTAAATTTGCTGCCTAGCTTCACTTAGGATTAAGCCTACCAGGCACCTTGCTGTTTCTAACCCACTTGTCAAAATGATGTGAGCGCCTCGCTCACACTTTCTTCAAGGCTCCCAATTCTCCTTCCGTGCATCTTCGCCCGGGATCGCAGAAGTCTAGCTCAAAGCACTGCGGAAGTCACGGTACTCACAACAAAAAGGCTGACAAGAAAATAAGCAGATGGATCCTGTTCTAGTCCAGCCTCCATCCACACATCCGTATCTCTCAGAAAGTCTTGATCTAAAGTCCTCTGAAAATAAAATCCTTCTAACACAAGAAACAATTTTTACTAGCTCTCAAGCTGCTATTTTTCTTTCATTTAAGATTCGAACAAAACCTAACTGCTTTGTCTCTCAGGCTCCCTTGATCTCCTTCACTTTTAGCTGGCACATAAAGTCAATTGGCTGCACCTCTCTGCTTGATAAAGACATGCCAAATGTTCTGATGTATCTTTAATGAGGAGATTGATAAGACATAGTCCAACAAGGCGCTGAACACTCTGACCCCGAGCTAGCAAAGCACTTAAATATCTGCTTAACTTTAAGCAAAAAGAAGTCCTTTTGAAGCTGACGGGGCTGTTCTGGCATTCAGACTTAAGCACCGTTTTATGAATTTCACAGGATTAGGGAGAGAGCCTTTGCAAGGTTGAACCGCAGTTCCTGAGAGAGGAAAAAAAGTTAGAAATACACAGCTAACCTAGCGAGAGCCAGGGCTGCGGAGTGTCGAGGATAAATTATGGCAAGTCCCTCTATTATTAATTAATGTGTCAGTCACGTTGCATGTAACACTGTGTGTATTATTATTGTGTTAGAGGGAGCGGGCAGGTTTATTTTCTGTTGTAATGTAATGTTTCATAAATGGGATGGAACACATGAATGATCTGGAAGGATGAAGGCTTGGGCATTTACTTCAAAATAAATGTTCAATTTTACAAGAAGAAAGGGACAAATACAAAATAATACAAATCAAAATTAATGATAGGAAGGTCATGGAGAGGAAGCTGAAAGAGTAAAACTGATACCAAAGCTGAGCTATTGTTCCTGAGGTTCAGTTAATCAGTTGATCTATATCCAGTCTGGATTATTCCAGGCATTACTGGAGGAGGTGTGCTTTGAGAATCTAATATAATACACGAGAATCATGATAAAACTTTAACCTGTTTTGATAATACAGCTACATGTTCTACTCCACACACCCCTCTAAGAAAGGCTGCCAGATCTTATCAGGGTTAGTTATTAATCTATTTGTTCCTATAAGATCTTTTTTCTTTTTTCCCCCTTTTTTAATAATTCACTTTTTCTAAAGAGGAACTGATTTAATGTAGGGAAAAAGCTGCAGCATATCAAAATGTGAGTGGAAAAACAGGTAAGGAGATAATGTTTGTTTAACTGGGATGGAAGAGTTATTTCAGAGATATTTTATATCATTTAAAAAGCACTGAGTACTATTTTATGCCTCTACCTGAGGAATAAAAGTCATAGTTATGAGTCCAGCTGTACATATTTCAGTAGCAAAGCGAGATTGTAACAGATACATAAAAATTTCTTTAAAAAGTAGCTCAAGTAGATTTTTCACGAGTAAAACACTGGCAACCTGAATTTTAATATAATTCTCAGCATTTCAGTGGAGCATGTTGTTCATCTGTAAAACGCTACAGAAAACAGAGCATAAATCATTCCCGCTTAGCCCTGAGTCGCCTCCGTTCCGGCAGCAAGGAGGCAAGCGGCCGGCCGGGGCCCGGCAGTCCCGCACCGCCACGGCTGCGCCTGCGATTCAGGTTACCGCTTCCACGTTTGGCAAAATTTATGTAACTTGTATGATGTTTGGGGTTTATGGCTATTGATTTAAGAAGTTTTCACTGATTTATAAATCCCTGCTATGTAAACAACAAAAAATAAGATGTTAATCATTACCAAGTTGAGCTTCTCTGTCTACAGACTATTACACATAACACGATAATTAAGTCCTTCTACTTAGCAGCGTGTTGCAATATTGCGGCGTGAGCCTCTGTATCACCCAGGACGTCCGCAGAGGAGAAGGCTATAAAAAGCTGCCTGAGCTGGGTTTATTTTAAGAGGCCTTCAGACCAAAAGCCTCATCTCTGCCTCGGACCTGGCAGGAAAGCGCGCAAGAAGTCACCCGGGCTCCCTATTAAAATACTGTTAGCACATACGAGAGTTTTCGTCTTCTTTTTAGTTCAAACAGTCGTCTGGGAGAGACAAAGAAACAAAGTGCTTGGGTCAGTGGAAATTTCTGACAAAGCCTTTTCTTCCTGGCACACACAGGGACAACCCCACCAACTGCGGCAGGCTCCCCCCGAATGACAAGGCAAAGGTCCTGATTAAAGGCCCTCTGGGGGGGACAAAAGATGGCCCAGGACTTCAAAGTCAACACACTGCTGGACAGCGGGGAGGTCCTTTCTTCCCCCCTCTCTCCTTTTAACTTAAGCTCCCGCTGACTGTGGAGGGGCTTCTAATTGCATTTCACAGAGGCTGAACAAAACGTGGTCTTGTCTTCCACACAGCAGTGACCCTGGAGGACGCGGGATGTGAGGTGAGGTTTCAGAGCAGGAACAAAAAGAAGTTTATCATGTCAGCAAGCCGTGCAGAGGTAACGGCGAGGCTTTTTCAAGATTATTTGCATGTCGCCATGTTTCTAGATACGAACAAGCAGTGGTGGGTCTTCATAGAAGCGGTGTGGCCAGCTCCCTCCTCATCCCTTTGAACGTGGGGCATCTCCAAACCCACCCCGTGCAAGTGGGCCAGGGTTTGATCCGACACGCGGCACCAGTGGAAAGCCGGACACAATTGAAGGTGGTTGCCTTGACCAGCGGAGTGAATATCTCCTTTTGTGCTGCAGAAAAAGAACCTTTGCTCACTGACCCAGGTCTGGACGTGGAGACGCTTCTTTGGCAAATTGTAATCTTGATCAAATGACACCCAGGATGATCTAAGCAGCCTAATTAAAATTCCCCCAGCGTGTCTAGAGCTGTGGATCGGTTGAAAGAAAAGGTTGGGCTGAAGCCTGATAGATTTGCTGGAAGTACAGGAAAGTGGTTTTAGGGGACGCGGAATGGGAAGAACGCCTCGAGCCAGATGTCACATAGGCAACGCCATGCCGGCGCAGACACGGGGCACGATTTAAATCAAACACAGAAGTATACTGCAACCCAGCAGAGTTAGCGTTTGGCCATCTTACCTTCCATTTTTAATGACAAAAAAGGTCTGCATTAGTATGCATGAACAAAACACCATCTCATCCGAAAATAAAACAAGTCAATAAAGTACTATCCCTTTAATATTTGATAGTCTCTCTTCTCCGCTTCCCTAATGAGATTTGCTTTCTCATTCTTTTTCTTTTGCATTCAAATTTCAATCTGCAACAAATTTTCCACATTACAGGATGAACCATATATCTGTTTTCCCACATTGCACAACACTAGACCCAACACAATACATCAAAATCCCGACAAGTGGAGTTTATCCCGTGTTCCCTTTGCCGATGCTAGACAATGAAACCCAACGCCGCCGAGCCCTGAGCCTTCTCGGTGGATGCTCACATAAGAGAATTAGACCTAGAATGAGGTTAGTTAGTCACCGCTGATTCATCATGCATGTGAGATTTGGATTAACAAACCGTTCATCCCCGATTCCTCGTATATCGGCCCATGTTTCTAACAGGAGTGGGGTTTTTTTTATTTACTAACTGACAATAGTGGAAAGCCTCATCTTCACATCCGTATTATAATAAATGCATTATAAATGAGTAAGTAGGAAACAGTAAGGAAATGATGTTTTACTTTTAAATGCTAATTATGGAGCCCTGGTGCAGTTAATGTGTAGGGTGTTCTGTCAATTTTTAATGTTTATGCCAAGTGTAGTCTTCAATTTAACATGAGCTTTTAATCCTTTGAGTACTAAATTGCCTTTTAATGCTTGCAGCACAACATTGTGTTTGCACAAAGTCAGGCCTGAAAAATGAATTTACTACAAGATATGTGCATGTATGGAGGGGGGAGGAAGTACAAAGGACAAGAGTTTTTTTTAATGATGTTGTTGGAACCGTACAAGAGGAAGGAACTGCTTTCAGGATGTACCTGGCAATTGTTTGCAGTGGCACAAGGCTGCTGTTGATTTAGTATCTCTGTTGAAGCATTTTCAGGCAGAGCTCTTTCAGGCTCAAACAGTTTATCCACAAGCTATACCAAAAATTCATGGTTCACACCCATAAAGGAAACTTTGAGAAAAATACTGTGAAAGGAATTACCATGAAGAGGTATCTGCACGTTCAGTAAGATAAAGTACCTAAAAAGAGAGAGAGTTTTTCAACCGACCGTATGTAAAAGAAATGCAAAGAATAACGCTGTTCTGGAAAAGATACGTCGTATGGTAATTTTCAGGGCTGGTTGGCTTGGTTTTGTCTTTTCAGCTGGCTTATGGTAAGAGGCACAAGGCAGTTCCCAGTCCTCAGCCTGCTACACTCAGTAACCCGGTTAGGGCACAAAAACCGCGGGGCTGAGAGTGCGTTACCCCAGCCTGGCGTCACTTTTCTTTCCCAGTCTGCCCTTCAGCAACCCAGTGCACAGTCGGAGTCGGAAGAACGGCTCAGGCCCCCTCGGGGACGGTGCAACTTCAGAGCGAACGAGACAGCCACAGCCGCCCCGCGCCCACCGTCAGGGTTTCTCTGCCAGGGGATCGCGTCCTCGCCCGCTCCCGCAGCGGCGCTGGCCGGGATTGGGGCAACTGGACCAACCCCAAACAATCTCCCGTCACCGGAGCCTCTTGCCTCCCCTCCCTCGCAGACGCTAGGATGTAGGGGAGTTAAAGCAGCTTGTGAGGCTAATCCCTATTTATCTCCTTGGTGAACAGACTTTTTAAAATGACACTGTTCGCATGCTTAAAGCTCCAAATTTGACTTTCCTTGACAGCAGCCATCTCAGGAATCCCAATGAGGTTTATTTTTGGCAGTCGAGCCTTCACAGAATAAGCTTCGCTGCATGTACGGTTTTCAGCGCACCAATGCAACGCTGCAGATGAGTAGAACTGGGGACCGGAGGATTTTTGTACATCCTGATAATGTGTCCTCAACCTTACTCCCAGCTCAGACCCAGAGGGCAAAAGCTCATCAATTAAAATCTCTTTCCTTTCTCTCTTCCCCCACTCCTCCACCATCCGTAAGATTTTTAGGAGATATTGCAGGTATTTGAAAACATCTTTCCTTCTGCCTCGTTTTAGCACCCCACGTGTGATAATGTGCATTTAACACTGTCCACTCCAGTAACTTGGTTTTACGGGAGGAAGCACCTATTTGCTTTTCGGCGATTAGCCAGCCACTGGGAACGACAGGCAGAAAGAGCCAGAAATACAAACAGGGTAAATTGCTTTATGATTAAATAATATGGCTTTTTAAAATGTGGCTGTAAAGGAAAACTTTGCCAACTAAAGGTGGAGTTCGAGCTGCCAAATTCAATTGCCACAGGTAGACAGATCACTTTTAAACATTACTTTTTAAAAAACTGCAGTTGAATTTAATCTACAGGCCTTGCGCTAAAAACACATATGTTGAATTTAAGCACAGAAGAAGTCTTGCCACATAAAACGGGCAAAACATTTTGCGTTAAGCACATGTATAACTGCTTGTGGAACGGAAAGCCAAATTAAAACAGACTGAGGGCGAGATGAGATGCACAGCGCTGTGCCAGCCGAGGCTCCGGCTGCCTTCACCCCACGTTTACCCAACCCCTCCCCGTTCCCCCGAGACTTTCTGCTCCTCTCTGTTCATCGCGTGCTTGGAGACCCCCCGTCCGCACGGGGGAAAGCCCGTCTTCCCAGCGGAGCGCGGGCATCGCCACCATCACTGCTCTCGTCCCGAGGCTGCTGCTCGGGCGCAGGGCGAGTCCCCGGCCCGCCGGGGAGCTGCCGGCACCGCAGCCGCCCGGCCCCGGGCACCCGAGTCGCAGGCTGAGGAAGGATTTCTTTGATGTGCCTCGGGAGATCGTTACACCCGTTTGCAGAAGTACGAATACTGCAGCTCGAAGGTTGGAAAATACACGTTTGGGAATTCTCCCCTATCTTTATCTGGCCCATTGCCTCACTAATGGCATCCAACTAAACGTCCTGGCTTTGAGAACGGGGAGGTCCAGGAAACCACGGAGTGTTGGCCTTTTTTGTCTTGTCATTACATCATTTCTTCAAGTCAACTACTTAAAGCTTGGTGCTCAGAGTCAGGCTCTTAGGCCCAGATTTATCTCATCTCACCGAGACATTAAACACCCTGGCCCCAGTCTAACACTAAGATTTTTCTATACCAAATAGAAATGACAGGTACCTATAGCACTGCCATACTTTAAAGATCCAATAAAGTACAATTCATACTTTAGAGAACGAAATATAGGTCCTCATTTGCTCAGTGGCTTTGATGTGGTGATTTAATTTATGCAGATAAAACTCTATTAGATGCCAGTTTTAAAAGCTTGGTCTTCAAATCCTGGTGTTGCATTCCGAGAGGGGGACGAAGTAGAATCCACGGACGGCGAAGGGACATCCACCCTGCCGCACTCACGCGCCCTTCGGAGCATCACCACGTTCAGGGCTTCAGGAGGAGGCCGCGGCTGCCGAGGCCTCGCTGTGCTCTCTACAGTGCTATAGGCCATATGTTCAACGCATTGAAATATTCCTATCTTAGGCCTCGGTCTCCAATAGGAGGACTGGAAAAATCAACCCATCTTTTCGAACGGGATGGATGCAAGAGCAGGGCTGGGTTTTGCCTCGTGGGACAGGACACTCGGAGCGCGGCGACGGTGGCAGCGGGGACGGGGACACGCGGGCTCTCTGGCTGGGGTCAGATCTCAGCCCTGGCACGCGGTTCTGCAGGTGCCTCAAGGCAGGAGTCCCACTGCCACAAACCACCTACCCCTTTTCATATATTTTAAAATAAGATGGGAATGAGGTCTTACGTATTCACAGCATGTTCCGCTTTGCCTTGCCTTTCCAAGCCCTCTTCCTCCTAAGTTTTTTTTCTTTTTTTTCCCCCCACACAGGATTTTTCATCCTACCAGTCAAGGTTGCATTTTTCTCTTTTCCTTTTCGTGCCACTGAGGTGTACAGTGCCTATGTTAGATCTTGTTCATTAATGTATCAAGGCATCTTATTTTGTATTACTTCCATATCTTGATGTTATCTAAAGCTTTTTATATAGTAAGAGAGAAATTACAAGGTTTATAATTTCCCTCATACATGTAACAAAAATGATAAAGCATGAAATTGCTGAGCTGTGACTGATTTTCTATAAAAGTTCAACAACTTCCAGCAGGCTACAGCGGAGATGTGGTTGGTTTTGGTCTGCGCCTTCGGGTCTGTGTCTGTGTGCATCTGCGTGTGTACGCGTGTGTAATTATAAACTTCTATATGTATTTTATACATGTCAAATACCTCACACTTGGGTGAAACATTCAAACACCAGATAAGACTCTGCTGAGAGGATGCAGCGTGTCTGCAGTAGGTTTGGAATTACACTGGAATTTCGTAGAACACCAGACAGCTCTTTAATAGTCCTGTTTGGACAAGCAGATGAAAGAAGGGATTCAGTTTACCCACATCTGCAAAATTGAGCTTGGAGGAATAAACACTCAGCAAGAAACTTCTGATTCTTTGTGCACCCGCCTAGGGCAAAAGTACCGCAGCGCTAGCTTTACTCCCGGGCTTTCGAATGCCTCTTGCTTTTGACCAGGCCACAGATACAGCAGCTCTAAACTGCTGGCTGCGCCTCCCCGGAGAGTATGAGCAACCTGGCTCCTGGCAGCACCCGAGCACCACACTGTGCGCTGGAGATCGTGGGAAACGGAGAAAGCTCAGCACCTCTCAGGATCTGACGAGACCAGGCCAAAGTCACTCAAAGAACAACAGCAGCTTAGGCATCAGACAGACAAGGCAATGCACAATCAGCCTCTTAAACTGTGTAACTAATGACGATGGAGCTGTACTCCTTCTGACGTCCTACTGAAGACCAAGTGAAATTAAATCTTTCTAATTAGTAATCATTCACCCAATATCTTCTACGCTGCTGGTGTCGGACAGTTACAAATGCTTCGGTGGTGCCAGGATCCCCATCCCAGATGTCCAGGACACCGTGAGGTCAACCCTGCGTCCGTGGCAAGGTTAGAGCAGCCCAACGCCGCCTACTCCTGGACTCGTCAGCAGCGTTAATGAGGCCCTGCAGCTTGCCACGAGCTCACGGCTGCCAAAGTCAGCTGCGGAGTTGAAAGAAACGTTCCCACTGTGGGATTTGTCCATGAAGCCAGATTCCTCTCCCTAAGCCAGGTTTCAGAGAATACAATGTCCCTATCGCATTGCCCCGGCATCTCGTGGCTGGCAAGCCCTGCTCCCTCCCCACCCCCTTTCCAACTGCCTTGAATGTCCAAGTCTCCGAGTTTAAGTTCCTCTGCCATTCAGCTCTACAGCACGCTAGACAATGGTGAGCCTTTTAAAAATATATTTTTTTTAAAAAGTGTGAATTTAACGGTATATAAAGTGTTTGTGCCACGCTGCCTAATGTTCAGCTGGCCACGTTACGCAGCAATGAAGGTAACGCGGTCTCGAGGCAGGTTTTAACACCGGGCAGCTATTTTACAGGAGCTGTTCAGTGTCGCATCCATTCCCATCACACACACACACACAAAAACCCGCGTCTCTGCTCACAGGGCTGATCTTCACCCGCAGAGCGCGCGGGGCCGGCGCAGAAGGCATGGCACCACCGCTGAGACGAAACGCTGCTTGCCGCGCCGGCCGTGGCCACGGATCACAGAGGGCACCAGCGGAAGCGTCTCGCATTTTGCTTCACGTAATGCCGGTTTAGGTTCAGGATTCCCAGACAAGCTGGCTATCACCTCATCCTATGACGCCTTTGCGGCGTTCACTTTCCAGCGTTCACTCTTCCAGTCCAGGAGCCATGGAGGGCTGGAGGACCTGCCCGGTAACGGCACGCACTAGTTAAATTGCACTATGTTGCGGATTCATCCTTATTTAAATGTATGCATGTATAAATATTCTTCGAAAGTTTTGAGCACATACTCTAGTATGGTAATATCTTTCAAAAGCTGTGAATTTCACTAAATCATTTTTACTGCCCTAGTTTTGAATGAAGTGTAAATATTGTACGCAAGAAATACGGCCGGCGCTCTAAGGGCACATACTGCGCGCCGAGCCGAGCAGGCCTGTGCGGCTGTAACATAGGGTCTGCTTGCGGTTCTGGAAGACTTTTCATCCATCAACTTGTTTTAGTGAATATAATAAGGGAATTTAAATCATATAATGACAGATTTTCATCTCCTTTATTTTAGAGCAAATCTGGAAGTCACGTGAGCTCAGGAAAGCTAAGAGCAAGGAGATCAATTAGAGAGCCTGATGGAACCCCAACTTCCCCTTATGCCAGCCTTCCATATAGACTGTAAGTCTATAAATTGCCTTAAAAAAATTCTCATTGAGAAAGTCAGGTACTGTTTTTATGTTATTGCATTGCCTAAGAGCCTTAGTTATGAACTTAGATTCTGGATATCTAAAATAAAAAAACAGCCCCTGTCTCAGAGTTGCACATTACATATACCAAGGCATTCATTGCCCAACTGGATCCGGGCTAATGCATCGCATTTATTTCCTAAAAGCATTCACAGGAGAAATAAAAGAGCAAACAAAATAAACCCTAATGGTACACGCGAATTAAATATACACGGTCCTTTACTACTTGGTATTTTCCACCTTCGCTATTCATAAAAAGCAAGCAAGAGAGCCAGAAGTTTCTTTACTCGTAACGATGAGCGAAGGCTGGATTCTTAACTCCGTGATCCTTTAGAAATTGCCTGCGTCTATTATATACCGAGAGTCAGCACCTCAGTCCGTTAAACTGTCACACCTCTTGTTCAGGTTTCTCCTGCGGTAATCTCCTCCCTGCTCAACTCCAGATAACACAATGCATTTCCTCTTCTACTTTCTGAGCTTATTTGCAGACGTAGCCATCCATAAGAAGCTTTAAATATGTATTACACTACAGTAAAAACCCCTGTGGCCCACCAAGTAGTGGGCTGGAAAACCAGTTTAGATTCGCAAAGAAGCTGGTATTAAAATCCTCGAGGACTTAGCAGTTCAGCCTGTCATGCGTTTTAAGACCTGTGAATAATAGAGGAGCACTGGTAATTTTACTAAAAAATGAAATTCCATCATTTCTGCAGAATAAACAAAAACAAAACAATGCATTAGCTATGCAATACTTCTCAGCACCACAGTTCGAATGCATCATTAAAGACAGATTTTACCCATGAAAAGTATTTTAAAAAAGTAATAAATACACAAAACTTTACATATACTTTTCATTTCCTTCCTACATCCTCTCTGTGGGAGGTAGACTCAGATTAAGTTGGTATAGCCAATTCCTCCAGCTCCGGGAAGCTGGACTCCTATTTCTTACAGCTCACATATTGTATATTGTGCTCTAAACTAGATCCTACCTGCAAGTGTAAAATTCAGGAGTATAGATCTACGATGTTTCACAAATTTTAGAAATGACAATAAGTGAAGAGGAGCTAGAATGTAATTTCACTGTTGGTACATCAAGTTCACGTTCACATTTCCAGGTCCTAAGGCACACAGTAAGAACAATCCCCTTATTTTTCTCTCTTGAAGGAGCTGTTTTATTACAAAATTCAGCTGGATTCTTCTATGCTCCAACCTGAGAAAAATATGGCTTTATTAGTTAAATGAGGAACTGGTTTCGAAGAAGGAGCACAGCACTATGGAAGTTAATGTGCAAATTGATGTGGATAACGTCTCTGCCGGCCTATGGTCCGGGCGAAGCAGCGTCGCCTTCTCCCTGCTCCAGTTAAGGGAAGTATCACCACCCATTTGAGGAAGGAACACACCGCTGCTCGGTATCGACTCACAGCATCGTGATGCTCTAAGGAAGGCAAACCGAATCCCGACATCCAAATTAAACCTCCAGGAGGGGAAAAAAAAGGTACCCGCAAACATCGGAATGTTGAAGGATGATATTAAACCGGGAGAACTATAGAGCAACAGCTACAGTCAAAAAGGTATGGCCACGTCTCCCTCCAGCCCCCTCCAATGACAGAGTACCAAAGGCTTCTTATTGCTTTTGAGTGCATCTCAAAAAAATACTGTAAAATAATGGGATTGAGTCTTTTCTCTGGTATACTGCTTTAAATTATTAGTGATTCCAACCCAAATTATGGCCTTGCACTGGTGTAAATGAGAAGACAGCTAGATATCACAGGCATCATGTTAAACTGGGCACCGCATCCCAAAAATACTACTACATTAATTCACAGAATGCATACATGGCAGACATTATTCAGGTCACTGCAACGGTCTCAGCCTTGAGAAGACACAGAGTGACAGAGGACAGCTGCAAAATATCCATCCACCGCGCACGGCCACTGACTGCCCTGGCACTGCGCTCGGACGAACCTGACCCAGCGGGTACGGTGACGAGAGCTGTCAATTAAGCCTTGTAGACAAGTCACCGAATTCTCCGAAACGCACAGCTCCAGGAAAGGATACTGCAAGGTTACCAATGCAAGTCGCGTCCTAAGGGTAATATTCAGGAGCAGTTCCTCAGTTGGTAGCCTGCAGAATGTCACTCGCACAGAAAGTCACGATGCCTTGATAGGCTTCACAATTCCCCATCAGTTCTCCAGCTGCTTGGCTAATCAGATATTATTACCTCCTTTGTGTTTTCTTTCCCAACCCTCTCTCTCCCTTTCTCTGGCAAGGTTGCTGTAAAAGGACTCGGTAATGATTCCTATCTAAATATTTCACTTGCAATACAAAGGTCTGTATTTTGCATACCGTGGAACTTTTGTTGCTTTGTCTTTTGACAAAAAGCTCCCCAGGCTTCTGGGAATAAATACTGATAATTGTACCCAGCCTCAACAGAGCGTGCTGTATATTAAACCACACAAAATTGCATTCAAATGCTGTAATCGTTGAGGATGTGACTTCAGCACACCCAAGCCCTGAAGAAACAGGTCTGGGAACCTTGAGGTTACACCAGAGGATCTTTCTGTGCCACACAGACACCTCGGCAAGACGCGTGGAACCAGAGCTCAGCGCTGTGCTCCCTGGTCCTGGGGGTCACCTCCGCACTGGAGATCCCCCTCGCTGCAAGCAGAGGAGTGAAAGGAGCATTTCACATCGGATTTTAAACATGGTTGGCATTGGCCTGCATCTTCTACAGACATTAGCAGGCACATGGCCATTAACTTCCTTGGGAGAAGATGCAGGTCAGCGCTAAAAGCTTTAGAAACCCTCACCTTTTGACTTAAACTCCTGCTTTCCATGTGTGCAGAACACCAAGATTTCAACTTTCCCTAAATCAGCGAAGATTAAACCTCAGATTTCCAAAGCCAGGCAAATTGTTACGATTCATTTTTCCTCCCAGTTCCCTAACAAGCCAGACCTGGTGCCTTTAAAGTCTTCTGCAAAGGAAAGATCCGCAGGGCTTTGAACCTCCTCTCCCATATTTGAAGAGCACCTTCACCACCAAACAACTGCCCCTTGTCGAGCAGACACTCAACTCTGTGCAACATTTAAAACAGTCCCTGGAGCAAGGGCTTGACTAGTCACTGCAGTTCATTGTGCTGTGTACGGGTACGCAAGCGAGCAGCAAAGGCCCTGCTCCGTCCGTCCAGCCCCGCTCCGTGCCGCCGAGCCACGAACAAAGGCAGCATTTTCTCAGCAGGACGTGTTAGCTCGGGCACGCTGCCACGGCTTCCCGGCTGCTGCAGGTAACTGGATGCAGTGTAGACAAGCCTAATGTGGTTTCATATGGAAATGAGTGGTAAATTATTAATATTAATAACATCTATAAACAACTGGTGACAACTTCAAGTGGCTTATTGTGTAGTACGTACAAGGCATCTGTTCATTATCATTTACAAGACACTCCTGATATACATGACAATTTACCCAAGTATCTGTGCAGACACGTTCCACTCTGAATTTCAGCGTTAAACACCGAGGTGCTAACAACATCCGAGAGGTCCGTGCTGACGAAACCACTGTGGACATACAGAAGCGCAAGTCCCCGGTGCAGGCGTCCTTCACCGGTAAACGGCGCCAGCGTGGATGAGCTCCTCGGCAGGGCAGTTCATTTACCTACGGATCTTGCCGCTCTATAAGGTCGCAGCGATTGCATCAGTGGAAATTTGTCTAATTCAGAGAGGGCCTGATTCTCACTGGAAGCCAGACGCCTGAAAGCTATTACGTGTCCATGTGATGGTTTAAGGCCCAGAGGAAACTTCCTGCAGCGCAGCGACTAACCCACGAGAAAAGGCTGTGAGAGGGGAAAGGCAAACAGAGGTGTACGGACAGGATTCGGAAAAGCACCACTATAAGTTTATTATGTCAAAGACGGAGTAAGCCGTGATGTTACAATTTTTCTGTCAAGGACAGTGATAAAAAACTATCCTCACTCCGAGCTCTGGGATTTACAGCATAGGTTTCCAACCTCCAGAGGCTAATTATTTCAAGTCATCCTGCAGCGCACCCTGGGCAATGCTTTATGAAGTTAGCTTCATGTGGTTGAACACCCGTTACTTCATTGGCCTCTTGCTGTCATGATGCAAAGACGGACTAGTACTTCATGTAGCAATTTTTAAATAGAAGTGGATGATTTTTCAAGTAATTATTAGCAAAAACGTCAAACAGAAAGGCAGAGGCTGGCTATCCTACTGAGAGGAACCACTGGGGCAGAAAATATGTGCCAGAGTATATAGTCGGAGCTGCACTGAGCTTGCTGTCAGACAATGCGTTCTATCAAACTGGAAACATAATACCGGGCTGCGTATAATACCCTCCTTTAATGAGGTGGCCTGAGCCGCCATGCTCTGCTGTATTCAAATAAACACAGTAGCTTTTCAGCAACTGATTTTAATCTCATTTCCTGATCTGAGAAGGGCCCGGGAAACCCAACACTTTCAAAAAAATTGTTTTTTAATTGTTGTTGGCAACCTCATCTACTACCTTCAAAGGACAAGTTAATGGTATCTAAACAGATACCAGCGATACTACAGTGAGCGAGGGAGCTGCCCTCTCTCTCTTTCACAAAGACCGATTCTCAAATTACCAGATGTTTTCTTCGTCTTTTGGAAAGAAAAAAATTCTTGAGACCTTCATCGAAGGAAGGCTGCTGAATTACAAAACTCAGCCGCAGATCGGCGCCGTGGCAGAACAACTTTGAAGTGGAGCCATCCACAGCGTACAGACTCCCCCCGTCGTCTGAGCAGATGCTCCCATGAACTATGAGCAATATCCACGCTGGACATTACTTCATTGAATTGCACACAGACCAGAAGAATGATCTTTTGAGGTTAAAACACCAGTATACAGCTACGGAACAATCTTCTACGGATTTCTGCTGTGTTATTAAATCCGCCCAAGACGCAATACTTCTACGTGTAAATGGAGAAAACAGTTAATCCTTCCCTTCCTTCTGCTGTCTCATTTTCTTGGTTAACTTTTCAAGCGTTTTTGGACATGGACCAATCCTTTTTGTGTGTTTAATAATGACACCTGAAGACTATCTGTACAATCACACTGCACGTAAATGACCAATAATGGCCGTGCTCTTATCAGATGGCCACCAAGCCTTGGTCACATCTCACCTTTCTGTAATTAGCTCCTGTATTGGGCTGCATGTAAAACCTAAAATAGAAACCTCTCCAGTCTTTGGGGAAGTTAAGGAATGGGTCAAACCACGTGACAAAACCCAACCCAAGCAGATTTAGGAATAAAGACACAATAATTTGGTTTTATAAAAGGCTGCATGAAACAGGGGAAAAGCCCCCTCGACCCCACATACAGTTGCAATAAAGGTTATCGCACACATCTGCAAAAGGCTGGCAAGTCAAAGGTGCGGCCGCCCGCCCGCCCCAGCAATCCAGCTGCGCTGCGTCCGGGGTTTCAGAGTAAGCCCGCATTTTAGTTGGGTCAGACTGGGTGTTCCACATACCCCTGTATCTGCAGAAATAGCTGAGCTACAAGAAACGCACCGTACAGCTGCTCAGCTCATTAACAGTATCGTCTTTGAAGCGACATCCAATTTTAGCAACTGAAACGCTATAGGTGGTTTAGGCTTGTAAACAGAAAGCAAAGCCAGGCCTTTAATGACTGTCCAGCTCATGACACAGCGAAGGGAATCTTATTGCCATTTAAGCCCGCTTAGCAAGCTTGAATATACGGCATTGCTTAACTTACCGTTAAACTGCTGTATTTAAAGTGTCAGAAAAAGCTGTGGGGACACACTTGTTTTTCTAAAGAGTAGCTGATTTTGATTCAACAGTGTGCTCCCACTTGACCTGAGCTAGACCAAAGTCACACAAACTGAAACACAAGTGTCCGTAAAGACAGAAGCGTTTTAATGACTTGTTTTCAATTTACACCTTACATAAGTCCTACACCAAGCCTTAAGAGGTTTCTATTGTTGATGTTCTCAGTACATTCATAGCTGATTTTTAAAACACAGATTTGCAAGGGATCGTCCATCTGCAGGAAGAGCATGCAGGTGCCTCCACAGCTCCGGGACATAGATGCCTCAGAGGAAAAGCAGATGCTAGCCCAAATGGTTCTGAGGATTTGGCTTATTATCCATCTCAAGTTTGGCCCTCAAAAATGATCTCAGGATAGGTTGTGCCGGGCTAGCAATGTCCTTCTGGGAAGGAGACGTACACCTTTCAAAATGGCTTGACCCAACTGGAGGTTTTGGGAAACAACACCTGGTCTCTCTCTCTTGCCTGGACCAGGCCCCAGGCATGGCACACATGCAAGGAGAAGTGAAACCTGTCCTGGCCTTTCAGCTGACAGGTTCCCCCATGGCAAAATGTCAGGAGAGATACCACACGAATGCACGACTGCAGGTAGGAGCTGCCAACTCAGGGCATGTACGAGCACGTGGGACGGGGCTGGCAGGCCCCGCTCCGGCCTCGCAGAGCCCGCATCTCCCGGCCCCCGCGGGCTTCCTGCTGGCCTGACTGCCCTCTAGTTTGGGAAGGAAAACCCACCTGAAGCATCGCCTGAAGAGCAGCAAGAATCAGGTGAAGCAGTCAAGCAAAGAGCTACTGGTAACTTATGGTTAAGCATCAATTTTTCAAAAGCCCATAAACAATTCAAACTCCTGATATTTTACTGAAAACAGTGGGACCAGGTACTTACGTTAGTCACAGCATGTTGCTGCAAAAGTTACCGCAAACCACCTTGGTGGTGTTTCCTGGGGAAACTGATTGATATCAGCACAGACCCCAAGTTTTACACTAGGGATGTACGTGAGTTTTCGGGGAGGGGGAACCAAAAAACCAAGTTTCCTTCCCAACTGTGATGGTTCATTAGAAAAAACAAGTGAAAACCAGACAAGCCTCTGGCCCTTCACATCATTACATTTCTGAAATAAAAATGACAACAAATGAGCGTGCTCATGACCAGCTAACCAGTTCCCCGAGCAGCAGAGGGTCCCCAGCACTTGTTACCTCCATCCATTTGAAGTCTGTCATTTAGCAAAGCCTCTTTTTCTTCCCTGCACTTCCAGCTGTTTATATGACACAAACCACTTTCTGGATGCAAGTCCCAGACCTCTCACATCTCACATATCGATGAATTAACCTGGGGAGGAAACTGTCAGACAAGTCTGACTCAAATTCCACCCTAATTTCAGCAGCGCACAGAATGAGCTCACACCTTTCTGCAGAGTGGCAAATTAATATCTTATAACCGGAATGATCTGTAGTAATCTGTATCGAAGACCTTTGCCACAGACCAGGACTCTATTGTATCTGCACGCCAAAAAAGCGCGAGAGGAGGACGGGCTCTGAGAGGATGCAGGGCCACCGGCTGAGCCGTGTGTGGGTTGCAAGCAGCTCCCAGCGCTACGGCACACGGGCATCAGCGGTTGTGCGGGTAAAACAGCCGTGGGAAGAAGTCGCTCAGCAGGGACTCCCCATCCCACTGCTCCCTGGGCTCTAAGCCTCAACCGCGTGCTCATCCCCGCTCCATCCCACCACGCGGACCTCCTCGGGGGCCACTGCCATCTCCCACCTGGGAACCACTCCTGCCCTCCCCAGCTATGTGGTGTGTCCTGACTCTCGATCATAAAGAGATCTGGGTGTGTTCCTTGCAACACAAGAACAGTCCTACTGCAACAGACCAAAAGCCTCCAACAAAAGCCAGAGTCGGGTTTCTAGGGAATGGCGTAAGAATGCGCACGCTGGGACACTCCTCTGAACCTGCTCTCTGCTTTCTGCCACTCATGGCGCCGAGATTTCCTAAGCCAAGGATGTCGACTTTGTATTTAAAGCTTCCCATAGATTTTTGTTACAAAAAATTTTCCCCTCATCATCAGGAAGGCTCATCACGCTCAGTTCAACTTTATCTATAATGTGTTTTCCCTACAAAACTCTACCTCTAGAACGTTTGTGGCTGCATAACTACAATTGAAGTAAAGGAAAGAGAATGAAATGAAGAAGTCCAGCCTTAATTTCAGTCGTGTTTTCTGATAAAGTTATAAAAATATTTGAAGAGCCAACAGCAGAAGACCGAGAAGGCTGAGGCTGTGGTGGCCAATGCTGCTTACAGAGGCAGCCGGCGCAAGGGGAGACGAGGGGAGAGGCTCCTACCTCCCGAAGTGAGTCATTAGCTACGGGAGAGGCTTTTGCTTTCTGAACTGGGCTCTTCCTGCCTGCAGCAGGTAAGAGCTGTTGCTTTGCACTCACACCTTCCCAATGTGCTTTGTTAACGCTACATAAGCCTCAGAAAATCTTGCGACGGGGGTCAAGCTATACAGTATATATTTTACAGGAGAACATGTCAAGGCAAAGAGAAGTCAATGACTGAGCTGGATCAAGAAGCAGATGTCTGGGTTCTCGGGTTATGGTTATTTGGCGAGCGAAGGCGGGATTGCCGAGCGGTGAGCAGGTCCCCAAGGGCTCAGAGCTGCCGCCCGCAGGCAAGGTAACGGGCACGTTCGCTCACAGTGTCCCTACAGCTCACAGGAGGGCTCCTCTCCAAAACACAACACCGAAAACTATTTATGTCCAGAACCGTGACTCTACAACAAAGTTTTCCAAAGTCCCCCCTGACCCTGTGGTGCGGCGCAGGGCACTCAGCCACGGCACGGACGCTACTGGAACGCTCTGAGGAAAGCTGTAATGGCCCGGAAACACACAGGAGGATGTCCTGGGCTTTGGCACGTACAGAATCGTCAATCCCTGGATAAGAGAAGGGACTTAGTATTTGGATGGCATCAAACATCCTTGTCAGGATCATGATGTTCACATGCAGCTGACCTGAAAAGCGAAATATGCCCTTGACATACGACCCAAGCAAATGTGAAGGCAATTTTACTGAGAGCATGAATAAAATAAACTCTCCCTGACAGGCCTAAGGAAAGGGGTAAGAAATGAAGTGGTTTATGCTGTTCTCCGTTAGTTAAAACCCTTTGGACTTTGCTTCCACCTCACTGCAGAAGGCTGCTGATGCAAAGGGTGATATTTGCCTGCAATCCTTCCCTGGGAAGTAATTAGTTTCCATTTAGAGGGATGACAAATTGATCAGGCAGGAATCTCACTGAGCTCTGAATTGAAGCTAAACTGCGATAGCTACAGCTCTGGCAAGTTGGGTTTGTAAGTCTGTCAATGCATTTTACAGTTTCAAAATTCAATCACCCAACAGCAGGAAAGACATTGGTTTAAAAAAAAAAAAAAAAAGAAGAAGAAGAAGAAGTGGGGGGAGAACCACCAAAGCCTACACTTCCTCCTGCAAGTTCATTATCGCCTCTCTAAAGCATGACGGTGGTGTGAAATGGGTTAGACGCACGGATGCCTCTGTTAACGGCCAAAGAAAAAAAAGTCGCACATCATTAGGAATGGAATAAACGATACCGAGGCACAGAGCAGAAATGATTTGATTAGCAATTTCCAGTTTTGAAAAGACCTGGAAGAGAACCAAATGACTATACAGAAGGTGTGATGGAGTTCTTAATTGCTGTAACTGCACAGGGAGACTCGATGATTTGTGACATATAATACAGCACAGTACGCTAACGCTAATAACTGTTAATTAACTGCAGCAATGATATACTCTCAAAATGCACATACAAGCTACCATAATTTCTAGATTAAAAGCTGCAACGTTCGAAGCCAAAGGCAGAGGGAAGGCAGCACAGAGGGAGAGTGGGGGAAGAGAAGAACGTGGAGAGGGAGAGAGGGAGACAGAGAATTTTTCCTTTTTTTTAACCCCCCTTCGAGCACAGCTGACATCTCACCCAGAGCAAAGCGGCCAGAAAGCACTGGGGGGGGGGGGGGGGAGAAATAATACTCCTGCTGAAATGCGAAACGGTTCCTGAACGAACCTCTCCCTCCAGAGAAGCAGTTATTAATTCTGAAAGGCTGTTGTTGCACCAGGCCATCTGGCTGTGCCGTAAAGAGTTCAGGAGCTGCTGCTGAGCTAAGATTCCTGTCGGATCCCATTCGCCCCAGCGACATTATTCACTCGCAAATGTTATCGCACCATTTTTTTCCCCATCACTGCTGTTTGCGAGTCGCTTTATTTATTTGCAGGCAGTTTGCTGCGCTGCCCAGTGCAAAAACGGCTCTGCCAGGAGCCTCCGGGAAGCCGAGAGACAGCACCCTCGTACAACGGATGCTCAGAAGCCTGTTTCGCTCTGCCTCCGAACAGTAGTGCTGTGTGTTAGGCTGGAAGGTAGCACTTAGCAAAAGCTGCTGGATTGACAGCCTGGGAGACTGAAGGCTTCTATTTATCCCCCAGCAGGCAGAGCACAGACACGCTCCCACACGCTGTCCTTCGCGCGTAGATGGCAATCACATGATGCTGATTAGCTGTCCAGAATCGCTAAAACATTTTCTCTTTCAGATCAATAGTAATAAAGAGGAGGGCAAGCCAGGTACCGGGCGTGCAAGGCGGACGGCTGATTCTGATCTTCCTGCAGAGCTGCTAGCCAGCCCCGAAAAAAAAATCTCTTGGCGCGCTTCCCCTTCGAAGTTCTTTCAAACGCAACCAATCTGCAGACAGGCTATTTAAATGTTACAGTCAGGCTCATCTTGTACCAGCCCTAACGCATCAATTACCCTGTGGACGGGAGAGCTAACAGGCTTTGTTCTTCCCTTGGTGCGCCCACTGTAACGTACTCTTTCTGGACGGCCTCCAAAGGAGAGTTAAGTGAAGTGGTCTGTGTTTTTGAAGGCACCGCTCTCCGTACCACCGCGGGACGAGTTCAAATCTAATCCCTGTGGCAAACAGCGGAAAAGCAGAAAACAAACACACAAACCAACCTGAACATCTTCATTTTATAGCATCAGTGTTCACTAATGTGTGCTGGGATACAAAGGATGGCAAAGATAAGAATACAAGCGCAGAGCAATTAGGAAAAAAAAGGACTAACAGACTCGCTCAGCCTTTATATCCTCCGCGTTCGCACGAACGCAGCGTGTTGAGAGCATGTGTGAAGTCTATCTATCATTTTAACATTGAAGTGCCTTGAAAAATATTAAGGGTAAACTTCGCTGTCGTTCCAACATATGGCAAGACACCGAAATATAGACATATCCTGAAGAAACTGCAGAATTTGAATGAATACCTTCTTTTACTGAAGACCACATTGGTTTTCTATCTTCTAGTTTTTGTATGTCTCCTTTTTTCTACTCCAGTTTCTGTCAAGCTAATAAACCAATCCTCCTTCAAGGCCCTCAGCAGTACAATATGCATGCGTACATTGGAAAGAAAGAAGAAAAAAAAGGTTATATTTATGTCCCAGTAAAAGAATTAGCTTCACCTACCAAAAAGAAGAGCAGGTATGTTTTTATCTTAAGCACGAATGCCGACTTGACCTACCGGACTCCACAGTGCTATCACTTCCCCGGCTGCGTGGCAGCACAGATCGGTACCTGACACTGTCTTCTCCAGCGCTCGGCCCAAATGTAAGTGGCCTACAGGATGGCATTTTATCGGCTTCCTCGGTAGCAGAATGACACCGCTGGGACAGTCCTTTCCCGTTCCTCACCTCTGTTTCTTCCAGGGCTCCGAGCTGTCACATCACTCCCAATTTTGGCACTCATGACCGCAGCCTCTAAATAATATTGCATTTTCTTTACCACCTAACACAGAACTTTAAAACCGATTTAAATCTGAAATGAATGCTGCGAATACCAGTCCATACGCAAGACAGATATTTAATAACCCCCATGGGAAAGAAAAGCTTCTGAAACTGCTAAAATGCATCCTGTGGGGATGTCAGCCTGGAGTGAAAGATTCTTAAAGACTTTTTGTGTGACAGCATCACACCCTCTGAGAGTCCCAGGTGCCATTAGAGGGGAGGAGGGGACTACAGCGCACTTGAAGAATTCAAGAATAATCAGCCTCAGGTATTAATGTTTTGCTTTAAGATGTAAAAGATAAGGCATGGAAATCGCATGATTTCCAGAAAAGAGGGCGTTAATAAGACATGAAGCTGCCTGTTCAATTCTGTACCCTCTTTTTGAAAGGATGCTGGTGCCCATGCAATCCCGCGTATCGTATACGATTAACAACGGGCCACGGCGATGTGATGGGAAGGTGGCTGCCGAAAGGCTGGATCGTCTTCTCAGCTACGCTGGTGTAAACTGGAAGTAACTCCCCGTGTTATTTCCACCCTGCAGCCTTTCGACAACCCCTCTCACAGCCCTTTCAGTTTAGTCCCACAGAAACCTCTGTCCCAGATCGTATGCAACACTGCTAATTTTACTGCAGAAAACATTTTTCATATCTGATGGGAAATCAGAGGTAAAGGGGTCTCCTTTCAGGTCTTTCTCATTCTAAATCTGGGCTTTGTCTCAGCACTACAAAAACAAAGACTTCGAATAGGACAGCTTGGCACCCACCCTAGTGCAAGGGGGAATTAGGCTTTCCAAGTTGCATTTTTTGCCTTTGAAATGTTTCCCCCGTAATTAGAAGCAAATTTTTTTGTCACAAGATGAAATTCCTTTGTGCAAAAAACCAAAGCAAAGCCTATATATTACTTACTTCTCACTTTAAGCCTTAGCTTTCCTGGAGATTAACTGCCTGATAAACCCTCGCTGAGCCGGGGTTAAGGGCAGGACTGCCCTCTGAGCCCGAGCTGGGCTTTTCTCACAACCGGATTGCGACAAAACCCTCGGGAGCCCCCAGCTTGTCCCAGGGCTTTCCTGGTTACCCCTTGGCACTGGAAAAATCCTCCTCCTGGGAGAGCACCTCTCAGCCAGGAGACACCAGCAGAGACCCTCCAGCCCCTGCCCTTGTCACAATAACCTACATGAATTTTTTTCTTTTTTTCTTCACCTATAACTTTCCTGAGCATTTATCTCCCGCTTACTGTAAATACCTACTTCTGCTTGTTTTTCCCTTGCGCCTGGCTGGGGTTCAGGGTGATTTGAAGGTAGGTGGAGAACAAGGAGGCAGCTTGCCTCCAGGAGCCTGGCTGAGCTCGGAGCAGGAGTGCTGGGACACGGCCGCCGCCGGCCCAGCCACCCAGCACAGCCTCTGGAGTATTTAAAGGATAACGCGTACATCCATGGGAGCCGCAGGGGCCCAGCTGACAGCTGGCATCAGAGGGGAAGGCAGAGGCAGAAGGGCTCTGGGGCGCAGAGTGAGGCACTGGGGGCAACACCTGCACCTCGAGTGCCGCAATGGAGCGCGTCCCGCGGGCGCCCCACGAAATCCCATCAGCCGGTAACCGCAGCTCCCCCGCACTCAGCTGCTCGCTGGCCTTCGCACCTCACGCTCCTCATCCTGCCTTCGGCCCTCGACTGTCTCGCAGGATGAAGCCCTTGGCCTCCTCGCTCTCGGCCTGTGCTTTGCGCCCAGCCTTTGGCTCATGCCAATCCAGCATTTCTCCAGTTTCTCAGCATCCCTCCGGCCCCGTCTCTAACGCAGGGTCTACCCCCACCCTAACCCCCGGGAGGGACCACCTCTGTCTCCGTCACATCGCACTTGGACTCTGCCCAGGGACTAGTTTCATCCACGGTCTCTCAGCTGACGTGCCAGCATTTATGCCAAGTGAAAATCCTCCCGGGTCGCAGAAGCACAGCCTGTTCTAGCTGCATGAAATACAGTTTTCCTTCGCTTACTACAATCACATAGGTATTTGCTGCCCCAGATGGAAACAAATATTTTTTTATGAAGATCTGTTTTAACCAAAAGCATATATAAAACAAAAGAGAGAGAAATATTTGAGGTTTGCGGTGGTTGGAATCTATGCACAGAAAATTAATGCTTTGACATGTATTTTGCGCTTAATCTTTTGTGGCAACTTTTTTACATTTGTAAGAGTTATGGATTTTAAAAGTCACAGCTAAGATTGCTTAATGAGCATTCACCACCCTGGAAGTGGAAGCAAGGCTGATGTGGTTTAGTCAGCTGTTAGCTTTATTGCCTCTCTTCTGTACTAAAAGTGACAAGTTGAACACATTATAGAGAGCTCAGATGTGTTATGTAGATGAAGCCTGCAGCAATATCTGCCTGCTCTCTATTATTTATGATGTCTATATAATACAATGGACTGAGATTTAAGCCATTGTGATGCAGTTTGTTTTCCAGGGTTCTAAAGTACAGCACATTTTACAGAGAATTGCATCTCTGTTACATATTAATCAAATCCATCTTACATGCAGCTCTTGCACTGTAAACTAAAGGGAAAGAAAGATTAAAGCGCTTGGCTTTTCCTCAGCTGTCAAGGACTGGCAATAAAATAATAATAAGGGCTTCTAAATAATGTGTGTGTGACAGGCCTTTGCTCAGTTGTACAGTCCTTTATGGAGGTTAACTACAAAATAAGTTCCAGTGAGTGATTGAGAACAGGCGAGTGTGTAATACTGTAATGCCAAGCCCTGCATAATTCTTTGCAAAGTTCATTTGCAGAAATTCTCCCAACTTGACAAGGCAAAGTTGTTGCTGGTCCAGGCACTCGGCAGGGGTGTGAAGAAGTTAACTCCTTCCGCCCCCGCGCCAAACCCTGGCCTTCTGAACCTGCTTCAGCTGCAGCCTGTTAACACAGAAAACTCCACTCCAGCCACAAAAGTCCGTCTTGCTGGTTTGTTTTTTTTTTTTTAAATATTATTATGATGGAAGTCATGGGAAAGTTCTTTTATTATAAAATACATAAAACTCTGTAGAGGTCTGTGGTTTTGGATTTTTCTTTTCCATCATTAGCTGGCGTTTTGAAGATCAAGAGGTGGAATTTTTAACAAAAGCCTAAATCACTGCAAGTTTTTAAGACAGTATGAATTGCGGAATTTATTGGAGGGTTTTTTTTTGCCTTTCCTCCCTTGGCTTTTTCTGCCAGGCAGCCTTTTAAAAGTTCCTATGTCTGCTCTGCCTTATTACCCCCTCAGCAGAAGGGCGCAGCATGCCGCAGCTTGCAGGTGGTCTGCCTGCTTCCCATCAGGTTGTTTGTACAGCGCGGCGCAGCGACAGAAGGGAACACGGGAGCGGGGAAGAGGCAGTTGAGACCGTCACAAGTCACAGTGATGCTCAGGCAGCGACACGGCTCAGGACTGAGGACCCAGTGCTCCAGTGCGGGCTCTCTCACCGACTTCCCCCGTGGCCGTAGGTGTCACCGCTGTCCTCAAAGGGAGACAGCGATCAGTCTTTACAGAGCCCTGAAACCCACGGATGAAAAATCACCGGGTAAAAGCCGAGCGTTACTCTTAAGCTCCGCTGTAGACAGGAAAAATAAAGCAGAGGAAGGCATGAAGGACACGTGCGCGAGTGCTCAACAGCACTTTGCAGGATGCTGAGCCAAGCCAGCCAGCACAGACACCCCTGCAAGCCCCGACCATGCCTTAAACCGCCCTGCGGTGGGGCGAGGGGTCCAGCCCGTGCCTGTGGCCCCCGATGCTGCGGGAGCCAGGGAGGGGCTGGGGCCGCGCAGGGATGCACAGGGCGGGTGGGCCCGCAGCAGCCCCCAGCCCGGTGCGCTCCTGCCATCCTGCAACCGCACCCTTAGGAGACCCTTAGGGGCCTCTTGGCCCCAGATTCAGAGCAGTCCGAAGTTTTAATGGGATTTAAAGCTGGGAGCTCCTGCTGGGGCCAGCGTAAAGATCGGGCTGCTGCAAAAAGGTGACGTGAGATCAGGATTTGGATTGTGGAGAAAGCGGATGGGTGCTTGGGGGGGGTTGGCTCACCTGTAAACCAAGCAGTAACACTGAGTAGCGGTAACTGTAGGATCACTAACACCAGCAAAGGAGTTTAGGAAATCCAAGGAAGGGCACACAAATTCCAGGCTTCGGGGCACCATCTGGTTGCTGCAAGGAGCCAGGGAGAATTCATAACCCCTTCGCTCACAGCACAGGGCTACCGACAGCTCCGCGCCATCTTCTGCCACCCCCGTTTCGCAGAAACAGCATTTGTTTCCTTGCTGATCTAATACACGAGGGCAAATTCAATGTTTGCTCTCAAAGAACTGTCTTAAAATGCCATTATACAATTCCCTTGGGTCAGAGTGGTATTTTAAGTACATTGCCATGAAAAGAAGATGTTTCCTAGTATTTCCTGTATTTTCTTTAGCGTATCGGGTCTCCTTTTTCGTCAGCCTCTTGAAATGCTGGATGTTGATTTTGCAGCGTGTTTTTCACTGCGATATTCACGCTGTGACTACTGGGACTCCTCGGGAGCATACAGGTGTTGCAGCCATCTGAGCACTTCACAGCGTGGGCGTTTGATTTCTTATTTTTATTTTTTTAAACTTGGGAAAAAAAAAAAAACAAAACCACAAAAACAACCAACCACATTTTAAGCCTCAACCCAAATCTAACCGAATTCTTTCATGACCCCATGGTTCGGGTTCATTCCTACTCATCTCCAGTCTCCCACAGTGTATTGCCACCGTCTTTAATGAATTTACTTCTGATTGACACTGTTGCATACAGGAGAGCAGAAACAAGCCTCGCTAGTGTCCCCTGCGTACCACAGATTACAGCTGGAAAACACTAAATAAGCATGAATGCCCTAAGTGCTGAGTTATAAGGTTTTTTGTCGTCCAGTTAGCCAAACCTTTGCAAAGTGAGTGCATCTTTAATCTCCATTCCTGCTGTGAGTATGCCTCAGATACCCGTAACCTGGTGTATGCCTGTCTTGACAACTTCTGTGATATTGGCACTTTTTTTTAAAGCCTCTGAACCCCCCCAGACTCCCAGGCCAGGCTGGACTCCAAGCTTTCATTTAAATACAGAAAAAGGAAATTCTGCTCCTCGTGATTCCACCCAAAAGCTTGACCATGCTTGTGGCTCAACCCCCTCAAAACAAAACGCAGAGCCCAACTTCTAGTACTGCAAACACTCATTATTTTAAGCAAGTCTTCCCATCCCCTCAGGGCCGTCAGCACTGAACTCTTCCGCTCGCTGGAAGCCGCCGCACAGCCTCTCGCTGCCTCTTGGCCAGACCCACCAGGCCAGGCATATCTACCAGGCAGAAGAAGTCGCTTTGAAGCCAGGGGCTGCCAAGAAGAACAGTCTTGGCATTTAATTTTCCCAAGCAAATGAGGAAAGATACATTTTGGAAATAGATCAAAACTCCATTGAGAGAAACAACAACTCTGCCACCCCAGCAGCTCGGAAAGGTTCCTCAGCCCTAACGTGGAAAGTTCCTGAAACGAAGCTCGACGTCAGAGAGATGCCGTCCGAGTCCAAATTGGTAACTGGGGGACAGTCATTTCCATTTCTGTGTAAGCAACACTTAAAAGGATAAATTAGAGCTAGCCACACAGAGGAGCAGCCTGGTTTCTTTTGCCTTACTCGACGTGGAAAGTGGCCTTCATGCCACCTGACACTCAGGGATCACTTCTCAGGCTATGGGAAATGAGCTGGGAAAACACAAGCGCAAACCTCCTGTGGTTTATATGTCTGCGTCAGGCGAGCCGTGCAGAATGCAAAGGCAAACCTTTCAATCCTCCCTTCTCCCCAGCCTTGAAAATCCAGCACAGTGCTCCATTCAGAAGGGGATTTACCGCAGGGTTTGGAAAGCACCGAGCGTTAGACAGGAATCTTGCCCTGACTGAACCTACTTATAAACCCTTACATTAATAGGCAGCGCTGCGAAGAGCCAATGGCACAGCGTGCGCGGAACAGAGTTGTAAGTCACAGCGCAGGTTTGCTGAATGAGCTTGGGACCAGCTGCATCCCTTTACTCCCTCAATAACACACTGATATGGGCACATTTATTTTCCTGTTGAAGCAGCTCACAGAATAAATGTGCATCCCATCCAAGGGGAGATTACTGTGGGAGCAGATGTATGCTATACTGCAAATAGTAAACTTATGGAGCCCTAATCCAATACAATACAATTTAGTTTCATACAAATCCTTTGAAGAAAGTACCACAAAATGCTTTGCAGCAGCAGGAAGAGGAGCCCCGCTCGCCGGCTGCGGCAGCCGGAGCCCTGCGCATCTCAATTCCCGCTGCTGACCCCATCTGACCAAGGCGGTTGCACAGCCCCTGCTTCGGCGCATCCAGCTGGAACCCAGCGCGCTCACCCTCGCGGGAGAGCCCCAGCATCAACTCCTGTTTGCAAAGTGCCCGGAGATCCCGGGCAAGCGGGGCTGCGCGGCTATTAACCCAGCCGGTACGCTTCTGGGTCAGTACCTCCCCGGCAGGGCAAACTACGCAGGGAGACAAAGCTAAGTCTGACAAACCCCTGAAATTTAATAGCAATAAGGTACAAATTCATGCAGGCTGGTAATGACAAGGCAAAAAAATGGAAATCTAAAGTAGCGGGGGAAGGTGTAATAATGTAGCATTTAGCACTGGCAGCAAAGAAAAGCAAATCAGTAGTTTCTAAGGGGCAACCTGAGGCGAGGAAGTGGCTCAGGGGAGAGAAGGGAGAGCTGTTCCAGTTAAATGGGCACAAGAGAAAGATCAACCCCCAACTGCGGAGCGCTCCGAGAGGAGGAAGAACGAGGAGGCCGAGAGGAGCAGGGAGGGGCGAGACGCAGCAGAGAAGCATGCCGGAGAGGTGGGATGAGGCAAATCCGTACGGAGCACAGAAACCCAGGAAGACGTGTCTTTTTTTTAATTGAAGATGAACAGTAAGAGGCAAGGAAATTTAATTGGAAATGTAAAGGCTTCCTGTTTTACATCCTTTGCTTTAAATCTTCATTGAGAACCAGCACATGGCATTGCAAACAAAACCCACCCCTCACCAAATGCAGCCCGCTGCAATCTCTGTCTTGCTGGATCTTGCTTTAAATAGTCAATAGCCCAGTGCTATGTCTTGTGCTGATTATTCAAGAGCCATTATGATATCAGTGAATGTCTCTGATTGCATTTAATTCAAGTATGCAATATATTTTGAATTCAACTTGCTCTAGCAGTCCCCGACTCTCCCTCCTCCAAAGTATAACAGATCATTTAAAACCGAGCAGGTCGCATCCTGAGCTGTAGGTACTAACCATGTCATTTCTTCCTCTCCTAGGGGCTTTAAATCCTGCAACTGCTGCCCTGCCAGCAGGAGAGGTGACCCCACATTTGTCCCGCTCATCGCCGGCTAATAACCATTAGGGACAATGGCGAAGCTCCCACCTGCTGCCCAGGAGGAGTGCAGATCGCTCCCAGCAGGACGCCAGCGCTGAAAATCTCCTCTCCTTTTCATTACAGGCTTTTGTCGCTCCCACACCCCCAGAAACTACTCAGGAGGGCTCTCAGGGATTTAAACTGCAGCGACAAAGTGGGTCCTACCCCCTCGCGAGTTAGCAAACACGGGCGAGGGCCGGGGCCGTGCTAGCACGCCTCCGCAGCGATTAACAGGCGGCCCTATCGCTTTTTCCCCGTGAAGGGACGTGCGCTGAAACATGGCCGGGGGACAACCGGGGATACTCGCACCGACGTGGCGCAGGTTTAGCACACGCACGCACCTCGTGCACGAGTCAGCTTGTTCTTTGAGGGCTGCCCTGAGCAGGGCCCCGGGCCCCCAGCCCCATCTGCACAAACGTGTCTCTGCAAACCCTGACGCAGCCCCCGGTGCTCACGGAGCCGTGCTGAGCTGCACCGGCGGGACGGCTCAGGGGAGCACCGGCACGCTCAGGGCTGGCAGCAAGAGGAGCTTCAGTCAACCACCGCGCTTTCAAAATGCGCCAGAACATAAACTCTTTGGGGTACCGGCCTTACCTCGGCAGCACCGCAGCTGCCTGAAGAGGGTTTTCTGCCCTCGCGGCAGCGCCGGCCCCATGAAACAGCTCCGGGGCCTCTGGGCCCCAGGTTCTGCTACAAAATCCCTATCTTTAGACCTTTTGCAGTGTCTGTCTGTAAAACACCTCCCGCAGCAGCACGGCTGGCTCCTGCCGCTGCCCCGGCGGCAGCCCCTGCCCTTCGCCAGTGCCTCCGCGGGCAGCGCGGTCCCTGGGAAGGGAAACAAACCCTGCGTCTCTATTTTTCGGTGCAATACGGGGTGGCGGACATAAAAAAAAAAGCAGCTCGGCTCCACTGGAAGACCCTCAGCCGGTATAAATAAGCGGACGCCAGCGGCGCTGTGCCAGCGCGCTCCAGCTGAGGCTACGGCATGAGGTGTATCTGTATTTTCACACCAGCCCATTGTAAGTCTCTGCCTCGCGCTTCCCTGGAACGGCAGCAGCCCAGCCCCACACTGCAGTGAAGTATTAACTCATACCGAACACAGTTTGTCTCCGAGGACCCTCTTGGCCCCTTCGTCATCCTGTGCTGACATTTTAATCGCGCTTTTGTGGGAGCCGGCTGGCAGTTTGTCATCAGGAATGGCGCGGCGAGGGGCCAGCACGGGCTGCTCGCTGTGGCGGCTGCCGAGGGAAGCAGCCCATTCTGACAGACTGAGCAATAATCTGAACTTACTGCGCTGAGCCTGTGGGACACCAGCCGGGCCGCTTTATCTTCTTCATTAAAGTGCGCTCAAAAAAAAAATCCATTTTCCTTTAAAGTCTCAGGAACAGATGGAGTAAAATTAATTGCGCCATTAAGTCCCGATAGACAATACCAGAGTGGTTTTCTTTCAACAGTGCATGTGTGTTACAAAGTGCTCTTCGTAAAAGGCAATTACTGCAACATTTGCCATAAAATAAAGGTTGCTTTAATGGGCAATAAACACAGGCTTCAAATTTTGTATGAAATGGGTCTCCAAAGGGCGCTGTTATAGGCAGCTCAAAGGCACAACTGACTTTAGTATTTCTGCTCTGGCTTCAGCTCAGCTAGTTCGGAGAACAATGATTTCCACCCTTGGATATTTTCTGATGGAATTATGTATGCCATGTCAGCGCACGGCCGGGCCCTCTGAGCCACCTTTTGCTGGTCGGGAAATGGTGGCCAGGCAGGCTCCAACGCCCGCGCTGCCGGCGGCCGTCAGCGATGGCGAGACGGGGACGCGCGGCCAAGGGCCGGGGAGGAGGAGGAGGAGGAGGAGATGGCCGAGGCCAGGGCAGGTTCTTCTGCTGAGCAGAAAATAACAAGGCCTCGCTTCCTGACATCAGATCCTTGCCAGTCTGAATCACCACTGGGTTTGTTTGATGCAAAGCCTGACATATTTATTTGTATTTCTTTTTAACATAAAACACCCTGGAAAACGGATACCACATCCTTGCAAACAGAAGGAGGGGACTATAAAAATGTGTGTGGGCAGCGTTCAGAAGACAAGAGACAATGGCATTTCTATGCTTTTTGCGCTCTGGGCACTAAAACCCAAAACCAGTCCTTACCCCACCAACTCGCCATCAAACAGTTCGTGATGGCGCGGCGAAACACAGCTTCTAAACAGGCAGTTTGGTGTCCTAACCAGAAACAAAACAAACCTACATCAATTGCACCAAATGGTACATTGTATTTGTCAACTTCACAGCCAGCCTCCCCCTGGGAGTCAAACACTTCACTGACGCAGACTTCAGTCCTACACAACCACCGACGGCCTCGCAAAACCTCTGCGCTCCTCCTGCCAAGACCTGCCAAAAGTCCTCCCGCCTGCCTCGTACGTGTGCGGCTGTCCTGGGTGCAGGCACGTGCCCACACACTTCTGGGTAGGAAAACAGTTTCTATCTGATTCTTGCTCAGATTTATTTGAAGAGGAGGGGAAATCATTTCAATTCATTGTATTTTCACATTCCAGTAATTACAAAGCGAGCATGACATATAAATGATCCATTAATTGAAATATGGGCTCTATGAGCTCCAATATTTATAGTGTAAATCCATATTTAATTAAATAAAGCCAATAATGCTCATTTCAAAGGGAACATCGAAGCTTTTTATTTAACCATGTAGTTGATGCAGTATGTGCTCATTTCTCATCAACACCTTTCAGTAAATCACCGTGGCCGAGAGGGGCCGGGGGACGCGCGGGGGTGCGGGGCAGCTAACCCGAGAAGCACCCCGGACACCCGGCTGCGAGCAATCCCTGCGGATGGGGGTGCTTTACATCCCTGCTACTGCACACCACTGCTGCTTCTTGGTAATAGCATCAGTCAGCACCTCTGACTGAGCAGCTTTAATCACCCACTTAATTGCCTTAATCGCCTTTTACATAACTAAGAAATCACAACATTGCAATTGTCTGACTCTGACACACAGTAACATCAGGGGTGTGACATTAATGACGTAATTATATTAATTGCCAGGGGCTAACGTTTCAGGATCTCAAAGTAACAGACACTAACCCCAAAAACCACCGCTGCTGCTCCCTGGGTCCTCGCTGGATACAGCGCAAAGGCCAACAGCAGTGGCGAAGGCAAGTGCCAGCACAAGAAAATGGGCTTTACCACCCCGAGCACAGAAAGCCTGTGCACCTCTCACTGTCCTGGGCTGCTAAACAAGTACTCACACACTGCAAAAAAAAAACAAAAAAAGCATATATATACACATATGTATTGTTTTCTTTGATACCTGTTGTTGAAGTCGCACTTCTGAGCTCACCGTGAAAATTACCCAGTGTGGAACTAGAAAAAGCCCCGTTAAAGCCCTGCAGCTCTGCTCCGTGACAAGGTACGAGTGCTGTGCCCATGGTGGATGCAGCACTTAGTACTTCCTTGGGACAAATTCTCACAATACTATCAGACTCGACCATGATGATGTCTTCCTTCATCTGATCAGTATCCAGACGCTACTTTCTGTTAGAAGAATTCTACCCCATTTCTCCTTGCAGCACTATCAACCCTCCCTGCTACGGTGTTCACAAACGTTCCATTCCAATCCATTCCCTGTTTCTGTCAGGAGTCAGCTGGCAACGTTAAGCACTTCTATTCCTTGCAAAACAAGGAGTAGTGCGCATAGGGTGGCTTTGCTCCAGCACAAGCAGATACAAGGTATTTGCATAGGTGCAAGAAGGTAGAGAACAACAGTCCTCTGCAGTGACAGGCACTAAGGTGGTGGTTTGATTACACAATAAACCCAGTTTTAGGGTGGCACTTACCTGATGAAAAGCCCTGCAGCCTTCTAACTCCAAGGGCTGGTTGTGTATCAACTCACACTGCCAATGCAAATCTTTTAAAAAGTTGACGGGTGAGTTTGTCCCAGCAAACCTTCCCCCGGAGGAGGTATCATCTGTCATCTCACAGCTAACGTAAAGCCAGCGGAGAGCACAAAAGCCAACATAAACTTCTATCATATGCTTTGGCTAACTGGACAGAAATGTAACCACATAAATACACCTGACTCGGATCAAGTTAATATTGCTGGGATATTCCAGGAATGCACCACTCGAGTATTACGCATCCTGCAACTATGGCCTTGGCATGCTTATATATCCCAACACACCCCCTAAACCCAAGCCGTAAAGGCAAGGGCCTTGTAGACAGCATATGAAAAATAATCTTCAGCAAGCCGTCGGATCCTCGGTGGCCTCAGCCTCCAATACGTGACTCCAATTTGTACAGAATGGATGCCAAATTCCTTCCTATACCTTGATTTACCCAACATGCTGCATACATCTACACCGGATTTTCAAACGCACGCACTGCAAAGCTAACTCCGTCCTCTTGCGTAGTCCCCGGCCCTCAGTGAAACCCAGAGTCGGATCATCACTTGGGTCTTACTGAAGGCTTCTCTCGAGCGAGCCCCTTACAAGCTTAGCCCGTGGCATGCACCTAAACACACGCCGTGCAGCGAGCTCACGAAGCTGTCACTCCACGCCAGAAACTCAGAGGTCTAAACTGCAGGTGACCAAACCTCGCGAGGCGAGCGTGGCAGCACCCTGGGTGGCACCGTCCCTCCCAGGCAACAAATCCACTCTGCCAGTTCGGATGGGTTCAGAACCGGACCTCAGGCTAAGCGGGTACGTCTGTCCTCTCGCAACAGCACAAAGCCAAAACCCCTCTGTGCTTTGTTGGTAAAACAGACAAGTCACCTTTGATGATGGATGAATTCCGAGTGTGGGATGATACCTACGGGAAAAGACCAAAAAGGACATGGATTTCCTGGCCCTTACCTGTCCCTCGTGAGGGTCTGCCAAGGGGTGGAAATATTCTCATCTGAGGTTTTGGTGCAGGGTATAACCAGGAGAACCAGAAATCAGGCATTTCATGAAGGAAACCCTGTGGCTCCTTCCAGCCCCATCCTTGCCAATGACACAGCGCAGGAGACAAGCAGTTGCCTCTCCAAGTGGCGTACAGCAGTGAACACAGGTTTTATTACTTTTTAACTTCTATTTACAACAACTCCACTGTCTCAAGAGCTAGAGAGGAGTCCTCAGTATGAGCCGCATGAAGTAAACAAGATGCTAAGAGCTTTCAGGGCTTTTTAGTGCTAATGACAATTAATAATAAATGGATACTGCAATAATCTAAGCAGTGAAAGGCTTCACGGGCATGCAACACACTTCCTGCGCCCCGTGCTTATGGGCCATTGACTTAGTGAATGAGGCATGGTAAAGGGAGTAAAATAGCAACTACTGGGAGCAAAATGACTGAACTGAGTAACCAAGGTGCCCAAGAATACCTGACATTTAGGCTGAGGTTTTAAGCAAAATAAGCTAACCTTTCAATGGGTAGCCATTGCAAGGTTGGCTTTCTAGCTCTGTAACGAGGTAGTTGTTAATGCCCCCGTCTCCAGAGCCTTAAACACTGTTCGGAGCAGGACTCCGAGATGGTAAGAAGGCATACAGGGAGAAGGTACGCCTCCCGAAATCCTTGGGTCCTGCAGTTTGCATGCTCAGATTTCAGAGCTTGTTAACAAAGTAAAAAAGGACAGGATCACGTGCACAAAAAATAAACCCCAAATAAATCTGCAGAACTCCCCGCTCTCCAGAAGGGTCTTCACCTTTGCTGTTCTGCGCTGCTGAATTCATAGATGTCGAATTCTTTATCCCTAGGAAGCTAATTATTATGAAAGGTCAAAATAAATAGCCGCACTTGTACATAAAGCTGTTGTTAATATAAAGAAGTAGACAACTCCAATTTACAAGCTATTTTGTTGTTATAATTACACAGCTCCTTTCACCAGAGAGTTTGCAACCATTTGGTTTAATTATGGACTAAGGAGAAGAGGGGGAGGAAGGACAGCCCTGTCCCTGCAGAACGGCGCTTTCCCAGGGATCAGGATGGAGTACGTTGAGGATAAGTGCAAGTCGGCTCCCGTGGGCTTCCCTAAACACTTGCACTAAAGAAGAAAGACGCTGTGGAGCCGGGCAAGCAGCTACCAAAGGGTTAAGCAGGCAGCCCATTAGAAATGTCCTTCAGTTCTGTGTCTGTTTTTCCTTACAGAACATTAAGCTCAGTGGGGCAGTCAGAAACCCCTGTGGTGCCCCCATTAAAAAAGATCAAGTCGCACATGTCGATATCACAGCTTCACCCATACTGTAATTTGTCTGACAGCAGCTAATGCTGCTGGTCATGGCCAGGGAAGACCAGGCTGTCTTTTAAAGAGAGAGACCCAAATCCCTTTAAAAAAAAAAAAATAATTTTGTGGTCAGACAAACTGCTTAACAATATAAAGATGCAATAAGCATTTCTGCCACTCCTCCCCTCCCACTGGAAGTGGGATAAAGCCCAGCACACTGCAAAATAATCCCAGTAAAGGCACTGCCGGAGCACTAACAAAATGCTCTGGTGCAGTCAAAGCATCGTCCTCTTTTTTTTTTTTCCCCCTCCCCTTTCTTTCTTTTTTTTCCTTAATGCCAAAGGCATTAAAAGAGATGAAAACCACTCCGTTGAGCTAGGTGAAACGTTAATCCATTGGCCTTACTTTGCTGGGAAACCAGGGTTTGAATGAGGCCCAAGGCATAAATGAAATGAGTTTAGTGATCTCAGTTTAATTCTTAATAGGCCACAACAGGCATTGCAGATACAGAAGATACAATATTAGGAAATCAAACCCTTTCAGAATTGTTTTTTCCTTTTGGCTAACGAGGGTCAGGAGAGAATTAGTACAGAAACTAAAACCTTAAGCCAACCTAAATAGCTCTCTATCCAGTTAGAATGCACGAAGAGCAGGGGAGCTGCTGCTTGCGAACCCCGCGGTCGAGGAGCCATTCTGTAGCACAGCAGACGCTGGAAGAGCTGATCCGCAGAAATTTAAGGCCCCATCGAAAGCACGGGAGGATTCCCAGTGACACCTCAGCAGATTTTGAACCAAACCTACATCACTGCACATAATGGGACTGAATAGTCCCACCGAAGCCCAAACTTCAGTGATGTTGGTAGGGTCAGTCCTTTTGCTGACGGCACCTTGAAAGCCACAGATACCTCCAGATAAGCCGGAGTGGGAGGAAACGAAACCAATCACACTCCCATCCCTTAACTGGGACCCATCCTTAGAAAAAACAGTGCTGAGGATGCCGGATAAAGGGACACTTCAATCATGTTTACATGGGAATTTTAGTTCCTTTCAGAGCTTTCTTAGCTCCAGTTGTTGCAGTGGATAGATTTACTGGAGGTCTCAGGTGGAAAGTCAAACCTTTTAAATGGAGATATTTTGCAAACATGAACTGTCAGTACTGAGAAAGATCAATTTTGCTTTGCGGGAGGGTAAGGTGTCACTTTTTCATTCTCAGAAAAAAAGGAAGAAATAATGTATAAAGACTGGATAACAGAGCCTAAAAGAAAACTGGCAGCAAAACAGCCAGAGAGATTTAATAAAAGTAAAATAGTTTGAAGTGCAATGATGAAGTCCAGCTTTGAGCTCCTTGCGGATGGAACCCCATGGATCCACAGTGGCTAAATTCTAGCTCCACCGGGTGTGTTGAGCCAGTATCTTCCACAGTCTTCATGGTTTCTCTGGACCTCTCCCTGCCCTTTGGATCTGGTCTCACTGCTCTGCATTTTCCCATACTCTGCACATCAGGAGCTGATCGCGTGATATCTCAGCAAATTCACACAACCAGAGGGCTTGAGCCGTCTTCCCTGTCACGTCAAAGGCAGCTTTGTTGCGTGCCGGGAGAACCGAGTCGACTCTTCCTGCTTCGCACGAAGCAAGGAAAGACCCAGCGCCGTTCGGAGGCTCCTCTGTACCAGCTCCCTTTATTCAGGCTCTGCCTCCTGCCCCATGTCCCCCTCCCTCTCCCAGAGCTGTGGGGTGCCCACGCGATGGAGGAGTCCCTGGACATCGCAGGTGTGAGGAAGAGGCAGAATAAAGGCAGGAGGAAGGGTGAGCAGTCTGGCTACTGTAGGACCAGGTTACTACCCCAAGGAAGCCCATGGCAGCCAATTTCTCTGCAGTCTCACTCCTTCCCTCTAGTACCCCACAGGCAGCACTGTCTACACACTCCTGTTGGCCTCCAAGCTCCGCATCGCAACCCTCCTTCCCATCACCGAATCACAGACCAAGCATAACATGGTACCGCGTCTCCTTTCAGCTTACCCCTGTAGGCCAGTCGATTCAAAAAATCTGATTTCAGGGATAGTAGGTGCAAAAGCCAGAAAAGCCCCCCCCCAGCCCTCGAACACCTCCAGCACAGCTCACTGGGATAACAAAAAAGCAAATACATAGCCTACAGAGCTACACGGACATAAATCCTTCAGGAGGCTGTCTTATCTCACCACACAGAAATTTAATCACCCAACTCACTACACATCAGGGTGGCGAAATACATCTTAGTCTTGATGCCTGCAGAAAACAAGTTCTTCTCTTAAAAGGTGGGATCAATGACATATTGGAGAGAGAGAGAGATACAACCGTCACTTTCACAGGACTGTGGGATAACAGCATTTCCAGCCTGGTGGCCTAATGAATACATGAAGCGGTGTCCACAGTTAGACACAAAGGCATTAAAGTTGGCGGTGGATGGCTCCATTACCATTCAATCTGTGATTGCACCAAGGGAATAAGAGTAATTTAAAAGTTTACCTAACAAATTACAGCCATGCTTGGCAATGCATTTCTGCGACAAAATGCCTTGAGCTAGCATTGAGAAGTCACTTCCACGTCGAGCGTGCTACAGGTTTGACTCCTGCCATTTTTGGTGACAGAAAGAGCTGGAAACGCGCTGCTGAAAGTGAATTTGCTCAGCCTCGATGTGCCAGCCGGCCTCCCCGATGCCCTGAAGGCGGCGGCGTAAGGACAGGTCAGGGGTTCAGCTCAGTCACACCGCCGTGGCCTCCACAGGAGAAACCTCACCACGCAGCCTCGCTGGAGGGGCGGTTATATGTCATAGCCCCAACAGATGACTAGAAATGAGAACACGGGAGACGGGTATTGTAGGAAAGGCTGAAAGACTATCGATGGGGAATCTAAGGACGGAACAAGGAATTAAGACTTATAAAATACAGTCCAATCTAAACCAAGGAACAGAATCTGGCTGGTGCCTTTTTAGACTTTTCAGCCATTTCAATCTGCAATGAGCCTCTTTTTCTGTCAGCTTTGCTCAGGCCGGTATCCTGCCAGGCTTCAGGGAGACACAAAATGTGTTTGACTGAAGAACAAGCTTTATAGTTAACAAAGGTGCAATCTACACTGATAATGTATTCCTGCGCGTAATGGCCTGAAAGTACTATATTCATATATGAGCTTTCTCAAAATTATTTATTAATGGAAGAGATCATATAAGATATTGCTCCTTAATATGCTTGAAAGACTCCCATAAATGCACAGAATCTTCCTCTCTGCTCTTTGAATAGGTGTATCGGGCCTAAGTTGAGTGCAGCCATGTTACACCAACACAAAACTACCGTAAGAAAGGAGAAAATCAGGAACATCTCAGGCAAGAAACCAGCTCCCTCGGCGCCAGCTCAAGAGCACGTGAACCTACAGTCATCGCGGCTGTCACATCACACCGGGTTGCTATGGAGATAATTGCAATGTCATAACTAAAGGCTAATGTCAGCACCAGGTTTTACAAGGAAATGATTGGATTGTATTTTTAATTTACCCCCAAATTATTGCAACTTCTCCATCAGGAAGAAAATGTGAATTGTGTATTTAATTTTTTGACAGTAACAGAGCATAACTTTATGGTTTAGGATCCAGAAGTTTTTACATTACTGTGTTTCTTTGAAGGTGTTTTCAGGTGTTTCTACACACAGCTATATTGAGACAGGACGACAGAGAATACACAGGTTACACATAGATAAGCAACAATAATATGCCTATATTTTATGATGCTTGTGTACATCTACACGTTGTTCTTCTACCCTGAGTCTCCTTTAGCAACTATTTTATTAACAATATTAATCAATGGTTTCAAAATGCTCTCTTGACCTGAGAGTTGTTAAGTTGCTCTCTGGTAAAAACACATGAAACAAAATGAAATTTTAAATTACCTTTACACTTGCTCAACCATGCTCTCTGCCCTTTCTGCCTGAACTGGTGTCTTCCAAGCTCCAGAGGTAAATCCAGGCCAGCATGGGGCCAAACTGCTGTTTTTGTTGGGACTAACTTCCAAGTCAATACGGCTTTCGTGCAGTTCCAGTCCCCTGGCTGCCGGCAGCGAGCTGCGGCGGCGGGGCCGACAGCAATGCTGACGGGAGCGCTAAATTGTGAGCTTTGCAAGGTGGAGACCAACCATGTCGTGAAGCGTCATGTATAGGTATGGCATTAGACAGAATCTAAAATAATCAATACCGTCATCATCGCAGAAGTAGTTTTACTGAGAGCTCTGCTGTGCAGCCCATTCTGAACGCAACAGCCAAAAATACCACGCCAAGTCAAAAGGGAAGAGATTAAGCAACCTGTATCCCTCCAAAACATATGCAAGAGAGGATAATGGAAGTGTTCATCTTCACCTGTTCTCATTAATATCACTCCTTCGTTATACTGAGAAAGTCATTTAGTTCAAGCTTATTACTGAGAAAAATGATAGGAGACGCTGGCCGTGAGACACCTCAGCCCACGGAGGTTTTTACTGCTGGGGATCCCTCTGCTGCCCAGGACATCACCTGCTCCGGCTGCACGTCACACCCGTACCGCACCCAACGCTTCCCGTTCGTGGCAAGCGCCGGTTATGCCACAAATCACGCACGTGGCCTGCCTCGAGAAAGGCTCTGCCCCTCCTCCAGAGCTGGGGCTGCACCAAGATCACCGATAGCAACAAGAAAAAGAGAGGAGAAGGAAAGACAGACAAATGTGGAGAATCTGTAAGTTGGCATAAAGGAAAATGGAACAAAGAAGAAAGCAGATTCTGTTGGAAATGTTTCTATTTTCCAATTGTTGGAAACTTGGGTTTGATGTATATGGAGGAGAAAATGGTCTAAAACTATAGTAATGTTTAATTCTGTTGACAGTATTACCTTCCTCCTGCCTCACAGTAAACGTCTTTGCTGCCCACAGTGAACTCCGGGAGATAAGCAGCAGAGCATTTTCCAAAATCAAAATACTTGTCTTTGAGCCTTGATTGTTGTTCAGATCAATTACAGCCAAAACCTGAATGACATGACACACAAACCGCTCACTTATTCTGGCGTTTCAATATCAAGGAATTTACTACCATTGTCAGTACGCTAAGGATTATTTGAGTATTAGGAGGATATACATTAAAATATAATGTATCTAATGTATAAAATGTAATGACTGCTGTGAGAGTAGGATCACACTCGAGTAGACAAGCAGAAGTAGGCTCTGTTGGAAGCAATTTGGCCCGGTTTGGAAAAGCTAGCTGTTAAAATCACAGGCAAATCCCAAACCGGCTGTTACCAGCTACCTTCAGCAAGCTCTGCTTCTTGCCACTGCCGCCCGCGCTGCCCAAAGCCACCCCCGGCGCTCGGCCCAGCAAGCGTCCCCTGCTCCCTGCCCAGCGCCCGGGGCTGAGCACCAAAGCCCGTAGTGGCCTTACACCCCTGCTCCGACACCCTGCAACCTGCCCCAGCTGGGAAATCTCCAAGCAGAACGGCTCTCCCGAAGAATAGCATCAGCTTTAAGGAAGCCACCACCCCCTCAGAGTCACAACATTGTCTCTTCTGTCTCACATGGGATCACTAAAAGAAAAATGAGCATGTTCGGAAAGGTACCAATTAGAGAGCGTTAAGCACATGACCAAAAAAGAAGGCACAATAGTGTGAAAGTCAGCGAGTAATAAGTAAGCTGCACTTCCATAATTTCATAGGAAAATCCTTGGGGCACAGCCAGATTCTGAAATAAGAAGGCTGTATTTATAGCAATCAGTTTGGTTTGACATATTTCCCCTAATATGCTAAATTACTCCTTCACTATCATCATAACTTCCCCTCAGTCATTCCTCAGAATCTTCTATTAGGCTGGCCTAAAAGCACTTATCGAGCTTCTCCGGCTGTGACCTCTTTAAAAACGTGTTAATTCTGACAGCAGCCGGCACGCGGGGAAGAGGACGTGTACAGCACGCAATTAACCTGCCCGTGGGCTCCCACCGCCTTTCCCAAAGAGCACGAGGCTAGCCGGCTTCTAACACGGCTTTGCTATTTCTGATCTGTGTCCTTTTGTCCCCTCCTCGTGCACTCCTCCACCCCTCTACCCAGACACCTCGCCATCTCGAATCGTTACATCCCCAGCAACGGCGGAAGGACGGCGCATCCCCATCAGCCTCGCTTCTCACGAGGAAGCGGAGGAATTGTCCTCGAGGAACGGCAACTCGCCCGCTTGCCCGCGATCTCGGAGCACGGAGGCATGAACCAAGAGACCCTCAGGACTCCCCGAATAATCACCAGACCCTCAGCTTTATGACTACTCCATGGATAATTTTATGGATGACTTGCACAGTCCATGGTTACACAAAAATACAACCGCAAGACGTGTATTTAACAACAATTAGCCCCGATTCCTCATTTGTGGTACGATGATGTCCAGAAGTCCCACTCAAGATCACAGCTCTGTTGTGTGACACTCCGTACATATCTATAGTGAAACAAAGTCCTTGCCCTGAAGAATTTAAAGTCTGAAGCGGCAAATCTGTTATGATAAAGCATGTCAAATCTAATCACCATCCGGCATCTCCGCATGTGCCTCTTCTCATCCTTCTCAGCCAGCCCCCAAAAGAACAGTCATTACAGCCCCGTACAGTTTTCCCGTGGCAATCCCTGGCTTGCGTGAATAATGCTGTTTAGTATTTCATCAGGTTATTCCATAACAAATACACCCAGTGATACCTTTATAATGATCTTCTTAACATTGCGCTCTGCTGTCCTCAAAATATTAAGTGACAATAATGTAGTTCCTATTTTATTTTTTCAACCCCCTGCATTCTCCCTGACATCAAACGGAGACTTTCCCTGTAGAGCCAGAACTGGAAAAAGGATAATGCCTTTTTTTTTTTTTTTAAGGAAGGGGGGGGGGAAATCATGCTTCTTCAACCTTTTTTCCTCCCGCTACTCGGGTGCTTGTCTTTAATGAGCAGCTCCAAATGACAGCTTTAATCACTGCCTCTGGCCACTGAAAGAGGCCGCTAATGATAGGAAAGAACAGAGGACCATTTGCATCAATCAGCTCTAGTCTAAATCACTTTTTATGATAATGCACCGAAGCGAAGAAGAACGTCTCTGATGTCTCCTGCATGATGATGTACCACAGTGCTGTCTCCTCATCTCAGACCTCCACATAAATCTCTTAAAGATGCACACACACCCCACCCTGTGCTGCCAGCGCTGGCCCTCATTTTCTACACCATTAATGATCTACCACCAGGGTAGAGTCAGGAGAGGTTAAGCAATCAGTTCATTCAGTTTTCACTTTCTGCGGGGAATGCCCACTGCTCCGGGAGAAGGGAAGGGGAATACACAGACAATGCCTGATCTGTCAAACAAATACAATTTAGGATCCGCATAATTCCTGGTTTGCCACCCATTAACATCAGGGGCTGACAGAGAAAAAATATTTGGCAAAATCCGGAGGGTGCTGTCTGCTACAGCATCGCACCTCGTCTACACACAAAATTTAAACGCTGCTAAAGCTTTACTCTTGCGAGTACACTTTATTTACACAGGAGTGCTTTCAAAGAGACTAATCCCATAAGTACAGATTACCCCCCTCACGGAAGGGTTTACAGGATCAAGCTGCAGTGCTGTAATACTAAAACAAAAGACCTGAGCCTGCAGAAGGCAGTGCCCTGGTTAGACCCCGGACCGAGACGCACGATCTGGGCTCCATTTCTGACCCCGCCACAGCTCGAGCTCCCATGCTGTCCGCAAAGCGATCTACAGAAACTCCTCATCTTCCCAAGCTTCAGCTCCGTGTGTATTTAGAACTTCAGTTGCATTGGACATGGGAACTATACGTATACCTACATAGTACTATATATATAGTCTCTAAATGATGTATACTGTACATAATCATGGTGTCCTGCGCAGACTCCGACTGCAGGCGAGTCCGCCGAGTGCTTCTATTAGAAAGCACCAAAGCAAACAGGATGGGTCCCGAGGAGGGCCAGCAGCAACGCTGGATACGCAGCAGAGGGTAAGATTCCCAGGGCCTCAGCGACAAGACCTACGTAGGAAACCTCAAGGGAAAGCCGGGCTGAAGCGGGTGCCCAACCGCCTTTGGCTCCTTTGGAGATCCCAGCATAACGTTCTCAGCCTGGTAACATGGGGTAACTCGAGTGACCCAGGGGCTATCTGCAGGCTGCTTGTGTGCACTGGGACCGGCGAGATCTGCTGTCCAGACCAGCTTTTATGGGATGCGTAACGCCCTCCTGCTGGGGCATGTGTCAAAACAACCTCTTTCTGTCAGAGCAAACTAATAGATGCAACATCAGATCTACCAGATTCATGTGGGACGCATATAAATACCCAGGGCTTGTTTTATTATTCCCCTTAAATAAAGGGAAAAAGAGAAGACAATGTTAATTCAATTCTGGAGTTATTCTGTTCTCCTAACTGGCATAAAGCTGGACGGTGGAAATGACAGGGATCTCGCTGGCAAGCGCTAACCGCATTCAGTCTGGTTCTTGGAAACTGCCTCGAGAGGCCAGAGCGAGCAATGCCCAGTACTTTATGCTCTTGTAGTTTGGACTGACACTCCTCAGGACATGCTAATCACCTTTCAGGGAAGAAGGGAAGGAAAAGGTCTCCAAACAGGCAGTTTTATTTAATCTACTGATGTCAATAAAAAATTCTTTTTGCTTATGGAAACAGGCTAACCTCTGCAGGGCTTAATCTTCCGCAGCAAAGAGGGCTTACAATGCCAGCTACAGTCACTGGACACTTTTAATCTCCTGCTGAAAACCAGGACTACTATGATGGTATTAGTCAGGAGTAAAGGAGGGAGGAGAAGGATTTGTTTAGCTGGAGTGAAATGCTGACTGACTGAAAATGATGATACCACAATTCTCTAAATAGAGAAACCTTCCAAGAAAATTGCCTCTTTAGCAACACGTCGGGTTCCGGGGGATCATTCAGGCCACACGCGAGAAAACGCCCTAACGAAGTCAATACGGCTCCCGGGGAAGCCCACGGCTCTCGGGAGAGGAGCCAGCCTGGTCCCAGCGGTCTCAGACCAGGGTCCAACAGAGCTCATGGAAAGACTCACAATGACTTCAGCAGGCTTTGGATCGGGGCCTTAGTAAGGCAGAGAAAAAGGGGAAAAAAAAAAAGGGGGGGGGGGGGGGGGGGAGGAGGAGAACAGTATACAACAGCTGTAGCCCTCCTAAGCCTTTCTTTTTTGTAAATGCTTCCCTTGGCGGCTTTATTTCATTTTATTATAATAAACTTCAAAAGGTGTATTTGATCTGCCAGCATGTTTTTCACTGTCCACCAGGAGTTCATTTCAGCTGTGCAATGTAGCAAATACTGTACATTAGGTTAATTTTCATTTCAGCTGTACAACATACATTATTGTTTCACTGCTTGGCTTAAGTGAACTCCTGGTGGATACAGTCAAAAACATACCAGCAGATCAAATGTACTCTTTGAAGTTTACTATAATGAAACATCTTTCTTTTTTTTTTTTTTTTTCTTTTTCCTTTTTTTTTTTTTTATGGTGGAAAAAAAAAAAGGGAAAAGCTTTTAGAAAGCTTTCAAATATCCTGAATTGTTTGGAGCATTTTAATGTTTTGTCCCATCCCTCCTAAAAGCAAGTAACAAGAGATTTCATCCTCTCCAGTTTTTACTCCTAGCACAAGTCACATTATGCACAAAGCAGAAATTAAACTCTTTGCTGCACTGCTCAACTTAAATGAACTTGGAGTGGGTCACGAACCATATCGGCAATGCTGCGTGTGCTGGCTTCAATGGGTATGCAAGCAAAATGAAAAAAACCCAACCGAAATCAGTGGGATTTGAAAGCAGGACTGGACTCTGAAGTACATGAACTATCTTCAGCTTAACTCCAGGAACATGCTGAATTTAGTTGTGCATCTCAGCGATTAGAACGTGGCCTTTGAAAATGTCACCGAGAAGTACCACGCTCGTCACAAGGGCTCCTACAGTTACCCAAGGATCCTACCCTTCCCTCGTGGACTTCCATCAGTTCACCTGAATTATCCTTCTGTTTCTTCATCCCCCAGCTTATCCTGCCCCATTTTACAGAGCCAGTACAGAGCACAACCCACAGAAAGGTCACTAAACGACACACGGGAAAGGCAGAAACCTCTTACACCAACTTTACCACCAGGAGATCGTAATGGGGAACCGCATCCAGGCTAATACACCCTTCACCACTTCTGGGGAAGCCAACCTGACCCCAATTTCAAGCAAACTTCACTGACTGCAATTCTTCTGTATAGGGAACATGTAAAACATGATTAAATAGGGTTTTCCAAACAGGATTGGGTCTCTATAATAAAACGGCTTCACTAAGAAGTTAAAAAACCCCCAACCCTACAAGAGAGCTCAAGGGCACGTTAAGGCTACCGAATTCTAATCCACTTATGCTTGGAACAAATTACTGATACAATCAGCTAGCGCCGAGTGAGCTGTGTGTCCATGGGGCAGGGTTATCTCACAAGTGAGATGAGCGTAACAGCCTCCACAGCACGGTGGGGCAGGTGGTGTGCCCAGCCCTCACCCCACCTCCCACGGCCCGCGGGTGCCCCCAACGCCCCCGGCCATCCCCGCTCACACCCACGCACACGTTCACCGAATAAATAGCTGACAGCACGGCCCTGCAGCTCGACAGGCTTCAGATGGCTCCATACTTCTGCAAGACGTCTGTTGGAATTCATCGAGCCGTGCGTTCCTCCCGTTATCATCTCACCGCCAAGATCCCATTTTGGACAAAGTAATGTTTGAAACACCCCCCACAGAAAGGAAGAAAAACAAGACACTTTGTGTACACCATTAGCTTTATGCATCTCGCGAGCACAGTTCCCCAGTTAGAAGATCTCCCACAGCTTTTGGTTCACTTTGAACAAAACAGCGTTGGACTTCTGATGAATAGCTCAGCTCAAAATACACTTGGAGGCTTTTCCTTGAATTTTAACTTGGAGTAAATAACCTACAGTGAAGCTAATTGTATTGAAAATTCAGAATATTGAGGAAACGTTACGTGTGATAAATATTTACCCTAAAGGAATTCAAAGGGAGTCTGTAACAATTTATTTCTAACCAATACCAAGTAATATTAAATTGCAGGGAAAATGCAGCCCCAAACCCTATATTTTTCCAACTTGTACTAATGATCGTTCTTTGTGAAAAATGCCAGACAACAATGTCCTTTAACCATGCAGCTATATACTATAATGTGGTTTTATACTCTGTGTTAGCATATTTCATCCTACCATACTCTGCAAAACAATGGATTGATTCTGCTTTCGCTTAAATTGGTGTAACTAATTAGACCCAACTAGAATTACTCCTGATCCTATTCATGTAAACAGTCTTGATGACTTCAGCGGGGCTATTAGTGAAAATAAGGACTCACACAGCGTAAGGATTTATAGGCTCAAATCCTCTCTATTTGAAGCCTCAGTAAAATGCAGCCAATTCCAACACAGGAGGAGAAAGCTGAACTGCGCGCAGCTGAAGAGTGGAGGAGTAAAAAAAGGGGAACGTTTTGGCCAAATAAACTGGGAGAAAAAGCACTCTTTGAAAGAACTGTCAAGTAAAGGACCTGGTACTGAGATGTTCAAAAAGAGTGCCCGGAGAGAGGCTCCGAAACTCAGAAGGCACCGGTGACACGAGAGGCCACGAGTGCTCAGCACCCCACGGTTCCCACCGAAGTGCTCGCTCGAGAAAGGTATTTGAGAACATGTTTATCCACACAGGACTTTTCCTTTCAGCCAAAACTAGCGAGGACATGCATGGAAATGTAAATGGTTTCATTTTGAGCTTGGCTTGAAAATTCCGATTGGCTTCATGTTTCAAATGAACCAGTTCATCCAGTCTTCTTACTTAGTGCCTGAATTCAGTCCGTTAAGCTAATGCTAAAGCAGATGATTATGAAATAAAAGGTTCTTCTAAAAAAGGAAAGAGGGGGGAGAAACTATATTAATCACTACCAGAAAACATCTGTTTTTAAATGAGGTGTTTTTGATCTATGCTGTTTGTGATGCAAGAGGAAAGCTTTGCGATCCATATGACAACCAGATCTTCATTTTGTTGGGATTAGGGGTCAGCACGAGGGACGGGGGGAGGGAAGAGCGGGAAGGGAGCCGGAGAAAGAGATTCCTGTAATGAATGCCAGGACGCTCCCTCTATAAACACAACCTACAGAACGCGAGCCACGAGTCTACTTTCAAAAGTTCTGCTTGATTTGTAACAGGATAAACCAATTAAAAGTGGAAGGTTTTATCTCATTTGCAGATATACGAGAGGTTTCTCTTCAAATGCCCTTAATTATACACAAAGAATGGTTTCAACATGAAGACGCTGCGAACACAGACATGTTGGAATAGTCACTTCACATGCACAGAGACAACAGAACTCAGCAGAAAGTTTTGCTACTGTTTGTCATTTCTATAGTTGAAACTGTTTTAGCAGGGACATCGTCATCACGGTCTTTCCTGGATGACAGCTGGAGAGACAGAGGCAGAGACCTGCTCCCTGCCACCAGCAGACCAAGATCAGAATCGACCAAGTTGCAGAGTCCCATTCCTGGGCTTTATCAATAAAGTTAAATGGTCTAAAGAGAAAAAAGTGAAGAAAGGGATAGTTTTTTTACCCAAGAATCAATTCTGAACTCATCCTGCAGCAAGCGAAGGACATCTTGACGTGGAGAGAGTAGCAATACAATGCCGAGAGAAGAGGTCTCTGCATCGGTTGCTTATTCCATCTTTCTCTCACCCAGCGACCGGCATTTTAGCTGACAGTGCTTCAGACCACTCCTCTCTACAGTGACTGGAACTGGCTTTCTGATCTTACACACTAGAGGGGCTCAAAAGTGCTTAGAGATCTTCAAGTAAAGGTGAAAAGTAGTTTGGATTATATTCTTACAAGTATACTTGCTAACTTAGTTGCTAGTTGCATGCCAGAAACTGCATCGGAAAAACCCTGGTTTATGCACACATATGTAAAAGTTCCTCCCACCTCTGGATTCCATGGTAAGCAGGTACTGCAAACCACATTTCCATGGAGGATTTTGTCTCACCCATCCCTCTTGTCACCACCTTTCCTTCAAGATTCTCTCTCCTCAGCTCAGCTGACAAATATTGCCTTAGAAATATCTTGGTATCATTTTATTTTTCTGCATCTTCTCACTACTCACAAGAAATTCAGGAATTAACCCCAACGTTTGAAAGGGAAGTTTCAGACCGCAGGAAATTCTGGTAAAATACGAGAAACAATTCAAGCAACATATTTCCTCTTGCATTATGAAAAAATAATCTATGTTACAAGGGTAGCAGAAGTTTATTTTTCACCAAGACCGGCGTAACCATCTGACAACTTGCATTATAATGAACATTAGTATTTTAATGTCGTGTTTAACGTTGCTCCTTATCTTTACCAGTACACACAGCAGCGTACGGTAGGTTGAACAGGCTCAGCAAACACATGACTCCCTCCCTCCTTCTACTCCCCTTGCATTTTAACCATACGCAAGAGTGTACGATTACAATGGCTTAATTAATCCTCCAACTTTAAAGCGATGGCGAGAGGAGTGTTCAACTCATGTACAAACGCATACAACCACTTCCCAAAGCGATACCCAGGATCTTCTGAAGTGCCTGAAGAAGGCAACTCCGCTATTATCTTTGCGCCCGCACTCAAGATTGTGGATAAGAAGTGGATTCCTGCCCGCCTGTGTGCACCCGCCGTAAGCCAAAGGGCCCTCCAGACCCTGCGAGGGTTTTGTGCCCAAGAATCTCTTCCAAGAGACTATCCAGGCATATATTCATGGAAGAGCAGAAATTCTGACAGCAAGCTTTTCTGCTGCATGAGCAACACGTTCTTCCCATTCACCTCCGATTTCCCAGTCCATTTGCAGATGCCCAGGTTACACACCCGAGAGCCCAGAACGAGTTTTGCCATTTCCATTCCACGATAAAAGGCACAATCTTTCGTTTTGGATCCCGGACTCGCTGTGGATATCCGTACCTTCCTCACCTTGCCATTGAGGCTACAATGACCTGCTCTCAGTGGGTTTACATCTTCAGGTCAGTTGGAAATTTGAGCTGGAGGAAAAGGCTGCTGCCTGCTTATTAAGTGGTGTGTCACAAGGAAAGCTTATTACAGCCGTGCTCCGAAATCTGTGTTGGCTTCTGATTAGTTTTCTGGTAGAATTAAGGTTTTGGTTTTGACCTACAAAGCAGTGAACGCTTTGGGCACTAATTACTTAAAAGCTCATTCCTCTCTCTGCGTAGTAACATGACAAGTTGTGGTTAGTGGGTGTTCTTCAGCTGACAGTCCCTTGGGGGTTGTCTTCACTGCAAAGTTAACTTAAATAACTCAAGTCCTATCAACACACAGGAGCCCTTAACTCAGAGCCCAGACATGCTCTTTAATTCTCTCATCAAGGGGCATAAGTTAAACCTTATGCACTGCTAACACTCAGGCTAATGTGACAGATCCATCATGTGAGCACCGGCAACTGGAACATACGCACCGAGAGTCGCTTAACGTCGTCGCACGGAGCTTCCCAGCCTCCCCCGAAGGACAAACAAGCGCTGCCACCGTTAGCCGAGCAGGGATTCCCGAAGCGCCCGGAGGTACTGTTACCAGGAGCATCGCCTGGACCACAGAGGGAGTCAAGCAGGAAGATCCCAGGGCAATAACGGCAACAGTGCGATTCTGGGCTGTGGCTGCCACTTGAGCGCAGGTTACTTTTGTTAACTCTTTAGAGGAGACATAATAACGAGAAGCATAGCCCAGGCACTGATCTTTACCAGGGGAATCTTTTGCTCTTAAATTCCCTGGGTTTATTAGGCCTTCCGACTTCCTGCAAGATCCACCTTTCCTCTTGGGTAAGAGGATCCAGGTGGCGGCTTATCACAACTGCAGTTGCTCTGGTCTTTCAGCTCCTGCTGTTACCCACACAGATTCAGTTTTAGAACAGTTGGTGGATAAGAGGCTAGCAGTAATTTTTATCAATTCTGTACATTTTAAAAACACAACAATACATTTTCAAAGTTCCTATGGTTTAGGCAAGCCTTGGTTGCATTTAATTAAAGGGTGAATCAAAGAAGATACGCACCCATGCTAGTTATATTGCAAAGCAATGTTAATGTATGAAAAACATGCTCCCCATTCAGAGCTTCACCATCCCAGCCCTTTCCTTAAGCTTTATGCTTATCGGGCATTCACCTGCTCCAGGGAGACTTTTAATGCAGTGCCTGCCTCCAAGTGCCCACCACCGAAATGAAAAGGCAGGCAATAAATCATCATGAAATATTTAACCGATGCGGTGAAATATCGCCCGACACATCACCTGTTGCTGACCTCCGGAGCGCGGGCAGACGCGAGCAGATGACAGCAGTGGAACGTACTGCGGCGAGCGAAGCCCCGCTGCTGAGAAAAGCACCCGCGCGCTCAGCGTGTCCCGAGACACTCGCCCACGCGGGAGGCGAGGGCAACTCCAGACCGAGAACCAAACCCCCCGTGATAACCCCTAGCACGGCACAGCACATCAACATCTATTCCAAAGAGACACCCGAAGGGAACCTATTTAAAACGTACCTGCTTTCCCCCCGCCTCCTCTTTAAGCTTTGTTTCCAACCCTGCTGCCCTGTGAATTTTCCATGCTTCATGTGTTTTGCAATTGATCCTTTGGGCTCCCTTAAACACTCAGGGCATACATGATTTTTCCATAATAAAGAGATCTTTAATAAAATATTAAAAGTACAAGTAACATCATCTCCGGGCCCACAAGTGCACATCACCTATCCAGTGGGAACTCAAAGCAACAATTTCCAAGAGCGTTACGACCCCCACTTTTGCTGCCATGAAAATGTCGTCTCGGTGTTTGTCTGGATTGTGCTTCCCTGCGACCAGGAGCGTTCACAGAGCGGTACCTCGGATAGACCTTCTAAACCCCAACATCGTACACTTCTCATTCAGTAATAGCTTTCAGATGTCAACAATATAATGCAATCGAGTACATTTACAAAGTCGAGATAGGATAAAAAAAGGTCAGTTTAATCACAAGAGCCTCCTATATTTGTTTCACCTCTGATACCACCACTTGTGAGTCAAAAAAAGGGGTTTAACCACACACTTTCTTCAAGAAAGAGGGACAATATTATTTATCAGTCAGCAGTTTCTGCACTACGATTTCTATATGCAAGGATAATGAATCCTTAAATCCGACACTTCCAGGTTTCTTGGTGCTGAACAGTGTTCTTTCTATGCAGGTTTTCAATCCCATATATTCAAGATCGGAAAGCCCTTTCATTTTGTTCTGCTTTGTACATGGTGTCCTGGGCTCTGTTGCTGCTAAGCCTTATTAAAATCAGGTTAACTTGTACTTATTTCTCGGAGTCCACTTGTTCATTATGCAGGTGTCACATGCTTTACTAAATTTCACTGCTCCAGTTCTGAAAGAACCAAACTCAACAGACCAGAGCAGAAGTTAAAAGCACAGATTTACTTTTCATTCTGAGACACTGCGTCATCAGCCGGTTATTTAAAACCTTGTTCCGAGATGCTGAACCCAAGAGGCCAAGACTTTCCGCTTAATAGGGCTGAACAGACTCCACAACATGTTATTAGGTATACACTTTTGCATCATCATTAGCAATAATGATTTATATTTCAGAAAGCAGCTATGTCCCATAAGGTTCCCATTTTCACTTTATAATATGTGGTACACACGCATGGAAATGAAGGCATTTACGGCATGAAGCACAACAGCAACAGAGAGCCACAGGAGCTTATGAAGTATTTATCAGCAAGTGGTACAAACTGTAAAACTTTCAATGTGAATGGTGAAATACTATTAAAAAGAGGTATAAAAGTAAGTCATCATAATTTGAGGTTACTAATATTGCAGTTACCCTTGGCTAGTATTCTTGGCACGGTTAGTTAAAATATATACAAGCTTACACACACCACAGACAGAATTAAACACACACGTCTATTCTACAGTCGTACATACTACAGACGAGTTTCGTAAGGGAGCCAGTTTCTGATGAAGGCGTTCAGGCTGTTTCCAAGCACCCACAGCTCCAACTTATTCTTCAGGACGTAACAGGCAAAGAAAACCAACCTCTCAACTGATTTTTGATTTGTGACGCTCCTCAGCCTCCAACTACTCCCCCCAGAGCTGACCCGTCTGGTGGGCACCACGTGCAGCCCCACTGCTCCAGGGAGGGTTTGTCCTTAACACCGCGCTGCGGGAGCGAAACGTTTGTCACACTGGGCCAACGAGGGTGTGTGTTCATGAACAAAGGGGAGACAAGACAGCGCCCACCTCACGTGTTTATACACACGGTTAAAAAGTTACACTAGCTGTGGATTAAAAGAGAAAGCTAGGTCTCTTTAGAAAGGAGTTTTTTTAATCACCCCTTTTCAGGTCATGCCGTTAGAAATCAAACCCCTTTGAGGCTCACTTTTTTAAGTCTCCAAGCCACGTATATAGCTGCGCGTTCAATTCCTTACCAAATTCCACCATTATTCCCCTTTCAGCTGCGAGTCCACATCACTCAGAATAACTTCAAAAAAACATCCACTTTCTCAGTGTGCTGGACCTTACTCCAGTTCTCTTGTCCTTTCCAGATAAAACACAGCAAAAGTGCACTATAATTACACAAACTCTTAATTAAACTGAAGAATTTAATGCACCTCCAATGTTTCTATTACCAGCGGTAATGCCATTCAATCAGGACGATAGACTTCCATGTATTACTGAGCTCCTAATTGCTAATCACTTTCCTAGTTAATAATTACTAAAATGCTATTAGAAAATATGTTTAAAATACAGAGATTGCAAGTTACGCTTCTGTACCTCCCAAGTTCGAAGCGTGACGAGCCAGCAGCGGCGGCGGCGGGAGCTGCTCGCCCCCTGGGCTGGAAGGGCACCAGCCCGGCCCCGCCGCGGGCCGGGCCCTGCTCTCGCCTGGGCAGCAGGCCTGACCGCCAGCGCAAACCCCCGCGCAGAGTACGAGCGGGCGCTGGAAGTCGGCTCCTCTCACAGCTCGGAGCTGCCGGAGCCCCGGCGCAGGGCACGATCCCAGCCTGCTGATGGGAAGGTGTCCCAGGCGGCCGCTCGCCCAGGTCCGGGAGGAGCTGCCTCTGCTCCGAGCACCCGATGCCCACCGCTCCCAGGAGGTCTCTGCCCTGGGGTGGCAAACGACTGCAGGCGACACCTGATGACACTTTTGCCTGGGCCAAAAGACACAGTTGCTGCCATCAGTGTGAATCAGGGTAAGAGCGCACAGCTGGCTCCTCTAACCCCCGGCAAGTCTCCACGGGGTCAGCCTTTTCCTCAAGGTCGCAGCCCCCACATTCACACAACTATGAGAGACGCTTGGTTTTCCCTCAAAGAAGGAAAATTCCTACAAACAAAGTCCCCCTCAGAGCTGTATGGAAAAGTTTGAAAATGCAGACGTGAGAAACTCAACCTCCAGCCGCAGGAAGGGGGTGGCTGTGGCCCGGCCTGGCAGCGGAAGGCCCGGGGTGGCTGGCTGGCGACTGTCCCCTGCACACGGACTGGGGTAGTCCTGGAAACTTCACTGCTGTGGCAGAGTTAATTCAGGTTTAAACCACGGCAAGAGCAAATGTGACTCCGGATTCCTTACAGTTACTCACGGCCCATCCCCAAACCCACAAAACCTAATGTGAAGCTTTCCTTTAATGATCACTGAATGACGCACGTACTACCAGCATAAACCTCTGGTAACCGAATTCTGTTTCATCTATGGCCAGATCAGATCTTCTCTGGTGTTTTCCACACCTGAAACAGCTAACTTTTATTCTCAAAAACAATAAAGCACCTAGAAACACACATCTAGAAACACACACCTAGAAACACTCAGAAACACAACATTTTCCAGCCCCCCTGGATCCTAAGTTGGAGCACCAATGTTTTCCTCTTCGCATCCAATGGCTTCAGGGTTAATAACAGGGATTCCTACGCAATTTCAATGTTGTAATTGAAAATGTGCTCCTTGCAGAAGACATTTAGAAAGAAGGAAAAGCCTGGGGATGTGAGAAGGGAAAATAATTAATTCCTTGCCCCTTCCTGTTTCTCCTCACCCCTTAAAAAGGTTCACAATAAACTCAACATTATTGCTTTGGTATTTAAGAAATATTATACCCAGCCTCCACTAGAGGAAATGTTGCTCATTCCTATTAATCCAGGACTTTAAAATGACAACAAGTACATTAACGAGGTGTCTGTGTAATAAAAAAACCTACACTGATCAGGGATGCGTATTTATGTGGCAAACTTGTGATGCTTCAGTTTTAAAGCAGGCATGGACGTACGCTCCTTCCCAGCTTGGGATAGGCATTTTAACGTCAAAAGGAGAAAATTCCCACGATGGCCGGGGACTCCGAACCCAGCGCTTCCTATACTCCTCCGAGTCTTGTCCTGGGCAGCCCCAGGCAGTCAGAGCCCCCGTGGGCTTGCCCGAGAGAACCAAACGCCGCGTAACCGTCAAATATGGGTGGGATAATTTTTGCCGGGAAGGCACGTGGGTGCCACGCCACCTCCCTTTGGGACCAAGGGGTAAAGCCACCAATGCACTGCAGCAGGACCCCTGTGACCCCCTAAGGCATCAACAGCTAGTAGCAAAGCCGTAACTGCCACGCACACCTTCCAGGTCTGGCGGCACCAGCCCTTCCAGGCTCGCACCCAGCGCTGACTCGGCAAGCATGGTATTTTTGGGAGCGCCGCGCTGTCGAAAGTGCTGATTAGATGTGAGGAGGAACAGAAAGCGTGTGATGGGCAGTGAATCTGCCCGCTTAGTCAGTCTTGTGAGAAGGACTTTCAAATAACCCAAGAACACAAAAAGGCACTAAAAAGGAGATGTATTTGGGGTTATTAGATGGAGAATAAGGCTACTTCCTCAATCAGTGAAATTCTCCATGTGAAATGGAGGTTTATTCACCTTTTTATATTGTCATTTAATAACCTCATAAGCAAAGAATTATGAAACCAAGGCAATATTGAACCACATTTTCATATTTCCAGTCACATGCAGTTTTTCTGCTTTGCTAACTTTTAGACACTCAGCTCATATTCTACCCAGATCTTTAAAGGTCATTGTTCCCATTGGGGTTTTTGGTGGTTTCTTTTTTTTTTTTGTGGATAGAGATGCAACTGCAAAAAGGCTCACGGCCGCTTAAGTTCCTTCCTTCATCACTCTTCCCTCTCCTTAAAAAAAAATAAGAAAGCTGCTGGTGTCTCTGTAGGAAAGGTTCTGAAAGGATTCTGGAGGCATACAGTCTTCAACAAATGTTTCAAAGCAGATTCATCATTTGCCGTGAATACAAGTTTTTGACTGATATGTAGGAAGAAGCTTGAATAAGCTCAGATCTCAGAATTGAAGGTTTTTTCTAAAGAAAAAGCTCTAGAAATGCCTGCATTTAGATGGGGGAAATGTGTGCGAATCAAGAACAAAGCCCCGAGACGCAGCGAGAGTGAATAACCTTTCAGATCAAGCTGGTTTCCCCACTAGAGAGAGTTCCAGCCTGCACGTTACCATTTGATGCAAATGTCTGTCAGAATAGCACTACTGGATAATAGATAAAAGATTATCTGTGACATTATGAAAAATGAAAGCTTCAAAATGGCTACAAGTTCCATGAAAAAAAAAATTAGATAGTCTTTCTGAAAGACAACAATAGCCCCCGTGGTTTATTCAATACCGCAGCCCCGCTGCTGTCCACCATTGTTCTAACGACTTGCACCAGCTCGCCGTGTTGAGCAGCTTCCCCGCTGCCTCCTCTCTGCTAAAAACATGAGGTCCAAGAAGCAATCCCAGTTATGGTTCCTTTCCCTCAACTTGAAATGGTGGTGGAAATTCAACCGGAGCAGCTCTACATGCAGCACACTTGATTTAACAGGAGAATTACAGATTCAAGCAGGGATTTCCAGTGCAGGCCAGAGCCTGACTTTCATCCCAGGCTTTCCTGACCAGCCCAACACGTCAGTCTTTCGCTCACCAGAGGAGGTCTGGGCTGAGGACACCCTTACTGTACAGATTGCTGCTGTGCACTCACAAATACCGAAGGAAGGGAAGCTGCAGACCAAGGTGCATTTAGCAGCGGTGTAAATCTGCTCCCCCATCCTCAGCCGCCATAAACTGCTCAGCTGGAGGTGGCTGGTCGCGGAGGACCCAACGTCTCCACAGCTGCAGCCAGCCAGGACTCCCACCACTGCGAACCGGGGAGACTCAGGACATCTGTGCATGTGTTTGTCTCATTCAGCTGGTGTAAATTGGCATAATTCCACTGACATCAGCAAAGTCATGCTGATTTATATAAACTGATGATCTCACCCACTGTAATTACATATAATTTCCTATCTCCAAATACTGTCCTGTAACAGACTACAGCAAGATCCCGGTTACTCGTTCCATTCCTCTTGCGTGCTCTGAGAACCCAGTTGTAATGGCACAGGAATACAATCTCATCCATTTCAATGAAATACATCTTTATATTCACGGCAATACCACACTTTACATCAAGTATAAAGTTCAGCTTAACTACATCAAATTCACAGCTACTGTTTTCATTAAGTGAGAGCACAGTGGAGGTCAAGCAATACAGATGCCGTTCAACACCTACATTTTTCATTGCTCAGTAATTCTACGTTGTACTGCACAACTGACATTTGGGCAGTCCTGTTGAAAAAGCTGTGAAATTATATTGAAAATCTGAAAAACAAGCCCTGACAGGCACTGAGAGAGTGCAATGATGGGGGATAGACAGATAGCGAGACAGAGCAATAATCCTGCCACCTCGTGCAACCTGTAACGATTATTCCTCTGTTCTGTCGTGCAGGATGATTCCTCGTGAGCACCTGTATTGACAAAGCCAGCGTCTTGCCAGGACGCGCACACCTGAGTCTCCGCCGCAACATATGCCGCTCACTGCAGAAGACCTGAAGCCTTCACCACTAGCATTAGCAAACCATTCGGTGTTGCGGAGTACCTGCTTTCTCACACACGAGCACATTCAAGGCCCGTTGCTGTAAAGGCCTGAGGACCAGCTGAAACCTCCTGAGCCGCAGCAGCTGAGGATACCCAGCGCGGCGAGATGGGGCCCTATGGAAAAGTCCCACTCAGCAGGGGTTTCGCTGCTTGGTATTATCCGCAGAGCTGGTTTGCTTCGAGTCCCGCTGCAGCCAGGGAGCCTTGCTGGAGTGTGCATTAGAGGCTGGGATCCCGCAGCAGCTGCCCACATGGCACTTTATTCAGGAAGATAGAATCAGTCCACTGTTAAATTAACAACTGTGAACGGTGCAGAGAATTGGGCTGATGCTGAAGTTGTTTAACTTTGATTTTTGTTGTCTCATTTTTCCGAGCAGGGCAGCGTTCCAGTGCTCCAAGGTGAAAAATGCATTTGTGCTCTTCAGTAACTCTGAATAAGCACAATCACTTTTTAAATTGGAATCCGCATCAGACGTTTCCCAGGAACACGACAGTATAGAAGAGCTATAGCTAAAGCCCCTGAGTGCCCGGAAGTACGAACTCTTCGTACGGCGCAGGGAAGGACTAGGCTTCCCCGGCCAATGTCTGCAAGGCAGGAATGGGATGAAAACTTCCCTGTTCCAGGCTACAAAACTACCCAGAAATCGCAGGCTAACAAACCATCCAGGGTTTAATTAATACATTCTCAGAAAGCCACGGTACTCTAGCTGTTGTTAGAGATGCTGATTTTTCACTGTGGTTGAAGCTTCATTTATGATTTCAGTAAAAGCTCCATTTTTTTTTTTCTCTCTCTAGTTAAAAAATGAGCCTCCAGCTACAAATTGGACGATTACAGACAGTATTGTAGAGCAGCAGTAAAAAAGTGTTAATGAGCTGCAGGATATCAGAAACAAAAAAGAAAATATTTCCCCCGCAGGCCAAACAAAATTAATTTTAAAAATTAATGTAAACCACTAATGCAGCAAGTGCCTCCATTAAATTATGGGGCTATGACATGTACAATGCAATATTTTTGCCATTGAATTTGTTATCTAAAAGGTGTTCATTGTTTATTATGGTGTGAAAAGCTGTTTTCCTCCAGATAGGCTGGTTCATTAAGAAATTGGATTCTTGCCATAGCCCTATTTCTTAGCAATGAAGCGATGCCCTGTAGCAAAAAATGCAGAGAGCGGCTCTCTGTTTAATATCAGAAATGTAAATCAAAAGACTCCAGTCTGCTTTTTAAATGGCTTTTGGTCTTTACAGAGATGAAATTCACCCCCAAATATTTCACATTGCTGGCTGGTCAAAACGGCTTCTACAATTTCCAACTCTGCTGAATGATTATCATAATAATAATCCCTGTCAATGAAGGGTTTGTAACTGTTCCTGCTATTAAAACACTTTTATTTCTGCTGTTTCATTCATCATACTGTAACAGGTTTGGTTTTAAGGAGGGAAAGGAACCTATGTTTTAACTGCCTAAGGAGAAAATAACATTCTGAAAAGAAACAAGATATGTACAATTACACACATGCTAATGACTTTTAATATTTTAGGGTTGAAAATGTCACGTAACTGGATTTTGATGGTCCTGGATGTGCTGAGGAGCACCTTTTCCAGCAAAGACTCCCAGGGGGGTCTCGGCACTAGGCACCGACGCTGAGAGCAGGGTCGGACCCCTGCGAGCGTGGGACCTTGCGGGGAGCAGGAGGACGTACGGCCTTAGGGAACAGGACGGGGCAGGAAAACAAGAACAAGAGCTGCTTTTGCTTCTTGAGGTTGATGGGAAACACTGGAGCTTTCGCTTCGAAGTAACAGTGGGGAGAGAGAAAACAAAATCCAACCAAAAGCCCTCTATTGGCATATAAAAAATTACTCTATTTAGCAAAATTAGATATTTTGTTGGCCTTCATTTATGAGCCAAAACACCCTGAGGGGGACTACTTACCAACTTTAATTAGTAATAAAAAGCTTACAAGTGCCAGGGGAGCCAGAACCGGAGTCCATGGGCCAAATCCTGCGCTCAAATTACATCAGTTAAATCTAGGTTCTTCTTACCTTCAAAGAAGTTGCTTTGTGCTTTCCACGGGACAACGCTGTGGCCTCCAGTCACACGCAAGACAGGAGACTTGTGCTGTGACTGATGCACTGTGAATCTGTCATTTGACCAGGCTTAAAAAAGATTGTTGTCAGGAGATTTTTATGCGCTTGAGGCAAGAGTTATTGGGGATTAATTACTCTTTTGGGTGGTTTTGTTTGGTTTTCATCTTGATATATTTTGTAAACATCCAGTTCTTAGACTGCTCTTTGAAATTCAAAAAGCACATCAGGATTTATTCAATAGCCAGCAAAGAGCAAGAAAAAATGCGAAAAATTGCAGTGAAAAATGCTCATTAGCAATAAGTTCATTTTCAAGGCACTCACCGCGGACTGTGAATCATAGAATCATAGAATCATAGAATTGTTCTGGTTGGAAGAGACCTCCAAGATCATCGGGTCCAACCATTAACCTAGCACTACCAAGTCCCCCAACACATGGACAGTTTGCTGTGAGCCAGTGGGTCTTACAGGGAGCACGCTGCCCTTTGCCACCTTGCCCAGACTCAGCTTTTATTCCTGTGCCACTACACTGGCCTGAAAATGAGCAGCATTAAAGCGATAAAGGTTGGTGTTCATCCATGGAAGTCTCTGAAATATCAGCATCGCTATATTGATTTTTACTATAGCCACATTAGTTTCTATAGTTAAAGCAGTATGACATCTATGTATATTTATGTATATGTGATCTTCATGTTAAAAATGTCCAAATGAACAATCCTCCCTTAAAACAAGCAAAGGGACTAATTCTGCTGCCATATACTTGGCTGACTGTAGTTTACTTCTACTGACTTTTAGGTGATAAACTTACAGGTGAGGAGATAATTCAGCTCAGTTTTCTTTTATTGATCTGAGAAACTAAATTTTTACAAACCTTTCATGGTGAAATCAAAAATCACATGAAAAAACAGGCAGTGCTGGGGGACAGAGCCTGGACACAAGATCAGCTGGAGCATAACTTACCATAAACCTTTCATCAGACCTTCCTGTGAAATTTAATTTCAGCTCTCCCGAAAGAAACTCCACGAACTGCCAGACCCAACTTGAAAAGCTCGCTGACGGCCAGCGTTAGCGAGGCCAAAGACAAGGCTCCTGCGGCGAGAGGCTGCCCAGCGCAGCCCGGCCCCGCTCCCAGCGCCGGGGCAGAAGGCAGCCCACACGCCATCGGCATCTTCCAGAGCTACCGAGCAAGCCGGCAAGTGGAGGACGTTCAGTAGTCGCCCACAGAGGAGAGGCTCCTCCCAGACCCCCACGACACAAACCGGTTTTGTTCTTTTACTGAAGAGGAGACGGTTAGATGCACAGCCTCTGGCACACAGTTGGGCACCCCATGTACACGACAAGCACTCGAGTATATGCATTAATTCAGTACGATGCCTTTGCACATCACACGCTTTGGCAGCTCAGCAACGGTCAGGAGAAAAAATACTATTTTTCGACCCAAAGAAGGGTCAGGAAGGAACAAACAAGCAAGCAGGCAAAATCACTTCCAGCCCTCTCCATCAGGGAAAGGTCTGGATCGGAAGGTCATTTCTGGACCAATTATCTATTAATCCATGAAGCGACACCTTTTCCTGCTCTAGCTACCAAAACGCTTACATTTTTCAGGCCAAAGAGAGCTGACAAACGAGCCCCCCTTGCCTGAGACTGCTACACGTTGCAATAGTTTTATGAATTTCAATTTGATATTGTTTGCATATGTTAGTCAAAATTCCCTCATCTTACATTACAAGGGACCCGAACAAGCCACCTTCAGCAGCAACACCACTCAGGAAGGGACCGAGGGACCAGTGTGATAGCTTTGTGCAGACATATTGATCACACACGCACGACGAGCGCCGCTGCTCTCTGTTAATCGGGTGGCGTAGTGTTAAACAGACAAACAATAAAAAAAAAAATTCAGAATGTAACAATACAGAACAGCATTTTACTTGTTTCTCCTTGTTGCGTTACTGATGAACAAGCACAGGAAAAGTAAGGTGGGGTGGTACTTGATGCTGATGTGAATAGAGTCAAATTTGATCCCAGTTACACTGGTGTAAGACCAGTATTTGGGATTACTCTGGATTGACATCCGAGTCCCTGGGAGCAGGCTGTGTTTTGCCATCCGTATTCTGCCTCTGCGGATCTGACCTACATTGTTGGAATGAGAGGGGTAGCACAAGCATTTGGAAGTGATGCTCCTCTATTAGCGACGAGATTAATTAAGACGCCGCTGGGCACTTCTCCACAGTCAGGCCCGGCCGTTAATGGCCATTGATTTTTTTTAAACAGCATGTACAGATTTAAATGGTGTAAACTCCCCTAGATTCCCTTTCCCTACCTTCGTCTCCCCTGCTAGGGGTTAACCACGCCGGAGACAGGGAAAAAACCAGTCCCCTCCTTCCTTTGCCTGCGGCACCAAGATCAGGAAATTCACTGCTAATCACTGCAGTTGTGATTTCTGATTTCAACTGGCAGCACGGAGAATTGAACTCTAGTCCCCTGAGTACAGCAGGCTTCGCGAGGCAGGCCTTGAGCTTGTTAAAACTGTGGTGCTGCCATGCGGTTATCAATTTTAAATTAATCTCTCCCCCCATGCACACTTATCCTCCCCCACCATCTCTTAAAGTGGCTGCTAAAAATATAAACTCCAGGATACCTTGCTCTAAGACTTAACTAAGTAAAAATCGGGATACTATTAATTATATGTTTCCTTCAGCCTCAGCACCTGGAAAAATGGATTTCTGCACTGTTTCAGGGATTTGCCTAATCCACTTCCTGCAGTAAAGCCAACCACAGCTCTGGCCGTCTTAGCATCCCGCCATGCAAATCCTCCCTCCCACGCTGAGCCCCTCGCAGAGAAGCAGCCCCTCTCGAGGGCCGCAGCGGCAGGCGAAGCGGGGCCTGGCAGCGGTACGCCAGCCAGCCCGGGAATTTGAGGCTGTACGGGTTGAGTGCCTGTTCTTTACTCAACCAGATCTGCCCTGCTGAGAGAGGCCAGAGGGTGCAGACACCTCGGTTACTCGACTTACCCTGTCTCCAGTATCACCTTCACACTGCAGCAAACCTGCGCTGTGCGGAGCGGTCGACTCCCCGAGAGTGAGCATGAGGATGCTGTGCTACACTGCCCGGTCCAGGCGTCACCCCGACTTCAACCGCCACCTGCCCTGAGTGGGTTTGCAAAAATTACCCCCAAACCCAACTTAATGGCTTGGGCTCCTTCGTCATGCTGGAGTCTGAGTGTTTGTCTCCTTTCAAGAGCAGCCTGGCTAATATGGTCCAGGTTTTGTCAAGTCTTTGTAGCTGGCCACGTCCACCTGAAATAACAAACCCCTGCCCACTGGCATGGTGCACGTGACAGCACACGTCTGCCTGGAACTGCCAGGGCTTTATCTTCTGCAGCTGCAATTGCTACACAAGTCAAATTGCAGAGGCACCCAAAGGGAGGTTGCCCGGCTCACGGAGGGGGGCTCAGAAAAGCAATCAGCCGGCGTTTGAGCAGGGGCTACGCCACCACCTCGGTGTCAAATTCAAAAATCTGTGGAGGTAAGTTTATAAATGACTGCAGGCTTCAGCATCCAGTTTGGAATCTATAAACTTCTGAAATCTGTTAGTACTTTATTTGTAATGATACTGCCAACAGACTCCCCCCCACAAAGGTCACAGCACACACTCAGCATTAAATTGCAGTACACCAAATCCTCAGCTAACCTACAAAATGATAGGGGCAGCCTGGAAGGGGAGACTGGGATAAAGCAGAGAAAGAAAAAAGTCTAGACACACTTTCCTAAAACTCACTGGGGAGTCATTTTAAAATCACTTTATGAGGAAATAATTGAGGTTCTATATACAATACTCCCTTTAAAAAAAAAGAGTAACACGTCTGACAACCTTAGAAAGTCAGAAGGTTGTTATAGAGAAGAATGGTTCTCTGTTTGGAAATTTAAATACTATGTGGCCCTAATTCATAAACATTTAAGATTTTATAAAGCTAGTGGGAATAAAAGAACAAAAAAAGCAAAACAAGCCAGAGCCAACTAAAAAAAACCAACCCCAAACCAAACTGCCAAGTGAATGAAAACCATCTCTGCAGTTGCACCCCACTTTCCTTACTCTCTAATGCTCCAACCCAGAATGTCGCCCTTCAATACGCCACAGAATAAAACCACTGTTGTGTATATCACACAGCATAAACCCATCACTGTGTACATCACACACCACAGCAAGCTGAAGTCACACCAGAATCACCACGTTTAGCATTATCCCCCTAAATATGAACATATGCGTATGCAAAACGCAGCGATCTTTCTCATCTCGCTGGCAGCTCCGTCTTGGCGGCAGCAGCGGGAAGCCAGCACGTTTCTACGTTACACCTCCTCCTCCTCACTGACGCGGAAGCTCAGGGTACACAGTGTGGCTGGGACCTTCCAGGTCAGCCCTCCTGAGCGCACCCATCAACCTCTAGCAAACACGGAGGACGCAGGCAAACGGGGGAACAGAAAGGCGCGTCCCTGCATGGGGGTGGCAGCTGGTGTAGCGCAACCGGGCAGCTCTGCAACGGGACAGATCTTCAATGGGGGCAACAACTATCACGTAAGAAACGTGAAAGGCTTGTTTCTTCCCCCGTAACCATGGCTTCCACGTGCTGCCTCATAGCTACGGGAAGCTCCTTCACGGCTTCTGAAGAAGCCACTGAAGCAGATTGACAGGGAGGCCGTAGCCTACCACCTTCTGTGTCTTACTGCATGTGCACTGGCCGGAGAGGATCTGGGGACCGCTGATCTTCGTCACTCGGTCTGCACACCTCCTGGAGCCAGGAGGTTACCAACACTATCTATTTCAAGGGGAACATAATATAGCTGAAAAAATCACCGCAGAAAAATAATTTGTTATTCTTCTGACATCTCTCTTTTGTTATTCTTCATGTCAGAGCTGCTTCTCCATGCCAGTTCGGGAGAGAGGTTCAAGCAGAGGAACCACGCAGTTTACCTCAAGACAACTCTACATTGAAACCTCACCAAGTTTCTCCTGACTACAGATAAACTCAAAAATATCCCTCAAAATGTAAACCCAGGAAGGGAGGTTGGGAAATTCTGGCTGCAGATGAACTGACTGGTGAGTATCTGCATGGGACTGATCCAAACCCATGGCTCACCCATCACTCCAGCTTCAGGATAGTTTGGATTCTTACCTGAACTTCATGGCTCAGGCGCGTTTCTAATTGTAACTAAATATGTTGCTCCATTCTGTAGTGCATTACTTCTTTCTGGCCCATCTCAGCTGCCTTTTTGACCTGCACACCCCGCTGAAGAACCAAGATCAAGAAAGTTATGCCTACTGAGTGTGAGGATTAGTGAAAAAAACCCACACAGAATGTCAATGAGGTAGGGGCATCACACACTTCCCACATTAAAATTCAGTAGGTTTTCTAGTCCTTCTGGCCTCGGTGCATTTGCATAGTATAGGGTCAGAGAGACATCCTGATTCCACTATAGCTGCACTGTTTAAAGGGTCATAATGGTGACATATGAAAATAACCCAACTTTAATTGATACCCGGGCTGCTGGCTGTTGAATTTGAAACTCCCCCGGCCCCATCTCTTGTATATCTAATGTACAGTACACTCAACAGCAGATGCCAAGAAGGCAGCTTGGTCTCTCAGTTGCATTAGCAGATCTTTCACAATAACTGTTGAATTGTCCACAAGATGTCCACCCTACTTTTCAAGCTTCTGAATCTCTTAGCAATGCCCACTGCAGCAGCAAATGTTCTCAGAGCTGGCAAGTTATTTAATTGCGTATCCCAACTGTAGCATCTCAGGAGAAGAACCCAGGAGAAAAAAAAATGGTTTTTTTAGTTCAAGCTTCTTGTTAGGCTTTTACAGTCATTTTAATATTTATCAGAGGTCCGGTTATGACTCAAACTTTATCAAGAGTAGCAGAGATGTAGGTGTATTTATTAAGTTCTCTTCTGGTTTTCTTGCTGCTATCAATTCCCAAATCATACAGACAAATGGCAATTACAAATGACATCTAATTCCTAGCTTGGGCTCAGCCAGCCATGACAAACTCAACACAAACCGTATTTCCTAATAGCACCGCTGCTGGGCTCAGGACCACAGATCATGGGGCACTGAACGATTCTTGGCAGAAAACATAGACCAGATTGGTTTGCTTATTTTTTAAGCATCGTATCCTCTGTAACAAGAAAGATGATGGCTAATTCTACTCAGAAGAGGGAAGAAAGACTACCTGAAGAGTTACAGCATGGCAATTATAATTGCATTACTGCTTAACTACTCATCCCTTCTTAACTATCGTTTCTGTGGCACTTTCCATGATTCAGTTCAGGCTCGGTTCTGGGATAGAAGGAAAGAGAAACACTGTTTGCCAGTGAGTCACTCAGCTGAGAAAATCATGAAATTCTGATGAAAACCCACCCCATATACTATGAAACTGTATCGCTACTGTATTTGCTGGTGATGCAGAAATGAGGTACCACTGCACTTCTTTGCATTGCAGATAACGACTAAAAAGCCTATTATTCAGTCTCCTAACATTACTAAGCCCCTTAATGATTCCAAACATATCTTCCATTTATGGAAAAAGTGCTTTTAAAAATTAAATCCTGTGGGTTATTGGGATGTGTTATTAACAGAGAACATTCAACAGTATAAAGGAGTGCCAAGAATAAAGGGATGAAATTGTAGCTCCGTAAAGCTGGACTGAAGTCGTAACAGAGGTACTCAAACACCGAGCGGCCGCACTCAAAGGAAAATGCTGAAAGCGCTGCTGTGCCTTGGAGCAGCTATTGCGGTGTTAGTGTCCTCTCTACAATTTTGCTATCTAATTAATCATTTTGCCATTGCAAATACTTCATTGTAATTCTTATTTCTGTTGGTCGCTCTTCCATTAATGGCCTTGATAGGCAGGAAAAAAACAGGAACTTTCTTCCAGGCTAAATAGGTTCAAAATTCACTGTTCCACCCAACAAAGGGCAAGTCCGGACAGACACGGGGACAACAACCCACCTTGAT